>CM035232.1:39175998-40502492 GCA_020226215.1 Sindora glabra | reverse complement strand
AAAATGGGCTCTAATACTATCAATCATGGGCTAATAACTCTTTATCAAAACTATGTGGCACATGCTTGTGTCACACGCTAGTAACTTTCTAGTCTGAAACCATGTAGTGTATGCTTGCCACATTTGATGAACATGCTAGCCTTCCCATTAACCTATAAAATAAATGCCTATGTACCAATATGTATGTAAGCCAATATTGAATATCACTAAAGCACTCATGAATAATAATCCATAAGATTACTCCACACATGAAGCCTTTGGACACAATGGGAATAAAAAGGGACAATTAAATAAGGAGAAGGACACTCAATTTGTTTAGTATATGCCTTATTACATAATTTTAAGTGTGTAGGAGATGACTACAAGCTAACACACCTAAGTCCCTAACCTAATGTCCAGGCACACCATCGATCTTTCCTCACACTTGATCCCTTTAAATACCATTTTGAGCAAAAGTCTTCCAAGCAAGAATTGACATACCTTTTTCTGATCTATCATAATCCTTTTCTTAAATCTCAGGTGTCCAACTCACATAAAAAATGCATTGACATATAGATAAAAATGTAAAGATCATAAATATTGGCTTTTGAAACTCCTTCAAATTCTCGAACTATGCCAAAATTATTCAAATACCCTAAACTTGGAAAAATTGGAAAAAAATAGTACACGAGCTAGATTGATTCTAATTTTAGCCATAGGACCATTATAACATGTTAGATTTTTTCATCAAGTCTTGTCCAAATTTAAGTATATTTACCTATCAAACTATCATAACTGCTAGCTTGTGATAGCCTGCCACTCTTGGCAAACAAGTTAGTCTTCCTATTAAACAAACAAACATGCTTAGAATAGATAGTGAAGCTCACAAGTTCACAAAGCCATAATTAAATGTTATCAAAGCAACTGCAACATATAAAGCTACAAGATCGCCCTACATTAAGAATCTCTAAACACAATAAGACTAAAGGAACAAATTTAAATATGGAGAGGGACACACTATTTGTCTGGTATAAGTCTTATTCTATAGTTTTTTAGTGTATAAGAAATGGTCACAAGTTAACACACTCGAGTTACTAGCTTAGTGCCAACTAGAAATAAAGAGCATTTTGAATAAAAGTGCACCTAGCACAACTAGAAATATTTTTCTTGAGTTATCATAAACCTTTTTTGCCATGCTTTAAGTGTTCAATCAGCACCAAATACACCAATATGAAGATAAAAATGTGAGAATCATAAATACAAGCTTTTTTAACTCTCCAAATTCTTTAATCATGCCAAAATTATCAAAATACCTCTAAAATTAGGAAAAATTTGGAAAAAAATAATACACAAGTTGCATTGAACTCAAATTTTAGCCATATGACATCTATAATATACTTGATTTTCCACCAAGTCTTGTCTAAAACCAATTACATTTGCTTAATGAACTATCATAACTTTTAGTTATGACACTTTGCTTTATGGCAATTCAAGAACTCTTTCATCTTGACAATTTGGCTTTTGAATAGTGTGTTGACCTCAATTTTCTTATTTATTTATCTTCAAACACTCAATCTTTCTAACAATTTCTTCAATGGATCTCAAATTCTTCTAAATTTGATGGATTTGTGAGTATTACACATCTTAATTTATTTTTCTTTATATTCATTAGTGAAATTCATCATGAAGTGTCATCAAGTATCCGGAATTGATCACCTTGGTCTCTTATTGAAACGTTTATATGATAAAAACTTGACACTAGAACCATCCATTTGGAGATATTCATTCAAAATTTAACTAATTTAAGGGAATTTCCTTTGGATCTAGTGAATATGTCCTTCATTAGACCTAATTCTCTATCTCTGTTGAAGAATTTGTCATCCTCTTTTCTTTTCATTAGTCTTAAAGATATTGAATTGCAAAGGACTTTGCCAAATATAATTATTCATTTACCTAACCTTCAACAACTTTTTCTTTAGTCATGCAATCAAAATCTCACATCTAACTTTGGAAGTACTTGCCTTAAGTACTTGGATTTGTCTATAATCATTTTCTCATAAGAATTGCCCAACTCTATTGGTTATTTCATGTCCCTTTACCTTCTAATTATTTCTCATTATGGATTTCAAGGATTTATTTCTCAATTTTTTTGGAGCTCCATAGAACTAACTCACTTGTATCTTTGGGGAACAATTTTAATTGTAAGATTCCATCATCACTCTCAAATCTTCAACAACCCACTAACTTAGGTCTCTCGCATAATAATTTTAATAGCCAATTCCAATCATCAATTTCAAATCTCCCAAACATCTTATTAAGTTAGATCTTTCATATAATAATTTAGAGGCCAAATCATATCATCAATTTCAAGTCTTTCAACATCTCACTTACTTATATCTTTAAAAAATAACTTAAGTGGCCAAATCCCAAATATGCTTAGTAAACTTTGCCAATTAGAATATTTATTACTATTTGAAAATAACTTTGGAGGCCAATTGCCGGTTTCACTATTTGAAAATGTGATTAGCCAACCCATATTCTATATTTAAGCTATTCATCTAACAAAGCAAAAAGCCTAATTTTTAGGGAACATCAATGGCTTATCAAGTATAATTGCATTAAATCTAGCAAATAACATACTAAATGAAATAATACCTTCTTGGTATTTTTCTTTGCCTTCTTCAAAATTATTAATTTTGTCTTACAATAAAATGATAGGGCATATTGGTGAATTCTTGGCATATTCGTTTAAGATTGTTCACTTATTAAAAAATATACTATAAAATAACATTCCAAAGTTGATATTTGATCTCATAAGTCCCACTTCCTTATCTCCATCATCAAATAATTTTAATGGTTTTTAGATTTTTCTTAAATTTTTAAAGTAAATAATATCTAAAGAGTCTCTTTAACTTTCTAAAACATTTTTCTCACACTTAAATATGACAACAATATAAAATACATTATTTCTTACCAATCTTTGGATTTGTCCTTTTGCAAGATGATCATAAAGCTTATAATATTTTAGATATCTCAAATAACAAAATTTGTGGAGGGTTCTTAATTGGTTAATTGATATGGGAAACAATTTGTTGTCTTTTTCAAACCTTTCTCACAATTTTTTTGTCATCAGTTGAATACAGGAGCGGAATATAGTTTTTGGATCTTAGCTACAACTTTTTAGAAGGAGATCTTTTGACAGGACAGGTTTCTTCCAAGATTTGTAATGCAAGCTCCCTCGTGATATTAAATTTGTCTCATAAACAAATTAAGTGGCCAAATTCCACAATGCCTTGGAAGCTTCCCATACATTTCAGTATTGGATTTACAAATGAACAATTTTTTTGGAACTATACCTAGAAATATTTCTAAGGCAAATATGTTGTCAAACTTTAAAATTTAATCACAACCATTTAAAGGGACCATTACCTCGATCTTTGGCTCATTGCAAACAATTAGAAGTTTTGGATCTTGGGGATAATGAGATAAAAGATACATTCCCCAGTTGGCTTGAAGCTCTTGACAATTTGCAAGTACTAATTTTGCGAAACAATCAATTTCATGGTGTGATTGCTAGTTTAAAATCAAAGCACACCTTCCCAAAGTTAAGGATTTTTTATGTTTCTAATAATCATTTCAATGGATCTTTACCAGTAACATACATGAAAGAATTCAAAGGAATGATGGACATTGATGATCTTAAAATTAGCTTGCAATATATGAGAGACCATCCACTATATGTTGATTCTATTGTCATCACAGTGAAAGGGACCTTTTTGGAGCTTACAAGAATCTTAGTCACTTATACAGCAATTGATTTGTCAAAGAATAAATTTGAAGGGAGATTCCAGATGTCATTGGGGAGCTAAACTCACTCAAAGGTCTTAAACTTTCACACAACATAATCATTGGTACAATTCCACCATCATTGGGACAATTTAAAGAGTTTGGAATGGTTAGATCTCCCATCAAACAAGCTTACTGGTGAGATTCCAAAATCGTGACCAATCTGAAACTTTCTTTCTATCTTGAACCTTTCCCAAAATCAACTTGTGGGAACCATACCTCAAGGAAACAGTTTGGTACATTTTTAAATGATTCCTACATAGGAAATCCTAGGCTTTGTGGTTTTCCCTTGCCAAAAACTTGTGGCAATGATCAAAAGCAACAATCATCCTTATCAATGTTTCGTGATGAAAATGAGTTTGGATTTGGTTGGAAAGCTGTAGTAGTGGGATATGGATGTGGATTTCTATTTGGAGTTTGATGGGTTACCTTGTCTTCTCAACTGGAAAACCTCAATGGCTTGTAAGCTTAGTTGAAGGTGGCTTAAAGAAAAGGTGAGAATCACAAAGAGCAAGTTTCTTCAAATCATGGAAGAAGAAACTAGAATTGTTTCATGCATATGGCATTCAATTGCAACTTCTTTTCTTTATTGTTTTTAAGTTTGATTGTAGTTCTAGTCGTTTTAATTTCTTGCTGATATATCACAACGTTGTGTTGTTTATAGTAGTTCTTTATTCCAGCTTATTTGTTTTGATTTTGGGTTCCTTTGTCATAATTGTTACAATGCACAATGGTATGCTGGATAAATGAGCAATCCATTAATTAAAGATTCAAACTATGATTATCCAATATTTAACACCTGATCTCACAAATATTATATGTAGAAAATTGATTTATGATGCATTGCTTGGAGAAACATCTGAATTGATTTGAACTAGCTCAGACAAAAAATTACAAAGTATAATGATTACTCAGCCTGCATGATATATGTCTGGATTGATTGAAACTGGAAACATGCAAAAATGCAATAAACCAAAAGGAAATTAATTTGTTTTTTATATAATGTGAACTAGATTTCAAAAATTTTAATAATTTTTTGGCCTTACATCTTCAAATTCTTTTGATTTTAAAAGATGATACTTATGCACTTTCCTTTTTGCACATCCTTTTATCTTGTATATATAATAAAGAAAATACTAAACTACCAGAAAGAAAAATAAAAAATTAATGGATTCCCAAAACAGCAATTTCAACTTTATACTTTTGATTTTGTAAGTGGGCCCCAGCTACAATTATCCATCACTTGCTATCTCGGCACATATATTCAGCAATACAATAAAACACATTTTTAGTCCCCTGCAAATGCTTATTTTGTCAATTTCATCCTTATTAAATTTGTCTTCCCAATTTAATCCTCCACACAATGAATTTAATTTAATTTGGCCCTTCCATTGTCAAATCTACTAACAAATTGATGGCCTGTAGATTATTTTATTAATGAGTTATTATATAATGCCAAGCTGAATGAGTCAACGTATATTCTGAAGCCAGACTTTAATTTTTGTAAGATAAGAAGTCCAATATTAAAACATTACAATTTTATCATAATAAAAAAATCACAATTTATATAATATTTATTAGGAAATATTAACCTCCACATCTATACATAAAGCTTAGTAATATCCACCTTTTCATTTTAATGAAAAAATTATATTATTAATTTAATAACAATAAGACAATAAAGGGTATTACTATCAATTTATCATATCCATTAATTTCTTAATATAATGAGTGCATCTATTATGTAGGTAAGAAAGAAGTAAGTGGCGTTAATTTAAATATTTTAAATTAATATTTTTCATTGAAATTATTTGAATATCTTTTATTATTTTATCCAAAAAAGAATGTAAAGTTTGCTAACTTCCATATATAAATGTGGAGATTAGCATCCCTTATTTGTTAACATACAAAAATAACAAAATCATACCCACCCATTCATCTTCTTCCCCTCTCGTAAAAAAAAAAAAAACTTGTTATTTTTCTTTGTTTATATCCTAAACCACTTCTCTCATCCTTTGAATTATAAGACTAGACAAATATTGTTTTCCCTTCATTTTAGCAGGAAGACAACTCCAAATACAAGAGAAGAAATCCATGGCGGTGAATTAGCAATATAAATAAATCATAAAGCGCAAAATTTCCTATATCAATCCGAAAAACAAATGAAGAAATCAGTTTCAAGCTCTATTGCTCATAAAACTCTCTTAATATTGAAATCTCAAAAATTAACAAAGAACCCAAATCAGCTATAGGCAGTGAAGGACTTACGTGTATTTCAGTATGGATGTATGACCTTACTTTCTTAAAATTTTATGTAAAATTATATGTTTCATTCAAAATACCCACACTAATTTTTAAAATCTATCCTCACTGGGATATTGAAATGGATTTATTGTTAGTATTCTTCAAGTCTTAACTCCCACCACAGCTATGGTACCGGACCTGATATGAGCTTTTGAATGAGCATAACAAACTATTTTATCTTTAGTGGAGTTAGGGAAAAAATGAAGAAATTCTATAGTGCTGAGTCAAGAAGATTCTCTATTACAAGTCATTAGTGAGCCAAACAAATGTTTATTTTACTTTGTCAAAACAAGAAGATGTTTTAAAGTGTTCAATTTTTTGTAAGAGAGAAGAATTTGCAATAAAGATCATAATTATATGAAAAAAATGAAAATAAATATGATGGAAGGGCAGGGAACAGTGAATATAGGATGAAGACAAAACTATTCGGTGATGAGAAACAACGTCATTTGTGCAGTTGTGCTCTGGAGAGCTGCATCATCAATTATATGGTGCCATTTTAGTTTTAAAATGCCTAAATCAGAAATTTTGTTAGTGATTTAATAGTGAAACTAACAAAAGGACTGTTTCACATCGTAACAATGAAGAACTAAATTCATAATGTGATTCTATAAAGGGCTAAATTGATATAAACCTCTATTTATTAGAAACTAAAACAAGTATTTAGTTTTTAGTTATATTATATTTTTTTTCAATTAAAATAGCATTTCCTGTATAATATAGCTAAATTTTATATTTCTAATAATAGAGTTATATAATTAAAACTATTATATGTTTTCAACAGGAAGGTCATTGATTTGAGAAATTACACTAATAAGATACATGGTATGAAGAGAAGCAAGCAATAAAAGATTGTTTTTTTTTTTTGAGAGAATAAAGAAAGAGAAAAGGTGTTGATAAGAAGGAAGATGAAACTAACAATGAGTTTGAAAATGAGGAAGGAAGATACAAAATCAAAGAGGATGAAGAACAAATATTTGCAATGTCTGTTATTGAAGGAATCAAAATTAGAGAAAGAAGAAAGGAAGAATGAGGAAAGGAAGCTTAAGATATAAATGATAAAAGAAAAGTGAAAAGAAAAATGGAGGAGAGCCCATGAAAGAAGGAAGCGAGGGAGATGAAGGCTATGGCAAAAGCACTTAAAAGGATGCATATGGGAAAGTAGTAACGAAAACCCTTAGAAGAAATAGAAGTTAGCTTGTTAAAGAAATAAGGATATCAAGTAGGATTGTGGAAGCTAGCTTTGTATTGAATTACTATGAAATCAAAACAAGAAAGCTGAAGGTAAAAGAAGTAATTGAACTTTATTCATCTATCTCATCATTTGAAGAAACTGATGCAATAGAAATTGAAGAGGAGAAGAAGTAGAAGCTACAAGCATTGACTTGGATGAGATAAAAAAAATATTTATGAAGAAATAGCAATAGTCATGGAGAGAAAGAGAAAGTTAGAGGAAGAAATAAAGGAATTAAAAAGAGAACTTAACCTAGAAGAAAAGAAGAGGAGGAAGATAAATAAGTTAAGATAGAAAGAGGAGAAAGATAAGTTTAGTTTAAACCTTTGTCTGATATAGAAGAAAAAGAAGAAATAAAACAATGAAAATTCTAACCCTATGATAGAGGAAACTTTTACCCATATGGAAATTGATATTGAACTATCAATGGAGCAACCTAATGTGAAGCATCATCAGGTTATTGAACCTAGCAACTAAGCCTTCTAAAGCCATGCTTGAATCTAGATAAATGGAAGCTGAAAATAATTTAGTTAAGGAACCTAAAGAGAGCATTCTATAATCTAAGGAAAGAAGTAATCCACTGCAGAGCTCCCTTAGTTTGCAACCTTCTCAATTATGCTACAACGACTAGACTTCAAGAATTTCACCACCTCTTAAAGATCATTTCTATTTCCTAACCTATTTAAGCTATATTTCAAAGATATGAGTAGGTTCTCTACCCTAACAATTATCAAACTCTTTAGCACACAAGATAATGAGCCTTCATCAATGGACCATTTGAATAGGGCAACCCACCGAAACCCACATTAGCTCTCACTTGTAATCCTCTTACCATAAATGATCTTAATGATACCTCACTTATCTCTAATCCACCTACCATAAAAACTATCCCTAATTCACCATCCATTGATCCACCACCTATTGATACTGCTCTAACCATTAAATAAACTCCTTTGATCCCTTAACATTATTTAATGATCCATCCTATATGAATCTTGCTTGGCACCTTCCAATATCCATCATCTTCCACTTATGCTAGATTAAGTAGGTCTATCCAATTCTAAGCCATTAAATGATATCAAAATTAACAAACTTGAAGGGAACATGGTTAAATTATTTGAGGTTGATATTAGGCTTTCAGATCTCAAAGGCACTATAGACATTATCTTAAGCTTGCTACTATCTCAAAACAAGCCTCACTAAGGCCTTAAATAATGTCATAAGCTAGTAGTTAGGATAGTCTAGTAGACAAACATGCTTAATTTTGGATAAGATTTAGTGGAAAAATCAAGCATGCTATGAAGATCTAATGGCTAAAATTTGGGATTAAATCTAACTTTTATACTATTTTTCCCAATTTTCCCAAGTTTAAGGGTATTTAATGATTTTGGCATGGTTTAAGAAGTTTGTAGTTATGACTCTTACATTTTTCATCTTCATGTTAATGCATTATGGTATGAATCAAACACCTAGAGCATTGCAAAAAGAACTAACAACAACTTAAAAAAAAGTATGTTTACTTGTGCCTTATGGGGTTTTGTTAAAATACTCTTTAAAAGGATGGAATGTTGAAAAAGCTCGACAAGGTGCCTTGGCATTGAGCTAGGGACTTTAGGTGTGTTAACTTGTGACCATTCTTACACACTTAAAACAATGTGATGAGGCATATACCAAGTGAATGGATTGTTCCTCTCTATTCAAATTGTTCTTTTTTAGGCTAATTATGCTCAAAGGCTTTATGTGTGGGATAGTCTTGTGAATGGCATGCATAGGTATTTTTAACGACATTCAATTATGGAATTTGGACATGTTATATATGAGATTTTATTATATGGATAGTAAATCTTTAATGTCCCATTATCTTTACCAAGTGTGCCATGAAAGGGTTTTAATAGGACGGTTGGCATGCATTGTAAGGTTTTAGCTAGAGAACCACTAGCATGTGATAGATAGCCTAAGTTTCTATCAAGTTATAGGTCTTAGCATATGCATTATAGAAATTTAGAACCTTTTGTTTGCATATGCATGCAAATGGTTTGGTTTTGACTAGCAGTTTTAGTTAAACTTTTTCAGGTTTTATGTTACCTTTTAGCTTTTGACTCTTCACATACCCGTTTTAGTATCTATGCTTAATGATCTATTATTCCTATTATTTTACTTTTCTTGTTTATTTACCTATCTCATATGTCTCTCATTATTATTTTACCTTCTTATCTACTACGTGTTTTTTTACTTTACTTTTCTATTATAACCTTTACTATCTATTATTTGATCGACCTATTGTTGTCGTCTACTTTTAATATGTTAGTTCTGTCACTTTTTTTCTAGTTTACATGGCATCTCTTGATTTGAAGTTTCCATGCTTGAACTATTTTGATCTCACCATAAACTTTACAATTCTTTCTATTTGACATTTTTAATTTTCATCTACATTACTGTTCTCTCTCTTTTTTTGCTAACTTGACACATGCATCTATTTTTACTATTGTTTCTTCTTTTTGTGTTTTGATTTTCATTACTATTGATAATTCACCATTTTCTTTGACTTTTGTTTTCTCTAATTTTGATTTCTTCCACTTTGATATCTATTTTTGTTTGCTTTGCATCTTTGACTACTATGTCCTACTTTTTATCTCTTCTACTTTTTTATCACTCTTGATTTTTTCTAATGACAAAGGGGGAGAAAAGAAGCAAGGGGCAAGGTCTAGAAAATCTATTGAAATTCAACAATGCATATTTTCAAGGAGAGTTTTTCAAAAGGAAAATCCATGGTTTTAGTGGGAGCAATCTAAGACCAAACTCTAGCATTCATTTACTCTAATACATTCCTATAGTATGCTCTAATACATAATATATGCATGTGTTATTACTCTATGTTCCAGTATACAATGCTTTAATACCTATTTGTGCATGATTGATTTATATTCCTTTACCTTATCATGCTCTATTTATAAAACCTTGAAAAGTTTGTTATTATCAAAAATAGGCAGAATGTGGAACCAAGTGGGAATTAAAATTGGATTAAATAATACTTTGAGCTTTTATGTGATTAAAGTAGGAATTTGGACTTAATAGATTTATGTTTCAGACCAACTTATTTGGGCTTGAAATTATTGGTTTGCTAAAAGTAAAGCCCATAAAAAATTTTAAATGGACTTTAGGCCATCACACTTCCAAATTACCAAGCCTAATTTGTTTCATGAATATGTTTTCTTTCATGTGATAAAATAACTATTAAACATCCCTATTCATTTTATTTTGAAAATGCCAAACTTACTTTGTAAGAAAGATCTTATTGGCTACAATTTTAAATTATATATTTCAAAAGTTAGGTGACACAATCCAATGGCTAATATTCAAAACTTATTTTAAGCCTTTGTGTAATAGCTAAAATATTTTAATTTATTAAATAAATAAATAAATAAAACTATTAGATAAAAATATGAAAAAATTACAAACATATTATAATGTAAAAACTCTTTTTCAAAGAAATTAAATAAATAAATTTTAGAAAATATTTGGACACATTTAGAATTTTTTATAAAAGAAAAGGGAAAAATTGGAAAAGCATTATAATGACGAATGTGTAAATTTCTATAAAATGGAAGGGCAAAATTGAAAAACTATTTATAGGGAGAATAATGTAAATTCATGAAAAGATAAGGGGTAAATTTGGAAAATAAAAATGAGTTAAGAATCATGAAAAGATAAGGGGTAAAATTGAAAAATAAAAATGAGTTAAGAATAATAATAAAATAATAATTATATTTTAATGGATGGCGGTGACAGCACTGCCATCCATGTATTATAAATAGGAGGGGGTGTGAGGCATTACAGAAGAAGAAGAAAGGAAGAAACAATAAGAGAAGAGAGAGAAAGATGAGAGAGGAAGAAGAATAAAGAAGAGAAAAAGAAAGAGAGAGAGAAAAATAGTTATGAATTTAGAGGTATCTTTGGGAGAATTGAAGTGAGTTCTATTTACCCAATTTTTAATTTTATTTTATTTTTAATTTTATGCAATAATTTATAATAATTGTGTTAAATTTAAATAATTTCAATTAGGCTTAAATTTTGTTTAGAAAAATTGCAAAAAAAATATGAAATAAGGATTACAATTTTAGAATTTCTATTTAATATTATTAGTTGTGTTGTAAATAATAGAATTAGCAATTTAATTGCTGAACATGATAAATAAAGGAGTTATGATTGAAATTGTGTGTATGATTATTTTATAAAATATGCTTATGTATAGGAAACTGTGAATTTCTTTGAAATTATGGGTTATTATTATATTTGAGTTATAAGAAAATTTTTGGTGGAAAGTATATTAACCATACCTTAACCCCTCAAAAGGACAGCTCTATAAAAAAAGGCAGATTTTATTCGTGTGGGAGGCCATTATATTGGAGAGTGGGATAAGGCTAGAATAGAGGGATGAGGCTGAGGTTGAGGCGTGATGAATAAGGTTGAATGGAAGGCACAAGGTGGAACCTATACCTTCCCACCATTCTCACTGCATATTATACATTAGAGGTATGTTAGAATTCAGTTAAATTGATAAAGTTAGATTATGTTACTAAACAATTATTGTTAAATGTCCATGAGAAAAATAGTAAATTCTTTATAGGATTATTTTAGAAATTGGAATGTAAATAAGCTTACAGAATATTTAAAATACTCATTCTGCTATTGTTTTAATTTTTTTTATGGGTGGATCCCCATATCATATATGATCATTGGTATACCATGTATTTTAAACTGTTAGATATTTAGAGCATAGCATTTTAGTAGTAGGATGCGACCTAATGTTTGTATAAATTATGAAACAGTACTTTTATTTTGATATATAAATATAACTAATCTTTATATATATATATATATATATATATATATATATATATATATATATATATATATATATCAATTTATTAGTATTATTGTGTCTAGTTAAAAATGAGATAAATTTTGAAAAAGGCTTGTGGATATATTATAGGATCTGTCATGATTTCCAACTTGAAAATTTAGGTCGTAACACTTTGATTAATAAAAGTTGGGAAATTCGAAAAGTAGAGGAAATTTCAAATTCAAACTAATGCTGCATATGCTAAAATAAAAATAAATTAATAATTGAAGTTGCTGTACCACTTTGTAGTTGTAAAACAATGAAATACAATACACATATAGGACTAGACAGTTGGATCAAATTTCAAGGCTAAATTCAACTCATAAAAAAATAACAATTAGATTGCTATCTTAAACAAAAGTCAACAGTTAAGTAAAAAGTGCTTGGGTCTTGTTCCTATAATACAAATAAGTTATTTTTAGTACATGGATAAAAAAGAAAAAGCTTCTTGAGCAAGCCAAAATTTTACATAGAACTAAAATTCAAATTTCATGTTGGAAGCCAAAAGTAACTTGGAGCCTAAATTTCAATTTTCAAACTTGGAACTGAAGAAAGGGTGACTTGAAACCAAATTTGTCATCAGACAATCTTCTTGATAAATAATTTGCATTCCTTTAAAGACATAATACTGAGCAATTGTACTAAAACTTGCAAATCCTCTCTTGCTTTTATCTTGTAGAAACTAAAGCTTTCTCTCTTTCTCACTTTAGATCCAAAACTTGTAAATCCCTTCTTAGAGTGTTATTAAGTGAAAAATTATAAAAAAATTTTGTGAGCTTGTGAGAAAAATTTCTTCTTGAATCCTATTTGAAATCCTAGTATAGATTGGTGAGATCTTGTAAAGTTAGGTGGAGATTGAAATTCTAGTGGAGATTAGGAAGATCTTGTAGAATTATTTGGTATTTGAAATCCTCTAGTCTAAATTGGTGAAATATTATAAAGTTAAGTGAAGATTGAAATCTTAGTAGAGATTGGGAAGAGCTTATAAAGTTAGATGGTGGTAAAATTACTAGTGAAGATTAGGCAAATCCTATAAAGTTAAGCGTTATAATTTCATAAAAAATTAATAGATATCTCAAGTGATACTTGATGATTTAAGGAGAGAGGAGTAGATTCAAAAGGCATTCTTTTTGGATCATTGAATATTTATAAATATTCTTAGCATTCATTCTTCTTCTCTACTCATTTACTTGACTTGTGTTCTTTCACATATTTCACTCTTCCATACTTTAAAAAAAAATTACACAATTTTATTACTATATTTTCTTGAAGAATTTTTTAATTTAAAAGAAATACATTTAAATTTCCTTTTAAATCTTTTTGAAATATTTCATTTTTTTGAAATAAAATATTCATCAAAATTTTAAGAATTTTTTATTTGAATTTTACAATTCTACACAAAATATTATTAAAAATTTTAATTGTTTAATTAAAGCCAATTCACCTTTCTTACCCTATAAATTCTATCAATTCTCATGTGTAGGAGAACGAAATTATTAATTTTTTCTAATTAATTAAAAACAACGCGGTAAAACCCTCGGCGTCATTGTACAGTCATGGTTAGAAGACCTAATGAGTTTATATCCAAACTTAAGTAGCACTTACCAAAGCAGTGACACCACACGGTTGAAGGGAATTTGCTTTTAGTAACTATGCGTAATTAGAACTTTTTATTCTACTTAGCGAGAAGATATTTTTTTTAGAAAAATGTTATTTACTTGTATGTAAATAAATTATTAATATCTTATTTGTATATCTTAATTAAAAAATTATGATACCAAATGTTGTAATAATGTAGGAATATAACTTCTTTTTTTAAATATAAATGTTATTTTTTCATCATAAATTTTATATTTAACATTCAATAACTAAAATATTTTTTGCCTTTAAAAAGATTATAATTGTATTTTTACAGAAGATTTTTTTTTGTCAAAATGAATAGATCCTTAATAGAAAACCACCGATACACTATACATTTTATAACTAAAAAAATCTATCTTAAATTTATTTTTTTACAAATGATTTTTTTATTTAAGATATTAATCACGAGAGAGAAAGAGTAGATTGCAGGCAATACTGATTTAAGGAAAATGCAACGCTAGGAGTCCTGAAAGCTTTGTCCCGAAAAAGCATGTGGAATCAAAATCATCTGTTGGATATTAGAGTCAAATACATCACATAAGTATAAAAGATCAGACAATCGTCAGTATCACTTGATCACTTAACGGTTCGCTTGAATCGGGGAAATCAGAGGGGAAAGAAAGAAAAAAGAATGTTAAGTGATAATTCTTTCTTTCTTTCTTTCTTTAGAATTTTTTCCTAAGAGAAAGGCAATGAGAATTTAGAATTAATCCTGCAAAGTTTTTTAACCTTTACCCCTTTTACATAATCAGAAACAAGATTTCATTTCATTTTCAAATGAAATTCCTATTAATATTGTGTTTGGGTTTATATAAAAAGAGATTTTATTTTATTATTTTATTTGTAATTTTCATTTTAATTACATTTTTACTATTATGAAATCCATACAATTTTGTAAGAATTTCACTAGAATTCATTTCATTTGACCTAAAAAACATATTATATAAATAATATATCCTTAATCTAACATTGTATTTATTATGATACTATCAAAATCTACTTTTTAATTGATTTCTATGCATTTTTCAATATATTATAAATAAAATAATTTATTCATAAATGAATTAAAATCATTATTTTTGACAAAGTTGCCAATTAATAAAATTCATTTATAAATGAGTTGAAATCATTTCTATTGAAATGAAATGAATCAATTCTTAAAAAAGTATATGCCAAACGGCCCCTTAAAATTTTTCATTCCATTAAATTGGGATTTTTTGAAATATTATTTACTTGATTTACTATTTTAATTTTTTTTACTTGCAACTTTTCCCTACTTTTACAAAACTTGATAAAATCTGATTAAAAGATCTAAAACTAATTCATTTTAATCTATTTAGAAAAATATAATTGTAAGTTTTTTAATAAAATTATAAAGTTAAATTTTTCTTATTTATAAAAACTAAACTTGATAATTGTGATTCATATCTATTTATTCATACATATTTCTCTTTATTTTAACCTATCTATGTTGGTTTTAGGGTAAATATGGGTTGAGTCATCCTTAACCTTGTCAAATAATAATCATAGTAGATCAACATATGAAAAAAAATAAATAAATGGACTTTTAAAGTGATAACTATAATAATATTGTATGTTGACTTACCATATCACTTCCATTACCCTTGTATAATTTTGGACATTCAAATAAAAGGAGTATAAGTGGTGACTTAACTACCAATTCTTCTGCCTTTCCTTGCTCTCCATTGTCATCTATTATCTTTCCCTTCCTTCCTCACCTAACTCTAAAATATACCATAAAGGAATTAGTTTGGTTCTTATCCAATGATATCTTTAGCATTTTCTTTTTTTTTTTTTAAAAAAAAAAGAGAGTTGAATTTACATTTTATAAAAAATAATATATATATATATATGTGCGCGCGCGCGCGCAATTAGACGAATTCTTGATGAATAAGTGTGATTTGCTTTCTTCAATCATAAAGAATCCACCTTGATTGCCACTGTAGCATTTGTCATGAACAACCATTTTGTTGTCTACATATCATACATTATCCCTATCCGAAAACCTCAAACAATAAAAATTATAATTCAATTGAACAACGCTAGAATTTTATTGTTACAGCTTTTGTAAGTTGTAGACTAAACTTAATTGGCTGTATTTTATATTTTATAAAATTAGACTAAGTTATAATCCTAGGCACTTTATTATGTTCATTTATTGTATCATGTGATCAAATAGTTCAACATTTTTGAACACCTAAATGAATTATTGTGAAAGGCAGCAATAACGTTAACGTTGGCTTATACTAATTTTAGATCCCCTCCACTCTACATAGAGCAAAGAAAATTTACATACGTACTGCATTTATTCTTATAACTTCTTTTCATAGAAGTTTGAATGTCTCACTTTGTATGAAATAATTTTACGAACTCTTGGATCATCATTCTTTAAGCGTTAATTTTCCACAAGATGGATTTGTCCCAAGTCAAGATCTACTGCTGCATTCCCCGGACTTTACTCCAAACTTATGTTATATATAGTTGCATTGCCATCTTATAATTTGCGAAGCAACTCAGATCACTGAAGCTTTTAACAATGAACACCAGAGTGATGCCAACTAACACTGCAGCATTTGCTTTTGCGTTACTGTTGCTGCTGTGTTGTGTGGTTAGTATGAGTATGGCCGCCATTCTCTCAACATCACCATCGACCGATCTTCTCTTCTTGCGCTCAAACACCACATCACTCATGATCCCAACAATATTATAGCGAAAAACTGGTCATCCAATGCTCCTGTTTGCAGTTGGATTGGAGTCACTTGTGGTTCTTCCCATCGTAGAGCCGCTGCCTTTAATCTGTTTCACATTGATCGTATTGGCACCATCCTTCCTCATATAGGAAGCCTCTCCTTCTTTGTTTACTTAAATCTTAAAAGGCAATTGGTTTCATGGTTCTTTGCCTAAGGAAATGGCTCGGTTGCGCCACATGGAACACTTACCCCTTGGATTCAATAATTTTTCAGGGGAGTTCCCATCATGGTTTGCGTTGTTGCCAAAACTTGAAAAGTTGTACCTTTATTGTAATAGCTTCACAGGAACAATTCCTTCATCCTTATTAACACAACTTCGACGCATGATGATAACAAAATCTTTGGGCTTTTCTTCAATCCAACTTCTTCATGACCCCTTCGTTACAATTTGTATCTATAGATGATAACAAAATCTCAGTCTCTATCCCTTCAGGTATTTTGAAGAATTCTTCACTACAATTTATTGCTCTCAATGTCAATTACTTATCGGGTGCACTCCCAGAGAATATATTCAATCATCTTTCTCAACTGCAAGGGTTATATTAATCTAGTAATCAATTGTCTGGCAAATTTCCGCCCAATCTGTTCAATGCAAGCAGCTGCATGTTCTATCATTGTCCAAGGATAATTTTACATGAAGAATACCACAATAGATTGGAAACTTGACCATGCTAGAAATGATCCAGGCTTTAATGAATTTTCCCCAGGTATGATTGAACTCTGAGAATAAATAATCTGCATGTAAATGAACAATGTTAATTAGTTGATGTAGCGTAGCCACAGACACTCTTAGAACCTCTTTTCTTAAGACTGTGTGTAATAGGGTTCTAAATTTCATAGCATATATAAATGATGGAATTTATAATATATATAATACTATCAATGTTCTTACATACAAATTATCATAGTTTATAATATATATTATCCAACAATGAATAAATAAAAAGCCCAATAAACATAGCAAATAAATAATAGTTTATGAATCACCCAATGAAAATTGACAATTTATATGCATTAGACAGGAAGGAAAACAAAAGAAAAAAATCCAAATAATGAGACAGACAAATGACAACATGTAAAATAAATTTAAATGCATAAATTTATGCCAAGTTATTATACAAAATAAAAAAAGTGTCATGTATAGCTACATCAGGGATACAAATTTCCCGCTTCCGATTAATATCATTTTAGTTGTGGTATAAATCTTGGCTGCTCGAAGTCTTTCGGCCTTTCATCTCAACAAAAAAAACCAGTGATAACTTGCACCTGATTATTTATAACTAAAAAAAATACTAACCAACCACTTCAAAGAAAAAAAAATCATCCATCTTCTTTACAATGTTATAAAATTATTTAAGTCACCTGTTAGTCAATTTATTTTTTATTGAAAACATGGTAATGTAGTGACTATTTTTAAAAAAATTAAAATATTTTTGTCAAAGTTGCATTTCTCTTTATTAAAAAAAATTACTAGACACTTGCTTTGCGGATTGCAAGTTCTTTTTATGGTAAATTGTATTGCAGTACCAATTCCTGAACTTTCTTTTAAAAAGGTGTTAGCATTGATCTTTGTTTCAAATAGGTGCTTATTTTATGAATTATTACTATTATAATTCCAAAATACCCTTTTATAATGATAAGAATGCGATTATGAATCAAAAACTTTAGAAAGGTATAATTCCATGATTAGTTAATTAATTTTTATATATGAACACTCATTTTCATTCGTCTTTCGATGAGCTTTCGATAAAAAATAAGAAAATTTAATTTTGTGGGGTGTACCTGACCAAAAATGTGTAAATTGAGCACTAAACTTTGAACGACTATAACTTTATACTCAGTTATTTGATTGGAGCAAATTTTTTTATTCCATGTAACCTTTAGATATCTACATGCTTACAAAATGCCAATTAACTAGTGAAAAAATGCCTCTTTTAATGACTTTTTTTAATTTTTCTTTATTTTATTATCATTTTACTAACTTTAACCTCATTTTTCCCAATCCAAATTCATTTGAATCCTACATTGAACACTTGCTCCCTAATTCTTACAATATCTAGTAATGTTATAACAACTTTCTTAACAATAAACTACCAAAGAATAATATGTTACTTTTTCAAATAATAACATTAACCAAAAACTCAAAATAAATAAATAAATCAAGTTTTATTAACAATCAAAACTACCAAATAATAGCATATTACTATTTCACCTCCAAATAGAAACATCAACCAAAAGCTCTAAATAAATAAATTAATTAAGTTTCATTAACATTCAAGTTATCAAATAATAGCATGTTACTATTTAGTCTCTAGACAGTAACATATTTTTTTTTCATCTCTAAATAGTAATATTAACTAAAAATTAAAAAATAAATGGATAAATCAAGTCTTATTAATAACTAAATTATCAAATAATATTATGTTACTATTTGATATCCTGACATTAACATGTTACTGTTTCATCTCAAAATAGTAACATCGATCAAAAATCTAAAATAAATAAATAAATTAAGTCTCATTAATAACTAAATTATCAAATAATAACATATCTCCTGACAGTAACATTAACAAAAACTCCAAATAAATTAATAAATTAAGTCTCATTAATAACCAAATTGTCAAATAACAGTATATTACTATTTAATTTGCAAACAGTAACATATTACTATTTTATCTTTCAACAGTAATACTGGCTAAAAACCTAAAATAGATGGATAAATTAAGTCTCATTAACAACTAAACTACTAAATAATAGCATATTACTATTTAGTCTATGAACAGTGACACATTACTATTTTATCTCTAAATAGTAACATCGACCAAAAAGCTAAAATAGATAAATAAATCAACTCTTATTAACAACCAAACTACTAAATAATGGCTTGTTACTATTTCGTTTCCAGACAACAACATGTTACTATTTAGTTTTAAAATAGTAACGTCCACCAAAAACCTAAAATAAATGGATAAATCAAGTCTCATTAACAACTAAATTATCATAGAAGAGAATATTACTGTTTCATTTCCAAACAGTAACATTGAACAAAAATTCAAAATAAATGAATGAATCAAATCTTATTAATAATTAAACTATCAAGAAAATGATATTACTATTTTATATCCAAACAGTAACATCGACCAAAAATCTAAAATAAATAGATAAATTAAGTTTCATTAACAATCAAATTGTCAAATAATATCATGTTACTATCTTAAGACTCATGTTACTATTTGGCCTCAAGACAATAAGATATTATTGTTTCGTCTCCAAACAATAACATCGACTAAAAACTTAAAATAAAAAGATAAATTAAGTCTTATTAACAACCAAACTATTAAATAATAACATGTTACTATTTCGTCTCTAGACAGTAACATCGACAAAAACTCCAAATAAATGAATAAATCAAGTCTTATTAATAACCAAATTGTCAAATAATAATATGTTACTATTTAGTATACAGACAATAGCATGTTACAATTTCATCTGCAAATAATAACATCATCTAAAAACTCAAAATCAATGGATAAATCAAGACTTATTAAAAACCAAACTATGTAAGAATAACATGTTACTGTTTCATCTTCAAATAGTAATATTGATTAAGAACTCCAAATAAATGAATAAATCAAATCTCATTAATAACTAAACTATTAAAAAAGAGTATGTTACTATTTAGTTTCCAGACAGTAATATGTTACTGTCTAAACAATTTAGTTTCTAAGAAATAATTCATCCAAGATAATTATTTTTAAAAAAATGTAAAAAAAGAGATTATTTTACAATTTTATATAAAATTCTATGCCTCTAAGTTTTTATTTATTTTTATTTTTATCTTAACTAAAAATTTATTTTAATCCCTTAAAAGTTGAATTTTTAATAATTTTGTTTATAATTAAAATTTTATATTAATTTAATTTTTGTAAAATTAAAAATTCTTTAATTTTAATATGAGACAACAAAGGTTTTGTTTTGAAACTTTTGTTCTTCACGATACACACTTCAAGTGTGTTGTTTTGTTTTATAGGCATTGTGGTAAATTACTATTTGTGGTGACACTTAAATAAAAGAAAGTAGGCATGTGGCACTTCGTTGCAATAAATTGCAACAAACAGTACTAGCCTAATTTTTTCCCCTCTTTTTATTAATGTGAAGATATCTTGCATGCAATTAAACTTTAATTCCCTTAATTTTTCTCGGAAACTTGTAAGATTTTCGTATAAAATCTGTAAATTTCTTAAACATAAAGATATAAAAATTTAAGTTCGACATTGTAACTTTTCTTGAAGCAGTTACAAATATGCTTTTTTATATATCAACAAGTTTTTTGAATTTATATTGCAATTCTCGTTGCAAACTTTATATATATATATATATATATATATATATGAATTCTTGCAAAGTGTAATAATACTCCCAATTTTCAATGGAATGAAAATTTCTGGAAAAAAATTTAAAGCTTTTTTATTTCTAATGTGCAGAGATGTAACTCAAATGGTAACCATAACAAGAATCAAGGTGCATGCGATTTTATATAAGTTTAACCCATAATCAATGTAAATCAGTTTTTATATTATTTCTTGTTCATGTTTTGTGCAATAATAAAAAATTATTAAAAATTTTTAGGGCTACTAAAAATTCTTAATTACTATTATTTCAATGATGTATTTTTTTTAAAATATATTATAATGATAATAAGTCAAATTTAAATTCTCTTCTATGTAAAATTTACATAACTAAGTAATTTTATTAGAACTAAAATTGATGGCATTTTAAAAAAATAACTTTTTCTTAAAAAGGTTACACAATTTATGTTTTTGTATATTTTTGTAATTCAGTTGTGACATAAAAATATTCGGGAAAGACTTTTGTAATCCAA
This sequence comes from Sindora glabra, assembly GCA_020226215.1. Classification (NCBI taxonomy): domain Eukaryota; kingdom Viridiplantae; phylum Streptophyta; class Magnoliopsida; order Fabales; family Fabaceae; genus Sindora; species Sindora glabra. Next base: position 40,480,932 of record CM035232.1, on the reverse strand, counting down.
AACTTTTTCCCAGGCATAACACCATAGTTGAGAGTTTTAAAATATTGTACCAATTGTTTTAATGTATCGGTCACACAATCTTTTAATATTCATTAATTAATAATATCGTGCCGAATTGATATAATTTTTTGTATTTTCTGTACATATATGTCTCAGCCAAAAAAAAAAGTCACTAAATAAATATGATATAATAATGAAAAACTTAAATAGCAGGTCCACAATTTTCGGTTAAAACTTTGAGAAATATTTGCATGAGCACACTCTATCTTATCATCTTTACATAGTATCATTCAAATACCGTTAATCAATAATGTATAAATTTATTTTATATGATAATTAATTATGAATTAATTTAATATTTTTTTATCATAATTAATAACAAATAATTATTAATTTATTTTTATATTTAATTAATTGTTAAATAAAATAAATATATACATTTGAGTGATAATATTTAAGGATCATGTGATAAGTAGTACCAACGCAGGTGTTTCTTTCAAACTTTATAGGCATTAATATAAAAGAATTTATAATATAAAATTGTATAAATATGTAATTATTAAAATATCAAATATCAAAGTTGATTAGTCTTTTTTTTTTTAAGTATTTGAATCCAAAAATCTGAATACAGTAATGAGTGTCTTCAGTAAATACACTGGCTCCACTGCTCTGCATATGACTAGTCAGAAGAGGACGCCTTGCTCGATTTTTGGCATTTATGTATAAACCAAAGATCCATACGCAATTGTCAGTATCTATATATGCATGTGGCATTTCTATTTTTTGAATATATTTAAATTGTAGTTGTCAATTAATTTGGTTAGAAAATTTTTAACCTTCATATGTTCGCACGAAAGTTACTAAGTTAGCATTCTTAACTTTGCAAGAATTACTGTACACAAGCTATATTTCACAAAATATGAGTGCCGAATTGATGCCGAAATGTGAAATGATACCGTGCTAGCATTACATGTCGTGTGAGATTTTGACAAAATTTTCAATCTCACTGTCCGTATGCTTTCCAAACGTGAAATTCGGCACATTCCGCTGGTATATAATTTATTAAAATAATCGAATTAAAACTAACACCTGCGACGTTTCATTATATATAATTTATTTGATTCATCTAAATTTTTTGACAATCAAATGAATTGTTATCTTAGTACTGCAATCTACTGAAATTTATTATCATTCGACTTCTACATGCAGTTCAATAAAATTAACAAACTAACATCAATTATATTTTCTACGTTTAGTCAATTACGAAGAAACTTAATATTGATAACAGTAATATATTAGAAAATTTTCTATTTTTATCAATAAACTTATATTTTGGTAGCTAGATAAGTCTAAATTCAAAATAAATTTAAAAGTAACAAAAAACAAATTTTTATATACAAATAAATCAAATATTAATATTTTCTAGATTAAACACAAGCATAGATTTATTATAGTTGAATGTAATTAATATTTCATGCTATATGTTTTGAATCATTTGATGATGGAATTGATCAATCTATGTTTATTTTTAATACTAATTACATTCAACTATAATAAATTGTGGAATCTTATTTCATAACAAAAATAATGGAATGATTATTTTATCATTTACAAAATGACTCTTTTACATCATCACTCGTTCTATCTTTCATATATACTCCAGCTTCATTTTTTATTATTAAATAATAAAATAATATCAATATTTCAATATTTTTTATAAAAATATTTTAGAAATTATAATTTAATAATTAAATCCAAAATATTATATATTATATATCCCAATAATGAGAAATCAATTTGATTATGACAAATTACAGTACAATAATTGCAAAATGACCAATTACCAATATTATATTACTAATGCAACAGCAAAGTTGATTTTACATTACCGACGCAAAATATCACTTTAAATTCAGGGGGACAATACTATGATCTATAAAAAACTCATTTAACATCAATTGTTTTACACATTTCACACCAGTTGCCACATGATTTATATGCAAGCATTATTGTATATCCAATACATTCAATACTGATTTTGAGCCGATGTTGAATATCTATAACAATTTCAATTTCTTTGCAAGAAAATCAAAGTGTTTAGTTTCGAATATTATTCTATAATTGAAATACAATGTCGGCTTTTTGGTTTTGTAACTAACATTATAGTTTACTTCATATCTCAATTTGTGAACTACCATTGATAATCATTTTTTATATCTTAAATTTTATAATGAATGTTAAACAACATTATTTACCCTTTTTTTCCTGTAGAAATCTCCTAAGCCCCCTAGGATAGTAGCCAAACCTAATTAGAAAATTCGACAACTAATGTTGCTATACAACCAGTAACAAAAGTATTCAATCCCTATCTCAATGTCTCTATAGTCAAAAATAATATATCAAATACAGTAAACACCAAATATAACAATTTGATGCATTTATTTGGATCCAAATAGTAGAAAACATATAATATTTAGATGGTGCAAAAATTGGAAATATTATTTCTAAATGTTGAAGAGGAACTTACATTGTCTTCTAAGGACATGACCATTGACAAAAATTCTTGCAAATCTTACTATAGCAAAAGAATGGTACAAGGATGTCAAAATTGATGCTATGGGTGAAACATTAATATAATATGCTTGTATTGGAAAGAAATTTATTATCTTGCTAATGCCATTACACTTTGATGGTACCATGTGTTATTTGAATTACTTATGTCATCTTATCCCTTTATATAGAAAAACTTATTAATTTACTTTTGTAAAGAAGAAATCCACTGTCTTTTCTTTAAAAAAAACCCATATCACCCTAAGCCCTAAATAATGAAATAAAAAAACACAAAAATCTAAATAAATCAACACAATACACAACAAATAGATATTCTTAACTAGGTTTAAGAGGAAAATGAGGCATTTGAATGGATCTTAATGTAAAGGGAAAAAACACCAACGAGAACAAACAAATGGTTGAACTCAAACTAAAGTGATCTTTTGTGAAAAGAAATTGAAACAAATTTCCTATTTATAGGAGAAAATTAATCAATCAATCTTTCTATAAGGCACTATGAATTTTGTGAGAAAGATGCTTTTGCTTTACAATATATCTATAATTTGGCAATGAGATAAGCTTATTTTATATTTAAACTCCCACCTTCATTTTGGCAAGTTTTGAGGACAGAAAATAGATATTGTTTAAATATTCCATGTTGGTTATAAAACAAAATCAATGTTATAACTTCTAAGTGTTATCTTTACACTTCAACATTGTAAAATACAATCGATGTGAAATTCCACTTCATCAATTTTTTACTTTATTTTCCTAGACAAAATTTTAATGTTACATATTACAATTGATTTTTATTGTAGTTTCATAGATCATCTTTAATAATTTGTAAATTAGTATCATGCATAAAACAATTAAGCATAGGATAGCCATATCATAGTTCTTTAAATTCTCTTCCTATTGTAATTGTTGATAAAGTGAAGAGCCTATAAACAGGTAACTTACATCACTTGATAATCTATGATGCATTTTTTATATCAACTTACCAAAAATCTTTTAAAATCATAAAGAATGAAAAAAAATATCTAAAATGGAATATAATAGTGATTATAAGAGCCTACTAACTTCAAAGAACTTGTGATTACAAAAATTATAAGATAATGCAATATAGTTACAATGTAGTTTGAATTTATAATTTACAATATAATAGTAATTACATGTCATTGCCTTCAAAGAACTTGGCTAGCTTTTTGATGTGAAGATCCTTTTTGATACATATTGGACATATACAAAGACATATAGTGATAGCCATAAAACTTTCAACAAGGATTGTTAATAGCCTCTCTTTAGCCACATCCAGCAATTAGCTTTCTCTATAAGCCATTACAAACACCATACTATATGTTAATATGAATATGATCAACCTATAATCATACCTCACCTTCAATAATAGCATGAATATCATGAATGTTGCCATTGCATCTTCCCAAGAAAGGAAAAAAAACCTATGATATAATAATGTTTAAATTCTTGAAAGATAAACCAAAATCTATCCATCCCTATTCAAAATAATGTTAGATCTTTATAAGTAGATTAACTTAATACCTATCCCACAAATAAAGAATGAAATTAGCACATGACAACCCTTCTTCCCATAGATATGTACTATGTAATGGGTTGAACACACTTATTTTCGTAATTTTTGTGTAACTAAGGAGAAAATATCCTCCCAACACCTTACCTCTTAGAGAAAGGAGCCTCTTGCCACAATAGACCATAAGAAAGCTTAGTTCATCAATTTTTGTAATAGCCAAAAAGAATAAAAATTGAAGAGCTAACTTGTATTTCTTTTGCTTAATTGCAATGAAAACTTCCAGTTTTTAAAAGGCAAGGTGTCAAGGATCCTACCTCCAAGTCTAGGCAAAACAAATAAAAAAGAGCTTACAAGCCAAATTTATAGAGAAGACGTAGAACATCAAAGGTTAATTCTTAATGACCACCAAAATCTAGAATCATCATCTAAAGTTTGGTGCTTAAAATTCTAATAACTTTGTGAATGACATAACCTCATAAATAATGTAGTATAGTTTAATGGGTTAACCATTGACAATCTCATTTGTCAACAAGAATTGACATGATAAGCCTTTGCAATTTCCAATAGCCTTTTGAATAAGAAAACTAGTTGGCTCTTGATATACTTTTATATGTTAATTTTTTATGCAACTAACATATAATGCTTAAATATACTTTTATATTTAACATTTGTATTCCTCTTAATGTTAGTAATTTGAAATTTGACATTATAAATTGCTTATAATTTCAAAAATCCCATTATGTCATCATATACATCGATTTTTCATTAATTGATATAGTTTATTACTTTTTTATTTTTGATCTAACTCCCTGTCTTCCGCTAATTTTCTAAAGCTACATCAGTGTTTAGTTAATAATTGATGTGTTTTTTTAAAAAAACTTTTCTATTGAACCTCTATATCCTGATATTTTTATGATAATGGATACCAATTTTTCTCAAATAATTATTAACTTTTTGCATCTTGTCATTTCTCTAATAGATACTAATTACAAATTATTTTTTCTAACAACATTACCTTCAATTAACTAGAAAAACACTATACAAGAATATTATAACTAATCATTTGATAAAATTTACAAATCATTGTATATTGTATTTTTTTGCATAAAACAATGATGTGGAAAAAAATCATAGTGCATCATCAATGTAATTTACAATATAGCCACTCGTTCTTAATGTTAAAGAGATCAAAATCCTAATTGCCAATTCTCATTAGTTAAATAGAACTACTTTATTTTTCACATGTTAAAATGCTCTACAAGATGCTACGGATATTAGCCATCCAATCCTTGTAATAAATGGGTTAAATATAAAGACAACTCACTCAAATTTAGAAATTCTTTGAATTTTTGGAAGCACCTTTTCCTTGACTTCAATGTCTCCTACTTACACCCATCCAGAACTCTTTCCAATGCCTCTTATTATTAGAAAGCATGAGACATTAGAGTCATGGATGAAGTACTTCCAATAAATTCAAAGCATTACTAAAGAATAAGTGAGCTATGCTTAAATTCAGCCAAGACATAAAATGAGTGTAAGATAAATTTATAGGTAGATAACATTAATTTTAACATTCTTGATATAAAAACACCAATGTTTTAAGCGAGTGTGCATTTTAAATGAGCAAATCATTGAAATTTAAACAATCTTCACATTTCCAACATTTCACTAATCCTCAAATACAAATAATTGACAATTGACAATATTTTAGATGTCAATTAATACACAACTAACACCTAATATTTAACATATTCAATGTTCGGTATATATTTAAATGATAATTATTTAAAAATTGATGTGTAGGTAAAAATAGATGTAAGTTGCTAAAAAAAAGGCAATCATTTTAAGTTTTCCTAGGCCAGTCCCTTCATCACTTATTAGAAAATAAAGCTTTATAACATTGACTTATTATTTTAACTAACATGATAAGTTGCATTTATTTAAAAAAAGTCATCACATTACTATATACATTGATTTTCAATATAACTGACAATGATATACTAACATTAAAGGATAAATTTGTAGTAATGTACTACCAATAATTACCTTTACAAATCATAAAATAGTGATAAACACATAGAAATAAAGATAATCAAATCTAGGATATATTAATAAAGGTGAACTCCCACAATCTACATAAATTAAATATGAAAACATTGGATTGAAAAAGGAAATTATCAACCACTTAAGACATCTGTGGTGGAGTGTACTACCTTTAAGGCACCATATGAGCTAATAACTAAATCAATGAGGGTTTCTCCACAACTAGTGAGTTTTTGAACTATCACTTAGAGTTTCAAAGGTTTCTCTACTTATGATTCAAAACACTGAAATAGTTTTTTGTTATCCTATCTCGTAGCACTATTTGGGAGCACTTTTTTAATAACAAAATTACATCATTTCACTAAATTTTGCACATGAAAGTTGTTGAGTCAGACATTGGCTAACTTGTGTCTTTGGAATTGCGTCAAAATGAGATTTAAAGCTTTAGATATACCTCAAAAATTGTGACCGAAGGAGATGGGATGAATTTTTCACTTTTGGATTTCACCTCTTGTCACTAGGCCACCAAGATATTTTGCCTGCACTTGACTTATTCTCTCACGCACACAGTGCGTCTCCAACTCGTTGAAGATTCAAGTGGCTTTCTCTCTAACCCACTTTCATTAATATTAAGATAATTTTTCTACTTTTTCTTCTGCAGTTGATTACGATTTAACCTTTTTTTTCTTATTTTCAGTATAATTCTTATTTAGTTATTGTATATGATTTTAAATTTTTTATTAATAAAGTTTATAATCTAAATCAATCCCACCCGCACTTTAGAGAACCCACGAATTAGGGTAAAAAAGGCTTCAAATTTCTGTACGGATTAAGTTAATTCTCGTCTGCTTGATCCACTAACATCCCAACAATCCACTTTGAAAAGAATATTTTATATTTATAAAACACGTTTCTTCGAGTCAATCGTTGTTAATATATCTTCCAATATGCAATTATAATTTGTTTGCCTTCGCCTACCAAAGCTATCACATGTCCTTAATTTTCTAAGTTGGAAGAGCTCTCACCATACTCTCATAGTCATATTTAAGTAAAAAGGTATTTCATTTCATTTACTATTATTATTTTAATTATATTTTTGCCATTATAAAATTTATTAATTTATTAAAAATTTCATTAAAATTCATTTTATTTAACTTAAAATATAAAAAATTTTAACCCTTAAAAACATTGTATTTATCATGATACAATCCAAATCTAGTTTTTAATTGAATTGCATGCATTTATCAATGTGTTCTAAACATGAAAATTTTATTTATGGATGAATTGGAATCATCATTTTTTATATAATTTCCAAATAATAAAATTTATTTGTAGATAATTTGAAATCAATTTTGAAATGAAGTAAAATCAATCCTAAGAAATTTTATTTCAAGACTTACGCGGAAGCGACCTATTGGAATGCAGGAAAATTTCGTGGGTAATTCAAAATTATGTATCTATTAAGGGACACTCGGTTAAAATTAAGTGACATCAAAGTTTTCTAGAATCAATTTCATTTCATTTTAAAACAAATAACTTCGATTCATTCACAAATAAATTTTATTATTTAGAAACTTGATTAAAAAAAATAATTTTAATTTATTTGCAAGTAAATTATTTTATTTGAAACATATTGAAAAATACATCAAAAAAACTAAAATGCAGATTTTGATGATATTATAATTAAATAAAACTTCAAAAAAAGTGTAAATTTTTCATATAATATGTATTTGAGGTCAAGTGAAATGAATTTTAGTAAAATTCTTGCTAAATTTGTTAGATTTCACAACGACACAAATGTAATTAAAATAAAAATTATAAATGAAATAAAATGAAATGAAGTCCCCTTTTTGCTTAAAGCTAAACTATATAAAAAAAATTCATTTAAAAAGGAAATAAAATCTTATTTTTCATTATACCAAGGGTAAGTAATTTTAAAAAGTTAGAAAAAATTGATTTCTTTATTGGATATTTAGTTCATATATTTAGTATCTTATTAATTTAATATGAGAATCATGAATAAGCATTGTTATGTCAATTTTGTAATTTCATTTCCACAAAACTTGTAAAATGCTGTGCTCGTAAATGGTTCGAACCATAGCGGCCATGGATTTAAATTGCAGTCTACAACCGCAATATTGTATGCAAAAGTACAATTACATATCACGCTACATTTGCAATTTTGCACCACAATAATTGCATTTTCCCATATTTATTTGTAATTTTATTAGTCACAGTAAGACTGTAGCCGCGATTTAATTCCTGGATAGTGGCATATATTTAAATTAAAGTGAAATAATTATTTAAATTAAAGAAAATCAAGTGAGTGATAGTAGTTCCCATCATGAAAGTAGGGAATTTATGAAAAGCAACCTCACTTGATCATTATAGAGTTGCGAAATGAGCTGATTATATGATTATGATTGTAGAAAATTTTAGGTCAGCATTTTTATTTCCCTTACAATTCCAAGTCTTCCAATAACAACAGTGGCAAAATCAACATTTAAAAGTGCTCGGTAAAAGTTAGCTTACAACGTTACTTTCCAATTGTCAAAAATTATAGTGGGTCTTTCACTTTGGAAATATATTATTTGTTTGCCTTTGTATATCAAGATTTTCAAAGTCCTTTGAATTGTCCGTCATGAATTGAATAGAATATTGTCAGTCAATAAATCTAAAATATAGATTGAGTGATAATGTAAGCGCAAGTCATATTGTAAAGCTAAGGCCAGCCTTAGTAGATAAATTATATTAAGGCTAATAGTATAAAATAAACCATACAATCATAACTTAAATTATATTTTTAGAGCTTTTCAAAAGATTATATAACTTATCTAAAAATCTTCTGTTATATAAGTCAAATTTTGTATTAAATTATATGGAGGAGAGGATAAAAGTTGATAAAATAGTATTAAAATAAATGTTGAATTGTTAAAATTTAAAAAATAATCATGCTTTCTCTCTCTCACACACACACATATTTCTATCATACGCCTCTTATAAAATTAAATTTAAAAAAATTTATGTTGACATTTATATTTTAATTCAATTTTTTTAATTTTTATTTGACAATATTAGACTATGTTGATGATGTTTCAAGAATAGTTTATATTATTTTATAATATTTTTTAAGATTTTATAGACGGTACTCTTTGAATTTCATATACTTGAATTGATTTATTATAATTTTACTAGTTTGTTACGTATATATGCAAACATCCATATGCATATTTGTGTGCAAGGATAAAGTTAGGCATAATTTTTGAGGGAGTGAAATATAATTTATTAGGGGTTAAATATGAATTTTCTAAAAAAATAAGAAAATGTACGGATATTTTTGAAATTTTCCGAACATTGAGTGGCTGCAATTTGTGTAAGCTTTGGTAAGTATGTTATATTATTTTGTTATCATAGCATCTTTAATTTTTACTAAAAATTTAAAGATATTAATTGTTGAAGGATGCTTTGGTCTATTCAAATTTATTTAAAATAATTTAATTAACTTTTTACATATAAGGATGCTTTAACCAAATTAATAATTTATTAAACCTATACATTCTTGTATGATATGATAATAAATAAAAGATAGAATAATTTTATTTAAAATTTTATTTTATACAATAACGGACCAAATTTAATATAATATATTAATTTATCCTATATATATATGCTATACGATACAATAATCCTTATACTATATATTATAAGTTGTGTGCAACGGGACTTTAAAATTTACGTTTGATTCATATACATACATACTCAACCAAATCCCCGATCTTCAAATATGTTTGGAACTTATGATCACAAACAAAGATCTCTTTCAATAGTTGCAAAGTGGCTACAAGGGCCCTTTAAAACAAAAATTACACACTCCGAGTTCAGTAATGGCTCTTCCAACAAAATGGTAGGGAAGGGTGAATTTTCTTTAATTTTTATTTTTGAATATTGTAATTAAAAGCAATTTGGGAGATATAATCTCACCTAATCCTAATTCCTTGATTTAATGAAGTTTTATCTACATAAACAAATTGTAGAAATTATACTCATCGAAATAGATAAAATAACTATCACTATAAATTCAATCAATACTAATCTATTTATCTATCCAAATTAATAGAGAGATAAATAAGTTAAGTGTATTTAAATTGGTCGTTTTTGACAAAAACTAAAACTGGTAGCACAGATGTTAAACACTAAATTTTAAATGTTAAGTGCATTAAGTATTAAATGTATAGCATTTAAATAATTTCTTACTTTTATACATTCAAGTTTAGTTAACAGTGTGAAAATTTTACATTAATTTTACCATAGAATGTAAAGTTTTGTATAATTTTAATTTATTTTGAGTTATAATTTTAAAATTTCTATGAATCATATTCTTAAATATCATCGTATATATTATACGTTTAATTACTATATCAAGAAAAGGAGGGATTGATAACATTGATTATCTAATTGAATCACATTAGGGTTTGTTTCTAAATTTGTCTAGTTACACGGAGGTCATTAAATGATCTCAGTGAATTAATGTCTAATTTAGCATCGAGTTTCGAAATCCAAGCAACTAAAGTCCAATTTTGAACCTGAATCTCTTCAATTAAACACCGAAATGAGATATTCAAACACATCCTTAATTTAATCTATGTCTTCATTCCTGGATCCGAATGACAAATAGAGTCATTTTCCTTCATATTTGTTCATATATATATATATACATATATATATATATATATACATATATATATATACATATATACATATATATATATATATATACATACACATGTGCGTACACACGCGCGCGCGCGCACACACACACCCATATATATATATAAAAGACATATCAAGTGAGAAGAGTCCTTTTACATATATTAAGAGGAATAAATTGTGCCCTTAGAATCTAATATTGACAAGATAAAATTAAAATATAAAATTATATAATTTTTTAAATAATTATATAACTATTTTAAGTGGTTGTATAATTTTTATTAATTTATAAATGTTTTAATCTTAGCTGTCAATGAAAAATCTAATACTCAATGTTCAATCCTTTCACTTGATACATTTTAATATATATATATATATATATATATATATATATCGGAGGAATAAATCATGATCATTAGATTTAAAAATGAAAAGTTAGGATTAAAATAGAAAGTTGAGTTTTTTTAAGTGGTCATGTGATTTCTTTAAATAATTATGTAACCTTAAACTATATTTTAATCTTGACCAATAATGAAAATTTTGATGGTCAAGATTCACTCCTCTTTTATATATATATATATATATATATATATATATATATATATATATATATATATATATATATATATATATATATATATATATATATATATATATATATATATATATATATATATATATATATATATATATATATATAATATATAACTTTTTAAGGGGCACAAATAATATTTTTGTAGCCTGATAAATAGTTTATGATGCAGAATTTCCTACTTGTAATCTTGATTATCTATGACAGTAAAAATTTTTGGCTGTCCCATAGTTTCTTCTCTCTCTCTCTCTCTTACATACACCTTAAATCTTTGGAGAGCCAGAACATTTATTTATTCTAATTAAAAAGCGACGCCATGAAACTCTCGGCGTCATCTAACAATCATGGTTAGTGGACGAAATGAGTTTATATCCAAATTCAAGTAGCAGTTGCCAAGCACTAACAACACTAGTTTGAAGGAAATTAATTTGGTTTTAGTAACCATTCATAATTAGAACTTTTTATTAATCAGAATATTTTTTTAGAAGGAAATTATTTTCTTGTATATAAATAAAGTAGTAATATATCATTTATATATTTTAATTAAAAAATTATGATATCAAATGCTAGGGAAATAATTTTTCATTTAAAATAGATGATGTTATTTTTTCTCGCACATTTCACATTTAACATTAAACAAATTGAATATTTTCTACTATTAAAATATTTTATAATCATGTTTTTATAAAAGATATTTTTTGTCAAAATAAATAAACTCTTATTAGAAAATCATTATACACATCAATAATTAAAAAATTTCTATTGTTAATTTATTCTTTTTTTTACTGATGATATTTCTTATTTAAGATATTAACTGCGAGAGGGAAAGAGTCGTAGATTGCAAGCAATAATATATTAAAGATTCAGACAATCGTCAGAGTGACCTGACCACTAAGCCGTTCATTTGAATTGACGAGAAAGGAGAGGAAGGAAAAGAAATGTCAGTGATAATTCTTTCTTTCTTCGAAGTTTTGCTAGACAATCAGAGTTTTTAGTTAATTCTTCGAAGTCTTCCAACCTTTTCATATTTGGTGATCCTTTAAATTGGAATATTATTTAATATTATTTACTTGATTTATTATTTTAATCTTTTTACCATATAATTTTTTTCAAAATCTGATTAAAATATCCAAAATTAATTCATTTGAACCTAATAAAAAAGTATAATTGTGAATTTTTAATAAATTATAAAATTATTTTTTATTAGTAGCAATTAGACCTAACAATTATGACTCATATTTGTTTATCTTTGAAAATTTACTTTTGGCCCATCCATATTGGCTTTTGGGTAAATATGGGTTTACTCATTATTAACCCTATCAAATATTAGTCATATTAGGTCAAAACATGGTAACTTTTTTTTAAAACCTTAAAGTAATAATTATAATAGTACTGTATATTGACGTATCATATCAGAGGAAATTTTTTTAAGAGAGGGTTTTTATTAACTCTATCAAATAATAATTATATTAGATTAAAGTATGGTAATTTTTTTGAAAGAATTTGGGAAGATATTTATTTTTGAACAAAAATAATAGTAAAAAATTTACTAATAAAAAATATTTTAAGAAAAATAAAATGATAAAAAAATTATCGTTACTTTTATAATTTTAGACATCTATTTAATTATACATTTGCCGTGGTTTTGCATTCATGAATTTGCCACACAAGTTGTTCTCACGTGTGTAACACAGTGCAGCAGTGGTTGCTTTCTTCCTCTTTACATTGGACGTGTGCAGCAATTTGTCACCCATGTTTAAAAATTGGACGTGTGCTGGTCCATGAAATGTAGCCTCCATGAAGCATTCATTAATTGCTGCATCATCATTGGTCAAGATCACCAAGGAAGCCTCCAAATAATGCATACCATTAATTAAGAAAATGAAGCAGCTTGAAGAAGATATGCCAGTAGGACAAATATTGGGGTTTAGTGATTAGAGATTGATTACATGTGTGAATATAATATCAATATTAATTTTAATAATTTGATTGGTTGAGATGTAAAGTACTTAAAATTAATTTACTTGAAAAAAATTTTATTCAACACTGCTCATTTAAAAATTTTTAAATGAATTATAGAAGATAATTTTTTAATAGAATTATAATATTTTGAAATAAATTCATTATAAATAAATATTAAATTAAATCAAAATATATGAAAATTAACACCACAAGTGATAGATTTTTTTTTCTAAATTTTAAATACAATAATTTAAATAAATAAAATACTAACAGTCGAAAGTATAAATAGATAAATTTTAATACTTAAAATTATAAGTGAATAAAATAAAAAAGAATAAAATTATAAATAAATAAGATGTAATTATTTCCTAAAACAATACAAGCAGTTCACATATCCCTTTTTTTAAGGTAATTTGAAAAAAAAAAAACAAGAAACTATGAAATCTGTCCCTTTTTCTTCTCTTCGCTATTGCATTGGAATTTCGTCGAAGAGACCATAATTACTATAATGACCGTCTCTAACTGATTATATTAGTAATTAATTATTTAATTAATAATTAATTATATTAATTAATTTAATTATTTGATTGTATTAATTATTTATATAAAAATATTTGATAAATTAGTTATTCATTTTTAATTATTTATATATAAAATAACATATAAGTATATACACATATGTCATAATTTATTTGAATATGATTTTATTTGAATAATATTTTAAATTAAAAATATTTTTATTATATTAATTTTTTAAAAATTATATCATTTTAATTTATTCTTATTATTTAATTTTTATTTAAAAATGAAATAATTACAATTTTTTAACTAAGAAATACTTATAATGTTTTGATAAATATAGTAATTATTAAAATTTATTTTGTAAATGTTTTTAATATTGGATTTAAGATCCATATGTTTAGCATTAAAAATATTGATGAATTGTATATTTTAAGTATAAAAATATATTTTTTACAAGTAATATTATCCTATTTTTTAATATATATTATTTTTAATTTAAAATATCATTTGACAAATGATTAATAATTTTTTTAATATATACTTTTTAATCATTTTTTTATCCATTTTTATTAGACAATATTTGTTCTTTATTATCTATCATGATATGTATTTATATAAAAGGTAAAGATTAACGTTGATGCCTTAAATTCCATAAAAATTAATGTCTTTTAATATATTTTTTTAAATTTTATTTGTCATAATATTTGATCATGTAAATATCTATTTAAATATAATAACAATAATTAATTAATGTAATATTAAAATATTGCAACAATTCTATCAATTAGTAATGATTTAAAAAATATATAATATTTGTTAATATAATTATATGAAATTTATAATTTTTCAAATGATGTAAACATAATATTAGATATTAATTAATTGTTTGAATACTTTACAACTTAAAATGTAAAAATTTAAATTTATATTATAAATTATTATTAATTAACTTAAATTTAATTAAATACGTGCATCGCACGGGTTAAAAAACAAGTCTTTATATAAAGGGAGCGGAAGCAATTAATGACTTAACCACTCACTATCCTTCTCTTCCTCCTCCTTCATTACTTTCTATTGTCTCTCTTTTCCTTCCTTACTAAACTTTCAAATATACTATCAATTCGACGAATTCTTAAAGGGATGAGGGTGAGAGAGAAATGAATGTGCATTTTTTAAATGAAAAATAAAATTACAAGTGCAATTAGACGAATTCCTGAAGGGATGAGTGTGATTTGCTTTCTTTAATAATAAAGAATCGACCTTGAATGTCATACTAGCATTTGCCATGAAGAACCATTTCACTGCCTATACTTTATCACGTACTAACCTCATCCGAAAACCTCAGAATAACTGTTACAATTAAATTCAACAAGGCTAGAATTTTATTGCTACAGCTATTCTAAGTTGCAGAGTTTTTTTTTTGTACAAATGGCAGATACTTCCTTCAAATGAGTTCTTTTCATATACAAGATTTGGATCAAATCCAAAATATTTTATTTAAAGTATTTCAAGTTTCTTTAAAAAAAGTTTAGTTGAGAAAGTTGTTTTTGCATTACACAATGATCCCAATATATACATCAGGTCTTCTATCTCTATAATAACAAATATTCCTAAAATTTCTCTCATCATCAAATTCTACGTGACTAATTACAAATATACATTAAGTTAGTAATATTATAACCATAATTTGCTAAAGATTTTACATAACTAATTACAGATAGTAATCTAATAATATCATATCGATGATTTGTTCATTAATACTATCATGCCCGTGATTTGCTCATTAATTAATAATATGATGCTCGTGATTTGCTCATTATCCCCCCTCAAGTTGGTGCATAAAGATTGTGAATGCCCAACTTGCCCGGTAAGGAGAGAAACTAAGGCCACCCAAGCACTTTTATAAGAATGTTAACTAATTGTGTAACGATAGGCACATAAGTAGGATGAATGTTGCCTTTAAGTATCTCATCTCGGACAAAGTAACAATCAACTTCAATATGCTTGGTCCATTCATAGAAGACAGATTTTTTGCAATGTGAAGAGCAATCTGGCTGTCACAATAAAGTCGCATTGGTTAAGTATGAGAGGTACCAAGGCTAGTGGTGATAACCATAGAACAATATTCAGCTTCAATAGAAAATCAAGAGACAGTATGTTGCTTCTTGGTTTTCCAATATATTGGTGAGTGACCAAGAAGGATAAGCCACCCTATGAGTGAGCATTAAGTCAAAGGGTAGCTAGCCCAATCTAAATCACACCATCCATAGAGCTAGAAAATTGCTATTGCTTTGCAACATGATACCTTGCTCAAGATCGCTTTTCAAATAATGAACTACACATAAAGTAGCCTCCCAATGTGCTTGCTTTGGTTGCTGCATGAATTGAGATAAGATGTGAACACAGTATGAAAACTCTGGTCTCATGAAGTATAGGTGAATAAGGTGACCCACTAAGCATCTATATTTCTTAGGCTGAGTAAAGGACTCCCCAGTAATGAGAGCCAAGTGGCGGCTTTACTCAAGTGGGGTGGGGGCAAATTCAGAACCAAGAAGACTAGTCTCGGTAATTATGTCCAAACCATACTTCCTTTGATAACGAAAAATTCCTGTGGGCAATCTTGCAACTTCTGCACCAAGGAAATATTTCAAAGTCCCTAAGTCCTTCATATGAAAGCCAGTGTTCAAGTAAATTTTGAATACCAAAATAGCGGCATGATCATTCTCAAAAATAATAAGATCATCAACATAGACTAGCACCACAAGAAAAAGGTCTCATTTCTGTAGCACAAATAAAGAATAATTGGACAGTGATTGTTTGAATCCATATGCTTTAAGTGCAATGGAGAGCTTGGCAAACCAACACCTTGGAGCTTGCTCGAGCTTATACAATGATTTGCAAAGTTTGCATAGCATTTCAGGCTCTGTGGTACAAAATCCAAGTGGTGGTTTCATGAAAATCTCCTCTTGAAGATTCCTATGGAGGAAAGCATTATGCATATCCATCTGATGTAATTCCCAATTCTTTGTTGCAGCTACTACCAAAATAGTTTGCACAATTACCATTTTAGCAATAGGAACAAAGGTCTCATTATAGTCTACCCCTTCAACTTAGTGATTGCCAAGAATATCTAAGTAAGCTTTAAACCTCTCCATTGTCCCATTAGATTTATGTTTGATTTTGTAAACCCATTTACATCCAAGTGTCTTCTTTCCTAGAGGTAAATGGGTAATGGTCCATGTCCTATTTTTTTCAAGTGCTTCAATCTTGCATTGCATGGCTTCCCTCTATTTAAGATCTTTTATTGCTTCAATATATATGGCAGGTTCTTTATCATGATCAAGACCTACAAGAAAAGTCTAATGTGCCAAGGAAAATTTCTCAAAGTGAATGTAGTTTGCTATTGGATAAGGTTTACCTAAGGATGATGTTGGAAATGGGTCGATGGGTTCATCTTCTGAATGGTATGAGTGGCAAAATCTTGCAGTCTAGTGGAGGGAATTTTAATTCTATGTCCTCAACCCAATGGCTCAATAGGTGATTGGCTTGTCAATTCTGAGGCATATTCTAATAAATTGTCTGAAGGAGATTAGTTGACCATTTTGGCTTCTCCATCTCCACCCCCTTCTCGTCTAGGC
The DNA here is from genome assembly GCA_020226215.1 of Sindora glabra. Lineage (NCBI taxonomy): Eukaryota > Viridiplantae > Streptophyta > Magnoliopsida > Fabales > Fabaceae > Sindora > Sindora glabra. Next base: position 40,463,369 of record CM035232.1, on the reverse strand, counting down.
CAGGCCCACCTTGGTTAGAAACCAAAACTGCATCCCCGAGAGTAGAAGCACTATCCAATAGCTACTCCTCTAGTCCAACACCCTCATCCTACAGTTCAAATGCACAAATTCTATCGAGGATTGCATCAAGCTTATTAGCAAATGGATATTCAATTTCAATAAACTCTATATCTCGTGAGACAAATTTTTCTTTGCTTTCAAGATCAAACAACTTCCTCCCTTTTACTAGCAAATTTATCACCTTTTTTATTTTGATTATACGGATAACAAAGGCAACCAAACACTCGTATATGTTCAAGTGAAGGTGTCTATTCATGCAACATCTCATAGGGAGTTTTACCATTTAAAATAGTTAAAAGAGTCCTATTCAATAGATACCTTATAGTTAAAATGCATTCACCCCAAAATTCAATAGGAAGATTTCCTTGAAATCGCAAAGCCCGTGCTATATTAAGAATATGTCTGTGTTTTCTCTCAACTCTCCCATTTTGATGTGGCACACCAACACATGATGTTTGAAAAATAATTTCATATTCATGAAAATAATTCTTCATGCAAGTGAATTCCGTTTCATTGTCACTCCTAAAAATCTTTACTTGCTTATCATATTATCTTTTGATCAAGGAAAAAATTCATGAGTGTTTGCAACACTTCTCATTTATTACCAATCAAGTAAATCCACACACCATGAGAATAATCATCCACAATTGTCATAAAATAAAATGCACCCCAAGATGATGCAGTTCTATAAGGACCTTATAAATCACAATGAATTAATTCAAATATATCACTAGCTACATTTTCACTTAGAGAAAACTTTTCTCTCGACTATTTTTCCCTTAAATATGCATCACAACATTTATTCAAGTCTACATGCTCTTTATTCTTACTGGTGCCTAAGACTAGTTGAGTAATCTTCAAGGAAGGGTGTCCCAGTCACTGATGCCACAACTAAAGTTGATTTACTCTTGTAGCTTTACATGTTTGTAGTACTCAGACTACCCGAAAGTAATAGAGCCCATCCCTCCATTCACCCACACTAATCAGCATCCTTGAGATGCAATCCTACACCACGCATAATTTATCAATAAATTGAACAATACAATCTAAGTCATTCATAAGGTGTAAAAGAGATATCAAGTTACAGTGAAGGTTTGAAATGTAAAGAACATTATGGAGTTTTAGTCCTTTGTTCAATAAAATGAATCTTTCCTTAGTTGCACTTGTATGCTATCCATTTGCCAAACCAACAGGAAAGGCTTGTATATCTTATAGGTCACGCATGATTTCAAGGTTCCAATCATGTGATTTGATGCTCCACTGTCTAGTATACATAAGTTACTATATAGGTCACTTGTCATTTTCTTTGCCATGTTTGGTTTATGTATGTTTAGTATATCTATAAGCGTTTGCCATTGCATAGAGGTTAACCTCATGAGCCCAGCTTTCTCAACCTTTCCTATGGATAAACTTGCACTAACTTGTGCAGTATTCATGCATACACCAGTAGCACCCTTTGCTCAACCCAATCCACCTCATTGTTGGCCTCTCCCTTGCGTACTACTCCTACTTTTATTCCTTGGCCTATCACCCCACCAATTGGGATACCCAATCAACTAGAAGCAACTATTGGTGTCATGTCTACTTAAATTACAGTTGGTGCAAAACATGGACTTGTCTTTCAAGTCTCCACATCCTTTATTTTTACCACTAGCTTAAACCAGGAACCCCATCACCTCTCTTTGCTCTTCTCTGACCCTTGTGATAGTCCTAACTCACTACTTCTATATCATGGCCAAATAGACTCTATTTAGAGATGGCAAGAAATTCATATCAAGAAGACTAGAATGCACCGTTCCGTAGATAGCATCATCAAGCCCTATTAAAAATTGATGCACTTGTTCCTCCTCTCTGCACTTTTCAAGTTTGAAAGTTCTATTGCATCTACAACCTCCACACCTGCACAGTGAGATCTACTTATAGTTTGCAAGTTCATCCCATAACGTCTTCATCTTTCCAAAATATGCTACTATAGTCATCCCTACTTGCTTACACTCGGCTAAATCTACTTTCGGTGTATTCTTGGTCCATTCATAACTAAGAACCTTTCCCTGAAGTCTTCCTAGAGATCTTATGCATTCTCTATATAGGACATTATAGAGTGCAGACTTGGCTCCATTATGTTTAGAATCCATGACACCAGCATGGATTGAATTGTCCACCGTCTTCTACTTTGATTTTTCCTTCCTTTGGTTGGTTTATAGTGCCATCGATAAATCCCCATTTTCTTCTTGCACAAAGGGATGTTCTCATGGCACATGCCTATTCCTTATAGTTCTCACCTCGCAACTATACCTGAGTGACTACATTCCCAAGATTATCATTTGGGGTAAGGTCATAAGGGGAAGGTTGTTGCTTCCCTTGGTTAGTAGGTTACTCTCGATTGCCTGCCATAGTTTGATCTCTTAGAGCCTGTATATGAGCCCTTGGAGTTTTGATACCATAAAGAAAGTTTGGCCAAGAAAGTTGCTTTTGCATTACACAATGATCCCAATATATACATTAGGTCTCCTATCTCTACAATAACAAATATTCATAAAATTTTGCCTATTACCAAATTCTACGTGGCTAATTACATATATACATTAAGCTAATAATATCATGCCCATAATTTGCTAAAGATTGTATGTGACTAATTATAAATATTAATCTAATAATATCATGCCCATGATTTGCTCATTAATACTATCATGCTTGTGATTTGCTCATTAATTAATAATATCATGCCCGTGATTTACTCATTATTCTTCCACTCAAACTAACTTATATTGGTTGCAAACTAAAACTAATTAGCTGTAATTGTAATTTATAAAATTAGATTGGCTTATAATTCTAGTGACTTTATTATGTCTGGTTATAATATCATGCAATCAAATAGTTTATCAACATTTTTTAACACCTAAATGAATTATTGTAAAAGGCATCAATAACGTTAACGTTGGCTTATATTAATTCTAGATCCCCTCCTTCCTACATAGACCACAAGAACATAAATAAGCATTCTGCTTGCATTTATTTACCTGCCCAAATGAAAAATGTGTGCTAGTTCTTTTCATTACATTGAAAGCGCAAATGCAGTTAAACCACTACACAAACAAGTCTATCAAGATCATACTCAAAATACAAATGGAGACAAAGTTTTCAAGGAATATCATATGTTGCTTGAACCAAAGTCTTCAACAAAATTGTATCCTATTTTATTATTATGACTTGGTTGCAAAAAGTTTCAATGTCTCACTTTGCAAAAATAATTTTATGAACTCTTGGGTCAACATTCTTTAAGCGTTTATTTTCCACAAGATAGATTTGTCCCAAGTCAGGATCTACTGCTGTATTCCCCAGACTTTACTCCAAACTTATGTTCTATGTAGTCACATTGCCATCTTATAATTTGTGGAACAACTCAGATCACTCAAGCTTCTTAAAAATGAACCCCAGAGTGATGCCAACTAACACTGAAGCATTAGTTTTTGCGTTACTGTTGCTGCTGTGTTGTGTGGTTAGTATGAGTATGGCCGCCATTCTCAACATCACCACCGACCAATCTTCTCTCCTTTCTCCCAAACACCATATCACACTCGACCCCAATAACATTTTAGCCAAAAATTGGTCATTCAATGCCCCTGTTTGCAGTAGGATTGGAATCACTTGTGGTTCTTCCCACCTAAGAGTTATTGCCCTTAATCTATCTAAGATGGACCCTGTTGGCATCATCCCTCCTCATATTGGAAATCTGTCCTTTCTTGCTTACTTAAATCTTACAAACAATTGGTTTCATGGTTCTTTGCCCAATCAAATGGCTCAGTTGCGTCGGATCAAATCCTTACACCTTAGATTCAACAATTTTACTGGTAAGATCCCATCATGGTTTGAGTTATTGCCAAAACTTGAAAAATTGTACCTTGATTATAATAGCTTCACGGGCACAATTCCTTCGTCCTTATTTAACATAACTTCGCTGCAAGTACTTGACATGAGGGTCAACAAGCTTTGGGGTTTCCTACCTTCCAACTTCTTCAAGGCCCCTGCTTTGCAACTTATAGAAGTAGAAGAAAATAAAATCTCAGGCTCTATCCCCTCCAATATCTTGAATAGTTCCTCACTCCAAATTGTTGGACTCGAGGACAACAGCATCTCAGGTGAACTTGTAAGAAAATTTTTAGGATTCACAAAATAATTTAATATTCATACAACCATAAATCCATAAAGAGAAGTACAATAATTGCACAAATAAAATAAAAAGTTTTCAAATTACCTGACGCTCCTACTGCATCCATAATGTCTAATTGTAGAATTGGTTGGATCACTGCCCACTCTTCCTCAGGTGAGTCTCAGAGAAAATATTTGAAATTACAAACTGCAATTTGATGGGAGACTGTAGCTCACCTTATAAGGAGGTGGATAGGAATCCTAACCCTAACCCAACTAGGATTAATTGGCCCATCACAATTAATCTAGAATAGGATATATGCACACACTTTAGAGTTTTAATATAACACAAAGTCTAGGCATTATTATTATATTAATGACATTGAATTAATTCAATTATATATTAAAATATGTTTAGTCCATTATTTTACAGAACTTCCAGAAAATATCTTCAACCAACTTCCACAATTGGAAGGGCTGTTCTTTTCTAAGAACCAATTATCTGGAAAACTTCCACTCAGCCTGTTCAACTGCAATAAATTGCAAGTACTGGAGTTGGCTTACAGTAATTTCACAGGAACAATACCAAAAGAAATCCGAAACTTCACCATGCTTAAGTCCTCACTCTTAGGGGTAAGAAAATTTCTCAGGTACGCTGATTCACCACTCCATACATAATTTATATATTAAGTAATTTGGGATTTTTTTTACCTCGCATTAAATTTGGTTGCTTCTTTCATTTGTATTCTAAGTATTATGAGTGAATAAAATTAAATGAATGTTATATTATTTGCTAAGTAAAATTTATTGATTGTCTAATCTAATCTTAGGGCTTTGAAATTTTAACGTTTAGAGATTTTAGATTTGAAGTTAATGGGTTTCGGTTTGATATTTTAATATTTTCCATTTTAAAATGACACATTATTTTGGGGACACATATTTTTTTTATTTTTTTACTTAATTGATTTTACTAAAATTTACAGAAAACTGATAATAAATTAAATAAAAGTTGATAATAAATTAAATAAAAGCATATAATTTTTTATAAATTATACTTCATCTAATTTATTCTAAAATTTATAAAGTTTTCGGGGTTTGAATTTTAAACATAAAATTTAGAACATTTATGTTTTAAATTTTGATACTTTTAGTCTTTTGATTTTACATAATTCAATATACTTTATATACGATTGCATGAATTTAGTGATGTGATTTTCGGTGCATCTTTAGAAACCAAATGTCAGTTTGTTTACCACTACTCTGATATAATAAGTCAATCGTATAAAGTTGCAACACATAAATTTTTAATTTTTTTTAATAAAAAGTTACAGCTTTTTTGGATAAAAGAAATACTCGTTACTAACACGGTAAAGTTATTCATTACTGTATTTTTTTTTTAAAGTTTGTAATTCATAAAAAGAAATTAGTTGAAACTTCTAATAAACAACGTATCCAAAATTAATCTAATACGTTAGATTGCCACTATAATTTGTTGGGACTAATTCTTTAAATTTTTCACTAAAAATATTTGTCGTGAAAATAGGAAACGGTGTAAATATTTCACCTTTGGCCATGTCAAAACTCAAAGCCATAATCGTTTCGTTATAAATGCAATGTCCCTAGTGTTAACGTCATCAACGAGATTGTGCATATATAGATTTCACGAAAAGTTTGTCTAAGCATTATATGCTCAGATTTTTATATACTAAAGTTATGTGAGTCTTTACAAAAATTTAAGGGCTAAGTTTATATAACCCTTGAACTATGGGTAAATTGGATTTTACCTCCTTAAAATATAAAAACTTGAATTTTACTCTTACCATTATTAAGTTAATGAAATTTGCTAAGAAAACCGTCGCTATCATAATTTGTTTACCAATGGTTAAAAACTACCACTAAATTCCCTTATTTTTGAAATTTTTTTCACTTACTAATAGTTTTAAACTGCTGCTAAGTGATTTGCAACGATGGTTATAAACTATTGCTAAGTGATTAGCAGCGGTTTATAACCGCCGCTGAGTATTAGAGAACCACCGTTAAGTATTATAACTATTAACTTGATAATGATAAAGGTAAAATTCAAGTTTTATATAATTTTAGGAAGTAAAATCTAAGTTTTCATACTTTGAGGGTAAAATCTAGACACCCCATAGTTCAAGAGAATTATTTGCAGTTTTTCCAAAATTTAATGTAAAAGTAAATTTTTTTATAAAATATTGTAAATTTTAGACTAAAATGCACATAACCCCTTATACTATATTTTATGTACAAAGAATTCCCAGGTGCAATTAAAATTTTCAGCTATACATGTTTGCAAAAAATGCCCCCATTATCTATACTTCCAAATCCTTAATGGTACACATGGTTTATGCTTTTTATGCTATTATTTTTTAAAAGTGTTTGGTTACATAAAATTGACATTTCAAAACTTTTTTATATTCAAAATTGAATTTAAATGAAAACATGGAAATAATAATTTTTACCTCCAAAATTAATATTTAAATATCACCAAATATAAAATATTACTTTATAACAATTTTTTCAAACTAATTACTTATTATCAATTATATTCAAAACTAATTCCTATTACTACTGCTACTGTACAAAACAACTTTAAAAAATTATTTCATTTTGTTGGCTCTTGAGCACTTTTCTATGTTATAGGTATATTTTTTACGAAGTTTTTTCCAATAATACATAAAACTTAAAATCACAACTAAAATTTTATATTGAGAAGATTTCTTCTAATAATCTTTATGTGTGCTCTATGTATCCATAACTATTTTAGAAATAATTTATTTAATTATGACTTAGTCAAATGAACTATATTTGTGATTATAGTATTCAAATAATTTGAGATGAAAAATATATTTCCATTAAATTTACTATGTTTCTTTAAGAAATATAAATTCATTTTTTTCAAATGTGTTATATGTATGTGAACTAAGATTCAGTTTTACATGTTCTTTTCCAAACTTAAACATCTTACCAATGATTTAAAAAATAAAAAAATAAAAATGAAGTTCTATTTGTAATTATAAATTATATGTATTGTATTAGAAACATGACTTCATAAAAAAACTGTACCTCTAAAAAATAAAAACTTCCTAAAATGTATCAAAATGAAACAATTTTTTAAAGTTGTATTTTTTATAGTGGTTGGAAAAATTAATTTCAAATATAATTGATAATAAATAATCAATAATCAATTTGAAACAATAGATTATAACTTAATATTTTTTATGTGTTATCATTTAAATATTAACTTTAAAAGTAAAAATTATTATTTCAATTTTAATTTATAATCAGTTTTGGACATAAAAGTAATTTTATAATTTTTGTGCAACCAAGGATATTAAAAAAATAACAGAAAACTTCTGTATCATTAAGGATTTAAAAGAACAGATAACGGGGAGGATTTTCTGCATATTATGTACATTTTCAATATTTAATTACACATTAATTTTAAAATATCTAAAAGATTTGTCACGTATAATGTATATATAGTATAAAAGGTTATGTGTATTTTAAACTAAATTTTATATAAAAAGTAATGAGTGTGTATAGATTCAAGGTGCAACAAATATACAAAAAATTGTATATCTATTATTCAAAATTACATACAAAAATTTAGAAAAAATTTCTTTTTCTTTTATAAAAGTTACAGTTTTTCGGTGAAAAAGCTACAAATGTATGATAAATTTTCATAAAACTTGTAATACTACATATCGACGCGAATTTTCTGGAGTACATGTTAAATAACCCTATTTTTATATTCACTCCCTTTTTATTTTCTAGTTTTATGAAAATTTATGTCACGACCCAAATTTTTAGATTAGAAATCGTGATCGGCGTGAATATATCATAATCCTATGATATATCTACAAGTCCTTTTCAAACTTTATCTCATTACTAAATAGACACAATTATTTTAATAAACTAATATATATATATATATATATATGAAAATCAATCATAATTACAAATCAAAACAAAAGCACTGTCTCACAATTCATACAAATATCAGGAAGTACTCTATAACTAAAATACTATACTCTAAGCATCTAATAGTTCGAAATACATGGTATACTAGTGATTACATATGATCTGGGGATCCACCTATAAAGAAAAATTAAAATAATAGTAGAATAAGTATTTTAAATACTTAATAAGCCTATTTACATTCCAATTTGTAAAATAATTCTATAATGAATTTACTATTTAACTCATGAATATTAAACTATCAACATAATTTAACTCTATCAGTATAACTGAATTCAAATCTAACATAGAACTAATGTATAATACACGAGTCAGAATGGTGGGGAGGTACAAGTTCTACCTTATGCCTCCCATTTTAGCCTCATCTCTCCATTTCAACCTTATCCCTTTCTCTAATATAATACCTCTCACATGAATAAAATTTGCCGTTTTCATAAGGCCACCCCTTTGAGGGGTTAGGGTATAGTCAATATATCTCCCACCATAATTTTCTTATAATTCAAATATAATAATATTCTATAATTTCAAAGAAATCCACAGTTTTCTATGCACAAGCATAAAATAATCATATACACAATTTTAATCATAAATCATTTATTTATCATGTTTTAACAATTAAATTTGCAATCATATTGCTAAGTCTTCTATTTACAACACTACTAATAATATCAAATGGAAATTCTAAAACTACAATCCTCAATTTATAATTTTTTTAATTTTTCTAAACAAAATCTAAACCTAATGAGAATTATTTAAATTAAACATAATTATTAATAAATATTATATAAAAATTAAATAAAATTAAATTAATTAGAAATAAAATAAATAAAACTCACCTCAATTCTCCTAAAAATATCTCTAAATTCATAACTAATTTTTTCTCTCTCTTTTTCTTCTTCTTTCTTCTCCTTTCTCCTTTCTTCCTTTTCTTTTTTCTTCTTCTTTCCTTTGCTGGGCCTGCTTCTCTTCTTCCTTTCTGGCATGGAGCCATCCCCCCCCCCCTTCAATTTATAGTGTGCTAAGGCTGTCGCCGCCTTAACCACTTTTTTTAATTTTTTTAACTCATTTTTTTTAAATTTACTCCTGATCTTTTTATAAATTTACATTCTTGTCCTCATAAATATTTTCCAATTTTACCCCTCCACTTTTAGATAAAATTACTTTTTGCCAATATAATTACTTTCCAATTTTATCCTTTTCCTTTAATAAAAATTCCAAATGTGTCCAAATATCTTCTAAAAAATTTATTTATTTATTTTCTTTGAAAATTTACATTATAACACATTTTGTAATATTTTTATATTTTCATCTAATAATTTTATTAAAATATTTGGCTATTACAATTTATATCTTTATACAACAAGGTTTATTTAAGTTTTACAATTTTTCCTTAAATATTAAAATACTTATAAATTTGGAATAAAACAACTACACAAAAAATTATTACTCCATCGGTTAAAGTTGGTACATTTTTTTTAAGTTTATCATTATTTTAAAAAAACTACAAGCTTCTGAAAATTAAACCTATGAAAAGTTCGATTTTTTAATTGCAAACCCTGTACGCCTATAGCCATTTGGCAAGTATTTATAAAAGTTTCACGTAGAAATCATAAAAAATTGCAAAACCCAACAAATCATAGTTTAGAAAGGGAAACTCAACATAACAGTAAAGTACATCAAGGTAAATTGCGCGGTTGATGATGTTTTAACATTAATATTCATGTGGGGCCATTATTTCCACTCTATTGATTCTGCCATTTATTTATGTACTTGTTTCATATATATATATCAACCATTTTTTTATTGGCAAAACTTATCAATGAGTTTGTTCTCTCTTAACTGTTGTTGTTACACTTGTTATGTGAAGTACTAAATATAAGATTCAGATGTCAATTTTATGCCATTAAAAAAGACCAATTATGATATGAAGTATGTGCTTTATATTGCTATTTATGCGCAATTATTTTGTGATTAGTTATATTATATAACTAATTATGTACTTTATTTAGCTAAACTATATTATCATGTACATGCGAGTTTAAATATTTCTTGAATTATCAGTTAGTAATTGAGGACAACACAAACAAAAAAGTGATCCTTTTGTTGTTTTCAATTAATTAATGTTATATTTAGATAAAGTATTTAAAAAATATTAAGGTTTTGAAATTTTGCACTTAGGAAATGATACTTCTACTTAATTCTCATAAATAAGAAATGATAATAATATAGTTTTTTAAGAATAAATGTAAAATTTGTAAAATAGCATCTATTTTGGTTGAATTTAAAATGCTAAATTCAATACCTTAAATTCCTCATTTAGAATGTTTAAGTAATATATAAAATTTATTTAGTTATTGTCAAATAAGACATTTTAACCTATAAAACTTAAATTCCTTAATAATTGAATGACAAACTTCAATTTCTAATTCTAAACACAACATAGCTATATTTCCAAAAGTTTATCATGTCCTACACACACTTCTTTTTCGGAGTTAGATACAGGACTCATATACACACCGTGCACATATATTAGCTCTCGCGGTGCCATATATTTCTTTAATATATAGAGTAGTATAATTTAGACACCTCATTGTTGATACGGCAGGTAAAATACCACCGGAGATCGGTAATCTTTATTATCTCGAGCAGTTGTACCTTTCAAATTGCAACCTCAAAGATAGCATTTCATCAACGGTAATCTTTACTATCTCGAGCAGTTGTACCTTTCAAATTTCACTTTTAATATATAGAGTAGTATATTTCAACAATCAGAATTCTTAACTTGAATATGAACCACCTATGGGGTCGTCTTCCGCCTAACTTCGGCTATACACTTCCAAATCTTGAGGAATTATCCTTGACGGAAAATTATTTTAGTGGAAAAATTCCTGACTCTTTATCTAATAATACTATGCTCATTGTTCTAGAATTGAGTGACAATGCATTTCTAGATATCTTCCGAACATATTTGGTAATTTAGTAAAATTGAGATGGATTAACCTCTCTACCAATAATTTGACAAATGAATCTTCAAATTCAAAGTTAAGTATTATAAATTATTTGACAAATTGTGTAGTTCTAGAAGAATCGCACTTATCTGACCTTCCATTAACCTCGAAATTTCCCATAACCAGTGGAAATCTCTCTGATTCCCTGCAGAAACTTGAAATTAAAGGGTTGAATATGTGGAGAAGCATTCCAACAAGTATTGGCTACTTAAGTAGTTTGATATTGGTTTCACTTTTTCAAAATCGACTGAGTGGAATCACTCCCACTGAAATAGGAAAGTTAGAAGAGTTACAATATTTTGATGTTCCTTATAACAAGTTAGAAGGACTTTTCCCTAACAAATTATGCAAACTCAAGAACATTGGATATATATTTTTGAGTAGCAATAGGTTGTTTGGGCCAATAACTTCTTGCCTAGGAAATAGAACATCATTAAGAGAGATTTGGCTTGACTCGAATGCTTTGAAATCAACTATACCTTCTAGTTTGTGGGGTCTTTCAGATTTGTTGGTCCTCAATTTATCTTCAAATGAGCTAAGAGGAACATTCCCATTAGAGATTGGTAATCTAAAAGTTTTGACATATCTTAGTTTAACAAAAAATCAATTATCTAATGTCATCCCAAGTACCATTGAAAAACTTCAAGATTTAGTTGAGCTATTCCTAGTAGAAAATAAATTTGAAGGATCAATCCCTATAACTTTTGGTAATATAGTAAGTTTGGAACTTCTCAATTTATCAAGAAACAATTTGTCAGGTGTTGTTCCCAATTTATTGGAGAAACTCACATACTTGAAAATTTTCAATGTCTCATTCAATAACTTAAAAGGTGAAGTTCCTAACAATGGGCCTTTCAAAAGCTTCTCAACTCGATCATTGATGGGAAATGTAAGATTATGTGGTGTTGTTCCTTACTTGAACTCCCAAAATGCAAAGCTATTGCAATTAGTAAGCCCTCTAAAGGTAATGCAATTATCTTGAAATGTGTTTTGCCAATTGTAATAGCTATAATTCTTCTATTCATATTGACATATGTTATGATCAAATGACAAAAGCAAATTTCACAATCAGTTTCAAACACAAATACACCAATGGCAACTTGGAGAAGAATTTCATACTATGAACTTCAACATGCCGCAAATGGATTTAGTGACATCAATTTACTTGGAATTGGGAGTTTTCGAAAAGTATATACAAGAATACTATCAAATGGGATGAATATAGTAGTGAAGGTTTTTAATTTGGATCTTAAAGAAGCATTTAAAAGTTTTGATGTTGAATGTGAAATATTTTGCAATATTTGACATCAAAAGCTTGTCAAAATCATTACAAGCTATGCCAATCTTGACATTAAGGCATTAGTCTTCAATTATATGCCAAATGGGAATTTGGAAAAGTGGTTACATTCTAGCAATCATTGCTTGAATATCATCCCAAGATTAAACATAATGATAGATATTGCCTCAGGGTTGGATTATTTGCATCATGGATGTTCTACACCTATTGTGCATTGTGACTTAAAACCTAATAATGTTCTACTAGATGAAGGCATGGTGGGGCATTTGTCTTATTTTAGAATTTGAAAACTCTTAAATGAAAGAAATTCTATAAGACAAACAATGACCCTAGCTACAATGAGATACATGGCTCCAGGTAATATTTATCTCTAATTTTTAACATTCTTGTTTTATTTTTCCCTTCACAAAATAAATCTTGAAGATTTATAATTATACTTTTAGTTGTGCTATTGTATAAACTATATCCCTTGCACCATTTCTCATACTTACACAATGATTCCAACATTTGGAGCAAATTTGACTTAATTAGCTATGCCAAGTGTGAAAGTGGTGAGGAGAATTTTATTTTATACAAATAACTTTTTTTTTTTTACATTTCTCTTATCCTTGGCTAATGGAGGAAAGTGTTATGGCTTTTCCCATTCTTTGTATAATGCGGACTTGAAGGATTTGTGTCTAAATAATGTGATGTGTATAGCTATGGTATTTTGCTTATTGAGACCTTCACACAAAAGGCGCCTATAGATGACATGTTTCAATCAACATGAAACATTGGGTAGAAGAATCATACCCTAATGCAATTATTGATATTGTTGATGTCAAATTACTAATCAAAGATGGAATTCAATTTTCTAGAAAGAGAGATTGCTTGTCATCAATTATGGGATTAGCATTGGAATGCTCAGTAGAATTACCCAATGAAAGGAAAAACATAACAGATGTCATAATTGTTCTCCAAAAAATCAAAAAGAGGCCTACAAATGAAGTTAGAGTTTCAAGACCAGTTGTTTGACTAAGTTTGGAACTTCTCTGCTTTTGCCATTTTCAGTCTATGTTTTAAGATGTCACTATTAAATTTTCTTCAAACTCTTGTTGTTTAAATATATCTTGTATTTGCCCAAAATATGAATTTATTTATTTGTCCACAATAAAGTGTTCTAGGGTCTTATTTATGAATGAGAAGATTAAAATGTTATATATGGATTTTGATTATATTTTCAACATGATTAATGGTTCAAGTTGAGTTTTAGATTTCAAGCATTTTCACTTCGATATACATTTCTTTTCACCAGTATAAATATCTTTTAAAACCTATTTTCAATGTCTACCAAAAGTTGTATATAGTCATATCCTATTTGAAAGATGGAAACTAATCCCTTTTCTTTTACTGCTCTTCTTGTCTTTTCTTTTTTTGTATAGTTTTGCATAATTATAGTTGACATAAAAATTATATCCTTTTTTAAATTTAAAATTTCTTTCATACCTTGCACAATACAATTTGAATTATATTTATTTCAATTGTATTAGAAGAGAAACAATTTAACTGAAATTATTTATACGTATAAAAAGAGGTGATAAAAAGTAAGAAACATATTGCTCTAATTGATTTCAGAATCAATAATGTGACGAAATATCCTGAAAATCGTGAAAATTTTCATCCCTTTTCACTAAGATTTGAGTACCATAATTGAAGGAGGAAGACCTAGTAATAATATATGAGCATAATCATTTTATTTGTATAAAAAATAGTAGAGGAAACAAAACATAAAGAAAAAAGTCCAAAAATATTAAGAAAAATGAATCTTTAATTGAAAATGAAAATCACGAAAAGGGGTCGAGGGAAAAAGCAGAAACCTTGAAGATGCTTTGAAGATGCATAAGGAATAATTCCACTCTATATGCATCTAAGTTAAATAAGTGAACACAATTTTTTTGGCCCAGATTGCACTCTGCATGTGAATGTTTCTTTGGGTATACAATGAAGACCAACAAAACTGGTGGATGCAAATGAATTTGGATAGCATGGCCCAATCTTCCAATAGCCTGATGTCCATCTAAGCAAATCTCCATTGTAAACACACACTCACACAATTGACCATTGCTCTCACCTTCAAGTGAACAATTCCTGTGAAACTACAATTTTCTCACTTGAGTGACCAAGAAAATGGCAGTCTCAGCGGATGGCCGGATATCTCTCTCGTCTGCCGTCTAGCTACGGGACCAGCAATATTGGCCGGAAGGAACTGGAGGCTTGTGAAGTTCTGCAATGGAGAACTAATGGGAAGGAAGCTGAAAATAATGAAACAAGAGCAAAAGAACTTTGGTAGGCAACATATCTACATGTCTCTTACTACTGACGTTGCCAGTGAACCCAACGTCAGCATTTTTTTTGTCACATACAGATAGACATGTTGATATAAGTTAAGAAATGTATCAAAAGTTGGAATTATATGAAAAATGAATAAATCAATAAAGAAAAATGATGAAAAATGGAAAAGAAGATAATGCATATTCTATTATTGTATGCTTTATTTAGTTTAAATAAGAAGGAGTTAACTTTTTTTATATCTGTAAAAGAAATTATTTTTTATAGTGGAGTTACATATATTTTAATAAAAATGTATGTTTCCCTGATTTTCTTAAATTTTATATATAATTATATATTTATATATTGCTTAAAATACTTCTATTAATTTTAAAATTTTATTTTCATTAAACTATTAAATTATATTTATTTTCACCGAGGACCTTACCTCACTGCAGGGTCCGGTAATTTATGCGTTGTGTAGCTTGCGATGAGTTTAATTGATCATCCTGGTTTGATCTTCTTTTGCACAGTTGGATTCCCATCACTATCAGCCACAGAATATATACACAGCTGATATTGAGATATTAATTTCATGCCTTGACATTTTGACCTAAACAGTTCCTTACAAAACGACTTTAATTTCACAACATTTCTTGTACAGGGATTTTTTTTATATTAAAGAAATATGAATATAAATTTTTTATATATAGTAAAACATCAAATTTTATCTTATGTAGCATTTCTTTTTAAAATAACAGAAATATAATAAAAACAATTAGGGATCTAAACCTCAAACTGATTATACGATCATGATTGCAAATATAAAAAACAAATATGTTTTTTCTTACAAGATAAAATTAATATGTGAACGACAAAATTAAGTCTTCATTATTGAACGAAACAAAAAAATGTTTTCATTGGGGTGCGGCGGCCGAATGAACTGTTGAAGTGCATAGATTTTTCTTCATGTTCGTATTCCCTACAATCCCAAGTCACTGTGATCACAACTTGTCTTGCATGAAACAAGAACAGTTGGCATTGTAAAACACGTTCTTAGAGCCAATTGGTGATGATCCTTCATCAAAGTTAGTATCCATTCAAGATTTTTTTTTAATAATATTATATGTATAAAAAATAAGATTTAAAATTGAATTTTGAATATAAATTAAAGATTATTATTAAATATAGAATGATAAGCAAATTCATAGAATTCAATTTAATGAATATAAAATATTTAAAATTTAATTTCGGATTCTCATTTCAGTAGAATAATATTTTTATTTTTTATAAGAAAATCTCATTTATTATATATAAATAAAAAAGTGACATATCATTATTAATGGAAGAAGACAATTGTTTCTTTAAAAAAGTATCTTCTATTATTTTAATATTTTATGATTATATATTCCTACCCAAAATGGTTGTAAAGTCATGATTCTTTATTATTTCATAATAATTATGTAATTTTATATTTATTTAAAATTTTACAAATCACGACATAATTGTAATTACCACTACAATCAAAATCCGAACCCAGTTTGAAATGAAAGTTAGTAATTAAAGAGAGAGATAGAGTTATGAAAGTAAGTCTCCCTTTGAATTTTCAATAAATACATCCATTGAAACTTTCTGACACGGAGAATTATATTAAGAAATTTATTTATTTTAATTGTATATCATAAAACACTTATTTAAGTTATCAATTTATCTGACTTTTTACTCGCTTGCAACTTGCGAGATTTTTCCTTCTTTTTGCCATGATACTTTTTATAATTTTTTAAAAGTAATAAATTTCATATGATAATCAAAAATATTTTTGAGAGTTTTTTTAACAACTTTAAACAATAGAATTATCATTTTTTGTGCACTTATTAAACACAAATTATCTATAAATCTGCAATGTTTTGTGAAAAAATGTGCAATTTTATATAAAATGTTACAACTTTTATGTTAAACTTCCATAAAAATTCATAATTTTTTAAACATGTATGAAATTATAGTATAAAAGTGATAAAAGTTTTAACTATTTATATAAGGATTTAAATTTTGATCCATGATTAGTGTAAATTAATTTCAAGCTGTCACCCACTCTTGTATTACTATTTCATTAAAAAAATGTTAAAAATTTTTTATTGTTAGTAAAAATATTTAATTGCTATTTTTTATGACATGATATTTTCATATTTATTAACAGTGTATAACATTTTACACCTATAATGCATTAAATTTAAGCTTTTATATAAAATTTTGTAATTTTTCACAAAAGATTGCAAGTGTGTATCCATTTCCCATTTAACAAATACACAAATTATTACAACTCCATCACTCAAACTTGCATACAAAAATTCTTAAAAACCTCTTACGTACAACTTTAGTGAAAAGTTTTTATATTTTTTCTTTTTGTTTTTGTAATTTGTTTCTATGAAAATTGTAACTTACATAAAAAAATTCAACCAATTGCCTTTTTAACTTGTTCCCCCAATTGCCCTTTGAAGGGCAGACATGGAACCGAGAAGAATATGTTGACATTTATCTTTTATAATCTCCCAATGCATATAGTTTATTTTATTGTGTCTGAGATTGTTTTATTTGAATAAAGAAATTGAAACTTCCGGTCAAATTTAAGGTTTATAGTTTAAGATCAAAGCCTGCAGCTTGTAGCCAAGTTTCTGCCTGCAAATAATGATATACACTTGAAAATCAAGTGTAACAAGTTGTTTTGGGGATTTTAATCATAAAAACCTTCCTTTTTAAGAAATATTTGTGCAAATTAAAAAAAAATGAGACTTACAAAAATTGTCGTATCAAAACATAACCTTAATAGAATTATCTCTCATTTAAATTCATGAGTTGGGTGATCATTGCTTTGTTTGGAATCAGATTTCTCTAGAATTCAATTCATTTCAATAAAAATTATTTTAATTTATTTATAAATAAATTCTTCTGTTTAAAAATTATTTGCAAAATAATAATTTCAATTAATTTATAAATGAATTTTTTTTATTTGAAGTATATTGAAAGATACATTTAATTCGATTGTAAGGTAGATTTAAATGGAATATGACAAATGCAATATTTAGAACAAAGTAAATTTTTTACATAATTTGTATTATAAGCTAAATGAAATGAATTTTAATGAAATTTTTAATAAAAAATTTATACATAAATATAATTAAACTAAGAACCATAAATAAGATGGAATTTTATTTTACTTAAATTCAAATATTATTTAGAAAAATTAATTTGAAACTAAAATGAACTTGTTTTTAACTCAAACAATGGGTAAGTGGTCATTTTACCCAAGACACAACATTGTTTTCTTATATTTTTATTGCTCCAAACTTATGTTATATATAGTTACATTGCCAAGTTATAATTTGCGAAACAACTCAGATCACTCAAGCTTCCGAACAATGAATCCCAGAGTGATGCCAACTAACACTCTAGCATTTGCTTTTGCGTTACTGTTGCTGCTGTGTTGTGCGGTTAGTATGAGTCTAGCCGCCATTCTCAACATTACCACCGACCAATCTTCTCTTCTTGCTCTCAAACACCTTATCACTCATGATCCCAACAACATTATAGCCAAAAACTGGTCATCCACTGCCCCTGTTTGCAGTTAGATTGGAGTCACTTGTGGTCCTTCCCATCTTAGAGTCACTGCCCTTAATCTGTCATACATGAATCTTGTTGGCACCATCCCTCCTCATGTTGGAAACCTGTCCTTCATTGGTTACTTAAATCTTAGAAGCAATTGGTTTTATGGTTCTTTGCCTAATGAAATGACTCAATTGCGCCGGATGAAATTCCTACACCTTGGATTCAACAATTTTACTGGTGAGATCCCATCATGGTTTGTGTTGTTGCCAAAACTTGAAACGTTGTACCTTGATTATAATAGTTTCACAGACAATTCTTCCGTCCTTATTTAACATAACTTCGCTGCAAAGACTTGACATTGGGGTCAACAAGCTTTGGGGTTTCCTACCATCCAAAATCTTCATGGTCGCTGCTTTACTATATATAGCTATAAACGATAACAGAATCTCAGGGCCTATTCCTTCCAATATCCTGAACAATTCCTCACTCCAACTTATTGCACTCGAGGGCAACAGCTTATGGGATGAACTTTCAGAAAACATCTTCAATCGACTTCCACAATTGGAAGAGTTGTACTTGTTTCAGAACCAGTTATCTGGAAAACTTCGACTCAGCCTCTTCAATTGCAAAAAATTGCAAGTATTAAATTTGTTTCAAAATAATTTCACCGGAAGGATACCACCTGCAATTGGAAACTTGACAATGATTAGAGTCATCTTTCTTACTGACAACAATTTTTTTCCAGGTATGAGGATTCAAAGCTCCATACATGATTCATATACTAAGTAATTTAAGAATTATAAATTATAATATATATATATATATATATATATTGGTTATAAGGACAACTATATTAATATGATTATATAGGTTCGTTAAGTCCTTTTTCTTACTGTTAGAGAAAACAAATTCATCAAGAATTTTCTATTATTTTATTTAATGTTTAATTAGATTCTTATTTGACATAAAAATAAAATAATAAATTATCATTCATATCTTCAAAAAATGTAGGATATTATATAATTATATAATAAGTTAATTGTATAAGGTTCCAATACATAAATTTTTAATAAAAATTACAGCCTTTTTGAAAAAAGTAGCAACTCATTACTATCGCTGTGAAGTTATCCATTATTGTAATTTTTTATAAAATTTGTAATTCATCAAAAAGAAATTAGTTGCAACTTTTATTAAACAACGGATCCAAAATTCTATATATGACGTGAGATTGCAACTATATTATTTGTCAGGACTAATTTATTAAAAGGGAAATTCTTGGGTACTCATGTATATGATACATTGCGGTACTCAGAATAAATATATGATGGTAATGCTTACATGTAATTAACAAAATAATTATTTTTAGTGACAAAATGCAATGAAGCCAGATCAATTTATCATTTTAACCTTAATCTAGATAAAATCACACAGGTTAATTGGATTTGTAAGTGAGATAAAAGACACATCCAATCAAAGCAAGTATAAAAATTTGGAAATTTTGATATTTTTAATTTTAATATTAATATTATAATCAACAATTTTTTTATTTTCACTACATTTTCTATGTTTATTCTTATTGTATATTTAATTATATATTTTATTTTTAATAGTTATTATTTTATAATTCACATACTATTTCTCTTTCATTTTATTTGTTTTATTATATATTTTTATAAAAATTTAATTTAATTCATTATTAATTTAAAATTTTCACAATATCAGTACATAAAAAATAATACATCATTAAAAGTTAATAATTTTTACTACTAATAATAAGAGCATCATTAAAATTTTTAATATAAAATAAATTTATATTGATATTTAATTAAATCAAAATTTTTAATATTTACTTTTATTATTTATAACTCAAATCCTAATATTAGTAAATAATATGAATATAACAAATATATTTTATGTTTATTACAAAAATATTTTTATTTTTTAATAAATAATTTATTAATTGAATTACTCAATTATATTCTCCATTTTTAAAAAATTAAAATTAAAATTATTTGTTAAAATTTAATTTAATTTATTACCACTGTAAATTATCTTCATAATATCAGTTATTCATATGTTATTATATCAAGAAAAATTATTGAAATTTTTTTATTGTGGTCAAAAAATTTTAATTGCTTTTACAATTTCAATAATATATCTTTCTCATATTTATTAATTGTGTAAAATACTTTATATTATTAGTGAATCAAATTTAATCTCTTTCTTTTTATTATAAAATTATTTTAAATAAATGACAGATATAATTTAGCAAAATTACTTAACTATATGTTCTGTTTTCTTATAAAACATTTAAAATTTTAAATGAAATTTATTTAGTTCAATTTTCATCATTGTTTTTAATCAATACTTTATTTTTTATTTCAAATTAAATATATATTAATTTAAATTTTTCATGATTTTTGAAGTTATGGTCTCTTTCTGTATTTTTTTCTCAAATGAAATGGGAATTTATTTCAAGGTAATGTTATAGGAAACTCCGCTTTTTAATAGGTTAATTATTTTTATCATTGATTATCTTTTCTTAAAGGTTAAAATAAATAAATTAAGATTAAAATATAAATATTAGTATATTAAAAGCAAACTATTAGTGCAAACATTTAGGCTTTTTTTGGCAATCTATTGATCACATTAGTTATTAATTAATAATTAATTATATTAACTAATTTGATCAATCGATAACATTAGTTATTTATATAAAAATATTTAGTAAGATTAGCTATTTATTATGAGTTGTATCTATGTAAAATAACATATAAAGATGTATGCATATTTTATGAATTATTTAAATATTTTTACTAAAATAATATTTTAGATTATAATATATTATATATTATATTAAGATTTTTAAAAAAATATGTCCATATACTTTATTATACTTATTTGATTTTTCTTTAAAAAATGAACACTTATAATTTTCTACCTAAAAAGCACTTGTAATATTTTGGTAGATGGAAGGACTATTAAAATCTATTTTATAATCATTTTTAATATTAATTTAAAATTCATACATTTATTATTGAAAATATTGATGAATTACACATTTTAAGTCAAAAAATTATTTTTTCACAAGTAATATCATCTCATTTTTTTGGTAATATGCATTGTTCTTTAATATAAAATATATCATTTGACAAAATATTAATAATTTTTTTAATATGTTTTATGTTATTCTCTATAAAATGAAATATATAGTCTTATCTATTTTTATACAATTTTCATAGAAATGATATGATTATATTCATGTAATTTTTTTATTATAATATAAATAGTTTCACATAATTTTTATTTAAAATATAAATAATTATAATTTATTATATGTATTTAGATTTTTTTAAGAAATAAAAGGTATAATTTAATGTATTTTTATCTATCAAGGTTGGAAATATAAAAAAAATTATAATTATGGATAAAAATATATTTCTCTATATTAAACATAAATCAACTATTTTAAAAATTTATTATTCCTAACTTTTTTTAAAACAGCTACTAGAGGGCTAATAATCTAATTAAAATAATTATTTATTAAACACTCAAATAAGTTGATTAACTTGAACGAATATTTAAAACACTTAAATTAGTTAAAAATTGATCAAAAAATTATTTGTTAAATATTCTATCAATCTTTTAAGAGGTAAAACTCTTCATAACACTACCCTATACAATTACTTTTAATATATTTAGGAAGATTTATTGTTATAGAGTTTCACCTCTTTAAGAGATTGAGTATTTATATTGTTGAATTATTTTTAACACATTTATATTTATATTTTTAATTTTCATTTAATTATTTGGAGATTAAAAAATAATCTAATAATAAAAATACTCAACTTCTTAAAAGAGATGAAATTTCTTATAACATTACCTTATTATAAATTCTTATTCTATTCGAGAAAAAGAGAAAAAATGTAGGAAAGAACAAATTACTCTGATTTTCTTATAATATATTACTATTGCTATTATACATAGCTAAACTTCAAAATCAAGAAAATTTTTAATTGATATATATTTAATTTCAAATATAAATTAAAATATTGATTAAAAAATAATTATGAAAATTAAAATAAATAAATCTCATTTAAAAATTTAAATGCTTTTATAAGGAAGTAAAATATACAATTAAGTGATTCCATTAAATTATATCTTTCATTTATTTAAAATAATTTTATAATAAAAAGAAAGAATTTAATTTAAATTTGGTTCACTAATAATATAAAATATTTTATACAATTAATAAATAGGAGGAAGATATATTATCAAAAAATAAAAATAATTGAAAATTTTTTACCACAATAAAAAAGTTTCAATAATTTTTATTGGAATAATAACATATGAATAAGTGATAGTATAAAGATAATTTACATTGATAATAAATTAAATTAAATTTCAAAAATAATTTTAATTTTAATTTTAATTTTTAAATATTTTTATTAAAAATAGAGAACATAATTGAGTAATTCAATTAATAAATTCTATATTAAAAATTTAACAAATTAATGATATTTTTGAATAAAAATAAAATATAGTTGTTATATCAATATTATTTAATAATATTATAATTTAAATTATAAATAATAAAAAATATAAAAAATTTAAATTTAATTAACTATTAGTATAAATTAATTTTATATTAAAAATTATGAACATGCTCTTATTATTTGTAAAAGTTATTAACTTTTTAAGAACATATTATTTCTTTATACACTGATAGTATAAATTTTTTTTACATTAACAATGAATTAAATTTAATATTTATAAAAAATTATAAAATAAAACAAATAAAAAGAAAGAGAAATAATATATGAATTATAAAATAATAAGTGTCAAAAATAAAATATATAATTAAATATACAATAAGAATAAACATTGAAGAAAATGTAATGAAGAAAAAAATTGTTAATCATAGTATTAATTAAAAATTGAAAATATGACAATTTCTAAATTTTTATGCTTACAGTTATTTGCATTGATTGATGCGTCTTTTATCTAACTTACAAATCCAATTAACTAGTGTAATTTTTTCGGAAATAGGCACAAGTTAAAATGGTAAATTGATCTGGCTTTACTGCATTTTGTCACTAAAAACAATTATTTTGTTAGTTTCGGGTAAGCATTACCATCACATATTTATTCTGAGTATTGCAGTGTATCATATATATACATGAGTACCCAAGAATTCCCCTAAAATTCTCACCAAAAATATTTGTCATGAAAAGAGGAAACGGTGTAAATATATATTTCACCAAATCTCTCCTGCTCCTTGGCCATGTCAAAACTCAAAACCATCATCGTTTCGTTATAACTGCAATGTCTCTAACGTTAATGTCATCAACAAGATTGTGCATATATAGATTTCAGGAAATGTTTGTCGTAGGATTCAAAGCATTATATGCTAATATTTTTATATGTACTAAAAAGTTTTGTGAGTCTTTACATAAATTTAATATATTTAATATGAAATTCATAAAAGCTGTAAATTTTTATGTAAAATATTGTAAACTTTAGGTTAGAATGCAATAAATTCTTTGTTCTATACTTAAGGTACAAAAGATTATTTGATGTTTTAAAAAGTGCAATTATAGTTTTAAACGATGCATTTTGTACAAAAAAAAAAAACCCTTCCGATATATTTACTTCCAAATCTTTAACGGTAGAGAGGGTTTCTGGTTTTTTTTTAACATGTTTTGTTGCACAAAAATTAATATTTCAAAATCACTTTTATGTTCAAAATTAATTTTCAAGTAAACATGGAAATAACAATTTTTACTTTGAAAATTAACATCTAAATATTATCAAATATGAAATATTAAATAATAACAATTTTTTCTTACTAATTATTCATTATTAAGTATATTCAGAATTAATTCCTCCCACTATTATACTTAAGTATAAAAGTATATTTCATTCCATTTCATCTTAAGCACTTTTCTTTTTTTTTCTAGGTAATTTTTTTAAGTTATTTTCTCAATAGTACATATAACTTAAAATCAAGTAAACATAATGCTTAGTTTCTGTTTTATAAAAGTAGTGAGTAACATCTTTTAATTTTTATAACCGAAATTATTAGTCCCTTATTTTTATTTATTATATTTATTCATTCCTTTCACTTATAATGTTAAAATAAATAAAAAATATAAAAATAAATTGATAAATTTCACCTTAATAATGTTAAATATATAATTACTTTTTAGTTGTGTTCTTTTTTTAGTCATTTATTTGTATTACCAGCATAGAGAAGAATGAATAATTATAAAAAATACAAAAATAAGGAACTAATAATACTGATTATAAAATTTGAAAAATATAAGAGATTAAATATTATATTTACTCACTTAAAATCACAACTAGAATTTTATGTGAGGATTATTTCCTCTAATAATCATTACATAGACACACGCGCAGGCTATGTATCCATAAATATTTCAAAAATGAATTATTTAATTATGATATACTATACTTGTACTGTATCCAGTTAATTTGAGATTAAAAAAAGAAGAATTTTTGTCAAATTTACTATATTTCTTTGAGAATTATTCATGAATTCATTCTTCATCATATGTATTACAATCATGTGAACTACGTTTCAGATTTATATATTCTTTTCCAATTTTAAACATCTTACCAGTGATTTGAAAAATAAAAATAAAATTCAAGTGGTAATGATAAGTTATATGCATTAATAAATGAATGAATTCATAAAAAATTTACCTGAAAAATATAAAAAAGCTTAAAATGTATCAGAATAAAATGAACTTTTAAAGTTATTTTTATAGTGATCAGAAGAATTATAGTTTTAGATATAATTGATAATGAATAATTAGTTTAAACATAGATTATAAATTAATATTTTATATTTGAAAATATTTAAATATTGACTTTAATAATATTTAAAACACTATTGCACATAAAAAGTAATTTTCTTATAATTTTTATCAAACATATTTAAAAAATGACATAAAACTCTTCCATCATTAAAGATTTGGAAAGAGAGATATTAGAGGGCATTTTCTGTAAGGTGCAATAAATATTAAAAAAATTGTATCTCTATTATTCAAAATTGAAAAAAAAAATTGAAAAAATTTATTTTTCTTATATAAAAGTTACAGATTTAAGTGAAAAGGCTAGAAAAATATGAAAATTTTCATAAAACTTGTAACGGTACATATGGACGTGAATATTCTTGAGTACATGTTAAAGCATAATCCTATTTTTATATTCACCCCTTTTTCTTTAGCTAGTTTTGCAAAAATTTATATCTTTATACAACAAGTTTTCTTTAAGTCTTGCAATGTTTCTTAAAAAAATTAAAATCTTTACAAATCTGGCATAAAACAACTACACAAAAAATTATTACTCCATCCGTTAAAGTTGGTGGAGAAATTTTTTTGAAACTCTACCATTATTTTAAAAAATTACAAACTTATGAAAAACTATACCTATGAAAAGTTCGATTTTTTAATCGCAAACCCCGAAGGCCTATATTCATTTTGTAAGTAATTATAAAAGTTTCTCGTAAAACACATAAAAAATTGCGAAAAACCAACAAATCATAGTTTAGAAAGTGAAACTCAACATAGCAGTATCAATGAAATGTAAGGTAAATTGGGGGGTTGAACCATGTATATATCAATTTTATATATTATTAATATAGTAAATATAAAATTTGGGTGTCAATTTTATATCGATAAAAAAGACCAATTGTGATATAAAGTATGTGCTTTATATCGCCATTTATGCACTTTATAGCATTTTGATATATAATTATCTTATGATTAACTACATAACTAATTATGCACGTTATTTAGCTAAAATACATCACACGGACAGTTTAAATATTTCATGCATTGTAAGTAGTAATTGAGCACAACACAAAGTGATGCTTCTATTTTCAATTAATTAATGTTTATAAAAGGTTTATTATGGCTTACACCCAATTCTTTTTTGGGCTTCTAATGCACACATACACATAGATTGCCTTCATTTGCTTTTATTAGATTTGTGCAAGAGAATATACTAAAATTAAGAGGAAGAAGAAACGCTGTATTTTACTTTATATATATATATATATATATATATATATATATATATATATATATATATATATATATATATATATATATATATATATATATATATTATATATATATATATATATATATATATATATATATATATATATATATAGTAGGACAATTTAGACATCTTCCTATTGTTGATATGGCAGGTAAAATACCACGTGAGATTGATAATCTTCATCATCTTGAGTTGTTGTATCTTTCAAACTGCAACTTCAGAGATAGCATTCCGGCAAATTTTTTTAATATTTCAACAATCAGAAAAATCGACTTGACTATGAACTATTTATGCGGTAGTCTCTTGGCTAGCCTAGGCTTTACACTTCCAAATCTGGTGGAGTTATACTTGGGGAGAAATTATCTTAGTGGAAAAATTCCTAACTCTATCCAATAGTACTATGCTTATTGATCTAGATCTAGGTGAGAATGCATTCTCTAGATACATTCCAGACATATTTGGTAGTTTAATAAAATTAAGATGGATTGACTTTACTACCAATAATTTGACTTCAAATGCAGAGTTAAGTATTATAAATTCTTTGGCAAATTGTAAAGTTCTACAAGAATTGCAGTTATCCTACCTTCCTTTGAACTGCAAATTACCTATAACTATTGGAAATCTTTCTAATTCCCTAGAGAAGCTTATACTTGGAGCAACAAATATGTGGGGAAGCATTCCAACAAGTATTGGTAATTTAAGTGGTTTGATATCCCTTACACTTGATCAAAACCAACTAAGTGGAATCATTCCAACTGAAATAAGGAGGTTAAAAGAGTTACAAGTTTTTTATGTCCCTTATAATAAGTTAGAAGGAATTTTCCCCCCGAACTTTGTGAACTCAAGAACATTGGATATACAACCTTAAACAGTAACATGTTCTCTGGGCCAATACCTTTTGGCGTGGGAAATCTAACATCATTGAGAAATCTTTCGCTTGACGCGAATTCTTTCGATTCAACTATACCTTCTAGTTTGTGGAGCCTTTCAAATTTGTTGGTCCTTGAGTTATCTTCCAATGAGCTAAGGGGATCACTCCCATTGGATATATGTAATCTAAATGTCTTGACGTATATTAATTTAACAAAAAATCAATTATCAGGTAACATCCCAAGCACTATTGGAAAACTTCAAAATTTAGCTAGCTTGTCCATAACACAAAATGAGTTTGAAGGATCAATTCCTTTATCTTTTAGTAATATGGTAAGCTTGGAGCTTCTTGATTTATCAAGAAATAACTTATCTAATATTATTCCCAACTCATTGGAGGCACTTGTGTATTTGAAAATTGTCAATGTCTCATTCAATAAATTAGAAGGTGAAGTTCCTAGCAACGGACCTTTCAAAAACTTCTCAACTCAATCATTCATGGGAAATGTAAGACTATGTGGTGGTGTTCCTCACTTGAAACTCCCAAAATGCAAAGCTATTGTAGCTAGTAAACCCTTAAAAACTAATTCACTTGTCTTGAAATGTGTTTTGCCCATCATAATAGTTATACTTCTTCTACTCGCATTAATATATGTTTTGATTAGATGACAAAAGCAAATTACATAATCAGTTTCAAACACAAATGCACTAATGGCAAGTTGGAAAAGAATTTCATACTATGAACTTCAACATGCGACAGATGGGTTTAGTGGCATCAATTTACTTGCCATTGGGAGTTTTCGAAAAGTATATAAAGGAGTACTATCAAATGGGATGAATATAGCAGTGAAGGTTTTTAATTTGGAGCTTTGATGTTGAATGTGAAATATTGTGCAATATTCGACATCGAAATCTTGTCAAAATTATTACAAGTTGCACCAATCTTGACTTTAAAACATTAGTCTTCAATTATATGCCCAATGGGAATTTGGAAAAGTGATTACAGTCTAGCAATCATTGCTTGAATATCATCCAAAGATTAAATATAATGATAGATGTTGCTTCAAGTTTAGATTATTTGCATTATGGATGTTCTACACCTATTGTACATTGTGACTTAAAACCCAGCAATGTTTTGCTAGATGAAGACATGGTGGGACATCTAATTGATTTCGGAATTGGAAAACTCTTGAATAGAGAAGATTCTATAAGACAAACAATGACCTTAGCCACAACGAGGTACATGGCCCCAAGTAGTATTTATTTCTAGTCTTTAGCATTCTTGTTTCATTTTGCCCTTTACATAATAAATCTTGAATATTTATAATCATATTTTTTGTTGTGCTATTGTACAAACTATATCCCTTACACTATTTCTCATACTTACACAATGTTTCTTTCAAACATTTGGAGTAAATTTGACTTAATTAGCTATGCTATATGTAAAAGTGGTGAGGAGATTTTATTTTATTTTATTTTATGCAATTTTTTTTGCATTTTGCATATCTTTATCTAATAGTGGCAAGTGTTGTGGCTTTTCTCATTATTTGTAGAATATGGACTTGAAGGATTTGTGTCTAAACAATCTGATATTGTTGATGTCAAATTACTAGTCGAAGATGGAATGCAATTTTCTAGAAAGAGAGATTGCTTGTCATCAATTATGGGATTAGCATTGGAGTGCTCATCAAGATTACCTAATGAAAGGAAAAAAATGACAAATGTCTTAACTACCCTCCAAAAAATCAAAAAGAGGCTTATAGAAGTTAGAGTTTCAAAACCAGTTGTTTGAGTAGTTTTGCAATTTCTCCACTTTTGCCTTTTTCATTCTATGTTTTAAGATGTCACTATTAATTTTTCTTGAAACTCTTGATGTTTAAATATATCTTGTGTTTGTCTCATGCATGAATTTACTTATTTGTCCACAATAAAGTGCTCTAGAATCCTGTTTGTGAATGTGTGTGTCTACGTGGATTTTGATTGTATCCTCAAGTTGATGAATGGTTCATGCTGAGTTTTAGTTTTTAAGCATTGTCACTTCAATATACATTTCTTTTCACTAGTATAAAAATCTTCTAAAACCTATTTTCAATGTTTACCAAAACTTGTATATAGTCATATCCTATTTGAAAAATGTAAACTAATCCTATCTCTTTTCACTTCTCTTCTTTTTTTTATAGTTTTGTATAATTATAATTATAATTGACATAAAAATTATATTCTTTTTTAAATTTAAAATTTCTTTTATAAATACTTGCATAATACAATTTGAATTATATTTATTTCAATTGTATTATAGGAGAAATAATTTAACCTAAATAATTTATAGGTATAAACGGAGGTGATAAAAAGTAAAAAATATATTGCTCTAATTGATTTCATTATAAGAATCAATGATGGGACAAAATATCCTAAAAATTATGAAATTTTTCATCCCTTTTCACTAAGATTCAGTACCATAATTGAAGCAAGAAAACCGAGTAATACTATATGAGCAGAACCATCTTATTTGAATAAAAAACTAGCAGAGGAAAAAACATAAAGAAAAAAGTCATTATTTAACCCAAAAACATTAAGAAAAATGAATCTTTAATTGAAAATGGAAGTCAAGAAAGGGGTTGGGGAAAAAAGCAGAAACCTTGAAGATGCTTTGAAGATGCATAAGGAATAATTCCACTCTATATGCAACTAAGTTACATAAGTGACCAAAATTTTCCTGGCCCAGATTGCAGTCTACATGTGAATGTTTCTTTGGGTATATAATGAAGACAAACAAAACTGGTGGATGCAAATGAATTTGGATAGCGTGGCCTAATCTTCCAATAGCCTGGTGCCCATCTAAGCAAATCTCCATTGTAAACACACGCACACAACTGACCATTGCTCTTACCTTTAAGTGAACAATGCCTGTGAAGCTACAATTTCCGCACTTGAGTGACCAGGAAAATGGCAATCTCTGTAGACAGCTGGATATCTCTCTCGTCTGCCGTCCGGCTACGAGGACCAACAAGATTGGCCGGAAGGAACTGGAGGCTTGTGAAGTTCTGTAATGGAAAACCAATGGGAAAGAAGCTGAAAATATTGAAACAAGAGCAAAAGAATGTTGGTAGGCGACATATCTGCATGTCTCTTACTACTGACGTTACCAGTGAATCCAAGGTCAAGTTTTTTTGGCACATACAGGTAGTCATGTTGATATAAGTTAAAAATGTATCAAAAGTTGGAATATTTTTTTTGGCATGATTTAGTGCAGAACAGGCTAAGGTTCGCTCTCTCTCTCTCTCTCTCTCTCTCTCTCTCTCTCTCTCTCTCTCTCTCTCTCTCTCTCTCTCTCTCTCTCTATATATATATATATATATATATATATATATATATATATATATAAGTTAAGAACATCAAAATTTGAAATATTAGATATGGTCTAATGACAAGGAATTTCGGTATTATGCGAAAAATTTTAAGTTTGAATCTCGTTGTTGATGTTAAAATAAATAATAAATTATTTATTTAGATGTCATTTAAGCCATTTTTCCATTATCTGCCCGCAATTTGGAGAAGAAGAATTTGCTCATCTATAGCTCACAAAGCTAACTTAATACCCATTTAGCATTAACTTTTCTATATGTATGTATGTATTGGAAATCAGTAGTTTACGTGGATAAGTTACCATGTTCTAAAACTAAAGTACTTAAAATAGTCTAACTCTGAGTGAAAAGTTATGCATGTCTAATGATTACCAAGGAAAATTATCACTATTTCATTTTCTATTAACCAAAGAAGTATCTGGTAGTTCTGCTACCTACCTTCTTTTTATTTAATTTTCTTTCATTTGCTTTTTTTCCCTTCTTTCTGACTCAAAGTTTCCCTCAAAAAATTACAGTGTTTGGCATTGGAATCTGCAAAATGGATATTAGTGATTGGGATGAACTTCTTTGTTCAATATGTCTATGTTGATTTTAAAAGCTTTCCATTATGATGAATTAGCATTTGAGGATAGTGCAATTGAGAGATTTAGATATGGAAAGAAGGGACTCAAGGACAGTTGTAGCAGTTATTTTAGGTGGAGGAGCTGGGACGCGTCTCTTCCCTCTTACCAAGCGTCATGCCAAGCCTGCTATAAGTTTCTCTTCACCTTCTTTTCTCTTTTCTTGTGAAATACCGGTGGCCCAAAGAATGTAGAGAAAATGAAAGATGAGATCATGGTTTTAAAATGCAATAAGTATCTGCAATATTGTTACACTAGGATTTATAATTTTAATTTTTTTCAATTTTGCTCAGCAACAACTGCATTTTTTTTCTCACAATTTTTGCTAATCACATGTAATTGCAACCACGGCATTTAGAACCATGACGTAGAGTTCTTTCTCTTTCTTTCTCTCTCTCTCTCTCTCTCTCTCTCTCTCTCTCTCTCTCTACATAATTTGTGTGGGATATGGCATGGTAGGTTCCTATTGGGGGTGCTTACAGGCTAATTGACGTGCCAATGAGCAATTGCATCAATAGTGGGATCAACAAAGTGTACATTCTCACAATTCAACTCAGCATCACTCAAAAGGCATATTGCACGTGCTTACAACTCTGGAAATGGAGTCACCTTTAGAGATGGCTATGTCGAGGTATTTCTTTTCTCATGGGAAACATTTCTACTCCTATGTAGTACAGAAAATCTATTTTTAAGCCCATTTTGTCGAAGTCACGATCGAATTAGACAGACTTAACAAAATATAACAAGCAATAGTATTCAAAAAGCTAACGTAGGTAGGATAAACACTTGCACCAAGATCTCCATGCAGCAACTTACTTTTAAATCTTACTTTCTTTTATGATGAGCAATTTGTTGAGGACCCTAAGGTCATGCAGGGACTTCTTGATCTTCTTGAGAAAAAAAGTATTTGCAAGGACCCATGTAAAGCAATGCAAGAGATAAAGTTATACCATAAGCATTCAGGATAGTTTTAGTCGTGAGTTTGCTTTAAACCAAAGCAAGACAATGCAACCAAGTATAAATAATTATGAACTATATTATCATTATATGTTTACCTTTTTTAGTGTTTTGGCTTTGATATATTCCATGAAAAATTATTCTTTGTTTACATATAGATGAATGGTGAAGGTTATTTGGTCATAGTGCTCCAAATTTACAAAAAATAGATGTTCGGGTCCTTAGTCAAACTACTTCTTCTGCAGGATGTGACCATTATTGGAGC
This sequence comes from Sindora glabra, assembly GCA_020226215.1. NCBI lineage: Eukaryota > Viridiplantae > Streptophyta > Magnoliopsida > Fabales > Fabaceae > Sindora > Sindora glabra. The sequence goes on along the minus strand of CM035232.1, from coordinate 40,430,775 downwards.
TTCTTTGAATGTATACATACAAAAAAAAGGAATAGATTAAAGTGTCGAAGACTTAATGATCTTGTGTATGTAACTTATAACTTGTGTTTTCAAAACAGGTTTGTAACATTTACAAAAAAAATTATATTATTAGCGCTAATTTCTTTTTATTTATCTTATTTATATCTTCTAATTAGTTTAATTTGGGTATTGTATTGTAGGCCCCATTATGAGAAGAGGACCTATGATCCAATTGAACATGAATGCATTGACAAGCTTGATTTTTAGGTGATAGAAGATGAAGAAGAAGAATCAATTTCAGAATTTGTCAAGGATGAAGATTTTAAGGATATCATTTATCAAGAGAATGCAATTCCAATAGTTGGTGAATCTTCAAGACATGCAGATGGTGAGGAGAATGAGAATGAGATAAATATTTTGGAGCAACCAACTTTGGAACCAATTGAAGATCATGAAGATACACGTGATGATTCCTTCATAAATGTTGGTTTGAAGCCAATTGATGGGCATGATAATATTGATGACTTCTATGATTTTTTATTGTACTTTTTTATTTGGAAGTTGAAACTAAAACCCTTGTGATGAACAAGAACAATATTTGTTAGTTTATCATGTTATATTGTATTTTTGAACCTACAAAATTATTGAAGGATGAAACTATTTGATAATATAAGCATGCGTTTGACATTTATATGTATGGTTTTAGTTTTATGGGATGTCATATTTACTTACAATTATTTATTCAATATATTTTAATATATATTTAAGTTTTTGGTTCGACTATGGTTCAACCCCAATCAAACCATTAAACCTTGAACCATTTGTTGGATCGATTTAACGACTAGTTCAGTTTTTAAAACATTGATTTAAACCCAACTTGATTGTAACTTTTAATTATATTCACTCCTAAAAAATAAAAGAACATGATTACAAAAAAAAAATTCTAGAGAAAGTGAACTTCACAATGGGCTACAAGCACTCTATTTTATTTCTTAAAAAGATCATTAATAATATTTAATTGGAAAATAATTTTAGCCTAATTTAAAGCAATAAAAAATATATATAATTTTTTATTAGAAAAATATTACGTGCAAAACAAAACATGGCAACGTATTGCCTAGATAAATGCCCCGCACGCCATTTGGCGCATGGCTATGTGGCCTATTCTCAATAAGCCAGACAAGTAGCCTCACTGAGGAAAAGTAATTTTAAGGGATCCCGGAGGATCGAACCTTTATCATCAGATTACAAAACAAGGGGCTTACCACAAGACCAAATTCCATACGTTCCGGTCGACATATATACTATAAATCATAAGAATTTTCTGCCAGATTTGGCCGCCAGATCACCATCAAACAACATTCCTCCATCAAGGGGCACAAAATCAGATCAAAATCATTGTGAACCATCCAAGAAAACGTAACCTAGCAGGGCGATTTGTGCGAAAATAAAAAAAAAAGGAATTAATCAGAATTAATTATCTGATTGATCCAATTTATTTCATAAATTTAATGGGTGATTTGTCCTTGTCGAATCTCAAAAAAATTTGGCATGAAACAAAATAATCTTGTTAATTTGTAAATCTCAATTTAGGAATCCTAATACACATTAGGAAAATAAGTTCAAAAAATTTTACTGATATAACATTGATTTAGTTATTTGAATTTTCTCCAACAAGAAATCTTCATGAAAAAAATTAAATTTTTATAAAACAATAATAATTAATAGATCATATGATTTTATTTGTAGAATCATACATACAAAATTTCATGAAGAACCATGATCAAAATGATATAAAATAAAATTAATTATTTTAGGTTCTAATATCACACATGTTGGTTCTAATATCATATATAATAATTTTAATCAAGATCATATGTGTGATATATTAGAACACCAATATATCAAATTAAATTTATATAACTGATGAATATCCATGTATTAAAAAAAAAAAACTTGTGTTAGTTAGGCCTTCCTCTTCACTCTTCTCAATTGTGGTAGTTCTCAATTGGTAAAATCTACTTATTAGAAGTGAAGAGGGAATATAGTTGTAATTGTTATTAATAAAATTTTAGTAGTTCTCCTTATAAAAGGTTTACTAGGCTTTTGATCTATATAACCGCCAAACCACACTAACTTATATGGATGTACTAAACTTATATCTTTTGGATCTGAATTTTAAAATAAGCCTTAGTCATGTCTTATAATTAAGCTAAATTTTAAGGTGTCAATTTTATTAAATTAAAATTATCAATTAATAATAGCTCATTTTATAAAAAATTCTAACATAAATCATTTAACGCTCATATGCAAGCATTATGAATTGAACTTTGAATATAATGGAAGAAAAAAAACCTTCATGGCATTTCAAGTATCATTTGAGTGAAAAATTCTCGACAGATTATTTCACTTAACTTATGAGTAATTGTTACAAACAAATATCATTTTAAACATTACACTTTTTGTCCTATATTATGTTTATATAAATAAATAAATATATATATATGTGGATTATTTTCAATAGGTAACTGAAATGCTGTCATTTAATCACTCTTATAAAAAATTATGAAAGGAAAAACATTTTTAACATAAAATTTATTTTATCACTAATGTTCTGAAAGACATAACAAACAAATTCTATAGTTTATGTATTCTCCAACAATTAATAAATAAAAATCCCAAATAATATAGTAAATTATAAATAGTAGTTTATGACTCAGGAAAAAAATGACAGTTTATTGCACAATAAGAAAAAAAATGTATATAACATTATAAACAGATGATAATTGATAAAAAATACGATATATATATTTTATTATTATGAATACTTTTTGAGGCGTCAAAAAGAAATGTAATTAAGTGCATGCATACATATAAAAAACACTGTACAAAATAAATAAAAAAGAATGTATTTACGAAGAAGGAAGGGTGGCTTTCTTCCCTTCGTTTTCCTCGTGATTCTATATATTACCATAAAAAAGACCAAATGAACAGTTGAATATGCTTCATAAGAATTATTTATTGTTTTATATATTAATTTGATGACAGTAGTGGAAAACACGTTTCCTTGTGCCAATTGCTGATAAAAAAAATATAATAAAGAAGTAAGTCTTCCACTATGCAAATGTAATTAAATTATTTGCTTACTTTATATATTTAAGGTATGGCAATCTCATTCCTTTTAAATTTTTCATGACTTGGATAAAATATTCAGTCAATACATATGTTCTTAGAATTTTACTATTTTGGGCTGCCATTAATTGATTTTTTATTTTTATTAAAATTTCGATTAATATATATATAACTCAATTTTATAACTTGAATTATTATTAAATGATCCAATGAATTTTAATTTACTTCTTGAATATATTATTTTATTAAAAATATGATGAGACCTGTTAAAATAAAATTGATATTGTTTTATATACTAATTTGATGACAGTAGTGTAAAAGACGTTTCCTTGTGCCAATTGCTGATAAAAAAAAAAAATAAAGTCTTCCACTATGCAAATGCAATTAAATTATTTGCTTACTTTATATATTTAAGGTATGGCAATCACATTCCTTTTAAATTTTTCTTCATGACTTGGATAAAATATTCAGTCAATACATGTGTTCTTAAAATTTTACTCTTTTGGGCTGCCATTCATTGATTTTTTTATCTTTATTAAAAATTAGATTAATATATATAACTCAATTTTATAATCTGAATTATTATTAAATGATCCAATGAATTTTAACTTACCTCTTAGGTGTACTATTTTATTAAGAATGTAATGGGAACTATTAAAATAAAGTTGATATTGTTTTAGTTGATATTGTTTTTATATATTAATTTGATGATAGTGTGAAACACGTTTGCTGGTGCCAATTACTGATAAAAATAATAATAATAAAGTAAGTCTTCCACTATGCAAATGTAATTAAATTATTTATTTACTTTATGTATTTAAGGTATGGCAATCTCATTCCTTTTGAATTTTTCATGACTTGGATAAAATATTCAGTCAATACATATGTTCTTAGAATTTTACTATTTTGGGCTGCCATTAATTGATTTTTTATTTTTATTAAAATTTTAATTAATATATATAATTCAATTTTATAAGTTGAATTATTATCGAATGATTTAATAGATTTTAATTTACTTCTTGAATATATTATTTTATTAAAAATGTGACGAGGGCTATTAAAACAAAGTTGATATTGTTTTATATACTAATTTGATGACAGTAGTGTAAAACACGTTTCCTTGTGCCAATTGCTGATAAAAAAAAAATTAAAGTAAGTCTTCCACTATGCAAATGTAATTAAATTATTTGCTTACTTTATATATTTAAGGTATGGCAATCACATTCCTTTTAAATTTTTCTTCATGACTTGGATAAAATATTCACTCAATACATATGTTCTTAAAATTTTACTATTTTGGGCTGCCATTAATTGATTTTTTTATTTTTATTAAAAATTAGATTAATATATATAACTCAATTTTATAACCTGGATTATTATTAAATAATTCAATGAGTTTTAATTTACCTGTTGAGTATACAATTTTATTAAAAATGTAATGGAACCTACTAAAACGAAGTTGGTATAAAGTCTCCACTTGTATACTTATGATTTCTTTAGAAGATTATTGAAACAAATTAAAATGAACACAATCCTAATTCTATTTTAATTTTATTTATTTTTTAGTGGTTTTAGATCTGATATATAGATCTTATTAAATACTAAAAATTTTTATACTTCAAGCCTTTTGGAATATTAATATTGAAAGCAAATCAACTATGTAATCAAAGCAAAATGTTTGAGTAGCTAGATCCTTATCAATTGCGTAATTAAAGCAAAATGCTTCTTAAAAATTGACTAAGTTAAAAGGATAAATTTGCTTTGAATGTAAATTGAGGAATATGATTGAAATTTGATGAATGTTAGCAGCTTTAGACTATTTTTTTTATTATAAGAATATGAAAATATAATTTATATATTCTATATAAAATGTTAAACTGGAAATTATGTAAGCATTTTCATTAAAAATCTAATAATGTTAGACTATTAAGTAATCTTGTGTATTTCTAAAACATTAGAAAATAAATTATTTCAAATAAAAGAAAAAATATAAAAATTTCCATAAAAATTGGGAGATGAAACATTCCGTTTTGCCAATATTAATTTATGGGTAAATATACATTAGCTTCTTCAACTGTCTGCAACATGCATAAAATTCAACTATAGAAATGCGTAAATGACATACTGAAACTTTATAAATTATTAGCTAGAATCTTGTATTAACATTTTATTCACTACATTTAATAAAACAACCCAAAGGCAAAGCCTAATGGGATAAAACCATGATCCTTAAAATTTTTAAAATCATATATTAGTATTATGCAAATTGTAAGAAAGTTTTTGAAAAATATTTTAATTAAAGTTATTTAATTTCTAAATTTTTTTGTCAAAATGCTTCATTGAGACAACTCATGCACTACTTATATGATTAATTAATACTACAAAACATATATTTAACATACAAGAGAAGAATGCAATAGAAAGATTGGGATTGATAGGCATCTTCAACACCCGCAAATGGTGAATTTTGGAAATAAAAATGTATTGAACTAGAGTTCAAAAATTCGAAAGTAATAGATTTGAATGACACATTTTGTTGTGTTAATTAGTTACTTAATAAGGTAACAACTTATTTAATTTAGTTTAATTAATATTAGAAAATAGATATTGTCCTACAAGAAATTAGCTGCAATAGAAAAATTAGTATCGGTAAGCATCTTCAACACCCACAAAATGTGTTAAATTGGAGCTCAAAAGTTCAAATATAATAGATTTGAGGGGACTTCTTCAGTACACCCTATACACCCTCAAAATAGGGCGTACTGGTACAATCTTTGCAAACTTTGTACCATCTTTTTATAAGATTCAAAACACTATTTAAATTCTAAAATTTTTTCATAAAATTTTGTAATAGCTCATCAAGTTTTTTGTATTATAATATCACTGTTTTATGTTATGAGATTTATACAATGAGTTTTATATAAACAGTTACACTCCATTTAACTTATGTCATATAAAAAAATTGTAAAATCTTATAAAAAATTATAAATTTTATAAAAATTTCTTGTAAAATTTATAAAATGTTAGATAGGTACAACTTTTTTTTTAGGTTGTACCGAAGCAAGCCCCTAAATTTGAATGATAGAAATGCATTTTGTAGTATTAAGTAATCATGTAGTAAAATAACAACTTATTTCAATAAATCTAATGAATAAAAGAAGAATAAATGCACAATTTATAAAACTTAAGAGTACTATGTTATATTTAAAATAAAATAATTAATTTTATTAGAAATATTATATGGATTAGCATTAATTAATTATTGAAATATTTATTTAAATAATTAGTTTTATATTTTAACATTAACCATAGAACAAATTGAGACCTGATTTGATGTGTATTATCCGTGATAAGTTGGATCATGCACAAGCCTATATGAGTAGAGGTCTCAATCTACAGCCCTTTAGTAGTTAGTAGTTTCCTATTATAAGTCTGACCTTAAATAGAGATATCAGGATTATTATTTGAGATGATGCATAATAAGGATTCCCACTCCTAAATTTTTCTCTCCCTTTTCTCTCTATCTGGATAACCTAAGGGGCGAAGTAGGTTACAATTCTACTCACTATCATCATTCAAATCAGTCATGACTTCATCAAATTATGCACTAGGTACGCTTATAATTTTATTATGATTAATTTCATATTTTATGATTTTAATTTATACTTCCAACAAATGGTGTCAGATCATATTGGTAGTATGAATAATCTGATTATTAACAATTTTAATTATCTTAATAAATTTATAAAATTCCCATTTTTTAATTTTCATGTTCGTACATAAAATTAATGAAATTGTGGATTTTTATTCTGAAATAATTGGATATATTTTTTTATTTTTCAATTGAATCTGGAATCCTAATCTCAAATACATTGGGAATACTATTATGTTATTTGATTACATTAAATTCGTGATTGTTATGCACTAGTTTGGATTTTTCTTTCTGGAAAAATTTATGAACATAAACTGTATAATTTTCTAAGCCTTTTCCTTCTGATTAATATGTGAATCCGTGACAAAAATATCTTAGATATAATTTTTCTAGGTCAAAAAGAGGCTAAAAATAAAATTCTTTTGGAACTTAAAACCCATTAATGGCAGAAAAACTGTAATAAAAGTGAACCACGCAAAGGAAGGAAGAAGAAAGCATTTATGTTGCTGCCGCACGTGGGCCACACATGCTCGAAGAATGCATGAAACCCACACACCAGATAATGTATGAGTTTCTAGGAGTGCGTGGGATACACATGCCTAATAGTGTGTGGGATACATGCATGATGCCAGCTCAATTTTGACCAGTTAACTAACCACATGTGAGCCACGCAATTGTGTGGCACATGTATATCACATGTTGATCAGTTGACTTTTCTGGGCTTTAGTCAGTTGACTTTTCTAAGCTTTAGTCAAGCCTACGCGTGGCTCGAATGCATGTTGGCGCGTGCGTGCGATGCACTAGGCTTTTGGGGCCTAATTTTTGCCCATTTGTGTAGAATTCTATTTTCTACATTTATATATTTTTTTAGATTGTTTGAGGCCAGTAAATATTTATTTTGAATTTTGGAAAGTTTATATTATATAAAAACACATTTTATTTATGGAATTTTGGCCTAAAAAATTCATGGACATTCTTCACATTTTTTTTGGGCTTGGCGAGTATACACTCTTTAGTTGTGAGCATAACTATATTAGATAAATTTTAAGCCTTAAATTATGTAATTTTATACATAAATAGATACCCAATGCCATTTAATTCACACAAATGATAGATTAGGGATATAATAAGACTGTTTTCCATAAAATATTGTCCTTCTAGGATATTTAGGAGCACATTGCATTGATAATGGATACACCTTATCGGTGTGATATTGTTAATGTAATTTTAAGGTTTAGGCTCCTTAGAATAGGCATGCAATAATTAGGAATCTTATGTTATAATTATATTATGCACACATAATTAATAATTTCTCAATCCTGTTGCATCAGTCTCGATCTTTCAACAACTATCTATAGTAAGGACTCTTAGTGGAGCAAATTATGATGAATGGAGAGAGTCTTTGAACATGTACCTAATAATCTCTAAGAAAGATTTAGCTCTTAGAGAACCGAAGCCGGCTAATCTCTTACCAGAGTCTAGTGCTACAGATAAGACTTATTACAAACAATGGTATGAGTCGAACTAGATTTGTTTAGTAGTGATTAAGTTCACAATTGAAAAAGAAATTAGAGAGAATATCCTAGATAAGGACACTGCTGTAGAGTACATGAAAGCTATTAGTAAAAAATTCAAGAAGCTTAACAATACTCAAAAAGTCTACTACCTCTCCATGCTTGATAACACCCATTATGATGGAGTTTCAGGCGTCAGAGAGCACATCATGAAAATGATTCATTACTATAATAAGCTAAGATCATATGGTGTTAATCTGTGAGAGAGTACTTTGGTCTACAAAGTTCTTCAATTATTGCCAACTGAATATAGTTACTTGAGAACTTCATATAATTCACAAGAGGGAGAGTGAACAATAGACCAGATGATTTCTATAGTAACTCAAGAGGAAAAGACTATGAAAAGTAATCCACAGCCACAATCCATCAACTACTCATCTTAGGACTCCAATAATAAATCAAGTGGAAATGATAAAAGAGGAAAGAAACTAAAGACATAGATATCTAGAAAACCTGAGTTTAAGAAAGGTGGTGATAAGGGCAAGGGACAACAAAAGAAATTTAAGGGTAAGTGCAATTGTTGCAAGATCTTTAGACACAAAATGTCTCAATGTTATAAGTTGAAGAACAAGCGTGAGCAAGAAGGGGCTCAGAAATAGGCAAATTCTAAGTAAGATGGAAGAGACTATATTCGAAGTAGTAGGAAGTAGGGATAAAATTAAATACATAGGATTATTTTTTTTCTTTCTTTATGTTTATCTTCTGAACACTTTTAATTTGAATTATGTCATTATGTGCTTTTTTCAAATTCGATTTCTAGTTCTATTTTGAATAATTGTAGTTATTCCTTTTGACAAAGAAAATTTATTATAATTTTGCTATTTTTGGTATGCCACCTTACAAAATGATCCATATCATTTGAATTTGAAAGATTATCCTGTTGTACTTTCTGATATTCCCATCAATGTTATGATTAGGCATAAACAACCTTCCATTTTATGGGATCGATTTTTAGGCTATTTTTCTAAAGAGATATTAGAAATATTAGTAAAACAAAGGTGTATTATTAAACCTAGATTTCTCATATTTTAAAAATTTTAAGTGTGGAGTTATAAAGTAGAGATGAGACTATATAATCCCAAGTTAAAGAAATTAGACTAGATGAAGAGATTGTAGATTTTCTTATCCCACTCATAGTACCAAGATCATGGATTTTGATTGGACATTTATTTTAAGGATGACTTGGATAGTGGGAGTTCGATGCTTAAGGCTATCAATTTACATGACAAAGCCACTATTCTTCCTATACTTGTTCTAATTCCCTCACCACTAGAGGAGATAATGTTTACAGTCCAGTTCAAATAAATAAAGATCTTTATGTTGAAGAACCTTATCAGCTAGCCGTTAAGTTTAAACGAACTCAAAGGGTTTAGAGACTTACAATACCAAATGACTATATTGTGTACTTGCAGGAATTTTAATAAATTTAATGGGGTAATTTTGTCATCTTAGTACTTTATATTGATGACGTTTTGCTAGTTAGTAACTCAATCCTTTTTTAGATGAGTCAAAACACATGTTATCATGTCATTTTAATCTTTGGCAAAACATCTTTTATTTTGGAATTCAGATCCATCATGACAAAACTCATAGTATTTTGGGCTTGTACCAAGCCAATTTGATTGAATAGATGCTTGAAAGATTTAAAATGGATACCTATGCGTCTAGTCCAACGCTTACTTAGAAAGACGATACGTTGTCTCAATCATATTGCCCTTCAGCTAATATTGAAAGGACTGAAATGGATAAGATTCCTTATGCTTCCACTGTTGATAGTCTTATGTATGCACAGGTCTGCATTCGTTTAAATATAGCTTTTTGCTATTAATGTGCTTGGAAGATACTTGAGTGACCTTAAGATGGATCATCATAAAGCAATTAAGAAGGTAATAAGGTATCTTTAAGGTACCAAGAATCACATGTTGACTTGTAAACGATCTAATTTACTTGAGTATAATTATTACTTAGATTCTGATTATGCCTTATATATAGATGATCATAAGTCAACATCTAGATACATCTTTATGATGTTTGGAGGAGCTGTTTTATGGAAAAGTGTTAAATAAACACTCACAGCTACCTCAATAATGGAAGCAAAGTTTATTGCATATTATGAGGCCACTTGTCAAGCTATATGGTTGAGGAAGTTGATATCTGGCATGCAATTGGTTAATTCTATATCACAATCTCTATCAATTTTTATTGCGATAATTCTTCTGCTATGTGCTTCTCTCAAAACTACAGGAATTCTAGTCATATTGAACATTTTGACATTAAATTCCTATTCATTAGAAAAAGAAGATTGTTGAATCTCGGACTCACATTGAACACAGCCCTAGTGGAGACATACTAGGGATCCTTTGACTTAAGGCTAACCTATAGGAGTATTTAAAAATCAAGTAACTCATATAAGTCTTGTTAAATCCTTTGATGAAGCCTTAGTTTAGTGGAAGTCTGAGATATGCTTATTTTATTTTATTGATATCTATGACCAGTAATTGCTCATATTGAAACATTGATGATATGTTTTATACATATATAAGAAATTATGTGCATATTACAAATAATTGGAGGGAATTGTGTACTTAACTTGAATTTATTGACAACAAAATAGTCGTGTTCTACACGGTTTTTATCTTTTTTACTGTGATTTCAATCAATTCAAAGATTTCGTGGTTCTCATTTTTAGGCAAGGCGATAAAAGTCGTTTCACATTTCTTTTGTATTTTAAGTTTTGACAAAATATCTTTCTATCATTAAGTCATTGAATGGAACTAAAGAATGAATCATTTATTAAAAGCTGCAAAGTGAGCATATATTTTTGCTAGACAAGAATGATAGGAAGGAGTGGTTGGTCCGACCTTCATTACCAACAGTTTGATTATAACAATATTATGTAATTGTGAAAGAGTGCTATAAGTTTGTACAATATAGACATGTATGCGTATAGTTACAACAATATTTTTAGCATATTCACGTAACAAATATTGTTTTTAACTAATTAAAAATATTTTATTTACTTAATGCATTATTTTTTTATTCAAAAAATAACTTTTGTCCAAAATCATTCTTTAAGCGTTTATTTTCCGCAAGATATATAGATTGGTCCCAAGTGAAGATCTACTGCTGCATCCCCCGGACTTTACTCCAAAAACTTATGTTATATATAGTTCGATTGCCATCTTATAATCTGCGAAACAACTTAGATCACTCAAGCTTCTTAACAATGAACCCCAGAGTGACGCCAACTAACACTGTAGCATTTACTTTTGCGTTACTGTTGCTGCAGTGTTGTGCGGTTAGCATGAGTATGGCAGCCATTCTCAACATCACCACCGATCAATCTTCTCTGCTTGCTCTCAAACACCATATCACTCATGATCCCAACAACATTATAGCCAAAAATTGGTCATCCAATGCCCCTGTTTGCAGTTGGGTTGGAGTCACCTGTGGTTCTCTCCATCTTAGGGTCACTTCCCTTAATCTGTCTCACATGAATCTTGTTGGCACCATCCCTCCTCTTATCGGAAACCTTTCCTTCCTTGTTTACTTGAATCTTAGAAGCAATTGGTTTTGTGGTTCTTTGCCTAACGAAATGGCTCAGTTGCGCCGGATGAAACTCTTACACCTTGGATTCAACAATTTTACTGGTGAGATCCCATCATAGTTTGTGTTGTTGCCAAAACTTCAAAAGTTGTACCTTGATTATAATAGTTTCACAGAAACAATTCCTCCATTCTTATTTAACATGACTTCGCTGCAAGAACTTGACATTGGGGGCAACAAGCTTCAGGGTTTCCTACCTTCCAACATCTTCATGGCCCCTGCTTTACAATATGTAGCTATATATGATAACAGAATCACAGGCCCTATTCCTTCCAATATCTTGAACGATTCCTCGCTCCAAGTTATTGCACTTGCCCAAAACAGCTTATCAGGTGGACTCCCAGAAAATATCTTCAATCGGCTTCCGCAATTGGAAGAGATGACTCGAAATAGTTTCACAGGAAGAATACCGCAAGCAATTGGAAATTTAACACTGATTAAAGGAATCTTTCTTAATGATAACAAATTTTCTCCAGGTACGATGATTCATTACTCCATACATAATTTATATACTAAGTAATTATATATATATAGATATATATATATATATATATATATATATATCTTGGTTGTGAGGTTAAACACAGAAGTGAACAACTATTTAAGCCGGTTATATAAGTTCGTTCCCCAATTTGTGAAAATGCATTCATCCAAAATTCTCTATTATGTTATTTAATATTTAATTACACTCTTATTTGACATAAAAATGAAATAATAAATTATAATTTGTATCTATAAAAATTGTAAGATGCTATATGATCATATAATAAGTTAATCATATAAGGTTGCAACACATAGTTTTCTTTTAATAAAAAGTTGCAACTCTTTCGAAAAATGTAGCAACTCATTACTACTGCTGTAAAGTTATTCATTATGTAATTTTTGTGTGCGTAATTTTTTTTTATAAAAATTGTAATTCATCAAAAAGAAATTAGTTGCAACTTTTAATAAACAACTTATTCAAAATTCTATTACGCGAGATTGCAACTATAATAAATAGGACAATGTCCTAGGAACTTCACTTCTTGAGAGTTTGAATTTTTTCTTATTGATCGAATTGTCTTTTTTTAATTTTAGAATAAATAAATTAAAAATATAAATATAAATATTAATATGTTAAAAACAATCTAATAATAAAAATATTTAATATTTTAAAAAGTAGAACTCATCATAATATTATACTAATAACTATTTGTTGGGCCTAATTCTTTAAAATTTTGAGTAAAAATATTTGTCATGGAAAGAGGAAACGCTGTAAATACTTGTTAATGTCAAAAGTCAAAACCATCATTATTTCGTTATAAATTTGTGCATATGTAGATTTCACAAAAAGTTTGTCCCGTAAGATTCAAAGCATTATATGCTCAGGTTTTTAAAAAGTTGTGAGTCTTTACAAAAATTTAATGTAAAAGTCATAAAAACTGTAAATTTTAAACTTTTAAACCACATATTTTGTACAGAACCGGCCCTCCCCGGTTATCTTTATTTCTAATCCTTGACCGTAGAGGGTTTTTTTCAATATATTTAATTACACAAAAATTGACATTTCAAAATTATTATTATATGGTGCATGCTAACATACCCACGTGGTATCAAACCTATGCTGGTGTGCAGCAAGGAAAGCCATTAGATGAGAATACCATAATCTCATTTAATGACTCTCCATGCTATCACATCAGCATAGGTTTAGTACCACATGGGTACCTTAGAATTTTTCTTATTATATTTAAATTTGATTTTAAATTGAGCATGAAACTAATAATTTATACTTTCAAAATTAATATTTAGATATTATTAAATAAAAATAATAATTTATAATAAAATTTTAACAAGTTATTTATTATTAACTATATTTAAAATTAATTCCTCCCATTACTATACAAAACAATTATAAAAAAAAATTATTTCATCCCCTTGCATTTTAAGCACTTTTCTTATGTACAGGTATAGCTTTTTTTAAGCAATTTTCTCAATAATACACATAATTTAAAGTCATAACCGAAATTTTGTGTTGAGGCAATTTCCTCTGGTAACAAGTGTGTGTCTACATATATGTGTTTGTACTAAGCATCAAAATGTATTTTAGAAATAATTTATTTAATTATGATAAATTATACTTGTGACTATACCCAATTAATTTGATATGAAAAAACCAATTCTATTAAATTTATTATATTTCCCTAAAATTTTGTTCATGAACTCATCTTCTTTTAATATGTTATAAGCATATGGATCATGTTTTAGCTTTATATGTTCTTTTCCAATTTTACACGTCTTACAAGTGATTTTAAAAAATAAAAATAAAATTCTAGTCGTAATTATAAGTTGTATTTATTATTAGAAAAGTGACTTCATAAAAAAACTTTAACTGTAAAAAAAATATAAAAGTGCTTGAAATCTATCAGAATGACATGATTTTTATAGTGATTGGAAAATTTAATTTTAAATATAATTGATAATGAATAATAAGTTTAAAAAATTAAATTTAAAAATAATATCATTATTTTTAATTTTTAATTTAAAATCATTTTTGATGTAAAAAAAATTTTATAATTTTTGTGTAACCAATAACATTGAAAGCATGAGAAAATTCCTCTATCGTTAAGGATTCGGAAAAAGATAATGGAAAGAATTTTCTGTACAACATATCTAGTCTAAATATTTAATGCACCTTTTAAAACATCAAGAAATTTTTTGCACATGAGGTAATATAGGGTTATGTATATTTTAACCTAAATTTTATGGGAAAAGTAACGACTGTGTATAGATTTAAGGTGTAATAAATATATAAAAGAATTGTATCTTCAAAATTGCATCAAAAAATGTTTGAAAAAAATTTTCTTTTTAGCATTCAGTGAAAAAGCTACGAAAGTATGAAAGTTTTCATAAAACTTTTAATGACGCGAATTTTCTTGAGTACATGTTAAAGCATAACCCTATTTTTATATTCACCCCTTTTTCATTTTCTAGTTTTACGAAAATTTAATATATCTTAATGAAGAAAAGTTTTCTTTTAAGTTTTGCAATTTTTAATGAAACATTAAAATCTTTGTAGATTTGTCATAAAACAACTACAGGAGAAGTTATTACTCCATCGGTTAAAGATGGTACAGTATTTTTTTTTTTTTTTGGAAAGTTTATTATTGTTTTAAAATATTACAAACTTCTGAAAAATTAAATATATGAAAGTTCGATTTTTTAGCTGCAAGTTCTGTAGGCCTATAGTCATTTTGTAAGTATTTATAAAAGCTTCAAGAAAAAATCATAAAAAATTAGTATTCATGTGGTCATTGTTCCACTCTATTGATTCTGCTAATTGTCAATGAACTTGTTTCATACTTTATTTTTATATTTTGCTCCGTATACGTGATCAACTATATTTTTGTTGGGAAAACTTATCAATGAATTTGATCACTCTAAACTGTTGTCGCTACTTGTTTTGTGTAGTAGTAAATATAAAATTCAGGTGTCAATTTTATGCCACTAAAAAAGACCAATTATGATTATAAAGTATGTGCTTTATATTGCTATTTTTGTACTTTATAGCATTTTGATATATAATTATTTTATGACTAATTATATAACTAATTATGTACTTTATTTAGCTGAAATATATTATCGTGCACATGCACAGTTTAAATATTCATGCATTGTAAGTTAGTAATTGAGGATAACACAAACACAAAATAATGCTTCTGCTGTTTTCAATTAATTGCCTGTGTTATAAATGGATTGTTTTAACTCACACCCACTTCTTTTTCGGGTTCCTAATATACAAATACACATAGATTAGTTTCATTTCCTTTTATACTAAAACTGTCGAATGCTATATGTTAGTTTAGATTTAAATATATGTAGAAGGACAATTTAGACGTGTTCTTATTTTTAATATGTCAGGTAAAATGCCACATGAGCTTGGTAATCTTCATTATCTTGAGGACTTACATCTTTCAAATTGCAACCTCAGAGGTAGCATTCCAACAAAAATCTTTAATATTTGAACAATAAAAAATATTGACTTGAATATGAACCATTTATCTGGCAGTCTCCCGCCTAACCTCGGCTTGACACTTCCAAATCTTGAGAGTTTATACTTGGTAGGAAATTATCGTAGTGGAAAAATTCCAAACTCTATATCCAATAATACTATGCTTATTATTTTAGAACTGAGTGAGAATGGGTTTTTCGGAAACATTCCAAACATATTTGGTAGTTTAAAAAAATTGAAAAAAATTCACCTCGCTATCAATAATTTGACAAATGAAGCTTCAAATTCAGAATTAAGTATTATAAATTATTTGGCAAATTGTAAAGCTTTAGAAAGTTTGGAGTTATCCTACCTTCCATTGAACTCCAAATTTCCTTCAACCATTGGAAATCTCTCCAAATCCTTAAAGTTCTTTATGGTTGGAGGGCCCAATATGTGGGGAAGCATTCCAACAAGTATTGGCAATTTAAGTGGTTTGATATAGATTTTACTTTCTCAAAACCAACTGAGTGGAATCATTCCCACTGAAATAGGGAAGCTAGAAGGGTTACAAGGTTTTTATGTTTCTAATAATAAGTTAGAAGGACCTTTTCCCCGTGAACTATGCGAACTCAAGAACATTGGATATATACTTTTAAGCAGCAATAGGTTCTTTGGGCCGATACCTTCTTGTGTGGGAAATATAACATCATTGAGAGATCTCTGGCTTGGCTCAAATGCTTTCAATTCAACTATACCTTCTAATTTGTGGAATCTTTCAAATTTGTTGGTGCTTGACTTGTCTTCAAATGAGCTAAGAGCATCACTCCCATTGGATATAGGCAATCTAAATGTTTTGACACATCTTAATTTATCAAAAAATCAGTTATCAGGTGACATCCCAAGCACTATTGAAAAACTTCAAGATTTAGCTAACCTATCCCTTACACAAAATAAATTTGAAGGATCAATCCCTTTATCTTTTGGTAATATGGTGAGCTTGGAGCTTCTCAATTTATCAAGAAATAATTTGTTAGGTGATATTCCTAACTCATTAGAGATGCTTGTGTACTTGAAATTTTTCAACATCTCATTCAATAAATTAGAAGTGAAGTTCCTAGCAATAAGCCTTTCAAAAACTTCTTAGCTCAATCATTCACGGGAAATAAAAGACTATGTGGTGGTGTTCCTTGCCTAAAACTCCTAAAATGCAAAGCTATTGCAGCTAGTAAAACCTCAAAAAATAATGCAATTATCTTGAAATGTGTATTTCCCATTATAACAGCCGTAGTTCTTCTACTCGCATTAACATTTATTCTAATCAAACACACAATTAGTGTCAAACACAAATGCACCAATGGCAACTTGGAGAAGAATTTCATACTACGAACTTCAACATGCGACAAATAGGTTTAATAATATCAATTTACTTGGCATTGGAAGTTTTGGAAAAGTATATAAAGGAATACTATCAAATGGGATGAATATAGCAGTGAAGGTTTTTAATTTGGAGCTTCAAGAGGCATTTAAGAGTTTTCATGTTGAATGTGAAATACTATGCACTATTCGACATCGAAATCTGGTCAAAATCATTACAAGTTGTGCCAATCTTGACTTTAAGGCATTAGTCTTCAATTATATGCCCAATGGGAATTTGGAAAAGTGATTACATTCTAACAATCATTGCTTGAATATCATCCAAAGATTAAACATAATGATAGATGTTGCTTCAGGGTTAGATTATTTGCATCATGGATGTTGTACACCTATTGTGCATTGTGACTTAAAACCTAACAACATTCTATTAGATGAAGACATGGTGGGGTATTTGACTGATTTTGGAATTGGAAAACTCTTAAATGAAGGAGATTCTATAAGACAAACAATGACCTTAGCCACAATGGGGTACATGGCTCTAGGTAATATTTATCTCTAATCTTTAGTATTCTTGTTTTATTTTGCTTCTCACATAATAAATATTGAAGATTTATAATTATATTTTTAGTTATGCTATTGTATAGACTACCCCTAACACCATTTCTCATACTCACACATTGTTTCAAACATTTAGAGCAAATTTGACTTAATTATGCCATGTGCAAAAGTGATGAGGAGATTTTTCATATTTTTTTTAATGCAAATAACCTTTTTTTACATTTTTCATATCCTAGTCTAATAGTGACAAGTGTTATGGATTTTCCTATTATTTGTAGAATATGGACTTGAAGGATTTGTGTCTAAACAATGTGATGTATATAGCTATGGTATTTTGCTCATGGAGACCTTCACACAAAAGTCACCCATTGATGACATGTTTCAAGAAGAATTCAACATGAAACATTGGGTGGAAGAATCATACCCTAATGCAATTATTGCTATTGTTGATGTCAAATTACTAGCCGAAGATGGAATGCAATTTTCTAGAAAGAGAGATTGCTTGTCATCAATTATGGGATCAGCATTGGAGTGCTCAGCAGAATTACCAAATGAAAGGAAAAATATAAAAGATGTCTTAACTACCCTCCAAAAAATCAAAAAGAAGCTTATAAATGAAGTCAGAGTTTCAAGACCTGTTGTTTGAATAGGTTTGCAATTTCTCCACTTTTGCCATTTTCACTCTATGTTTTAAGATGTCACTATTAACTTTTCTTGAAACTCTTATTGTTTAAATATATCTTGTGTTTGCCCAATGTATGAATTTACTTATTTGTCCACAATAAAGTATTCTAAGGTCCTATTTGTGAATATATATATATATATATATGTGTGTGTCTGTGGATTTTGATTATATCTTAGAGTTGATGAATGGTTCATGTTGAATTTTTAATTTTTAAGCATTTTCACTTCAATATACGCTTCTTTCACCGATATAAAAATCTTATAAAACCTATTTTCAATGTTTACCGAAACTTCTATATGGTCATATCCTATTTGAAAAAATGTAAACTAATCCTATCTCTTTTTACTTCTCTTCCTTTTTTTATATATAGTTTTGTATAATAATATTTATAATTAAAATTGACACAAATATTATATCCTTTTTTAAATTTAAAATTTCTCTTATAAATACTTGCATAATACAATTTGAATTATATTTATTTCAATTATATTACGAGAGAAACAATTTAACCCAAATTATTTATAGGTATAAAAAAAAGGTGATAAAAAGTAAGAAATATATTGCTCTAATTGATTTCATTATAAGATTGAGCACCATAATTGAAGCAGGAAGACCTAGTAATACTATATGATCATAACCATCTTATTTGAATTAAAAAATAATAGAGGAAAAAACATAAAGAAAAGAGTCAGTATTTAACCCAAAAACATTAAGAAAAATGAATCTTTAATTGAAAATGGAAGTCACAGAAAGGGGTTGGAGGAAAAAGCAGAAAGCTTGAAGATGCTTTGAAGATGCATTAGGAGTAATTCCACTCTATATGCATCTAAGTTACATAAGTGAACAAAATTCTCGTGGCCCAGATTGCAATCTACATGTGAATGTTTCTTTGGGTATATAATGAAGACAAGCAAAACTGGTGGATGCAAATTAATTTGGATAGCGTGGCCCAATCTTCCAATAGCATGATGTCCATCTAAGCAAATTTCCACTGTAAAAACACAAACGCAACTGACCATTGCTCTCCCCTTGAAGTGAACAATTCCTGTGAAGCTACAATTTTCTCACTTGACTGACCAGGAAAATGGCAGTCTCAGCAGACGGCTGGATATCTCTCTCGTCTGCCGTCCGGCTACGGGGGCCAGCAAGATTGGCCGGAAGGAACTGGAGGCTTGCGAAGTTCTGTAATGGAGAACTAATGGGAAGGAAGCTGAAAATAATGAAACAAGAGCAAAAGAATGTTGGTAGGCTACATACCTGCATGTCTCTTACTACTGACGTTGCCAGTGAATCCAAGGTCAGCTTTTTTTTTGTTTCCTTGCCACATACAGATAGTCATGTTGATATAAGTTAAGAAATGTATCAAAAGTTGGAATATTTGTTTAGCACGACTAAGTGCATGCAGAACAGGCTAAGGTCCGTTCTATCTATCTATCCCTACCTCTATATATTGAAGTTAAGAACATGAAAATTTGGAATATTATGTGGTCTAATGACAAGGAATTTGGTACCGTGCAAAAAATTTTAAGTTTGAATCTCTATGTTGATGTTAAAATAAATGCTAAATTATTACTTATTTAGATATTATTTAATCCATTTTTCCATTATCTGCCTGTGATTTGAAAAAGATGAATTTGTTCTATCTATAGCTCACTGGGAAAACTTGATACCCACTTAGCATTAACCTCTATATGTGTGTATGTATTGGAAATCAATAGTTTACGGGGGATAAGTTGCCCTGTTCTGACTGAAAAGTTATGTATGTCATATGATTACCAAGGAATATTATCACCATTTCATGTTTTATTAAAAAGAGAAGTATCTGGTAGTTCTGCTAACTGCCTTCTTTTTATTTTATTTTATTTCATTTGTTTCTTTCCCCTTCTTTTTCCCACAACAAATTGTAGTGTTTGGCATTGGAAGCTGCAAAATGGATATTATTGATTGGAATGAACTTCTTTGTTCAGTGTGTATTAATTTTAAAAGCTTTCCAATATGATGAATCGGCATTTCGGGATAGTGCAGTTAAGAGACTTAGATATGGAAAGAAGGGACTCAAGGACAGTTGTAGCAGTTATTTTAGGTGGAGGAGCCGGTACTCGTCTCTTCCCTCTTACCAAGCGCCGTGCCAAACCTGCTGTAAGTTTCTATTCACTTTCTTTTCTTTTCTCTCTTTTCTGAAGTAATAAAAGTATCTGCAATATTGTTGTTGCACTAGGCTTTATAATTATAATCTTTTGCAATTTTGCCCAGCAATGACTGCATTTTTCTTTATTTGTCCACAATTTCGTTTTCTTTTCCAATAATGTAGAGAATTCAAATATCCTTTTCTTTAGAATCATGAATGAGACCTATGAGAATTCAAATATCCTTTTCTTTTCCAATAATGTAGTCCCATAAAATAATGATTTATGTGGGATTTGGTATGGTAGGTTCCTATCGGGGGAGCTTACAGGCTAATTGACGTGCCAATGAGCAATTGCATCAATAGTGGGATCAATAAAGTGTACATTCTCACTCAGTTCAACTCAGCATCACTCAACAGGCATATTGCACGTGCTTACAACTCTGGAAATGGAATCACCTTTGGAGATGGCTATGTCGAGGTATTTTTGCTCTCATGGGAAACATTTCTACGCCCATGTAGCACAAAAAATCTGTTTCCAAGCCAGTTTTATCAAAGTTGTGATAAAGTCAAACATTAAAAATTACAAACTTAAAATATAAAAGGCAATAATATTCACCTTCTCATTGCAGGATTTGATTTTTTTCTCCTCCCATGACTATTTTCAGTTAATAGCTTAGTAGCTATTAATTTGTGTTATATGGTGCACTTGTCAGATCCAATACAAGATCATCAGAAAATAAGTAATAATATGTTACCTCAAAATAATACAAGGCTTCTTGTTCCGCTTCAGGTTCTTGCAGCTACTCAAACTCCAGGAGAAGCAGGGAAAAAGTGGTTTCAAGGTACTGCAGACGCCGTGCGTCAGTTTCATTGGCTCTTTGAGGTATCAAATTACATTAATTAGAGCTTCAACAAAAGCATCTATCTATCTCCGTTATGTTTGCATCAATCTAACGTGTAGCTCTTTTAACAAGTTTTACCTATATTGAATTAAACATCTTCTAAATTTATTTTTTTCTTTTCTTTTTTTTATTTTTCCTTAACAACCATCCCTTGTTTGTAACAACAATGACCAAAAATCGAAATGCCGGTTGGGTGCTGAGCATCATGACATTGAGTATGTTCTCCATGTTACAGGATCCAAGAAGTAAGGATATTGAGGATGTACTGATTCTTTCCGGGGATCACCTATACCGAATGGACTATATGGACTTTGTTCAAGTAAGGCATTGAACAATGTTTCTCTCAATTCAGTTGATGAATTCCAAATGCTGACTCTAAGTTGCTATGGCTCACTTTATTACCAGAACCATAGGCAGAGTGGAGCAGATATAACTCTTTCTTGCTTGCCAATGGATGACAGGTACTTTACTTTTCTCAAATATTGGTTTTCTTGAAGTTTTGTCAATTGATTATATTTTCAGATACATAACACTTACATTTATAGTTTCAGGATCATTTGAGCGCATCTTCCTCTATGTGATTACCAACTTATGCATAAATGGCACAATTAAGTCAAATTGACATGTTGGTGGGGACAATGTCAATCAGATTGTGCCATGTATGTAAATGAGAGGAGTTTTGTGAATTAATTGAAATGCAATTAGCATCCCTTGGCTTAAGAACACTTTATTTGTCATTGAGAGGTCTGGTTTCTACTAACATTGTAAATTGATCTGAGTTTCAATCTGTAAATGCAACTGAATTCTATATAGAAACTTGTTCATCTTATCTATAAAGTTCTAAACTATTTATATTTACTGTTGTTTAAAACTCTACTGTGAATTCATGATAGCCGTGCCTCAGATTTTGGTCTAATGAAGATTGACAACAAAGGAAGGATCCTTTCATTCAGTGAAAAGCCCAGAGGAGAAGACCTCAAAGCAATGGTAAAATTCACACTCATGCTTCTTGTTCTGGTAACGTATCATGGATCTGAGGAAGCAAATTGATAATGCTAATGTGCTTCATACTTTAGAAAGTAGATACAACTGTTCTGGGCCTTTCGAAGGATGATGCTGAAAAGAAGCCATATATCGCTTCCATGGGTGTATATGTTTTCAAGAAGGAAATACTTCTCAATCTATTGAGGTACTGATAATTATATAGCAAAATGTGAGGATTTTTATTTGGCCCTCTTTAATGCATAGAAAAGACATTGATTCGTTGCCAAGCATTTTGCTGATTTTCTTAGTTCGATAAATTGCTTCATTCAGATGGCGTTTTCCAACTGCAAATGACTTTGGATCAGAGGTCATTCCTGCCTCAGCCAGAGAATTCTACATGAAGGTATATGACTCAGTATTTGTTCCAAAGAATTAAAATGGAAATCTAAGTTATGGCCTGACCTTCACGTCATAAGCACTGATATGAGGTTTCTATAATGCAAGAAAAACCAGAGAGCTTGCCTTCGAATCTTGCAGAGAATTAACTTTCTCATATCTAGAATACTTACAGTAGAAGAATGTGTGCAGGCTTATCTGTTCAATGACTACTGGGAGGACATAGGGACCATCAGATCATTCTTTGAGGCAAACCTAGCCCTCACTCAACATGTAAGACTCAAATTTATCCACCTTTTCAAAGTTTGGGGAAAAAAAATCCAAGCTCCAATCAAATTTAAATTGGTTACTTCCATTTTTATTATGTTTCCTATTCAAGAGTGAGACATTATATCTCTCACCTTGAAAATATTGCTTCTGTAAATTTCAGCCACCCAGGTTTAGCTTTTATGATGCAGCAGAGCCAATGTACACGTCAAGAAGAAACTTACCACCAACAAAAATTGATAATAGCAAGGTCAGTATCTTTCTTCAAACTTTCTCCTAGTTATATCTGATGAAATATATGCATAAGAATCATCAAAAACCGGACGAGGAGGACATATACTATCAAAGGAAGAATGCTTCCGTATATTTTTGTATGCCTCCAAGTTCGTACATGCAACCAACAAGTAATTCAAATGATAGGATGTTTACACACATTATCTTGCTCCTGCCTTAAAGTCAACTCTTCTGCTTTAAAGTTTCAAACTTTAAATTGCAAAATTGTTGTTTTCTTTATGCAGATTGTTGATTCAATTGTATCACATGGAAGCTTCTTGACCAATTCCTTCATAGAGCACAGTGTGGTTGGAATCAGATCCAGAATAAACTCAAATGCTCACTTGAAGGTTCGGCATTATCAATTTTCTGTTGGTGTTGCTGAGAATTAAAAATCAAAATGGCAATGCAGAACTTCTATAAATTCCATAATCATAAGCATGAACAAAATTATAAATTATAAATTAATAATCACAAAATTTCCTTTGCAATGAAAACATAATACAATGTGTGTGTGTGTGTGTGTGTGTGTGATTATATGCTTATCTGTCTCCATGACCATTACATGCAGGACACAGTAATGCTTGGTGCGGATTTCTATGAAACAGATGCTGAAGTAGCAGCACTGTTATCTGAGGGGAGAGTTCCGGTAGGGATAGGAGAAAACACAAAAATAAAGTACAAACAGAAGCCCTTACTCTTTACCCAACAAAATTGTTCCGGTTGAAGTTGCTTCTTATCATTCTTATTTCACAAATCTGCAGAGACTGCATTATTGACAAGAACGCAAGGATTGGAAAGAATGTTGTAATAGCAAACTCAGAGGTCAGATTCTTAAAACCTTTTCCTGAGCACTAGATTAGGACTCCTAGGAATAGTTAGTAGCACAATGGTGCAATTCATTAGGCATTCACAATCTAAGTGCCTTGGAAAGCGGGGTCCACTAGAACAGTCCTACTTACAAAACTGCAGCCCTTGCACTTGTAAGAAGTATATGGTACTTACATACACATGAAGCGCCAAAAGCAGTGTAGAGAAAAAAATTGTGCAATAAGTATTCCTCTAAAGAGAAAAACTTACGTTGGGAGTGCCCTGTAAGTTATACGATTGCACTCCTAGCATTGCTAAATTAACTCAAATGTACTTAGTCACTTAATTTGTCTTGGTTAAACTGGAAATTTTAGTTTGGTTTAGCTGTAAAAATTAGAGAAATTACTTGGCATTTAGGCCACAAGTGACATAATGATGTTTGAAAAAAATTGCACTAAATTTCTATGTGCGCGCGTAAACTGCAGGGCATACAAGAGGCTGATAGATCTTCGGAAGGTTTCTACATCCGCTCTGGCGTTACCATTATATTGAAGAACTCAGCAATCGAAGATGGACTTGTCATATAGTAACTTCAACCCCCCCCCCCCGGTGGCCATGGAATATACTGTGAAAATCAAGAAAAATAACTACTTGATACAAGAAAAAGTTTTCCTTCTCCTCGGTTTATAGTCTCTTTCGATTGAGAAGAGTTATGCGTTGCAAAATCATGTGTACAACCACTACAGAAATACTCACTTGTGCATGTATTCCTTAATTAATATAGCTTATCACATTCAAATATCAAGCTTTAGACACAGATCATGCAAACCTAAGATCTGATAGTTGGTTCTGACTTCTGATACATACCGTGGAAAATTTTAGTATTTCACCTTTGGCAATCAAAGTCCTCCAATTGCTGGTATATACACAGTCATAAAAAAGGATTAAGAAAAGAAAACCACCAACAACAACAAAATTAATTCTCATCGAAATTCACGAATCGCTCAGGGGGAGGGAATACAAATCCAAATGCAAGCTTGGCATTTAATCATGATCTATTCATGAACAAAAATGAGACAAAAATCAGTGTAAGAAATGAACTGCTGAGGTTTTCTCAAGGAATTTGTCGAAAAATTAGGAATATTTTGTTTATTGTTTATTTCCATTTGAAGATCGTACCCATTTGATCTTGTTCTACCCATAAGTAGACCTGATCTCCAGAGTATAAAAGATACGGGAAAGAATGAACACAATGCCATTTTGAGGCGTTTATCAGATGCCAAAGATCAAGCAAGAATCACAAAACGAGCTCCTCACAGTTGAACATCAACTCATTTTCATATTTCTGCAGAACAAAACGCTCCTCTGGCACTATAATGGTGGTAACAGTACATTTCATGTCAGAAAAGGGTTTCCTACAAGTTCTCCCAGCTCGATGAAGGTAATCTATGGCAGTTCTTGGCAGATCAAAGTTGTATATGCGAGACATTTCTGGAAGATCAACTCCTCTAGCAGCTATATCTGTAGCCACAAGAAGATAGCCTCCTCCTTTCTTAAGCTCCTGCAGTTAAAGAGATTAAAAACATCAAACCATGTCCTTTATAAACAATATGATAGAAACAGCAATTCGCAAATTGGACAGCCTTTTGCTCTCACTGCGGGAAGCAACTATGCCTTCTCATAAAATCCAGCTAACATCCTCATACCATAAGATCAGAGTGGAGAATCACTTTTGCGGGAACATGTTTATAATTTTTACACTCATCATTTATTTCTAAGATACATCATTCTCATGTTGCCATTCTTGAACAAAATTTCTTTGGCATAGTGGTGGTTGGAGGGGCTTTAGAAATGTGGATGAGCAGGTTACCTTCTCATATGCTAAATTTTTGTTTGGCAACAAGGAGTTTTCTCAGGCAGCCATCACTCAGAATTGGACCCCTGTACTATCCAAACCAGCATTGTTTCCTATAAACTGACTGGTTCAGAATTCAGATTGATTATCTCAGGTTTTTACAGAGTATTAGTTTGCGAGGACCAGTACAACTGCTGGTTCCTGTTTAACCCATTAGAAGCACACAGTCCAATTTGGTTTTCAGTGTGTGGTGTGACCAATCTTTCTTGTTTGAAACAGAAATGAGGTGCATATATTTATCCACTGAATGACACTTACCAACAATGAAGCTGCTCGTGAATTAAAATTCATGTCTTCCTCGAGAAGGAGTATATCTAACGAGCCTTGGTATGAAGCCTTCAAAAAGTCAATCACAAGGGAAGTTGATGAAGCATTTCCAGCCCTTTTTGACTTTTCAGACTGCATGACAGAAAATTTAATAATGTATGGTTCAAAAATCCCTGCATGTTTGCCTTGACTGACTAAAAAATCGCTTATATTCACTGATCATTTAAGAATTGACAAGTATTTATTAAATAAAAACAACTAAGTCCCATGATAATAGTGTCAATCACATAAGTTATGCCTAGTTTTCCAAGCCGCTTAACTGTAAAGTATGGACTTCAAACTGCCTTGCCAGCCACTGATCATACAGTAATAACTTACCAGAGCATCCAGCTCTACATATAGTAACAACACGATGTCTAAGTTCAATTATGCATCTGATTATTACTTATTTTTGTACAAAATTATTATGTAATGGAGATAAGAAATCCTTAAGAAATACACGAAACAGAAGCAAAAAAGCATTATCTCAAGAGACATCTCCGACCCCACTGTAGAGCCCCAAGAAAAGCCCTTCTATGATCCATGAGCTGACTCCAACGAAGAAAGGAAAACAACTCTATCTCATAAAAGAAGTGAGAGATTATAGATATTTGATATTCATAATTATAACCAATAAAAACTGTTATGGAAAATAACTCATACACTACGAAAGTTATAAGAGGAAAGATTTTATCTGCAGACCTGCTCACTAACAAATATAATGCCAGATTCAGGTGCATCAGATTGTATCAAGGATAACAAGGTTTGTTGTTTAAGATCATTTTGACATACCTGTTAATTGAAACAGCGTTAGAAATTTTAATAAAGCCTAAATAGGTTTTAATTATATAGTCACCAACAAAAAAGATGAGATCATAAATGTTCAGTACACCTGATTCCAAAGTAAAAAGGTGGCAGACAGATAAACTAACATGCATTTTTCTAAAGAAAAAAATAGAAGAAATAAAGTTACTTTCATACTTAAGATCTCTTACTGTAAATCTATGACAAAGGCGCGATGGCATGGGCTCAACTGGACTAACATGAATGTGGATCACATCATGCTGGAAAATAAATTGGGGAGAAAAATCAGCAAGTCTGCCCCAGCTTTCAGTCCTCAAAGACAAACAGAAATAACCACATTGACTGACCTTAGTCCATTTCTGCTGCACGCAGTCATGTACAAATCGTCTGTGTTGTGGTATAGATGCACTGGCAAAAACTGTTTGACGGTTTTTGCATGATGAATATGAAGTCAAAAGCTTCCTAATAGAACTGACTTGCTTTGAAGAATTGAAAATGAAGTCAACCTAAGCAGAAAAGAAATGAAACTTCAATATCTAAATAAAATATTAAATAAATACTAATGACACAAGCTCAGATTGAGAGACAACAGACAAGCAGATACAATAAGGGCAATCAAACATCTAAAGTTTTTATTTATTTATTTATTTTGGTACTTCTCAGCTTAAATTCTCAATATATTATAAATACCTCTTCCACTCTTACAAAATTAGCTTCATTCCTTAAAATGAAGAGTTTCATGCCCAATAAGCCCCACAGTCTTTTAAGCTGCCTCAAATTTACTTTACTTCTTTTTTAATTAGAAAGCCTTGATGATTGAGATAACCAAATATGTTTTTTTTTCCCCCAATAGCAATAATAGTTGCATGGCAGTACACTTACCTTTTCTAAAGATCCACGGAAAGAACCAAAGAGATCAACATCTTAGATCTTACCTACAATACAATCACCACAAAGAGCAATATAAATTGGGAGATTAGAAGGTTTACCTCATCAACTATCAGCACTTGCACAGTTTCGAGCTTAAAAACCTGTCTTTCAAGCATATGACATAAACTTCCCACTGTTGCTACCACTATTGTTGGAGGCTCAGCCTAAAATTTGAAGTATTAAAACAATCAAATCAGACCAACTTGTGACCAGAAAAAAGGTCTTTATGCACTACTTCATTAGAAACAGATTAGTAAAATATAACCTCACATTGCAGCCATAGATCATCAAAAATTGAAAATGCAACTTCAACACATAATTATTGCAGAATGCAAACCATGATATTACCTTGTCGTTAGGTGACCTACATGGACTTTTAGAAAATCAAAACCATAACTTCACCTATAAAAGGCCTAAAGCAGCAAGAGAAGAAACAAAACAAAATAAAAGGTCATAGTAGGTTGCAAGTGCCTAATTTTACTTTCATCAACTAATCATCGGCATAAGAAATATATAGGTAATGCAAATCTTCTCTCAGATTTCTTTCTCAAAGTTTACTGTTAGTAAATAGATTCTACATCTATTATATTCTGCTATATATACCCTGTATTATAATATATATATTGACTGCCTAACTCAGTTGAGAATATGGCAATACAAATTTCTCTCTTAATTAACATGGTATAATTCATCAGTCTTCCTGTGCTATCACTCCATAATAAAATGGAGTAGCTGAACAAAAAAATCGACATTTACTGTAAGTTTCTCGGGCACTTTTATTTGAAATGAAAGTTCCTAAAATTTTTTGGACAGATGCAGTTTCTACAACTTGTTTTCTCATCAATCGCATGTCTTCTTCTATTCTTGGTGGTCAGGTACCTTTTTCTATTTTGTTTCCTTCTAAGCCTTTTTTTCCTATTTCCTCCCGTATTTTTGGGTGCACCTGTTTTGTTCATGATCACCGTCCCCAGGTATCGAAATTGGATCCTCGATCTTTGAAATGTGTTTTTCTTAACTATTCTCGTACTCAAAAAGGGTATCGATATTTTTCTCCTGAGCTAAATCGTTATATTATTTCTTCTGATATTTCATTTTTTGAGTTTACCCCATTCTTTGGGCCATCTCCATCTTCCTCCCCCTTGTCAGAATCAGATCATGTTGATGAATACTTCCTTGTACCTTCTCCTTCACTGGACTCACAAGTTCCTCCACCACAAAATTTGGTTCGACCTCCTATTCAGTTTGTTTATTCTCGTAAAGTGCAGGTACCACTAGCAGCTCCTCCACCGGTCATGCAACAACCATCTGATCCAGACTCGCTTTCCCACGGTCCGTCAGCTTCATCTCCTCTACTGACTTCTTCCTCATCAAATCCTCCTCCTGTGTCTTCTGATTTGGATCTTCCGATTGCTCACCGTAAAAGTATCCATACTTGCACTCAAAAAGGTAACCCTCACCACCCTTATTCCATTTCCACCTATGTCTCTTATTCTTCTTTACCTGCTTCTTCTCGAGCCTTCATTACTTCTTTAGATTCTATTACTGTTCCTAAGTCCTATTTTGAAGCTCTTTCTCATAATGGGTAGCGTGCTGCTATGGAGGAAAAAATGACAGCTCTTGAAGCTAATTAGATATGAGATCTTGTGCCTTTACCTGATGGTAAACAATCCATTGGTTGCAAATGGATATTTACAGTCAAAACGAATCCGAATGGTTCTATTGCTCGTTTAAAAGCGCGTCTAGTCGCTAAAAGTTATGTTCAGACCTATGGTGTTGATTATTCAGAAACTTTTTCCCCTGTGGCCAAGATTACCTATTTTCGTTTACTCATCGCTCTTGCTGCTACTCATGATTGGTCTCTTCACCAATTGGATGTTAAATATGCCTTTTTACATGGAGATTTGAATGAGGAAGTGTACATGGAGCAATCACCTGGGTTTATTGCTCAGGGGGAGTGTGGCAAGGTATTACGTTTAAAAAAATTATTATATGGGTTGAAACAATCTCCTCGAACTTGGTTTGGAAGATTCAGTGAAGTCGTGACAGAATTCGGAATGAAGAAATGTGATCATGACCACTCTGTGTTTTATAGGCAGTCTAGTTCAGGATGTATTCTTCTGACTGTATATGTTGATGATATTGTGATCGCAAGGAGTGATAAGTTGGGGATCACACAATTGAAAACCTTTCTTCAAGCTAACTTCCAGACTAAGGACTTGAGAGCGCTTCGATATTTTTTAGGCATTGAAATTGCTCGAGGGCGAAAAGGGATTTTCTTATCTCAAAAGAAATATGTGCTTGATCTCTTAAATAAAACAGGAATGATTGGAGTTAAATCATGTGAGAACCCTATAATTCCAAATATTAAGCTTAATCCACAAGATGGGAAATTACTTGAAAATCTTGAACAGTACAGGAGATTGGTGGGAAAATTAAACTATCTTACTATAACAAGACCTGATATTACCTTTCCAATAAGTGTGGTTAGTCAGTTTATAAACTCCCCAAGGACTTCCCACTGGGATGCTCTTACACACATTTTGAAGTACTTGAAGAAAGCACCTGGTCGAGGAGTCTTATATAAAAATTATGGTCATTGCAGAGTAGAGGCTTTTTCTGATGCAGACTGGGCCGGATGTCTCATAGATCGGAGATCAATTTTTGGGTATTGTGTATTTGTTGGAGGAAATCTTGTGTCATGAAAAAGTAAGAAGCAAGCAGTTGTATCTCACTCCAGTGCAGAATCTGAATACCGAGTTATGACTCATGCTGCATCTGAACTTGTATGGGTTAATTATCTTCTTCAGCAACTTGGCATCAAAACTCATGGGATTATGCAATTGTGGTGTGACAACCGAGCTGCTACTCACATTGCCTCAAATCCAGTTTTTCATGAACGAACTAAGCATGTAGAGGTTGACTGTCATTTTATTTGACAGAAGTTATAAGAAGAAATTATTAGTCTTAGACATATTAGAATAAGGGAACAATTAGCTGATTTATTTACTAAAACTCTTCTGGGAAAATGGGTTGATGAAATTTGTAACAAGTTGGGCATGATTGACATCTATAGCCCAACTTGAGGAGGAGTGTTAGTAAATAGGTTTCACATCTATTATATTCTGCTATATGTACCCTATATTATAATATATATAGTGACTGCCTAACTCAGTTGAAGATATGGCAATACAAATTTCTCTCTTAATTAACATTTACCAATTGGGCCAAGTAGTTGACATAAATGATACAATATCAATAGGAGCATCGTTCTTCTATCTTACATTTTGATCCAATCATAAATGAAATGGAGGATTATCTTTTAATTTTTAGTTTACTTTTGTAAAGGATAGCGTTCCCTTTTCCTCCATTCTCCCCTGTGCAAACGGACTATTATGGGAAATACCCCCTACTCAAAAAGATGAATTTTCTCTGAACATATACAACAACCAATGACATGCCTAAATTTTGTATCACAAATTTTCAGAGTGCCTGCTTAACTAATTGGATAAACTTTAAGGTGTTAAAGTGCAGCTAAAATGACTTTCACGACAAAAATAACAAATAGGCTTCATAACAAGAAGTGGCATTTGATTATCTGTTACTAAAGGCAACATGCTTTCAGTACTATGGTTGTGTAAAATGGCCCCAAAGAGGCAAGAGCCTCAATGATCCCCAAAATATCTCAAGGTTGAAGGGAATGGCACGATGCAAACAGCAAGTCATATTAAAAAGATAAATAAAATAAACTTGCAATTTTCAATAGCACTTAAAAATAAAAACTGAAGCAACAACCATTTGCACTTTGCTGAAAATGTATTAGGCGAAAATAACACAATATATATTGAAAAAACAAGAAAAAGACAAAAGAAAGAACCTTTATCCAGCTCTTGTGTCTTCTCAGAGTTCCTCCATCTAATAGAGCCATGATGGTACATGACTTTTGCTCCCCCTGAAGCTCTGTTGGCTTTGCAGCTAATATCCTAGCAACTTTTGTGACCTGGTCATACAAGCATATTTTATTTTTATAATTAACAATTTCCAACATTTCTTCCCCATAATATATTGCATTAGAAGTAATCAACAGAACAGGCATTCTCACTTGCATGCCAAGTTCACGAGTTGGCACCACAATTAGTGCTTGCACAGAAGATTTTGTAGTGTTTATAATGGAATAGATCAAAAGGAGGTAAGTAAGTGTCTTCCCAGAACCTGTCTACAAAAGAAATAACAGAGGTTACAAATCATCCTTATTTTATCTGACAGTAGCATGTAAGGATCAAACCAGAGAAGAGCTTTGATTAAGGAGGAGGACGAAGAAGAACAAAAGTGGGAAGAGAGACAGAGGAAAGGATAAAAGAATCTGTGTAGAACTGCCATTTGCACCATGTGCAAGAGAAATGAAGCTATGTTAGCAAACTAATAAGTTAACAATCACAGCTTTAAAAATACGACCGTTGTTTGTGTACAGAAGAGGAAGAATTCTACTTTCCAAGAAGACAAGAATTGAATCTAAAAAATTCTGTTATATGCAGTTATATTTCTGAATAAATGAAGGCCTTGCCTAATAGACACATTTCATGAGGAAAATCCAACAATAACGAAGAATTTCAAGGAAGTGCTGAGGAAAATGCAAGCAAAAACTATGAATGCTTCTGCAGGATGGAGGGATTTAATTCAACATAAAGACATCACACGAACAGGAAGTTGCAAAACATAGTGAAAAGGTAAGGAGAAACTTAAGGGGCCCATGATTTTCAAGATAAATGTGCCCTGAATCAAGTGTCATGTCAATGGTATTTTCACCAGATAAAACAAGTAGAATTATAAGGATCAGTCAATATTACAGCTTTATATGGATATTCAAAATGAACAGACTAGAATTCATGTGTTGTAAACAATACTCTCAGACATCACCAAGACTTGAAAACAATGCATGCCAATTGACTTTAGCCCAAGGCAGCTCAATCAGTTTTGCACTCAATCACATCAATTTGTCAACCCCATTTTATCCCCAGTTGGAAGCTCAAGTATTTTATATGTTATTTTCTCAAACTTCCAGAGAAAAATATTTTCATCCTACAAATCAATGATGCAGAACTCAAAATGTAAATAACATAGTAGAACAACAACATAACTATAAACAATACAATTCTTCTTCTAACCCACCAACTCTTCTTGATTAGGAACAAATTCAGAATGCAGTTGATGCATAAAAATTGTTTTCTATTCCTTAAACCACATCAAGCAACAACGAGAACATGAACAAAAAATGAAGAAAAAAACACTATTGCACTTTCAACTCAAACCAGCTCCAGAAAGCAAATTAACCTGAGCATGAAGGATACAATCATGCCCCGAAAATAGATAAGGCAATGCTTGCCGCTGGACATCTGTAGGCGTGACAAACCCAATCTCTTCCATCCTGAAACATTTTGCAGCACTCAAATCATTTTATTCAATTCCAGTAAAAGGAAAATCAATGTGACGATGGAAAACTTCACTTAAAACTATGCAGACGCTACAAAAACAATTGGGAGGCAAAATTCAATCTCTTAAAACAGACATAAAAAATTAAGCCCACGAGAAGTAAGTCACATACCACTAAATAAACTACAACCCAAACTAAATTACTGATCATAGAGAATGTGTTGTGACACGTTTAAAAGAAAAAATTTGGCAATGATTAATAAGAAAAACAGAAAGGCAGTGTGTGACAGAAAGGGTAATGCTAGGAAGCAGAAGTTCTAAATAGCCAAAAAAAAAAAAAAAAAGAGCACTTTTTTTTAGTTCACCTGTCCAAGATATGAGGGGGAACGTGAGCTTCGCATAATTCTCTTAGAGTGGGAGTGCTCGATTTAGTTTCGGTCTCATGGGTTATTGAAGAAGTGGGATTTATAATGGCTTTTGAAGCTTTGAACTTGGAGGTGAGGTAGATTGCATATATCGTGCGACTAATGGAGAAAGAAGATAAGAATCGAAGATTATGTTTCTTTGAATGGAGGAGAAAACACAAGGGACTTGGCTTTCGTGGAAGAAGCTGAGCTACCGAAAGAGAATCCATGGAGAACACCGGTCGAGCAACAGAGGCAGCATTAGTAGATAGAAGAAACAAGCTCAATATCGTTTTGACGCCCAAGTTTCAATATTTATTCTAGTTTGGTCGGGGTGTGTTTGTATTGAATGAAAATGGGAGGGGGGAGAATGAAAAGTGGAGTAAAAATCATTTCATTCGTTTAGAAATGAAAATAAAATAAGAAAGGTGAAAATTTTGATTGAAAGCAGACGTGCGACCCAGGCAAAATGTTTCCATTCCAAAATAGAGATGTAAGTGTCATCTCGGATCGTATCAAACCAAGCTGAGCTACTTTTCTAACCCATCCAAATAGTATTCAAATTATATTTTGTATACGCATTTCCACCCTAAAAGCCCTTGAACCTAATTTTTTTGAGGTTGGATTGGATTTATCGATTTTAATCGGATCAGGTAGGGTTGTAATGTATATTTTTTTCTATTAATGATCAACTTATAGTGGCATTAGGACTTAATACTAGGCATATTTTTTAAGAAAAAAGAAATCTTATGTATTGGATCTAGCATAATTCAAAATTTATCTGTTCAATAGTATATGAATTAATTGAAAAAAAATTAAAAGTAGAATAATAACAGAAAATATTATAGTATTGCTCCTACCTTTCAAGTTTATACAAAATTCAAAATTCACAATTAATAATTGGTTTGCTCAAGTTGCCTCTTCTACTTTGCATTTGTTCCGATCATTATCTATCACCCTATAGTTCAATCTTTTGCAATATTTATAAGGAGAGAACAAAACTAATTAGCATATAGTTAATTTCAAGAATGTATTCATCAATAGAAAATAAAACTAATGGCGATAAAGTGTGAGAAATAAACTTAAGATGATTAGAAATTTCAAGCCTGCCTTTTAATGGGAAGGCCCAAGATTCATAAAATCAAATTGCCAAAACTCCAAATAAATATGTGATAAAAATAACAATAGCATAAGTATAAGAAGAATAACATATTAAATGTTGTACTATAGAGTCAAAGTAGAGTAAGGGAAGATAGAATTTGAAGTAGAGAAGGAATTATCTAGCCCTAATCTTCATTCTTTATCAACGAGATAAAGGGACTTAAATGGGTGAGTTCTCACCAATAGTAATAAATCTAAACTGTAAAGGTCATATCAAAATTGAGAGTTAAAAAAATATAAAACAAAAGGCATCAAAAATGGAGAATCAAATTAGAACAATCTAAAATTTGGACAAGCATCGCTCTCATACCTTCCTTGGACGACATAGCTATGATGAACAGTTAGGGTTTCTACCTTTGAATGTGAAAGCAACCAAAAAGACAAAGATAGAGTTGAAGCAAAGACCTTGCTCTCCTGTTCTCTTAGGGTTTATGTTTGCTTCGAGAAAGAGGAAATTATGGTTGTTAGGATTTGATAATGAACTATAATAGAAAAGGCTTTTATAATACAATTAAAATGATGTCATTTTTTTACTACAAACTTACAAAAATAAAATAAAACTATATATCTCGAGTAGATATAGGTTTGGATGGTTTCAAAATTTAGAACCCATGCCCTAACATAACCCATATAGCCTTATTTAAACACTCATTTTTATCAATTTACTTGAACCGACCTAATTTATGCAATGAAAACTACTCAAGTTCAAGTAAGCTAGACTAGGTATTTATTTTTTGATCACCCCTATAGAGATGAAAACAAAGGAAAGTAAGGTTTAAATAATCAATTTCTTAAAAATGTCTTGAAGATTTGTTTGCAAATTGGATGAAAATAAAATATTTTGTAGAATTTTTTCATTATTAATTATTTTCATTTACATTTTTTTAATTTAATGCTTTGATCACACATTTTTTAAAGACTATGTAATTTTTATACATTAACTATAAACTAAATTTAAATTAAAAGCAATTTGATTAATAATTTAAGTCATTTGTTTATTAAAAATGATAAATATATATATTAATTTGTGCACTTAAATATAATTACATATGTCCTCAAAAATAATATAATTATATAAAATTAATAAATAGTTAAGATTAACTTAAATTAAATTATGATAAATGTATACAAAGAGTAATATTTTATAATAAAAATAAGTGAGTGTAATATTACTTGAATTTAAATATAATTTATTATTATTATAAATTAATTCTATATCATCATTTATTTATCATGTCAATATAAAATTATTAAAATTTATTTACTTTCTATTAAAATTATTAATTATTATTAATTTTTTAATGGTGTTCGTTCTTCTTATTTATTGATAATATTAAATATTTAATATTAACAATATTCAATATTATCAATAAATCAAATTAAAATTCATATTAGATAATAGTGATGATTTGCTAATGTCATTAATATTTTGTATAAAAACTAAAAATTTTTACTCATACATTTATAATTTATACATAAAGTTATTATTGTAATTTTAACATAATAGAATAATATTTTTTTTTATTTTCCTTCATTTCTATTTTCATTCTGATCATATTTCTTATTTTTATTTTTTTCTATTTTCATTTCTTCTAAATAGAGCCTCAATCTTTTGAAATACTACAGCCAACTTACAATCATATTGCAGAGTTGTTAAGAGATTTAGGAAAAAAAATTGCAAAATACACCTTTTATCCCTATCCCCATTAAAGATATAGAGATTGAACCTTTGGAATTACACAAAAAATGGGAAAGTAAAACAAATCATTTATTAAATTATTTTATTAAATTATATAAAATTTTAATATATTTTAAATAAAAATTATAATATTATTATATAAAAATAAATGATGATTATTATTTTTAAATTTTGCATACTTTAAAGTTTGATTTATAAATTTTTAAAATTGAAAGAAATAAAATTTAATTAATCCAAAGTTAGATTGAATATTTTGTATTTTTATTTCATATGGCACAATATGATTGGATATGTCAAGGACATCTTTAAAAAATATTATTAAATAAATAAAAATAATGATTAATGATGAGTGCATTGAAGTTAATGATGGAAGAATAGTCATAGATAAGAAAATCCAAAATGAATTACTAATTTAGATTAAAACTTTGTTTGGTTATAGGAGAAATAGCAAGAGAAAGAAAATGGAAAGAAAGAAATGGAGAAAGAAAGAAAAGAAATGCAAAAATATTTTCTTCTTTATGTTTGGGTGGAGAGAAATTTGAAAAAAAAATAGAAGAAAAGTTATTTTTTTTTGTTTGGATGAATAGAAAATTGGAAAGATAGAAGACTTAATAATTTAAAATGACCACAATACCCTCAATGAATAAAATATAGTTAGTTCATTATCAAAGTAAATTAATTATATACTATTACCTTTTATGTGTTATTATATCATTAAATAATTGTTAAAACTCTTTTTCTAACATTAAAAATTTTTAGGTAATATTTATTTTTCAATGAGGTGTCATTTTTTCATTTTTCAATAATATAAAAATATTTATACTATTAATTCATCAAATTTAAACTTTTTTAAAAATATATGTTTTATGATAATAATTTTCATTAATCTTAACATAAAATTGTTAACAAATTTAGTAGGCATACTTATTAGGACTGTCTTTTCCTAGTAGCTAATGTTTTGCTCGTTTGTTTGACTTCAAGGGACTTAATTAATCTTATTCTCATCCTTCATCACAAATTAGTTTGTTAAGCCTATGTTATAGCGTACAATAGTATTCCATCACATATAACCTAACATAATATGAAGTCACAACTCCTATCATAGCACATATTAGTGTTCCACGATATATTACCTAACATAATATAAATTAAGTGCAAAATCCACATTGTTTAGGTTACATGCCTTATACTAACTACCATAATATTACAAAATCCACATAAATTAGTGACATACATCCCTAAAAAATCACATAACACTACTAAATGCTTTTTAAATGATTTTTGTATCTTGTATGAGGTGATATAATAGATACTAGTGCATCTCTTGTAGCACAACCAAAAATTGATTTTTAGCATTCTCATTTTTATACAACAAACGATAACACTGAAATTGAATTTCTTGCATCACTCCTATATTTTCTAACTCATTCCATACATTTACAAGATTGTAATATTGAGGTTTATTTCTCTCAAGAATTGCAATACCTTTTTCAATTATTTCAACTTCTTTGCTAGCTAATACAATTCCTTTTTTCATAACTTAAGTTATTAATTCCCATATTCATTTTTTCATATCCACTTTCAATTAAATCAATCATTACTGCTTTATGTTTGGCATCTTTTAAAGATGATATTTCTTAAGATTGATTTCTATGAGATTGATTGGAATTGCCATATACAATACCATATGCATCCATGTTGCTTGTAGAATTTATGCCTTTATTTCCCTCATAAATATCAGAATCAGACATAACATCAAAATAATTATTTAAATCAATGTTTTCCCTTTCCTATGGCTGTACTTTATCTTTTGCACTTTCAACACGATCACCAATTGCTATATCCTTATCAAAAAGATTTAACAATTTATTATAGTTATATATTAGTGTTCATTTTCCACTATAAATGCAACTTTTTTCATTCATGTCTATATATTAGAAATAATTCTAAATTCAACACCTTTAAAGAAACATATTAAAAATAAAAATTTATTATAGTATTACATTAATTATATATAAGCAATTACCTTCAAAAACTTATCCCAACCTATTGGTTCTGCTTTAAACATTTATGTTATTGGATTTTAAGTAAATCCACTTCATGTATGAAATAAATCATAATATTTATTGAAGAGTACCTTTAGAGTTTTCATTCAATTTTTGATATGTTACTTTAAAAAAAGGCATCATCAGTGGCTTCAGAGTTTTCACCACAATAATATAAGCTAGAGAAGTGAAAGTACCAACTGGTCTATTTTCTTTGTAAACTTCCTTTAACAAAGTATTTAATAACATTATATCCATCTTAGGAGTCTATTATAGTGTATCTTTAGCAGAAGTTTTCCTTTATTTTTTGAACTTTTGTTCTTTGATATGATTCAATATGTAAAATGTCATATAAACTAGTGCGATGACATAAATAATATAGGAAACTAATAATTAAGTTGCATGACATTATATTTTCTATATGTAATCTGTAACAAAGCAATTTATTGTAAAGTCAACAATCTTGCATTCTTTATTGGCATAACCAACATGTTTGATGTCTTGTACAATACAAATATAAGAAATGCAAATTTCACATGTTACATAACATTTGTATGAAAAGCATATAGTTGTATACAATTTGATGTGGAACATTAAGTTTGTTAAAAATAATAATAAATTACATATTATTACATAATACATAAAAGAAATTTATGATAAACTCTCTTGATATTCATTTCACACACGAGTTACTATGCTTTCTCTTAAAATAAATCCTTTTCTACAATCCTTTTCTATAATTTGTGCATCATGATCTTTAAGATCATCTATAGCATTATTCAATAACTCACGATTTACTTCCTCAATCAAATGTTTATCAAGATCAACATCCATTAAAAAGTTATGCAATATACAACAAGCAATTATTTGTAATGGTCTTACAGGAATAATATGGTTTTGTACCACTAGTTATGATTGGAACTTTTTTTAAGGATTACAAATGCTCTTTCAATGATAATTCTCAATGAATCGGACTGATAATTAAAATTTTCTCATGCATTTTGTGGACCACACATTAAGTACTTCTTTAAGTGATAATATACATCTTTATATTGTGTAAGCAATCCACTTTTAATGGAAATTCTACATCTTCTAGGTAATATTTACCTAATAAATATAAGAAGTATATGAATATATATTATAGAGCATAATTATTATGAAATAACCTTATTAGAGTGTTCTTTTTTTTTCTTGTGTGAGACTAATTTAATGTTTTTACTTACCTCTAAGAATTTTAAGTTTATTTCCCCTCTTAGTTAATGCATGGTTAAGAATTTTAGAGTTAGATGCAATTCCTTCCTAACTAGTTAGTGTATAATTAAATTTCATACCAAAAGTGGAAGCAACTAACACATTTTGTATTGGGAAGTCTCTCCTTCTTTGAAAGCAAGAAACATCTTTTATTGATACTTTCACCTATATATGTATCCCATCTATAGCTTTAACATAATTCTATATTTTAATTATTTTAAATTTGATTATGTGAATAACACATTAAAACTATTAATATATGTTAGGAATATAAACCTATACATACCATTATCTTACCTAGAAATAAGGATAGGATATTCTACAATTAAGTATTTGTGGACGAACTTTTGATCTAAAAGGTTACACGAGAAACTTATCCTCTAGTGAAATAATAACTTATAAAATATTATGAAAATAATGACTAATTGTTTCCCAAAATAGGTGAAAGAAAAAAAATGTAATTCTATTTTTTATATTATGTGTTAAAATATGCAAAAACTTAGTTACTTGCTCGTTTACTATAACATGTGCAAAATCCTTCACTCTACCTATTGCTTTCAATTTCTTGCACAAGTAAATTAAAGCATAACAACTC
This sequence comes from Sindora glabra, assembly GCA_020226215.1. Lineage (NCBI taxonomy): Eukaryota > Viridiplantae > Streptophyta > Magnoliopsida > Fabales > Fabaceae > Sindora > Sindora glabra. The sequence continues at coordinate 40,389,927 of CM035232.1, read as the reverse complement.
ATACATATTACATCATGATATTTATCATCCTTCAATAGTTTTCACATCAGTTTTTGTTGCATTTGTTCTCTTTCAAAAAAGTCCACCATCACTTGGTGCACAAGTAAATGTTACTTACAAAGTTAACAAATGCATAGCGTACACAATGAAGTATATAAGTTTCATAATGCACATTTGCTAACGCATTTCCCATTCTTATACTATATTAAGATTAATCAACTATTTTAATTTAAATTGCTTCTTAAATATATACTCTTTTTCATCTTTCATTATTACTCCTATGGTAAATAAAGAAAAGCTATTCTGATAAGATTTGATTAGTTTTTTGAAAAAAATTCTAAACATAAGAAAATTATCATTTATAACAAAAAAATTATTTTACTAACTCCATATTATTCACGAAGTTGCTTATTAAATTAAAGCATAACAACTCATACATATTACATCATGACATTTATCATCTTTCAATAGTTTTCACATCAGTTTTTGTTGCATTTGTTCTCTTTCAAAAAGTCCACCATCACTTGGTGCACAAATAAATGTTACTTACAAAGTTAACAAATGCATAGCATACACAATGAAGTATATAAGTTTCATAATGCACATTTGCTAATGCATTTTCCATTCTTATACTATATTAAGATTAATCAACTATTTTAATTTAAATTACTTCTTAAATATATACTCTTTTTCATCTTTCATTATTACTCCTATGGTAAATAAAGGAAAGCTATTTTGATAAGATTTGATTAGTTTTTTGAAAAAAATTCTAAACATAAGAAAATTATCATTTATAACAAAAAAATTATTTTACTCACTCCATATTATTCACAAAGTTGCTTATTAAAAAATTCATTATCATTATTATACTTAAATAAGAATTACTCTTCTCTATAACCATGACATAGTTATTTTATAATTTTATATTATTGTCTACTTATTACAAAATTGATATTAAAAGCAACAAATTTAGGTTAAGAAACTATCTAAAAGTTGTTTCAAATTTCTTTTTTTTTTGTATTACACAATTAAGGATGCAATTTTGAAAATTTTAGACAATTATCAAATATAACCTTTCATTAATAATTGAACAATGGCTATTTTAATATGAAATGTAAACAATATACAGACCAGTAAGATTTTCTTGAATAAAGTATAATAGAATAATAAAGATAAATACCTTACAACTTAATGATCAAGTCTTGTTCTTTAAATTTTAATCCAAGAACCAAAAACTTTTCTCTTTTCTGATATACTAACCTACAATAATTAAAAAAAAATTATAGAGGTAAGGGCACTAGTAGTCTAAAAATATGACAATAAAAAATTAAAAATTTAGGTCACTAAATATAGTATATGTCTAACACCATGAAATAAAAATTACACATATGGAATTTTAAAAGACTTAAGTCATATATATTCAATATAAATTTAATATATTATATAAAATTGAATGTACAACACAAGGTAAAAAAGAATTTTTTGAATGTAAGTGAGGGAAAAAACTTATTAAGTCTAATATTTTGAAATTAAAAAGAAAAAAATGATTCTAGTTTGTCTCCAAACTAAGTCACAGATAGAAACAAGGTCAAATATAGGCGACTGGACTAGAAAGCCATAGAGACCCATTGCTAGTCCAGAAGAAGAGTTTGTCGAAGCTCCTCATCCTAGGTTATTTGGGCAGGTACCAGTGTAGCAAGCCCATCAAAGGAGGAATTTAATCATGTAGTAAGGAACCTAGCAATGTAAGACCTTTCCAACATGCAACACTTCTATTATCGATGGTAGTCCAAACAATACATAAAATTTGACAACTAACTTAGATAGATTACAAACATTCATATGCTACTATCATGGTAGCAAAAAAAATAGAAACCTATTTGCAAATCTAATGGAGAAAAAGAAGAAAAAATAAAAGAATACTTAAATAAAGAAAATGCATAAATGGAAACTCCAGATTGGAGGTTGATACAAATGTAGAAAAGAGGTGGCAACTACTTTTCTACCAATTTCTCCAAATATAAGGAAAGAATAAAAATCTAGTGAGCCCCATAGCAAATTTCTATTTAGCTTTCTATCTCTCCTATTTTCTTTCTTCATCCAAATAGAAGAAAGCCATAATTTTTACTATAATTTCTCCTACCTAGTTTCTTTCTTTTTTGTTTTCTTTGCAATCAAACAATCAATAAGACAAAATCAATTGCATTGGGCCAAGTTTCTTGATTTCAATTGGATCAAGTTAGGTTGTAATGTACAATTTTTTTTTAAAAATTTTGATTAACTTATAATGGCATTAGGCCTTAACAATAGGCTTATTTTTTAAGAAAAAGAAAATCATATGTACTAGGCTTAACATAATTCAAAACCTATCTATTCAATAATGTATGAATTAATTGAAAAAACTTAAAAGTAAAATAATAAAAGAAATTATCATAGCATTACTTCTGTCTTCTGGGTTTATACATAATTTATAATTCATAATTAATAATTAGTTAGCTTAGGTTGTCTCTTTTGTTTTGCATTTGCTCCGATCATTATTTATCACTTTATAGTTCAATCTTTTGCAATATTTATAAGGAGAAAACAAAATTATTTAATATATATTTAATTTCAAGAATGTATTCATCAACCAAAAATAAAACTAATTAGGCTAAAGGGTGAGGAATAAACTTAAGATAATTGGAACTTTAAAGCCTCTCTTTCAATGGGAAGGCACAAGCTTCATCAAATTAGATCGCCTGAACTCTAAATATATCTATGACAAAAATAACAATAGCATAAGTATAAGAAGAATAACATATTAAATATTGTACTATAAAGTTAAAGTAGAGCAAGGGAAGACAGAATTTGAGGTGGAGAAGAAATTACCTAGCCTAATATTCATTCTTCATCAAAGAGACATAGGGATTTAGATAGGTGAGTTCTCACCCTCAAAAGTAATATCAAAATTAAAAGCAAAAAAATATAAAACAAAAGGCATAACAAGGGATAATTGAATCAAAGCAATTTGGAATTTAGACAAGCATCACTTTTATACCTACCTTGGACGATATGGTTGTGACAAACAGCTAGGGTTCTACCTTTAAATGTGAAAATGGCCAAAAAGATAGAGATAAAGTTAAGGTGAAGATCTTGCTCTCTCGCTCTCTTTGGGTTTTTTTCTATTTCAAGAAAAAGGAATTGTAACTACTAAGGTTTAATAATGAATTTATAGGAAAGGATTTTATAATATAATTAAAATGATGTTGTTTTTGGGTAATTAAAATGATATCATTTTTGGATTGCAAACTTAAATTCAAAATAAAATAAAACTATATATCTTGAATGGGTATGGGTTCTAAATTTAAAACTTGTGTCCACCTAACATAACCTATTTAGCCTCATTTAAGCACTCATTTTGTCTATTTATCCGAACTAACCTAACCTTAGAATGAAAATCACTTGGATTCGGGGGGGTCAAACCGAGTATTGAATTTTTTACCACCCCTATAAAGATGAAAACAAAGGAAAGTAGAGTTTAAACAATCAATTTCTCAAAAATATTCTAAAGATTTATTTACAAATAGGATGAAAATAAAATATTTTTGTAGAATTTTTTCATTATTAATTTCATTTACATATTTTTTAATTTAATGCTATGATTACACATTTTTGACAAATTGTGTAATTTTTATACATTAAATATAAATTATATTTAAACAAAAAACAATTTGATTAATAAGTTAAGTCATCCATTTATTAAAAATGATAAATATATATTAATTTATGCAGTAAAATATAATTACATATGTCCTCAAAAATAATATAAATACATAAATTTCATAAATAGTGGAGATTAACTTAAATTAAATTATGATAAATGTATATCAAGAGTAATCTTTTATGATAAAAATAAATGAGTATAATAATATTTGAATTTTAATATAATTTATTATCAATGTAAAATAATTTTATACTTTCATTTACTTGTCATGTCAATATAAAATTATATTTTTTTCCTTTTGAAAGTTCTTAATTATTATTAATTTTTTTAATAATGTACCTTCTTCTTATTTATTGATAATATAAAATATTTTACACTAATAATAAATTAAATTAAAATTCATGTTACTTTGTAGATAATGGTAATAATTTACTAATGTCATTAATATTTTGTATAAAAAAATAAAAAGTGTAATCATACATTTACAATTTGTACATAAAGTTATTATTGTAATTTTAACATAATAAAATAATATCTTTTCTTTTTTCCTTCATTTCTATTATCTCTCTGATCGAATTTTCTATTTTTATTCTTTTCTATTTTCGTTTCTTACAAATAAAACCTCCGTCTTCTCAAGTATTGCGGTCAACGTACCGTCATATTGCGGAGTTATTAAGAGATTATTCTTCTCTCAGGAAAAAATTGCAAAATGCACCTTTTATCGCCGTCTCCTTTGAAAATATAGAAATTGGACCTTTGGAATTACACAAAAAATTGGAAAGCAACACCAATCATTTATTAAACTATTTTATTAAATTATATAAAATTTTAATATATTTTTAAATAAAAATTATAATATTATATAAAAATAAATGATGATTATCATTTTTAAATTTTACATAATTTAGAAGTTTGATTTATAAATTTTTAAAATTGAAAGAAATAAAATTTAGTTAATCAAAGGTAGATTGAATATTTTGTATTTTTTTTATTTGACGTAGCACAATATGATTGGATACGTCCAGGACATCTGAAAAAAAATTTATTGAATAAATAAAAATAATTATTATTGATAGTGCATTGAAGTTAACGATGGATGAACAGTCATAGGTAAGAAAATCCAAAATGAATTGCTAATTTAGATTAAGAAAAAATCAATTGCATTAACGCAATCTTTGATTCCATCAAACGAGCCGTCTGAATCGGGTTTCCCTGCGTTTTCCCCCTCCTTTTCCAACTTTTCTTTCATTCCATTGACCTTTACTCTTGCCCTCTCTGTCTCCACATTTCTAGGGTTCTCTTCTTCTTCTTCAACAACAACACCACAAAGTCTTCTCCTTTGCATCACTGTGTAGCTAGCAATGGCAGATTTCGCTTCCTCTTCCTCTTCCTCGGCGCATTTATCTCTACCTGACACTGCAGCCCCAAAGTCTCCTGCTTTGTCTTCTGCTGCTTTAGATGATGATTATGAGGACTTCTGCAGTATATGTCTGGAGCCTTTCGGCACTGATGACCCAGCCACTGTAATGACCAACTTTGTTTCATTTTCTGGTGGATTGGCTTAACTTGTTCCATTTTTTTAGTGATCGCATTCACTTGGACTATTGGTCTTTGTGATTTTTTATTTTCAGAGTCCTTACGAAACGAAAGTGATAATTTTGCTGCATTTTATTAATCTCTGGATGAATGGACCCTGTTCATATTTTATAGTTTATGATGAAGTCATAATTTTGCAATCATATCTTCGATTGCCGGGGATGCTAAAAAAGAACTGGCCACTCGGTGTGTGCTTCTGATATGCATTCTGTTTTAAGTCTGGGTGACTGGGGTAGATGGGAATTTGGTGTATCTTGACCTAAATGCTTGTTTTCTGGATTTAGACACCATTTTTATTGAATGAACGAGCAGGAAATTAGTAAGCTATTTTACATTTTGCTTGTTGAGATACAAGAGCTGATCTGTTTGTGTCAGTCTTCATGCTCCTCCAGATCCTGGGGAGTTTTGTTCGTGACATTGTGTTCATATAAGCAGAATGGACAATGATTTGCTTTAATGCAATCAGGAATAAGCACATGCTCCATCTGCTTTCTGGCAAGTGGCAAACATGTTATAATTTCTGATGAGGATATGTTGTTTCCTTTCACCATTTAATTTAAGATATAGGCAGTTGATGCCCATTGGTATATGAGGATTTACTGCAAGAATATAAAGTTTTACTACCTTTTTTTTATTATTCTTTTTTGTAATTACTCATCCTGCATTGCTAAACAGGTTTTCTGCTTATATAAGTTGCATTTTCCAGATATAAATGTCTAAATTTAATTATGGAAGTACTAATACTTTTTTTTTTTTTTAATTTTCCAACTTCAGATTACCAGTTGCAAACATGAGTACCATCTGCATTGTATTCTTGAATGGTAGGCCTCATTTTCTAGTAACAGAGTTTGTTCGATCTTGTGGAGAAATTAACATATTGGCTGCTTCTATCGTATTCTTCTATTTAATAATCTTCAGGTCTCAAAGAAGCAAAGAGTGCCCAATATGTTGGCAGTTACTTGTCCTGAAAGACCCTGCTAGGTATATTCCTTTTCTTTGTGAGCTTTTTACCTCCACCCTGATTTATGCCCTGTGTGATTTAGTGCATAATTTTCATAAGCAATTCTGTTTTTGTAGCCAAGAGCTTCTAGCAGCAGTAGAGGCTGAAAGCCGCTTAAGATCCCGAAATATACATTCATCTGGATTCTCCAATTATCGCAGCCCTCATGAACAACTTGACGTGAGTTATACATCTAGAATTTGAGAGTTTTATGGAGTTGTTTTGTTTTGTTGATATATATTTGCATCAGTCGGTTTACCGCTTCATTGACTTGAGGAAATTGTGTAAGATTATTCGTTCACATGTGGAACTGCAGGATGATTCTTGTTCAGATGGCGACTCTGATTTTGATGAACAAATTATGCAGCACCTAGTTGCTAGTGCAAGTAGAGCACGTTATTTTGACACAATGGACAGGCAAAGATCATCTGGTGCAGGCCCATCAGAATTTCTTCTTTCTAACTCTTGTGCACATGCGTCCAGGGTACAACCAACGCTTACTATTTCTCTAGCTGGTGGCAGTTCCTCAACATCTAGCATGCCATCTGCAGCGGATATTCAGCCTCCACCATCTGCTGTTTTCCCAGTTGTTGATGTAGTTGCAAGAAATAATACTCCTGAGAATGATGTTCCTTTCAAACCCAGGTACTTATTGTGTCAAATTCTTGATATACAGTCGTGGCATAAAATATTGATCAGTAAGCTTATGCCTGTCTTGGAGCATTCACTCATTATTTTTTCATGCTTACTTTGTCCTGTTTTATGTTCAGAGTTATTTATAGCCATCCCTCACCTGAGAGTGTGAGGGGAGAAAACACTTCTGAGATGTTCTCCATTCCTGAGTCCATCAAATCAAAATTTTCTTCTGCTTCAGCCAGGTAAAGCATATATGTATTCTTGCATACTATGATATTACTGCATATTAGATATTACTGTCATATATCCTTCACCACTAATATGTATGGACATCTTGCAACAGATACAAGGAATCATTTTCAAGAGGTACACGTGGGCTCAAAGAGAAGTTACTTGCTCGTAATGTCAACGTGAAAGAGCTGAGTAAGGGTGTTCAGCGGGAGATGAATGCAGGCATTGCTGGTGTTGCACGGATGATTGAACGCCTTGATCTTACCTCAAAACGGGCATCAGTTTCTCCTCCCATTCTCAGTTCAAGCTTCCCCTTTAAAGGGAAGACTCTCCAAGAAAATGACATTGGGCTGTCCCCTGGCGAGGAGAGCAGACAGCTGATTTGTGATGTTCGTCCAGTGGCCCCACCTGCCCTTGTATCCAGCATGGGTGCTAGTCCAGTAGAAGCTCCTCCTACATGTGTTGAGGTTGGCTCTTCCATTTGATTCCTTTTTCAAGAAAGATTTGATTGCAAGAAGTGATATTTAACTTTGCTATGATTTTCTACGACATTATAATTCACCATCTCACTATTCCCAGCTACTAATCAAATAAATAACTAGATAGATTAATAAGAGGGATACGATTTTAAGATCCGTAGGTTTTCTATACTGTTGCATTCATGGTATGATTGGAGTTAGGAGAGAAAGGGAAGGGAGGAGATTAGATGATTAAGTTATGCCTTCTCCTACATTCGCCTTATTTAGATGGTTAGAAAATTTTCCAAAAGCCTTCAAATTGAAAATGCTAGTATTTGAGGAATTTGTAGGGTTTTGGAGGATTAATCCTGATCCTCATTCCCTTCCTCTCCTTCACTGAAACTGCCAAACAAAATAACCTTCCCTTTTCTCTCCTCCTCTATTTTCCTTCATCCAAGCATACCATTAAAGAATTTGGGTGACAACGTCAGTTTAAAGTGATGAACTGCTTTTGAGAAAGATAGCTGATTCTTTAAATATCATCTTCAGAGTGGACATAATAATGTGAAGACTTAGCTCCATCTGATGAATTCAAGTATGCCGTCGCACTTCTCTAAGAAGAAGCCTGCAGTGCAAGTGACGACTCTGATAGCCAATGTTCCTGTTGGTATGCGTCCTGCATTGTTGTTAAATGAATGTTGTCAATAGTTAATGTTTCTTTAAGGAATTTTTCAAGTTTGAACGGTTTACACAGCTACTGCTTCCTCCCATGGAGAGATTATTCAAGGATTTAAATTTAACATATTATCAGTATAAATTAATTTTACGCTATTATTCGTCCATGTATTGTCATGTTATTAAAAACTGTTAAAAGTCCTTCACTGTTGGTAAAAGTTCTTAGTTACTATTACTTAGTAATGTGCCTACGATAATGTAAAATTTTTTGATAGTGTAGACACAAGAAACCTAAGCTCTTTTATCTACTTTTTCTCCCGTCCTTTACAAGCTAAGTATCGGACCTTATCTTTATTGAGGATTATTGAGCTGCTTTGCCATGGCAACTTAATAAGGTTGCTGACTTTAATCATTTGATGATTAAACACGCTTTCTTCTTTTCCTAGTGAGAGGTATTATAAATATGTTATGACTATCATACTTGCTAGTAGTAAGATTTTAGCGTATATTATTTTTAAAAATAGTCTATTTTATGAGGAATAATTGTTATCAAGTATATATTAATTTATTATAATTTTGATCCTTCTTTGCTTCCCTTAAATATTCTATTTTTTGATCACATATTAATAACTTCATCAAATTAACAACCAAGCACATGAAACTCCAATGGACTTTCATGCATAAATGAAAGGGAAAAGGAAATTAATAGGGTTATTATATGTTAATAGTCAAATTGAAAATGTATTTTCATACCATGAGTGGCATGAGTGGGATTTATGTAAATGAATTTTAATAATTTTTTCTTAAGTGAGATTTAATTAGAATTGTGGTTCTCTTACATTAAAGTTGCTTGGTTCGTCTTAAATCAAATATATATATATATATATATATATTTTACTGCCTCATCAACTTAAAGACTAAAAAATATAATTGATGCATAAAGCTTCCATGTTGGCAATAATTACGGTAAGAAAATAAGTTATGTAAACTGTAGGCGTTTTCTCATGATACGTAGATCGGATAATTTGCAATACTCTAAAGTGACAAAGGGGGGTCAACTAATTGCCAGCTTCTAATTTCATCATAACATCATATATTTAAGTAGGAAAAAAAAATTTTCGCCTACAGTGCGATGGAAGTTACCAGTTTAAATCTAAATTACATTTTTGTTTCTGATGGACGTTACCGATTTAAACCAAATTTATTTTATATTTTTATTTTTATTTTTGTATATTTAAAAACCAATATTATAATCATACTTTAAAAAAATGTTAAATTATACTCATCTTCCTTACAATTTAGTTTAATTGCATTTATGCTTCTATATTTTCAAAATTATTGATTAACCTCTCTTTTCATGTATGCCCGCATCCCTTCACTTTGTCTTTAAGAGTAAACACAATGATTGATTTTTCATTTACAAATATGGTGATTATTACATCTATCAAATTTCATAATTAAAACTATTCATCTTTTATTTTTTTCTTTTTGTTATAGTTATGTCTTTTCCATCACTCCTAATATTAAAATAAATAATAAAAAATACAATTAAAAAATAAATATATATTTGTAATTGTTAAGATAAGACTTGACAATTAATTTTAATAATTTTTATTTATTTTGAAATTTCTAAAAATAAAGAGATGAATAATTATAATAAAAATAAAAATAAACATAAAGAACTATTAATTCTAGTTATAAAATTTAAAAAAATGTAATAATCATCACTTTAATAAATAAGCGATTCATTTTTATTTTTACTCTTGTTTTAATATATGCTCACATTCTTGGCCCTATGAATGTATATTTTAAAAATAGAATGAAATCAATTTATACTTTTAAAAATAGAAGAAAAGTAAATATAATTAGATTGAACGACCTTTATAAAAAATATCATTGTATGTCATGGTGAATATATGTCTTTGAAAATAAAATAAGTGTGAATGTAATTAGATTGAGTTTAAAGGAATGTGAGTGTAATTTTTTTTTTTTTGAAAAAAACATTAAAATTTATTTTGATCCTTGTAAGATTGAAATTTTATCAATTTTATCTCTAATTAAAAGTTTTTGTATCAATTTAGTTATTGTAAGATTAAAAACTCTTAAATTTTCTTTCATACATGAAATGGAATACTAAATCAAGGATTAAAGTTTGATAATTTTTAATTTTATAATGATTAAATTGATATAAATTTTTAATCAGAATTAAAATTGATCAAAATTCAAATCTTACATGAGTTGAAATAAGTTTTTAATATATATATATATATATATATATATATATATATATATATATATATATATATATATATTATGCCCGAATTAAAGGTGGCCGTTAAGTATGATAGATACCCCTTAATGTAAAAGTTTTATTCCATTTGATAGAGTACATTAGTGATCAACATCGACCCATTACATTTTGATTTACTGTCTCAGGACAAAAGCCAACGGCTTTTGCTGCTGCTTATTTACGCAACAAACACTTATTTCATAACAACAAACAGGCATTCATTGCAGATTTACACCAGCTACCATCAGGCATTGACTATCGTTCCTCCTGCAAAAAAGAATACAAATAAACAAAAGCCAGAAACTTTAACCAAATTCCACCAAAAAGTTAGAGGAAGTAAAAGAAAAAAAAACGCACCGTTTGGCTGCAGCACTTGGCCAGTAAAGTAGGAAGAGTCCTGAAGTGACGCCAGGAACACATAGCATGGTGCAATCTCAGACGGCCGAGCTGCTCTGTTCATCGGCACTTCGGATCCCAGCTTTTCAACGGCCTCGCTGGGCAAGGATGCCACTTGCAACGGAGTCCAAACCGGGCCGGGAGCCACCTAGTTGACTCGGATTCCTTTGCTTACGAGCTGCTGTGAAGGGCTTCTGGTGAAGGTGACAATGGCTCCCTTAGTTGCAGCGTAGTCCGGAAACATAGGATTCCCAGAAAAAGCATTGACTGAGGTTGTGTTGATAATGGAGCTCCCTTCTTTCATGTGCTTCAGAGCATGCCTGCACCAAAGCGTAAGTACACAATATGCAGTCAAGCTAATATAAAAAATATTTGTGTTGTTCTAATAGGAAGGCAAGTATTATGTTCTTCTCAATAGTAATTGAGAAAGTTACTGAGTAGTTAGTTTCTTTTCAAACTTTCTTTTATTTAAAAATTTGCCATCTTAACACATGATATATATATATATATATATATATATATGGGAAAACTTCCCTTTTTTTTAAATTAAAAAAAAGTGATCTTACAAGGGATAATACAAAAGGATGCAGATGTTAGAAATTTTTACTCTTCTAATCTTTTAGTTAGATAAAAAAATTATACTATTAATTTAAATGACAATAAAATAATAGAGTGTACTAAAGTTATGTTACCACCATTAATAATTTCTTAAATTAATAAGTATATTTATCATGGAAAAAGAATAAAATAAGTATAGTTAAACATTTTAAATTTATATTTATATTTCTTCATTAAAATTATTTAAACATTCTTAATTATTGTATTACCTTTTATAATTAGGTATATTTTTTTTAAAAATTAAAAGAATGGAATCCCACCATTGTAATAGTTGTAGCAACAATTTTTGGTACTACCGTAGTCTTTCACATTTTTTATTTGTAATGAAAAAATTAGAAGGTAATAAGAAAAAATAAATTATAATTATCATAGTGTGCTCCACCATCCTAGTACGGATAGAACAAATTTGGGTAATCTTCATATTTTTTCTAATAAAAAAAATTAAAGTAATAAGGAAAAAATAAAGAACTATATTATTTTTTTTCTTAAAGATAACCAATCATTTCCTTCATTTTTATCTATTCTTTATGACTAAATAGATTTCACGACCATTTTCTCCATCTTTTTCATCCATTCTCTCTGTCTAATTTGATTGTGCTGCCATTATTTTAATGGCAAAAATGAAAAGCCACTTAGTATACACACTTAACACAGGTAGTATTTAGCATAATTAATAAATAATATTTTATAATTTATTAATTTGATCAATAAATTATAAATTAATTTTTAAATGTGTTTAATATATTACCTTATCAAAACAAATAAACTTATTCTGAAAAGCTTATAACTAATAGTTTATCAATTTTTTCATATTTATCCTTTTTTAATTAATTAGCAACAAATATCCTTAATTATATTTTAAGTAATTATATTTTTATTTAAATAGTAAATAAATAAATAGATAATAAGCACATAAATATGTAATGGTAAAAATATAATTAATTAAATTTTAAATGATTATATTTTTATTTGAAATATATTTATTGTATCAATATAACTTGATCTCAAAATAAATATAAATTGATTTAATTATATACTTATTTATATTAACATGTCTTTATATCTTAATTAATTCAACAATTAATTTTATTAAATATTTTTAATACAATTAAATAATTTATCAAGTATAACTACTAACAATTATCAACAAACTTATGATAAACGTAGCCATACACGCAACTTAGGATTCATACTCAAAACAGTAAAATAAAAAATATCCCATTTAAAAATACAAGCAGATTGTGCATCCATTTTAATAGAAAAATGGTGGTTGCAATTATTTGTATATTCAAGTGCATAAATCACCTAGATATAGGTCCAGAACTTAAATTGCCGTTCTGATTACGGATACGATTTTACTGTGAATAGTAAAATTACAAATATATATGAAAAAAAAATACAATAAATTCGATATAAAATGCAAATGCCAATGTGATTTGTAACCGCATATCACAATTTAAATCCCTACTTTTGACAAAATAAAGAAAAAAATAAAATTTGTTAAATAAATGAGATTATATACCTGACCATGAAAAAGTGGGAAAAGATGTTGGTCCTGAAGACCCTCACAAGCCTCTCTTCAGTGATTTCCTCAACAGAGTTACTGGTGTGCTGCTCAGCCGCATTGTTCACCAGAATATCTATGTGTCCGTACTCTTTCACAACCGCATCAATTACATTCTTGCAGTTCTCATCGTATCCTATGTCAGCAGCTATTGTCATGGGATCCTTTGCATCACCTGTCTTTGCTTCTAGAAGCTTCTGGAGTGTCTCGTCCTTGTCCTTGTCCTCTTGTCCCTTTACGTACGTGAAGGCCACCGATGCGCCCTCCTTCACAAAACTCAGAAAAAGGCACCGTTGGACAAACTAGCGTTTTCGATCAAATAACTATTTAACAAAAAATATTAAGTTTCGTAGTATTTTAAAATTACTGTTCGATGCGAGTCAAACAGTCATTTTTTGATTAGATCAGTTAAACATCGATGAAACAGCTACTGGCCAAATGGAGTCAAACCGCCCTGCCGATTCCTGAGTCACCTCTTGTCACCAAAGCCACTTGTCCCTGCATAAATAGTCGAATGGATTTAGTAGAAGGAAAAATTATATTACTAATAATAAGAGAGAGATTTCAGTATACCAAATGTTTGATGTACCAGTCTCCATTTAAAAGTCTATATTTGTTGAATTGTGTAATATTGTACAAATTAACTAAAATTTAATAATTTTCAAGTAATGGTATATCGTACACTTAATATATGTTAATCTTTTTCTTATAATAATATATCGATATATTATCACCGAATTAATAATTGATATATTATCGTATGATTACATATCCTATAAAATTATTAAATTTAATATATGATTAAATTTAATAATATATTATTTCATTATAGTATATTATAGTATTATAGAAGGATGAAATTATTACTTTTAATAAAAGTAGGGACCCAGTGTATTTAAGCCAAAATTAATGAGTTATGATTAGGTTTTTCCATTACAGAGAGTATATACCTGAAGCTTGTTGGCAGGCTTGTAATCAGGACTTATGCTTTCTGGGAGAGGTTTCATGAGATACTGTTTTCCAGGCAGAGTTTGCTGGCTCTGAGGAGGGAAGTTTCGATCCTTACTTGCCATGTTTATCAGAATCACAATGAGAAACAAACTTAAGAACAAACAGATTGTGAAGATGATTTATGCTGCTCCAAGCTAGTCAGGATCATATAGGAAGAACTCCGAGTACTACGTGTTGGGATAACGGAAAAGAGTTCGCTGTGATGGGGATGGGTAAGGTCTTAGAAGCTATCGTCCATTACTTGTCAAGTGTGTTTTAGGAAAAAAAAAAAATTATTCTTATTTATCTGTTATTTTAAAAAATTAAAATTATATTTATTATATTCTTTTAAATATTATTTTTATTATTGAAATAAATATTTAATAATTTTATTTATTATTTAATTTTTAACAAAAATATATTAATAAATTATAATTTATTTTTTTAAAATTAAAATTATTTGTTATCTTCATTAATTAACTCCAATTGGAGGGCTTGCCTCGAGCAAGTGCGAAGCTAAAACGTGTCATTTTAAAGTTCGCATGGAAGCATTGGTTACGTTGTGGCAAAATTAGAGGCCCTTTAATCACAAAGGTTTTTATTCAGTTAAAAGGCGTACCAATTCCAAACGGATTTCACTTGTTAATAAATAAACATTTAAATTTTGAAAAATATTCTTCTTTAAAAGAAAGAAATTTATTAATTTTATAATGTCCAAATAATTATCTCATTTAACCACCATTTAATCACAAAAAATAAAAATAAAAATTATTAACTCATAATCAATTATCTCAGTAAAAATTAATTAAATTTCAATACATTCAAACACATGTGAAAATATTATAAATTCAATCTTCGAAGCACGTTTGCCCAAAAAAACGTACCATTTATTCATCTACCTTAAATCGAAATTAGTCTCGTATGTAAAGGCATGGGATACCGAGTAGAAATTAAGAGAGAAAAAAAATTTTAAATTTGAATTGAGAAGAAAATAAATAATTTTTTTTAAAAAAAGATTTGAATTGTCTAGAAAATAATAACTATAAATTTGACACTTATCATTTTTTTCTTCTTTTATTTACTTCATTCAAATAAGAAAAAAAAATTCGAAATTTTTTCTCTCTCCTATTTTTCTTTCCCTCCTAAAAAACAAGGCCTGAGAAAACTAGAGGCTGTTTGGCTATGCGGTGGAGTTACTCTAGAACATACATACGGTGTGGATAAGGCTGTAATTGGATTGATTGTGTTAACGTGGTTCTTTATCCTAATGGACGTTATGTTTGTTTGTTGATAATCTGCATTCATAAATGGTATTTTCTTTTTGGGTAACAATGAGTATCATGAATAATAAAATGGAAATTCTTATCAAATTTCGGGTTTGAGAATTTTTAGTATAGGATTCATAATTGAGCAATACATAATTTTGATAATATAAACAACACGTAACTGCATGTTTTAATTAACCAAGGAATATTGACCTTACAATTGATGCGGATAATTTTTCTTTGGTGACTTCTATGGTGTTCTTATATGTTTGGTACCTATAAAAAAAATGTGACAAAATGCAAACCGTAAAACAAGATTACCAATTTTATTGAAATTTTTTGTAATTTCATTTAACGATCTGAATTTTGTCACACCCCTATGAGTACTAAACTTATAAAAAAATATGATAAAATATAAACCGTTGGATTAGATTACTAATTTTTACTGAAATTTTTTGTAATTTTATCTAACGGTTTGAATTTTATCACACCATATAAGTATTAAACTCATAAGAGTGGTATAGAATTCATCTTTTTTCTTTTCAAAAAAATATCTTGTATTTTTAAACACTATCCGGATTCAAAAAATATAAATAGAGGACGGTAGAACGGTACAGCAAATAAGGATATATTTTATTTAATTATAAAATTATTATAAAAAATAAAAAATTAAAAATATATCTAGTTAGATTA
The DNA here is from genome assembly GCA_020226215.1 of Sindora glabra. NCBI lineage: Eukaryota > Viridiplantae > Streptophyta > Magnoliopsida > Fabales > Fabaceae > Sindora > Sindora glabra. The sequence continues at coordinate 40,373,812 of CM035232.1, read as the reverse complement.
AATTATACATTTGAGATTTCAATTTATAAAAATAAATCATAAAAATAATTACTAAACCAAATATTTTATTTTTAAAAATGTAAAAACAGAAAATTATTTTTTAAAAACTTTAAACAACCAGACTCATTGTTTTACGATCACAGCGAAATACATTGCGAGATCGAAATAGTGCTCAACTTAAGATCATCCGAGGGCTAGAATTAAGCTTTCTAAAATAGTTTCAGATGTTATAATCCAAGTAACTCACTTAAACTGCTCACACGTATCTGAAACAGTGTTTTAAACCCAATCCAACCGTCAAATCAATAAGATGATCGGAACAAAATCGATGGGGTATAACCGATTTAAATAGATGGTTGAATCGGTTTAAACATTTTTATGTTTATAAATATATATATATTATAAAAATTTATCACATCAAATATTTTTTTTATTTCTTTTTAAGTATTGTTTTAAAGAAAAATTTTATTCCTACTTATTCAACTTTTTAAAAAATCAAGATCACATTTATTATTTTTTTTAAATATTGCTCTTATTATTTAAATAAATAATCAATAATTTTACTTACAATTTAACTCTTAATAAAAGATATATCAATAAATTATAACTCATTTCTCTTGAAATTAAAGTTATTTATCGCAACAGGGGACCCATTTTCTGTTATTTACAATTTTTTTGAAAATGTGCCCTTCAACTCATTATCAATTAGTAAATGCCTAATAAAAGTTAAATTTTTATTTCACTCCATCTTCCGCCAAAGTATCTTTAAGCAAATCAAATATATTTTAAATTAAATCAAAAAATAATTATGTAAGAATACTTTTTGTTATTTTTTATAAACATCAAATAATTTTTATACCAAAATGCTCTTACCATAAAACTATCATCATAAAAAAAAATTAATAGATAGACAATTACAATGCATATTAAAATTAACATGCAATTTTTTAATCATTACTCTTAATTATTATCAACTGAACTTAATCTTAATGTAATTTCTTCTTTAAAGAAGAATTTCTAATGATGTATTAATACTGAATAGTCAGTATCACTTCTATATAATTTTTTATAAGTGTTTTTTTTTAATTTAACAATTTAATCTAGCTTCCCTTAGTGTGTTTTAGGAAATAAAAATCAAATTTATACTGAATCATATTGTTGAATTGAAAAAATAATACACTAAATAAAAAGTTGTATAAAAATAGCACTAAAAATTTGAGTTTCTAGTACTGCTATAATATTAGAAAATTTTTCTTCTTTAATAAGTTGATTTGATTAAATTGAAAACTTAATGGTAGTTTATTTATAAAAATTAATTTCATTTGGGATATGTTTGGCATATTAACTAACAGATTAATTTTGCGCCTAATTAAATTGTTAGTTAAATTTAAAATATTTGATTATATGTAATTTTTTGTTTCTTGAAAACTTTCTTTCATTCTAATTGATTTTATAAAGAGATGATTGGTTAGACAATATTCATCAGATTATTCTCATACACAGTACAGAAATATTTGATGCCAGATTGGAATTTTAGACCCTACCAGAGGCTCCATGCTTCCATGTCAAAAATTTGATATAAAAATAAAGTTTTTGTTCTGAAATGATATATAATGTTAAGTTAAGATATGGCGCTGCTGGAAATTGGCTGTCCTAAAAATCATCCATCCTATGGTATGGTTATGGAGATTACATAATAACGATATTGTATTTAATATTTTTATTACTTCTTGCATTGTATTTCCTTCCGCTCATATTAATTTTGAGAATTATATATAATAGTAAAATACATAATTAATTACAAAAATTAAATAATTTACATAATTGTTGTTCATAAATAATAGTTTGGCCGAGAATTAAATAATTTAGTGGCCAATAATAAGTTCTACTATACATATGAAAACAAGTACTAAGATCAGGGGAAATTAGGATTTTTTTGGGTGGAAAAATTTTATGCACACATAAAATGTTATAAAAAGTTTTTAAAATAAATTTTAAAATAAATAATTTTAATGTTTTTATTTTTTAAAAAATTTTATATAGTAATATATTAAATATTTTGAATTAGATAATTATTATTTGTTTAAATGACTGATGAATAGAAATTAAAAAAAATCATGAATTTAAAATAAATTAGTAATTTTTTGCCATAAAAATAGTAATTATTAAAAATTTAAAATAAAAATAATTTAAAAATAAAATATAAGAAAGATAAATTATTATGAATATTTCAATGAAAATTTAGAATACTTTACGTATAATTGTAAAGTATATACAAGTACATATAATTCAATAAAATGAGAACAAACATAATCAAAGCCATAGATATAATGTATAAAAGAGATAATATTTTACATATATTCAATTCAAGATTCATATATAATAATTTTTTTAATTATAATTTTATATTGTCAATGATACAATATAATTGAACATTATTTTAAAATCATTCGTACAAGTTGATATATGTTTAAAAAATATTTATTTATAATTCAATGTGACAATTTTGTAAAAGAGAAGTGAACATGAAAAAAATGTCCAATATAGGTAAGTAACATTGACACTTTTTTAATTAATCAAGAGAAATGGTTTAATATTGATAAAATTATGAATTTTATCTCTAAAATTATAAGATGCTAGCAAAATAATTTGTGAATTATCATAAAGTTACAATTTCAACCCTAAATAATAATCTATATAAATAAATTCATTCTTTAGTTGTAATTTTTAGAGACATTGTTTATATGAATTAATGAAATTATTTGTAAAAATTATTATCTAAAAGTGAAATTATAATTTATGTAATTTAAAAATCATTTTACTGATGCATTAGAATTTTAGGAACAAAACTAATAGTTTTATCTTTAATTTAAAATTTTATTTAAAGGGATTAATATCAAATTTTAAAAGGATAAAATGTGTGTGACAAAATTTACATGCATTGAGAGTTTGTGAGAAATTTTCTTTCATCTTGTTTAAGATAATAATGAATTTAAAGAGTGAAAATAAAAATATTCTAAAATTTAATTTATTTTTACTAATTTTATTATGTGTGGGTGAGTGTTCCACAAATTAGAAGTTAAAATGTTAGGAAATGAGATGGGAGGGAAGGAAAGAAAATTTAGGAGTCATTTGATTTGTATAAAAATTAACTTTTTGCAGGAAATTGAACATTTAAAGAAATAACTTTCGATGTAAATTTTTTATGAAGTACTCAAAGTTATTTGGTTAACACATAGTGATACTTTCTAAGAAGTAACTTTCTATATCTTGTTTGATTTAATTTTGAATATTCTAAAAAATATTAATAAAATAACTAATATATCCTAATATTATTATAATATTAAGTAATAAATTTTAGTTGTTATTAATTAAATTTAATGAGAATAATTTTTTGTTATATCTATAAATAACATGAGAAATAAAATTTATCTAAGAGGGAGGTGGGTAAGTAACTTTTCATATTTTGTGAAAAGTAAAATTTTTTAGAAAATTCTATTTCTCTCAATTGATAAGATAATAACCAACTAAATAACATATTTGTTTTCTACAACCCATTTGTTTTCTACATTCCAAAAAATAGAACTTTCCATGTTATTAATGCGAACCAAATGAACTCTTAAAAAGGAAAAAATGTTCAATGACATAAACTAAAATGTAAATAATTATTCAAATGAAGAAACCTATTTGCAGTAGTAATTTTGACAGGTGTCATGTGTATTGTTAAAAAATGTATGGGAGAAACCTCCGAAAAGATTAGAATAAGAGAACTATCAGAAGTTATGTAAGAAAATAAATCAAACTTAAAACTATTAATGTAATGATACTTTGTTTTGATACTTCAGGCTGAATATTTTGCTATACTCTTATATTAATTTTATTAGATTTCAGGTATGAAATGATAGCTTAACTTTAGTAGTTGAATGGTTGAGGCAGTCCTTGTCCTTTGGTAATCTACCTACCAAAAGTTATATAATTGGTTTGACTTTTGTTTTGTAACTAAGCTACTATATATTTAGTAGCCCTTGATAATGAAAAGTAGAGCCATTCTCCAAACAATCTCAGTTCTCTTTTTTACTTTCTTCCTTAATAAAATGGCATTAGAGCTTTACGTGTTTTTTAAGAGCTTGTAAAGCAAAATCTTTTGAGTGGTGTGAGGCTGTAATCTTCAAGTGTCTCGTGAGAGTTAAACATCTTTAAAGAGATAACCATTACTTTTGGAAGTAATCTACCTGTACCATATTTATAAGGGAAAATTATCAAGTTTAATTTGTGAAGATGAAAGCATACTTGAAGTCCTTAGGTCTATGGGATGTTATCTCCACCTCTTAGAGCAAATCCCACCATTGCTCAAATCAAGCAACATAAGAAGAAAGTAGTTAAAAAGATCACATGTCTACATTCTACTATAATAAATAATGTCTTCATTAATATCATGGTTCTTGAGTTAGCAAAAGCTGTTTGGGATAAGCTAAAAAAGGAACATAAAGGTAGCAAAAGAGTGAAGATAGTTAAATTTCTCACTCTCAAAAGAGAGCTTGAGAATTTAAAAATGAAAAAAGGTGAAACTATCAAAGAGTATTCTTTTAAAGTAATGGACCTTGTGAATCAAATGAGATTACTTAGAGAAGTAGTTGAGGAATACAAGATTGTAGAAAAAGTACTTATTAATCTCTTTAAAATATTTAAGGCAAAAGTTATTGGAATTAGGAGTCAAACAAGTGTAGCGGAATTAATTAATCCTAACTAGTGGATCTGTGTAAAACATTAGATTAGAATAAAGATTCAAGGAATACCTTTCCGATGATTCAGAAACTTGTTCATTGATCACTTCTTCAACTTCCTTTCAGCCGAAAACTTCGAGGTATTCACATAAATTAGCAAATCATCAATGAACATCCATACGAACACTGGTTGGAATTCTTCTTGTTAGTTTCATAGTACTAGCTACGCCTCTTCAAGGGTTATGATCACAGAAGAGTGCTAAGATTTTTTCTATGCTTTGGGATGCATGAATAATCATCTATTATTATCCAACAAGCCTATTTAAATAGGTGTGTAAAAAATGCTAACTAATTAGGCTTTGTTCCATATATAATTATAGGTTTATTATTGGGTTTTATAATTATAACATGAAATTCTTAAATATTAGGCCCAAATAATTTAGTCTATCAATTCTAAATCCACTAAACTCTAAATGTGCGACCCTACAGGCTCTCATTACATTGGTAATGATCATTAATCATATTAATGATCATAAACAATAAGTAGTGTCTAGCAACACATCATTGTTACCCAAGTAATGAGAAAATCGATGATTCAACTAAACCTTTATATGTGATCTTCATCTATATCCTTTTATCCTAAACATTTAGATTAATCACAAGATATGGACCGTGTCATTCCTGTATAGCCCAATCCAAAGGTTTCTTAATTCCTAAGTAAGCGGATTGAAACAAATGTAATTGACATCCCATATCAATTCATCTGAGCATGATCATGCATTTTCTCAGCTTTACTTAATCAAAGGGCCCACAGATGTTATTCCTTGTTATATAGGAGAGACAAATTCCTTCTTAATCACACAAATCTCTCCACATGCTATGTGATATATCTAATAACTACCTTTGCATTCACTCAACCATGAGTGATATAAAATAACATCAAAATATGAAACTCACATGTAGGGAACCTTGGAGATCTCAGGTTAAAGGACCATATTAATAATGATTATTAAGAATTACTCATGATACTTATATAATGATAACACTCATATAATGATTCATGTAGTGTTCTTAGAGTGGGTCGGTCGAGTATACAAGTTCCCTAACTTATACTCATGTGCAGACTTAATATCTCATATAAGTCACCGTACATGCTAGTCTTAACATATCAAAGTAATCCAATCCACAATAATATATGACTAGGGACATTTAAGAATATAATTATTCTAAGGTTATTATCATAATTAAATATATTATGTAGATAATATATATAAATATGATAATTGAAATTGTTATTAAAATAATACGATTCAAATTTACAATCATTAATATAATTGATTTTAGGGCATATACACTAATAAAAGTTTTAGCCATTAAAGAATTTTATGATCTCAAAAGGTTGACCGTAGTTGAACTAATCAGCAAATTGCACGTTCAAGAGTAAAGAGTTAACATGAGATCTAAAAGTCACATTGAATGAGCTTTTTCGATAAGGCATAATTCAAGTCCATCTATATTTAAAGATGGAAAAAAAGCTTTTAATGATAGAAGCTACAATAGGTTGCTGATAAAGGTAGAAAACCTTAATTTCCACCTTACAGTTATTGCAAGAAAACAAATCATTATGAAGATAAGTGCTGGAAGAATGCTCAAGTAAATACTATAAGAAAATTGGATACACTAAGAACTTTTGCAAGTTGAAAAAGCAAAGGAAGCAACTATTTACACATTAACACCAATAATAAAGACAACAAGCTAACGTTGTAGACAATAGATTGATTGAGGATCATCTTTTCATTGCAATCTCATCAAGTAAAACTATAGATAAATTTGTATAGTTACTGGATAGCAGATGCACAAACCATATGACCTCAAATCGAAATTTTTTCAGTAAGCTTGATACCACGAGCAAAACCTTAGTCAAACTTGTCAATGGAGAACTTATAAAATCTTCTAGAAGAGGTACAATCTTGTTACAACTTCAAAAGGAACTAAATTCATAGATGATGTGTTGTTAGTTCCTAAATTAGATCAAAATTTATTAAGTGTTGGACAAATAGTGCTCCAAAGATATTCTTTATTTTTTAAAGATAAATCTTATGTTGTGTTTGATCCATTTGGTGCTGAGATTGCTATAATTCCTATGGTAGATAAAAGTTTTCCCATGAATTTGCATTCACACCATTCACTTGCATGTAGAAGCACTATTGATAAGTCTTGGCTATGGCATAAATGATTTGGTCTTGCCAACTTAAAATCTATAAAATTCATGCAAGATAAAAGGCTAATTAGAGATATGCCTATTGTGGATGTGCATTATGATGGGTGTTAAAGTTGTCAAATAAGAAAAACTTATAGACTTCCATTCCCTTCTCAATCACGATGGAGAACCTTTGAGAAACTTAAATTAGTGCATTTAGATGTTTGTGGTCCAATCCATACACCTTCTTTAAGTCAAAATAAATATTTCATCTTGTTCATTGATAATTTAACAAGGATGACTTGGATTTGCTCTATGAGTAGTAAGTCATAAGTTTTGTCAATATTTAAAAAAATCAAATTTATGGTGGAAACTCAGAGTGTTGAAGACTCTGAGGATAGATAATAGGAAAGAATACACTTCAACTGATTTTTTAAAGTTTTATGAAGACATTGGAGTTCAATGGCAATTTACTATTCCTTATTCTTCACAATAGAATGGTGTTTGTGAGAGAAAGAATAGGACACTACTTGAAATGGTAAGATGCATGTTGTATGGAAAAAAAAAACTGCCAAAGATGTTTTAAGCTGAAGCTTTATATATTGTAGTATATCTCCAAAATAGGTTACTAACTTAGGCAGTTAATGGAAATACTAATTGAAGCATGGAGTGGTTTAAAACCCTCAGCAAGCTATTTAAAAGTCTTTGAATCTCTTTATTATATGCATATTCCAAATCTTAAAAGAGACAAGCTATCAAAGAACGTAAGGAAGGCAAAGAAAGGAGTTTTCTTGGGATACAGTAGTCAATCAAGGGATATAGAATCTATTGCTTGTAGGCTGAACAAATTGTTATTAGCAAAAATGCGAAGACAGATGAAAATGCAATATGAAATTGGGAAAATTCAATCATTGAAAACGCCTTTAGCTTACCAAGACAAACAACTGAAGTACTAATCAAGAAAATGGCATTCAAAATGAAGAATTTGATGTTCGAAGCACCACAAATACTAAAGTAAGAAAGACCAGTAGCTTGGATGATGTATATGCAAGATATAAAATGGTTGTTGTTGATCCTTCAACTTATAAAGAAGCTTCTAACTTTGAAAAATGGAATGCAGCTATGAGAAATGAAATCTCTATCATTGAAATAAATATTCAATAACTTTATTTATTAATTAATTTTTAATAAAGAATTATTAATAAATTATAATTTAATTTTTAAATTAAAATTATTTATTATCTTTTTTAATTTTTACACGTAACCTTCAGATATAAAAAAAAATGGAGGAAGTGACTAACCCCAATTTGAAGGCTTCCCTCGAGCAAGCGCAAAGCTAAAACGTGTCATTTTTGCTTGTACTGAAAGCATTGGTTTGGTTGCATAGTGGCAAAATTAGAGGCCCTTTAAGCATAGAGGTGTTTATTCAGTGAAAAAGCGTGCCGATTCCAAATGGATTTCACTTTTCAATAAATAAATATTTAAATGTTGGACAAGATTCTTATTTAAAAGAAAAAAATTGTTAATATTATAGTCTCATAATAATTATCTTATTTAGCCATCACTTAATAAAAAATAAAAATTATTGACTCATAATTAGTTAATTCAATAAAAATAAATTAAATTTCAAGATATTCGAACATATATAAAAATATTCTAAATTCAATTTTCACCTTTGCTAAAAAAAACTACGATTTATTTAGATTTATCAAAACGAACTAACCCAATCTAATCAGACAAATTCAATGGGCAAAAACTGTATGTTGAATCAGTCTCAAGATAGGTTACTTTTTCACCAGGTCGGATTCAAATCAAGTTGTTACAATACTAATCCCAGTCCCAGTCTCAGGTTGACATTTATTAAGCGGCTTTAGATGAATTTTTATAATCCGTTATATTTTATTATTATCATATTAATTTTTTATTTATTATTAATTTTATATCATTAATTAATTAAAATCTATTATTATTTATTAAATATAATTATATATTATTATAACTTAAAATTATATATATATATATATATATATATATATATATATATATATATATATATATATATATATATATATATATATATACATCAATGAGTCATATATATTATATATGAAAATAAATATATATTATTAAGATTTAATAAATAAGTGAATTTACATTTAATAATATATACATTTAATAAAATAATTTTATATTATATGTTTATTTTATTTAATAAAATAAATATATATTATTAAATATATATTAATCAATGCCAAAGTATTATATAAAAGTAAATATATTTAATAATTTATATGTTATCAAATATATGTAAATAAATGGTTATTTATATAATATATTAATAAAAATAATTATAATAATTTTTATATAATAATAAAAATAGACAATAATGTATTACATTATATATATTTATATAATATATTTAAAATTAATACCAAAATTATTTATTTAAAAATTTTAAATAATTCAAAATTTTAATATTAAAGTATTAATTTAAATTTTAATATAATTATTTATTTTGATAAATTTATATAATATATATTGATAATATTAAATATATAAATTTATTAATTTTAATATTTAATATTACTCATATATATAATTTTAATATTGTATATATTAAAGTTTAATTTTAATATATCAAAACTATTATTCTAATATCTATATAAAAGTAAATATATAATAAATTAATTATTTATTACTTACTATTATTATTAGATTAATGGACTAATTCAATAATTCGATAAATTAATATTTACTAGTTCCAATCTTTTATCAAGTCAGGTTAATCAATTCCAGTCTCTTATTAAGTCGGACCACTATTATTATTTTCCGTACTAGTTTCAATTTCAAATCAAGCAAAATTATATCAATATCAAATTAACTCATTAAACTCAATTCATTTTGATACTTTTAGATTTATTAATCTGCTTTAAATGGAAATTGGTCTCGTATGTGAAGGCATGGAATCCCTTATGTGGGGACTAAGAAAACTAGGGGCTGTTTAGCCATGCGGCGGAGTTCAGTGCCTGATCTAGAACATACGTACTGTGTAGATGAGGCTGTAAATGGATTCGCTTGTGTTAACGTGGTCCTTGCTGCTAAGGGATGTTATGTTTTTTTGCGGATGATCTGCATTCGTAAATGGTATTTTCATTTTGGGTAACAATAAGTGTCATGAATAATAAGTTTCGGGTTTGAGAATTTTTAGCATAAAAGCCATAATTGAGCAATACATACATCTGTTAATATCAACAACACGTGACTGCGTGTTTTAACCAAGGAATATTGACCTGACAATTGATACGGATAATTTTTTTTAAAAAAAAATTATTTTTGAACATTTTTCGGATTAGAAAAATATAAATAGAGGATCAGGATATATTTTATTTAATTATAAAATAATTATGAATAATAAAAAATTAAAAATATATCTAAATTAAATTATACATTTGAGATTTCAATTTATAGAAATAAATTATTAAAATAACTAATGAACGAAAAAATTTTATTTTTAAAAATGTAAAGATAGAAAATTATTTTTAAAAACTTTATAACACAGGTTTACGAAAGACAGGCTGTGGATCACCACGAAATACGCAGCGAACTCGAAATAGTGCTCTGCTTAAGATCATCTGAGGGCCAGATTTAAGCTTTCAAAAATAGTTTCAGATGTTATAATCCAAGTAGCTCACTTAAACTGCTCACAGGTATGTGAACCAATGTTTTAAACCCAGTCCGACCATCAAATCAATGAGATCACCGGAACAAAATCGAAGGGGAATTGCCAGTTTAAACAAATGGTTGAATCGGCTAAAATATTTTTATATTTATAAATATATATAATAAAAAACTTATCACATCATATGTTTTCTTTATTTTTTAAGCATTATTTTAAAGAAATTTTTTCCTATTTATTCAATTTTTAAAAAAATTAAGATTGTATTTATTATTTTCTTTCAACTATTACTCTTACTATTTAAATAAATACTCAATAATTTTACTTATAATTTGACTCTTAATAAAATAAAAAATATATTAATAAATTACAATTCATTTCTCTTAAAATTAATGTTATTTATTGCATTTCTTAATCATTGTGCATTACTTTTAAACAATATTTAAAAAAGAATGAAAGAAATAATTAATATGAATCTATTTTAATAATAAATAATTTGAATAATTTTTAAAAAATCATTGTTTAATTTTCATATTTCAAACACATTTGAGATATAATATGATCTAAGTGAGATCGGTAATTCTAAGGTCATCATAGTAACCCATTATTTGGATGGATGGAAATTTGGAGAGAAAGAAATTTATGAAGAGAAAAGAGAAGACGAAAAGAAATTTTCGTTGTTTGGATGATGAGAGGAAATAAGGAGTGAAAGAAATTTGGAAAGAAATTAAACATAACTCCCACGATAATTTTGTTCTTTCCGTGTAGCGAGGTAAGATAGAGGGGAAAAAAAGTAATAAAAGAGTTGAGAAATTATTTTTCAATAATGCCTTTAATATTTGAAGCCCGAGTACATAGACTTCCAACTTTCAGGGGAACAAGGCTAAGCTTAAGCTAAAATCCAGATTTCATTCAAAATAAAAAAAATAGAATTTTAATTTTAATTTTATTTATTATTAATATAAATTAATTTTATAATATTATTTAATTTTGCATTAACATGTTATTTAAATATTATTAAAATTCTCCTATTGTAAATAAAAATCCTTAACTATCTTTACGTTTTTAATAACTTGCTATTTTCATATTCATTAATAGTATAAAATATTTTATACTAATAATATTTTAAAGTTAAATTATAAAAAGCAATATGCTGTGATAAGTATTTTGGTTAAAAAAAATTTATTAATAATTATAATCGAATAATTCTTCTAGATTTTTACTTTATTTTATTCATTTTAATAATAAATAATAATTATTTTTAATAGTTTGATAACTTTTTAAAGTACATATAATTTGTTAATAATGTAACAGTTACTTTACTTCTAATTTCATTTCTAAGTATTATTTTTTTAATAAAAAGTATCACTATTAGTATAAATTAATTTTATACTTTTACTCACAATGAGAATAGTTAAAATTTTTTTACTATTAATAAAAACTATTAAAATTACAATTAATAAAAATCATTAAAATTTTAATAATATGTAAAAAAATTTATATTAAAATTGAATCAAATTTAAATTCATAAATTAAATGCCAAATTCAGAAATTTTATTAAAGATGATTGAGGGACTTTATTGTCATTTGACTTCTCTTTCTCTTACTTTTTCATATCTCTCTTATTTTTTCTCTTCTTAAATTTTCTATCCAATCAAACAAGAAAATATCTCTTTTTTTAATATTTTCTTCTATTATTTCTTTCTACTTGTTTTCTTTCCTCCCTAATTTCTCCTATAATCAAATAAAGCTCGAAAAATGAATAAAATGGCGCCGAAGCCTTTCCAGGAAAATATGAATAATCAATGTTGCAATGGAGGACCCATTTTCCGTTATTCACAAATTTTTTGAATATGTGCCCTTCAACTCATTATGAACTAGTAAATGCCTAGTAAAACTTACATTTTTTGTTTCATTCCATCTTCTGCCAAAGTATTTTTAACCAAATCACATATATTTTAAATTATATAAAAAATAATTGTGTAAGAATAATTTTTGTTATTTTTTATAAACATCAAATAATATTTTATACCAAAATGCTCTTGCCATAAAACTATCATCATAAAAAAATTTAGCATATAGACACAATAACAATGCATATTAAAATTAACATGCAATTGTTTAATCATCACTTTCAATTATTATCACTTGAACTTAATCTTATTGTAATTTCTTCTTCAAAGAAGAATTTCCAATGATGGATTAATACTAAATATTCAGTATCACTTCTATATAATTTTTCATAAGTGTATTTTTTTTATTTAACAATCTAATCTAGCTTCCCTTGGTGTATTTTAGGAAATAAAAATCAAATTTATGCTGAATCATATAGTTGAATTGAAAAAATAATACACTAAATAAAAAATTGTATAAAAATGGCACTAAAATTTTGAGTTTTTAGTACTACTGTAATATCAGAAGTTTTTCCTCTTTAATAAATTGATTTGATTAAATTGAAAAGTTAATGGTAATTTTAATATACTTCCCAAACTTAAATTGAGTTGTCAAATTTATAAAAATTGATTTTAATGTTTGGTATATTAATTAACAGATTAATTTTGCATCTGAAATTTAAAATATTTGGTTATATGTAATTTTTTGTTTCTTGGAAACTTTATTTCATTTTAATTGATTTTATAGAGATAATTAGATAGACAATATCCATCAAATTATTCTCACCACAATAGAGAAATATTTAATGCCAGATCAGAATTTTAGACCCTAACTTGTATGAGAGATTCCATGCTTCTATGTCTAAAATTTGGTATAAAAATAGTGTTTTTGTTAAATAAAGGGTATATTTGCATCAATTCTTAATCTGAAATGATACACAATGTTATGATAATATATGGAGCTGTTGGAAAATGGCTGTCCTAAAAATCATCCATCCTATGGTTTGGTTATGGAGATTAGGGAAGCCCAGGGAAGTCCAACTATCACAAATGTTAAGTTAAAACGACTGAGAGTTGTTGTGAGGAATGAAGAGATTACTTTGGTTCCCTATGAGTGCTGTCGCCTTATACAGGAGGAGATGCAACATGCTTGTATTGTGTTCTAAGTCCTTTGCTTTTCATATTATTCTCAAAAAATATATAATGTTAAGTTATTTTTCATTTCTTTTGCCTCCTTATTGACAATAAGACATATTTTCTTCTTCTAAATTATTTCAGTTATTCAAAATTTTCCCATAAATTATATTGTTTGTGAATCTAACGTCAAAGTAACTCATTTTCCGTAATAAAGATATTGTATTTAATATTTTTATTACTTCTTGCATTGAATTTCCTTCTACTCATATTAATTTGTAGAATTATACATAATATTAAAATAATTAATTAATTATAAAAATTAAATAATTAACATCATTATCGTTCATAAATAATAGTTCGGCCGAGAATTAAATAATTTACTGGCCAATAACAAATTCTACTAAACATATGAAAACAAGTACTAAGATCAGGGGAAATTAGGAATTTTTTTGGGTGGCAAAATCTTATACACACATAAAATGTTGTCAAAAAATTCTTAAATAAATTTAAAAAAAAATAAATAATTTTAATGTTTTTATTTTTTAAAAAATTTATATAATAATATATTAAAAATTTTGAATTAGATAATTATTATTAGTTCAAATGATTGATGAATAGAAATTTAAAAGAAAACATGAATTTCAAATAAATTAGTGATTTTTTTGGCATAAAAATAATTATTATTAAAATTTTATAATAAAATTATCTAAAAATAGAATATAAGAAAGATGAATTATTATGAATATTTCAATGAAAGTTTAGAATACTTTACATATAATTGTAAAGTATATATAAGTACGTATAATTCAATAAAATGAGAAAAAACATAATCAAGCCATAGACATAATGTATAAAAGAGATAATAATTTAAATATATTCAATTCAAGATTCATATATAACAAGATTTTTATCAATGATACAATATAATTAAACATTATTTTAAAATCATTCGTACAAGTTAATATATGTTTCTAAACATTTATTTATAATTCAATGTGACAATTTTGTAAAAGAGAAGTGAACATAAAAAAAAAAAAAATGTACGATATAGGTAAGTAACGTCAACACCTTTTTAATCAATCAAGAGAAATAGTTTAATATTGATAAAATTATTAATTTTACACGCTAGCAAAATAATTCATCAATTATTATAAAATTATAATTTCACCCCTAAATAACAATATATATATATATTCATTCTTTAGTTTTAATTTTTAGAAATTATATGTACAAATTATTATTTAAAAATAAAATTATAATTTTATATAATTTAAAATTTATTTTACTGATGCATTGTATCATTTTAAGAACAAAACTAACAATTTTTTTCTTTAATTTAAATTTTTATTTGAAGGGATCAATATCAAAATTTAAGAGGATAAAATGTACAATATATATATATATATATATATAGATGTGTGACAAAATTTTATATTCCTTGAGAGGTTGTGAGAAAATTTTCTTTCATCCTGTTTAAGATAATAACTAATTTAAACAGTGAAAATAAAAATTTTCTAAAATCTAATCTATTTTTACTAATTTTATTATGTGTGGGTGAGTGTTCCACAAATTAAAAATTAAGATGTTGGCAGCCGGGACGGGAAGGTGGGAAAGAAAATTTAGAAAAGAAAAAATGTTCGATGACATATAGACTAAATTGTAAATAATTGCTCAAATGAAGAAACCTATTAGCAGCAGTAGTTTTGACAGGGTTCATGTGTACTGTTAAAAAGTGTATGGGAGAAACCTCCGAAAAGATTGGAATAAGAGAACTATCGGAAATTATGCGAGAAAATAAATCAAACTTAAAACTAATGTACTATTTTTTGCTGCATAGTTATCAAATCTCCAAAGCAGGTAAGTGGTTATGCTTGTTCATCGACTCATGGCTATCACAGGTCTCCAGCTTGATTCACGTTTGTGACATCTGCGGGAATTAGTTTTTTTCTGAAAACTAAAACCGGATCTGGTGTGTGTTTCCATTTTGACCGAAATTCAATGAATCAAAATAAATTTTAACTTATACCGGATTAAGTCAAGACCATTTCAAACATTGAATTCCAATCCGCTCGACCGGAACTATTACGAAAATCATATCATATTAATTATAATAATTATTAGGAGAATCATCTTAATTATGTTAATTATCTCATTACTGATATTTAAGAAATCTTGTACATATCATGATCAATCATGATCAATATATATTGAGAATGATTTTAGGGATAGGAATCATGATCAATCATAATCAATACATATTAAGAAATTTCAAAAATTTGTTCTCTTCATGACTTATATATATTGTACTCATCTATTATTGGAATAACAACACAAGAGATTACGATAACAATTATATGTGTTATGGTATCAGAGCGGCAAGGCAACCTGACTGCTGCATGATCATGGCTGGGCAAGACATGAAGAAGGCTAATGCCGTGCAAATACAATAAGCTCATGGTACATCAGTTATGCAGACAAGAAGAGTTGCTGATGAATGAGTTGCTGATGAATGAGTCACTGATGAATGTGAATCCTTTCCCGGGTTAAGCAATGATCAATGGACAACCTTACTAAATATTCTTAATAGTCATAAGAACACTACATCCATTGAAAAATTCACTAGTAAGTAAGTGAAAAATTATTTATTGCTGAATACATCAAATCATATGACAAGTGATATGAGTTTGTTGACAAATATAGTTGATGTCTCACCTTATCCTATTAGGCTACCTGATGGAAGAAATGCAATTGTAGATAACGAATGAATAATAAATTTTGGGAAACCCCTAAGCTTGAATAATGTGTTATATGTATCCAATTTAACATGTAACCTTATTTCTATTTCTCAATTGACATATGACTCAAATTGTATAGTCACTTTTTCTAATAAATTATGTGTAATACAGGACCTCACTTTGAGGACAATGATTGGTGTGGGTGAATAGCAGAATGGGGTCTATCATTTTCATGCAGTGACCTTTGTACATGTGTGCAAAGCAAGTGGAATTGACTCCTTTATCTTATGGCATAGACGTATGGGACATCCTGCAAGTCAAATAGTTAATTTACTTTTTAGTATTCAAATTATTGACAAACATGAGAGAATTTGTGACATTTGTCTAAGAGCTAAGTAAACAAGAGATGTTTTTATTCAAGTCAAAATAAAGCCAATGAACCTTGGTGCTTCTTATTTTTTAACTATTGTGGATGACTTTTCTTGTGCTATGTGGATTTATTTATTGGCGGAAAAAAATGAAGTTCCTAAACATTCTTAAAAATTTTTGTGCTATGGTGAACATTCAATTTAACAAGTCTGTGAAAATTATGAGAAGTAATAATAGAGTTGAATTCAAAACTTTGAAATCCTATTTCATTGAACATGGAATAATTTATCAAACTTCTATGGTTGACACCCTTCAACAAAATGATCGTGTGGAGAGAAAATATAAGCATATTTTAAATGTAGCTTAAGCTCTCCAGTTTCAAGCTAATCTACCTATTGAATTTTGGGGAGAATGTGTTTTTACTGCAAGATACCTAATAAATAGCACTCCTACCACTCTTCATAAAGGTAAAAGTCCTTATGAAGTGTTGTTTGATAAACCCCCCATTTATTCTCATATTCGTATTTTTGAATGTTTGTGTTATGCCTGTAACCGACTTCGCCAAAAGGATAAGTTTGGTGAGAGAAGTCGAAAATGTATTTTTGTGGGATATCCTTATGGAAGAAAAGGATGGCGTCTGTATGACTTGGAGAGTAAGGAATATTTTAAGTCTCGTGATGTTGTGTTTTATGAAAATTAGTTTTCTTTTATTAATAATTCCTCTGTAGTAGATAAATCTCATGCCCCCATACAGACCTTATGGAATGATGGATCTCCTTTTATCAATGAATTTAGCACAAGTATGCTTAATGTAAGAAGAAGTAGTGAAGTTGAGGGACACATTAAGGATGTACAAGAGGGTAGTTTGAATTCAAGTTCCTTATATGAGAATGTTGGACCAGCATCGCCTATAAATGAACCTCTTGGACGAGGTCATAGAGAACATCATCCATCAAGCAAGTTCAAATATTATCTATGTCACACTGTGAGCTGTGCTAATGACCCTACTACTAAGGTACTCACTCCATCACAATCCTCAGGTACGTTTTATCCTATTACACACTACATGACTTGCAATAATTTTTCCATGAGACATATAGACAGTTTCTTGCAGCAATGACTTCTAGGCATAAACTATCTCGATTCTTAATGTTATCCGAGACCCTTTATGATGCAAAGACATGAAAGAAGAAATAGATGCACTAGAAAAAAATGGCACTTGGACATTAACAACACTTCCACCCAAAAAGAAAGATATTAGTTGTAAATGGGTGTACAAGATTAAGTATAAATCAGATGGGAGTGTGGAACGTCATAAGGTGAGACTAGTTGTTTGAGGAGATAGTCAAAAGGAAGGGATTGATTATAATAAGACTTTTGCACCAGTTGCAAAGATGGTTACAATTTGAATACTTTTAGCTATTGCAACTGCTCGATCATGAATACTCCATCAAATGGACGTTCATAATGCTTTCTTGCATGGTGATTTGGATGAGGAAGTTTATATACAATTACCTCCTAGCTTTTCTAGTGCAGATCCTGGGAAAATGTGCAAGTTCCAAAAGTCCCTCTGTAGTTTAAGGCAGGCGCCATGAAATTGGTTTTCAAAACTTACTGCTGCATTGAAGAAATATAGGTTCAAATAATCCTATGCCGATTACTCACTTTTCACTTATCATTAATGGAATGTGATTTTAACTGTTCTAGTATATATTGATGATCTCATTATTGTAAGGAACAATGGAGATGTGATTGAACGATTCAAGCAGTATCCTAACACATGCTTCTACATGAAGGATCTTGGCTCTTTGAAGTATTTTTTAGGTCTTGAGGTGGTCCGAGGACCTCAAGGGATTTTCTTGTGTTAATGCAAATATACTTTGGATATTATCTCAAAAATTGGGTTGTTAGAAGCCAAACTGGTCAGTTTTCCTCTTGAACAAAATCGTGGATTAGCCCTTGCTAATGGAGCTATTTTGGAGGATCTTGAGAAATATCATTGTCTCATTGGGAGACTTATTTATTTAACCATAGCTCGGCTTGAACTTAGTTACTCTACGCACATCCTAACTCAATTCATGCATTGTCCCCGTTAGGAACATTGGGATGCTGCAATAAGAGTGGTTCGACATGTTCGACATTTGAAAGCTAATCTAAGATAAGGGATCTTTCTTCGGTCGGATAGTAATTTACAGTTATATGCTTACTGTGATTCTGATTAGGCCAGCTGTCCTCTTAGTAGATATTCCTTGACAGGATGTTTTATTTTATTAGGCCAGTCCCCTATATCTTGAAAAACCAAAAAGCAGGCCACAGTTTCCCATTCCTCAGCAGAGGCTAAATATAAATTTATGGCTACTATAACTTGTGAATTGAAATGGCTTAAAATTCTTCTAAGTGATTTATGGGTACTACACCCTCAACCCATGCAACTCTATTGTGATAGCCAAACAGTCATTCATATCACAACCAATTTAATATTTCATGAACGCACTAAGCATATTGAGGTAGATTGTCATTTCATTCATGATGAAATCCAAGTTGGTGACATTACTATCATGCAAACCTACAATTAGCTTACAGATATCTTAACTAAAACTCTTGGGAAACAACAG
This sequence comes from Sindora glabra, assembly GCA_020226215.1. Classification (NCBI taxonomy): domain Eukaryota; kingdom Viridiplantae; phylum Streptophyta; class Magnoliopsida; order Fabales; family Fabaceae; genus Sindora; species Sindora glabra. The sequence continues at coordinate 40,354,464 of CM035232.1, read as the reverse complement.
TTTAACTTTCCTTTAGGCAAGTTGGTTATTCAAGACTTTCATGTGCCAACTTGAAGGGGAGTATTAGAAAAATTATATCATATTAATTATAGTAATTATTAGGAAAATCATCTTAATTATGCTAATTATCTCATTACTGATATTAGGATAGGAATCATGATCAATCATTACCAATACATAGTAGGAAATTTCGGGAATTTATTTTCTTCATAACTTGTATATATTGTACTCATCTATTACTGGAATAACCACACAAAATACTACGATAACAATCATATTTGTTATGTGAACTTCACAACTTTGGACCCCACTCAAATGTGAGTGAGGCACGTGGGACTACCAGTACTCAAGTTCTTGAAATATCTAATTTTGCCGTTACAGATGAAACAGAAAAACACTCGGACAAGAACAAAAGGAAAACAAGCTAAATTAGGGAGGCTTAAACCCCAAACCCAAGCCAGCAGAGACAACGAAGGAGGTGGGAGTCTTGAAACCCAATCCAAAGGACATACCCCTTTCTTAAATTGAAGACTTGCCTAGCCAATCAAGAACCATGTTAGCATTAAGAAAAGACTTGGCTAACCAGTGAGCAGATTCGGAAGCAAAAACAAAATAGACCTCAGGGTATTCCTTTGCTAGATAAATGATGTGATCGGGGAGTTTGCAAACATTTAATCAGAGGACTATAAATGGCCCTTAGAATCTCCAGAGCATCAGATTCTATGACAAAAGGTGCTGTAGAGATAGAGACAACAGCTTGCTGCGCACCTCTTTTGAATGCTATGGCTTCAGACACTTCAGAAGGGGGTGCCATACAATCACTAACTAGGTTGAACTTCATACCCCGCTCCTTGCCAGACAGGTGAATATATATTTTTAAAAATAAAAAAGGATGTGATCAGACAGGTGAATATATATTTTTAAAAATAAAAAAGGATGCGAATATGCCTAGATCGGATTTCAGGGAAGGTATGCCCGAATTAGAGGTGCCCATTAAATGTAATAGATATTCATGTGCCCATTAAATATGATAGATACCCTTGGGTTCAAAAATCTATTGCATTTGATAATTGACAAATTCTTATATGCTCTAATTTACTAATTATATCATTTATCTTTTTAATCATGATTAGAAATAATTATTGATTTTATAATTTTTAATATCTTGAAATTTTTGGTGACATGATTTTTAATATGTATAAACCCTACAAAAACTGACAATTGTAATTGTCATTTATCTATTGGTTATAATTAAAAATATGCGATATAAATTGGGCATACATCAGTAATCGAGTTCGACCCATTACAACTTCACTTTATTTACTGTCTCAGAACAAAAGCCAATGGCTTTTGCTGCTGCTTATTTACGCAACAAACACTTCTTTCATAACAGCAAACAGGCGGCATTCATTGCAGATTTACACCAGCTAGCATTAGGCATTGACTATCATTCCTCCTGCCAATAAATAAATAAATAATATATACAAATAAACAGATAAAATAAAGCCAGAAATTTCAACCAAATTTCGTAAAAAATTTAGAGGATGTAAAGAACGAAACGCACCGTTTGGATGGAAGACTTGGCCAGTAAAGTAGGAAGAGTCATGAAGTGATGCCAAGAACACATAGCATGGTGCAATCTCAAAAGGCTGAGCTGCTCTATCCATCGGCACTTCGGATCCCAGCTTCTCAATCGCCTCGCTGGGCATCGATGCCGGTTGCAACGGAGTCCAAACTGGGCCGGGAGCCACCGCGTTGACGCGGATTCCTTTGCTTGCCAGCTGCTGTGAAAGGCCTCTGGTGAAAGCCACAATGGCTCCCTTAGTTGCAGTGTAGTCCAGTAACATAGGATTCCCAGAATAAGCATTGACGGAGGTTGAGTTGATAATGGAGCTCCCTTCTTTCATGTGCTTCAGAGCATGCCTGCATCAAAGCGTAGGTACACATTACCTAAGGTAAGTTGAGAGAAATATAAAGATTTGTCTTAGGTTAGAATTATGACAGCCATCTTAGAAGTGAATTTGTAAGTATTATTATCATAAGCACTAAAAGGACTCTCAAAATACTCTAATCTAATCTTGTAGTGAAACAATCTATTTTTGTTTTACTCATAAATTTGTATTTAGGAAAGAAAAAGGTATTGTTCTATACTTAATGAAAGAAATGGTTCCTTATTTATCTTGTCGGGGACCATATATATAAGGAGGGGAATATATAGAACTTAATAAAGGAAATATATAAGGAGGGGAATATATAGAACTTAATAAAGGAAATAAAGGCTTATATTATTTCCCTTTTATCTTTCAAGATAACTATTCATTTTGATCAATTCTAGATTAAGTAACCATTTCTTTTTTTTTTTTTAGATGATATTAGTGGCAAATACTTGTTACATATAATATCATGAGTTCAAGCATAAGACATTAGAGAAAAATATTAAAACAACCGATAAATGAAAAAAAAAATTCTAAAATAACATCAGATGATGTTACTATATCGGCACAGTATATAATGTTTTAATATGAAAAATGGCAGTTGCATTTATATTTTTATATTGAAGTGCATGAATACATTTGACACAATCTAAACAAAATGAAGCTAATAGAAATAAATGAGATTATATACCTGACCATGAAAAAGTGAGAAAAGATGTTGGTCCTGAAGACCCTCACAAGCCTCTCTTCAGTGATTTCCTCAACAGAGTTACTCGTGTGCTGCTCAGCCACATTGTTCACCAGAATATCTATGCGTCCGTACTCCTTAACAACCACATCAACTACCTTCCTGCAGTTGTCATCGTATCCAATGTCAGCAGCTATTGCTAAGGGGTCCTTTGCATCACCCATCTTTGCTTCTAGAAGCTTCTGGAGTGTTTCGTCCTTGTCCTTGTCCTCTTGTCCCTTTACGTACGTGAAGACCACTGTTGCACCCTCTTTCACAAAACTAAGACAAACTGCTCTGCCAATTCCAGAGTCACCTCCTGTCACCAAAGCCACTTTTCCCTGCATAAATAGTTGAATGGTTTAATTTAGTTAAACAAACAAAGCTAATGAGATTAACCAAGCCTGATTTACTGAAAGTAAAAGCAAATAAATAAATGAGTTCAATACACACTTAGTTTACCAATTATATAACAAGTTGCTATTCTATCCTTTATTTTTAATTCGGATGATGTTAACTTCTACCTTATTTTTTCCAAGTTGCCGTTAACTAGGTATTGTTAAAAGAAAAAAAAGACAGAAGTTGTTAAGCAGATGTCTATTCAATGGGGATTTCTACGGTGCCACCTGGGTTCCAAAATTCAGGTGACGTGGCCACTGGTAAATATACTACTAGCGTTAGTAGTTTTGACCCTTCTTATGTTTATCCCCCAAACTCAAGCGATGTGGCAACTGGTAAATAGACTACTAGCGTTAGTAGTCTTGACATGACGTGCTCATAGTAAGACAAATTTATCAAAATGACCGAATGACATTTCGTCACATGTCCTGCATTTCAAATTCAGGATTCCTACAAAGAAACCGTAGTGTCCCCCGTTCAATTAACAAACATCTTAAATGAATTAAGTACACTTCCACCTTTTTATGAAAAGTGGAGACTGCGATTGTTACAAGTCATCGGTACTTATTCACCTATTCATTTGAAACGATCCATTTGAATGAACTCCACCACTTTTGTGATGGGACATATGCCCAGTAGATGACTTAAGATGTAAAGTAACCCATACCGACCTTTATTTAAAGTTACAATTTTATGATTTTTATCGCTTATTATTTAGACAATGTTACCCTTCACCTTTTTCAAGGTCGCAATTAAAAAGCTGTTCTTTAAAAATGGCAAACTTGCTTTAATTGACAAAGATTATTTAGCGCATTTCTTTGCTTATGTGTCTATAATCTAAATAGAGTTTAAAAAAAATTCACCCTAATTAAGTTTTATATTGATCATTCAATTGCAACTAATTAAATGTGTTTTCAGAAATTTTCCATTCAGACTCGGATCACATAAACAAAGCATCTGTCACATAAAAGGTGAGCAATTATAGACGTTAACTTAGCAAGTTTCATCTCTTTTTTTTTTTGGAAAAAAAATGATGACCTAATTGCAACTTTGAGAAAAGGTGAGCAATAACGTTGTTCAAACTAAAAATAAGAGAACAAAATTGTAACTTCTAATAAAATTGAAAGAGTAAAAATGTATTTAAGCCTAAATAAATCAAGTGTGATTAGGATGCTCCATTACAGAAAGCATATACCCGAAGCTTGTTGGCAGGCTTGTAATCTGGACTTATGCATTGTGGGACTGGTTTCATGACATGCTGTTTGCCAGGCTGAGTTTGCTGGCTCTGAGGAGGGAACTTTTGATCCCTACTAGCCATCTGTATCAGAATCACAATCACAATGAGAAACAAACTAAAGATCAAACTGGCTGCGAAGATGATTTCTGCTGCTCCATACTAGCAGGCATAGTATGAGAATTATATAGCAAGAGCTGTATATACGTGTTGGGATAATGGATAGAGTTCACTGTGATGAGGATGAGCAATGTCTTGGAAGCTGAACTCCAATTTGAGGGCTTGCCACGTACAAGTGCAAAGCTGAAACGTGTCATCTGAGTTTCAAATTGAAGCATTGGTCATGTTACGACAAAATGTTGGGGATGTTTGGCTAAGCGGTACGGTTCAGCAGCATCTGTGCGTATGAGCTTGTAAATTGACTTCTTGACTTCATTTGGTTTTGTAGATTGGCTGTGTTAATGTAGTTCTTGCTAGGTGATGTTCGTCTGTTGATAATCTACGTTCATAGATGGCATTCTTGTTTTTGGAGAACAAGATTCATAGAAAAGAATCATTGGATGATAAAATGGGAAATTCTTCTATTAAATTTCAGTTTCGAGAATTTCTAGTGTAATAGTCATAATTGAGAATCCCCAGAGCATTAGATTCTATAATCAAAGGCCTTGTCGAGATAGAAAGCGCTTGCCGGGGACCCTTCTTTTTAATGCTATGGCTTCAGCCACTTCAGCAGAGGGTGCTACACAATCACTAACTAGCCAATATATCGAAATTCCATTAGAATCTCGTATAATGACAGCTGTGCATGCCTTCCAGCAGGTAACAAACATTGTCAGAGGTGTCAACAATTATTATGAGGACTCTGTCAGGAGGGGGGGCATTTCTGAGGACTTTGGCTCACATCCTTATCAGAGGCAGACATGTCAACCCTATTCAGATTCTATTCATTGATGACAACCATCTATTTGGTGAGGACATCCCAAACAACACCACCCTTTTTATTTTTGGAACAATAACTCGTTCTGGCTTTCCAAATGAGCCATCCTGCCTAGTTCAGAATATACATGCAAGATAATCAACAACATACTTGAACAAAGCCAGAAAAGTAAGAGAGAGATATAGAAGAAAAAAGCCAGTCCCAAACAGAGCTGGTACGGAAGCATAGCAGATAACAGCCTAACAGGCCCCCAAAGTGTGGTGCAAGAAAAGCATAAAATTGTAAGTTGGATGTGTATGCAGAATGCTGGAGATGACATTGTTGAGAACGCAATATATTCCCTGATATTCTAAAATCAAGGATTAGTGACAACAGAACGAAGTTCATTACTGAATCAAAAATGACAAAAACAAAGATTTCAGGCTTACAACCTTCTCTATCTCTCCTCCCTCATCGCTGGAAGTACCAGATTCATCTTATTGCAAATTCAATTCTTATTATGATAACAAACCGAGAGAGGCTTAGATCTGTCCCAAAATGGTCTCTGCGCCAGAAACCTTGACGTCAGATGGAGCTTCTTCAACATTGAATGCCTTAACCTTCCCATCCGCTACATATGCTGACCATCTACACGAAACAACAGAAATTTCTCTTAATTTCCAAAATTTCCGAGCAAAGTCCAAGCAGCAGCAGTCATGACTGACACCGGAAATTGTAGAACAGTAGAAGTATCTTTACAACTAAACTAACAGTGTGTCACTTACAAAAATGTACCTTTGAGATCGAGTTCCAAGCAAAGCACCGGAGAGATCGGTAACTAAATCCAAGCTCTTGTGGAAGCTCCCATCAAAGTCCCCATAGAATTCAATCTGCAAAGACAATTATCATCACACCACAAAAGAACATAGAAAAGGGAAATAAATAAAGAAATGAAAAAGACTGTCAGCTCAAGTAAAATAATTTGTAATTTAAAAAAATGAACAATGATAGTCAGAGTTTAAAGTCTTATTATTAGACCACAGAATATATTTAGCGTATCAAAGAAAAATTGCCATGCATATAAACAACTTTTAAATCTCGGGGGTTGCTCCAGTCACCCAATTATGGTGTAAGAATTGAATAAAGCCCTTCAAACCAAAAGTCGAATCCCCCCTAATTTTAAAATCCTTAATGCTAGCAGAAACACTCTGTCGATTGATTGCATGACTATCTGAACTCGAGACCAAGTAGAAATTCATGGTCTGGACAGGAGTGTATCCAGGAAACTGCACGTTATCCTATTCCTACTCATTTTAAGATTTGAGAATGAATGATCCTTTTAGTTGCAATGCAAGATAAAAAACGGAAGTGAACATAAAACAATGAATCAATGATTAATCCCTTCACGTACAAAAAGTAGTCCAAAAAATTGCGAGTTAATAGGAAACCGTCTCAAAATTTATACAGCCCTCAACACTGAAGCAAGAGGTTAGGCGTAACTTACAGTATTTTTGGCTTCAAGTTTCTCTGCCCACGCATTCATACAATAAGGATCGTTAATAGCCACACAAATAACAGAATCAACCCCCTTAGCCTTAAACTTATCAATGTTATCCTTGTAAGTAGGAACATGTTTATTTGAACAAACTCCTGTGTATGCACCCTGTCAGATAGCCAATGCATCAAAATAAACAAAAGATACATCAGATTACCATATACGCTGATGCCATAGGCTTCTTCTTCTCTTTCTCTCTCTCTCTCCCTCCGTCCCCCCCCCCCCCAAGGCAAATTACAGTAACTTGAAAATTGTCAAAAATAACTTACGGGTAGACCAAATATGACAACTTTTTTGTCCTGAAACATAAAGTAAAAAAATCAGTATTTAAGCCACAAACATTTAAAAAAAAAAAAGGGAATCTAAAATTGAAAATGGAATTCGAATACGATAAAAAGGGAGGGGGGGAATGCAGAAACCTTGAAGATGTCTTTGAGAGGGGTGGTGGCGAACTGAGAGGAGACGCCTTCATCCCAGCTCCGAGCTTTCTGGAGAGAAACATCCGGAGCGGCCGAGACTATGTCGGTGCCTACAGCAACCTTGGCGTAAGACCTCGACGAAGCTCCGATTTGAAGGCCTGCAACGATGGATTTGATAGCTGAGGAAGTGGTAGCCCGCTTCGCAATCAACGAAGCCATGTCTAAAATCAATCTCGCTACTTCTCGAAGATCACTTGTCAACTAATTCTTCATCACATGTACAGATATTGAGGGGAACAGAGGCAACGCATGTGGGCTTCATATCACTTTAGGCTTCGGCCCATTGGGCTTCTTCTACTTCCTTGGACTTAGGCCTCCCCGAGTACACTTATATGGATAAACATTCTAGCATAAATTCTACACGATTCGGAAAGCATTTTCCGCGGCGTGTGCACGTGCGCGTTTGTGAGTGAAGAAATAATATATTAGTTATATTATTTATATAAAAAAAGATAATTAGAGATATAGTAGTAAAAGAATAAATTTTTTAATTTAATTCCGGAAAGTATTTTTGTTAAATTTTTTATGTTTAATATTAAATAAATAAAATATTTTTATGTTAATATTTTATAATTATATTTTATGAAAAATATTTTTGTTAAAACAAATAAATTTTATTTCTTATTATATTTTACACATTTTTACATTATAATCAGGGATGTGGTTGAGGCAAATATTTCTAGTTAAAACATAGTAATGAGAATTTCATAATGACTTACACTTATACTTTGACCAATAAATAATCGTTTTTTAAATTTAACAAATATTCAATTGTAATATCAAAATTATTTATTTATCAAAATGCATGTGAAAATAATATAAACATTTGAGTGCTATAATAGAATTAAAAATATTTCCCTGGCTCGGGTAACAGCCGCTATCATTATTGAACCACGACGTTATTTCAGTCACCATTACTCCTGCAAACGATTAGTTACGATTTATTTCCTTCAATATTTTAAATAATTTTTTAAATTTAAAAAACAGTTGTAAAAATAAGATAAAAATAGGCCTAAAAAGTACAAAAGCCCTGCATTTATAGAGCTTATATGCATTTTTTTACATTTTAAATTTATATTTATATTATTTATAAAATATTTTAAATTAAAAAAAAAATTGAAACCGAATATTCAAGTTAAGGGGGTTATTGTTGAAATCTCGTGATAATTATTTATTTGTCATTGTGCCAAAATGACAATATCGTGAAAGCCTTATAGCATAATTGACAAAAATTTTATATATACCAAAAGTGAGATTTAAAATTGAGATCCAGATTTTTTGTATTTGCTAAATTGAGTTTTACATATTTATTCCATCATTTCATTTTTAATTAATTCAAAATTTAATTTTAAACCTCACTTTATATATAGAGAACATTGCCATATAATTATATAAACCGTAAAATTTAGGATTTAGATCTCAGGATCATGCTATAACTAGAAATATTTCCTGCCTCAAGTGATCAATCAATGGACATCTCTTAAAATGAAATGAAATAATTTTTTCGTAGCAAGAAAAAAACTTACATAAATTTTGTCTAGGCATGTTATATAAAAGAAAATTGTAAAAAATTCGAAATGCTACTTAAATAATGTTGGAAAATATACATTCGTTAGTACATTTTTTCTCTTGGTTCGAAATTTATGAGTCTCATTAATTTGTGCCTGTTTGAATAGGAGTTGACAATAAATTTTGGATTTCGGGATTACCTTTCTTGCCAATATTTTGATGTTTGGAAACCAAAAAAGTTAAAAGAGCATTTTCTGGAACGGAAGTAAGTTGGTGAAAAACTAAAGATCTTTTTCACCCAAAAAAAAATGAAGAAGAAGAAGAAGAACTATAGATCTCCTTCTTAAGTGAACCTATTCTACATTTTAATTTCATTTTTAACCCTAATTTTTTTCTACTCGTATTTTAACGGCTAAATTAATAAATTAATCCATAAAATTAAAAATTGTTAACAAAATAATTCCTAAATTTTATAAGTTATAATTTTTTTCAATAATAATTTATATATATGTAATTTTATCTCTTTGTATAATAATCCAAGAATAAAATTATCAATGTAGATCTATACAAAGAAATAAAATTATTTATATAAATTACTATTTAAAAATAAATTTATAATTTTATATAATTCAAAAACTATTTTATCAATACTTTATAATTTCAAGGATCAAGTTATTAATTTTGTCTATTTTAATTCCATGTTTTATGTCTTTTCAATGTTTTCATACTAAAAACAATTACTGTTAATACATTCAACCAAACTAACTTCTTTCAAAAATAATTTTTCGCATCCATCTCAAATATAAAACTTATTAATATAAAAGTAATTCTTATAAATTTAATTCTCTCATAATTAACAATAATGAAAAGTGATCGGTTTCTTTGGAAATTTGTCAGCCCTCTGATATTCTACCAAAAATCGTGCGATCGGCTTCACTGGTTTACTGTACGGTCGTAGCCATGTTCCAGTCTCGTGTATTCCAGATGTGATCCCGGAGTTTTTCTAATAAGCTCTAACAAGATACCCTCCGATGAAAAATCTCATACGTTTTATCTCATCTCATGTTTCACAACATCCGCATCGGTAAAGCAGTTGTTTTCTCCTATTACAATGACACCATACACTATTTTGTTAATCACAGGCAAACATGTAGCATAAAAGTCCTTACTGCAAACAAAGATTTTCCCAACAGAAGATGTCTTCCAATAAAGTCTTATTACCAACACATTTTAAATGAGATCAATTATTTTACAAAGTTCATCTCCAGACTATGAAAATCAAATGACCTAAAGTTCAAATCGCATGCAACAGTCAGTTTCCTCACATTTGCCATGAGTATGACCGTTCAGTTTCCTATATCAGAATCTTATCGTCGAGGTAAGTGGAAGAAAACAATCTCCCAGCATCAGTGCAGTGTCTAAGATGAGCATAAAGCAGGCTTAAACTCGCTGGTGTATTCCGCGTCTTTTATATGACCAAATACTGAAACTTACAGCCAGCAATGCAGGACAGTTAGAAAAACCAGGATGTAGTCCTTTGGCAGCTTCAGAGACTCAGACTTGGAATTAAATCGTAGAAGGCAGCTATAATAGCAGATTCTCAGGAGAAAAGAATGCATCAACAGCATCTAATTGCCTACAATTAAAAAAAATTAAATAAAATATTGACAGCATCAGCGTTTATATCTGCAAAGTGCAAATAACTATCTTCCTGTCAAATTAAAACTGCAGGAAAAAACCTTTGTATGCAAACATGAAAAAGTTACATTGCTGTCTTAAAATAAACGCAGAGAAAATGGAAAAATATAATCTTGCCATAAACCAATGAGCAAACTGAATTAAGATTTGAACTTTCCCAGGTGCATGAAGAATGCACTACGCATTTGGACTTCCACATTAAAATGAGGCAGTTAGTATTCTCACTTCAGTATAGCTAAAGTGACAAGCAATATGTTCATTTCTTCTACTATTAAATCCGTTCTATTGAACGTGGTTTATTTGAAGTCCAGATAGGCCATTATCATCAGATGAAAGTAAATCATAGAAGTGTAATATACACATAAAAGATGAAAATAAATCATAGAAGTCATTAAAGTTGCTTGGAAAAAACTGCAGGACACTAGAATTTCTCTCCAAAGTTTTGCAAAACGTAGGCCAGATTTAAAGCAAGAAACCATGTTCATAAAAGAATTTCAGACTTTTTTTTATGAATTGCAAAAAATAGGCCAGATTTAAAGCAAGAAACCATTTTAAGATTACTAATTCCTGAAGCAAAGAAGGGAGATGACGAAGTGAGGATCTAGTTTTATATTTCCACTGCATATATAACCTAAACTATCTTAATTTTTTGCTTACATATAACCCAAATTATTCCATGGGGACCCTTATGCAAAACTTGAAACAAAAAATTGTACATACTGTGATATCCAATGTAGGAAACCGCACTGAAGTTTATTAATCATATTTAATGATTATGGCATCCTCCAGACCAATTAATTACCAAGAAAATAATCACAGGATGTTTTTGAATTCCTTTCATAGATATAGATCATTTTGTAAAGCACTCACCAGTTCTTTGGTTATGCCACTTCTCTATGCTTCCGTACCAACCCCACTGGAAACATAGAGCTGCAACACGCACTATTCCAATAGTGACAACCTCAACAAAAGCTGTCAAGTATGATCTCTGAGGGGATAAACCAGCAGTTGCTATGGACAGCAACACACCCTCCAAGTTACAGGCAACAATGAAACTGCCTGATTTGATTCCATTTAAAGCTTTCTGTGCAACATCATCAGCTTTCATTGCACCAGATGAGGCAGCAATCACACTCGTCAGCTGTGGTCTTATCTTGGTTTCTGTAGAGGGCAACAGAAAATTTGTAAATTCACTTCAATTACAGGGAAAGAAAGAAAATTTCCAAGAGATAATGCACACAGGATATCTGAGACGAAGGAGATTAAAATGTAAAATGTAATTTTTTATATCTATGACAACATAAATTTAAAAAATTCATGTGCGCAATATGCAATCTGCATAATGAGTTGAGTCATGAAAATACTCTATAAACACCTGTTTCAGGACTGATCTAAAAATATCCTACTAACAATTTTCAAACATGAATTAGGATCGGAATGACAAGACATTTCAGATAAAAATAAAAATTAGATCGTCAACAATGCAAACTGAAAAATCCAACTAATGAACTCTGGCAATCGACAGAGAACTCTATGCAAGAGAAAAAATGAGTTTAATCAAGTAATAGGTACAAGCATTCACTTTCTAGACCCTACCTCCCAACATTAATATAATGAACTTGAAGCTTATGCTCATGAGATGTATTAACACAAACTGTTAAACAGGTTAAAGTTAATAATGAATCTAAATAAGTTATCAGGAGTCATTGATTTACATATATAAGCTCAGTAATTTACATTAGCAGTTTAGTACCTTCTGACAGACCAGGAGTATCTGTATCTGGAGGGAATATTAGAGAGACATGAATATTATCCGTAATGACTTCCTGTTGCAATGCTTCTGCTAAACCACGGAGGCCAAACTTACTGGCGGAATATGCTGTATAACCATAGATACCCACCTAGAAAACAAAGATACATCAACTGATGATAGTTTCACAAGACTAACTTAGAACATTGTTACAGTCCATCCAGCAAAACGGTCAAAATCTACGTTATAACAATCCGCTATAAATCCTAACGTTGAAGAATAATTCGGAAGTGATGTGTATATACAAAGTTAGAAGTCATATCCAATGTAAACCAAATGCGGTTTCGCAACGCCCGGGGGGCGGGGGGGGGGGGGTGTTTGGAGAACACCCAGTAGTAACAAATCAAACCGATATATCAACCATTTCATTCATCATTATAATCTAACAAGATAGAGCAACTGCAAAACCTCAACTAAACTCAACAACGCTTCAAAATTTATCCATTTCAAGCTTTAAAATTGCATGCCATTATCGTACAAAAAGAACTATAGTTACCTGACCAGCTTGTGATGACATGAGAGCAACTGAAGCAGGTCCTTTGTCCTTTCTATTCTTCATTCCAGGCAACGCAGCCTTAATCATATTAAAACTCCCCATCAAATTCACGTCCACCATGAACCTCACCTCACTCAATTCCTGCTTCTCCAGTTCCCCAGGAACGAAAACCCCTTGATTCACAACCAACACGTCAATTGGCCCCGCTTCCTCCACCGCCTTCCTCACTGCATCGAAGTCGCGCACGTCGGCGGGGAACACCGCCACGTCGATGCCAGTGGCAAGGCGAATCGCGCTCTTTGCCTCCTCTAACTTCCCCGGGGAGCGGGCAAGGATGGAGACGCGAGCGCCCTCGGACGCAGCACGGTGGGCGAGGGCGAGACCGATGCCGCTGGAGCCACCAGTGATGAAGACATGACGATTCTTAATAGGGATCTTGACGGGGCGGGGCCGGACAATGAATTTTAGGAATATAAGGAGTGCAAGAGGGAGGAGAATGAAGAGGCAGAAGAAGGAAAAGTAAGCGTCCGCCATTGATGGAGCTCGAAGGAATAATAGAGGAAAATCAGAAGTCAAGACTCAAACGTAAAATACTGAGGAATTCGGAAATGAGCTACGTGGACGACATGGCCCATTGCTGACCATTTTTGTCTGACGTGGAAAGATATAACGGGGTGTAGTTTAGCTGCTGTTTTATTTATTTATTTTTTTGGGCAAGCAATGGAAAATACAAAACAGGCCACACAGACCACCCAAAGAAGGAACAAAAGAGAAAGCCGAAACTCAGCGATACTAAATATGGGCTAAAGTAACACGACACAGGACCGGAGAGATGGAAGGTTTCATTCGCCTCAAAAATTTTATTTTTTGAAAAATAAAAAATAAGTAAGTTATTTAATTACTTATTATCTTATAAATTAAAAAAATATTTTTTAAAAAATTTCATTTCTCATAAAATATAAAAAATTATTTACCTACTTTTTCTTTAGGTAAGTTCATTTTTTTATATTAATTATAAATATAATAATAATATTATTCTAATTAAATTTAATTAATAATAATTAAAATTTATTATTTTATATTATAATAATATTAAAATATAGTAGTTATTTTATTAATATTTTTTATAATATTTAAAATTAAATTAAATTAAATATAAAAAATTATTCTCAAAAAGTATCATTTCCTAAATGTCAATCAAATAATTTTAAATATTTTTCAAGAAATTTACATTAAAAATTATTTTTTAAAAAGTTGAATTTTTCATCAAAAATTATTTTTTACTCAAATTAAACGGCTCCTTAATATCTAATCAACTTGATTGTTTGCTACTCCCTGCACAATAAGCAAAGTTTTTTAGAAAAAGCGAGGCAGTTGCCCAGGATTTGGCACGGATATGTATTATGAAATTTGAAGCTAAGTCTTGGGAGGACAATCATTTGTTTAAAGTTTTTGGTGCGTTTGAATATGTTTTTCATTTTTTATTTATAAAAATTGTTCTTAAAATTGTTTTCAAATTTGTGAAAAGTAAAGAATAAAGAAATTTTTATTTAATTATGAAATTAATATTAAGAATAAAAAATAAGTTAAAAATATCTAAAAATTATTTTTATTTTTTATTTTTAAGTTATATATTTAGAATTACAATTTTAAAAAATAAAATTTGAAAATAGTTCCTAACTGGAGAACTTTTATTTTTTAAAAAATAAAAAATTATTTTCAATAATAGTAAACAAACTAATCTCTAATATTTTTTCATATATATATATATTTATTTTTATAGAATTTACATCTTCATATTTAACCATAAGAAATAGTTGGCATTCATTGATAAGGTTAATATGAATGTGAAAAATAAATGAATCAAAATTGCTAATGTTACAACCTAGACGTGCAATAATACTTGTTTGCTCATCTAAGAACTCAAATCTTTAGTACTTGACATGGAATCAGTATTGAACATTAAAAAAATGAAAGAAAAAAGTCTGCATAATTAGATGGGGTTACAGTCTTGACATTAGAAACATATCAACTCTCTAACTCTAATAATAGGAAATTGCATGTTGAATATGTGCAAGTTGCAGCTGCATTCACAGCCAACTATTTGTCTAAGCAATAGAATGCAAAAAAATGTTATACTTGTAACTATAGGCTTCACTTATACAGTTAGATGTGTTAATAGAAGACCCTATAAATTGCAGAAAACATGGAAATCCACTGGACCTAAAAAAAATTATATTTTCCATCTAGTGCAAATCATAAGCTGTGTTCCAATTTACATGTTGCAAGCTTTGGTCACAAAGTATAAGCTAATCAATTATCATGAAATCGTCGGTTTTTAGTGTGTGCTTTTACTTAATTAGAATAGTGCAAATGATCACAAAACCTAAGAACCTCAAATTAATGCCAAAATAATTATATCAATATAAAAACTATGCATGAAATAGCATAAAAAGAATCTTCAATAACTTGAAAATTATTATACCCAAGAAGCAATTATAACTATAGCAAAAATAAACTCACGTAAGAAACACTAAAAGAATTAACTATGTAAGCTAGTTTACATGTTGGGAGAGGAAGAGGTCTCCTCTTACTTGGTTGGATTTATTTTTGAGTGAGTTTCTAGTAGAACACCTTATACAAAATTAGTTTACAGGGCAATGCCATTACTAGTTTACCATTATGCAAAAATACGTTAGTTCATGGACTTTCATAGACCAATATAAGCAGGTCTAAATTTCTACTCATATATAAAAACAAACCCATTTATGAGTTGTTATGGGACTTTCACGAGCCAAACCTAAACCAATACAAACAAGTCCATATCTCAATGCGGATTAAACAAGTCAATCATGGGAACTCAATCTGACCTATCTAGTTAGCAACCTTAGAACCAAGCTAATTTATGTATTTTATGAGTTATCAACTTGGAAGTTTTAATTTGGATTTAAAAAATTCATATATGAATTTTTTTAAAAAATATTTTAAATTTTTAAATTTTCAAACATTAAAAAAATTAAAATCATTACAAAAAATAACATATTCAAGTATAAATAAGTCATAATACATTTAAAATTTATATATAAAACTTTAAAAAATACTATACACATATAATATATGTTATAAAATATCCAAAAAATAAAAATATTATCAAAAAATAATTGATAACATAACTCTATATAATTACAAGTGAGAGAAAGGATGTGATTTTGTATGAATTAATAACTTAGGCCTATATAAAAATTAAAAAATTAAATATCAAATAAAAAATATGTAAGGTAACCTAGCCCGTTTGCATAGACTATAGATCGGGTTGAGTTTAATCTACATTTAAAATGGATTCAAATTAAAAAGCATTGGTTCACGCAGACTCATGGCTCACAAGCCAAATCAACAACCCTAATAATCTTATATGTGAATATTTGCAATTTTGGTACAATAATTGGTTGACCTTAGATGAAACTAGTAGCCTTTTTATATTAAAAATTATGCTTAAAACAAATTCAAAAGAGTAAGTTTGTTATGCCTTCCCTAGAGATTTTAGAAGTTTATTTTGGGAGAAAAAAATAAGTGATTGGCTTTTACAGAAATAATTAGTTTATTTTAATCATAATAGCTTAAAATAAATATTTTACAATTATAGGAATAATTTTTTATAGAAAAGATGAGAGTGGGAAATTGAGGGAAAAAGAAATCATAAATTAAAAGAAAGGCTTTTGAAAAAATAGGAATAAATCATTTGAGTAAATTCATAATGAGGAACTTGTATGATTTATTTAGGAAAGGTGTAGGGAATAGAAAGTTTAAAGGTCATGAGTGAATAAAAGTGAGTTTAAAGAAAATTTTAAACAAATATCGAAAATACTCCCACCCTCTTTGTAGGCCTAACTTTACCTCTCACTTCATTTTTTCATCACAACCTAAAACCCCTTTCCCTTCAATTTTTTGCTTTCTCTTCATCATTTCTTCAACTAATCAAGAAAGAACAAAGTAATTTTCTATCAAACTTTTTGAATAATTGAGGTGAGGGCATCTAAATCTTCATTAATCTTAAACTTCTCTTCCATTTTTTTTTTAATTTTCATGAAGCTTAAACTTTAAGCATAAAGAAAGAAAACTTGAATCCTAACATGAAATCCTTACAATTTTGGATGATTAAGGCTAAAGAATCATGAATTCAGCCTCCTAAATCTTCTTCCATACCAAGTGAATGTACATTATAACTCAAAATTTAAGATTTAGATAGTTTGGTATGATTATGAAATTTTTCGATTTTTTATAACAATACCATTTACTTTTTATTGTTATCAAACACCCTATCAAACCATATTAATCAAAAGTTATAAAAAGGTTTACTTATTTTTTGT
This sequence comes from Sindora glabra, assembly GCA_020226215.1. Lineage (NCBI taxonomy): Eukaryota > Viridiplantae > Streptophyta > Magnoliopsida > Fabales > Fabaceae > Sindora > Sindora glabra. Next base: position 40,337,340 of record CM035232.1, on the reverse strand, counting down.
GTGTTGATTAATTTGGTACATTGAATGTATGATTGTGGTATAAACCTATACAAGCATGAAAAATGATATGAATGAGAAATTATGAATTGTATGATGTTAGTTCTATCATTGTCTTGTTAAGATGCACATGATGTGATGATATTATAGTATAATCATCATGCATGTTTGATTGTTAACTCCAATAAGTGTAGATAATTATATATGTCTATAATGATACTAATGAAAATTGAATTGTGAAATTGTATGATTTAAACATAAATGATTATATTTGATTGTGTTAATTCTAGGGAAAGTGCTATTATGACATGTATGATTAAGTGTATAGGTTGTAGATAGGTAAATTTAGTTAGCAAGCTATTTATTAATCATTTATGATTTATTTGAACTAAAATTTTTATTCATTAAGCCCTAGATTACCCCTCCGTGTATTTTATCTTTACAAATTCACAAATTGATATTTCATCACCACTTCAAAGTAGAACTTTCAAGAATTCATCTAGTATAACTTTAGGTAGCATTGGATATTACATTATAGATACGTGTGGATCATTATTTATAGGAAGTAAAAAGGGTAGTGAGTTAGTAGATTATATTTTGTAACACTAGTTTAACTAACCTGACCTCGAACTTGATAGATATATTTACGCGTGCCATTTTATGAATTTTGAGTTATATTTCTTTCCTACATAACAATACCATTTACTTTTTATTTATGCATGAAGAATTTCTAAAACTCTCACATATGGTTTGATAAATAAATAAGGATCTAGTTTGAGCTAATAGAAATCAAGTAATAGGTTCCACACCAATTATAACTATGGTCAGGTCATGATAAAGGTAGAAGAAGAAAAGGTTAAATTCATAGTATATCTAGAAATTGAATGATTTGATATGGAAAAATTATAAAAATAAGGAGTCAGAACACAACTTTTGTAATTTTTACCCAAATCTTGTAATTTTTTTATAAGAATTTGTAATTTGTTTAATAAAGTTTGAAATTTTTTTATAGAACTCATAAATTTTTTGTATTGCAAGTTTCACTATTTATATTTTGAAATTTATGGAAAAAATTGTAAGATATTATGAAAAAAATTTATAAAATTTATATAAAAAGTTACACACCACAAATAATGTAATTATGAAAAAGATACCAAGTTAATATAAAAAGTTATGAATTTTATGAAAATATCTCATAAAATTTACAACTTTCTCGAGGTTGTAGTGAAGCAAATATAGACATGTAAATGAAAATTCTTACTACAATAAGAGAGGTATAGATATAAAATTAAGAGAAGAAAATGCATGGATCCCTTCAAAGTAAAGTCTTGCATATACTTTGAGCTTATCTATGTCTCTTAATAAGGTAAGAATTAATTTCTATTTATTTATGAAGTGTATTAGAATCTTTATTTAATATGTCATATAATTTTTTTCTTTGTGATTAGTTTTTTTTTCTAATTTTTATCGATTTTTATCATAACATTTACTTGTTATAATTTTCTCCCTTTTTCAATATGCATGTATAGGCTAAAAAAAAAAGAGAAATGAGTTTAGTTAAGATAAACATATCTTAACCCTTTATAGGCTTAGTTGGGTATGAGTCATGCTCAAAGTAGTGAGGTGTTACAAGTCCCACATGGTGTAAATTATTGTTAGTTAGGCATGAGTTATGTCTAAGATAATGGGATATTATAAGCCCTCGGTGGTTCTAATTGTTGATGATTAGGCATAAGTCATGCCTAAGGTGCTTAATGGGACAAACATTTTCTTAAGCTAATGATGACCGCGCCAATTGAAAATTTAGGATATTATCATATTTAATGAAAGTAATTATATGGATATGTCATTCAAGATAAAGGACTTGTGTGTCAAGAGAATGTCCAACACTTACAGGCTGGCAAGTGAATGCTGTTTATGATCACTATTGAGCGAGTGATTATAAAGCTATGGGTTAGCAAACTAAGTGCAAGTAGATGATAAGTGTTTATGACTTAGCCAAACAATTTATGACAAATGACACTTTAATTGAATGGAGTTTTTATGCTTACCTTCTTCCTCACCATCGAAAGGAATCGATGAAGGCATTCATTAAATAATTATATAGTTAAGCAATGGACAATGCTTAATAAAATAAAATTCTTAATTTTACTTGCCTTATACCCAATAAAACTTAGTTGAATGGAGTTCTTACTTTTATCCTCATCCTTGCCATTAAGAGGTTATTGAGTTTAAACTTCAAGATATATTTTTTACCAATGTTGAAGAACTTTTTCTATAATTAACAGCTTGAACTATTTCAAGGAGATTTTATTCATGCTTATAAGAGCTAATGGTTGAAGCTTTAAATGCAACTTATTTGAGGCTCATGGTTGCTTATCTTATATGTTTAGGTTTTCCCTTATGACCTTGGAAGATCCATTTTGAGTTTGATAGAGTATGGATGAGCTATTAAGGTATAACTTCATATTAAAAGAGTCACTTGAACTAAAATTAAGTATTGAGAAAAATGCTTGAGCTTTTAATAGACATTGAGCATTATGCTTAAATTTTAAATAGCGATAAGGGAGTTACTCATGCTTTCAATAGATATTGAGGGATCTACTTAAATTTTGGATGGTATCAAGGAAACTATTTAGGCTTTTAGTATATACCATTGGATGGTACCAAGCAGGAGTGGAAGTAGACTAGATCAAGTTAGGCTTTACTTAAAATAAACTATGGTTACATAAAAAGAAATTGGCTTGGCCGGTAAGCCTATGGTAGGCTTAAAATTTGGCTAAGACTAATTCATATATAATTTTTTCAAGGTTCAGCTTTACCTATTAGCTTTAATAGGCATAATAATTAGTAAATATTCTTCAAAAAATGAAACATAACTAATGTAGAAAGTTATTCAAGATTTAACTAATGATCATATTTTAATTTGAACATTTCTTGACTAATTAGAAAATGTAAAGTTTAAAGTTAACTTCAATTCAAACTCAATTTGATCCTAAAATAAATATAGATATCACAATAATAATTTTAAATTAATCATTAAAATAACTATAATATAAACTAAAATTAAGAGAATAAGTATGTGTTAAAAATTTTCAAACACATTTTAAAATGCATACAAAACATTTTTTTAAATATTATTTATAATTTAATATAGAAAATATAGACTAGGTCAATAGGCTAAAGTTTAAATAATATAACCTAACTTATTTCATGATTGAGTCAAAACTTCAACTTAAACCTATTTTATTTTATAAATAGATTGAGTTAAGTTAAATTAAAAATAAATTAGACTTCCAAGAGTAGGTTGGATAGCCTATTTCCACCTTAATTCCAAGGAAACTACTTAAGCTTTTAGTAGATGTTGAAAGATCTGATTGGATTTTAGATGGTGCTGAGAGAACACAAGCTTTCAATAAATATCGAGAGATTTGCTTGAATTTTGGATGGTGTTGAGAGATCTGCTCACACTTTTAGCAAATACAAAGGGATCTGTTTGAATTTTTTTTTAAATGCCGAGGGATCTGCACGCATGTGTAAACCATAAATGGGGCAATAAGAAATAGGCGTTTAAAATTTATATATTTCTAAGTTTTTCTTTAAGTACTTTTATGGTAGGATGTTTATGAGAAATATAAATATAATTCTAGAGAAAGAAAGAAATTTTGAAGAGAGAAATTTTTTAGGAATAGAACAATCTTTTGGAGAGAAATTTTTTTGAAAGATTCTTTGGAATTTTTTTAAATTGTAAAAGACTTACTAATAAAGTAACCTTAAAAATTGGTAAAATTATAATCATGCATTACAGTTAGATATACATTTTAGTTTAACCTCTCAATATTCTTTGATATATAGTTTAAAATATTTAAATAAAAAATTATAATTTAATGATTCATTCTCGTATTTCTTCTTCTCATATATAACATTTTTTTCTGGCTCTCCGGTAACCTTTAAACATACAGTAAATTTCAAATTTCAGGATTTTCTTTTCATCTCGCCTGTTCCTCTGTTGTCCACTTCAGCATGCAGGGATTTTGGCCACTGGCCACACATGTCGGGAAAATGAAGAGGGAGAGGTGAATCAAACTAGCAATTTTTTCACAAATGGTGCCCATCAATAAGGATGATTATGATATATTATTCATGTAATAATATATTAATATATTATTAAATTTAATTATATATCAAATTTATTTTTTTTTAAATTAGATTTGATATATTATATAATAGTATATTAATAATCAAATTTAATAATATAATAATTATATTAATAATGTGAGAGATTAATCCTTATCAATGGAAGGGAAAATAAGAAAAAAGAAAAGAAAATTTTTAAAATTGATTAAAAAGGAAAATTTAAAGGAGAGAAAATTTTTAAATTGTGATGGTTAAAAATAATATAAAGGATGGGTCAATTTATTTTTTATTTTTAAAAATAATTTTTTCAATTTTATGTTAAAAATACAAGAACTTGGTTGAGAAACTATTTTTAGAATTTATTTTTAAAAATTATGAATTTGTTTGTTTTCTATTTTTAAAAATAATTTTTATTTTTTATTTAAAAAAATTATTTATCAACCTATTTTTAAAATATATAATTTTAAATTTACAATTTAAAAATAAAAAATAAAAATAATTTTTAAATATTTTTAGAAATTATTCTCTCATTCTTGATATTAATTTTATAATTAAATAAAATATTTTTTATTTGTGGTATTGACCACTTTATATTCTTTATATTCTTTCAATTTGAAAATAATTTTTTTAAAAATAATTTTTGAGAACATTTTCTAAAAATATAAAATATCCAACCGTACCTTATAACTCTAAATGTGTAATTTAAAAATAGAAAAATAGAAATAACTTTTAGATACTTTTTGAAATTATTTTCTTATTTTAAATATTAATTTTGTAACTAAATAAAATATTTTTTATTTATAATATTTACTATTTTTTATTCTTTATTTTGCTTTGATTCCAAAATAATTTTTCGAAAAAATTTTCTAAAAATAATTTTTAAAATTATAAAATAAAAATATATTCAATTATATCCTATATTTTTTTCTTCGATTTTTCTATCAAACCAAGCCCTGAAGAATTTTGAAATTTAAAAATTTTCCTTCATTTTCTTTCTTTTCCGTTGTTCCAAGCTTACGGTTAGTGGTGCATTCTTAAACAGCATTACTGACGTAAAAGAAGTGGGCCCACACTACTTGATTTACAAATACATGATTAAAAGCTTGTGCTTGCATTCAGAAACCCTACTTTGCCAACGGTGCTGATCGAATTTTTCGAATCAACATCGACGTAGGTTAATTTGTGGGTGCCCTCCACTTTTTGGCTGTCTTCCATAACTTTTGTTTGCGTCGGTAGAAAAAGGTGGGAAAAAATATTGAAAAAAAAGGATTAAAATAAAGTTTTAGATATTTAAATACTACGAAAAATTTGAGATGGAAAGATAAAAAATTGAGAAAGTAATTTGGAAATAATCAGCAAAATATTTTCTGACAAATGGGTATAAAAATGGGATAAAACCTTAATATTATAAAATTACTTTTTGAAGGACTTATTAAATAATTTTATTGATTTATAATAGCTACGATTTTATCATCTAAGAAATAACCTTTTATTTTTAATTAAATTAAAAAATAAAAAAAAATATTATTTTTATCTATTTTTTGTACATTCAAAAAATAAGTCAAAAAATATTTTTTATATATTCTTTTCACTTTTTTCAAAAATATAAACATAGGTTAAAGAAAATTTCTCATGGAGTCCTCACCCCTTTATTTAGTATCACTATCAATCATTTTTTTTAAATTTATTTCAACACCCTGGTTCATCCTTTTTGAATTTAGTTTTTGATACTATTTTCTCAACATATAATTGATATGTACATTTTGTAATATATTTGTTTAAGGTTTTAGAAATATTTAAAAATTAATTATGATTTAACATCCTTATGAAATTATAAGTTAGTTAATTTTTTTCTTGTTATGAATTTTATAAAAAAATAAAATTTCTAAATACTATAAAAATTAGTAGAATCGATTTTAAAATAAAGTTATCAAATATATAATAAATTTATGTAATTATTTTTTAAAATTTAATTCTTTCAAAATATGTCATACACGCCGTTAAATTTTTGGTCAAATGATATATTTGGGAGAGTATCTAAACAAAATATTGTCTTTTCTTTCGTTTTTTCTTTTTTTTTTTTAACAATAGAAGCATAAAACATATAATTATAAAATATTAAAATAAATATATTCAATATTAAATGTAAAAAAATTAGTGGAAGGTATCTCTCTTTATAAAGAAAAAATTTATTTTTCTCTAATATCATGATTCTAACTAGATATTATATTTTTAAATTACAATATATATATATAACTCAATTATTTATATATAAGAATATGTTATTTTCCTATAAAATATATTTTCACAAAACAAATTGAGCCTTCATTTGTTATAAGTGATCAGAATTTGGAACATGTTAATTCTTTTCTATCTTATTACAAATTGAATTCTTAACTTAAGCAAGGGACTATTTTGAGGGAAAGAAACGCATAAAATTCTCATAGATTAAGTAAAGCTTCAAGCATGCTCTATGGTATAAGTGGAAGCAAAGTCTGCATAATCTAACATATGCCAATATCTGCAATTTTGGTGCAGCAAATGGTTTGCCTTTGATAGAATTGGCAGCCTATCCATACTGAAAAATATGCTCAAAACACAGTAAAAAAGATTAGGATAGAAGAAAAAATGATAAAATCCACAAATATATCTAGAAATTGAATAATTTGATATGGAAAAAAATATAATATACATTTATACACCTAAATCAATATTCTTACTCCAGATGTACTGAGAAACATAGGAGTCCCACAAAGATAAAGTCTCCTGCATATTTTTTAGAGTCTATCTATATTTCTCATAATGAAATGAAATTTTTCATTGCATATTAAAATATTTATTTTTTATAATAATAAAAATAATTAAATTACTAAATACATACGCGTAAAACAAAAAATTAAGTCTTAAATATAATAAAAAAATATAAAACTTTCAAGAAATATAGAATTTCAGATATAGAATTTCATATGAACAAAATTCTTGACTAAATTATCTATTTAATATGTTAAATAGCTATTTTTGTTGTGCTTAGCTTTTTCATTTTTTAGCCATTTTGTTATGACATTTACTTTCCTGTAATTTCCTCTCCTTCTTTTTCTTTTTCTTATATTTTTTCTTTTTATAATAGCCCAAAAAAATGAGGGGATATATTCATACAACCAATATAAACACTATATATAGACAGTTATCCAATGAGAAGGGAAAATAAGAGAAAATATGAATAAATGATTGGATTTATATCATTAACTGAACAAGAACAAACTTATCTTACACATCTAACCAGACAAAAATCATACTTATTCACAAGATGGAAGGTTGCAGAAACTTGGGTTCAACCTTCCTATATAATAATTACACACTAAGCAGTAGGTTATTTAAATATATTAGATTTTTCCATGTACGTATAGAATCACCTATAAATCAATTTCAATCATTAATTAAATCCACAATATTATTGCCTAAATAATAAAGAATTAGATCCATAATTAATTAATTAATCAGCAGAATTGATATTTATTGAAATATGCAGTACTGCTGGAGACGAATCTGTCCTCCAAATCAGCCGTTTCTGGCCTTGAAAGAATAAGTGTCAGGAACTTGAGAAGCCATTTTTGAATTCTCAGACTGTTTCTGCTGATGTTTTGCATATGAATTAGATCTTCCCTTCCTTTGTTTCCTCCTTGGCTGTGTAGACTGAGGGATGAAAACTCCGGTTCCTTTGCTTTCTCTTCTGTAGGCCTGCTGGTAAAAGAACACAGCCGGCGGAGGAGGGTGGATTGTTCCAGAAAAAGCCTGAAAAAATTTCTAGAAATATTAATTAACTGTTTTCTTTGAAAAAAAAAATTCTCTTAGAATTAATAGTTTGAACTTTGAAGAAAGAAAGTTGAGATAATGAAGAAATTAACCTGAAGAGAGTCTGCTGGGCAACGAGCAAGAGGGTCTTCATCTTCATCCATGATGAGGAGAGAGATTTGCTTGCTTAAATCTGCAAAGAAAAGATCATCTTCCAGCTCCACAGCAACTTCCATAGGTGTGCAAATCAAGAAGGAGCTTGAGGAGCACACTATGCTTGTAAGACCGGCAATTAATCTTTACTAATCTCACTCTTTCAATGAATTTTTATTTCCCCCTTTTTTCCCCCCAGCTTGTTGGATATATAGGTCTTATATAGAGAAGAGGGCAAAGTATTGAGGAGCTTAGATGAATAGAATGGGCATGTGGGTTGGTGGGCCATGGTCCCATTTGCCCTAAGACCTGTATGTATCTAAAATGCTACTTATATTTAATAAGGTAATATTATTTTTACTTTTTAATATTTATTTTTTATTCACTTTTTCTTTAAAAATCATAAAATTATAATTTTGTGAATCTCATTATCTATTAAAAAGAAGTAAATATTTATTTTTTTAAAAAATAAAAATAATATTTTATTATTTAATATTGTTCACAAATTAATATGCAATGAATATTCAATAGAATCCAAATAAGTGAGAAGATAAACATATAAATTTAATTAATTCGCATTAAATCATGTGTAATTGAGTGACATATTATAAGACATCATATGAATCTAACATGATAGCACTGAGGCCCTACAAGAATGATGGAAGTGTATTTTGATATTATCCATTTGAGCAAATAGGGATGAGGAACAGCAGGCTACAGCCCATGTCAAGATATCTAATCCAAGATAGACTCAATCTTGAGGCATACTTGGCTGTGGATTTCTCACCTCCTTAAACAGTAAGTTATGGCTGATATATTTTCATATATAGCCTTATTATCATATGATGCACAGGAGACAAATATATGTTTGCCCTCACAGATTCTTATCTGTTTGGTATTGTTGCAAGGATTGCTCATGGTTAAGATTGAGCCAGCCAGTCAAATTTAAGTTGGATGTGGATCTGCATGTTGTACAACTTGCTAAAGGGTCCCATTTATTTAGTATCAAAAAGTCTTTGAGACCTGTAGGAGTGGTTTTCTTTCCTAATGACATTGAAAAGTTCTTGAATTTCCAACCGATTTTTTTTTTTAAATTGTAGATCTCATTAAAAAAAATGTGAAATTCAAAGTAAAATTCATATTTTTATTTTTTCAAAATTGACAAAAATTTGATAGAAAAAATATAGAGAATTCAAATCTATTTGAAGTCCTTGTTAAATAAAATATACAATTTTATTGATCTATTTTTATAAATATTAATAGTATGTTAGTTGTGAGAATTTAAATAAAATTTTTTCAACTTTTCTTAATTATAAAATAAGATGTTTCAATTCCTTTTAATGTTAATCATTTTATTTAATGAACAACTTTTCTCATAAAGGTCTCTTAATACTTAAAAACTTATTGAGTAGTTAACTTGTAAATCTGGTTTAATTTTAACAGTAATTTCAAAGGAACCTCTGCTAATTTCAAGTGAACCTCAACTTAAAATTCCAATGATGTCTCCTCCTTCCCATTTCTCACCACCAGAGAATAATGCAGTATAGTTACTGTATATATAATTTTTCGCACTTTTGGAGGTTTACTTATCAATTTATCACGAGTGGCTAATGAGTGTCACAGCTCACAACTTGTCCACTCCTGAGTCAGCGTGTCAGCCTTGAAAAAGTCTTTTCTTTATGAAGTTTGGCCAATTGGGATTTTTACGGTATTGGGTCCATGTGCGTGTCGTATAAGTTGGGTGGCATTATTGGTGAGGTTTCGCAATTCTTATTTCACATACCCCTCTCCGTTTAGTACACTGAAAAGTCAAGCGATTAGCATCGGATAAGGTTTTTAATTGGTGCCTCAAAGGCGAATACAGTGACATAAAACTTAATTCCGCCTTTCTCGTTTGGAAAGCATCTTAAGGAAGTATATATATATATATATATATATATATATATATATATATATATATATATATATATATATATATAAGAATAACATATATTACATATTTTATGATTTAAGAAAAGTAATGTTTATGTCATGATAGCAAAGTAAAGAAAATTTTATTTTAAAATAAAAGAAATTATTTTTTCTAAATTTTTATTTTTTAATATTAAATAAATAAGTTATTTTTCCTCATTTTTAATATTTTATTAAATTTAAATTTGATCTATTCTTAATATAAAATAATTTTTTATTATCAATCATTTATATATTATTATATTAATAAAAAATTATTAAAATTTATTTATTTATTTAAAAATTTTCAATTATTTTTATTTTTAATAATTATTTTTCTATTAATTAATAATATAAAATATTTAATATTAATAATAAATCTAATTTAATTATATTTTATAAAAAATATTTCTATCCCGACAAAGAATTGGTCAATTGTTTCTTCTTAGAGTTTCGGGGTAATTTCCGAGAAGACTTCTATTGTCTAATTGGGGGGTAGTATGGGCCCTCAGTTTAGTCGTAGAAATTTCCTAGAAATGCTACTACACTGATTTATTTGGTAGGTCGATGACTAGTCATAGTTGATTTTCCGTTGAAGTATGAAAAGGAAACGAGAGTTTTTAACTTAAAAAAGCATTAGAAAAATTAATAATTCATTCTATAATTATAAAAAATTAGTAAAATAGTTTTTGAATCTTATAAAATTATAATTTCAATTTTAAATAATAGTTTGCATATAAAATTTTATCTTTCAGTTAAATTATTTTATAATGAAGTTATTTATACAAAAGAATAAATTTATATATATGAATTGTTATTTACAAATAATATAATTATAATTTTATATATTTAAGAATCATTTCACCTATCCAAAGATGAAATTATTATTCTTTTCATTTTTATAAAATTCATATAATTTTTAAATCTTAAAAAATAATTTTAATAATACAAAAATAAAAATATGAAGATTTTTGGCAAGTGTAGACCTTCTACCGGTTTCCTCTCCCTGAGCCCAGTTTGGAGGTAAGCCCTTGACATCTTTAATAATACAATGAAATTTGGTTAATGATACAATGATATTGATGTTGTTTTGATATTTTTTAAGATTATAAATTCAAAATCTGAATGATGTGAGTATATTAAATAATTTATTACTTTTATTATAAAAAAATATATGATTAGTAAATAAATATCCCTATACTTTTTGAGTTGGCTTAATTAATAAAATTTATTTTTTAAAAAAATTATTTATTTTTCATTATTCATATTGCATGTTCAAGTTTTTCTATTAGCAATCTCATGAGATTAAATTGGTTACACAAACAGTAAGTATCCTCTCATAAACATTGACAACAGTCTCTAACTTTAAAATGAAATAAATCATCTTACGTATAAACTTTAAAAAGAAAAAAATAAATAAATATCTTTTGTCATCTCATAAAAAGATCTTGCCCCTCATGGATCTCTTGTTAATTAGTGCATGCCAGTTGCCAACATCACCGGTGAGAAAAGTTTGCACCCTCCAATTAAATGTGGGAGGTGTATGCATTTAAGCAAGCAGTGTCCCATTTTCTTTTTAAATCATGTGGTACTAAATTTTTCTTCCCATTTTTTTCTCTTGCTAAATATATTGACTTTCTAATCAAAATAGTAATTGCAAAATTTTATAATTCTCCTAGAACTCTAAGTAAAATTGATTTCATTGTTTACGATAATAATAACTAAGTATAATTGGAATTTGATCATTTATACAAATTTGAGAAGAGTTGTAAATAGGTAAGATATAGATTACACTACTTTACTTCATTTGAGACTTGTAAGCCCATAGGTCCAACATTGTACCGTTAATTGCCAAGTGATACTTACACGTTCCTACTTCTTTAAGATCTAATTAATAATAGAATATCGGAAAAATGACACGCACGTAGAGATTTGGAAACGGCTCGCAGTCCATGGATAATATAGAATGGATACGAGATAGGATGGACTTAAAATTTTAAGCTCAGGGTTGGCTGAGTAGGCCTACAAGCTTGTTCTTATATATATATATATATATAATCGAAATAATATAATACATTGAAGGTTCAATAGTTATAAATTATATGAGCCAACATGTGAGTAACTATTTTTATGTATAATATATATATTTAATTATAATAATTTAATATCTTGAAAATCTAATAATTTAATTCAAGATAGTTTTTTTAATTGTACATAATATGGATGAACCCGTGGGCTTATGCATATGAGGTGTCGGATGAGATAAATCTACTATTTTTTGCCTTCAAAAATTGTGAACAAAGTCACACAAGCTTGACCCATTTGGACCTGCCCTCCCCGTTATACATTCTTTTACACCCCATGTATCTTAACATTTACTTTAATTATGTTCACCCTTCTAATTTGAGAAATATATAATTTCATTTTCATATACATTCATTCTCTTTCCTTTAATTTTAAACCTACACTCATCTCTTTTTTTAAAAAAAAATTAAGGTAAGCATATAGCTTAATATAAAAGCATTGAATATAATTAAATTAAACTATGGTTCTATTTATTTCATTAGAAAATATTTTTCATAAAAAAATATTATTTGCATATATATTAATGAAAGATTAATATGCTATTTGTATTTATGATTTAAAAAAAATGATACATAAGTTTTAGTAGTGAAGAAAAACAAATTTTTCTTTGGAATAGGTAAAGTTATGGTTTTTTCGAATTTTTCATACATAATATTCAATAACTAAAATATTTTCTTTTATTTTAATATTTTATAATTATATTTTACAAACAGTACTTCCTGTTGAAGAAACAAATGAAGATATAATATGGATAAGTATAATTCAAGAATATTTGGATAGCAATTGCAGAAGTACTACAACCGCCCCAACTTAATTTTGATGTTCGAAAGTGAATTTCACCCTATCAATATGATCAATACTCTGAAGTCACGAGTGAAAACAAATCACACCAGTGGGATGGCTTGTTATAAGTTTGGCTCAATTTTTTTATTTTCCTATATAAGTAAATTCGAACGAATATATTAATTATGCAATAATTTTAGTTATTTTTATAGGACATAGATTTACTTACGGCATCGTTTTAAACATACCTAAAGCATACATAAGCATGCTATAAACCTGTTGGCTCGTGTGCAAAATTAGAACATGATGAAATCTCATTTTAAAAAATACTTTGAGCCGAACCCACTTTATACTTTATATTAGAGGAACTGACTCGAAAATATCTATGGAGATCTCTTGCATTAAAAAACTCTTGCAAGCTCCAACTGTAACCTGTATCCCTACCTCTTAACCAATAAAAAAAAGGTTAATTATCAATTTTGTAAAATTCACCCGTGTTAAAAAGTATAATTTTCAATTTCAAATGCATTAGAAATTAAAACTGCCTTCTTTTAATTGCTGAGCAAAAACGCGCGCTATAATTTAGGCACACAAAAATAACCCAAATAATCAGGTCTAAATAGAATGAAATATTAAATTCCATGTGTCAGTCATGCCAAACTAAAATCTTAGCCTATAATAAGAAATAGGCTCAGGTTTAGACCAAAAATATTTCTGACAAAAGTCCAACTTATTCATGCCAAAACCTAACTCGACATGACAGCAATTCAATTCCATCGTAAATCAGAAGACTTCAATGTGCTCCACAAATCTAAGCATATAACAAATGTGTTTGTAACCAAAGTAGGGCCCTAGAAGCCATAAATCCGCAGCATCAAATCCTATAAACAGCCATCTATGATTAAATTTTACAGGGTAGAAGCTATCAACCTTGGTCCGCCAATATCAGCAACTTGCTGTAATCTCTCATACTCGTTATGCTGTAAAGCCTCAAAAAATTTCCAGCAGTTTAGCATACGTATTATGCTCCTCCAGCAGTATCCATGTCTATAACCCCATCAACTCCCTTGAAAGCTACACGTAATTTTCTCAAACATGTGAATTTTTTGTCATTCTTACTAGTTGTGCCATTCACATGGACAACATCCTTCGATACTTTACCCATTAAGTCGAACAACGTTAGACTCAGGTTCGATCGAGTCATTTCCTCCAACACAGGCGGAGCTTGCATATAAAGGTTCTTCCCATTGTGTGTGATGCTTACTTTTGATAGCCGCAACTTTGGGTGTTCTTCAAGTGAATCAATGAACTATTGCCACAATAAGATTAGAAGGCATCAGAAGAGAATAACAAAAGGTGGATCAAGACATCATCCGATAATTTGCATTTTATAAAAAAGAGAAAATTGAATCCGATAATTACAAAGTCAGTATAACCTTGGAAACAATAGTTATGCGCATGACCCTTAGGTGCAAATTGCGAAGTTATTAACAGCATATTTCCCTTTGAAAACACAAATTGTGTGTTCAGTGAAAACAAGTAGTTCCATCAACCAAAGGGAAAGGATACATGACACTTTCCACTAAATTTTCAATCAGGACTGATTTCCCAAGAAATATACTTTCTACAAATAATAGGCAATAGAAAGCTCAAGCATATAATTATTTTTAAGAATTAAATGAATGAAACTAAATTATTTATTGCCGCTTGCCAAAACGAATAAAACTATTGATAGTATTTACTGTATTTTATATATCAAGGACTTGACCCTTCAAAGTTTAAAGGCATAAACAATTAACAGAGAAAATTGAAACGAAATTTACTGCATTTCTTATTAATATATCTTAAGAATTTCAGGGGTTACCAACTGAAAATAACCTTTTGCAATGTTACTGAAGGGTCTAGTTCAATAAGTACGCCAGGACCACAGACAAGGCAATCTTTGTCCCTCTCAAATTCTGTCACTTTCGTATGGAGGCCTTCAGCGCCATTATACCTATGTATGTTTCAATAAATTAGCAAAGACCATCAATACATCTCACTGAGTGTTAAACCCACAAAAATAATGATGACAATAACAATAACAAGAATATAAACATGAAGGCATGTGACAGGTATGCAGATGCTTGTATACACTATATGACATGCATCCACTTTATGTGTTTAACTTTCAAATGTTCAGAGGATATAGCTTTAGGAAAGGGGGAGGGGGAGGGGGAGGTTGTCAGATGACACTGTGGAATCTAAAGTGCTGTAACTGACACAAATTATATAAAGATTGGCAGAAGGAAAGGAAGTATAGGCCTCGTTCTTTTCTTCCATAAATAAAAGATGTGTTTCTGCTATATCCATGTTTCCATGTTACTCGTGTCATGTATAATATTGAATACCAAATAATATAGAAAAGAACAAGGCATACGTTAAATAGTTTGACAAAGTTTTGCTGCAATCTGATAAAATCTTCACTGTTTCTAGTGCACATGCGGCTGATATAATTGCATTTGTGGAAGCTATAGCAGGTATGATGTTCTTCACAACACCCTATCAAAATAATTTAACAGCTTAGCAACTGTACAGATATAGTCAGACTAACACAAGGGAAAACAATAACAGAAGGCATCTTTTCATAGTAATTATAATGAATGACAGTGATATCAAAATGTCGTTGAAACACAGAGTAAGACAAGACGAGGAAAAATCACCCACATCAAGGTATCATCTATATACCTGGGTAAGAGAATATGTAACACCAGGAATACCAAAAAGCTCGGCCCTCTTGACAGCCTATGAAAAATCAATACAGATACCAGTAACTCATGGAGAAGATATGTAGCCCAATTGTAAAAGTCACTATATAACTTTACACAAGTACCTCCTTATAGACCCATTTCATATGCTCAGGGTCATCTGGATCGAAAACAACTCCAGTATGAACCTAAAAGACAATATGTAACAAGCAATGGATTTTAGGAAAGGCCACAGCACTTTTTAATAAAAGAAGAGATGCTGTTATGAAAGGGACATAAATGGATGATAAGAGCTCCTCCACAAAAGATAACTTAAAAAACAAACCGGGAGGAAAAAGAAGGAAATACATAATCCAAAGTAAGGTAGAAACACCATGATGAATTACCTCATTCCATTTAATCAAGTGAGCATATTCAATACAATGAGCAGCTGTTCTAGGGGTTTCTGCAAGGGTGCATAGGGGAAACTTCACTTGTGGTGGAAAAAGCCAAATGGTGCACTCAAAGCATGGAGTAATACCCGGCAAGATAACCCTAGCATGGCCCTTGAAACCTTCAGTTCCACCATCTACCATAGGTTTAATTGTTTCTACTCGTGGTTTATCATCAGAATCATACTCTAGATTATTGGCAAAGAAAACAGAAACGAAACCAAAGATTAGTATAAGCAGTGTCCCCTGGTGTTGTACAGGAATGGGTGAACAGAGGACACAATACCAAGAAATGGCCTTATACCCCCAAACAAGCTTTTAGTTAAATGCTGAGGGCAGATGCACTTTTGTTTAAAAAGTAACAAATTATGTTGGCACAGAATATATTAAACGTGGCCAATAAGAAGATTCTAATACCCAAACTTGACAACAAATAGTCAGAGGTGGCTGCCAGCGAAAACATCTCGTTTTCGAAAAGCAACTGCCACCTGGACTGCCTATGTTAGAGTGATTAGGGAGAAAGATCAAAATTTCATCAAAAATACTAATTTAAAGCTCTCTTTCCATGCTATTGGGCTAAACAGAAAGGTGAAAAGAAATAAAATGCCTACCGGCAACATTTTGTGCATGTATACACATTTTTAACTTAGATGAATATTCCCTCCTCCCCTCCCCTCCCCTCCACTCCCCAAATGTGGGTATGTCTGTTTTAAGAGTTGGACCTGTGGCTCAAATTAAAGCCATGAAACAGATAGGGCTTTATGGATTGTCAACCATTTTCTAAATTTGAATCTTAGATATTCAGAAGTTTATCCTCTATTTATATAGTAGATTTAAGGAAGCTTGCAAATAAAATGAAACAAGAAGGATCTACATTGCTCTCAGCTTCCCTTGTTATTTAGGCTATATTTCTCTTTTTCTATAACATATAATTTTATTTTTATTCAGAAATGCTTTATTTTCATTCAAATTAATAATTTGTCCATTTGTTCTTATTTTTCAATTTTTATCACAGTAAAGACCTAGAATGCGAATTCTCATTCATCAGAAGGGGGGGGGGGGAGAAAAAAGCATAATAAATGCAACAACTGATGTGTCAAAATGCAGTAGCTTTCTCAACAATTAAAAAGAGCATGTAGCAAGGCAACAATCAGAAGCATACATTAACTGAATAAGTTATGCAGATACACACCTAGAAAACCACAAGCAACACCGTTGATATAGCTCCGAGCTTCAATGGAATCAAGACCAAGGGCAATGATATTGAACTCATTGTAAAATTCAACGTCCTTGTCCTCAATCCGACAAAAATGTGGCACAATATTCACACCACTAATTCTCTCCATGACACGTTTAGCAGCAACCTCAGCTTTTGGTTTACCAACATCTTCAACTCTAAATACAATAATGATATCCAAATCAAGATTATCCCAACAAAAATACAGCCCTCTTAAAACTTATCATATAGGAAAACTAGCAAAGCAAAAGCTAACAGAAAACCATCCTTGCATTTGCAAGCTCATATATGTAAGTGTAATCAAAGACCCAATTTTCTTCTCTAAAAATCAAGTAATAGGGAGAAAACAAAAAAGTGAACATCTTTATTTATTATTAAAAAAAATTACATTTTCTAAGTAGACAGATACCTGAACAAAAATTGGCGATTGAGATTAGTAACCTCTATGCGATCCATGTCTATAACATCAAGGTTTCGGAAACCAGATAAAGCTAAATCTTTCAACAACTCACAACCTAGTCCACCAGCTCCCACCACCAACACTTTTGCATACTGAAGATCATCTCTCATCTTAAACACACCAAGACAGTTAAATGCTCAAAATCAGCTTGCAATGCTTTGTTGAATGCCAAAGAGAGGAAGAGGCAGCTTACCTCCTGACCAGGTTGAAACATGGGACCTACGAGGTTCCCTGGTCTGAGAAGTAGCTTGTCCAAGTCCCTCGATCGACTGGGTGGTGCTGCAGCATCCACCATTGTTGTTGATTCTGATGCTGAAAATCAAAAGCCAACCAAACAAAAGAATTTCACATATAAAATGTAGGGGAATATAGGGCTGTCCATCAGTCAGTTTAGGTCAGTTAGGCTAGTCGAGCCCAACCAACTGATCCTAACCAGTGAACTCTTTTTTCAAACCACCACTGACTGTTTATTGGCAACAAACTGAATTTAAATGGTTTAATCAGTTTGCAACGATTTGTTGCATGTTCAGTCAGGTGAAGATTTGCATACAGAACCTGTATTGAACATCATCACCCATAGGCCATAAAACACATTCTTTTGAAGA
Organism: Sindora glabra; assembly: GCA_020226215.1. NCBI lineage: Eukaryota > Viridiplantae > Streptophyta > Magnoliopsida > Fabales > Fabaceae > Sindora > Sindora glabra. Next base: position 40,318,963 of record CM035232.1, on the reverse strand, counting down.
AGCTTATGGCTTCATGACATCTGTCATTCTGTGCATTAACTAATAACCACATATTGCAACATTCCATGAAAAAACAACATGCAAGCTCATTAAATATTAAGAGGTTGTCTTCAATATTTAAGAAACCTGAATTAAAAAACACACCCATCAAAATACCTTATTGTCATAAAATTTATCAGTGACACTCACTATCTCCTTATATCAATGACAAACTACTTGTGAAATATTAATTGAACCAGATAGATAAGTAGGAAATATAGAATTTAAGGATAAAAATGAAAATAATAGAAATTATGCAGTGCCTCACAATAGGAAATCAAGAAAGAGTTCGTGCAGTAGATCATGTAAAAAATACTTAGTAAGTCTTCACATAAGCATATACGCTATAAATTTACATGATATAGATATTACTCAACCTCAGCAATCAGAATTAGAGTTTTGGCAATGATATTCTGGTGAACAAGAATCCAAAATTGAGTAAAACCTAAAATAAGTTCTTCACAGATTAAAACTATTCTTACTTTTTCACCTCTCTCAATATGTGTAATAGTTTCATTTTTGGCTTACACCCAGAAAATTGATGTAAAAAGATAAAGAAGTATGTTCGGATTGATCTAGCTATTAGTGAGGCTATTTTTATCATTTAGCATCTTCCAGTTTCAAAAGAAGCATAAGTAGCAAAGCAAATGCGCAGTAAATACAGAAGACATAGTTTTTCAAAAACAACACCAGGAAGAACCAAATATGTATACATCATATATGCTCTATCATTACAGAATACAGAATGTCAGAATAATATAACACACAACCCATTTATTGCATTATAAGCATAAGATAGAGCAAACATTTTAACAATCAAAGTCAAGCAATTAAGATATCCAACAGAATTTAGCCATTCTCATTTTGAAAGTCATATTTACAGAGCCGACATGCCTAACAACAGAACAACAGAAGTCATAATTTACAATGCCTCAAATCTCAATTAAACCCTAACTGCAGCAAATTAGTAGAAAACATCACAAATTAGCTTAAGTTGAGAGAAATGGCAAAACCACTTTGCACGAAATTAAAACCTAACAGCAGCAACCTAACAACTTGTTATCAACGATAATTTTCACTCCATAAACACAAATGGCATCACCAATAGATATTATTACCTTGAAGAAGGATTTTCCACGTTTCTGCACTTCGCAGTCAGGACCGGAGAGCAGAATCACGAAATCAGGCGCTTCAACTTGCAGTGCGAAGTGCATCCACACAGAATCTCGCGCGGCCGTGGAGGCTCTCACGACGACGAAGCTGGGTTTGATCAGAGGGAAGAGGACCGAAGAGAAAGGGATTTTAGCTTGATTTTTACGCTCTTTGATGGCAGTACTGAGTATACAACAGTGACTTCGTTAAAGTGATTTTCACTCTTCTCCTTTTTTGTCCCTTTTTTTTTTGTTTTTTCTGCGATTTGTTTAGGGGGCTGAAGTGGGCTTCGAGCTGGACTTTGCGAGCTCTATCACTGGGCTTACGAGGTTCATTGGCCCACTTTCTTTACTGATTTTTTAAGAATTGAAAATTTGAATATTTTTTTAATTCAAAATTTCCTCCAAATTTAAACCATAAAATAGCAATTTTTTAAAACGATAAACAAAAATTTTTTTCCTCAAACCCAAATTATAATATTGGGAAAATTACACTGTCATTGATTTAATTGTACTCAACATCTCTCATTTTTTTTAAATATATACATTGAAACATTCTTACAATTATGAAATGTAATGATATTAAATTTTTAAATTACAATCCTTCCTTTAATGTTGTCTTTCATGATTGAAAAATTATTTTTTTACATTTTTATCTATAAATTTACTTTTTCTTTAAAGAATAAAAATACTCTCTTCCTTTTATGTAAAACTATATTGGAATATTTATATACAAAAATATAAGAAAATAATCTTTTAATTGTAAGAGATTACATTAAAGAAAAATTAAAGTAAAAAAATAAATACCATTATATTTTATAATGATGAAAATATTTCAAATGTGGTAAAAATATATAATTCTTAAAACTAAAAAAAAATTGAGTGTAATTGAAGCAAATATTATAAAATGTTAATGTAATTTGCTATATAATATTTTACACATATATGAATGACCATTGTTGATTTCTTCAATGAAGGTAATTGGCCGTCACCTTAATATTTTACCACTATATCTTCAATTGTGTGCTAATTGAATTTACTAGGGTATGGAAATAGGCTTTTCAACTTGATGCTTTTTTATTTTCATATTTAAGGCACCGACTAGTTGATGGTGCATCAGCCATTCAGCCTATCAGCAAGACTAAGAAGCAGTACTGTGCTGGTGAGCTATCAGATGGAAAATAGAGCGTTGTAAATAATACGGGATTCCCACCAAACAATTAATTAAAATAATGTGTCCACATACATTTAATGTGGAAAAAATTTAAATTCTAAGAGAAAAAATTATAGATAAAATGAGATCCATTATATCATAAAAAATTATAAAATAATATATATAAAAATTCTTAGCAATAACTATACAACTTCCTAAATGCTACTACTTCCTTGTCTCTCCTAAACTTTTACGATTTCTTTACATAATCTCCATTTGCACTCATATTACATTTATATTATATTTTAAACTTTTAACTAATACAAATATTTATAATTTAGAAATATGAATACTAATCTTATCATGACACAAAAAAGTGAGTCACAATAAAAAATAATTACAAATTAATAATAATAATATAAAGTTAGGTCAAAACTCAAGCATGGTTATCATCATTCTTTATTTTTGTACTTGTTTTTATAATAAGTTCCCATTTTTATAACTAGAAACAACTTTAATTTTTTTAATTAGTAAATTAATGTGACCTTCTATGAGATTTGACCTAATTACATTTTGTTTCTCGTTGTTTGAAGAATTTACCTTACTCCATTATTTTATAATATAATAATACACTTTATCCCCTTGAAATTTGAAATTCGTGAACATTTCTAGCAAAAAATACTAGGTAAGCTTGAAAATTGTGGGTCCCACAGTTGGTTAGACATCTTGATTAAAATACATTGGACAATTCTGCTCCTATTATGCACTTAGTTAAATTTTTCTAATTAATTTAATTTAAAAGTATTTAAATAATATAAAAGAAGGAAATAATCTCTCTAACTATCAATAAAAAATTTATAACAATTAACTGGTATTTTAGTAGTACAAAGACATTTGATGTTACTTTAGAAATTTTAGTCCTTATCATATTCAGGGTTCAAACCTAATACTATGCATGTATATATTAAATAAATTATCACTCTTACTATTATAAAAAAATAATTCATACTAATCAACATGTCACAATCTGAACCCAATTGCAATCGGTGTGGATTCCACTACCTGATTTCCATTAACCTCAACACAATTATACTAATTTTATCTAATAGAAATCTTTTTATTTTTATGGTAACTCAAAATTCATTATAGATTTTATAGAAAAATAGAGAGTCTTTCCTATTTTATTTTTAGACACCTCCTGAAGGTGACATACCCTAAATTATACAACTTTTAAATTTTACAAATATGATACCAAAAATTTCACATGATAATTAAGTATTTTTAATATTTAAATTATATAGACACCATTCAATCCTTTTTTCTAATCTAACTATCATAATCTCTTAACAAAGCAATTTTTTATTCTCCATAGATGTAATAAGGATCTAGGACACTCATTTCAATATAAAAATATTGAAAATAAAAAAAATGAGTTACAAGAATTTAGTGAGTATATATCCATCATAATCATACTTAGAATCAATTATATAAATGATCAAATGTTAATTAAGTCTTAAAATAAGAAATAGTTGCAAACTAAATTCCTAGATTCTATAACTTGCAATATTGATTCTCGGGTTAATGTATTTATCTACACTTAACTTAATTTTTTTATTATACATCACAATTCATAATGGTCTCAACTATTCAATTTACACAATATCATTATTATATCACAAGAAACCCATTATAGTAGTCATCAAACTTTTAAGTAGCCAACTAAGCTCATTCATAATCACATTAAATAGAGGTATTCAAAATTAATTTAATTTTAATGTCACAACACAATACGTAGTAATATATAATAAATATATACATGCATCCATCTTTATACCTCTAAGTTAATCTTATATCTCGATAAATTATCCATTCTTGTCTTATTAGGATTTACCTTATACTTTTCACAAGCATTTTATCAAAAATTTTCCACTCAATATTTACAATATTATCCCCTACTAAATTTCTCTATTTCAATATTACTCGTAGCATAATTTATAGTATAATTTATACATCAAAGCTCAAGCTCTATACATTAAAGTCAAAATCCAATCATAACAAAAAATAACTAAATCATCATTACAGATTATTCCCAAGACATATAACAATAGTCAACAACAACATTTTGCTTTCCTGGTAAGGGTGTTTAACGGACGAGTCAAACTAGATTGGACTAAAATCCACACAAGCTTGATTCGTTTAGACTTATTTTTAAATGGGCCTATTTTGGCTAATCCAATCTAATCCGCAAGCCTATCGATCTATTTGCAGGCCAGCCTATTTTTAAAATTTTAATTTATATTTTACTTTTGATTATTTATTATATTTATTATTTTATTTTTATATTTATAAATTTTATTTTATATTTATATATTTATTTTTATATTAAATTATGATGTAAAAATAATATATAAGTATTTTATTTTTTAAATGTAAACCTTATTTAAATTATTAAATATAATCTTTTTCAAAAAAGTGAGTTAGCTCGTTTAAGCCCACGGACTAGCCCGATTTGTTTAGGAATGGTTCATTTTGGTCCACAGCCAGCATGGACCAACCTATTAAAGCCCATTTGAAAAATGGGCCTAATTTTTAGGGTCTGGTCCATAAAAAGCTCACAGGCCGATTCACTTGGCCACAAGCTTCTAGCCCATAAAGCACCTTTACTTCTTAGGATGGCCATAAGTATCCACTTATTTCATAATACAATCCATAACATAATTTTAACACACATTAAACATAGTCACAATAGTATAATTTAACAACCATAATACACTCTTTATATATGATTAAAGATTTTTCATATATCTACCATTTACAATTTCTCATTTACCAAATTACCACCACTAACCATAACCACGCCATATTATCATTGCATATGTTTAAAGGTTAATTATCAACATTTCACAAATATTCATATCAATCATAAATAAGATGCTTGTTAGATGATTTAGGTAAATAGATATTATTAAATGGTAATTTTATAAATTACTAAATATAGGAATAATTAGTATATTATAGTTGTATGTAAATGATTGCAAAAGCCTTTGAATTTTCATAAATCACAAACATAAATAGTTATATACTTACGTAAATCCATTCTTAAAAGTCACAAGATTTCTACATTCATCTTTCCACTTTTTCCAATATTTGAAGAGATCACAAATAGCTCACTGATACCAGAAAGAAGTTGTGTCACTGGTCAAATGAAGGAAGAAAAGCTCTTACTATTGTTATCATTCTAGCTCTAATTCCAGACATCCATTCATACCTTAAGGTTGCTGGCATTGGAAAGGCCACAAAGAGGAACTCAATTAATGTGTGGTAGCTGAAAATAGTAGATCCAACACTTACAACTTCATTCATTTTTCCCAGCTTATTGGGACATCCCACGCACGACAGAATTGCGATGACATAATAAAGGCTAGCCACCATGTTAGCAGTATTGGCACCAATTATGAAAGATTTTAAGCATGGCAATAGCAATTATTTGGTTAAAAAAGGGAGAATATGGGGAGAGAGAAAGAGAAAAGGGAGGGAAAGTGTTGGTGGGGTAAGAAAGAAAAAAGAAAAAAAAGAAAATGGAGCTTTAGGTTTTGATTCCATACTTCTCACACTTGGTAAACTCAATTTCTATTTTAAATATGAACCTTCTATTCAGATTAAACTTGATTTTAGCTATCCATTTTCAAATAATCTTAATAAAGAGGCCAAAGAAAAGGAGATAAGACTCAATCCTAGTCATATGATTTATTACTTAGCATTCTAAATTTTCCAACAATCTTTCCTAATATTTTTATAATAAGCTGGTAAATTTAAAAGCCTCACAAATAAATATTTCAAACTTCTATAGCTTCAAAAATAATTTATTAATTACAAACATTTATTTTCATGATTTTTTTACCCATAATTACTAAAATTATTTTTCAACTTATTAGAAAATCACTAAAAAAATAGTTAAATGAATTTGAAACAATACTATGGTCAAATAAATATTATTTAAATATTATTATCAATAAAATTTTAATCTCTAAAGCTTTAAAGTAAAGGAAATTTGAAACTAAATATTAATTAAATAAATATAATTCATTCATCCTCTTTAATTAAGATAAATACTTTAGGGCATTTAAAATAATAAAAAAATTTAAATATTACTTTAGGTATTACACTATAATCATTATTTAGATAACATTCAAGCATATCAATATAAAATGGGAAAATAATCCTTTTAAGTATTAATCAAGCATTTATACTAGCTAGTAATTATTAGTTGTAAAAAATGATAATTATTTTGGCCAAAATGTATATACTAAAAGTAACTCAAATATAAATACATAAATAAAGATAATACAATATTGGATAAGCAAACAAACAAATATAGTATTATGCCTTTAAGGCCTATAAGTTTTGATGTTCTTTTAGGCCTTTTCTTCATCCTCTATCTATACTTTTCCCAAAGAAATCTTGTTTTAATTGTCATTGCCTATTTTTCTATATTGGTAGATCTCTTTTCCCTTTTCTTCCTAATTCAATAATGATCCAAAATTACTTTTCAAATATTTAAACAAAACATGTCCTTAAAGATATAAAATGAATAAATCCCCATACACAAAGCCATATTTAATAAGAAAAATGCAAACAATTTTTAATGGAATTTCTTCTAAGATAATGTTTCATTATAGAATTTTAGTATGATAAATAACCTTTTTTTTTTATCAAAATAGCAAAAAAAATTATATTAGAAAAAGAAATAAACTTGAGCCTAAAAGCTTATTTGCCAAACAAAGTCAAGTTATCTCTATAAGTCTTAAATCTCAACCATTTGAATGATAGGGCTTAGCCATTACAACTTGAAACTAAAGCTCATTAAACTTTTTTTACCCTTCTTTACAGCTATTGATTTTCCTTTTCTAGTAACTTGGATGGTGACTTTTGTCTTTATATAAATTCAATATTGGTTCTCTTGCAACCATTTGAGAAGTTGGTGAGGACATCAAAACAACAGTTTTGTATCCCTTGTGCAAGCTAAATCCTTAATCCATCTAGTTGCAAAGTTAAAGGAATTTTTTTATAATTAAAGGCCTAAATCACCATTATCAAATTGCATCAAATTATTCTTGCTACACCCAATACTCTATTGCTCAAATTTATAATTCTCCATGAAAATTTTAACCTTTTTTGGGATGATAACATGGATAAGGATGAAGGGAGTTCAAAGTTAGAAAGAGAGGGATGTAAAGAAAAAAAGGAGTGTAGTTTGGATTTAGGGTGGTAGAAAGCTTATCAAAGGTACATAATGATCGAATTTGATCGATGATAGATAAAGATAATAATGGGATACAAATGGAAAAAAGAAGAAGGTAGGTTTCCTGAGGTTCCACTTCTGAGAAAGTAGGTTTGTTAGACTTTAGGATTTGAGAATGAAGAGTTAAAGTGCTGATATAAGGGAAAGTAAAATAGATAAAAGGAAAATTTGATTAATGCTAGTTTTTTCTATTTATCATAAGAAAGGTCAGGGTAATTTCTCAGACAAAGGGGAATGAAATATAATTAGATTTAATCTTATGAGAGGTAGTGATAATTTACTCTAATTTGATATGAGTGCTTTTTATATTGAATAAATCATTCCTTATAAGTCATCTTACATGTATAAATTTTGTGTAATATTTTATATGAGTGATTTTTATCTCTTTTACTTATGAAAATATAAAAAAGAAAGCTAAAATATTAATTAAACAAGAATTTTGCTAGTGATGTGCCTAAAATGAGTCATGCTTATATATACTCAATATTAACTTTCTTAAATTAAGATAATAACTTCATAATAAGAAATTCATAAGTGTTCTGACTTTTCATTAGGAAGAGTTACTATATGAGTTTAGGAAAGTTACTATCTTGAGTTTAGGAAGGTTACTACCTACAAGTACTAGGCATGTATGTGTGTGAAATATCTCTAGAATTTTTCATTAAAGTAAACTACTACATTCACTATGATAAAACATGTTGTTTAGCAATAGTTATAGGGTTAATTTAGTGGTGGTTTTAGTCATTGATAGGCATTTTTGTAGTAATCCAACCTTCGAGAAATGGACCACGAATACCTAAATAATAGTAGTTTTAGATAGGCACTAGAATTTGATGTCGTGGATATTGTAACGGTTTTAATTGCCATTGTTATGAAAATTTAAATTTTAGGTTTTTATTGGTAGTTAGCAACGACCATAAAACATTTGTTGTAATGGCTACTTTTACCATAAGGGTAGTTCAAAACCACTACAAAATGATGCTAATTTTTTTTTAAAAAATACATACCACCGATTCCAAACCATTCCTATGTTTGAAAGATTTAAAAAAGAAATTAGACACCAAATTTGTCATTTGCAATTGAATTCTATAATCCTATATTTTCTAACCATGATAATGAGTGTTGGAAGGAGAAAACATATATAAATCTAACCATAAAACAAAATCAAAAGTTATTTCATTCAAATTTAATTACAATTTTAAATGTACATAAAAATTTAAAAATGCATAAGTTTAAGGTACATCAAAAGTAATATGCTAAAGTTACTTATAAGATGTTGCCTACAAAAATCCTTGTAGAAAATGCTATCTAAATAGACTTGCTTAAATCATCAGTATTCTTTTCCTGAACGTTGCTCCCTCCTGAAGATTTTTATGCAATCATAGGTGAATGTATGTCTTTTGGATCATTCTTGTAAACAAATCAAATTATTCATTAATTAACATACCTCAAAGAAAATGACACATACATTTCTAAACTCAATGCAAGAATTTAATTATAAATAAATTAATGTAACTATGAAAGCTTATATCCATGACTAAAGTCTAAAGTAGTTATCAAACAAATTTTCAATTTTTAAAGGAAAAAGCATGTATTACACATCATAAGGATTTTGAAGTTTTTTATCCTTCTTTAAAATATAGGTTTGTGCTCTTTAAAGGCAAGACACTCAAGGTAATGATTGTGGGAGCATTTGATGTCTTCAATTTTACATTTTTTATACACATGACTAATATAGTATTATGGAAATTGCAAAATATCAATTTAAAAGTAAGACAGCTTTAAGGCTTTAATATTACATAATAATGACAAAAGTAACCTACTGCTTATTTGCATTTTTCATTCCCATAGGTGCAATGTAGTTATGTGCTCATTTATATACTTATTAATATATTTTAATTTTGTTTCCATCAAATTAAATTCAATTTTTCTAATAGCATCTATAAAATATATACCAAAGAGTTTATATATGTTACTATGGTTTATCTTTAGGAATTACAAGTATCATTGTATTTATTTTCATTGGTTTCATTTGAAAATTAAACCAATAAATAGGATAAGAGAACGGAAACTAAATAAAACATTTGGCAAAAAAGATGAGTCCAAGATTAATTATATACAATAATAGTATACTAAAGAAATAATAGACATCTAGCACCTTTTGGAATATTTAAAGAGTAATCATAATAAAACATAACCAGTTTACTACTTTAGATATACAAATCAATTATTCAAGTTCAATCATCATGAAATTCTACTTATGCCATATTTTGTTTATGTTTTTCTATTCAATATTCTTCTCTTTTCTGTTCTTTGTCTCCTCCTTCTCTAACTTGGATTGATGCAGGCTCAACCTAACTTGATCGAGTTTGATTTAATAATGAAAAGTGAAAAATGACTTGGATTGATATAGGCTTAACCTAGTTTAACTGAGTTCGATTTAACAATAAAAAGTAAAAATAACTTGGATTGATGTAGGCTCAACCTAACTTGATTGGATTCGATTTAACAATGAAAAGTGAAAAATGACTTAGATTAACACAAGATTGATCCAACTTGATTGAGTTCGATTTAACAATGAAAAGTAAAAATGACCTAGATTAATGCAAGCTCGACCCAACTTGATCAGGTTCGATTTAATAATGAAAAGTGAAAAATGACCTAGATTAACATAGGCTTGACCTAACTTAACTGAGTTCAATTTAACAATAAAAAGTACTAAATTAACGTAAGCTCAACCTAAATTGATCGGATTTAATTTAATGAAATAAAGGAAAACGACCTAGATTGATTAGGTTTGATTTAAAAAAGTGAATGTTGTGCTGGAAATCGCGCATTATACATGCACAGCGGAATAAAAATTTTGCACGATTTCCACCAAGGATCCATGCGAATTTAGAATGCCATAGATTAGGGATTAGGGTTTATACCTTTCGGCTAAAATCTTCTGTCCGCTACACAGCAAATCCGATCTGCTTCCAAATCACGAACCAGAATAGAAATTTGAAGATCAGATCACCAGTACAACGTTTATGTGGCTGCACCTCTGTGGTATCCATACGAACCCGTGAATCACCGATGAATGTCCACTACACACACCGGTTGGAATTGATCTCCTTACACCTCGTAGTGCTAGCTACGCCTCTTCAGGAGTTTTGGTCAAGGAGAGGTGCTAGGGTTTTCTATGCCTTTTTGGGGTGCATGAATAATGAATAGCAATCCTATTATTACCCAATAAGCCTATTTAAATAGGTGCATAGAAAAATCTAACATATTTGGGCTTTATTCCATGTATAATTATAGGCTTACTATTGGGCCTTATAATTATAACATGAATTCCCAAATATTAAGCCCAACCAATTTGGTCCATTAATTTGAAATTTACTAGGCTCTAAGTGTACGACCCTACAGGCTCTCATTACGTTGGCAATGACTATTAATCATATTAATGATCATAAACAATGATTGGTGTCTAGCTACATATCATTGTTACCCAAGTAATGAGAAAGTCGGTGATTTAACTAAACCTTTACACGTGATCATCACTTATGTCCTTTTATCTTATACATCTAGATTGAGCACGAGACATGGACCGTGTCATTCCCATATAGCCCAATCTTAAGTTTCTTGATTCCTAAGTAAGCTGACTGAAATAAATGTAATCGACATCTCATGTTAATTCATCTGAGCATGGCCATGCATTTTCTCAACTTTACTTAATCAAGGGGCCCATAGATGTTACTCCTATTATATAGGAGGGACAAATCACATCTTGATCACACAAACCCCTCCGCATGATATGTGACATATCCAATATCTACCCTTGCATTCACTTAACCATTAGTGACATAGAATAGTATCAAAATATGAAACTCACATGTAGGGAACCTTGGTGATCTCGAGTCAAAGGATCATATTAATAATGATCACTAAGAACCACTTATGACACTCATATAACGATCCATGTAGTGTTCTTAATATGGGTCGGTCCAGTATACAAGTTCTCTAACTTGTACTTATATGTAAACTTAATATCTCATATAAGTCTTCACACATGCTAGTCTTAATATATCAAAATAACCTAATCCACAATGATATATGACTAGGGACATTTAAGAATACAATTATTCTAAGGTTATTATTATAATTAAATATATTACTCAGACAATATATATAAATATAATAATTAAAATTGCTATTAAAATAACATGATTCAAAATTACAATCACCAATATGATTGGTTTTAGAGCATATACACTAACATGTTGTGAGAATGCGATGCATGTAAGAATAACTTTGATTGTTTCTCAGAAGAATTGCTTTCTTCTTTCTTTTAGGGACTTTTCCCCAAAAAGATCTTATTTAGAGAGTGTTGAATTTTGAACATTTCCTCTTTGTTTGGCTTTAATCTTTCCATTAACATTGCCCTATGTTTTCTATCTAGGAGAATTAAAACAATCCCAGTGATTGGTTCAAACATATTTGCATTACTGATTTCACTAAGACATATTTAGATGGGTATGACATCTTACAGTGTTCCAATACACACTCGCTATATGAAAATGCATGATATTTTCACAAAAAATAAAGAGGTAAGATAATAATTATTATCATTGCAACAAAAACTAGGATCAAAGCATGGATAGCAATACATATCATTTATAATAGTTCTTACAAAGGATTCTAGCCCTTTTATAATATGTTTCAAAATAATAATGTCAGTTGCCCCTACATATGGTTCAATGATCACTAAATATGAAACCAATCTCGATAAGCCTCATCAGAGTATGTGATCCTTCTAGCCTATATTCACATTAATCCCTTTTTAACAGAGTTGGCCATAGCTTAATGTAAACAATCTTTATTAAGATTCAATTAATTATACCAAGCCTAGATCTACCTAGCCTTTCTTAATGGCGATATCTTAACCCAAGTGAGCCTAATTCACAAAATATGAATAGTTTAAGCTTAATGGAAATTTTAAGAAAAACTTGAGAATAAGGTAATGGAAATTAGTTTCATAAAACTTCCTCAAGCTTAGATATAAAAACATTTATTATCACTGAAACCAAGAATGTAGAGTCATAAGTAGGAAAATTATTACAATGTAAAAAGATCATAGCATTCATGAATTAACAATGCATGTCATCCAAAGTCAAAAAGCATGGTAATTTTATTTAAGAGAGAAAGAACCAAATAGACAATATCTCACAAGTCATACTTCCAATCTCTCTCGTGTTTTAGGGTAAGTATTTCACTCAAATTCAATCTATTAATAATTGCACTACCATAGGCTTCCTTAAATCCTTAATCTCCATTGCCTAATTTACATGCATAAAACAAATCAAAAGGACTTATTGAAGGTTGTAATAGGGTCAAGGTAAAAAAGGGTAATATCATGGAAAGAAAAGCCATCAACTAAAGAGATTAAAAGAGTATTGATGGATGAATTAGAACAGTAATCGAACAACAAGGCATATAATTGGAATTGTAGTTGCCCTAATGATATATCATCCTTTCCTTTTTCCATTTCTTTTACTTTTTCTTGTTTTACTTTTCTCCTTTTTTTATTTCTTTTTTTTTAATGGACTCTTTTTTTCAAGTATTTAATATACTTCACATTTATTTAAGAACTCATCCTTTTGTTGATTCAATACTCTTCTAACTTTTAAGGTTATATAGAATATTTTTCTTTCTTTTTTTTTTTAGCTTGAAATGAGCTAAAAACAAGAGAAGGTAAATTAGGCACAAAAGGGATATTCAATAGACATGCAAAGGTTAGCTATTTAGTCATAAATGGTTCATTGAAAGAAAAATACCTTAATCATATTTGCTCATACATGCAAAAATATAATCTTTACAAGAATTAAAGCAAGTTATAAAGTGACAACTTGATAGGTAAACCTTTTATAGAATAAATATAGTCATGATCAATCATATAGGCTCGAAGTCTTACGGCTAAGAGTTGCCAAACTTGGTTCTTTTAACTTAAATTTCATTGCCAAACTTGTCAATTTCAAGAAACACAATAATTGTTCAATTATGTTATAAAATCTGCAAACCTAGTTAATTCATGCATATGACTCATACATTTCTTAAAATCAGTGGAAAGCATTCAAATAAGTAAGAAGACTTCGAAACTTTAATTAGAATTTAGAAACGGACCTTTTTTTTTTTGAAATAAGGATGAATCATGAAAAAAATGCTACAAATGGGATGCATATCAAAAGTTAAAAAAATAAGTCTTTACTCAGTTATCCTTTACACACACAGTTAGTCTAATGATTTCACTAATAAATGATGAGGATACACAAGAAAAAAAAATATGTTACAAATAGGATGCGTATCAAGAACAAAAAAATGACTCTTTACTCAACCTTCATTTACACACAGTTAGTTTAAAAGTTTCACTAATAAAAGATTTGTTTTTAAATAAGGATAAGTTATGCAGGAAAAATCTACTATTGAAAGAATACGTATCAAGAGTTAAAATAACTCTTTACTCAACCATCCTCATTCACACAATTAGTCTGATGGTTCTACTAACAAAAGATTTTTTTTATTTTTTTGAATGAGGATGAATCATGAAGAAAAACATGCTATGAATGAGATACGTATCAAGAGTTAAAATAACTTTTTACTCAACCACCCTCATGCACATAGTTAGTCTGATGATTTTACTAACAAAAGATTTTTTTAATTTTTATCTTATTTATTTTTTTATTTTTGAAATGAGGATGAGTCATGAAAGAAAATATGCTACTAAAGGGATACGTATCAAGAGCTAAAAATAACTCTTTACTCTGTCATCCTTTACAAACATAACCATATTGATAGTTTTACTAATAGTTCTTATCATTCTTACTTTCTAATTTAATTTGGACATCATCTCCAATGTCTTTATAGATGAGGAGAGGTGTAGAAAAGAAAGACGAAAATACAATAGCAAAAATAATGGAAGTAAAACTATGATAGTGAAAATGGTTATAATCAAAAAGTAGGGTCTGGTTCTTGCTCTTTCATGCTATCCTGAGCTTGCCAATCTATCTATTTTATTAATGGGTCAAGTTCAGGTACAGAAATTTACATTTGCTCAATTAGCTGATTAACAGTTGAAGCAGACATTATGGAGCTACGAATTGCTTAGGAAATGAACCCTTGTTCCACAGCTTGATCAAATAAAGACAATAAACCATCATAAAAATCATTAATATTTAATAGTCCTAATAGTTTTTTATAAAAGTTTAGTTTAGCCCAATATGCAATGTTGGAAATTACCTCTAATGTTGTCAAACCACCGGGTAATGCGATAAAGGTTTCAGCATTATGAAGCATGTATCCATAATGTTCGGGTAAGCTTGAAACCTTTAACTTATTACCTAAGGCATAGTTAATTATGATCTTATCATCCAAACCGCTCACAGTGATACTCAAGACTTTACTTTCCTTAATGAGTGCAGATGCTACTGCAAATCCCTTTAAACCTTGGATTCCTTCTCCATACACAAGGTTAATATTTTTTATGGATAATACTTTACCAAGTTCATTTGCTACTTTCACAAACTCTTCATCTTTTCCCCAACTAGATCCATCAAAGACACAGACTAATTTAAATCCGTGTATTGATGGTCTTTTCACTTTTTCCTCTTCCTCAAGATAAGCCATATATCAATTGACAAGTATAAATATGTATATTTATACAGTAAAAATGAGCGATAAGAAGATTGTGCAAATTAACCATTATCAAAAAAGTTTAAAATTTGAGAAATCGGACACTAATTTTTAAAAAATGATGGGAAAAAAGTCAAAAAGGTCATACGAATTAATTATCATTAGAGAATTTAAGATTTGAAGAGGAAAAAGTTAAAAGTAAATCTCAAATGCAATAATAATATAGAAAAAGTAAAGATAATTACATAGAAAAGTAAAAAATGACCAAAAAGTTAAAGAGAAAATATATGTACATGAACTGTAGTTATGATTCTGGCTCACATCTTCCTCTAGTTTTAGGTCTAGTAACAGCATGAACACCTTCTATGAGTTGAGAATTTACTTCCTATCTAGTTTTTTTATAAACTGGTGAATAGGGTCTTTTAACATCAGATCCCCAAAATGGCAACTCTCCCCTTCTTTATGGAATAGATCCACTAAATCGAGAAGAATTCCATGAACATCCCTACTAGGATGTGTCTCAAGAGTCTGAAGGATATTATCCAATGTGTCTTTACTCAGTCTATCCTTTATGAATTTAATTTTATCTTCCTAATTGTGGGAAACTATTCTAGTGTTCCTACATTGTGTATTATATGTCCACTTTGCATATTTATAACAAACTCCTATTCTTTTAGCTTTTTGTTCTTAGCATAAGAAATTCTTCCCATTCCCGACATGTGTTTAACAAACAAATCATGACACTCATCAGCTAAAGGTACCTTAGCTTCAATGATCTAGCGCACATCTTCAGGAAGACCTAGACACATGAGTACTTTCATTCTTTCAAGCCGATATTTGTAGATTTTTCTAAGAAAATCCTTGGGAAAAGTAAGGAATTTAGTTTTAAGTTTTATGAAGGCTTCCTCCATATTTTCTAATATTCTTGCTAAAAAATAGGATAGAAGTGAGGTTTCTCTTATAAGATGGGTTATTCAAATGGGTGAATGCATTTATAAGTTTGTTCATTTTTTTTCTTTTGTTTTAGCTTCGTGGCTTATTTCAAACTGCTCATAATCATAAACTTCCAATTTTTGACAATTTGAAATTCGTAACCAATGGTCAATGAGTTCAAATGAATTTTAATGATATCTATATATGATGAAATGATGGATGCAAGAAGTCAAGGAACAACAGCATTCAACTAAGTAGGAGAAGATATAGGATAAGCCATTCAAACAAGCTATCCAATTTAATTGATATATGGCTTAATTCACTTTTTGGGTAAACTTGTATGGTTTAAAAAAATTGGTCATGGAAAAATTCCGTTTTGTGTTCTTGAAGAATTTTTCCTAAGCTTAAAAATTTTCTCACATAGAATAAACTTCTCTCAAATAAAGTGGCTCTAAGTTTATTCCAATTTGTACCTAGTTTAGGTTTTATGGTACCTAATTGGTGAAAGGTCCCCAAATTATCCTTGCTATCGCCATTATAGGCTAGTAAGGTATCCAATCCTTACCTACAACAAGCTACAAATAGAAAAGATTTAATTTGAGTAATTTAATTTGAGTAAAGATGTTTCATTAGCCTGCACAGAGATCGGCAATCTCACGAAGGCATCATTACTTTGCCCATTGCTAATCCTAAAAAGTATTCTAAAGCCTGGGTAAGAGGCTTGTAATATGTGTGTGAAATTCCTAATATGCAATGTGTAAGAGGGAATATCAATCATTTCAACGATTTTCACGTGACTAATTTACCATAGATTAAGATAGTCATAATGGGGCAAACATGATAAACATATGTAAAGAAAACATTGAATTAGAATGGACTAAGAAAATTCAAAACTAAGATAGAAAAAAAAGAAATAAAATGGCCTTACTTCAATTTATTCCCCAGTAGAGTCACCTAACTGTTGTGACATGCCCTACGGCGGAATCTGAGGGAAGGGAGCGGGCTTTCATGCCTCCTTTAAAAACGTGATTTTTAGTGTGTATAAATAAAAAGAAAAATGAGTCACCACCAATCATTTTTTATGGTGTGATTGGAACACTAAAAGTGGTCTACATTCCAAGAGTTGGATTTGGGAGTTGGCTATATATAGGGAAGGTATTAACACCTTACAATGTTCGTTTAAAGAATGATTGTCTATTTATTTTAATTCTATCTTTTAAGTTAAATTATGATGATCTTTATTATATTACACATATTTTATTAAGAGTATAATTTTTAATTTTAGTTAAGTTATTGATTTGATTTTCCAAATCTATCCAACTTTATGGTAGAATTTAAATGAAAAGTGCATCAACAATGTTAAGTACCATTATGATTTCACTTATAATTGGATTACTTAACTTTGACACATCATAGGCACAAATTTTATTATTTTTGAAAGATTTTTTATTTTATATTTTTAAAATATTTTTAAATAATTTATTAATTTAGTTATTAAATTCTTTCAACTTCATGATAGGATTTGAATAAAATAACGTACCTCAATAATATTAAGTATTATTATGATCACACATGTAATTAGATTACTTAATTTCAAAATGTTATAAGCACAAGTTTTATTATTTTGAATTTTTTTATTTATTATATTTGAAAATATTTTTAAAGAATTTTTATTTTATTATTGATGAAATATTATTATTTTTTATAAATATTTTCATTTTGTTATTTTTAAAATATTTTTTAATAAAATAATTATAATATAATTTTTTTAGGTAATAAAAATTATTTAAAGTAATTTTATTTATTTATTTATTTAAAAATATTATATTAATAATTTTTATTTAGATTATTAAATTTTTCTAACTTCATAACCAAATCTGAAATAAAAATTTAAAAGAATTAAAATTATAATTTCAATATTACCTACAATTTTAAAGTGTCAAATTTATCAATTTCATGATCAAATTTAAATATATAACTGCTCAGAAAAATTGAAATCATAATTCAATATTATTTTTATAATTTTTAAAATATTAAATTTAATTATATTATTTTTATAATTTTTGAAATATCAAATTTGCTTAACTTCATGAACAAATTTGATTAAAAAATTGCTTAAAAAATTTTAAAATTATATTTATTGCACCTGTAACTAATTTCAATATTATTCCTTCATCACAAAATTGTATATAAATCATAACTGTGCATGGTGGGTATAAAATAATTTTTATGTACAGAAATATTAAAATTCTTTAATTTAATTGGCTCACTTGATTTTTAAAAGTATCTCTCCCCTAAAAAATATTAAATAGTTTGAACATCCAAATTATTTATTTTATTCCCTCATAGGAGTTACACAAAAATATTTTTATCATCATATATTAAATAAATATTAATTAATTTTAAAATAAAATAAAATAAAATAAAAATAAAAAATAGTATAAGGTGGGACAGTCAAACCATCCCACCTTTGATTTATGTTTTGAAAATAAAAAGTGGGGGAGGGATGTCCACTATTAGAAAGAACGTCCTTTATCTTTTTATTTATTTATGTTTATATTTTAATTTTAGATAAAAAATTAAATAATAATAAATAAGAGTAAAATAAAAATAAAAAATAAAATAAAATAAATAAATAATAAAAAATAGATATGAGATATATTATTATGTGCCATCTCATTCTCATCTTTTTTTTTTTATCTTTTTTACATATTCTCTTATTACTTCATCTGTAAACTTCTTTTTCTTCTTCTTTTTCTCTTCAATCTTTCTATTTTTCTAAGAAAAAGTTTTATTCTCTCTTTTTTTTAGATTTCTCTCTTTTTGAATAACTTCTTCTTTTTTTTGTGCCCCCTCTTTCTTTTTCTATGTCTCTTTTTTTTTTACTTTCTATCTCTCCTACTCTTTTCTCTTCTTTGTCTCATACTTCTCTTTATTTGTGTTCTTTTTTTTATATTCCCCCTAACTCTCCTCTGCCTCCCTTTGTTTTAGAGTTTATAAGAGCTAAATAAAAAGAGTGGAGAAGCCATCCATGAGTAACACACCTCTCTTATAAAAGGAGAGAATTCTTTTATGTAATTAGTGGAGAAATAGGCTCCATAATAGGTAAAGAAATCAAACCTCATGTGAGAAGTGGAAATAAGATTGTCAAGGTAATGAAATAAGCTTCAAAATTTTCGATTAAGATTTGCAAAATTGAATTTGGAAGTAGCCACCTATATTGAAAGTAAGAAATAGAAGTAATTGAACACAACTCTCTTTTTTTAATTTTAATTCTTATAATATTTTTTATTTTTAATTAATTCTTAATTAAAAATTTTTTATTATTATTTTTTAAATTTTATTTTAGTTATATTATTAGTTGAATAAAATTGAGTGTCAACAATTGTCATCAACTATTTTCTTTTTGGTTTCATCTTTTTCATTAGAAATATAATCAATAGAGATTTTTTTATTTTTATAAATTTTAGGAACTTAAATTTCTTCCAAAAGTTTGTCATTATGTTTCAAATCACTTCAATTGTAAAAACTCTTTTTAAAAATTTTTGATTCCTCAGTAAGATCATTTTTTTTATTACTCATCTCTTATTTTAAGGATACTCATATTTGAAATTACTAGGGTTTATCATGCTTCAAGCATTTTCAAAAATTAATTGTTATTTAAAAATAAATTGCCCTACTTAGGCATTAATTTGAATAGGATAATTTATAGTTCACATATAATGTTTATTTGTTTTATTTTGGTTAGTTATATATTTGAGAATTTTTTATACTTTATAAATCATTCATCTTATAAACTTCTAGTTCATACAATTTTGTGTGAGTATTAAGAAGATTGTATATCATATTACTTTTACAGCTATATATTTTCTCCTTCTAATTCAAGAATATTTAGTTTCATATATGAACCTATATTCTTTATCATTTTTAAGAACATTTATGTGCGTTATTATGAAATAAAAATATATTATACATTAAAAAATTGTATATTTGTAAAAAATTTTAACTTTTGACCAAGGCTAATTATAAGGGAGATTAGAACTTTTTAGCTTGGTACATATAAGTATTGCAACATGTGAAGTTTCAAATCCCTCAAGATAATAAAGGAAATCTTGGTCTCTTAAACAATGATGCAACTAATAACTTGGGATATTAAAATTATTCTAACTAAATCATTCTACATATGAATATACTTCAAGATATTCAACAATTATTCTCATTGGAACATGATAATCCTTAAAGGCTTTAGATATAAATCTACTAGCATTATTAAGATAAATTATCTTAATTGTATAATTAAGAAATTATGTTCAAAGATAAATTTTGGAGTAAGTAATCTAACAAATACAAATTTGTGGATTAACAATAAATTCATATATGACTAAAATCATAAAATATTCAAATAGTCTATATATGTCATCTTGTATTCATTCTAAAAATATGAGAAATCTAATCTCTACTCTAGTTGATAATGGCCTAAACACCTTATAATTAAATTGCCTTAAGAATAAGTAGTGCATGAAAATTTATCAGATTGAAAAATCTTTTGATTCTTTATGAATAGCCTTGTAAATTTTTATTACTTTTTGCATTATTATTAGTGGAGGATAACCCATCCAATCATGTCATATAGTAAAAATATTTAGTCATGAATTTTTGGTTTACATTTCTTTCAATTAGCTTTATACACATACACACACACACACATAAAATATGTATCACAAGAAAATGGTAGTAACTTTTCCTATACATTTTTCTCACTTGAGATAATTATTAAAATATAAAAATATTTAATATCTTATTGGTAGTAACTTTTGGTTTACATTTCTTTCAATCAGCTTTATATATATACACATATAAAAAATATGTATCGAAAGAAAATGGTAATAACTTTTCCTATACATTTTTTCTCACTTGAGATAATTATTAAAATATAAAGATATTTAATATCTTATTATTTCAATGTAGTAGCTATTTCGTCGTAGATATCTTTGAGACTTAATTGATAATAATGCATCTATAAGCATTATATATATCATAGGAAAATTGTGATAGCTTTTTAGGAGGCCTTAATTAATTTTATACTACTAGATATTATATTGACATAATTTTTACTAATCATCAATTAAGAAAATTATTTTCCATTCCTAAGAATGGCATGCATTATTACATTATCCATAAGAGATAAATATTCACCATTAATTCTATAAAAAATGAAATTGACGAAGGTCATTACCAATCAAATTATCAAGTCTTTCTTGAGATATATAAAGAAATTCGTTACATTAAAATATAGTATATCATAAGAATTACAACTGCGAACATCATTCTCATTAACAAAATTATCTTTGTTTTGTTTCTCTTTAAAGTAGGGCTTAGTAAAGTTTCATAATATGTTAAGATGTACAACATGAATGTAAACAATATCCTTCGCACCACTTTGATAGCATATATTTTTAAAACTTCCAATGGCCTTTCACATCAAATTAATAACATATATTTTCAAAACCTTTTAAGTTCTTATTATATAGGCTTTTCTCATTATATTCTCCAACTTTTACTAATCAAAATTAATTTTATGGTTATTTGCACTATCCTTATAACTATCATGATTGCATAAATTAATTTAGCAATTTTCACTTACACAATTATAACTGCAACCTTATCCATATCTAAA
This sequence comes from Sindora glabra, assembly GCA_020226215.1. Lineage (NCBI taxonomy): Eukaryota > Viridiplantae > Streptophyta > Magnoliopsida > Fabales > Fabaceae > Sindora > Sindora glabra. The sequence continues at coordinate 40,297,037 of CM035232.1, read as the reverse complement.
TCTTTTATTCATTAAGGCATTCACTTTTAAATGTTAGGTTTGGATTAAAATAGCACAAAAAAAAATTTTAAAAACCAATTTGAATTTAACTAAGGATACAAGTGAAAAAAAGCATAAATTAGTATTAGGGTTTATATTTTAGTTATATGAAAATGATTTGTTGCAAAAGAATTTAATCCAAATTGATCTTACAGTGTTTATCCCATAAGCATTAGCGCAAATCACCTTCTAATTCAATGAACATGAACCTATGAATAATTTGATAACAAGCACTTGAATGCTTTGATCACCAGATCATGAACATATGAATAGACTTCTCACAAATAAATGATCAAAATGATGAACCATGAACTGGGATGGTAAATCACAAACATTATCTTCAAAAACAATGTCTCTGTGGTATCCATACAAGAAATCAAATACTCTAATTTAATTAAGTTGGATCACTTTTTCTTTTGGCATTATACTAGCTATAGGGTTTTTTTTTAGTTTTAAATCGTACTATTAATTAATTCATGGCACTTTCTATCTCATAGATGAAAATTATAAGTTTCTTTATTCTTAATTAGATATTTGTTAAATCACATGATACTTATCTCGGCCAGATATTTTCCTTTTTAAAAGATTAATTAATATTTATCAGATATTATTATCTAATTAATTTATTTTATCTCATAGATAAAAATATTTTTAGATCTTTAACCATAATTACTTTAAGAAAGGGGATAATTAGGCTTTAATTATTAGATAGGCCCAAATATGACTTTTGTCAATAATCAGTCCATATTTAGTATTCCTCAGGTATAGTTTAATTATATTGTGCTATTACTTAGTGAAGTTCAACTATATTAAGGTTGTAGGTTCTCATTATATTGGTAGTGATCCTAAAATCTTATTTTAATATTACGTATAGTGAGTGATATCTAGTAATACATCATTGTTACTTAAGTAATGAAAATGTCAATGATTCAACATAATATTTCCATGACCAATGTTCCATATAGTTCAATCTCTTTTATCCTTGATATCCAAATCAAATTTGAGGCATAAAATGTATAATATTCTTCATAGTTCAATCTATATATTTCTTAATTCTTGGATAAATTAATTAAAAATAAATAAAGTAATATTATAAACTAACTAAAAATAAATAAAGCAATATTACATATTAATCCACTTAAGTATAGTTATGCATTTTATAATCTTAATCAATCAAAGGGCTCACTGATATCACTCTTTCTATATTAAAAGGACAAAGTCCCATTTAAATCACTCATATTTCTCTTTATGATTCATAATATACATGATCATTATTTTTTAGGTTGACCTTATTACAGATGATATTAGATAGTATTAAAGTACATGACTTCTTATATAGTGAGTCGTAATGATTTTAGGTTAAATGACAACTTATATTATTGTTATTATGAGGATTGCTTATGATGCTTACATAGTAATCCATGTAGCATTCTCATAATAAGTCAGTCTAGCACATTTGTTTTCTAACATATACTTATGAATTGATTTGATACTTTATATCCATCACTGTTATTATTAACCAACATATATATTAATCTTAATATATTATTATTATTCTAATTTATAATAATACTTGACTAGAGATATTATAAGGATAATATAAATTATTTCAAGAATAATTATTATATTTATTTATATTATATGGATATAATATTAAATATAATAATAAATTGAAATACTTTTATATATAAAGAAAATGTAATGCATTGTATACAAATACAATTATCCTATAATTGACTATTAGAGCATACACCAACACTAGGAATGCAATAAAACTTGTCAAACAGGTTTTATACTTTTTCATTAAAAATTTAAAATTTTGTTTAACTACCAGAAACATAAAATTAAATACTTCAAGGAATATAATGAAATCAATTGCATAAGTTTCATATTTTTCATAAAAAAATTTAGTTGTTGATGCATTCACTTCAAGGAATGCAATGAAACAAATTGGATGAGTTTTATATTTTTAATCATAAACTCATTATTATATTTACTCACAACAAGACATAAATAGAGAAGCAATTTCATAATGATGAAAGAGAAAGTAAAACATATGATATAATTGATAAAAAAGAAGAAGGAAATAAGAATAATAGATAAAATTTTATTTTATAAATTTTATTTATCTCTCTTTTTAAACTAATTTAAAGGAGAAAAAAATCTATTAACTTTTAAAATACTTTATTTTCAATCTTTTGTAAAGATGATAACAAAGGAAAATTATTATCTTATGAAAAGTAATTCTTACTTCATATAATAAAGAAGTTCTTTAAGCCTAATATAACAGCAAGATAGCAACCATCTTTATTTTTATTTCAACTGGATGGAGGATCTACAATTCTCTAACACTTGCATAAACAAAATAAAAAAAATTATTTTATGACTCTGATAAGAAAAGTCACCTAACTCACTATAATTAAAGCTTTAAATTAGAATAAATAAATATTGGCCAACATTTGTTTATTTTTCCACATTGCGACCAATATAATTCAAAGTCAACTATTAGATTGTGATGCAGATTATACAAATAAAAATGATTCAAAATATAGACTTTTGAAACAAATATGCATAAAGTTATAAATACATGTTTATGTTGGTGTTAAAATAAGATCTGATCAAAATATAACCACTTAATTTCACCACATGCATATATGCATTTACAAAATTTCAATAAAATTTGAAAACATAATCAAATTTATAAAAGAAATATAGATTATGAAATGTACAAAATCATGTATAGATCAATGCAATAATTACGTTGCATTTAGTACGATGAAATGAAATAAAATGAGTATTTCATAATTATGTTTGGTATTATGAGTAATGAAATCAGCATTCCATTCCATAAGTTTGTTTTAGTATAATAAATATTATAAGAATGAAATAAAAAAATGTATCAATAATAATACTCTTAAAAATAAAAAGAAAGTATAAAATTGAAATTATATTTATATAAAAGATGTTATTGTCATTTATTTGTAATTGAACATATATAATTTATAGTTGAGCATGTATATTAAATAGCAAAATAATAACATATATTAAATAAAAATATGCAATATGATTAATAATAAAAATACTATACTTTAAATTTAATTTTTAAAATTATAATTAACATAATTTTATATAGTAAAAAATGTAATTTACCAAAATTTTAAATTAAATAATTTTTATAAAGAATGTAAAAATATTTTATTTACAAATTTATTATTAAAAATATAAGTACCAAAATATTTGAAAAGAAAATATTAAAAATATCATTTTATTATTTATTAATAAAAGAAATTATTAAGATATATAAAAAATGTGAGGGGTCAAGATAAATGTGTTAAAAAGCCAATTTATAAATGATGGAATGACTATTTCCTAGAGAATAAATGTTCTTATTTTATAGTACCTACTAACTAAATTTTTTTATTTCTTCCTATTTCATTCCATCATACCAAACACATTATCAAGGTTAAACCTTTGGATCCAAAAGTATGAGCTAAATCAAATTTTTAGATTATCAATTAAATAATTTACTAGACCAAAAATAAAATTCTTTAATTATCTGATCTATTATAACATTTTGATTTCACATATCAAATCAAATTAAGGTGTCCCACACGATTTCAAATAAACTATAATAATAAAATATAAATAAATAAAACAATATCTAACTTCAATCCTAATATTCTAAAAATAAAAAAAAATTAAGAATGTGGCAAAAGTAAAGGATATATAAATTTAGAAAATAAAAGAAGACCTCATAAACTAAAATTGAAAAAGTTTCATGATAATAATATATTATGAAAATAAAAGTAAAAAAATAAAAAAATAGAACAAGAGAATAGAATAAGAGAAGAAGTTTCTCTTATTTCTGAATATATAGAATTATTCATATAACATCTCTATATATGATCCCAAGACACAAATTGATTAGTATCAATAATTGATACAATAATTGATGAGTATCACTAATTGGTAGTTATCACTAATTGATTACAATCAGAGATATAGTAAATCTCAATTATAATAATTAATAGATAAATAAAAAATATTTTATAGATATTTATATAAATAAATATTTATAATAAAGGAGAAAATTCAAAAAATTTTACTTACAATACTTATTTTCTATTCCATCTAATTAATGAAAGATAATCATTAATATTATTATCTATTTATTGGTTTTTTAAAATTCACACATATTAAAATTTTAATTTTTAGAATATTAAAAATTATAAAAAACTAATATTTAACATTTATTTATTGAATTAAACTAAAAACATATGTCATAATTAAAATATATCAAGAAGCTATCACAGAGAAACAAAAGTAAGATTAGATAAGGATTGACTTGGAAAAACTATAATATACCACTCACGTAATAGTATTTTAGTAAACTATCAAATCTTACTATATATTAAAATTATATTTTTTGAAAGTTAAATTTAATACATCATATGATGATAAATTAATAGTCAAATCTAGTAACACAGATATATTATTGCATCAGTAACATATTATAAATTTTTTCTAAAAAGAAGAATACAAGTCTTAAAAAGAAAGTTGTTAGTATATTTGAAAAGAAGACGCTTACTTTATAAAAAATAAATTATTTAGACCTCTTGTAAGATTTGACCTAATTACATGCGTAACCCTTTTTTTTGAAGAAAAACATTGACCTTCCCTAATTGTCGATTTTAATTCTTCTAAAGTATAAGTGCATTTTAAAAAATGAAGTATATTATCAAAATTATTAATAAAAAAATTAAGAGAGTGGATAATCGTAAATTTAATAATTATTTTTTATTTATTATTATTTATAAAATTATAAATTATTAATTTTTTTATTAATAACTATAATAATACATTTTATTTTTTAAAATATAAAATGTACTTTAAAGAAATTCAATCTGTTAATAGAAGTTGAAGTTCAATCTCCTAATTGTTAATAGAAGTTGACACTATTGACAACGAGTGTATAAGCATTTTTATGCCTTTATGATGAAAAAAATGCTACTAGGTGGGTGGGCTGCACCCATTTGACTCCCATCCTACTTCACGACTTCAACTTACTCTCTCTTTTTCTTGGAGTACAGGACTTTAACTTACTCCGGATGTAAAATAGCATTTTCCATTGTAATGGTCGACTTAAGAGAGTGACCTCTTTTTCTTGGCTGTTAATGAACGAAAGGCTTTCTCGTTTCTGATTTCCTACATCCATTTGCAACATATTTTGTTAAATCTTTGTCGCAATGGAGGTTGGTTTAGCTCACGTTTCGTAAAAGGCAGAAGAGGAAGGACGAATATTATTGGTAAGTATACCCTATTCCGCTGAATGTTTTGAACAAAAAGCCCTATTATGTATTCAGTATTTATTCAGATGATGAAGCTGAATTTTTGGAATTTTGGACCTTTTTTTTCAAAAACACTTTTGGGTGTAATATAATGTTGAAAGTGCCTTTTTTATTTTTAATTCATTTTGCATTTTTTTGGATAAAATGCAAAATACCCCTTCAACTTTGAAGTGATTAAATTTTGCTCTCTTTTATTTAAAAATTTGGAAATTATACCTTTTCAACTTTATAAAACTTGAAATTAATACTTATTATTAACTTAATTAACCATTTTATTAAACTATATATTTTTTTCATGAACTTTTTAACCATAATTATAATATTATATTACATTAATTTATTATTTAATCAAAACTCTATATAACTAATTTAATTCATATTAATTATATAACATAAAAATTGGTTGTAAAAAATAATAATAAAAACTAACATACTATAATATTAAAATTTTTTGTCTAAAAATATTATTAAAAATTATGTGATTTAATAAAATAAGAGTTAAAAATGGATGTTAATTCTAAATTTTATATAATCTAAGGAGATAATTTTTAAAATTTGAAAATTAAAGAAAATAAAATTTAATCACCCTAAAAGGAGTATTTTACATTTTGTCTCATAATTTTTTGTTTTGGGGTTGGCTGCTCCGGAGGCCGGAGGTGCTTGCCGCAACAACTAGTGGGAAAAACAAAGTTTTTAAGTAAAACGGTCAAACCCAGTTCGTGTATTTGCGCCTTGTGCTCGAATTCATGTCCTTCAAATCAACTTTGGGTATATTTTTATTTTTTATTTTTAAAAGTTAATTTTCAAAATTATTTTTTATTTTTTAAAATTATTTTTGAATTAAAAATAATAAATAAATAATATTTAATAAAATAAATAAAAATCTTGTTTAAATATAATAATATTATTAAGAATAAAAAATATTTAAAATTTATTCTTATTTTTTATTTTTAATACAAGGATTTTAGAAGTAATTTATGAAAATAAATTTTAAAAATAATTTATCAAATAAAAATTTTTATTTAAAAAATAAAAAATTATTGTTAAAAATAGAAAATAGACAAAACTACGTTTTCCTCAATCTATATTGGGAATTGTAAACCGAAAGTAGGTCTCTTGCGGTTTTTCCGATAGAGATGGAGGAGGCTAGTTTAAGAATTTAATTTTTTCTCCCATACAGATCTCTAAATTTTAAAATCCACAGATTTGCTCGGTACTCCAAACGCAACACGGACGCTCCACTGCTCGCAACTCAATGATGGAGCAGGGGATACAAAGGTATTCAAGTGCGGTCGAAGATTGGGAAATGCAAAGGCAACGTGAAAGTTGATGGCAGTAAAGAATGGCTGGCAACAGGAAAAAATAATGAACAAAGAAAGAAAAAGAACAAGAAAGCCAATGGGGAAGAGCTCTGAAAAAAAGGTGGGGGGGGGGGGACGAGGGTGAAGAAGATGACCCAGAGAAAGAAGGAAAAAAAAAATTCAAAGAAAACAAAACAGAAGTCAAAGGTTAGAAGTGTCCATAAAAATGTAAAGAGACTGCATTAATATGTTAGGTCCCACGGAATAGTAGATGACCTTAGAAAGTCGGTCAAAACTAATGGGATGTTTAACGGAGGGTTACTCCGGGTAATTTTCATATCCTAAATTTGGTGAGGTTTGTGAGTTTTTATTTTTTATTTTTAACTGAGGGGAGCAGAGTGTATTAAATTTAAAGAATAAGAGAGGTGAGGATAATTTACCCTTATAGATAAATTTAAGTGACTCGGGGATTGTCGATCAGATTTGTACTTATAATTTGAATTCAAAATTTCTAAAGTGTGTCTTGCAGTTTAATGATAAAGTGAAATATCATAGAGAAAATTAAAAATTAAAAATTAAATAAATAATAATTAATTAAAAAATATTTTTTAAATTTATAAATATTCTCTTTCTTAATTTTTTTATTAAAAATAGTGATATATCACTTTACCATGTAAAGTCTTAAATGTATTTTGGAGGAGTTTAATTTCAATAATTTAACACTTTGTTTGCAATATTTTAAGAAAAACTTGGAGCTAATTTTGGGACATCTTAACTTTGAACCATTGCCTCTTATATTTAGACTAGTCTTATCCCATGCTTTGCACTGTTAGAAATTAAAATTAAAATTTAACATAAATATATGATTCATAATATAATATCCTCAAAACGTTTAATACGTGTATTAGATTATAACTTTATTATAATAAAATGATGTTATAAATTGATATTTTAAAGAAAACCATAAATTCATATGTACAAGGATAAAAATTTACATATATCACGAACTCTCACTCCAATCTATAAAAAAAATGTAATAAAAAGTACAAAAGTATAAAAATAGAGTGAGAATTTCATATTAACTTTACAAATATTTAATTCTAAAATCAACAAATAAGTTAAAAAATTATCTAAAATTTTAAAACAAAAAGTTACGAAACACATATGCTATCTGTGCTTTAAATCCGTTGCGTGATCAACACAAAATTATAAAAATAAATATAAATAAATAGATAAAGTATATTATAATTATAGATATAAGTCCATTTAAAATTTTTCTGATTTTAAATATTATATATTATAATATAATATTATAAATGATATATATAATATATTTTATTATCATTATTATTTATTTTTATTACTATAAAATTATGCATATAATAATAATTATATTATTCATTTATTTATTTGTGTAATATAAAATGAATGTAGAAAGAATGGAAAAAAAGAAAAAATAATAAAAATATAATTTGATATGACAAAGATCACTTAAAATTTATAATTATTATTGTTGTTGTTGTATTAAAAGTCAATTTCAATTGATATATATTTAGTTGAAAATATAAACTTAAAAATTGATAAAAAATATTAAAAAATTGAAATAAATAAATTTAATTTTGATTTTTAAATATTTTTATAAGGAAGTATAATATATAATTAATTAATCCAATTAATAATTTTTATGTTAAAGTCTTAATTTATTTAAATATTTCTATAATAAAAATAAAATATGTTATATTATATTTGTATTATTCAGTAATATTAATATTTAAACAATAAATAATAAAAGTAGAAAAATAATAAAAAAACATGCAATAGAGTAATTAAAAAGAAAAAATATTGAGTAAACTATAAAAAAATAAGAATTAAAAATATAATATGCAATTAGAGGCGTAAAATAGGTTACGAATCCATGAGCCTTGTGGGTAACTTATGAATTCCAAGTGATTCAATCTTTATTTTTTAAGTTCATTTTTATTATAGGCTAATAAGGGCAAGCATGCATGGACTTGTCCACGGGCGCTTTCCCCTATTTTTAATTTTTTGAAAGTCTTTTAAATATTTAGAATTTTTTTAATCCAATTCAATTTTTTATCAAATGCATAATGATTTGATATAATTTTTTTAAATTTATTTGACTAACAAATAATGTAAAATAAAAAAATCTAATTAATTAACTATAATTTAAAAAATATTTTTTAATCTAACTTAATCCAATATTCTTTTGAACATACTTTTTTTTACACTTAGAATTTAATCTTTAATCCTTATGTATATACTTTTACTGATTTAATTATTTTTAATTGTAAAAGAAAAAAAATATAGGTTACCTGTAACCTATTGTGATCCTGACTAATTTTGCTTGTTTTGGATTTGGGCTTATGTAAGTCCATGTGAACATAAATTTACATGGGCCTAACTTGCATAGTCTACCTTGTCCCAACTTAAATGCATATATATAATTAAAATTTTATTTTATATAATAAATAAATTAATTTTTATGTAACATCCCAAGCTATTAAATTAATCAATTTTTATTGTTTAACTTTTATTACCTTCTTTTAGAATTTAAATTTCAAAATCTTTATTTTTTTTAGTAATAGTAGGAGTGGTTAAATAATTAGATGTACACACACAAAAGTTAAAGATCGAATTCTAGATGCAGTAGAAGGTACAAAACTTTTGAATGACAATGGAATTTATTTGAGCTAAACACTCTCAACTCAAAATGTTTAATTCAGTTGCATTTGGGCCTTAACGCTATTGAAAGATATTCAAACTTTCAAAGTTACCACACATTCAACTATCCTATTGTGATCAATTGAGTGAAACAACAAGGATGTGAATTATCAATTTTATTTTAGTAAGCTTGTAAAAATTGTATTATGAACACAATTTTGATTCAAACCAAGGATTGGTAAAGAAAAGTGATTCTTGCAAGCTTGTCTCGCAATTTACAACTCTAAACAATGTCTGAATCTTTTTGCGTGTACTTTGGTAATTTTCACTAAAAAGATTAAAAAAAACTTTAACGCGCCTTTTTCTTACAACTTTATTTTATTTTTAATTAAGTTCTTACAACATAGTTTGAAATATAGGGAAATCAGGCTCCACTAATATGTAAGGTATATTTGAAATGGTAAAGTAGATCATCATATTAATTAATAGCAAAATCAAATGCTTTAAATTTATTAAATAATAAATTATTAAAAAAGTAAATTTGAAATTTATATTACCTTCTAAGCATAAATTCATAATTAGATTCCTACACTCATTTTTATTTTTAATCGGATATCTCCTATTATTCAATTCATGTAAACATCGATATACTAACAATTTATAAGTCAAGAGGCACACAATTCAAAATTTTCTCCAAAAATAAAATAATTTGATAAAATGCCATATACTTCTTCTCCATTATTTGTCAATTAAAATATAAACCAAATAGTAGGATTTTTTTTTCGTCAACAATAGTTAAGTTATATCAATAAAACTCTATCTACATGTACCGATTATTAATAGAATTTACTTTAAATTGATATATTCAACTAGAAATAAAATTAAGTGTAAGAAGCGTCATTATGTCTTCTTTGTAACCTAGTTACAAGAAAACTAGAAGTAGTTGTACCAATAACAAGACAAAAACAAACAAGTTTTTGGTTGTATTTGGATTTTTTTTCCAAAAATGGTTTTTAAAATTGTTTTCAAAAATTATTTCAAATTTAAGAAAAAAAATAAAGAATAAAATGTGTTTGAAAGAGCAAATAAGAAAATGTTTTTAATCATAGAATTGACATTAAAAATAAAAGAGCAAGCTAAGAAAATGTATAAAATTATTCTATTTTCTATTTTAAAATTTTTGGAGTAATTTTTTTAAAAAATATGAAAATAATTGATAAATAACAACTTTTGTTTTTAAAAATATAAAAGTAGAAAACTATTTTTTAAAAATATAAATAAATAGACTCTTTATTTAATTGTTTCTAGGGGTGGAAGTAAATAACTCAAACTATAGGCTCTTAGTAGTTTAGCCTATTTTCAAGGTAGAATAGGCTTAAGCTAAATTTTTTATTTGTTTTATAAAATAAATTAGGTCATATTATTTAAATGCTTATTAGCCTTTATTTTATTTTTTGTGTGTGTGTGTGTAATTGCACAATCTAAAAATATATATAATATTTAGAAGTAAAGTTTTTAAAAAGTGATATATATACTTTTATTTATATTATTTTCTCTTATTTTATGCCTCTTAATATATTACATATGCTTAATTTTATATAATTAGTCTTATTTTATAATTTGAGATTAGTTTTATATTGAATTGAAATTATTTAGTTAATGCAAAATTTTTACTTATTTTAAAATTTTTAGCTATATTTTAAGCTCTAGATATCAGATTTAACTAATCTTTATATCTTTGAAAAATTAAAAAAAAAGCTCTATAATTTGATGTTTAGGTCAAAGCTTGGTTTTGGTATCTAGAAGGTCAAATTTACTTGAGAAGATGAAGTTCTATTTTTGTCCCAACTAAACTAACTTTTGTTTATGGGTTATATCTGAAGCTCCAAAGGTCTAATTAATGTGAAACTAACCCCCAAAGCTTCTAAGAGTTGGCTTTACACTTTTATATTCATGGTTTACTAAAATTATATAGTTTTAGTGGTCTTACATTAGGTGGAAGTCAGACTTTTGAAATTTCATTGTTGTAACTTTTGAAGATCATTGCTTTGTAAAATAAGTTCTAGTTTTTTAAAAATTAGCAAGGTACTATTTTTGTAACTCTTAGGCATATGATTTAAGTCCAATAGGGTTTTAAAGGTTAGCAAGTCAAATATAAGGTTTTGTGTCTCCAAAAGTAAGAAGACTTTAGACACTACACAATTCAACAAGATAGTTTTTACTCTTTTTCGAGCTTCTTGTTCTTTAGTCATGGAGAGCTAACTTCTAGTCGATTCAAGGATTTTAAGGCTCATTTTTATTAGATTATGAGATCCTAATTTGTAATATTAATTTGGTATAATTGATATTTATCCTAGTGATTTCTAATTTATAGTTATTTTTATATTGAATTATGGTTAGTTAATCATGATTTTACATGAAGAGACAGAAGGTTAGGAGATTAAATTAGAAGTTTTTTATTTAATTTTTTAATTTAATTAAATTTTATTTTTAAATCAATTTTAATATATCTTTTTAATGGATTATAATAATTGTTTAATTCAACTCATCTTAATTGATTAAATTCTAAATGGTTATCTATTGTAAGATTTATAAATTATCGCAAGGATTCTAAATAATTCAAAGTTACAAAATTAATTAAAATAGTTAAATTTTATGATTTATGATTTATGATTAATCCATACTAAGAGCTCATAAATCCTTGAATTAGCTACTCTACTGTATTGATTTTCTTTTTAGTTTACTTCTATGTTTAATTTTTTTTGTTTAATATATTTATTTTAATTTTGTATCAAACAAACCCCCTAGTCTGGCTATTCTATTTTGCATTCTGTATACTATCTGAATTTATCTATATTCAATGCGCATTCTGTTTGCATTCTATTTTATTATTGTTTTACTTCTGTTTGCATTCATTCCTTCTATTTTTAGTGCATAAAAAACCTAAATAATTGGGTAATCATTTTTAGTAAATAATTAAGAAAGGATATATTAAGATATGACTAAGGTATGACTCGATTTGTCATCCTATATGACATTACTTTTAATAAACTAATTATAATTAATTTTAGATCATTGTAACACATCTTATCAAAAAGCATGAAAATTTCTAACATATCTTCATTTTCTTAATTTTAACTTATATTATAACATTATATTATAATTATTTAAATGATCAATTAATAATTATTATTGTGATATATATATTAAGATTGAATCAAACTCAAATTAAATTTTAAATTTGTTAAAATTTATAATTTTTATTAAGTTAATATGAGTCAATTTCCAACTGTAAAATTTATTATGCCTAATAGTATTAAAGCTAGACTTGAATCAATTAATTCTATTCTTAATAATATTTTTTAAAGAATATTTATTAATTATTAATAAGTTTATAAAGACTAACAAGCTAGGTATAATGCACTAGAACTATTCCATGGCAACTAACCTCAATGTACTGGCAACAGACTAGCCATTGATGGATGGGTATATTTGGTTTAGATGTTGAAATGATATAACTTGTAAAGCGATAGAAATGAAAAGCGAGGATATTTACATTTTGCATTTTTAAGCTTTAAAGTATTATAATTTAAAAAGTTATTTGATATGAATTTTTATTTTATATTCTAACTTCACCAAAAAGTAATTTCATAACAAAATAATCTAATCAAGATATTTTTAATAAGTACAAGACTTCGAACACGCAAATTTTTTTTGAGAGATTCACGCCCTGGTTCTAAGTTTTAGAAGATTGTACCCCTCATTTCAAAATATTAGTCTCAATCTTTTAACATTTGATATTAATTTATAATATCTGGTTAAAATTAATGATATAAAAACTATATATAATTTATTCTTTTCATCTTAATGCTCTATCATAATCAAATTAGTTATCATCTAAAATTTTCAATCGAATTAAATTAATTAACATCTTTCCAATCAAATCAATAAATTAATCTTAATTGTAATTATAATTTTTAAGATTAAATAAGAGAGTAAATATTGATAACAATAATTTATTAATTTATTTCTTCTTAATAAATTTTAGATATCAATTAGTTCCATAACTTTAGATTTAAAATATATTACAAAATAACACAAAATTATCATTTATTTTTCATGTATAATTAAAAACCACCAATATTTTAGTGCAATTATAAAATAAATATAAATTCATGATAACCAATTATATAATTAATATTTTTTAGAAGTATGTTTAAATTATTTGATTATAAATTAATTAAAATAAAATAATTACAACAAGACAAATGAAGAGACAAATAATTACAAGATGAAAAAAAGTATTGTGAAAATGTGTTTAATTTATTTAATGATGAATTAAATTGAAATAATTATAAATTGCCCATTTTGGTCAATCAATTATGTGAGACACATGAAGAATATTGAACCATTATAGTTTTAAATAGCTGAAGTGAAAAATAAAATTGGATAAGGAATTAGCACGATTTTATATAATTTCTATATAAAAATATTTTCATAGAATTTAAAAATTCAAAAAAATTAAATATTAAATTAAAATTAAAATAATTTTTTAAGACAAGAAAATTATATTATATTTTCTAGTAATCAATCATGAATACAAGAATTAGTAGCAATAAAAATTTATCGCTGGATTGACATTGATATTTATATTTAGTTCATTAGTAATAATAATTAATGTCAATCAAATCGATAAAAATTGAGTGATATTTATAAATAAAATTTTATATGAAATCACGCATTTTTAAATTATAAAATTGCACAAACTGTGTTGACTCCTCTTAATTAATTTGTTGTTTTATTTATCTAATTAATTTATTATATAGTTTTACATTTCAATCATTCATAACCATTTTCAATCTAATTATTTTTAACTTTATCAATTTATTTAAATGTGACATTTGAAGAAAAGTTTATTGCAATTTCTTTTAAATAAAGCTGATTTGAAAACAAGAAGTAGTATTGGATTTAGCTTGATTACTTCCCACTTGCAAAATTTTATATTTCAAATTGTAATCAGCTTTATTTTAAAAGAAATTGCAACAAACTTTTCCTTCAAATTTCACATTTGAAGAAATTAATAAAGTTATAAGGCAGGAGATCGGAAATCGACCATATTAAATAAATAAATAAATAAATAAATAAATAAATAAATAATTAATTAATTAATTAAAAAAATCCGTTCAATTGAAGCAATTTTGATAGTTTTAAAATGCATAATTTCACATGAAATCTTAGTTATAGATCAATTTTCATTGATTTGATTTACATTAATTATTATCAATCATAGAGTACATATAAATAGTAATACTATATGAATCAAAATAAGATTTGAAAATAAGTTTTAAATAAAAATCAAAGATTATCATTAAATATAAAATAATGAAGTGAATTTATAAAACATAATCCAATGAATATAAAAAATTTAAAACTCAATTTCGAATCTCATTTTTAGTACATAGCATTTTTAAAATATAAATATCAATGCATTTAAGATAATAAATTTTTATTGCTACCATTTTTTATGAAAAATTATTAAAAAAATATTATATAAATTTTCTTATCTAAAAAATTGTTATTTTGATTTTATTTTATATTTAATCTATTTCAATTTTCTAATTCCAAGACAAAAAAATTTCATATAAAAAATAAATAAATTACTACCAGCAATAAATTATTATTAAAAAGTTAAATCAATATTGTATTGATAAATTAATTGTAAATATTCAATAATAATAATAAGCTCATTTTATTTCTTTCTATAATATTACATTACTAAAATTTCTCGATTAAACTATTTTGCCGTGGTAACACTTTTTCAACCATAATACTTCAAAGTCTAAAAATGCAAAGAATATTTCTCTTTCTATTTCCTTTTTTTAATTATTGTTTCATTTGTATAAACCTTTGAATTCTTTTTGTCGTATTTATTAGATTTAATGCAACATTGATGCTGGAGAAACTGAGAAACCAATGGCTAGTTTTTGTTGGGGACTCAATAGGGAGAAACCAATGGGAGTCACTCTTATGCATGCTCTCCTCCGCGGTTTCTAACAAGGACTCAATCTATGAAATCAATGGCAGCCCAATTACAAAGCATAAGGGATTTTTGGTGTTCAAATTCAAGGACTATAACTGCACTGTGGAATACTGCAGAGTTCCATTTCTTGTATTGCAGAGCAGGCCTCCAATTGGAGCTCCTGCAAAGAGTAGGACAACCCTGAAACTGGATCAAATGGATTGGAACTCTTTCAAGTGGAGAGATGCAGATGTGTTGGTTCTAAACTCAGGGCATTGGTGGAATTATGAGAAAACCATGAGAGGGTAATTCAATTTTGAATCAATGCTAAAACTTATCTTGTTACCAGGTTGACTTAAATATTGAGAAAAAGTTACTAAACAGACTTACAATGGTCTTGATGTACTTAAAGTGAGTTTATTACCTCATTTGCTATTTGTTAAATAGTAATGCTAGACTCACTAGTGTCCGGCCCTCTCGTTAGTTTTGCAATTGTGACTGTCATGATGGAATCTATCATCACTTTTTCAGTTCAAAGATTATTGTTTGTGATTTATTAAAGATTTCACAAGTTCCCAAGAATCTCACTCTTATAGAAGAAGTATTGAATACCACCGTCATTTTTGTAGTTGTTGGTTACACCAAATAACTCACGAGTGTTAGACTCTTATTAGCCTCTTATTTATAAGAGTAGAATTATTCTTGTTTGTGAGATTTATTAGATCAGGAGCTCAAGTTATTGATTTTTGAATATGAACTTTGCAATGTATCATTTGAGACAAAAATTCTACAACAAAGGAGAGCTAAGAAGTCGATCATTATGGGATATGTTTTTCAGCTAGGGTCCTCTCATTTACTCTTGCATAATTAATACTCAGAGTAGGTCCTTATCTCTTGTTTACTCTTGTTCCTTATTTGGTCAGAGGATGTTATTTCCAAGGAGGGATGGAAGCAAAGATGGAAATGAGAGTACAAGATGCATATAAGAGGTCCGTTGAGACTGTCTTTAACTAGATACATGACATAGTGGATTCTAGCAAGACCCAAGTCTTCTTCCGTACGTTAGCTCCCATGCATTTCAGGTTTGTTTCAATATTTTAAATTATTTGTTGGATACATGACACAGTGGATTCTAGCAAGACCTAAGTCTTCTTTCGTACATTAGCTCCGATGCATTTCAAGTTTGTTTCAATATTTTAAATTATTTTTGTCTTTTATTGCACCTTACTTTCGTTACCTGTATCGTTCTTGTCCGGCCAAGAGATTTTGCTGTTCATTCGATTTATATTATGAGTGTCATATTCGATATTGTGTTAAAATCAAATTTTACAAAAAGAATATCCCAAATTGAATTGTGTGAAAAAATAATATTAATTGTGGGAAAAACTTTATTATTATTTGATAAACCCATTGTAAAGCAAATATGAAATCAAGATTTGTTACGAGTCACTAACTATTCACGATTGGTCTTGATCATAAATTCTAAGAAGGATTTAGTATTCTATCAACCTTAAATGAAAACTTAATTAGAAAGACTTTTTTACATCAGTAGGAAGTGTTTAAAATCAATTATAAAATTTAAGAGTAACGATCCTTATTTATGTTAATAACATTAATGGGTCGACTTATTATTGAAAACTATCTATTATCACATTCGTTGGGTTAGATTATCATTATATTTAAATTATTCAGTTACTTTAATATTGAGCTAGACTCTTTTATATTTTATTTCATTATTGAATTAATACACCCACGATAAAAAATCTAATAATATTTCACTTGGACCATATAATTCAATAATAGTAGCCATTTTAATATAATGTAAAAAAAAATTATGGTATCTTTACACCTATTGGTCTAAATTTAGATCATAAATGTCTAGTAATATAAAACATAATATTCGATAGGTATATCAATGAAATATATGTACTGCACACTTATACCTCATTGATTATATATAATATCTGATAAGGATATACATGATAAGTTTGTGTTTAATAAGATCTATAGAACAAACATGGTGACAATCATATGTAAATCTTTATATACTAAGTTAAAGCATTATCCCAAGATGCTAAATAAGAATCATAATTCTCAACACAGTATTGAAATAAGGTTTAAACGTCTTTATAAATATGGCATAATGAAAATGTGCACAATATATGTTAAGACATGAATATTTCATTTATATACATCTTGAGAAAATAATTTATATCATAGAACTCTTACTAATCTAAAATATCAAAAGAATTAGTTAATCCTATATTAATTACACAATTATGATATTCTCTTACTATCAAACCTTTGGTCAATAGATCCACGAACAATATAATCCGTGGAAATATATTCAATACATGTAATATGCTTGCATACCTTCTTTCACACAAATTGATGCTTTATATCAAAATACTTCATATTGACAGAACTTTTTTTATTATAAGAGAAGTTTACAATAGTAATATTGTCACAATAGATAGTCCAGGGTCTAGAGATGTTTTCAATAATCTCAAAACTAGCTATAAAGCCCTTCAACCATATAGTTGTGCAAGTAGCTTCGTAACATGTGATATATTTTGCTTCTATAGTGGAGGTTGCTATTAAGGATAGCTTAGCACTTTTTCTATGGCATAACTCCTCTTGTCATCATAATAATATATCTAAATGTAGATTTCTAATCATCTGGATAACCAACAAAGTCTGAATCTAAGTAGCTTGTAATTATGATATCTTCCAATCTATTATAAGTCAACATGTAATCTTTTATATCCTATAGGTATCTCATAACTCTTTTTGTTGTAGTTCAATGTCTTCAACCAGGATTACTTAAGTATTTCTTCAGTAAACCAATAGCATAAGCTATACTAGGACACATACATAGGCTACCAACAAGCGATGCATATAGGACATTTTTCATTCTTTCCATTTCAACATCATTTTGAGGACATTAGGACTTAGAGAAAATTTCTCCTTTTAAAATGGGTGTATAAACTTAAGAGTAAATTGATATGTTAAAACTTTTTAATACTTTTTCAATATAAGTCTGCGGAGATGAACCTAGTAAACCCTGAAATCTGTTACAATGAATCTCTATCCCTAAAACATAAGAGACATTTTCAAGATCCTTCATATCAAAATATTTGAATAACATTTATTTTATCTCAATTAGCAAGTTCATGTCATTGCTTACAAGGAGAATATCATTCACGTATAGCACTAAAATAAGAAAACTACTTGCACTCATCAACATATAAATACACTAGTCCATTGCATTCTCCTTAAACTTAAGAGAAGTCACTGCCTCATCAAATTTGAGATACCACTGTCTAGAAATTTATTTTAAATTATAAATAGACTTTTTAAGCTAACACACAGGGTGTTCCTTTCCCTTTTCTTAGAAACCATCTAACTAGTTTATATAAATAATTTTTATTAAATCTTCATTCAGGAAGGTTATTTTTACATCCATTTGATGCAACTCTAAATCAAAATGAGCTACTAAAGCCATAATAATATGAAATGAGCCGTTGATTAAAAATATTAAAAAAGTTTCTTTATAATCTATACTTTCTTTCTAGGTGTACCATTTTACTATCAATCTATCCTTGTACCTCTTAACTTCACTTTGAGTAACCTTTTTAGTTTTAAAGACCCATTTGCATCCGACTGGCTTACAACTTGCAGGAAGCTCTACTAGATCCCATACTTAATTTTTGTACATTAAAGTTAGTTCATCTTTCATAGCATTTATCCAATTAGAATAGTTTGAACTAGACATAACTTGAGAAAAGGTTGTAGGATCAGTATCATCATTAACATCATATTCATGCTCCTATAGATATACATGATAATTATTAGGAATTACTGATATGTGAACTCTATGAGATCTTTTTAATAAAATTTCTTTGTTTACTTCATTTAGCTTAATATCTTCTATCATTAACTGTATTGGATTAACTGGTGGTGTAATAGAAGATGATTCTCCCAATGTTAGTGCTAATGAAATAATTGTTCTATCTTTAGAGAAATTCATGATGCATGGTATTTAGCTCCCATTATCTAACTCATCTTCAATGAAGATTACTCGATTAGACTCAATTACTTTAGTTGAATGAGTTAGATAGTAAAATTTGCTTCCCTTCAAGCCATTGCAGCAATCAATGAAGTATCCATTAATAGTCTTTGAATCAAGTTTTCTTATGGATGGAATATATGACTTTACTTTAAATTTGCAACCCTAAACTTGAAATGCCTTAGACTAGGCTTCTTTCTATATAATAATTCATAAGGATTTAGGGATTGATTTACTGGGAACTTGATTTAGAATGTATGCCACTATTCTCAACATATCATTATATAAGAATTCTAATAATGAAGTATAGGCCAGCATGCATTTCATCATATCTATAAGAGTTTTATTCCTTCCTTTTATAATTCCATTTTACTCCGATGTAACAGGTATAGTGTAACTTGCTTCAATTCTACAAATCTTATAGGTATCTCGTAAAAGGACCAAGGCTTTTTCCTGTTTCATTGTACCTACCATAATACTGACCACCTTTATTAGAATTAATACACTTTATTTGTTTCCTCAATTTTATTTCAATTGTTGCCTTAAATGACTTAAAGGCTTTTAATGATTCTGATTTATTACTAAGCAACTCTACCTAACTAAATTTAGATTAATCATTAATGAATGTGATGAAGTATTTGCAGCCACCCATAGCATTAGGTGTGATAGGCCCATTAATATTGATATGGATCAATTCTAAAATATTCTTCTTTCTACATCTCTTAACCTTTCTAGCTTTAACTGTAAGTTTTTTTTTAATACAATCTACACATGTTGTAAAATCCAAAAAGTCCAAATCTACTTCTCCCTTCACAAGTCTTCAAATTATTTCTTTAGAGATATGTCATAATCGTCTATGGTATAACATTAAGGATCTTTCATCAATGTGGAACCTTTTTTTGCCCATAACAGAGTTTATTAAATTCATAAAATTACGATTTAAATTAACTTCATATAAACATCACACATAGAACTAGTACCAATAATAGAAGATTTATAAAATAATTCAACTTTTCTATTTCCAAAATAACGAGAGTATCCAAGAAAATGCAAAGTAATAATTGAAATTAAATTCCTTTTCATGGAAGACATATAAACTATATTATTCGATAAAAGTTTATGTTCAATCTTTAACTTTAATTTCACTAATCCTATGTATTCCATTTTAACTTTATTTCTATTTCTGAGACTCACAATTAACTTCCCTTTATTTGGTTTCCTTGGATTTGTTAGCAATTGAAAATAATTAATCATATGAATATTTAACTTAAAATAAACTAGAGTTAGATGGGTACCTTTTTATTTTCTTCTCAACAAATTTCTTATATTTAAGACAATCCTCTTTCTTATGCTTATACTTCTTACAGAATTTGCAATTGCCTAAAAACTTAGGCCTTATTAGGTTTATAGCACTGTTGTCTATTAGATTCACCTTTCTCACCTTTCTTCTTTCCATGGTTATAGAATACTTTTTAGCTATAGAACCTAGGAACTCTTTTACATTTATCGCTTTGGAGTGCTTTCTCTTATCCTTTTGTCCATTGTGTATTTCATTACCATCAAGCATACTCTGTTAGAATGGGTCCACTTTTTATGATGATTCTTTTGATCTACTATAGACTTAACATTAATATGAGGTTCTATTTCTTTAATCGCCAAATTAAGGTTTGAGACTGCTAGATGCAATTTTAATGATTCAGCCCTTTCCTCATGATTTGTCCCATTTTATATCTTAATTGCATTTAATTGCATGAGCAAAGGAGCTGAGGAAACAAAATTTGAAATATTAACCTTAATTATACTAGAAATTTTTCTTAATAAATTATACAATTGAGCTCAGTATTACACTATAAACTCCAATACTAATGGCGAATTAAAAATCTTATAATATAATATAAGAACTAAATATTATATTCCTAAAATTTTAACACTGGTAGGATGATAAAAATTTTAAAAATATAATGCTTATTCCTACACTTATGTTATTATCGATAAATCATATTAATAATATTATACTGATAGGATATTAAAATATTATTACTATGATACTCTCCTAAGTCAAACTATCAATTTTATAAAATAAATAAAATTTTATATCATTAGGCCTATGATAAGTGAGCTCACAATTACACAAAATTTCTTAGTATAACATAAGCCTAAAAAATTTTCTAAAATTAATTTTCTATACATATATATACATAGAAAAATAATTAATGGACCAAACAATATTAAAAATACCACAAAAAAATATATGTGGGAGTCTAATATATAGAGATATGATAGTAAAATTTTCTACCTAAAATAATATCAAGGCCATTTAAACTAAATAGGCAAAAATAATTAAAATATTTTTAATTTAAAAAAATAAAAAATGCCTAAAAAATAATGAACTATGCATTAATTTTCCTTCATATATATATATATATATATATATATATATATATATATATATATATATATATATATATATATATATATATATATATATATATATATATATATATGTATATATTAGAAACATTGAGAGCAAATTTGTAATGACCCAAAATTTTCAAAATAATTTATTTTGAAACCATTTCATAAAAGCAATATATATATAAACCGTAGTATAAAATTAGAACAAAACATTCCCATTTCAAAAAGGTTTTAATGTGTATTGGATTGCATAAACAAAAGAATGTTTATATATATAGATATATGCAAAATTAGAGAAATACTAAGACGTTGCATACATGCAAAAAGGAGGTATTGGATAAACTGAAAACTAGTACATAAACTAAAGCATAGATAAAGTAACAAGAATGGAATTGAGATCCAGTATATATTCAAAACAAATTCATGGCAGCCATAAAGGAATCACCTCTAAGGGCCATAAATATGAATTATTTTTAGGGGAATTCTATGTTACCCCCATGGGTTTGGAACCCATGGGGATGTGGTTAAATTGAAGCCATTGGATGAGTTGAACAAGTCAATGGCTTCACTCATCCAATAGCTTCAATTTAGCCACATACCCATGGGTTCCAAACCCATGGGGGTAACATAGAAAGCACCTTATTTTTATTTTACTAGATGCGATACAGCTCTGGCTTCGTGCAATTAGGTCCTAAAATAGATTTCATATGCACAATATAATTTTTTTTTTAAATTTACATAACAACATAGTGAATCATATGCAATTGCTAAAATCAATTATGGAAACCAAGGTTGCAAAAGAATTTGCAAAATGTTCGAGACAATCATAAAATAATATTTATAATAATAAATTAATAATTTTAAAGGCTATGAAATAATTGAGATTCATAGCAATTTCATCTAGGAAAAATTCATCATAAAATATAAAATTATGCAAAATAAAATTATATTTCTGAATCCATATAATAATATATTCAATCCACATGATTCATAAGCTTTAATACTAATTGTTGAAATCAAATTTTATAAAAATGATACCCTAAATTGAATTACATGAAAAAGAATAATATTGAATGTGGGAAACAATTTATTATTATCTAATGAATCCATTGTGAAATAAATATGAAATTAACATTTTGTTACAAGTTACAAACTATTCATTATTGGTCTTGATCACGAATTTTAATAAGAATTTATTACTCCTATCAACCCTAGATGAGAAATTAATTAGGGAGATTTTTTGACATTGATAAGGAGTGTTTAGAATCAATCATAAGGTTTAGGAATAATGACCCTTATTTATATTAATAACATTAGTGAGTCGACCTATTACCGAGAACCACTTATTATCACATTAGTTAGATTATATTACTATTAGGCCTAAATTATTTAATCATTTCAATATTATGTTAAATTTTTTTATATCTTATTTATTATTAAATTAATAAGTCTATAATAAAAAATCTAACATATTGGAGGTCACAAAAATTATGATGTTCCTTAAGGTTGTGCACACACCATTTTTTTTATAAAGATGCATGATCACTTGCTAGTTGGTGTCATATTTGACTTACACAATTCATTTTAGTAAAATGAAGAAAAGCCATTTAAATAGGGAAAATGGCTTACATTGGATTCACTATGTGCCAGGTGAACCCCACAACTCTCAAACAATTGTGGGATCCAAGGCTTCTCACAAATTGAGGTGATTCTGAGCCAATTTGATTATATAGGTAGCGTTAGTCTTTAGTCTTTACTAATTAATTGCCTTGGTATTACTTTGAAATTAACTTCCTTTTATTATCCCTAAAACCTATCCATGAAATAGCTTTTATATAGTGATAAATAAAGATGTTATTTTTCCTAATGGTTGACATGTTCATAAATGCATATTTTTTTAGAAACTAAACTACTCCAACATGGATCATTGTAGAGGTGGGGATTGGAAAAATGGTAGAAACTGTCATTTAGAGACACTCCCTAAACTTAGCTCCTTCTTAGTGCATAGAGATAATTGATTGTAGTCCAAATTAGTCAATACTTTGCTTTCAACTCGGTCAAACACTTCAAAAGAATATAATCGGTATGACCTGCTCGAAGAAAGTATATGCATTCATCTCATTATTACTTCGACCCTAACGCCAATCTCGCGTCTGCCTATCGCTAGGATTGTAGCTATTGAAGTTTGCCTGGGGTCTTTGATACATGGAATGAGTTACTTTATGCATTGTTCCTAAAACATGAAACTTCCAATTCATGGAACTCATGACAATCAATATGATTCAAGAGAGTAACTTTTTAACTAAGGGTTTGTTTGATTAGGGGGAAAATGAAATTTTAGAATTTATTTTTTAATTTTTTTCTGTTTGGATATTAAAAAATTTTAATTAATAGAAAAATAAATTTTAGTCAATTAAAAAGTTGTATTATTTTTTAAGAAAGCAATTATCCATTTTAAAAAATAAAATTTATTTTTCTTGTTACTCAATACATCCATGCCCAAATCTAAATTTTTTACCTTTTCACCTTATTTTGCAATCCTGATCACGTGTAGAATTTATTTTTAATTAAATATTTTCATGATAAATGCTCTATTTCTATTTTTATTTATTAAACTCTAGTACATATTTTCATGCAATATTCACTAAAATATTCTCCTCTTCTTTCTCGTGATAGATGCTCTATTATATAATATTTCGTAATAATTAATTAAATTAACTATGTAAATCTATGCATAAGATTTTGTAATACCTTTAATATATATTTTATTGTTGAAAACTAATTATTATTGGACTACTAGGCATCAAGAATGATAAAAATTTTATAAAAAAATTTCTTTTTTAAAAAGTACGTAAGATTATAATAATTTTGAAGTAAATAATTTTAATTACTTCAAATATTTTTGAAGTAAATAATTTTGGTTTATTTTAAATAAAATTAATTTTTCTTTATGCACTAAATACTAGAAAATCTTTTTCTTTATGTACCAAATATCAGAAAATCAAGTTATTTTTTAGAAATATATTTTCTTAGAAAAATATTTCTAGAAATTTTATTTTTCCCTAAATTAAACGGATCTTAAATTGCTTGGACTTAGATTAGTGTTACATGCACATAATGTTTCCTCACATTATTACTTACACTTATGTCACTAAAATGAGTAAGTTTGATTCAAATTACGCCAAGCATGCAAGCGACTTTTTCCATTAATTTATGGATCTATATTAGTGCAACAATCCAACTTCTCCTGAAGTATTGAAGTATGACATTATTTTTGATAGAAAAAGCAATCAAGGAATAAGGTTTTAGATTTTTGTTCCTGATAGTTTACTAATGAAGTTTATGTCAAGAAGGAGGTCAAACAAATTTAGAGGCACTAAGGCCTCAATTTTGGATGAAGATTTTAAGGCAAGATACTTAGAGTTTCCCGTATTTGGTTATCGTGTAATCAGTTGAGGGAAATAATAAAGTTAGTGTAATTATTAAATTTATATTAATTAAATTGGGGATTAGTATAGAAAGTGATTCCTGCAAGCTTCTTGTGCAACTTATTACTCTAGACTCTATCTTTTATGCAATTTATTATTACAAATGTGTAGTAACATCAATCTTCAGCATTACACCTCCATTCTTAGCCTATGTTCCTGTTATATTTGCAATTTAATTACAAAACAATTAGAAGTAGTGAAACATTTTTTATGAAGCTGTAAAATTTTGCACATATAAAAAAATTTTGTACGTTGTATAGAAATAATTGAAGATTATGTGTGAGCAATGGATGTTTACTCTTTGTAGGGATTAAAACCAAAAATCGGCGTCTGAGACTAGTTCAAGTTTGGATACTCTTGTTACTGGATTTTGTGTTTTGGCTGATCACCACACAATTGTTCTTTTTATTATTTTGTTAAATTAGATTGCTAGAAAGATCCCATCTTCTATGATTTTCAGAAACCAAATGCACAATCACCAGGCGTGATGCCTAGAAAGAGTTATGAGCAAATGGAAAGAGGTTGAGAGTGAAATGTTTTGAGCAAATGGAAGCCATGTCAAGAAGAAAAATAACCAGAGAGGATGTTGAAGTTCAAAGGTTATCGGAGGATCCAAGTAGAAGACACAATACAATCACAAAGCTGTGTAGGTAGCATCAATCAAATGCTTCTGATCATTTATGTCCTCCATACATTTGACAATCAGCTGAGTCATAGGTAATGTAAGCAAGGGTTCAACTATTAAATCACTAATTATTTTTAGTAAGATATACCAATTTGATATATACTAGAATACGGGGTATATAAGTAAGGGCCCAATTATTAAATCAATAATTATTTTTAATAAGATATATCAATTTAATATATATTAAAATATAATAGTTTTTCATAAATAATAAATAATAATTTAAATTTTTATCAATTAAATTGACATTTATATAAATAAATAAAATAAATATTACTATATTATATAATTATTTAATGAATTTAAATTCTTTTCACATCTAAAAAATTTGATAAGATTAACTTATACACATATATAATACATACACGATAATTTTTTTAATTCATTATTCAATCTAATTTTCAAAACATCACTTAAACAAAAGAGCATCACTAATCATCATACAAAACATTATAAAAATATTTATTTTTGGTAAAGTTACATTCTTCTTTAAAAAAATATGATGATGAAAAAAATATATATGATATGAAACATAATACAACTATTATAATATATATAAACATCATGTTGAAATTTTGATATGAAATAACATAAAAGTGGAGATGGATACCTAAAAATATTTATTTCTTAAAAAATTAAATTACAATAAATTATAATTATTTATGTTTTAAAGAAAATTTTGACAAGTATAATAAACTATTTTTTAAAGAATAATTTGATAAATAATAAATAATAATAATATATTTCTAGAAGAAATTTTAATTTGATAAATGATATATAAAATTTAAAATACTATTAAAATAAAAAATATGCTCAAATAAATAATAAAATATACTCATATTCTTATATATCATTTTACATATAAAAATTAATAATAAATAATTAATTTCATTATATATTTTTATAAAAATAATTAATGCTAAGTTGAATCAACTATTTAATTAACTTATTATAGGGCCTATGTGTTATTTTGGTCAGTGGCCTTATTAGTATATTAAAAACTAGTTAGTTTGGTACAACTGCATGAGAATTGGTTTTCAACATAATTGATTTTGAAAGAATCGATTCCGCAACAACCCGTATTACGTATGATAACCATTATTTAAGAATTGATTGTTAAAGCAAAAGCTACTCTTAATGGCATTTAGCTCAAAAACAATTTTGAACGCAATGAATTCTCAAAAGCTGGTTGTTATGCAACCAAGCACACTAAGAACAGTTCCACAATTAAATTAATCGAATCGAGCAGTCACATCAGCCAAAAAAGCATTGCAATACTATTAATTAGATATCGACTGATTCCCGTGTTTCGTGTATATCCTTTCAGACTACTTTTCGAAGGATCGTAGAAACTCGAATGACGTGTCGCTGACTCGATGAATAAGTAGAATCATTTCATTATGAAGACCGTTCGCTTTCGAGGGACACTTCCGTAAGTTAGAAAACTGTTGAGAAATTATCGATAGGCCATTCAACTCACAGAAAAGCTTATTATTTTATTTTCTCAGAAAGTGCATGGAAATTTCTAGTTGCAGTTCAGAAAGTAATTACTAAGCCTTGAAAAAAACCATATTAAGAGACGCCACTATCTTGTATCGCTTGAAACAGCTAGGGAGCACTTCTTTTAAGCCATTTTTTGCTCATAAACATTCAACAAGTAGAAGACAAACTCTGTTTGGCTTTAGGTTGAATTGATGCTCATAAGTTACAGTAAAGCAAGATTGGCAAATTAAAACTGATTCCCAGAAAGATAGTTCCTCAACATAATGGCTTGTGAAGAACATCTCTTGCGGTCTTTCTTGCTTACCTTACTTCCATTTTTCACTATAGCTCTAATTTCCAGCTACATCCCATTAGGCTCTTCCCTTACTGCACAGAATAATAGCTCTCTCTGGGAGTCATCATCCGGTGATTTTGCCTTTGGATTCCAAAGTATTGGTGAAGATGGGTTCTTATTAGCCATCTGGTTCAACAAAATACCCGAAAGGACTGTTGTCTGGTCTGCCAATGGACAGAATCTAGCACCAAAGGGATCCAAAGTTGAGCTGACCTCAGATGGCATGCTTGTGCTCAATGATCCCTCTGACAAGCAGATATGGAATGCTAGCAGCACTTCAAGCAATGGAATTGCTTATGCAGCCATGCTTGACACAGGAAACTTCGTGCTGGTTGGCCAAGATTCTCAGTATGTGTGGGAGAGTTTTCATCAGCCAACTGATACAATTTTGCCAAGACAGGTCCTGAATCAACCTGCTAGGCTTATCTCACGCTATTTTGAAAATAATTATTCAAGGGGAAGATTTCAATTTCCATTACAGCCGGATGGAAATCTTGTGCTTTACACAACCCATTTCCCATTAACTGCTGTAAATTTTGTTTACTGGTC
The DNA here is from genome assembly GCA_020226215.1 of Sindora glabra. Taxonomy (NCBI): domain Eukaryota; kingdom Viridiplantae; phylum Streptophyta; class Magnoliopsida; order Fabales; family Fabaceae; genus Sindora; species Sindora glabra. The sequence goes on along the minus strand of CM035232.1, from coordinate 40,268,605 downwards.
CACTCAGGTTGTTGGCTCTGGCTTTTCATTGGTCTTTAACCAATCTGGGTATATTTTTCTTCGAAGCGAAAGTGGAAGCATAATCAATATAATATCATCAGCTGGTTCAGGCACAGCAGATTTCTACCAAAGGGCAATTCTTGATTATGATGGAGTTTTCAGGCATTACGCGTTCCCTAAGAGCAATGGTTCAAGGACAGCAGGTTGGCCTAAGTCTTGGTCTGTTTTGTCCATCATACCATCAAATATGTGCCTAAGAGTTACAGAGCAGACGGGAAGTGGAGCCTGTGGGTTTAACAGCTATTGCACGCATAGTAGAGAACGAAAGAGCTGCCATTGTCCCCTTGGTTACAGCTTCACTGATGCAAACGATGTGATGAAAGGATGCAAGCAGGACTTTGTTTCAGAGTTGTGATGAGACTTCTCCAGAAACAGATCTATTTGATTTTAATGAGATGCCAGGTACGGACTGGCATTTTTCTGATCGTGACTATTTTCATAGTGTGACTGAGAATTGGTGCAGACAGGCTTGCTTGGGTGAATGTTACTGTGCTGCTGTCTTTTTCAGAGGAGGACGCTGTTGGAAGAAGAGGTTGTCTCTCTCCAATGGAAGATTTAACGATGATGAAAAAGGGAAAGCCTTGGTCAAAATAAGAAAAGATAATTCGACTGTGAAATCAAATGGTTCTGATGGAAAAGATCCGAATTCAAAAGATTCTGATGGAAAAGATGATCAATCAAAGTTGATTATAGTGTTTTTAGGCAGTTGAGTGCTGCTACAACTGGCCTTGTTAATGGCAACATTTCTTGTTAGTTGCCGGGTTGGGAAAAGGAAGCTCAAAGTAAGTAGATCTACCCTTGCCATGTGTCACAAGTTGGTAGTTGTAACAATTCGACAGGCAAACATGCTTGAATTAAGACGAGACTTGGTAGAAAAATCCAACATGTTATGAAGGTCCTGTGGCTGAAATTTGAGAGCAATCCGACTTGCGTACGATTTTTCTAAGTTTGGGAGTATTTTGATCATTTCGGAAGGTTCGTGAATCCGACGGGGTTCAACGAGATCATATTTGGAATCCTCGCATTTTTATCTTCGTGTCAGTTGGTTTTCGTGACAATCGGACACCCGGAGCATTGCGAAAAGGACTCATAACAACTCGAAAAAAGTATGTCATCTTCCTACGGGAGGGCTTTTATTCAAAATGCTTTTTAAGGAGGTGGAGTGCTCTACGGGCCTGCGGGGTGCCGGGACACTGAGTTAGGGACGGAGTGTGTTGGCTTGTAGCCATCCCCTTGCACACTCAAAGCTATGTAATGAGGCATAAACCAAGCGAACGGAGTGTCCCTCTCCCTATTCATTTGTCCCTTACGGTCCATAGTGCACGGAAGCTTCCTGTGTGGAAGGATCCTGCGATCCGGTATGCGCGGGCGCTTCGGCGATATACGATATTGGCGTGCAGACATGTTGGACATGGACTTGTTGTATGAGCGATAAGTCTTCGATGTCCTGCTATCTTTACCCAAGCGTGCCAAATGAGGGTTTAATGTTAGAAGGCTGACATGTTGGCCAAGAGTGGCAAGCATGTGCCGCACAGTTTCGGCTAGAGAGCTGCCGGCCCGTGACATTTGGTATCAGAGCTCGGTTTGCGCCAAAGGGCCAAGATCGGGTAGGCACAATTGGTTTAGATACGGCTTGTCCCTCAATATACGATATGTGCGAAACTATCATTCTCTCAAACTCGGTGGTGTTGTTGCCAAATACTTGATCAGAGGGTGCAAGAGATTGGATTGTTCCGAGAAGCCAGTGGGTCAGGGAATGGTACATACTGGTGATCGATGATTTGTACGATGGGCCCAAGCATTTGTGCCAAGTGGGCTATTTTGCTTGTCAGTTGTGCGCGGGACATTGGTTATGCGCTTATTCATAGAAGTGGCATCAAAGGATGCAAACCACCATCCAGTGGAACGAGGGAATTGACAGCTAATCCGATGGGAGAAGTCTTGGTCTTGCCAGAGGGCTTGACTGCCTGAGGGATCGGTGGAACTGGAGGGTGAAGCCATTGGTTGTGCCAATGGGCGTGACCATAGTTGGAGGGCATGAGCGGATCGTTCTAGAGAGAGTGGTCCAAAATCATGTCAAGGGGTCCGGAGGGATCATCCTAGTGCTCAGTGGAGCATTTTAGCCAGAGGGCTTGGCAAAGATTCAGAGGAATCAATGCCGTGCGAGTTAAAGTGGATGGTGCTCTATGCTCAACTCCCTTCTACAAGTTGAAGTGGGGGAGCCATCAGAGGATGCACTCGTGAAGTCGTCAGAGGACGCACGCCAAGGAGTGGTCGTGAGGACCGCGATGCTAGTGAGCATCAAACTCCGAAGGTAGGCTATGATGGCCGGTGATATGCTAGAGGGCATTGATCCAAAGAGGATCAGAGGATCCGATCGAGTGTGCAATTGGCATTGCCTAGTGCAATGAATCGACCCAAATGCAAACGAGCGGTTAGGGAGCGAGGTTCACCCTTTCTGCGTCGATCAAGTGTAAGTCTTGTCTCTTGTACGGGTGTATGGGACACTTAGTGCAAGATACTTGTTAGTAGGTGTTTCAAAGCACTAGCATTTGTCATGAGTCATAGAGTTGGCACATACTTAAGCTGCGGAGGTGGCGTATTGTGCAATCTACGGAGGCAGTGAGCGCCAGTTGCAAATGCAACTACCCGTCGAACAAGTTACGGAGGTAACGAGTTTGGGAGAGTTATATGGGATAGCGGCACTAGAGAGAGTGTCGGGACACTTGTAAGGTGACTACAGAGGTAGCCCTTCGAGTGACTTTGCGGAGGATGTATTTTGTCAAGTACCTATGTTACAGAGGTAACAGACAACCTAACTCTGAGATGGGGGAAACATTTCATAGTGCTCAAAGAGACAGGCTTTGAGACAGTTGAGGGAGTAACTCAGCGGAGTAGGCTGAAGATCGGAGCCGTGTCAGATTGAGGCATCAATGAGGGCATTGACATTTGAAGTGGGGGAGAATGTCACAAGCTGGTAGTTATGACAATTCGACAGGCAAATATACTTGGATTAAAACGAGACTTGGTGGAAAAATTCAACATGTTATGAGGGTCCTGTGGCTGAAATTTGAGAGTAATCCGGCTTGCTTACGATTTTTTTTATTTTTTCAAGTTCGGGTGTATTTTGATCATTTTGCAAGGTTCGTGAATCCGGCGAGGTTCAACGAGACCATATTTGGAATCCTCGCATTTTTATCTTCGTGTCGGCTGATTTTCGCGACAATCAGACACCCGGAGCATTGCGAAAAAGGCTTATGACAACTCAAAAAAAATATGTCATCTTCCCACGGGAAGGCTTTTGTTCAAAATGCTCTTTAAAGGGGTGAAGTACTCTACAGGCCTGCGGGGCGCCGGGACACTGAGCTAGGGACAGAGTGTACTAGCTTGTGGCCATCCCCTTGCACACTCAAAGCTATGTAATGAGGCATAAATCAAGCGAACAGAGTGTCCCTCTCCTTATTCATTTGTCCCTTACGGTCTGTAGTGCACGGAGGCTTCCTGTGTGGAAGGATCCTGCGGTCCGGTATGCGCGGGCGCTTTGGCGACATATGATATTGGCATACAGACATGTTGTACATGGACTTGTTGTATGAGCGATAAGTCTTCGATGTCCCGCTATCTTTACCCAAGCGTGCTAAATGAGGGTTTAATGTTGGAAGGCTGGCATGTTGGCCAAGAGTGGCAAGCATGCGCCGTACGGTTTCGGCTAGAGAGCCGCTAGCCCGTGACACATGGCAGGCATGAATCTAAGAATTTTCACTTATCAAGAATTAAGCGACGCCACAAATCGGTTCAAGGAGAAACTTGGTCAAGGGTCATTTGGTACAGTTGTGATGAGACTTCTCCAGAAACAGATCTATTTCATTTTAATGAGATGCCAGGTACGGACAGGCCTTTTTCTGATTATGACTATTTTCATAGTGTGACTGAGAATTGGTGCAGACAGGCTTGCTTGGGTGACTGTTATTGTGCTGCTGTCTTTTTCAAAGGGTTCTGATGGAAAAGATCCGAAATCAAGATTGATGGAAAAGATGATCAATCAAAGCTGATATCATTATATCAGTGTTTTTAGGCAGTTCAATACTGCTACACCTGGCCTCGTTTATCGTAACATTTCTTGTTAGTTGTCCGGTTGGGAAAAGGAAGCTCTAAGTAAGCCTTTGCTTGGTTACGATAAAAGCACAAGAGAGAAAGGAAATGGAAGAGAGGTTATTTTTTTATTTTTATTTAGTTGCAGGAGAAAATAGATGAGAGAGAAAATAGAGAAAAAAATGTTATATTTATTGTGAGAGAAAATAGAAATTTATAAAATGTAAGGAAAATTAATTTTTTTACCTCCTTTGATGTAAATTTAGAAAATATTAAAAAATTAATATTAATTTTATTTTACAAGTAAAATTTAGATTAATATTTTTTAATATAGATTGATGTGTTCAATTTTCTTTATATTATTAAAATGTAAAATTGAATAAATAGTATAAATTTATTATAAATCTACTTTTTAAGAAAATGTAGGTTTTTTTAACATTATTAATGCTTCAAATTTACAAAAAATTAATATCAACCCACGTATCAAGTAAATAATATAATATTATTTTTATTTCACACAAATTAATTTTATATTATGTAACCTTTATTTTCTTATTTAGTAAGCATCCTAATACAAAAAATCAATAAAATAATAGAAGCAAACCAACATTAAAATTCAATAAAATACGTTAAAGAATTCATATTAAGAAGATAAAGTGATGTAATTAAGGTTTACACATTCCTTCATTTTTTATCATATAATTGAAGAAACATGAAATTTGATGAATTTTGGAATTGTTGCCTGCGTTGTCCAAAATTAACTGGGATAAAAATAGTCTAAATTTAATTTTATAACTGTACCAGTACCTTAATTTTAGAAATTTAATTATAAAAAAATGAGAAATACTATCATCAATTCTATAACTGTAGAAATTTCGCCCATCAAGTGCTACATCCATGAAAAAATAATTCTTATACAAAGTAAAGACAACTCCTAATAGGAATAATAATAATAGAAATGTCTACGTTTATTCAGTAAGAGTGTTAACATAGACAGGGGTTTAGTGAATACAGAGAACTCACACCCTAAAACTTATCACTCCATGCTAAAATAACACAACCTATTTAGTCAACATGTTCAGAACTACTGTCACAATCTAGATACATCAAATAAGGGTTAACAGCAGTGCATAATTTTCTAGCACATAATACAATATGGTAAAGTAACATATTGCTCAAGTGGTAATATAGATAGATGATCAAGGTTACAGTTATCCAATCTGCAAGTGCCTTCATATTTAATGCTACACATTATGAAATATGAGGTTTGTAGTTAATCCACATCCTTTGCAACAATCTTGGCCTTCACAACTTGTTATCAGCATTTACCTATCAATCAAAAGAATAACACAATCATGCAGACATAATAAAGGTTATGATTACATATATGGTAATAGGTGTGTCCATATTGAAGAAGCCTAGTTTTATATAAAATCACTGGACAAAAACCTGACTAATCATTACTCATTAACTTCAAATATCACAACAAGGATAAAAGATAAGCATAACCTGTAATAAGAAACAAAAGAGACATATATACCTTCAAAGGTGGATATCAAATGTGCAAGGACTTCAAAATAAACCTACCTCCTTCATATTTTCATATAGGATATTCCAACGTATCTCTTTTGGCACCTAAAAAAATTGTTGCTTCGCATCCTCATCCTTGCATAAGAAACGATAGCACTACATTCGAAGTTCTGGCATCACTCCTATGTTCTCCAGCTCAGTCCAAACATCCGCAGGGATATAATGTTGGGGTTTGCTCTTCCGCATAATGGTAAGACCTTCCTTGGCTATTTGAACTTATTCTTTAGCCAATTCAACTCCTTCCCGCATCACATCAGTTAAGTTGTTTATTTCCAAGTTTATTTTTTCGTAGCCGCTCTCAACCACATTAACCATAGCAGCTTTCCTTTTGGTGCCTTTAGAGGACGTTGTTCCCTATGAATGATTTCCTCCTGATGGAGTTGAACCTCCCCCTACAGGACTATAGGTGCCCATGTTGCCAGCAAAGCTTCGACCCTTAGTTCCCCAGCGGAGGTCAGATTCTGACATGCCATCAATGTTATCATTTAGATCGGAATTCTCCCTCTCCCATCGCTGCACTTTATCCCTTGCATTTTCAGCATTTGCACCAATTGCTTTATCTCTGCTAAATAGATTTAGTAATTTATCATAATTGTGTATTGGGGTCCTCTTCCATTTTTGTGCTTCAGGTTTGTCCTATATGTTGCAATCATAATTAGTCTAGCATCTGATGATATATAAAGAGTAATTTAAGACTATTTACCTATTATAAATATACATAATAAGTGTAGTATTTCATTATCATTTGATTTTATTTTATTCGCATATTCACCTTTATGATCTCCTCCCACACCTCGAGTTCTGTTTCAAACAATTGAGAAATGGGATTCCACCCCACCCCACTCTATGCATGAAACAGATCATAACATTCATTGAAAATGGCTTTCAATGTTTTCATTCTATTTTTAATGTGTTGTCTTTCCAAGAATGGTCCTATTGTGGCCTTCAATGTGTTCAGCACAGTAATGTAGGCATAAGAGGTGAATGTCCCATTCGACCTATTTCTCTTATGAAATTCTTCAATCAATGCATCTAACAATACAGTATCCATGTCTAGTGTCCATCGTAAGTTATCTTTGGAAGAACTCCCTCCTTTCTTCGTTCTCCTGTTCTTAGACATGATTATGCCTGCAAGTTACCACACATCAAAATATTAGTACATTATCTACAAGTGGGAAAATGATAAGCAAGTAAAGTGACAAGTTATCCACATATATAATCCATGACAAAGTGAACAACAAGTAATCAACAAACAAAATCAACACAAGGTTTATAGGTACAATCATGTCCATACCCCAAGACTTAGGATGCTTGAATATTATGTAATAAAAAAGTGATTGTAACATAATACCAAACATACAAAAGGAGAATAAAATGATAATGCATAAATAGATAATACACATGAACAACTCCAAGATCCTCATACATATAATAGATTACATAATATTCAACTGTTTACAAAAGACCAGTCATGTCACATTATCATCATAATCATTCCACATTTGATTTGCTATGCTTTCTTTTAAAATAAGTCCCTATCTATAATCTTCCTCTAAACTCCATGCATCGTGGTCTCCATTATTATTCGTAACACTATGGAGTAGTTCACGGTCGACTTCGTCAAGTAGACGCTCATCGGGATTTACGTCCATAAGAAAGTTGTGTAAAATGCAACAGGCACTAGTAATGTCAAACATGGTCTCTAATGAGTAATGCGGCTCAATGCCGCTGGCTATAATCGGGAACCTTTTCTTCAGAACTCCAAATGTTCTTTCAATGACATTTCTTAATGAAGCATGTCTCAAATTAAACAGTTCTTTTGCATTTTCGGGGCTACGCATTGAATACTCTTTCAGATGGTAATGTGTGCCTCTATACGGTGTGAGTACACTACTTTTTAATGGATATCCTGCATCTCTTAGGTAATATTTACCTAGCCAAAGTTGAATTTTATGATTAGATGTAATATACCATAACTTACTATATATATTTGTTAGATACAATTTAGGGTCTATACTTCTAACCTTAATCAGATCATGAAATGGACGTACCTAAAGGAATCCTAAGTCTATCTCCTTTCTTACTTAAGGCATGCTTTAAAATTTTGGAGTCAGATGCAGTGCCTTCCCAACCGGCCAGTACGTAAGTGAATCTCGTATTAAATATACAAGACGCCAGGACATTTTGAGTTGGGAAATCTTTCCTTCCTCGAAAGCAAAGGGCATCTTTATTTGGCACTTTCACCTGTACATGCGTCCCATCTATAGCTCTAATACAATCCTATATTTTTTAGGATACAATACAATTCATGATGTAAAATCCAAAGACACTCTAAAAGATCTACTATTAATTGAAATTTTAATCTAGCTTGTAATGTTATCTTACCCTAAAATATGGATAAAACCTTTTACTGTTAAAGATTTGTTAAGGAGTTTCTGATCCTGAAGGTTGCACAAGGTACTCACCTTCCAATGATACAATGGCTTGTAGAACATTAAGAAAATGACAACTAGTTGTTTCCCTCGAACGATGGAAAAAAAAGGACACAACTCTATGCTTGACATTATGCCCTAAAATATGTAAAAACTTAGTAACTTGCTCCTCAACTGTAGCGTGTACAGAATCCCTGACTCGGCCAGTTCCTCTTAATGTTTCGCATAATTGAAGGAATGCACGAGGACTTATACAAATCACATCACGACATTAATCAGTTGCTAGTAGATTTTGCTTTAATTATTGTCACATTTCATCTCTTTCACTTCTTATTTCAACATTAGGTGCATGAATAAGAGTAGCTTGCAAGGTTAGCAGATGCATAGCATGCACAATGATGCACATTAGTTGGACAATACATATTTGCTATCGCATTTGCCATTGCTCTAGTGCATCTATATCAAGCAACTGCTGTAATTCACTGCTCATCAAAATCATTTTCCTCTTCCATTTCTAATCCCATAGTTAATAGGGATGAACCAAGTTTTGACATAAATTCCACAGGTAATTGAGGAAGTTAAGAAAAATAGCTAACTACCATTTACAACTAATTTCTAGAAATGGAAATAACATTATTCTTTCCCTATGCTTCAATCACACAATAGATAGGATTATACTAAATAAATTTTTATGCAGTGTATCAATAAGGTAAGGTGAAATAGCTTACAAAACACCAGTGAAGTGTTCGCAACTGCTAACCTAGCTGGAAGAATAGAAAGTCGTTACTGCTTCCAATAAGTCAAGCTGCAATAACAGAATACCATGGTTAGGGTTAAGCCAATTAACATTTCAAAAATTGTAATAATTCAAAGCATTCACCACTTGAGCATTGGGGATAATATTAATTGATTATTCCTCCTTATGTTCAATATGGAATCTTGTCAAAGCTTACAATCCCATTTTTTGATCAATAGATATAATTGACAATTTTTTTGGAATTCTCATCAAAGTTAAAGTGCATTTTTAAAGTTAAAATTTAGATAATAAATTCATTGTAACTAATTAGCATTCAAGAATCAATTGTTTAGTTATAAGAAAAAAATACAACATAAAATTGGGACATTGCAAGCATAAATAAACTTAAAATTTTTTTATTGTCTATTTCTTATAACCATAAATAAACTCAATTTTTTTTACTTAATGGTTACAACATAAAATATATACATCAATCAATTACCCTAATACATGCTAATTTCTTACAAATTTTCTATATATATAATATTTTCAAAATAAGAAAGATTTTTTTTCTATCATCTGTCCTTAAAAAAAAATCAGGTCGGGTCGAGTATGAATCCAGTTTGGATTCGAATGACCTGACAAGCAGATTTGGCACTACCCAGCAAGGTCAACTTCGGATCCTGCCTCTTGCTAACCGGAACCATGCTAGCGTGCCGCTGCAGCTGGAGGACGGCTGTCACAATTGCCTCCATCAATGGCGGATGCGCAACAGGGTAGCCAAAAATAACCAGCAAAGACGCTAATAGAAACTAGTGAAGTGCAGCTGGAAAGAATGGGAAAACTCCATGAACCAAAACTGACGTTTACCTGCTCCGACCAAGAACTGCAGCCGGTGACTTTGTCAAATGGAAGACGACCAACAAGTACCGAGATGTAGATTCTGCAACAGCAGTCGGACCGCGACGGATGGTAGGGACAGCACCGTGGAGACCAGCGAGCAGGCGGCGACTCCACCGTTCAGAAATGGTAGCACAGGTTCTCGCCAGTAGGTCGCACAACAGCAGTAAACTAAGCGTTCTTCAGCTGTGGATGGGAGCTAAACGAAGCAGACAAGCAGCAAACAAAGCAAAACAATTTGGTAAAGTATTCAGCTGTAGCACTGTGCATTTTTTCACCCAATTTTCACTACAAAACTGAGGTGAAAAATTTCTAATGGGGCCCACCATATGTTTTCTTACTTGTTTTCACCTCTCCTTTGTTTTCTCTTCTGAGCTAAGTAGGAGAAGTTTGAATTTTTCTGTACTTTTCACCCAGTATTTTCACTTCTCCCACAAAACACCCCAAACAAGCAGAGCATAAATAAGTCGATCTACCCTTGCCATGGCAGGCATGAATCTAAGAATTTTCACTTATAAAAAATTAAGCAACACCACAAATCGGTTCAAGGAGAAACTGGGTCATTTAACACAATTTACAAAGGAGCTCTAATGGGAATTGATGGGGGCCTAATTGCTGTTAAGATATTGGACAAGATGGTGCAACAAAGCGAGAATGAATTTAAGGTCGAAGTGAGTGCACTCAACCGGACAAATCATAGGAATCTTGTCTAACTCTTGGGATTCTGCAATGAAAGAGAGCACAGTGTCACAACCTGAACACTTCCTTAAGTGTAGTCGTATGACACTTAGCTAATCCAAACCCTTCTGGTAGTCAAGTAAGCCTAATTGTCTCTCGAAACACCTTAACTCCTACTTGAAGTAAGCTAGAAAGCTTGATAGAAGACATTTGAAAGAATGCTTGAGAGAACTTGCATTATTTCTTGAATGCTTCCAATTCATGTTACAAATGAAGGCTTCAAGTATATATATAGGCTAACTCTAAGTTCTAGAACTTTCCGACCTCCTTAATGGATGGTGGAGATTGAATGCATCTAACGGCCTAGATTTGTTCTCTAGAAAGTTCTCCTAGATATTTACAAAGATATTTCTAGAGAATTCTAGTTACAAACTATTTTAGAATATTCTATAATTGTCTAGTAGTTTCTAGAGATTTCCACATGGTTACAAAGCTTTCTTCAACTATCTGAAAGTCTCTGAAAGATTTTAGAATTCTCCAGAAGCCTTTGGAAACTCCTGGAATTCTTTGGAAGCTTCTGGAATCCCCTGGAACCTTTTGGAATTGTTTAGAAGCTTCTGGAACTCTTTGGAAGCTTCTAGAAGTTTCTAAAATATTCTAGATTTTTTTGGAAGGTTCTAGAAACTTCCAAAACTCTATTCATATTTCTTGCCAAAACTTTGTTCTCTGTATCAAGTTTGGCGGGTCGTCACAATAGGCTACTTGTGTATGAGTTCATGAGCAAAGGTTCTCTGGCAAGTTTCCTTTTTGACACCAGAAGGCCAAGTTGGAATCAAAGAATGAAAATAGCTCTAGGAACAGCAAAAAGGCTGTTATACTTGCATGAAGAGTGCAGTGCTTAGATCATACACTATGACATAAAGCCTCAAAATATCTTGCTTGATGAATCTTGCATTGCACAAATATCTGATTTTGGATTGGCCAAGCTTTTGAAGACTAATTAGAGTGGTACTCATACAGCAATAAAGGGAACTAAAGGGTATGTTGCTCCTGTATGGCTTAAAGATAGGCCAGCTACAATTAAGGTAGATGTTTATAGCTATGGAGTTGTGCTGCTAGAGCTCATTTGCTACAGGAGGAGTGTTGAAATGAAAGGTGGGAATAAGAGCCAGATGGTTTTGAAAGATTGGGCTTATGATCGCGTTTGTGGGAAGACACTTGGTCTATTAGTGGAGGATGATGAAGAGGCTTTGGATGACATGAAGAATGTGGAGAAGTATGTGATGATTGCTATATGGTGCATTCAGGAGGATCCATCATTGAGACCAATAATAGAAAGAGTTCTGCAGATGCTTCAAGGATTTGTGGATGTGTCAATGCCCCTATATCCTTCCTCTTTTTCATGTAAAAAATCATTTTTATGTGTAACTTTAATTAAAAAATCATTCAAGTTTTTCAAGAAATGTAATATTTAAGTATTTGTGGCAAACATATATATTTCTTTTTTTGGATGAAGAATATTATAATAATAATTATCATCATTATCATTATTATTATCATTATTATTATTATTATTATTGTTGTGAGATCAATCTTTAAAAATTTAAAAGTAGGGCTGTAAAATGGGCTAATCCGTGTAAATATAGGTTGGTTTGTAATGAATCAGTCTGTATTACTCGTGTTAAAAAATGAGTTTAATTTTAGGGATCTAAACCCATATAAAACTCATGTGGATATAGGCTGGTCTGTGAGTTTTAATTAAAACCTGTGGACTTCGTGGATATAGATTGGTTCATTGCAGATCGGGTTCGTGACAGGGCGGTTCGTGTTACTCGCTTCAAAAAACATGCTTAACTTTAAGAGTTAATATTCGTAAAAATAAGTCGCGGGTCGCGATCTATTTGACAGTCCTATTTAAAAATAACAAGAGGCAACGTATGCAAGTTCGTTAGAGATACAATAAAGAAAGTCTTGCCCATACACATCTGGTACTAATTTTCATAAATTTAAATTATAACTTTTCTGAACTCAAGTAATAATTTCAAAATGTTTCTCACTTATTATGAAAAATTACTACACGAGTTTAGGATAATTACTACATAAGTTTAGAAAAGTTAGTATGAGGTGCAAGGACAGAGGATTGTTGCCCATAGAGCCCTTAAATTTTAATTTTTTTTTTAAAAATTACATGTAAATTTTTTTGTGATAAAATATAAATAGTTTGGCCCCTTCTAAAAATTTAAATAAACGTAAGATATTATATAATATGTAAGATGTATTTTAAAATATCATTTCAACACTTAGTGATTCAAACTTAAACTAAATTAAGTATTATTTCTTTAATTTATTAAGATTAAATATTAAATTAAGTAAAAAATTTATTAAATTGATTCAATGTAATTATTCTTGTTTTGGTCAAATTTTTTAGATAGATATATCTAACATTATCTTTATTTTTAAGATGACATATATAATATCATTTAAAAATTTAATGTATAGAGTATCTAAAATTATAATCTAGAATGAATTTAAAATTCTAAAAGATTTTAATATTTTTAATATAATTTTTAATATTTTATCTAAATTCAATATTTAAAATAAAATAAATATTCAAACACAAAAAATTTAGTATTTCAAATTCTGACTATATACTTCAATATTTCCAAATATATCCTAAATATCATTGTGTTTTCTTCTTTTTGAACAAAAAATTTACTAAAAATATGAAAAAAGAGAGAAAGTTACCATTATATTTTTTAATATTATTTACTAAAAAAATTAAATATATTAGTTTCACACAATAGTCAAGCTCAAAATTAAAATTTTGTAAGATTTATTTGGCCTCCCTAAACAATGCTTCATCCTTGGTCCTTAACTGGGTGTGTATGAAAGTAATTTCACTTAGCATGATTTTAGCTTTTTTTTTTTCTTTTTTTTACTGACATATATATGTGGGACTTGCCAAGCTTTTGAATTTTATCTATCTTCTTCAAAGTTGTTAACAATTTCATGATTTTTAGTAGCCAAACTTCTACATAATGATTCTCACACTATTATTTCTACTTAAACTTATAAATACATAGATGATGGAAAGCGTAGTTCAATTTTTATTATATAATAATTATGTAATATGAAGATGTTATGCAAGTAAAAAAAATATTAAGTGACGACGATGTCTTCCTTTCCCAACAATGGCAATTGCGAATACGAAGCTCCTTCTTTAGAGGAGATGGACAATCTCCAGTGAAGCACAAAGAAATTTAAGCCGATCAATGGTTCTTTCTCTAAAAGTTCAAACAAGAGCCCATGGCAAGAAGATTGAATGGTAGATAAGGAGATTGTGCAAACTTCTATTATCCCAGAAACTAAATCATACCAAGATACTTTTTTGTTGAAAGAAAGGGAATCACTACTAAAGGCAAATTAGTGGCTAGCAAAAGAGGATTTTGAGACAACACTCAACTTTGAGTTAAGTAAGGGTATTTCTATCACTAACTTAAGGGGATTCCCAATCTTGATTATTTCTAAAGCTGAAAATGCTCACATGTTTCTTCCATGGAAGCATACTTTGATTGTCAAATTATTAGGTAAAAGAATAGGATATAATATCCTTAAGAAAAAGCTAGATCAATTTTGGAAAAAATTTGGTAAATTATCTTTAATTGATATTGGAAATGACTAATTCATTGTAAGATTTGATAATATGGAAGATTACCATTTTGCTTTATGCAGTGGTCCTTGGATCATCTTTGATCACTACCTTACGGTAAGACATTATAACCTCATTTTGATCCATATTCTGTGAAAATTAACAAAGTGACTACTTGGATTCATATTCCTTATTTGCTTTTTGAGTTGTTTGATCAGAGATTTCTCTGACATGTAGGCAATTTAATTAGCAAAACTTACAAGGTTAATTTTAACACGAAATGCAAGACTTTATGTGAAAGTGGATTTAACATGTCCCCTCTTACTTAAATTTTTTTTGGAAGGTGTACTTTTGACAATTGAATATTATGGCATATACTTTATTTGTTTTGGTTGTGGGGAGTATGGCCATGATCTTGATCATTGTCCTGACAAATCGATTTGAAAGGATGTTGTTACAAGGGACTCTAATGTACCTCAAGAATTTAATGATGACATGGATAATACTATCTATGGCCTTTGGATGGTAGCACAAAAACCTTGAAAGGGGAGGAAAGGGAAGAATAAGGGTGGAAACTCAAGCAAAACTAATAGGTAAACTTCTGGCAATATAATTACTCCATTTGAGGTAAATAGCTTGGTTAAAAAATATCGGTGTCAAATATTAGGGGATATCACTAAAAAGAAGTTATCATGTATTAGTGAGATTCCTCAACATCAAGTAGTAGAAACCAGGACCCCAACTGCATAAAAAAATTAGAAAGGGAAAACTAACTAATCATATGAAAATGTTTGGTCCAACTAGAATAATACTTATAAAGAACAAACCAAAGGTTAGGCCCTTACATTAACAAAAGTTCCTCACCTTTTAAAGATATTTCACATTTGTCTCACACTGGTGTTGCAAACTAAGTTCCCCTTTAAGAAGTAAAAAAGAACTATATATTGGTTGATCTTGCCATTCAATAGGCACCTATACTATCTCATTCTTTGTCCAGATTGAAAGATAATAATGGCCCTCAACATACTAAACCACTTGACCCAATTATGAATGAAGGTGTCTCTGATAGTATGAATGTTAATGTCCTTTGTAATGACCTAGGAGGGAGTCATGTCCCTTCAAATGGTAGTAATGATGCTATGATTATCTCTTAATATGTTAATGAAACTTTTAATATGGAATGTTAGGGGAGCTGTTGGTAGAGATTTTGCTAGGGCTTTCAAAGAAATAAGGAAAAATAACAAGCTTGATATTGTTGCTTTATTTGAACTCAAAATTAATGGGACACGTATCCAATGTAAAATTAAACACTTTAGCTTTCCTTTCTTTAGACTTGTGGAAGTTAATGGTTTCGATAAAGGAATTTGGTTACTATAGTTAAATCCTGATTTCAAAATGGAGGTGATTAGTTATCATGCTCAATTCCTTCATCTCAAAATTATGATTGAAAATAGGGATCATTGGCTCTTTATCGTAGTTTATGCTAATCCTTAATAATAACAGAGGTTCATTGCATTAGAGCAAATCAAACTACTTGCAGATTCTGTCTCTTTACCCTAGCTCATTATAGGGGACTTTGATAAAATTACTTTAAGATCTGAAAAGAAAGAAAGGCTCTTGTTAATATCTCGAAATGTAATAAATTTCTACAATGGATTAATTCTTGTAATCTAATAGATATGGGGGTTGTTGGAGCGAGATTTACTTGGCACGACCCTAAATGGAACACTTATGCGCAAGTTTTTAAAAGACTCGACTGAGCTATGTGTAATGCTGAATGGAGAACTAAATTTCATTCTGCCTATGTTAGAATCCTCCCCAGCATTAATTGGACCATCATCCTTTTCTTATCTATAGCTCCACTGATCTTTCAAGTTCTTTAGATAAACCTTTTAGATTCTTGGCTCCATTGCTCGGTTATCTCGACTTCACTCAATTTTTAAAAGCTAATTAGAGATAGGGGACTCATGTCTTGGGTTCTCTTAAAGCTTTTTCTTTTAACCTAATGGTATGGAATAAGGAAGTTCTTAGCCATATTATCAAACAAAAACAATGACTATTAGCTAGACTAAATGCCATACAACTTTCACTTCAAGCAGGCCCTAATATTTTTCTAAAAAATGTCCAATAATCTTTATAAGGAACTTGAAAACACTTTGGATCAAAAAGAGATCCTCTGGTTTCAAAAGTCACGTAGTGACTAGATCAATTATGTTGATAGAAACACACATTATTATCATACAAAGATAGCTATGCATGGTAGAGAGAATAAAATTATGATGCTGAGGAACTCAGATGGTAAATGGATTGATACTCATGACATTCTTAAAGACATGGCAATTTCTTTTTACCAAAATTTATACATTGAGACCTTACCTTAATGTGTGTGGTATCAAATGTAACATATATGGCCTTGCTTGGCAAGAAGAACGAAGAGAGATCTAGCTAAAATAGTCACTACCTAGGAAATATGGTTTGCTTTTAATAATATGGGCATATTTAAAGCCCTTGAAAAGGATTTATACTTAGCTTTATCCTATCAGAAAAGCTAGAACCTAATTGATAAAGATATATGTGATTTTATTAAGTCTACTTGGTCAAATCATTAATTAATTACTTAGGTAAACTCTACACTCCTATGTCTTATCCCTAAGGTAAATAAACCTGAATATATTTCTTAGTTTTGCTTGATATAATCGACTTAAAAAATTCCTCCATGTCCTCATATCCCCTTACCAAGCCAATTTCATTCCAAGTAGAAACATTCATGGCAATATAATTATAGCACAAGAATCGATTCACCTTATGCATAAAATGTAAGGAAAGAGATGTTTTATGACAATTAAAATTGACTTGGAAAAAGCTTATGACAAACTTAGCTGGGAATTCATTTAGAAAGTTCTTATGGAGATTAACATACTTTAACATTTCATTAACTTGATAATAAGCTATATTTCTTCTTCCTTCTTCAAAGTACTATGGAATGGTAGTAAATCTAATAGCTTTATACCTACAAAGGGCATTTGACAAGGGCACTCACTATTCTTATATATTTTTGTCTTATGTATTTAGAAGCTATCCACCTTATAGTAGATGCAATTAAAAGTAAGGAGTGAATCCTTATAATAGTAGGTCATAACGGTTTAGGAATTTCTCACCTTCTTTTTGTAGATGATTTCCTTTTATTTGCTAAAGTTACTCCTACTCAAATAAGGACTATCCTCAAGTGTTTGAATTAACTTAGTGAAATGTTTAGGCAAACTATCAATATGTAAAAAAGTGGCATATTTTTCTTTAATAACACGCCTTCATTTGTTTGGCAGTAGTGATATAGTGGAGCGACTTTGCTCATGTTATAGAGTTAGATTGCTGCCTAGGTGCTATTATGCAATCTGAGAGAACCCTCAACAAATCCTTCCATCACATCATTGATCATATAGAATAGAAATTAAGTGGTTAGAAGGCTAAATGTCTTTCAAATTCTAGTTGGATTACTTTACCTAAATTTGCCTTATCTACCATTCCTTTCTTTTAGATGCAAGAAACTAGATTTCTAAAAGAAATATGTTATGTTATTGAAAAGAAACAATATCAATTCATCTGAGGAGACTCAAATTAAAATAGAAAAACTTATTAGATATCCTAGAATTACTATGTACTTACCTAAAGAGTAAGAGGGACTTAGCTTAATGGCCAACATATTTATTTTTTTATCCTCTCCTTGGATTACAAACTGAGGCCCACTTGATAAATGGTTTATCAAACTTGTTCCAACAAAGGAGTTAGCTATGAAGACCTCAGAGTTTGGTGAGTCTAATGGTTAGTGGGATATACATAAACTTTAATCCTTGCTCCCCTATTCTATTTGAGAATGCATTCAATCTATTCTACCCCCCAGTTTGGCTGATGGTAAAGATTGTATAATTTGGAATGGTGAACCTAATGGTAAATTTTCTATTAAATCTGTCTACTCAGTTGACTACCATTTGTTGAACCATCATCCTATTTGGAAACTTATATAGACTTGGAAAGGTCCCTGATGCATTAGAATATTCCTATGATAAATTGCTCATGGTAGACTTCCTGCTAAAGCTACTAAAGCTAAATGGACTGATTCTTTTTCTTTCTCCCATTTTTATGGAAAATAGAAGAGATGATTCTTCATGTTTTGAGGGATTGCCCTCTTTTAAAATGTTGTGGACTGAAATTATTCCATTTAGAGTTCAACATTCATTCATTTTATATGATTTGTGTTCAAAGCAATTTCATAATTTAAATAAAAATATAAGGTTATATTTTTATTTTGAACATTTTGATTGTGATAATATAATATAATTTTTAAATAAATATAATTTAATTTAATTTATATATTTATTTGTATTAATATATTATTTAATGTCATATTATATTTTTAACTAATTTAATAATTAATTTTGTGGAATTCTTTTTATACAATTAACTTATTTGTTATCAACTTACTTATCAGTTACTTTAATGAAACAGAATCTAAGTAATTTAATTGAATTAAATATTTTACTTATTTGAAGTAGTTTTACAATAAAAATAATACATTATAATATTTGATATTTGATTTATGTATTATAGTAGTTAAAAATACAATATAATAAATAAAAAAATTAAGAAAAACTATGCATGAGATGTAAAGTCATGAAAAAATTCAAATTAATATATATATTTAATTTAAAATAGATTACTTGAAAATTGATATTAAAATTATAAATAACATTTAAGTAAATATATTTTTGTTATAAAGTATAATATAAATTAAATATTTAATTGATACTTTTGATATTGATGTCTTAATTTATTTATAATTTTTAATAAAAATAAAATTGATTAGGTCATATTTAGTGATGTTAGCATTTAAATTATAAATAATAAGAATAAATATGTAATGATGTGAATAAAAAGAAGAAAATTTATTCTTAAGTGGTAAAATAATAAGAGTTAAAAATAAAATATATAATTTAATAATTCAATTAATTAAAAATTTAAATTATTTAAAATATATTTATAATAAAAATATTATGTTATATTATATTAATTGGTGATATTTGTGTCTGAGTGTAAATAACAATACTAATAGAAAAGGATAAAACGCAATGAAGTACATAAAAATAAAATATTACATTAGTTTTAAAATCTTAACAAAATTTAATTTAATTTGAAATATAACATTTAGTAAGATATTTACAAAATTTAAATAATAAATTGGATTTCAATTTTTAAATATTTTATTAAAAATAGAATAATTAATTAATTAATTCAATTAATCTATATTAAAATTTTAACTTATGTAAAATATTAAAATAATAAAAATAAAATAAAATATGTCATGTTATATCTATATATATTATTCAATAATATTAGTATTTGAATGGATATGAAAAAATAAAAAATAAAAAATAAAAAACATGCAATGAAGAAAATAAAAAAATACAAATAATGTATGAATCGTAAAGTAATAAAAGTTAGGAATATAATATGTAATTAAAAATTCAATAGAAGTGAACATTAAAAATGAAAAAAAATGTAATAGATCAAATAACAGAAAAAGAAATAGTGCATGTGAGCTATAAAGTAATAAGTGTGTTTAAAATTAAATAAGAGTGAACATGAAAAATGAATAAAATGTAATAGCGCATATAAGTGTATTCAAAATACAATAAGAGTGGACATAAAGGAAAAAAAAGGAGCAACATACAATAAAACACATAAAAAGAATATGAATAGTGATGGTCTATATATTAATAGAAGTTAAAAATAAAATATATAAGTAATTTATTTAATTCACTTAAAATTTTAATTTATTTAAAATATTTTTATATTAAAAAAATATTTGTGTTATATCTATACTACATAATAATATTTGCAAAAATTGTAAAGAAAATAGAGATGTATAAAAAAGATATAATGGAGTGGATAAAAAAATAATGCAGTAGTTCTAAAGTAACACAACAACATAATAACAATTAATTATAAATTGATATAATATAATACATAAAATTTATACATACACTAATAATAAAAGAAAATTGTTATATGTACAAAAAATAGGTTCCGTCTCAAAATTTTTTATATCTATAAAGTTAAGTTTTATAAGTTTGTTCCATTATTTTATATTTAATAATAATATTTAATTTTCATTCAGAATTTAAATTCAAATTTTATTTTTAGTGCATTTAATATTACCTATAATAACATGTATGAAATGAAAAGAAACAAAAAAAGAAAATAAAAGGGTATAAGGGGCCTGGGCGGGAAATGAGAAAAAGATAGGTGGACAAGTGGTAATTTTGAAATCAATATAGTGCAATTAGAACACTTTTTACATAGATAAAAAGTATAATAGTAATGAACACCCAAACAATGTGATTGGTGAATCAAACTCAACAAAGTGCGGAATCAAAGCTCAATTTTGATTAAAAAATTATAGTATTTGATATCATGATAGTAAATAAAAATAATTTTTTTAAATAAAGGATACTATTTTTTATCACTTTCTATATTTAATATTAAATTAATAATTTTTTATTATTTTAACATTTTATATTTAAAATTTAACGGAAAATATTTTCTATTAAAATAAATAGACTTTGATGTTTACAGATATTAGAATTCAATTCATTTCGAATGAGACTCATATCTAAAATTATTCATGCTTTCAATTCCAAGTGAATTGAATTATAATTTTTTGGGGTTTAAAATGAGGGGTAAGTGGGATTGATGTTTGAGATAATCTTGTTTTTTAAAGAAAAATGTTATTTGTTTATCTAATTTTTCATATTATCTTTTAGACTTGTACGTAAAATATGATCAAAACTAAATTAATCTTAACTATTTATGTGTGAAAACATAAAAAATAGTATAAAAAAATTATTGTGGAAATAGAAATTACTCAGAATCAAGCTATTGAGAACCAACCAACACCTCGTAAAAGATATAAAATAAAACTCAGGTCCCCTGATAAAGTGATGTTATTGGACATATATCTTGGTACCCGAATCATTATTAAAAAAATAAAATAATGAATAATTACGCAAAATAAAAAAAAAGAAAAAGAAACTAATAAAGTAATGACATAATAAACTTAAAATATAAAACCTTCCTGAAATGAACTGTCTTTGCTTCACGCACTTCAATGTGAACAGCATGGATCAAGTGGAGTAGCCCTTCATACCCAAAGCTCCCTCATAGAAATTGCATTTGTTGAAAAACCAAAATAATTTTGTATTTGACTATAATCGCACATCAATATGATTACATATTAAGCTTTACACTAAGCATGAAAAAGAGGATGGATTTGGAGGCACCGGCACATCTACACATCCTTCAAGCATCAGCAGAACTTCCTTCATGGTTGGTCTCAGTAATGGATCCTCCTGAATGCACCAGATAGCAATCATCACATACTTCTCGACATTCTTCATGTCATCTAAGGCCTCTTCATCATCTTCCACCAACACGTCAAGTGTCCTCTCCCGAAGGCAATCATAAGTCCAATCTGCCCAAACCATCTGATTCTCATTCTCAGCATCCATTTCAAAACTCCTCCGGCAGCAAATGAGCTCTAGCAGCACAACTCCATAACTACAAACATCCACCTTAACAGTAACTGACATATTTAATCTAAACCATTCAGGGGCAACATACCCTTTAGTTCCTCTTATTGTTGTATCAGTACCACTCTGATCAGTCTTCAAAAGCTTGGCCAATCCAAAATCGGAGATTCTTGCAGTGCAAGTTTCATCAAGCAAGATATTCTGGGGCTTTATGTCACAATGTATGATCAGGGTGTTGCACTCTTCATGCAAGTACAAGAGCCCTCTGGCTGTTCCTAATGCAATTTTCATTCTTTGATTCCAACTTGGCCTTTTGGTGTCAAAAAGGTAACTTGCCAAAGATCCTTTGCTCATGAACTCATACACAAGCAGCCTGTGCTCCCCTTCATTGCAGAATCCCAAGAGTTGGACAAGATTCCTGTGATTTGTCCGCCCGATTGCATTCACTTCGGCTTTAAATTCCCCCTCATTTTCTTTCACCTTCTTATCCAATCTCTTAACTGCAATGAGGTTTCCATCAGCTCCCGATAGAACTCCTTTGTAAACTGTAGCAAATGCACCATGACCCAATTCTTCCTTGAACTCATTTGTAGCTTTGCTTAATTCTTGATATGTGAAACTTCTTAGATTCATGCCTTCCTTAAGATGGCAAGATTGATTCACTTTGATCTTCCTTTTGCCAAACCAGCGTGCAACGAGAAAAGTTGCCACTAACAAGGTCAGGATCGACAATACTGAACTGCTTAAAAGCACAGATCCAATTAAAATCAGCCTTGACTGATCATCCCTTCCTTTACGATCTTTTGATTTCAGGGTGGAATTATCTATTCTAATTTTGATTAGGGCTTTCCCTCCAACAGAAGGATCCAATATTCCATTGGAGAGAGGCGTCCTTTTCTTCCAACACTCCCCTCCTCTGAAAATGGCGGCAGCACAGAAACAGTCAGTCAAGCAAGCCTGTCTGCACCAAGTCTCCGTCACAACTTCAAAATGTCCATAGTCAGAATAAGGCCAATCTGTATTCAGCATCTCATTAAAATCAAATAGATCTGTTTCAGGAGAAGCCTCATCACAACTTTGTGAAACAAAGTCCTGCTTGCACCCTTTCATCACATCATTTGGATCAATGAAGCTGTAACCAAGTGGACAAAGGCAGCTCTTGCCTCCATTGTCCGTGCAATAGCTGTTAAGCCCACAGGCTACACTTCCCCCGTCGTCTGCACTTAGACACATATCTGATGGTATTAAGGACAAAACAGACCAAGAATTAGGCCAGCCTGCTGTACTTGAACCATTGCTCTTAGGGTATGCATAATGCCTGAATACCCCATCATATTCAAGAATTGCCCTTTGGTAGAGATCAGCTGTACTTGAATCAATGGATGATATCATGTTGATTATGCTTCCATTTTCCCTCCGAAGGAAAATATAGCCGGATCGGTTGAAGACTAATGAAAACCCAGTGCCAAGAAGCCGGGTGCTCCAGTAAGCAAAATTTACGGCATCCAATGGGAACTGAGTTGTGTACAGCACAAGATTTCCATCCGACTGTAATAGAAATTGAAATCTTCCACTAGAATAATTATTTTCAAGATAGCGCGATACGAGCCTAGCAGGTTGATTCAAAACCTGTCCCGGCAAAATTGTATCAGTTGGCTGATCAAAACTCTCCCACAGATACTGAGACTTTTGCCCAACCAGCACGAAGTTTCCATTGTCAAGCATGGCTGCATAAGCAATTTCATTGCCTGAAGTTGAGCTGCTAGCACTCCATATCCGCTTGCCCGTGGGGTCATTGAGCAAAATCCAGCCATCTGAGGTCAGCTCAACTTTAGATCCCATGGGTGCTAGACTCTGTCCATTGCCGGACCAGACTACAGTTCTTTCTGGTATTTT
The DNA here is from genome assembly GCA_020226215.1 of Sindora glabra. Taxonomy (NCBI): domain Eukaryota; kingdom Viridiplantae; phylum Streptophyta; class Magnoliopsida; order Fabales; family Fabaceae; genus Sindora; species Sindora glabra. Next base: position 40,244,989 of record CM035232.1, on the reverse strand, counting down.
GTTGAACCATATGGCTAATAAAAATCTGTCTTCACCAATTTTTTGGAATCCAAAAGCAAAATCACCGGATGGTGATGCCCAGAAAGAGTTATCGTTCTGTGCCGAAAGGGAAGAACCTATTGAGTAGTTGGTGTATATTTGAGCACTAGTAAAAAATGGAAGTAAGCTAAGTATGAAAAACAGGAAGTGGAGATATTGTTGTTCATAAGCCATTATGTTGAAGAGCTATCTTTCTAGGAATCTGATTTAATTTGCAAATTTGCCTTTACTGTAACTTAAGAGCGTCAGTTCCTCCCCATGTTCTCCCTAAAGTCAAACACAGTTTGTCTTTTAGTTGTTGCATGCAATATGCATATGAGCAGAAAATGCCTTGCAAAAGAGCTCTTTCTTATCCAACCAATACAAACAAGGTAGTGGCTTCTCTCCATTAACTTTTAATAAGGCATTTTCCAGGGCTTAATCATTTTTTTTTTGAATTGCAACTACAAATTTCCATGCACAGACTAATTCAATGAAAAATTTTCAAACTAACCATGATTAAAGAATGCAGGCTAGACAAATCTTCACTTTCTGAGAAAATTGCTTTTATGTAAGTTGAATGGATCAGAACTTCAGATAATTTCTGAACAATTTCCTATATTAGTCAAGCCAAGTTTCCCTTGAAAAATTAAAGGTCTTGATAATGAAATGATTCCGTTTGTTCATTAAATAAATTATATGGTATCCTAGTTTCTTAAATTATATCTATTTTAAATTATTTCAATGTACATGACAACAGTTAAAACACGCATTTTGACCTCAGAAAAATGAGGAAAGAATCCACCAACGGTGCTTTGTTAGCTGATGTGCCTGCTCGATATAAGTGCGTGTTTGGTCTCGATTCTAGGCTCAGTAATTAATTACGAAATTGTCTTTTTAGTGTCTTTGGTTGCATAAGAACCAACTTTCCAGAATACTTGTTGTTCAAAATTGATTTTGAACTAAAAGCTAGAAGCTTTTGCTTCCAGAATCAGTTATTAACTAATGTTGATGAATTTAAAATGGATTGGCTCATAGTCATTTCATTTTTCAAACTCACATAATCAAATTACGTTCAAAATCATTTTTGGCATTATACCAAACAGGTTCTTAATATGCCAGTAAGGTCACTAACACAGATCAAAGCAGTTGAATGATACCTCCTACACAGCTTTGTGATTTTATTCAGTCTTCCGCGTGGGTCCTGAAACGGCCTTCGAACTTCAACATACTCTGGTTGTTTTTCATGACATTGCTTTCATATTTCACCATGGCTGAAAACATTTATTTCACTTTCGACCTATTTCCCAACTGCAGAACAATGTAATAACTCTTCCTGGGCATCAACCTCTGGTGATTTTGCATTCGAATTTGGTTTTCGAAAAATGGTTGTAGACGACCGCTTCTGACTGGCCATCCGCCGTTTGACAAAATACCAGAAAGAATATATTACGGCAGTACGGCCAAAACACAAAATACCAACAAGGGGATCCAAAATGGTATTTTTACTTGGACGCCCGATGGCCTGTGGAACTTTCTTTTTCATTTAATACAATTTACAATTTAAATATTATTACCTATAATGCACTATCGATACCATGATGACGTATTGGTACATTATTAAGATTTTATTTCGTGCAAATAATTGGTAAATAAATTAATAATTAATAAATTAATTAATAACTGATAATTTATAATTGATAGTTGACAATTAATAAATTAATTAATTAATTTATAAAATTAATTATTAAGTTAGTTGAAATTATAAAATAATATATTAATAAAAATGGATATATAATTAAAATAATTTATAATTATTTAAAAATTAAATCATATTAACATAATTAAGAAATTTAAAATAAAATATAATATTTAATATTTAATTAATTATATTTTATGAACTTATATATATATATTTACTTACATAATTTTATTTTATTATTTATAATAAAATTATAATTATTTAAAATATAATTAAATATATTTTATAATATTTATTTACAAGTATATTTTGATATATTTATAATTTAAAATTAAAAAATAATTATGCTAAGTTAATATATTTTATAAAAAAATATTTAGATATATGTTATAAAGGACATGAGTTGTAAATTAATAAAAAGAATAAGGATAGATTTAAAAAAATTTAAAGATATAATAGTTTATAAGTTATAAATTATTTCATGTACTTATTTAATTATAACTTATTTTTTTAATAAGTTAGTATAAAAAATATCTCTAAAGGTTACCCTATAACTTATTAACCTAATTTATTAAATTAAAACTTTTTTTAATAAACTAGTGTGAAAATATATTTAAAGATTAACCTATAATTTATTAACTAAGTTAATAGATTATATACTAACTTATTTATTGTGCAAAATGGAATCCAAATCTGATAATTAATGTGTTATTATGTGATGTTGAACTTTGAAAAAAAAAATCTAATGTTCTCTAAAATTTGGTGAATTATTGATGTATCATTCCATTAGTAATATAATATAATATCTTCCTAAAAATATTATAATTAATTTAACAATCTTATTTAATTAAATTAATTTACTTTCTTGTATATTTTATTTATAACTTTTATTGCTTTATAGTTTAAGCATTATTTTTTCTTTTTATTTGTCCTATTTCATTTTTTTATTTTTCATCTCTACTTCAATTATTTATAACTTGAACATTGATATTATTAAATAGTATAAATATAATACTATATATTTTATTTTTAAATTTTTATAAATAAAATAAATTAAAAAATTAACTTATAACTTATTGATTAGATTAATAAATTGTATATTAACTTATTTGTTACACGAAATAAAGTTAAAATATGATAATTAATATATTACTATGTGACGTTCAACTTTGAAAAAAAATAAATCTAATGTGCACCAAGATTTGTTGAAGTACCGATGTATCATTACGTTATAGATATAACATAGTATCTTACTAAAAATATTATAAATAATTTAACAATCTTATTTAATTAAATTAATTTATTTTCTTGTATATTTTATATATAAATCTTATTGCCTTATAGTTTAAACATTATTTTTTTCTTTTTATTTGTTCTATTTCATTTTTTATTTTTCATGTCTACTTCAATTATTTATAAGTCAAACATTGATATTATTAAATAGTATAAATATAATATTATATATTTTATTTTGAATTTTTCATAAATAAAAGAAATTAAAAATTTAGTATAAAAATTATTAATTAAATTAATTAATTATATATTCTATTTTTAATAATAATATTTTGAATATTAAAATTAACATTTATTTATATTTTATCAATATTTCTTTGATATTAAGTTTTAAATACTATATATATATATATATATATATATATATATATATATATATATATATATATATATATATATATATATATATATATATATCAATTAAGATTTTAACAAGGCTCTATGCCTCATGTACTATTTTACATTTTTTTTTTCATTTCACATATACTATTTATAACTCAAGCACTATTGAATAATATAAACTTAACATAATAGAGTTTAATTTTATGATAAAAATATTTGAAATAAGTTAAAATTTTTATTTAATAAAATTAATATACTTAGTTATATATTTTAATTTTAACTTTGATTATTTTATAATTCAGTCATTATTTCTCTACTTTTTATTTATTTTTTATATCTACTTATATTCCTTATAACTCAAATATTAATATTATTAAGTTGTAAATATATGACATTATATATTTTATATTTAAATTTTTATAAATACTTTAAATAAATTAAAGTTTTAGTATAGAAGTTAATTAATTATATATTTTATTTTTTAAATATAATACTTGAAGATTAAAATCAAATGTATTTATTTTAATTTTTTTTAACATTTTTATATTAATTGAGATTTTGTCAAAATTTTATATTTTATGTAACTATTTCTCATGCAATTTTACATTTATATTATTTATAACTCAAATACTATTGAATAATATAAATTTATCGTATTATAATTTCTTTTTATGGTTAAAATATTTTATATAAATTAAAATTTTTATTTAATTAAATTAATTTACTTCAATATGTATTTTATTTTCAGTTCTTATTATTTATTAGTTTAGACATTGTATCTTTTCTTTTTATTTACTCTATTCCATGTTTATTAGCTTAGGCATTCTTCATTAGGGGTGAGAATGTTTAAACGATCTAATACCACCTAAAAAAATTCAATCAAGCCAAGTGGTATATGGCAAATGGATTGAAGCGTATTTAAAAATTAGCTAATTTTGATATCTTGATTAGTTGTGGGTGGATTGGGTTATAACTAGTTAAACCTAAACCTAACCATTTCACAAGCAAAATGGTGTCATATTACTATTATGTAGTGGGGTGCCTATTCCTTGCCCATTCCCACCTTGATGCAATAGAAAGCCAAGTTTCCAATTCCTTTGTGGTTCTATTTTGTTGTTTATGCCTGAACTATCACAAGGAAAACTATAACCAAAATATTTTTTTATCTAGCTTTAACTTAGAACCATGTGCTACGAGAGTTTTGAACTCATCATCATTATTGTAGCCACTCTACCAAATTAATTCTTCCAATATCACATTTTCCCTACAAGCTCCATTTATTATCAGCCATTGGGAAGGCAAAGGAGTTCCGACTGGAAGTTGAAGAGATTAAACAATGGAGAATTATTACTTATATAAGGTCTTATTTGCAGTTCTAATTTATCTTTTCTGTTAGTTAAGAATTGTAGTTCTGTTAATAAGCAATTATAGAAGTTATGAAACCTGTCATATTGAAATAAAATTACGAGATATAACAATAATAGGTTAAATTCAACCTAGAACAAAAGGATGATTCCTTCCTAGTTAATAAACATAATCCATTTTCCCCAAGTTGAAATTTCAACCTTTTTGAATTCAAGCAAATTCTTAAGCTTTCACTAATGAAAACCTAAGTAAAAATCATAAAAAAGGTGAATCTTAACTCTCTTATTAAATTTTAACACTAATTTATTGTTTTAACTTTGAACTCTTCACTCAAGAAAAATTTACTAATGAAAAATTCATATATGCAAATCATTGGATGGTATTGGAATTTAGGCTGCCTTTGTCATCGTTCAACTATAAAAAAATTTTAGCTCCTAATACTACTCTCTCAATCGATACTGTAATTTGAAAAAAAAAAGATTGATCATGTGACAAATCAATAGTAAAGTTTGCACTAATTGGGAATGACTTTCCTTTATGAAAATTAAGTGATGAACTATCTTATAAATAAGTTTAAAGAAGCAAATTAATAGGAAAATTGAATACCTAGTCAATGGTTTACTTTGTGTGTCAAGTTATAGAACTATAAGTAAAAGTCTCTTTGGAGCTCAAGCCTTCAGTATGCGAGGACTTTACCCCATAAGTAGGATACAATCATGTTTATGATTATATAGTTGGAATATAATCGTGTTTCTTTATTGGGCTTTGTTCTATTAGTTCACAAAAAAAATCAATAAATTAAAATTTAACTAGGTCCAAAATATTATATATTAGAGAATTCTATGTGATCATTTGCTTTTATCTTATATTGTAAATGCCTTTATTTTAAATTTTAATTTTCTAAAATCTTACAACTTTAAGATCTTGTAAGAATCTCAAAGAAAGCAAGCAACAATTAAAAAGTTAAAATTATGAACAAAAATTAAATTACAAAAACTTTTCCATATTAAATAATTTATAAAAAGTAGTTGCAAAAAATATGAATTTGATATATGGACATTATCTTTGGAAAAAATTCAAAAAGTTGCATAAAGTTGATATAGAAATAGTGGATTTTCACATATCATATTTAATTGATGTATGGTATTGTTTTCGGAAGAAGCTAATTGGAAAGTGATGCTTGGAAATTTTTAAAGGAATAAACTTATAAGAAATGAATGTGTTAATGAATTCTATCATCCATCAAGTGAGACTCAATGAATACATAAATTTGGCTTATTGATAAATTATGAATTATATAATCAGAATGTGTATTTTATTCCTAAATAAACAAGTTCCTTCCATAAATGGAGCCTAAGCCTCCATTAGCTAGTAGGGTGGCTGCTCTAGCATCTTATCAACCTTTCGATCAAAATCTAAAATCAAGTCCTCCTTCAACATCAACTCCAATCCAATCTTCCTCCTTAAGTATAAAGCTTCATCTTGGTTTAAATAACAAAGCCCTTATTTGTCCAAAGGAGAAAGGCAAAGCTCCTAATGATCCAAGTAAAGAAAACAAGGCTTTTGCTACTTTTGGTGACAAACATAAATCCTTAACTACTTTGCCCACTAAAAATTCCAAAATAACGCCTTTTAGTGGTACGAAAAAGAAGATCACATTAAGAAAGCCAGAGCAAACAAAGTAACTAGGATACAGACAAAGAAAAGGTCTATAGCATGGAGTCACTTCATGAAAATGCTAGAGGATAAGGTGAGTGAACCCATTGTATAGTGCATTCATTATGGTTATAAGTTTTTAATGAGTATTAAATAGCATGGCATAACAGACTTGTTAGCTTATATAAAGAAATGTCTAAAATATGCATATATACACTTAACATCCACCTTAAAAAAAAATGCTAGACTTCATAAATATGTCTATTGGTAAGCAATTAGCTAGTTTTGTGTCAAATGTATTTGACTTTAAAAAATGTAGGAATGCTATTGCTTTCTTTGTCATATGTGATAAGCAACCATTTAAGATTGTTAAAGGATTTTGGTTTAGATACATGTGTACGAAGCTATATCCAAAGTTAGGTGTACTTACTAGGAAGACCATAGCAAGTGATTGCTATAAAATCTATATGGAGGAGAAAGATAAGCTTAAGGGTTTATTGAAAACTGATTGTACAAGAGTGTGCTTAACTACAAATTGTTAGGCACCCATCCAAAATCTGAATTATTTATATTTAACGACTTATTTCATTAATAATGAATGGAACTACTAAAAATGAATTCTTAGCTTTTGTTTAGTTCCAAATCACAATGGGGAAACAACTGGGAAAATTATTGAAGCTTGTTTAAATGAATGAGGTTTACAATAGGTGTTCACTATCATAGTTGATAATGCTAGCTTTGATGATAAAGCTATAGCATACCTGAAAAAGAAACTTAAGAATTAGAATGGGTTAGTGTTGAATAGGGATATGATGTATATATGATGTTATGAACATATTCTTAACCTAGTGGCAAATAAGGGTTTGAAAGACTACCATAAGTCCATTACTACTATAAGGAATGCTATTCTTTATGTTAGATCATCACTTTCTAGGCTAGTAAGGTTTAGGGAACCTATTGAAGTAGAAAACATAAAGTCCAATGCCCTAGTGTGCTTAGATATGCCCACTAGATGGAACTTAACCTATACAATGCTTAAATCAATTGATAAGTTCCAAAAGGCATTTACTTACTGTACTTTGGAGATTCTGAAAAGAGCGGGGATTCTCTAAACAATAATGATTGGGATAATCTAAAGGTATTTATTAAGTTTTTGAAGATTTTTTATGATATTACCTTAGCTTTATCTGCTTCATTGCATATGACTTATAACTCTCTTTACATATACATATTTATTGTGTAAAATGAGTCGAATTAATGGACCTCAATTGAGAATGCAGATTTTACGTTATATTTCATTGTAATTGAAATGAAAATGAAGTATGATAAGTCCTAACATTTAATTGAATCCATGAATCCCATCACATTTATTGCTAATATACTTAATCCAAGGCTCAAATTTGGCCTACATTACATGGTCATTCAAAAAGGTCTATAAAAAAATACTTGCTAAAACTATATGAAGAAAGTTAAAGTATCATCAACTAGGATGTGTGAATAGCATGTAAGTGAATATAAGAAGCCAGTTGGCAATGAAAAGGGGACACCAAAAGGAGATTCTTCAAACTAAAAGGAGTCATTAGTTTAAAGTCATGTTCAAAAGGCAAAAATTACTACCTTTAAATCATATTTGAGGAAGAAAAACACTATTTAGGTAAAGAATGAATTAGAAAATTATCTCCATAAGTTGTGTATTAATGATAAAGGTGAAACTTATAATGTATTAGCTTGGTGGAAGTAGAATAGATCAAGGTTTAAAGTGCTTTCTAAGATGGCAAGAGACATCTTAATTATCCCTATTTCAACAATTGCTTCAGAATATGCATTTAGCATATGTGGGCATGTACTTGATATGTTTGGGAGTTCTCTCCACCCAAAAATAACAAAAGCTCTTATTTGCACTCAAAATTGGCTAAAACCCTCTAAATTCCACCTTTAAGACTTTGAGTTTGATAGTGATGCATATAAAGATATAGAAAAAGGTAGTTAATAATCAAACGTTGAATATGTTTATTTATACTAATTTTTAACATATTTCTTGAATATTTTTTATAATCACTAATTATTGTTTTCCACTATTATTTCAGAATTGGTAGTTTCCTTTAAAGATGGTAATAGCAGCTTTGGAACAAGTAATGTAATAAGAGGTAAAGAAATCATGCACCTCCAGCCTATATCTGTAGACTAAAAATATGCAAGTTCTTTTAGTTCTCATTTATTTATAAAGTGAATTTTTTTATATACCATGTAGGTTTACTAAAACCAATGATGCCTTTTTTTATTGATAATTCGAAGCACTAGCATCTTCTCATTTTTTGATAAATGGTTGCATACACTTTTGTAGATATTAGTTCTTAATGCTAGCAGTATTTTTTGGAGTGTTGCTAACCTAATTAGAAAATCATAGTATATAGTAGCACACATAGCCACTTGTACAATAAAAATGGCTTATTCTTTGGTGGTATATAATACATACAAAGATGGTATTTTGGTGGGACACTTGTTGGTAGGTGTAATGGCTTAGTTAGTAGTTCTTTTAGGTAATTTAAACTAATAATTTCAAACTTATATAAAACATTTCCAAAGTTCTTTTATATATTAGCCTTTTAAGGAAATTAATTGATTAATTATGTGTATTTTTTATTTTGTTAAAATAATCTAAATTTTATTTTTGTTAGCATGAATATGAGGTACAATGTATGTGGAGCAAATTTGTTATAAGAATATGTTGTAGGCAGTGTTTTTTACTTAAATTTGGCCTTTCTTAAGTTAAATAAAGTAGTAGAAATTGACTTTTACCAACTAAAAAATATAAAGGTTTGAATTTGCCTTTTAAACTAAATAAACCTACTTAAAATTGCTCCAAATTGACTCAATTGGTTAGTGTCAGATTGAAAGTTCTAGGTAGTCGATTTTGGTTGGGATTTGGACAAAAATAGTTAGGGGCGGTCAGTTAAGATTGAGTTTACTAATCGGTTGAACTAAATTGATTCTCACCTTTATTCTTCACTTTTGATATTTAAGATTTAAATATTAATTTTTTTAGGTATTATAGATATATTATAGTATGTTTTTATTATAAAAATATTTTAAATAAGTTAAGAATTTTATTTAATTAATTAATTTATTGTGTATTTTATTTTTCTTATTTTATACCTCACATATTATTTCCTATCTTTTAAGTTGCTCTATTGCATTTTTTTCTTTTTTTGTGCATTTATATTATTTATAATTTAAACACTAATATCATTATTTAGTATAAATGTAATATGATATATTTTATTTTAAAATTATTTAAATATTTTAAATAAATTAAAACTTTAACATAAAAATTCTTAATAAAATTAATTAATTTTATATTTTATTTCTAAAATTATCATTGAAAAATTAAATTTTATTTATTTAAATTTTATTATTTTTATTAATAATAAATTTTAATTTTTATATTTAAAATAAAAAATGCATTGATTAATATTTTATTAAGAGTTTATAGTCTACGCATTATTTTGTCCCATTTCATCTACTTTATTATATGTTTTTCTTCTTTTTTTTATATGTACTCTTACTATTTAAATTTTAGATGCAATATATTGAATAATATGAATTTAAATAATATGATTTTTATTATAAAATTATCTTTAATAAGATAAATATTTTATTTAATTGAATTAATTTACTACATATTTCATTTTTAAACTCTTATTACTTTATAGTTCATACATTATTTTTTTATTTGCTTTATTACATTTTTCCTTTTTTATATTCATTTACGTTATTTATAACTTAAATATTAAAATCATTAATTAGTATAAATATAATATGATATATTTTATTTTTAGAATAACTACCTATTTTAATCCTTAATAAATTGCCTTTGTATCAATTTTGTCCATCAAAGAATATAAATATCATTTTTTATAACAAAATGGGGCCTTGGCCCAAAGAAAAATGAAAAGAAAACAGTATTAAAGAAGAACAACGCAGGGCACAGTAGCCCCTACAATATCATATAGGAGTAGCATAGAAAGATCTACATGAATAGAAGCAACCTTGTGGAATCCCAGGCTAAACATAAAATTGTGTTCTGTTAGCTAGTCTGTACATTGGTTGCCCTCTCGATATTAATGAGTGAAAGAGATGACCCAATCTTGCTCACGCAATCTTAAAATTCTTCTAATTAATGAAGTTGGTGTTTATGGTGAGGATCTTAAGCATTAAGGATATTGACTATAGTTAGGGAGTCGGTTTCGCATAGGACTTTTCTGTATCCTTTGCTCCAGGCAAATTCCAAGCCTGTGAGGATTGTTGTGAATTTGGATTATTACATGCAACGGAATTTCAAAATTTTAATCTGAATTCTACCTAGGATCCATGCAAAAAGCATAAATCAATGATTAGGGTTTTACCTATTGGGCACTTGTGTTTCTATTGATCAAAACTTGAGAGTGGATGAATCAAACGCCGGCCGGAAGGTACAACATCTCTACGGTATCCATACGGAGTGAATAATGACTTCTCGCCCTCCACGAATCTGCTAGGATGCGTTTCTCTCTCTAGGAATTAGGATTCGATATTTTCTGAGTGATTTAGGATTTAAGGAAGCTTATGAGCGTGTGTATAATGTGCTGCCCTTAAGCCCCTTTTTATTGAACTTAGGCAAGTTACAATCTTAATCCTCTTAGGATAATGCTTCTAAAATCCTAATCACACTTAACAACTCATTTTATCCTTATCCTAGAGATAACGAGGAGAGGTAGGACTTATCTATTAATTATCTAATATTAGATAATATTATCTCATAATATAAATATCTTAATATTAGATAATTGCATATAGTTATCAAATATCAAGATAATATTATCTCATAATATATTTATCTAATATCTGATAACGTAATTATTTGATATTACTTTAATATCAAATAATATCACATAATATATATATATATATATATATATATATATATATATATATATATATATATATATTACATGAATAACACATTATTATTCTTAATAATAATATATATATGCACGAAAATAAGTCCAATTAATTGGATATTAATATAATTAAAGTCCAATTAATTATTGTCTTATTCCTACTCATTTTGTGTGACCCTGTAGGTTTTTAATACGTTAACAATGACTCATTGTTGAGCCATAGACAGTGAATGGTATCTATCAATACATCACTGCCACTCAAGTAGTAAGAATGCCTATGATTCGATATCCACCTAATACATGATCAACATTTTGCATCATAACTCTTTTGTAATAATATCAAAATTGAACTGGAGGCATGGAATGTGTCATCTTCGTCAATGTTCAATTTATATTTCTTGATATTGAGTAGATTTAAAATAAATGATTAATATCACATATTAATCCAATTGAGCATGGCTATGTATTTTTGAGTCTCACTCAATTAAGGGGCCCAAGGATATTTCTTTTTTATACAAGAGTAATAAAATTCTATCTACATTACTCACTTCCATCTGCACGATTCATGACACACCTAATCAATGCCCTATTCATCATTCTGATCAAAGGTGATATAGAACAATATTAAAGTGAGTAATTCCTCATGTAGGAAATCATAGTGACTTTAGGTCAAAGGTTTATGTGTATTTGTAATCATATGAGAATAACTTATGACACGTCTATTCATGCAATATTCTCATAGTGGGTCAGTTCAGTACATTATTCACTAATAATGTACTTATGTATTAACTTGATATCACATATCCATGATTTGTAATCATCAGTCATTATACAGTCATTATACATGTTAGTCTCGATGTATTATTACTATCTTTTTCTTAATAATACTTGATTAGGGGCATTTTAGGAATAACGAAGCTATTCTAAGGATAATTATTATATTAAGTTATAAATCGCGTAAAATAATAATAAAATTATAAAAATAAAATATAATAATTAAATTATCTAAAATAAAATAGAATACATTATGTATTACTTCAATCATCTATATGATTGGTTCCTAGGACACATACCAACAAGGATGCCCCATAATTCAACAGTGAACGAATGACAAGTTCCAATATTAAATATAAATCCTCCTAGCCATCGTCCATCAGAGTTCCTTAATAGGCTTCCACATTTAGCTTTTCCATCCTTCTTCTTTTAACTACCATCAGTGTTGAGTTTGATCCAATCATCCGGTGGTGGTATCTATCGAATATAGACTATTTGATATTGAATAGTTGGAGAAGCACCATGCTGTGTTAAAGTGGCATTAATGATATCATATGTCCATCTATAGATCAAAAGAGAAGAGTTAGTTGGTCTGTGGGGAACATTGTTAAATAAACTATTATTTCTCTAAACCCAGAGGAGCCAGCAAGTAACTCCAAACGTAATATTCCAATGTGAATCAAGTGGACCATAACAATTCGATTTCAAATTTTGATGCATCCAAGCACTCAAATCACCTGAAAAGAAGTGTTAATAAATAATAGGGTTTAGGATATTTTTCCATATTGTGTACGCTATAGAACAGTCTCGAAGAACATGTAAGGTTATTTCTGTCTTTATTCCACATTATTGACAAAGGGTAGTGCCACTAGCCCACTTAGCCCTTGCGGCATTAGTAGGGAGCCTATCATAAGCAGCCTGCTAAAGAAAGACCTATATTTTATTTAGACCTGGCCAAGACCATATTAATTTCCAAAGATGTAAAGAGGTTAATGAAGTGTGGTTAGCAATAACTGCATAAGCAGATTTGATAGAGAATTAACCACTCTGGTCATCGTTCTAAACTAAGCAGTTAGAGCCATCAGAAATACATGGGGGGAGAACCGCCTGTATTCTGTGGAGGACAGTATCTGGAAGAAGAGATTGCAGTCTAGGAAGGTCCCAATGGCTGATATTGTTAACAAAGTCCACCACCTTTACTTGGAGTAGATCACTTGGAATTGGGCTAATGGCTAGTTCTTGGAGGGGGCATGTGTCCTCTAGCCATTTAGATGTCTAGAAATGAACATTCTTGCCATCGCCAACTTCCCACCGAGTGGAATTAGCGATTAGATGCCAAAGTTTTCCTAGCTCCTTCCACAATTGGGAAACATTGCCTCTAACTAGCAATAATTTATTAAGATTAGGAGTCTACTGGTATTTGCCTTTCAGTACTTAGCTCCACAAACTGTGAGGGTTGGATATGAGATTCCAGCCCAGTTTTAGTAAAAAAACACTATTCATATCAAACAGGTGTCTGAATCCTAGCCCTCCACTATCTTTAGGTGAACATATAGTATTCCAAGATATCCAGTGTGTCTTTCTAGATTGATTAGTATCCCCCCAAATAAATTGATGCTACTTCTTTTCTATAATATTGCAAATTTCTCGAGGCACTCTTGTGTTTTGCATGTGGAATGAAGGAATGACAGATATGACTGATTTGGCCAGAGTAATACAGCTAACCTTTGAAAGACATTAAGATTTCTAGCCACTGAGTTTTTGCTCTACACGATCAATAATATGGTGAAAAGATTTCTAGCCACTCTGTTCATTAAATGCCCATGTTGAAGATTGGAACCTAGGTAACGACCCAACTCCTTTACTTACTTAAACTTACTCAGTTAAGTAAGCTGATCACAAACTATTGGGGGAGTATTACTCGAGAAGAAGATACAATTTTTTTGTATGTTGACTATCTGGCCAAATATATCACTAAAAGTTTTTAAACATCAAAGGATAGTTCTCATTTGCATTGTGTTAGCTTCAGCAAAAAGAAGAAGATCGTCCGCAAAGAGAAGGTGAGAGATTTCAGGCCCTCTTCATCCCGCACGAATGGGAATCCAATTATGAAAGCTGACTTCATCTGCAATTAGATGAGAGAGTTTTTCTGCACAAAGAACAAAAAGATATGGGGACAAAGGATCCCTTTGATGAATTCCTCTTGAAGGAATGAAGTAGTTAAATTTAGATCCATTCCACAATACTCAGAAAGTAGGAAAAGTAACACAAGTCATTATTAATTGAAGGAGATTTGAAGGCATACCTATCTCCTCAAAGACTTTCTAGATAAACTCCCAATTCAGCTTATCATAAGCTTTTTCTAAGTCTATTTTAATAGACATGAAATATTTTCTGCCCTTCATCTTCTACATACCATAAATCAGCTCTTGAGCGATGATAATGTTGTCATGAATATTACGGGTTAGGATAAAACTGGCTTGATATGGAGAAATAAGTCTATGGAGAGACTTCTTCAAACGGTTGATAATAATCTTTATGATAACTTTATAGATAACATTACATAAGGCAATAAGATGAAACTGAAAAATTTGATCAGGTTTATCAACTTTTGGAATAAGACATAGTAGTGTGGAATTCACCTAGTTGATCAGGGAGTGATTAATCCAAGCTGTCCTAATAAATTCACTAATATCCTTTCCAATCAGGTCCTAATTTTTTTGGTAGAAAATGGCAAGGAAGCCATCCTCCCTTGGGGCTTTAAAAGCTCCTATATTAGAAAAAGTAGCAAGAATTTCTTGCTTAGTGACCATTTGGGCTAATTTTTATTTAGATATCCCTTTTAATTTTGGCCACTGATGCTGGGTTTGAAGCCAATTACGGTTATTGTTGGGCTCTCTGTAGAGTTCTTCATAGTAGGATATTGCCATATTTTTAAGAATATTTTGATCCTCAATCCAATCATCATCAGAGTTTTTAAGCATGACAATATGATTTCTCCTCCCCCGAATTATTGTTTTAACATGATAATAATGAGTGTTTCTATCTCCAAAACTGATCCAATCGTTATGAGACTTCTGAAACCAAAGTAGTTCCTCTTGGTCTAGAATATTATCAAGCTCCTTTCGTAACGAAGCTTCAAAAGTTTCTAAATATTTGTTAGATCCCCTTTGGAGAGAGATTTGAATGCCATTTAGCTTAGCCAGTATGCAGTTTTTTCATTTAGTTATATGACTAAATACTTCTTTGTTCCATGTTGAGAGACTAGAAGATAAGTCCAAGAGAGTATGTGAGACATAATACCCATGTCTCCAATTGGCTCGTAAAAAGTCTTTGAAATTAGGATGGCTGAGCTAAGAGGTTAAAAATATGAAAGGCATGTCCTAAAGTCTAGGAGATTCAGTAGTGCTACATAAGAGAGGATGATGATCGAACTGGATTCGAGGGAGGACTCTAACATAAGCTGAGGGGAATTTGGTCTGCCAACCAACATTACATAGTGCTCGATCTAGTCTTTTAAAAACACAATCATAATTGTTCCATTTGGCCCCAAACTAGGTGAACTTTGGACCTATTGATCCTATATCAATCAGATTACAAGAGCTGATCCATTGGGAGAAAGTAGAGCATTTCAAAATGTTGACAGGAGCTCCACCTTTTTTTTTAGAGTAGTGAGCAATTTCATTGAAATCTCCTGCAACTAACTAAGGAAGAGTAGCAGAGTTTGCAATTTGTTTGATTTGTTCCCACAGTGCATTCCTTAAATTCTCCTGAGGGCTTGCATAAATTACAGAAAATAGCCAAAGGTCACTCTTGTCAAAACATAAACTGACATGAAGGAATTAGGTGTGTGATCGGAGAACCTCTACTTTAATATTTTGGTTTGACCATAGCAGCCATATTCCTCCACTAAATCCCTCTACTTCAATCAGTTTAGAGAATTTGAAACCAAAATGTCTGATAGTTCTTTTAGCTCAGGAGTCACTAATTCGAGGTTCAAGGAGAGCTACCATATCTGGTTTATTAATACTTCGAATTTCTTTGAGAGCCCTAGCAAAACTTTTACCAGCAGCCCCTCTAACATTCCATACAAGTAACTTCACTTAAAAAAAGGTAAGAAAGTAAGGTATCACACAATTAGCATGGCTTCATTGTTATCTTGGGATAGTGGGCCACTAATCTCTTGGACAACCTCAGAGGTATTTACATACATAATATCAGATCCACCAACAGTTCCCATAGGGTCCAGTGGTTTATCTTGCATCTTATCAATAGGATTTTTCATTTTAGCAGTAAGGGGTGTGTTTCAATCACCTTTTGATTAGAATCTCCTATTGCATTTCGATTTGTATCTATAGCCTGAAGGGGGACCTGAGTAGAGCTTTGCTTTAAGGAGGAAGGGAAGCAATTTTGGAGGGTAAACTATAGGAGTTTGTATCCTTGTGCATAGTTTCGAAAGGTTGGGCATATTATTGATTCCAAAGGGACCAGGTCTGCTCATATAAAGGGAGTATGTCTTTTGATCGATTGGTGGGCTTTTCCTGCTCGGCTTGTGTCTTTTGGTTTTGTCTTTGATCATTCTGGTGTGGAGATTCATTAACAGTGCCTTCCAAGATCTCAAAATGAGATTTGTCCTCCACATAGTTCTTATGGGAAGTGCTTATCTTGTTTTTAGGAGGATTTCTATTTGTTTTTTGAGTGTTTCCAACATTAGCTTTACTCTTCCGATTTCTCTTAGTTTTTGAAACTACCATCCATGGGCCAAACTCACTATTATCACTAATTTGTTCTACTTCCATCTCCTACCCAGTTGGCTCCGCTTTAGGGTTAGGTTCAAGCTTGCTGTCTGAGCAATGATCATGATCATGACCATACTTTCCACAACCAAAGCAGATTAGGTGGATTCCCTTATATTCAAGTCTCATAGGCACTTCCTCAACAAAAAACTTTGGTAAAAAAGGTCTAGTAAGGTTAAGTTCCACACATAATCTAGCATATCTTCCCCTTTGAATAGCAACTGTATGAAGTCCACCTTGTAAGTTTTTCCTAGAAAACTACCAACCTTTTGTAGAAACTTGTGATAAAAAAGTTCAGTGGGGAGGTAAAGGATTCTAATCCATGTAGTGACTCTATCAATTTGAGCTGAATAGGGATTAAAACGTGATTGCCAATGTCTTATGGTGAGATAATGGTCAAATATGATCCAAGGCCCACCCCACAAAGCAAATTGGTAATCCTCCATCACTTTAAAACGAACTATGAAAAATTCATTTCCGATATCTATCAAAGATAATTTACCATTTTCGAGCCCAGAATTGTTCAAGTTTACGCTTGAGTGCATTATATCCAATGCATTTTCTTAAGAGTTTGACAATCGAAATGTGCTGCCAAGGGTTACACATTAGATTGTTCTCAGACTCAGAAATCAGTAAATTAGGGTATCCTCCTAATTCAGAAATAGAAAAACCTTCTAAATCTTCAAAATTGAGTTCTGTATTAATAGCATTTTGAGTAAACCCCCATGTGTTATCAGAGAAAACAGTACCAACATTTGAGACCAAAGTGTCCCGATAAGATCGAGAACCTGGTTTATCAAGTAGAGGTTCCTGGTTCTTATCCTCCATCCAGTCTTCATGACGTGGTGTCCGAGAAGAAGAATTAGTGAAGCTAACTCCATTCTGTTTGAATTTTTTAGTGCTCTGGTGGAGATTGTCGGTCTCCTCCACTAACAGAGCCTTGTCGTTGCGGTCGCTAGGTGCAGGGGGATGGTTCATCAGTTTTTTTTAATATAAATATCATTTTAATTCTCAATTGGCGATTTAGTATAATATTTTAGTCCTTATATCAAAATAAATGTCAAAAAGTTGATGAAATTAATAATTTGGCATTATTATTCTTATTTTACCTATCTTTATTATTAATAGATTGCTATTGTATCAATTCCATCCCTCAGAAAAGATATGTATTATTTTGGTCCTTGACTAATGATTTAATGTAATATTTTAGTTCTTCCATTAAAATAAACATTAAAAATAAATAGGATTAACAATTTTGAATTATTCTTCCTATAACTTTTAAACAATGGATTATAAATAATTTAACATTATTATTACTTTTATCTCTCTATTTAACAAAATTTATAACTCTTACTATATTTTTATATGATTGAAAAAATCTTAAGTGCAAAAGGCTAAAACAAAAATATAAGGAGAATATATTCTTATACCAAAATAAAAGAACAATAACAAGAAAAATTGTAGATTGAGGGAATGTAAGCTAATCCATTAGTTTTAAATTAGGGGGAAAAACAATTATTCTAAAACTTAAAATCAATTGGTTTGCTTCCTTTCTCTCAATTTACAAATTTTCTCTTAATTATTCTCTAATTTGAATATAAAAATAAATTATCCTTATATCTTGTTTTTGACCATTCACTTTTAAGATTTTCTTAGTCTTATAAAAGTGTGTAAAAAGTTATAAATTTTCCCTATAGTAATAAAAAATAAAAAAGAATAATAATATTAAATCATTTTTAACTAATGATGTGGGAGTGTAGCAATAGGATAATAAAGAAAAAATAGAAATAATAATGTGAAATTATTAACTTGATCAATTTTTTGACATTTATTTTGATAGTAGGATTAAAATATTATACTAAATCATCAATTGAAGATTAAAATGACAGTTATATTCTTTGATGAACAAAATTGATATAAATGCAATCTTTCAATAATAAAAATGTAAGGAGAGGTAAAATAGAAATAATATTTAATTATTAATTTTATTAATTTGTTAATATTTATTTTGATAGAAGAATTAAAATACTATACTAAATCATTAGTTAAAAACCAAAATGATACTTACATTATTTGAGGAAAGAAATTGATACAAAGACAATCTCTCAGGGATAAAAAAATTGTTTAGTCTTATTTTTATTATAAAATATTTTAAATAAGTTAAGGTTATAGAAAGTATTAATTGAATTGATTATTCACACATCTTATTTTTAATAAAAATATTTAAAAATTAAAATTAATTTTATTTATTAAAATTTTATCAATTTTTTTTATCAAATTTCAAGTACTATATTTCAGACTAAATGCACATTAGTGAAGTTTTTTCGATGCATTACAATCTACGTATTGTTTCTCCCCCTTTTATCTATTGTATTATATAATATATTTAATTTGGAGTGATGTTTGCAGAAAAAAATTAATGATAGAATAATATTTGAAAATTTTTAGTTTAAGGTGAAAGTTATCTATTAAAATATATAATGTAAACATTAATAAATACAATAGAAAAATATTAGTTAGTTATTAAGGTTATAATTTATATTTGTTCCGTTAGACATGTAAACCGTTTACACAATCAATACATAAGTTATTTATATTTGTTGAAAAAAGTCTTTTTAAATCAAATTCATGTTTAAATATGATTGTAAATATTTTTATTATAAAAATATTTTAAATAATTTAATAATTTAATCTAAAATGTATAAATTGAATGAGTAAATTAGATTCTCTATTTTTAATAAAAATATTTGAAAGTGAAAATAAATTAATTTATTTAAAATTTTTTCATATTTTCTTGATATTATATGTTGGCCTTCTTCATTTGAGGTTTCTTTAAAATCAAGTTCTTCTTTAAATATGATTTGTAATTATTTTCATTATCAAAACATTTTAAATAAGTTAAAATTATTTTATTATTTTATTTTGATCAAGGAGATTGATGAACTCATCAATATAAAAGTGGTAAAAATTATAAAATAAATTAATAAAAATTATTTGCTAGAATATTTTATAGAATTTTTTTACTTTTTAATTTAAAATTTTTATTTAGATATAAAATTTGAAAAAGTATATATTGAAATACATTGACGTAAAAATAGGTGAAAAATGATATTTTTTTAATTGATTAATCATGTCATGTATGTCTAAATTAATTTAATTTATTGTTAATTAAAAACTATTTATATTATTAGTTAATATAAAGATGTCATGTTAATAAAAAATAAATGTGACTAAAAATTTTTACAAAAAGCAAAAAATGTTTTTGAATTTTTCTTACACTGTAAAAATATATGAGTAAATAGGGTATAAAATCTATTGATATATTTAAGTTCGATTAATTTTGTAATTTGAATAAATTTAGAAAAGTAGATAGTAAAATTTTAAATATATATGAACCACACATTTTAAACAAAATTAGTGAATTATGCAATGTTAGAAAAAAAAGGTGAAAAAAGTGCCTGTAACTTTTTTTCTTAAGAAAGATAAAAAAGTGAACCCAACATAGGTTCGACTATGCTAATTTTATTCACTGATGTAAAAATAAAGTATTATTAACAGTTTTTCATTTATTTTACGATAAGAAATATTAGAACTATATCCAAAAAACTTACCTGAAATTGAGTTAAAAAAGTGGTGTCATTTACAACATACCAAAATTATATTTAAAATTTTAATTTTTTATTAAGAATATTTATTCTCCATTGTATTCGTATATTATTTTTATCTATCAAAAACAATTATGGAAAAAATTTTCTATTATATTCTCTTTCTCTTTCTCATTACTATTTCTCATTTCACACAACATAAATTTTATTTATTTTTATCATTATTTTTTTACTATTATATAGTTATATAGTTTATATACAATAAATTTAAAACAATATAAAGGACACATAATTTATATTTTTTTAAAATTTATTATTTTTACAAATTAAATAATATATCTTAATATAAAAATAAATTATTTTAATTTTTAAATTTTATTTATTTTATTAAATACTAATCCGCAGCACAGACTTGGTTACTAATTCTTTACTTATTTTTGTGCAATATATACATACATATATATATATATATATATATATATATATATATATATATATATATATATATATGTACTTATTTCTATGCAATATATTTGAATGTATGTATGTATGTATGTATGTGTTAAATAAAATACGATGACAATGTAGGAAAGTGTTATATAATAGCTAAGACAAAATGAGAAAAGTTTTTTTTATTGCTATGTTAAAGAAAGAAGAGAGGCAACTAACGCTGATTACCTTTCTTATGCATTACCATTTGAGTACTTCCTTATTACAAAATATTCAGTCTAAGTCATAACTATTATTCAAAGGGTAAGCCTATCATTACAACCCTATTAAAATGCTAGCAATATCATAAGTCCTCCATCTTTTTATTAGCCATAAATTGACGCTTTCTTATGTTGAAAAAATGAAAAAAAAGTTACTTTAACTACATTGAGTCATTAGGTGTTTGAATTTTGGGAGCATATAAGATACATTATTATCACCATGCATCATTAAGTTTTATGATTTAGATTTATTAATTTACATAATATTGTGTAAGTTGAATAAAATTTAATATTTTAAGTTCATTGGTCATTGGTAAGGTGGTGTATCTTAATTTTTTTCTTAAATTTTATCTCTATTACTCCCTCATTATTTTTTATCTATTATAATTAACTAATTTTATAGATATTAAAAAAATGACTTAATTTGTTTATTTTTAATGAATTTTTTAAAACTACCTTTTATATACAAAGTTCAAGACAATTAATAATAGAAAGAGAAATATAATGAAATAAATGTAAATGAGTTGAAAGTGTAGAATAAGATAATATTTATTAATAAAAAAGAAGGATAAAATTGAAAAAAATATTTAATTATTCATTGAAATTCTAAAGTAATAAATAAAAAGGAATATTTTTTTTCAAAATATGGTAAATAAAATGGAATGGATGAAATAATTTTGAAAACTTAAATTAAAATAATATTAAATTATATAAAATCTTAAATTTAATACTTGACGTTTGCTTAATTAATTATTTTATTTCAATATATAACTTTATAAAAAGTTTATAATTATAATACTCAAATGTTACTCATTTTATAAAGGGATAAAATAAAACATAATCTTTCAACTGAAAAATGTATATGCTGCCCTATACCAATTCCGTGGACTTAGGATAGAAGTAGGTTAGATTGACTGGGGCAAAGCTTAAAATAAGTTAGTCCTGTATAAAAAACAGAATTCGCCAGACTTA
The DNA here is from genome assembly GCA_020226215.1 of Sindora glabra. Classification (NCBI taxonomy): domain Eukaryota; kingdom Viridiplantae; phylum Streptophyta; class Magnoliopsida; order Fabales; family Fabaceae; genus Sindora; species Sindora glabra. The sequence continues at coordinate 40,222,816 of CM035232.1, read as the reverse complement.
ACTTATAAGCCTTCAATTGGCTTAAAATTTAACACGACTTGATTCATTTATAAAATATTTAAATCCGACCTAACCTGCTAATTTTTATAGACCTATTAAGAATTAATAAATATCATTTAAAAATATTATTAAAGATAGAATTAAGTTGATTTGAGTCGGGCTTTAATATTATTAAACAAAAAAAATTTAAAGTTAGAAGTTTGACTCATATTGATTCAATAAAGATTAATAAAAATTGTAAATTTTAATAAATTTAAAACTCAATTTGAGTTTAATTCAATCTTAATATATATATATATATATCATATCAATAATTTTAATTTGATCATTTAAATAACTATAATATAATGTTATAAGTTAAAATTAAGAAAATGAAGATGTGTTAGAATTTTTCATGCTTTATGAATTTTTTTTTAAATATTATATATTTCTATATTATATAATTATATATATGTATACACACACAACTAATAAGTATTTAAATAATATGAACTAATTTATTTTATTAAATAAGGCCTAAGCCTATTGTATCTTGTAAATAGGCTAGACTACTACACACTTATAGGCTGGATTATATACTTCCACTCCTAGGAGTAACTAAATAAAAGTTTTATTTACTTACTTTTCTAAAAAGTAGTTTTTTATTTTTATATTTTTAAAAATAGAAGTTCTTATATAGCAACTATTTTCATAATCCAATTTTAAAAATCGTCACCGTAAATGTGTAATATAAAAACAAAAAAATAAAAGTAATTTTGTATATTTTCTTAACTTGTTCTTTTATTCTTGATATTAATTTTGTAATTAAGTAAAATATTTTCCTATTTACTTTTTCAAAATATCCTTTGTTCTTTATTTTTATTAAATTTAAAAATATTTTTTGACAATAGTTTTAGAAACTATTTCTGAAAAGAAAATAAAAAAACCATATCCAATTACAACCAAAAACTTTTTTGTTTTTGTTTTGTTATTGATACAATTACTTCTATTTTTCTTGTAAATAGTTCACAAAGAAAACATAACGACGCTTCTTGCACTTAATTTTATTTCTAATTGAATATATCAATTTAAAATTAAATTTTATTAATAATTGGTACACGTAGATAGAGTTTTGTTGATATAACTTAACTATTGTTGACAAAAAAAAATTGCATTTTCATTTTTAAATTTAGTAAGTAAATAATTGGTACACGTAGAGTTTTTCAAGTTATATCTCCTAGAAAAAAAAAAACTCTATTTTCTAGGAGATATAACTTGAAAATAGAGTTTTTCTTTTGTAACAACATGCAACAAAGATAGGTGACCTACCAAGTTAGGACTAACAAAACGAGCCTGATTTGTCATACAAAAGAGCAAGACAAGATTAAAAATGAATTTGAGCAAAAAATATCCAAAAATCAAATTTAATTACATTTGTTTGTTAAAATCAAAATTTCATAAAATAATATCCCATATTGAATCATGTGAGAAGAATAAAATTAAACGTGGAAAAGATTTATCATTATTATCTTTGTGATGCGAATATAAGATTAGGATTTGCTGTAAGTCATGAACTATTTGCCATTGGTATTGATGAAGAATTCCAATAAGGATTTGCAACTCCTATCAATCCTAGAGGAGAACTTAATTATGGAGAATTTATGACACTGATGGAAAGTGTTTAGAATCAATTATAAAGTTTATGAATAGTGACCCTTATTTATATTAATAACATTAGTGGGTTGATTCATTGTCGAGAACCACTCATTATCATATTAGTTGTGTTAGACTACTATTAGGCCTAAACTATTTAGTTACTTTAATATTGGGCTAAACTCTTTTACATTTTATTTTATTACTGAATTAATAGGTTCACAAATAGAAAATCCAACAATCTCCCACTTGGACCATGTAATTCAATAATAGTGGCCACTTTAATAAGATGTAAAAAAAAATGACATCTTTATATCCATTACTCTAAATTGAGATCATAAATGCCTAGTAATATAAAATACAGTATTCAATAGGGATTTCAATAAAATATATATACTGTACACTTATACCTCATTGACCATATACAATATTCGATAGGGATATATATAACAAGTTTGTGTTTAATAAGATTTATATAACAAAAATTGTGATAATATATGTAAGTCTTTACACACTAGGTTGAAGCATCCATCTAAAATGTTAAATAAGAATCATTATTCTTATCACAATATTGAAATAGGGTCTAAACGTCTTTATAAATATACCATAATAAAAATGTGCATAATATATGGCAAACATGAATATTTCATTATAAATATTTTATTTATGTATAACTTGAGAAAACAACTTGCATTATAGTACTTCGACTAACCTAAAACATCAAAAAACTTAGTTAATCCCATATTGATTACATGATCATAATATACTCCTACCGCTAAGCCTTCGATCAGTGGATTCGCAAGCATACGATCCGTAAAAATATGTTCAATAGATGTAATATGCTCACGTACCTTCTCTCACACAAATTGATACTTTATGTCAAAATATTTTGTATGGGCAAAACTTTTATTATTATGAGAGAAATTTATAGTAGTAGTATTATCATAATAAATGGTCAAGGGTCTTAAGATGCTCTTAATAATCTTGAAACTAACCATAAAGTTTCTTAACCATACAACTATGCAAGTGGCTTCATAACATGTGACATATTTTGCTTCCATAATAGAGGTTGTTGTTAAAGACCGCTTAACACTTTTTCACAATATAGCTCCTCTTCATCATAAAGATGTACCAAGATGTAGATTTGTAATTATTTAGATAACCAATAAAATCTGAATCTAAGTAGCCTCTAATTGTAATATCTCATGATCTCTTATAGGTTAGCATATAATATTTGTTGGTGTGTGTCCTAGAACCAATCATATAGATGATTGAAGTTATACACAATGTATTATGTTTTATTTTAGGTGATTTAATTATTATATTTTATTTTTATAATTTTATTATTATGCGCAATTTATAACTTAATATAATAATTATCCTTAGAATAGCTTCGCTATTCCTAAAATGCCCCTAGTCAAGTATTATTACGAAAAGGATAATAATAATACATTGAGACTAGCATGTATAGTGACTGATGATTATGAATCATAGATATGTGATATCAAGTCAATATATGAGTACATTGCCAGTGAACAATGTACTTGACCGACCCACTATAAGAATATTGCATGGATAGACATGTCATAAGTTATTCTCATATGATCACAAATACACATAAATCTTTTAACCTGAAGTTACTACGGTTCCCTACATGAGGAATTACTCACTTTAATATTGTCCTATGTCATCTTTAATCAAGATGACAAGTAGGGCATTGATTGGGTGTGTTATAAATCGTGCAGAGGGAAATGAGTAATGTAGATGAAATTTTGTTACTCTTGTATAAAAGATAAATATCCTTGGGCTCCTTGATTGAGTGAGACTTAAAAATGCATGACCATACTCAATTAAATTAATATGTGATATTAATCATTTATTTTAAGTCTATTCAGTATCAAGAAATATAAATTGAACATTGACGAGGATGACACATTCCATGACTCCAGTTCAATTTGGATATTATTACAAAAGGGTTATGATGCAAAACGTTGATTATGTATTAGGTGGATGTCGAATCACAGACATTCTTACTACTTGAGTGGCAGTAATATATTGCTAGATACCGCTTATTGTCTATGGCTCAATAATGAGTCATTGTCAACGTAGTAAGAACCTACAGGGTCACATAAAAGGAGTAGGAATAAGACAATAATTAATTAAATTTTAATTATATTAATATCCAATTAATTGAACTTATTTTCGTGCATATATATTATTAAGAATAATAAATTCACGTAATATATATATATATATATATATTATGTGATATTATTTGATATTAAAGTAATATCAAATAATTATATTATCAGATATTAGATAAATATATTATGAGATAATATTATTTTGATATTTGATAACTATATGTAATTATCTAATATTAAGATATTTATATTATGAGATAATATTATCTAATGTTAGATAATTAATAGATAAGTCATATCTCTCCTCATTATCTCTAGGATAAGGATAAAATGAGTTGTTAAGTGTGATTAGGATTTTGGAAGCATTATCCTAGTAGGATTAGGATTATGGCTTGCCTAAGTTCTATAAAAGGGGGCTTGAGAGCAGTATATTAGAGACACGCTCATAGACTTCCTAAAACCTAAAATCATTCAGAAAACATCAAAATCCTAGTTCCTAGAGAGAGAAACGTATCCTAGCAGATTCGTGGAGGGCGAGAGGCCGTTGTTCACTCTGTGTGAATACCATAGAGACGCTGTACCTTCCAGCCGGTGGTTGATTCATCTACTCTAAAGTTTTGATTAATAGAAACATGAGTGCCCAATATGAGTGCCCAATAGGTAAAACCCTAATCATTGATTTATATTTTTTGCATGGATCCTAGGTAGAATTCGGATTAAAATTTTGAAATTCCGCTGCATGTAATAATCCAAATTCCTAACAATATTTTGTACCCTAAAGGTACCTTATGACTCTTTTCGGAGCAATCCAATGTCTCTGACTAGGATTACTTAGGTATCTCCCCAGTACGCTAATAGCATAAGATATATTAGGACATATACATACTTAAGCATATATCAGGCTACCGATAACTAACGCATATGGGACATTTTTCATTCTTCCTATTTCAATATCATTCTAAGGATACTAATACTTAGAGAAAATTTCTCCTTTAAAATGAGTGTAAAAACTTGAGAACAAGTTAATATATTAAACCTTTTCGGTACTTTCTCAATGTAAGTCTGCTAAGACAAACCAAGCAAATCTCAAGATCTATCATAATGGATTTATATCTCTAAAATATAAGAGACATTTCTAAGATCCTTCATATCAAAATATTTGGATAACATTTGTTTTGTTTCAGCTAACAAATTCATGTTATTATTTGCAAGAAGAATATTATCCATGTATAACACCAAAATAATAAAACTACTCGCACTTTTTAACATATAAATACATTGGTCAATTGTATTCTCCTTGAACTTAAGAGAAGTCATTACCTCATTAAACTTAAGGTACTATTGTCTAAAAACTTATTTTAAGTCATAAATGAATTTTTTAAGTTAGTACACAAGTTGTTCCTTTCTCTTCTCTTGGAAACCATCCCATTGGTTCATATAAATAGTCTCAGTTAAATCACTATTCAGAAAGACTATTTTTACATCTATTTGATGCAGCTCAAAATCAAAATGATTCACTAAAGCCATGATAACATGGAATGAATCTTTAGTTGAAACTAGTAAAATTTTTTTTTATAGTCTATATCTTCCCTCTGGGTGTAACCTTTTGCTATTAATTTAGCCTTGTACCTTTCAACTTCACCTTAAGCACCCTTCTTGGTCTTGAACACCCATTTGCATCCGACCAACTTACAACTTGCGAGAAGATCCATTAGATCCCACACTTGATTCTTATACTTTGAAGCTAACTTATTTTTTATAACATTCATTCAATCAGAACAGTCTAAACTAGACATAGATTAAAAGAAGGTTATAGGATCAGTATTATCATTAATATCATATTCATGCTCCTGTAAATATATAAGATAATCATTACGAATTGCTGATTTGTGAACTTTATGAGATCTTCTTAATAGAATTTCTTTTTGTTTATTTCATTTGACTTAACATCCTCTGCTATTAGCTGTATTAGATTAACTGGTGAAGTAATAGAAGATGAATTTCCTAATATTGGTGTCAATGGAATAATTGTTCTTTCTTAATAGAAATCCATGATATGTGGTATTTGGTTCTTATTATCTAATTTATCCTTAAAGAAGATGGCCTGATTAGGCTTAATTACTCTTGTTAATGAGTTGGACAGTAAAATCTGTTTCCTCTCGCGCCACTGTAGCACCCAATGAAGTATCCACTAATAGTTTTCAAATTAAGTTTCCTTGTAGATGGAATATATGACTTTACTTTAGCTTTACAACCCTAAACTCAAATATGTCGTACACTAGGCTTCTTATCATATAATAGTTTGTAAGGGGTTTTAGGTACTAACTTACTAGGAACCTAATTTAGAATATATGCCACTATTCTTAACGCATCACCCTATAAGAATTCTAGCAATAAAGTATGGGCTAGCATGCATCTCACCATATCCGTAAGAGTTTTATTCCTCCTTTCTGCAATTCTATTTTGCTCCGATGTACTAGGTATAGTGTAAGTTGCTTGAATTCCATAATGTTGTAAGTATCTTGCAAGAGGATCAGGATTTCTTCTTGTTTCATTATACCTACCATAATATTCACCACCTCAATCAGAATTAATGCATTTTATTTGTTTCCCTAATTTTAGTTCAATTATCACCTTGAATAACTTAAAGGCTTTTAACAATTTTGATTTATCACTGAGCAGCTCCACCTAACTAAATCTAGAGTAATCATCAATAAATGTGATGAAGTATTTGTAACCATCCATAGCATTAGGTGTGATAGGCCCACTAATGTCAGTGTGGATCAATTCTAGAACATTCTCCTTTCTACTTCCCTTATTCTTTCTAACTCTAACTATAAGTTTTTCTTTAATACAATCTACACAAGTTCCAAAATCTGATAAGTCCAAATCATGAAGTACTTTTCTCTTTACAAGTGTTCGAATTCTATTTTCAGAGATGTGTCCTAATCGTTTATGCCACAACATTGAGGATCTTTATGCCACAATATTAAGGATCTTTTATCAATTCGATAACTTTCCCCACAACAAAGTTTATTGAATTTAAGAAATTGAGATCTAAATCAACTGTATATAAATCATCACACACAGAACCAGTACCAATAATAGAAGATTTATAAAATAATTTAACTTTTTCGATTTCTAAAATAACAAGAGTATCTAATAAAATTCAAAGCAACAACTAAAATTAATTTCCTTCTCATGGAAGGTACATAAACTACTTTATTAAGTAAAATCTCATGTTTAGTCTTTAATGCCAATTTCATTAATCCTATGCGCTTTACTTTAATTTTATCTCCATTTTCAAGTCTTACAATCAACTCTTCTTTATTTGATTTTCTCAGATTTATTAGTACTTGAAAATAATTAGTCACATGAATAGTTGCACAAGTATCTAATTACTAAGAGTTTGATGGTACATCAACAATATTTGACTCAAAACAGATTAGAGTTAGATAGGTACCTTTCTTTTTCTTCTCAATTTATTTCTTGTATTTAAAACAATTTATTTTCTTATGCCTATACTTCTTACAGAACCTATAATTACCTTTAAATTAAGCCTTAGTAGGTTTATGGCATCATTATTTATTAGATTCATCTTTCTCACCCTTTTTCCTTCCATAATTATAGTGTCCCTTGCCATTTTTCTGATTGAACTTTCCACTATGATCTAAATGTGCCATGAGATATATAGTTAACTACTAGAGTCTTTCATTTCTTCATGTCTTCCTTTGCTTGTGTGACGATTGAAATTAACTTATTGATAATCCATTCTAATTTTTGAGTATTAGAAGAGGTTTTCAAAACATCAAATTAGGGTGAAAGAGACTCTAGCACACGCTAAGTTAAATAACTTTCTCTCCGATCAACTTGTATGGTTTTTAGCTTATTGTAATAGTTAACTAATATTAGAATGTATTCTCTCATCTCGCTGACACCATTATACATTAATTTTTCAAGTAATGAAAGATATCATCCTTTCTCAGCTTTATCAATTTTCTTATACTTTTCAGCTACAAAATTCAAGAACTCTTTTGTATTTGTCATTTCAAGAATGCTCTCTCTTATTATTTTGTCTATCATGTACTTCATTACCATCAAATACACTTTGTTAAAGTGAGTCCATTTTTCATGATGATTCTTTTGATATGCTATAGACTTAATATTAATTTAAGGTTCTATTTTCCTTATTACCAAGTCAAGGTTCGAGAGTACCAAACATAGCTTTAATGATTCAGTCCAGTTCTCATGATTAATCCTATTAATTTTCTTAATTGTATTTAATTGCATAGGTAAAGGAGCTGAGAAAATAAATTTTAAAATATTAATGCATATTTAAACTTAATCATGCTAGAAAATTTTCTCAATAAACTATGTAATTGAACTCAATATTATATTATAAATCTCAATACCGATGGAATATTAAATGCTCTATAATATAATATAAGGACTAAATATTATATTTCTAAAATTTTAACACCGATAGGGTGATGAAAATTCTAGAAATACAATACTTATTCCTACATTTATGTTATCACTAACAAATTATATTGATAATATTATGCCAATAGGGTATTAAAATATTATTAATATGTTATTCTATTAAGTCCAAATATCAATTTTATAAAATGTACAAAATTTTATGTAATTGGACCCATAATAGGTGAATTCATTACACAAAATTTCATAATATAATATAAATCTAAACAATTTTTTGAAATTATTTTCCTACATATATATAGAAACATCATTAATGGACTAGGCAGTGTTTAAAAAAAATTCCATAAAATATACATGAAAGCTCAACATACAAAAATATAATAATAAAATTTTTAGTAAAAAATAATATCAACTAGCCATTTAAATTATATAGGCAAAAATAATTAAAATAATTTAAATTCTAGCAAATCTTTTAAAAAAATGTTGATTACAGTGCCTACTGCATTTTTTTTTCCCTTAAGCATACGAATTTAGAGAACATGTATCACAAGAAGTGGCGACATCAAATAAATGAGTCCACAAGATCGCATACCTAATGAGTGTCGCATACATACTTACGAATGCTTAGAAAGCACTTTCTTAAGAAGTGCCGTAGTCACCAGGAAGTGAAACCAATTCAGAGATGTCCACAACTTACATCCATAATTCAGTCGTACATTACTTAACAAGACAATAATATTAATATAATGAAAAATTCAATCGTATGGCACTAAAATTCGATCCACAAAAACTAATAAGCCCGGAATTTATTTTTTATTTTTTTTAATTTCAAAATTAGACATTGCTTTTCTCTGTATGAATGAATTCAGAATACGACTCTGACATAGAAAACACACAATAAAGGAAAAAGATCTGACGAACGTCTAACTTAGAAAACGACGATGAATAAAATAAAAAGAAAAAAAATCCTTCTTCCATATCCTAAGAGACCATGCAGAACTGTACACTAACAAAACCAAGATAATAATGAATCAACATCAACGCATTCCCCTTTTTTCTGTGATAAAATTATACATACAATCCTGAAATTTATATCACATAAGTCATATGTGTACTCAAAGCATAGCATAATCATTAATGACAAAATAATATTTGCAATCATAAATAATTAAATTAGACTACTATAAAATAATTAGAGATTTATAGCAATTTTTATCTAAAATAATTCATCACAAAATATAATATTATTTAAAGAATAAAATTTGATTCTTGAATTCACGTAATAATATATTCAATTCATATGATTCATAAATTCTGATGCTATTTGTTAAAATCAAAATTTCATAAAATAACATCCCAAATTGAATCATGCAAGAAGAATAATATTAAACATAGAAAAGATTTATTATTATTATCCAATGAATTTATTATGATGCGAATATGAAACTAAGATTTAGTACAAGTCATGAAATATTCACGATTGATCTTAGTTATGAATTTTAATAAGGATTTACTACTCTTATCAACCTTAAATAAAAACTAGATTAGAGAAACTTTTTGATACTAATGAAGAGTATTCAAAATTAATTATAGGTTTAAGAATAACAATCCATATTTATATTAATAACATTGGTGGATTGGTCCATCGCCGAAAATTACCTATTATTACATTAGTTGACTTAGACTCCCACAAATAGAAAATCCAAGATTGTCTACCTTTATCTCGAGCAAGAACTCTTGCTTTGTGAGCAAAATAGAATTTCTACCGTCTGCAAATTAACATGGGTGCAAATGGGGGGATTAATGTAAGAAAGATATATGACAGTTCTACTAAATCCATGCTGCCTGGTTGAAGTTGCTAGGGGTGAAGCCTCCTGTATAATGAAAGGGGTAGCCAGAGAAGTTAACAAAAATCTACTTACGATTTTACTTTTTTTTTTTTTGAAATTTTATATTTAATCTCTAAAATTTAAGGTTTTGTCATTGAAGTCATTTTTGAAATTATAGTTTAGCGTCTCCAATATTTTTTTTGTTAATTTCGACCCTGAAATTGCTTTTCGATGACACGTCTTGCATAAGGGTTACGGTAAAAATAATCATATATAATATATATGTCAGAGGTAATCATACACTAACCATTTTAAGTGAACTGCTTCACTAAATCGACTTGAATGATTTTCAAGTGTCTGAAATATCTGAATATTTCAAAATTCATGCACCTGTTTTCATTTCTCTCTTCTATATTAGTGTGGATGGTGAACTATCAGTGTTGATGAAAAAGTTGGAGCACATTTTCAGAATTTGAAGAGTTCAAACAATTTTTTTCCTCAGAGATTAAGCGTTTAAATTCAACAAAAAATCTGTTAAATTTTATCATTAGTTTTTTGTTTTTGATAATTAAAGTTTATCCTCATATAATCTGACTTTCTGCGTCTGGCCGGCATCTTCCAATGGTGATATAATGGTTGGCCAAACCTGCTAGTAATGACAACTATTACTACTGTTAAACTTTTAGTGGCAAATATTCAACTATATTGCTAGTAATAGTTGTCACTACCACCAAGTTTTGTCAACCATTATCATCATTGGAAGATGCCAGCCTGATGCAAAAAGTCAGATTATATGAGAATTAATTGCATTGAAGGAAGACGAATACAAATTTTTGATGTTTTGTTTGGATAAAATATTTAAGAAATATTTTGAAATTTTTCATAGTTGAATCGGAAAGGGATAACCTTAATTCTTATGGATGAGAAATGATAGTTAGAACAGTATTTCAAGAATAAATGTGAAACTTATAAAATGACATTTATTTTAGTTAAATTTAAAATATCAAATTTAATAATTTAAATTCTTTATTTATAATATTTAAATAATTTATAAATTTTATCTATTTATTATTAAATAAAATATTTTAGCCGATAAAGTTAAATTTCTCATTAATTAAATTATTAACTTTAATTTTTAAACCCAAACATAAAGGAAGCCTTATAGTGTACTTGTTAAAAAACAACTTTGGCTATATATAGATAGTTTAGGTGACTCAACCCGATCATTGCTTATCAATATTTTTAGTAAAACTTGGATTTGATTGGAGAAATCTTGAGTATATTTGAATATGTTTTTATTTTTATATTTTTAAAAGTTATTGTCAAAAATTATTTAAATTTTTTTTTCTTATTTTCAAAAATTATTTTTAAATTAAAGGAAAATAAATATTAAAAGGTATTCAGTATTACAAATAAAAAAATATTTTATATAATTATAAAATTAATATCATGAACAAGAAAATAAGTTAAGAAAATATTTATTTTTTATTTTTAAATAATACATTTAAGAAAGATTTTTTAAAAACAGATTTTCAAATAGATCCATATGTTTTATGTTTAAAAAAAATAGAAAGCTATTTTTGAAAACAGTAAACCCTTAATTTTGAGTCATTGCCTTGTATATTTTTGGCAAGCTAGGCATATTGAAGCGTTCCACTAGAACGCCTTTTTGTTTTGGTGGAAGAGAATACTTTTTAAAAAAAAAAATTATTTACCTATATATAAATGAAAGAGTTTTATATTTATAATATATCTTATGAATAAAAGAAATAATGAATGATGCACCGAAGGAAGACAGCATCCTCTTTAAAATAATGGATGTTGTTTTTTATTACACTTTAATATTTAGTATTAAATACATAAATTATTTTTTAATTACCTTTAATTTAAGTGATATCTGATTTCTTTTGAAATTTTTGTATCTTTTGTTAGGTTTGATTTTTTATTTTTGCGTGTGCGAGTTTAGTAGTTTAACCATTCCTTTATTTATAAAAAAAAAATCTTATAACTATAAATACAAATAAATGATATAATTCTTAGAAAATATGTTTTTTGCCAAATGGATCTAGATATATTTATAAAAAAAGAAAAAACTTGCTTACATAACCTTTTTTACTATCACAGAACAATATGAACTAAATCAATCTCAACTAATTATAAGTATGAGGAATATTGTGATAACTAAAACTATTGCGTGCAGATAGGACAACTCAGAATCAGATTAATGACAACCCAAATAACACTGGGAAGAAGATATAGACAAAAACTCAGATGCACAGATAATATTTGATGCATATCCTGGTTCCTGAATCACTATGAGAAAGAACTTTGGTTCTCATTGGTTATTTAAAAGAGTAATCTTACAGAAGTAGAAGAGATAATCTTCCAGAAAATAATTTTACTGCAAGCATTTTAATCTAGAGACTAGAGAGCATGACTCTAGTGGAATGAGAAGCCATTCACAGCCACAGCTCACTCCAAGGTATTACATTTCTTGAAAAACCAAAATGATTTCTTGGTTACCTATAATCATACACCAATATGTATTTATCTCAAGCTTTACATTGAACATGAAAAAGAGGGAGGATCTGGGGGCATTGGCACATCCACAAATCCTTCAAGCATCCGCAGAACTTTCTCCATGGTTGGTCTCAGCGATGGTTCCTCCTGAGTGCACCATATAGCAATCATCACATACTTCACATTTTTCATGTCATCCAAAGCTTCCTCATCATCTTCAACTAACAACCTAAGTGTCCTCTGAAAAAAGCAATCATAAACCCAATCCATCAAAACCATCTGATTCTCATTCTGAGCTTTCGTTTCAAGGCTCCTCCTGCAGCAAATGAGCTCTAGCAGCACAACTCTATAGCTATAAACATCCACCTTGACTGTAATTGGCATATTCTCAAGCCATTCAGGAGCAACATACCCTTTAGTTCCTCTTATCACTGTGGTAGAATCATTCTGATCCGTTTTTAAAAGCTTGGCTGATCCAAAATCGGGGATTCGTGTAGTGCAGGTTTCGTCAAGCAAGACAACACTGTCAAAGAATTAGGCTAACCTGCTGTCCTTGTCCCATTGCTTTTAGGGTACGCATAATGCCTGAAAACTCCATCATTATCAAGAACTGCCCTTTGGTATAAATCTGTTGTACTTGAACCAGTTGATGATATGTATTTGATTATGCTTCCATCTTCTCTCTGAAGGAAAATATGCCCAGATTGGTTGAAGATTAGTGAAAACCCAGTGCCTAGGAGGTTGGTGGCCCAATTAAGGAGTGGGACGTGGGAAATGAGTTGTGTACAGCATAAGATTTCCATCCCCCTTTAATGTAAATAGGAATCTTCTATTAGAATTTTTTATAAAGTGAGCTGCTATTAATTGATAACTTTTAATTTTATAAAATTAACTGATTAAAATTTAAATCAATTATAAAATATGTATGAGGTCCATTTAAAATTACGATATTAAAAATATGAGCTTAGCACATTTATATATTTAGTGTGATTTGGCGGTTGTGTAGGCCCAAAGATTCAGTAATCCTTTTATAGAGAGAATTGTTAGAGTTTTATAAATAAGGATTATGGTTAGGTTCCCTCTTCACTTTTTATACATATGGTTTCTATCCATTGAGAGCCACCACCAAGAAGAAGAGCAAAGAGGAAGATCTAATTAAGGAGAATTTATTAACTTCGATGGAATTCAATTATGACTATAAATTCATAAAATAAGTGAATAACAATTTTATATTATAGTGTTCTAATTATTATACATAAAATCCTAAAAATTAAAAATTCTTACATCTTCCATTTGAGTAATTATTTTCAACATAGCGTGAGACGATAACAAATAGTTGATTCAAGATCTGTCCTGGCAAAATTGTATCAGTTGGTTGATCTAAACTTTGCCTCACATATTGAGAATCTTCTCCAACGAGCACGAAATTTCCAAGGAAATTTCAAGCATGGCTGCATAAGCAATTCCATTACCTGAAGTGCTACTAGCATTCCAATTGTGAGATATGTATAAGATCCATTTAAAATTATGATATTAAAGATATGAATTTAGCACGTCTATATATTTAGTGTGATTTGATGATTGTGTAGGTCCAAAGATTTAATATTCTTTTTATGGAGAGAATTGTTAGGGTTTGATAAATAAGGATTATGGTTAGATCCCCTTTTCACTTCTCATACACACGGTTTCTACCCATTGAGAGCCGCCGCCAAGGAGAAGAGCGAAGAGTAAAATCTAGCTAAGAAGAATTTATTAACTTCGATTGAATTCAATTATGATTACAAATTCATAAGGTAAGTGAATACCAATTTTATATTATGATGTTCTAATTATTATATATGAAATCTTAAAAATTAAAAATTCTTACATCTTCTACTCGAGTAATTATTTTCAACATAGCGCGAAACGAGAACAAATAGTTGATTCAAGACCTGTCCTGGCAAAATTGTATCAGTTGGCTGATCTAAACTTTGCCTCACATATTGAGAATCTTCTCCAACGAGCACGAAATTTCCAATGTCAAGCACGGCTGCATAAGCAATTCCGTTGCCTGAAGTGCTGCTAGAATTCCATATCTACTTGCCAGAAGGATCATTGAGTAAAAGCCAGCCATCTGAGTTCAGCCCAACTTTGGATACCTTTGGTGCATGATTCTGTCCATCGGCAGACCATTCTATAGTCCTTTCTGGCAATTTGTTGAACCAGATGGCTAGTGAGAATCTGTCTCCCCCAATATTTTGGAATCCAAAGGCAAAATCACCGGATGGTGACGCCCAGAAAGAGTTTTCCTTCTGTGCAGTGAGGGAAGAACCTAATGAGATGTTGCTGTTAGTTTAAGCAATAGTGAATAACGGAAGCATGGTAAGTAAGAAAGATAGTAAGAGGTGATGTTGTTGTTCGTAAGCCATCATGTTGAAGAGCTATCTTTCTTTGGAATCAGATTTAATTTGCTAGTTGTTCTTTGCAGTAACTTATGAGCATCAATTCCATCACATGTTCACCTTAAGTCAAACACAGGTTGTCATTTAGCTGTTGCATGTATATGAGCAGAAATTGCCTTGAAAGAGCTCATTTTGTCATTCAACCAATACAAACAAGATAGTCCAATACAAAAGAGATAGTGGCTTCTTCCAACTTAGTTTTAATCGGGTATTTTTCAAGGCTTAAGCACTATTTTACGAACTGCAACTTAAAAATTCCATGCACTGACTAGTTCAATGAAAAAAGTTCAAACTGACCACAATTCAAGAATGCACGCCGGACAAATCTTCAATTTTGGAGAAAATAAAATAACATGCTTCCCTTGAATGGTTTATGACAATTTGTTAATAGTTATCTGTATTAGCCAAGTTAGTTTCCCTTGAAAATTAAACAATGCTTTGTTGGTTGATGTGCCTAATCGATTTGATTAAGCGTGTGTTTGATATTAAATCCAGGCTCCATAATTGATTATGGAATTGTTTTCAGGGTGTTTGGTTGCATCAGAATAAAACAAACTTCTTAGAATTCACTTGGTGTTTGATATTTATTTTGATTTGAAAATTGAAAACTAGAAAAAGGTTTTGCTTCCAGAATCAATTTTTAAATGTGTAACGAAATATAAAATTGAGTCATCCATAATCAATTCTTTCAAACTAAATTATTCATTCATAATCAATAGTGTTTAAGATCAAATTTTCTTACCATTACACCAAACAAGCTGTCAATATGCTTATGTGGCCACTTACACAATATATAATTGGAAGACAAAAACGATCACAAGCATTTGAATGGCAAAAATTTCTAGTACTTCCATACAATTTCTGCCACTTGTATTGTTTTCCTGATTCTTTGTATCAAATTCGATTTCTATTTACAAAAGCAAATTAAGATGCATTTTGTGGCTGATTTTTATTAAAAAATAATAATAATTCACTTGTCAAAAATTGTATAGAAGTAGTATTGAATTTTGAGTTTTCAATGCTAATATAACACTTTCAAATTTTTTCCATTTGAATGATATTACCTACGCAGCTTTGTGATTATATGAGTCTTCCATTTGGTTCCTCAAATGGCCTTTGAACTTCAACATCCTCCTGGTTGTATTTCTTCACGATACTGCTCAAAATATTTCACTGTCAACCTCTTTCCTGACAGTAGAACATAAGTAACTCTTTCAGGGCATCACCACACCCGGGGAGATGTCGCAACTGATCTTCGAAAATTGTTTGAAGATGGGCTCTTGATAGCAATCTGGTTTAACAAAATACCAGAAAGAACAATTTTCTAGTGATCAGCCAAAACACAAAATTCAGTAACAAGGGTATCTGGCTCTATGATCCCAAGAGAAAACATCCATCACTGATGCATACTCTTTAGTTATTTCTATGCAGAATTTTTTAATTTTCTTTTTTAGTAAAAAATGATGACATCGTACGAAATAGTTGTGAATGTTCAAAATTCACAAGAATCACATAACAACAATCGGATTTGTCACCAAAAACACAAGATCTAATCAAATTCCTTTGGGACGCTAAGATAGTCAAAATGGGTAAAACCGAATGTAATCAAACTAAGGATTAAGTAAAACCAGTATTTTGAACAGTGGATTTGCACGCTGCCTTTTTTTATTATTAATATAAAAATAAATCAATATAATAAATAAGAATATTAAAATTTTATTGATTATATTTATTTTAAAAAATATTAGTAAATAACAAAAATTTTGAGGTGCTATACAAAGTTAAAAATAAAATACATAGTTAAGTAATCATATTAAATTAGTTTATTAATTTATTTAATATATTTTAATAATATAAAATATTTTGTATTGCATACTGTTCAGTAATATTTTTTTCTAAGTTGAAAATAATAGGAGTGAGCAAAAAAAAAATGCAATAGAGTAGGTAAAAAAATAAAAATAGTGTGTGAAATATAAAACATTAATAAAATTTTAATTGATATATATTCAATTTTAAATATAGTATTTGAAAAATAATATTAAGAAAATATAGAAAAATTTAAAATAAATTTGCTTTAAAATTTCAAATAGTTTTATTAAAAATAAATATAATTGATTAATACTTCTATATCAAAATCTGATATTATTTACAATATTTTTGTAATAAAAGTGTATGTATCATGTGATATTTATATTTGAACTGTATTAAAATATAAATTGTGAACAATAGTATTGGATATAAAAAAAAGAAAAGATGAAAAATATGCAATAAAATAAATAAAAGGAAAAATTAATAAGTGAGCAGTAAAATAATATAAGCATTAAAAATTATATTTTGTTAAGTGACTCAATTAAATTAAATTAAATATATAACCTATAAAATAAAATATATGAGGTCTTATGTGTAGTTCTTAGTAATATTAATGTTCAAATTACAAACAGCAAGAATACACGTACAATAACATGAAAAACGATAAAACGAAGTAAAACATATGCGTAAGCTGTAAAATATTAACAAAATCTCAAATGATGTATATTTAAGTTAAAATATAGCACATAAAAGTTGATATCATGACATTTTTACAAAATATAAATAAATATGTTTAATTTTAATTTTCAAATATTTTATTAAATAATAAAATATAAAATTGAATATTATTATTGATATTTCCTATATTTAATTTTGAACTTAGTTAAAATATCTTTTAATAAAATTAAATATATCCTGCCATATGTTTATACCTTTATGATATTCGCATTTAAGTTATCAATAATAGTAGTAGGCATGAAAAAAAAGCAAAATGTGAAATTGAGCAAAAAAAAGAGAAACAATGAGTAACTTATAAAATAATATAAGAATAAAAAATAGAATATGTAATTAAGTAATTTAATCAAATTAAAAATTTTAACTTAAAATATTTTCATGATGAAAAAGATAAAAATACCATGTTATATTTATATTTCTTAGCGAAATTTGTTTAAATAGTAAATAATAGGAGTGAACGTACATGAAAAATAAAAAGAATGACATACAATAGAACACATAAAAAAGGAGAGGAATAATAAGTAAGTTGTCAATGAATTTAACACTTGAATTATTTAAACATTTCAAATTATTTAAACTATGTTTCTGTAATAAAAGTAAAATATATCATGTTATACAAATAATTTAGAGATATTAGTATTTATGCTGCACATAAAAGGGGTTGACATAAAAAAAGAAGAGAATAGAAACATGTGATGAGAAAATAAATATAGTAGGAACTCTAGGTGAGTTGTAAAGAAGTATAAGAGTTAAAAATATAATATATAGTTAAGAAATTTAATTAAATTAAATATTTAATTTATTTAAAATATTTTTATGATAAAAATAAAATATATCATATTATATTTATATTACTTAATAATATTGATATATGAGTTGTAAATAATAGAAGTGAACATTTAAAAAAAAATTACATAATGGAACAAATAAGAAGAAAAGAAATCGTACTTAAGCTATAAAATAATTATATAATAAAAAATAGAATATATAATTAAATAACTTAATTAGATTAAAATTTTAATTAATTTAAAATATTTTAATAATGAAAATAAAAATACATCATATTATATTTATATTATTCACTATTATTGACATTAAAGTTGTAAATATGAAGCTTGAATAAAAGAAAA
Source organism: Sindora glabra (assembly GCA_020226215.1). Classification (NCBI taxonomy): domain Eukaryota; kingdom Viridiplantae; phylum Streptophyta; class Magnoliopsida; order Fabales; family Fabaceae; genus Sindora; species Sindora glabra. The sequence goes on along the minus strand of CM035232.1, from coordinate 40,204,136 downwards.
AAAATATGCAATAGAATAAATAAAAATTAAAGAAAAACCACATTAGTTTTAAAATAATTATATAAAAGTTAAGAATTATATGTGTTATTAAGTAATTTAATTAAATAAAAATTTTGTTTACTTAAATTATTTTTATAATAAAATTGAAATATATCATGTTAAATATATATCACCCAATAGTATTGATATTTGAGTTGTAAGTAATATCAACAAATATTAAAAAAATTCAACAAAGTAGGTAAAAAAAAGAAACAATATATAGATTGTGTATATTAAAATTTTAACTTATTGAAAGTATTTTTATGTAATAAAATTAGATAAGACATTTTATATTTATAATACTTTAGAATATTAATGCTTAAGTTTGTAAATAATAATAGTGAACATAATAAAAAATAAAAAAATACAATAAAATTGATAAAAAGAAGAAAAATAATAAGTTAATTGTAAAGTAATACAAGTGTTAAAAATAGAATATATAATTACATAATTAAATTAAACTAATTCTTTTAAATTATTTAAAATATTTTAATAAAAAAATAAAAATGTCATATTGTACATATACTTCTCAATAATATTAGCATTTAAGCAGAAAGCAACAAGAGTAAAATTGAAAAAATAAGAGAAGAAAAAAATATAATGAACAAATAAAAAGAATAGGAATAATGTAAATTGTAAAGTAATATAAAAATTAAAAATAAAATATGTAAATGTGATTTAATTAAATTTAATCTTTAACAAACATTTAAAGTATTTTATAATAAAAATAAAATATAACTTTTTATATTTATACTTGAAAATAATATTGGTATTGGAGTTTTAAATAGAATATATAATTAAATGATTAAATTATTTAATTTATTTAAAATATTTTTAATAAATAATTAAATATATTATTTTATTTTATATTATTAAATAATATTAATATTTGAATTATAAATAATATAAGTGAATATGAAATGACTGTAATAAATTAATTAGATAAAAATAAGTAATAAGTAATGTCTATATAATATAATTGAGTAAATAACAAGGAAACAGAAGGACAGAAACTTCACTGCAATAAAAACATGCATAAAAAATGTTTGGGCGGGAAGTAATTTTCGGCCAACGAAACGGAAGCCCACTCATAGCAAATTTATTGGGGAGTGCAATCCTCTTTTAGAAGTAAGCTAGCATTTTGACTCGTGCTTTATACAAAAATTTATTTATTTTTACTATTATTATAAAATAATGCATATATAATAAAAAATAAAATATTAAAAATATTAAAATTTAATTTATCATATGTATTTTACAATCATATATCTAGATTTACAAACAATAAAATTTTGAAATGTAATATTAGTGTTAAACATAAACTATCTAGTTTAATAATTTAATTAAAGTAAAATTTTAACTTATTCAAAATATTTTTGTAATAAAAAATTTTATATTATACTAACATTGCTCAGTACTATGCTTGACTTTAAATTATATATAATAGTGGTGACACAACATATATAAATATATATATAATGGAATAGATAAAAGGAATAAAAATAATATTTGATTAATAAAACTTTGATAAAATTTTGATCGATGTATATTTAATTTGAATATAATACTTGAAAATTGATAGAAAAAATATTAAAAAAATTTAAATAAATAAAATTGATTTGAATTCTGAAATACTTTTCATAAAAAAATAGCACATGTATTATATAATTCAATTAATATTTCCTATAATAAAATTTTTACTTATTTAAATTATTTTGATAATAAAACTTAATATATCTTGTTATATTTATATTACTTAATAATATTTGTCTCTAAATCATAAATAATAGTAATGGACATAAAAAAATGAAAAATATGTTATAGAACAAATAAAAATAAGAAAATAATAGATAAGCTATAATATAATATAAGAGTTGAAAATAAAATATATAATTAAATGATTAAATTAATTAAATCAACTTATTTGAAACAAAAATAAAATATATCATGTTATATATACACTTCTTAATAATATTATTATATAAGTCATAAACGATATAAATGGGCACAAAAAAGAAAGAAACAAAAACATAAAATAGAACAAATAAAAAGAAGGCATGACTTTATTTAATATTAAGTAATATAAGAGTTAAAAATAAAATATATAATTAATTATTAAATTAAATATTCATCTTATTTAAAATATTTTTAAAATAAAAAATATTTTGTATTATATTCATACTATTAAATAATATTGATATCTAAATCGTAAATAATAGAATTGAAAAAAATATAATAAAGTAAATAAAAAGAATAAAAATAGCGTGTCAACTATGTATGTTCAATTTGAAATATAATAATTGAAAATTGATAACAAAAATCGATAAAACTTAAATAAATAAAATTAAATTTAATTTCAAATAAAGAATATAATATTAAATTAATAGTATCTAAATAAAGAATAAGATAAAAACATGAAATGGTACAAGTATAAAGAAGAGGATATGAATTGATGTTAAGTAATATAAAAGTTAAATAAATAATTAACTAATTTATTTAAATTAAACATTAATTTTATTTAAAATATATTTATAATAAAAATAAAATTTATTATATTTTATCTATAATATTCAATAATATTGGTGTTTGAGTTATAGATATTAAAAGTAAAATAGAAAAGAAAATGCACTAAGGTCAATAAAAAGAAACAAAGCAGTGCAATAGATGTAAAATTTTGATAAAATTTTAGTTGGTGTGTATTTAATTTGAAATGTAGTAATTAAAAATTGATACCAAAAATATTTATAAAATTTAAATAAAATATATAATTTTGTTAATTAATATTTTTATATTAAAATTTTAATTTATTTATATATTATATTATATTTATATTACTTAATGATATTAATATTTGGGCTCTAAATAATAGAGATGAATATGAAATAGTGCAATGATATAAATAAAAATAAGATAAATAATGAGTGAATTATAAAGTAATATAAAATTTAAAAATAAAATATATAATTAAGTAATTAAATTAATATTTGTATTGTTTAAAATATTTTTATAATAAAAATAAAATATATCATATTATATTTATATAATTTTATAATATTTGCATTTAGGTTGTAATAAATTAGAGAATATATATATATATATTAAAATAGATAAAAAATAATGTGTCAATACAATATATCGAAGTAATAGTACAAATAAAAACTGTGAAATTGCGTAAAAAAATAAATTTGTGTATAAATAAAAAAAATTTGGTTTGAGGAGAAAACTGGAAAGCAATAAATATTGAAGCGGCAAAATCTAATGGCCCGTGAAAGCAAATGTGGCTAAACGGAAAGTAAATGTCCTTTAACAGTGGGTATAGATAGACTAGAGAAACAATTAGGCGGGAAACGAAATTTTACTCTGGGTAAACTGTTCGACAGGTTACTGCAAGAAAATATTAAAAAATGGATTACTTAAACCTTGTTTTTTAATCATAAAAGGGCATGTTACTCAGCGACAATTTTTTAGACGAAAAAAAAAAAACGACAAAATAAGTACCTCTTACCTTGATTTCTTGGTTGAAGGCCAGGAATCGGAGATGGTGCTGCTAATGTCCCTCTTGTGCTCTTGCAGAAGATGATGAGTGGTAGAACGGGAAAGAATGGCTAACAGGGAGCGTGAGGGGCAGCTTTTAGAAGGATAAAATGACAAAATAAAATAGACCTCCTCCAACCTCTCTCCACCGATCTATCTTATTTTACTGGCAATTTAATTTGCGGGACGTACGGATGTCTATTCTTTTTTTACATAAAAAATTTTAAAATCTAATTTATTATGTATATTTTGTAATTATATACTTAAATGTATAAATAACAAATTTTTGAAATATAATATAAGAGTTATAAAATATGATATATTTAATTAAATAATTCTATTAAATTAGATTTTAACTTAATATTTTTTATAATAAAAAATTTATGTTAAATTTATATTATACAATAATATTGATGTCTAAGTTGTAACGAGTAGAGGTGAATAGGAATATACAAGAAAAATCATTCCCACAAGAGGTTCGAACCCTTTTTTTTATTCTTAATAAAAAGATTCATTTTCTTCATAAAAAAATCGGAGATAAAGATTCTAGAATTCCAGCGAGCTATTGCTATATCTATTTCTTTAGGAATTGATAATCTTTTAGCAATATCCTCATTCTTGTTTTACTTAATGAAATGTAGGGCAACTAAAAATGTAGGTTTTTTTATTCCTACCTGTTATGAATATTCATTTCCCTAATACTAGCAAGGGTGTCTTCATATATTTCCCAACATTGAAGTATTAAAAAAACTCATATAAGCAAAAAATCTCCAATATCATTGATCATGAAATAAATAATTGTCACAATAAATAAGAACTATAAAAAAATAAACAAAAAAATAGAAATAGTGTTGAAAATTTTTTATTCAAGTGACACTTAATGTTCTTGAAGATTTTTATCTTCTATTATATTTAAGATTTGATTTTTAGTACTTATATATATGTATTTAGTGGTTTAATTACTCCTTTATTTATAAAAAAAAGGAATAGAAATAGTATATGACTATAAAAAATCACATTTATTGAAAGGAAAAAGGAATATAAATAGTATATGAACTATAAAAAATTATATTTGATTTAAAATGTAATACTTGAAAATTAATATAAAAAAATATTGATAAAATTTAAATAATTAAATAAATTTAAGTAATATAAAAATTAAAAATGAAATATACAATTAAGTAATTTAATTAAAATAAATTTTTAATTTTTAAAATATTTTTATAATAAAAATAAAATATATCATATTACATGCATACTAATTAATGATCTCTCTATTGAAGGTGAAAAATCAGAGATGTTGTGCTAATTTCACTCTCGTGCTCTTAAAGAAGATGATGAGAGGTAGAAGGGGAGAGAAAGGGTAATTATGGAGTATGAGGGCCGGTTTCTGCAAGGGCAAAACAAGAAAATAAAATAGACCTCCTTCAACCTCCCTTCACTAATCTATCTTATTTCATTTCATAAAAATTACATATATCCAACTCTAAGACTAAATATCTATTTTAGCTGTTCATAGATGAAGTTGATATCAATTTAGTTTTTAAGAAAAAATTTAGTATCAAATTAGTCTTTAATATTTATAAATGTATTTTAAGATAGTCCCTCCGTTAATTTCATCGTTAAATTTCTAATGAGTATTGTATAGCTGATTTGGCGCTACATAAGAGATGATATAGCTCTTCACATTATATCTCACCCTCAAACGATGTCGTCTGGAAACAAACGAAGGAACGCTACAGAAGACGCCGTTCTAGATATTTATCTCCCTCATCTTCAACCTTTTCTTCCTTCTCTACAATTTATTATCTAATATATTCATCCAATTTTTAATGATCAAGAAAGCTTAAATTTGTTAAAATAAGGGAACCCGCAGTATTTTGTAATTTAATACTAATTTGGGGCCTGCGTGTCATATCATAGCCATAGAAACCGCTCTAACATTCCAAACCCTTGACTTTGAGTCTTAGCTGTGACAACTTGGGTCGGGAGCTAAAAAAATTAGAAAAAAAATAAAAATTTAAAATATAAAACCGAGCCTCAAGCTCTATCTTTATTTATTTTTATAAAAAAATATTTTCATAAAATATAGTTATAAAAAATTTTAAAGTAAAGAAAAGTGAAAGAATAAGGTAATTTTTTTATTAAAAAAATTTGATTTCCTTCATTAATATTTTGAAATAACATATTTTTTAATTATTAGTACAAGTAATATATCACTCCTTCCTTAATATATATGTAAATGTATAATATTTTTTTTTATAGAAAATGCTTTCATACAAAACAGATGGAACTTTATATAAATGTATATATATATATACTTTTTCTTCATTTTCGACCAAATAGTTTAGAACAATTTAGCAAATTAAGCACTCTCCATGGACATACGGAAGTGTGTGTTTTGCTTTTGCTTTAGGAGAAGATCGGGGATAAGAGGAGTCAATCAAGAGAATGGATTTCAAACAAAAACGAAGCAGAGGCAACTCTTTCCTGCTGCAAATGTCTTATTTCATTGCTGAGAGTGGATTATCAAAACAAAATGTCATGTGAGAGCTGAGAGTCATATCGTCCTTTACATGATACTTGACTAGATTGAATAAATAATAACCACGTCAACCTTCAGTTAGATATTTAACTTTGCAGTTAACAGAGGGACTGCTTTTGAACAGGATTGCATCTTGAAAAAACCAAATTGATAAAAGTTAATTTGTAAGGATCTAAAATAGGTATTTAGTCCTTACACTGTTATAACATTTCCTAGAATGCTAGTATGACTTACAGGGGTTGAACAAGGGCTTACATATTTTCATGCCATTTGATGATCGTAATTTAAGGTCTTCAATCCTCAATAACAAATTTTAAATATTCCTCTTATAGAATTTTGATTTATCTCCACTTTAATATCTTTGACTATGATTTAGATTAATGAATTACAAATACTAATTTAATTGGGTGTAACAATATAGTTACGCTTGTCTACACCTATCTTTAAGTAAGAGCTCTTGCTTTGTAAGCAAAATATAATTTCTATGATTTGCAAATTGATGTGTGTGAAAATTTGGGAATTAATATAAAGAAGATATATGATAGCACTACCCTAAATCCCTTTTTTTTCTTTTTGGTTGGAGGACACTTGGTATCTGGCAACCATATTGAACTTTGATTAATTCAAATTTGAGTTAGATTGGACCCTTTTTGGAGGGTAAAACTCTCCCAATGCTTGTTTTCTTCATTTATAATATTCAAGTATGAGATTTTGTTTAAAGAAATTGAACTCCTATCACTTAAACTAATAGGCAGTGATCACTACCCTAAATGCATGCTACTTAGTTTGAAGTTGCTAAGGTCAAAGCCTTTAGCCACCTAAAATTAGAGAAATCTACACAATTTCTCTTACAATTTTATATTTTCTTTAAAAAATTTATATTTAACGCTTAAAATTTAAAGCATTGTCATTGAAGTCCTTGGTAAATTATAGTTTATCCCCTCTAACATCTTTCTTGTAGTATCAGCTTTGGAAGTTGCTCTTTTATGACACATCTTGTAAAAAGGTAATGGTAAAAATAATCATATATGATATTTTTCATTATTACATAATTGTAAATAGACATTATGTATTTAGAGGATTACACGTCAATTTTTAATTAATGTCTAATCAAGCATTATTTTATATCAATTTTAACACCGGGTTTATAATCATTATAAAAAAAATAATATTGATTATTATATTGAAAATAACTAATATCATTTATTTTGAAGTATAGTGGGAAATAATATTATACATCAATTTTTTTTATAAAAAACTAACATGTAATGTTTGTAATATCACTTTGGTTTCTTTAAAGAATCAATGTGGTATGTTATACTCTCTTTTAACCCTAATCACTCCCCTTATTTTGCCATTTTTGGTCCTTTGTATTTCCTTTATATTTCTCTTTACTGAACATCTTAACCAAAAATGGAAATCAATATCTCCTATGATATTGTAGAATTCTAGATTTAATAATTTTAAAAAATAAATTCAATAATAAAAGTTTAAAAATAATGAGAGGTTATCTAATACCTTGCTTAGAGGTGTAAATTTTGCTAAATCTATCTTGATATATATTACTTAATATGTGAGGTTCATATTCCCTAGAAAAGCACTCTTTAATACAATACTTGCAAATGCAATGATTATTCCTTAGATTTTAATGTATAATATCACATATTTTATGTAAATAAATAATAGATAATACTACTAAATGGGAAAAAAGATAAATGAAATTAATTTTTTTACCTATAAAACCTATAAAAGTTGTATCAAAATAATAAGTAACAAAATATGGTCAATTATAAAATTAAAAATTGTATTACAAGAATAAGTACAAAAAATTAAATAAATCCTTACATTTATATTCTACTAAGGAGTAATAAACCTTATATATTAAGTAACGAGCTAATAGAGTTTCAATTTTGTAAAATAATTAATAAGCATAAACATAAAGTCAAAAAGAATTATTTTACAGTTGAAAGAACTTTGGGACAAAATTTGCAAATGGTGCTAATGGTTTACTTTTTTTATTTTTGATTCATGCTAGAGGGTAGAAGTTTTCATGTTGGTTACTAAAAAACATTGACATGTGAAGTTAGTTCAACTAAACCATGCAAGATATTAAACTTTGATTAAGTTTATAAAACACAGTCCTTTATAATAGGACAACATCTTATTGACATTGGTGATCAAATAAAAACCAACATTATAATACTTTAATGTTACCTAATTAAAATAATCGATGTCTTTATTTAGGGAACCTTTTTCATGTATTTTGAAGCAATAATTTTATAGATTAAGTATAAAATTTTATAAAAATATTAATGTCATTTTTTGAACTAATTAATTTTTTTTAATTCTACTTATTCTAAGTGAAATTAATAGCATTAAAATTCTTTTTGCATTATGATATTTTTTATACAATTAAACAAATACAAACAATAACAAATTAAACGTAAACATAGAAATAAATGAGAAAAAAGACAATCTATTACAAAAATATATTCTATAATTTTATTTATTTCTATATTATTATATCAACATATATACCAAAAATATTGTAATTTACAATGAATAATAGACTTGTTATGTACAATAAACATATATTGAAAAAGGAAATTTTACATTTAGAATTATCCTCTACTTATAATTCATTTATATGATGTTCTTACATGAATTTTTGTCATCCTTATGATGAAAAAAGAAAAGTGAGTATCCATTGATTTTGATTCTAATGAAAAATTATACTTTTTTCATATTGCTTTAAGGCTTTTAATTTAGAAGATACAAATTGTTGCATTTAGCATTACCAAGTTTAAGCGATACATTTTCCTCCAATACTAATGTAAGAGTTTAGGCCAAATATAATTATGGCTCTCCTTCCATCTCATTTAATACATTTAGATATGTTGTGATTCTTATTAAAGGATTTGCCTTCTTTCATATATCTACTTTTACATATTGGTAAGTCTTACATTTAGGATTCTTGTGAAAAATATTGCCAATATGTGAAAGTAGAGACATTAAAGAAGGCAAGTTCTTCAATAAGATTCCCAAGATCTCTAAATGTATAGCATGAAATAGAAAGTGAGCTATCATTATATTCAATGCAAACTTTTGAATTAGATAATGGAGGTTAAGGAATAACCAAAATGTTTCAAATTGGTTGGGAGAGAAAAATTTATAAATTGTATGTAAAATCTTATATGTCGATTATTAATAGAAAACTAATATTTTAAGTTTGGTCATATTTCAAGAAAGTGGTGTTTACCATACTTTAATATAGATGTCAGTTAAGTACTTAACTAATATGTAAACTTTTAACGTAAACTATTACAATGACTGAAATGACCTTAAATGACAATTATTTACAAAATTAATGTGTTAAATTTTTGTTATTTCCTTGTAAGCTCGTAAATTAATTGCATTTAGGCATTGATTATGTAAAAAATTAATATCTTAAGTTTTTGTGATTTTTCTATAAGGTGATAAATAAACTCCATTTAGGCATTGGTTAAGTCTAAAATCGATATCTTAAGCTTTTGTGGTTTCCTCATAACTTTAAAAATATTATCCATTTAAATGTCAATTAAAGTTAAAACTGACATGTTAAAGTTTGTCACTTTTTCAATAGAGATATTTGGAATATCTTTCAGTGTCTATTCTATAAACCATTGACATTATAAGTTATTTAGACGTGGTCCTTTAAAAATTTAATGTCATATTTTGCATTAAAATTAGAAATATGAAGAGAAAGTTATTTTTTAACTATTTAAACAAAATGCTATTTATGTTTTGATGTATTCCATTTAGTAAACTTTGTAATCTAACTGTCAATTATGCAAATTTAGCATAAAATAATTATCACTAAATAATTTATTATAAAAATACAAATACATGAGCGAAGAGTAAAGAATTCTAAAAATTTATTCTAACATTTTATTATTTTTCAAATCTCATTACATATATATCAAAATAAAAAAATGATCACAAAACCAATGCATTTTACAACGTAATATCTAAACTAAATTTATAAACATTTGCATTTAAATCCTTAAGGTCAATTCTCATGTATTAAATAAAGATCTATTATATTGCACATTTATAGACATTTAGTAAACATTTCAGAGATCTCCACAATACATTAGCCTTCATTACTAATTATAAAGTTCGGGTGGAATTTAAAGATAGTTCATTGATTCATGTAACACATTTTGTAAGGCTTTCAATCCACTCAACCACCCCATCCATTCCTTGATATTAGAGAATGGATAGGATGATTGAAAGAGATTGTTAACACTTTAAAATATGTTGCAAGAATGGATAACTTTTTTCATTCTTTCATCTAAAATCTTGACTTAGATAATGGAGGCAAAGGCAATGCAAAGATGTCTCAAATAAAGAGTGAAAATAAAATTTATAGGTAATATAAAAAGCCTTAGACATTGATTATTCTAACAAAGTTGACATTTTAATCATGCTTATTTCCAAGAAAGTTAGTGGTTTACCATACCATTAAAATTTGGTTACATATAAAACTAACATATAAACTTTCTACAACAAGATTTTTTAAATGCCTTTAGACTCATGGAGTACCTTTAAATGTTGGGTATTTTATAAAACTAAGGTCTTAGGTTTCTATGTTTTCCAAACTACGTTAAATGCTATACTTTTAAATGTCATTTATTCTTATAACCAACGTCTTAGGTTTCCAAATAATTTTAAAATTCTCATCGTGTCCTCATGAACATCAATTATATTTATTAAACATTGCCTTGAGTTTACATATAATTTCAACAATATTATTATGTCAAAATATATATTAGTGCTAACTTGGATCGATATCTATGTAACATCTTAGTATCCCATTTATGAAGTAATATTTGTCAGAGGTAACCATACATTAACCATTTTAATTGAACTACTCCACTATATCAACTTCATTGATTTTCAATTGTCTTAATATCTAAAAATTTCAAAATTCTACACCATATTCTCAAAGGGCAGATGCCTCCTTGTAGACGGTGATTATATTTATTAATCATGATCTTAAGTTTACATGTAGTTTCAAAAAATATCATGAAATTAAAATAGACGTTAGTATTAACTTAGGCCAACATTTATGTAATGACTTAATATTCCATTTATGTAGTAGTATTTATAAGAGTAATCACACAATAACCATTGTAAATGAAGTGCTCCACTATATCAACTTTAATGATTTTTAATTGTTAGAAGTATCTAAATATTTCAAAATTTATGCACCATATTTTCACAAGTGAAAGTCTTAGGTTTTTAAATAATTTCAATATTGCTATCATGTTCTGATGGATGCTGGTTATATTTATTAGTCATTGTTTTAAATTTACATATAATTTTAAAAATATCATTGCATCAAAATAAACATTAATATTAATTTAAATTGACGTTTATGTAGTGATTGAGTGTCCCTTTCATATAGCAATGTTTGTAAGAGAACCATTTTAAGCAAACTACTCCACTATATCAACTTCAATGATTTTCAATTGTTTGAAATACCTGAATATTTCAAAATTCAGACACCATATTCTCATCAAGGGTGGAACTAGAGTAAAGATTATGGGTGGTAACTTGCACATATAAAATGTTATTGTTTATATTATACTTAAATATAAATTTAAAAAAATGGATATCAATATATTTTAATTTTTTTGACAAAAAAATAGCATTTCTTTTGTAATAATTTATAAATTTCTAAAATTTTTCATAACAACATTTTATCAATAAAATTATAACTTTTTGTATGCTTATTATATGTAGAGTTTATATTGAATTGTAAATTTTGTTAAAAAATTATAAGATTCAAACACATGATTCATAAAAATTAAAATTATGAAATATAAATATTCATAATTCAAAAGAAAATTGATAAAAAATTTTAAAGTTTTTGTATGAATTACAAATTTTTAAATATTATAAATTGCTTGTTTCATGAAAATATTTTCCTAATGTCTTCTTAAAAAATAAGAATGCATTTATTATTATTCTTTTAAATATTGTCAATATTATCTTAATAAATATTAAAAAAATTTATATGTAAATTTAACTTTTAATAAATGATGAAATATTAAATGACAACCATTTTTCCTAAAATGAAATCTACTTATTGTTCTGCAATTAATTCTTGTAAAGAAATATTTTACATTAAATTTCCATTTAAAAGGGCCATCTTTTTAATAAAAAGGATCGGAATATTTTACTTTAAATTTCTATTTAGACGGCCCATATAAATTTTTAGGAAGGATTAAACGTACAATACAAATACAAACGAGCAAGAAAAGCCCCGGTGTATTTCCGCACCTTCAGTTTTTATTTCTTTCTTCTGTATTTGTGTGAAGTCTGTGGACTACGCGCGGGGACGGGAAAATTGGAGCACATATTTCTTCAGAATTTGAAGGGTTCAAACAATTCTTTTTCTCAGAAATTAAGCGTTCAAATTCAAAAGAAAATATGTTAAAATTTTATCATTAGTTGAATAGTTGCAATAGCTGTCACTACCAGCAGGCTTTGTCAACCATTATATCATCATTGGAAGATGCCGGCGGGAGGCAGAAAGTCAGACTATATGAGGATGGCTTTATCAATGGTTTAGGTGACTCAACCGGATCAGTGCTTACTATTATTTAACTGTTTGCAATATGGATCCGATTTGATTTGGGAAAATCTTAACTTTGAGCCATTGCCTTGTATGTTTTTCAATTTGGCAAGCCAAGCACAATGTAGACACCCTTTATTTTGTTGGAAGAAATTTTTTTTTTTTTTGTGGTAAAAAAGTTATTTACTTCTACATAAATAAGCAGTTTTATATTTATGACATATCTTGCGATTAAAAGAAATAATAGATAATGCTATAGTGTGAGCGAAAATAATTTTCTCTCTAAAATAATATAAGTTATATTTTTCACCTCACTCTTATACATAATATTAAAATAAATATAATATTTTTTATTATCTTAAAATTTTATAATTAATGGAGCCTAAATAAATGAGATAATTCCTAAAGAACATATCATTCATTTGGTGGTTGCTATGGTATCTTTAGTTAAGATTCTGAGTTTAGAACCCTGGACACGTGATAGAATTTTATAAGACCGTGTGTCAATAATGCAGTGAAATAAAGTTTTTAATTATCAAAATTATTTGGGTAAAATAACAAGAATGACCCTAATTTGAATTATAATGGGATGGGTCACTGGCGTGCCAAGCCCATCTGGTGGTGGGGGTGAAAGGGGGCATCGATGGCGGCAACAGTGGATGGTGCAACGATGACCCTTTCACATGAAGGGCACACGGTGAGAGTTGTAGGTGGGGTCATCTGTATGTAGAATTGTGGGGAGAGTTTCGATGCTCTAAGTTCCTGAACTTCCTTCTGCAACTGCCTGTTTTTCTCTATCAGATTCTCACAATACCTTTTCAAGAACTTACATTTCACTTCAGTTTGCTTCGACTTGATCCTGAGATTTCATTACATAGAAGCTCGTAAAATTTCATAACTCCAAGGATATAACGTGATCACAAATTTACAATAACAGCATCGTATTTTACAAAACCAGGATAAGGGAAGAAAAACTAACCTTGCCCTTCTATTCTAGAACCTAAGCTTTTTCCTGAAAGTTTTGCCGTCTTCCTCGTTGTTGATTCCTCGAGAACAAGCTCACTCCATATCATGTTCATCTCCGATTGCCTCTCTCTCACTTCTTTTACCACTTATGCTTGATATTATACTGTTTGGGGATGAAACTCTAGCTTCGTCTTCACAATCACCTGTCGAAGGAACTTGATTCACATTGATTCCTCGGAGGAGAGATCTAGCTTGGTTAGCAATGAGTAGATCCATTTTACCGTTGGGGTTGAATAAGAAATTTCAATTATTTCCTATAACTTTTTGTAATATTTTCTTGCTAGAAAAAATTAAAATTTTAATTGATAGCTGTGATTACATAATACAAATTGAACTCTTTCTGTTGCTCCACGTCACCCTGGGCACTAAAGCCCCCAGGGTGCGTTAGAATTGGCCATTTTGGCAAAATAAATGGAGCCTAAGTATGGTTGACATAATTTGAAAAAAAAAAAAAACTTCTAGATTCCTTCTACTATCTTTCACACTTGTACGTATAGCACAATTTGAACTAAATTAGTCTCAACTAATTATAAGTGTTATGAGTATCGAGAGAACTTAAACTATTGTGTGCAGATAGGACTAGTCAAAATCAGATTATTGACAACCCAAATAACATTATGAAGAAGATATAGACAAAAACTCGGAAGCACTGATAATATTTGATGCATATCTTGGTTCCTGAATCATTACCAGAAAAAACTTCGGTTCTTATGGTTCTTATTGGTTATTTAATGGAGTAATCTTACAAAAATAGAAGAGAAAATCTTCCAGAAAAGAACTAATGTTGCTTCAAGCACTTTAATCTAGAGAGTAGGGACTAGAGAGCATGACTCTAGTGGAATGAGAAGCCATTCCCACTCACAGCTCACAATAATCACACAGCAATATGCTTATCTCAAGCTTTACATTGAACAAGAAAAAGAGTAAGGATCTGGCGGCATTGGCACATCCACAGATCCTTCAAGCATCTGCAGAACTTTCTTCATGGTCGGTCTCAGTGATGGATCCTCCTGAATGCACCATATAGCAATCATCACATACTTCTCCACACTCTTCATGTCATCCAAAGCCTCCTCATCATCCTTCACCAACAAACTAAGTGTCCTCTCACAAAAGCAATCATAAACCCAATCCATCAAAACCATCTGATTCTCATCCTCAGCTTTCATTTCAAAGCTCCTCCTGCAGCAAATGAGTTCTAGCAGCACAACTCCATAGCTATAAACATCCACCTTGACTGTAATTGGCCTGTTCTTAAACCATTCAGGAGCGACATACCCTTTAGTTCCTCTTATTGCTGTATGAGTACCACTCTGATCAGTCTTCAAGAGCTTGGCCAATCCAAAATCGGAGATTCGGGCAGTGCAAGTTTCATCGAGCAAGATATTTTGAGGCTTTATGTCACAGTGTATGATCTGAGTGCTGCACTCTTCATGCAAGTATGACAGCCCTCTTGCTGTTCCCAGAGCTATTGTCATTCTTTTATTCCAACTTGGCCTTTTGGCATCAAAAAGGAAACTTGCCAAAGATCCTTTGCCCATGAACTCATACACAAGCAGCCTGTGCTCCCCTTCATTGCAGAATCCAAAGAGTTGCACAAGATTCCTGTGATTTGTTCGCCCAATTGCACTCACTTCGGCTTTAAATTCTTTCTCGCTTTCTTGCACCATCTTGTCCAACCTCTTAACAGCAATGAGGCTTCCATTAATTCCCAATAGAGCTCCTTTGTAAACTGTAGCAAATGCTCCATGGCCCAGTTCCTCCTTGAACCCATTTGTGGCTTGGCTTAATTCTTGATAAGTGAAACTTCTTATATTCATGCCTGCCATTGCAGATTGACTTACTTTGAGCTTCCTTTTGCCAAACCGGCATGTAATGAGAAAAGTTGCCACTAACAAGGCCATGTTTAGTAGTACTGAACTGCTTAAAAACACTGAAATAATGATAATCAGCTTTAATTGATCATCTTTTCCGTCAGAATCTTTTGATTCCACTGTGGAATTATCTTTTCTTATTTTTATCAAGGCTTTCCCTTCATCAGAAGAATTGAATCTTCCATTGGAGAGAGGCAACTTCTTCTTCCAACAGTCTCCTCCTCTGAAAATGGCAGCCGCACAGAAACAGTCACCCAAGCAAGCCTGTCTGCACCAATTCTCAGTCACATTTTGAAAATGTTCAAAATCAGAAAGAGGCCAGTCCACACTCGAAATCTCATAAAAATCAAATTGATCTGTTTCTGGAGAAGCCTCATCACAACTTTGTGAAACAAAATCCTGCTTGCATCCTTTCATCACATCATTTGGATCAATGAAGCTGTAACCGAGTGGACAATGGCAACTCTTTCGTCCATCATGCGTGCAATAGCTGTTAAACCCGCAGGCCCCACTTCCCGTATCCTCTGTAATTCTTAGGCACATATTTGATGGTATGAAGGACAACACTGTCCAAGAACTAGGCCAACCTGCTGTCCTTGCCCCATTGCTCTTAGGGTATGCATAATGCCTGAAAACACCATCATATTCAAGAATTGCCCTTTGGTATAAATCTGCTGTACTTGAACCATTTGATGATACGTAGTTGATTATGCTTCCATTTTCTCTCTGAAGGAAAATATACCCGGATTGGTTGAAGATTAATGAAAACCCAGTGCCAAAGATCTGGGTGGTCCAGTAAGCAAAATTTACCTTATCCAATGGGAAATGAGTTGTGTACATCACAAGATTTCCATCCCCCTGTAATAGAAATTGGAACCTTCCGCTCGAGTAATTATTTTCAACATAGCGCGAGACGAGTGTAGAAGGTTCATTTAGGACCTGTCCTGGCAAAATTGTGTCAGTTGGCTGATCAAAACTCTGCCATACGTACTGAGAATCTTGTCCAACCAGCACGAAGTTTCCAGTGTCAAGCATTGCAGCATAAGCAACTCCATTGCCTGAAGTGCTGCTAGCATTCCATATCTGGTTGCCAGTGGGATCGTTGAGCAAAAGCCCGCCATCTGAGGTCAGTTCAACTTTGGATCCCTTTGGTGCTAAATTTTGTCCATTGGCAGACCAGACAATAGTCCTTTCTGGTATTTTGTTGAACCAGATGGCTAGTAAGTACCCGCCTCCGCCAATATTTTGGAATCCAAAGGCAAAATCACCGGATGGTGACACCCAGAGAGAGTTATCATCTTGTGCAGTGATGGAAGAACCTAATGAAATGTTGCCGTTAGTTTGAGCAATGGTGAAAAATGGAAGCAAGGTAAGTATGAAAGATAGTAAGAGGAGATGTTGTTCATAAGCCATTACGTTGAAGAGCTATCTTTCTGGGTATCAGATTTAATTTGGAAATTGTGCTTTGCTGTGATGAGCAACAGTTCGATCATATATATTCACCTTAAAGTCACAAACACAGTTTGTCATTTAGTGGTTGCATGTTTATGAGCAGAAAATGCCTTGAAGAATAGCTCATTTCTTATTTAAACAAAACAAACAAGATAGTGGCATGTTCCAATGAAACTTCAATATTATTTTTTGCATTGCAACTAGAAAATTCCACGCACTGACTAGTTCAATGAAAATTTTTTCCAACTAACCACGATTAAAGAATGCAGGCCGGACAAATCTTCAGTTTCTGAGAAAATAAAATAATATGCTTTTATGTAAGTTGAATGGTTTAGACAAATTTTTTAATAGTTACCTACACAGCCAAGTCACGTTTCCCCTGAAAATTAAAGATCTTGATAGTGAAATGATATTGGTTCATCGTTAAATAAATTATATGTTATTCTAATTTCTTGCAGGAATGAATCATTATCCAATTAACTTATTGCAAAGTAGCTGTTAACTGCCAAAACACGCACTTTGACCTCAGGAAAATGAGGAAAGAATAGAGCAACAAGAATGCTTTGTTGGTTGATGTGCCTATTCGATTTGATCAAGCATTCGTTTGATATTAATTCTAGGCTCAATAATTCATTATAGAATTGTTTTTAGTGTGTTTGGTTCCATAAGAACCACCCTTTTAGAATTCATTTTGTGTCCCTTTATTTATTGTGAACTAATAACTAGAAAGAGTTGGTTTTCTTCCCAGAATCATTTAAATGATGTTACCATAATTTAAAATGGATTCATCTATAATCACTTCTTTCAAATTATATATCATAATCAATTATATTTAAAATCAATTTTCTTACCATTACACTAAACAAACTATCAATATGGGTATCAAGTCACTAGCCCAAATCATATATAATAAATGGAAGACAAAAATGATCACAAGCATTTGAATGATACCACCTACACATATTTGTGATTGTCCAAGTCGTCCACTTCAATCCTCAAATGGCCTTTGAACTTCAAGATTCTCTCTAGTTGTTATTGTTGTTGTTTTTCTTTTCATGACATTGCTTCCATATTTTACCATTGCAGAAAACATGTCACTCTCAACCTCTTTCTTGACTACAGATGAACATAATAACTCTTTTTGAGCATTACCCTCTAGTACAGGTGTAAATAGATTAGGCTAACCTTGGTTTTACCCTAAATATACCAAACTTGTTTTGTAAATTATTGGCCCAAGCCTGACTTATTAGCTTGTATAAAGCCAAAACTCAAACTTAGCTTGACTTATTAAAGAAGCTTGACTTAACCTGTTAGCTTATTTAAAAGTCTACTTATATAAATAGACTTTCAAATTTATTAATAAACTAAAGTCTTCTTAAGACCTAAATTTGTCCAATAGCCTAGTAAGGCTTATATATATTAAAATATTTATATTTAAATAGGCCTTTAAATTGAGCCTAAAGAAAAAAAGCCTAGCCTATTTATTTAAATAAGCTAATTTATCAGCTTAAGCTTGGTTTATTTAGACAAATAGACCTAGCTAGACTGGGCAAGCATGCTAGCCCTTACACCCTTACCCTTTGGTGATTTTGTAGTTAGTTTCTAGAAATCTTTGAAGATCGGTTGTTACTAACAATCTACTTTAACAAAATACCTAAAAGAACAATTGTGTGGTGATTAACTAAAACACAAAATCCAATAACAAGGGTATCCAAACTTGAACTTGCCTTTGGCAACATTTTCTAGCTTTATGATCCCACCAAAGAGCAAACAGCCATTGCTAATGCATATTCTTTATTATTTCTATGCAAAAGTGATGACTTCATAAGAAATATCATATATGCACAAAATTTTATAGGTTCATAAAAAATGTTTAGCCACTTTGAATTTTCTTCTAATTAAATAAATTACAAAGATAATTGGTTCTTAGGTTAAGAAAGGAGGTGTAATGTTGAAGCTTGATCTAGCTAATTGCACATTGCTTCCTACAAAATCAATGATGATTTGTAATAATAAGTATCTGGCTACAAACAAAAAGTTAAGACAAAGTCTAAAGTTGTGAATTTCATAACAAGCTTGCAAGAATCACTTTCTATACTAATATCTGATTTGTATCAATACTATGTTCATTATATGACTTACAAATTAATCAATATAAAATTGATAATTACACCATCTTTGTTATTTTCCTCACCTAATCGCAAGATAACCAAATATGGGAAACTAAATATCTTGTTATAACATCTTCATCCAAAATTGAAGCTTTAGTGCTATTAGGTTTCACGTATATCATGTAATGTAGCGTAAAAGAAGATTTTCAAAATTATGTCATGTGAAACCTTCCTACGAATTAATGCACAGGAACATAAATAAAAAATTAAATGTTACCTTTTGGGGTGCAGATTCGAATCACTAGCACAATCAGGTGATGGTACCTCTACAATATCCACACAGATTGAGTGGTGACTTCTCAACCTTCATGAATCATGAATCTGCTAAGATTCATCTTTCATACAAAGAAGAAGGGTTTAGTGCGGTTTTGTTAGGTGTTTTTGTGTGATTTTATTGATGATGAATTTACTTGTTTTTCACACACAAACAATGAAGCTTTTATTCTCCTTTTATAAGTTAAAGGCATGCATCTTTCCTAGTCCTACTAGGAAAATCGCAACTAATCTTAATTTCACTCAAGTACTAATACTTTATCTCTAACATGGTGAGAGTGAGGAGATGTAAGGTTTATCTATTAGTTATCTAATATTACTTTAATATTAATAACTAAATATTATTATCTAATTAAATATTATTAGATAATAATATTATCTCATAATATAATTATCTAATATCAAATTGTATATTTATCTGATATTACTTTAATATCAGATAATATCACATAATATAATATAAAATATATATTACGTGAATAATATATATACACATTATTACTTTGATAATATATATATAATAACAAGCATAATTAATAAATTTTTAGTTAGAAATTAATTAATTACTATCTCATTCTTACTCCTTTTGTGTAACTCTATAGGTTTTTAATACGTTAACAATGACCTATCATTGGATTATAGATAGTGAATGGTACCTAACAATACATTACTACCACTCAAGTAGTAAAAATATTTGTGATTCAATATCCACCTAATGTGTGATCGACGCTTTACATCATAGTTCCTTTTGTAATGATATCCAAATTGAATTGGAAGCATGGAGTATGTCATCCTCGTCAATTTTCAATTTATATTTCTTGATACTGAGTAGACTAACTTAAATAAATGATCAATATCATATATTGATCTAGTTAAGTATGACCATACATTTTTAAGTCTCACTTAATTAAGAGGCTTAAGCATATCTCTCCTTTATACGGGAGTAATAAAATTTTATTTATATCACTCACATCCTTCTGCATGATTTGTAACACACTCAATCAACGCCATACACGTCATTCTTAGATAAAGGTGACACAGGATGGCATCAAAGTGTGTGACCCCTCATGTAGGGAACCGCAGTGACTTCAAGTCAAAGGACTACATGTATTATGGTCACATGAAAATAACTAATGACACATGACAATCCATTTAATATTCTCACAGTGGGATAATCCATGCAGTATTCTCACAGTGAATCAATCCAGTACATCTATTCATTAATAATATACTCATGTATTAACTTGATATCATATATTTATGATTCATAATCATTAGTTACTATACATGATAGTTTAAATGTATTATTACTATCCCTTTGACTATGGATATTTTAGAAATAGTAAAATTATTCCATGAACAATTATTATATTTAAGTTATAAATTGTGTAAATGTTAAAATAAAATAAAATAAAATATAATAATTATATTGCCTAAAATAAAACGTAATATATTGTATATCATTACAATCATCTTATGATTGGATCCTAAGACACACACACAACAAGTGCCACTAAAATTTGTTTGGGCTTCTTGACATAAACTTCATTAGTAAACAATAAAAGACAAAAATCTAAGACCTTATTCCCTTATTTCCTTTTCTATAAAAAATAATGCCATACACTATCCTCCACTTCTCTTTAATACTTCTATGGAAGTTCGATTATTGCACTACATTAAGATCCATAAATTAGTGGAAAAAGACACTTGCATGCTTGATACAGTTGACATCAGATTGACATATTTTAATGCAAACTTTAGCATATATGTGTGTAATGATACGAGGAAACTTTATATGCATGTAACATTAGTTTAAATCCCTATAGCTTAGTTAAAGTTACTTCTTATCAATCATATTGCAATTGTCATAGGTTCCATAAATAAAAGTTTCTTATTTTAAGAACAATGCATAAAGCAACACATTCCATGTATCAAGGACCATAGGTAGACACCGATGGCTACAATCTTGGTGATGGAAAGATACGGGTCTAACATTAAGGTTGAAATAATAATAAGATGAATGCCTATCTCTTCTTTGAGTAGTTATACTAGTAATATTCCATGCCTTGAACTTCATGATTTCTTAAGTATATAGCTATGCTGAAAGCAAAGCATTAGCTAATTTGAACTAAGACTAATTATCATTGAGCACTAATAAGGAGCTAAGTTTGGGGAGTATCTCCAAATGATAGTTTCCTCCATTTTTCCAATCCCTACCCATGCAATGATCCATGCTGGAACAATTTATTTTTTAAAAAAATATACATTGATGGATATTTTAACCATTAGGGAAAATATTATCTTTATTAACCACTAAAAGCTAACAATGGTATAAATTTTATTCATAGATTGGTTTTGGGGATAATAGAAAAGGGTTGGTTTTAGTAGAGACTAGAGAAATGGTAATTATATATTAAAATTGGCTTATAATTACCTCAATTTGTGTGAAGCTCTAGATTCCTTATATAAGGAGGGTTTTATCTTGATTAATTTCACCGATGCAATCTGACTTAGTGCTAGGCTGTTGGATAATAGAGAATGGCATACTTACACAAGAAATTGTTCATTTTTTCTATAAGAAGAAGAAGGGGTATGGCAGTTTAATGCATTTGAAGTTTGATATGCAAATTTAGAATTACGTGGTTTTCACTCGAAATTTGTTAAGTGGGTAATGCAGTGTATCACAACTGTCTTCACTTGAGATGTTTTTGAATGAGAATCCAATATTATCATACTTATTTATCTTGTATTCTATGGTACTGTCTAGACTTTTGTTTAAAGCACAGAGAAATTTGGCTATTCATGAGGGGAGCTGATTAAAAATGTTCCAGCTATTTCACATTTCATGTTAGTTGATAAAATAATGGGGTTTTCTCAGGCAAATACAAGAAAAGCAGCTAACTTATGCAGAATCCTAGAATTATATAAAGCATGGTTGCACATGACAAAACAAGCCAAATCAAGCTAGAGACTTTATGTAATGAGTTGTAAAATTTATCTAGAATAATATAGTAAATGTTAATTTGTGAGTAAAAATGAGACTGGTACTAGTTTTAAGAGTTAATTGAAATCTATTATTATTATTATTATTATTTTAAATAAAATTTTTATTTTTTATTAAAATAAAATTATATTTAAAAAATAATAATTGCATATAATAAGTTATAAAGGGAACTTTAATATAAAATATTATTTGAAATTACATTTCAAACTTCTAGTAAAATTAAAGAAATTTATTTAAATTTTTTAATTTTATAAATCGTATATTTAATATAAAATATAAAAAAGAAATTAGTTCAACTTTGATGGAATATAATGTTATTATTAATCTTAGCCATGACTAATATTAAAATTGTAAGAAATAAATCAACACACATTATTTTTTATATGAAAAATCCCTAAATATAAAGGTAAAGATCACAAGACTTAATTTAAAATTTTTTTACTATTTATAAATAAAAAAGGTATAAATATTTTGTTAAGTAACTTCATAAATTACAATATTTTTAATTTTCACCTCCTTCATAAGATGATGGTTCATCTTCTCTAAAATTATTTTATCATCTATCTTCCACATCATATTAGTCCTTTAAATAAACAATCATCTCTAAGTTCTTGTGACTCATTGAAAAATGTTTGTCATAAAAAATTTGCTTACTAAGAAAAAATGCACTATTTGACAACACTAAGGACATTGGAAGAGTTAATCATAAGAAATTGCGTGTTTTTTGTACTTTCTACCATTCTAAAATATCAAAAGGTGGAAATAAATAGGAACTAAGCTTATTGTTAATTAAAGGAAAATTATCTATTATACATAAAAATTTATTATATTATTCAAGATATGATATAGATGCTCTTGAAGAAGATGAAGAACCCATACATAAATGTAAAGAATTAAATTTACCATTATGTATATAAAAAATTCCGTGCAAAGAGTTATTTACATTATTCATGTATGACTCTATATTAAATTCATATTACATATTTGCATGATATTTATTAGTACATTTTTCACTCCTAATTCTTTTTAAGTTTAAAATCCATAATTGTAGCTATAATATATAAAGAAGAAATATGTCTAAAATATTTATTTTATTTTGATAAGCATTCATTAATAATAATATCAAAACTATCAATACTTTTAAATTTTAAAAAATGCAAAACTACAATTAAGCAAAACCTCAAGCATTGAATAAGATATAGGATAATAAGAATTGGATAAAAGATTAATTACTTTATAAAGTATTTGCAAAAATTGTAAGTAAATTTTTGCTCTTTCTTAATCAGTATTTTTAAGGTAATGATCATCTTACATTTTTATTGAATAAAAATTATTCATAACATTTTTATACTTTAACATGTTAAAAGTAGAGTTCTATCTTGTACAAATATTTTGTTAGGGCATCCTAGGTTTCTTAGATATTTACATATATAATTATTTTCAATCATGTTTTCTAGCAACTAATGATTTGATAAATGATATCACATTTCTTAGATTTTGTACAAGTGTAAAAATAATTTTTAATGCATCTTGAATGATTAAATCAAAATAAGGCATACACATCTAAGATAAAAAAAATTAAGCATAAATAATAAGATT
Organism: Sindora glabra; assembly: GCA_020226215.1. Taxonomy (NCBI): domain Eukaryota; kingdom Viridiplantae; phylum Streptophyta; class Magnoliopsida; order Fabales; family Fabaceae; genus Sindora; species Sindora glabra. Next base: position 40,179,997 of record CM035232.1, on the reverse strand, counting down.
TAAAGATGAAGTTAAAATTTTAATAACACTTGTATTATTAGATGCATTATCAGTGATAACTAAAAATATTATATTGGATATTATGTGCTCATTATAATTATTTACTACATAAAAAGTAATAGTGATGCATTATATGGTGATGGAAAGGGTTTAAAATAAATTATTCTTTTATGTAAAATAAAGGTATTATCAATATAATGAGTGGTTATACAAACATAACCTATTTAGGATGGTGATGTTCAAATATCAAATATAAGTGCAATTCTACCTTTGAATTTTTTGTAAAAAATTGTTAAAATCATTTTCTTTTCACCAAATATTTTTTGTAACTTATTAACACTAGTATTCCTGCTTATACCACGCAATTGGAGAGTAAAGTGTTAAAGAAACTCATTAAGTTTTGGACAATTTGCTAAACTAAAAAGCATTTCAATATGACAAATTTATTTACAAAATGAAAACTATCTTGGCTAGGTATATTAGGATTATTTTTTTGAGTGTTAACAAAATCTACATGTTTAGAAAAGTAATAACATCTAATGAAGTAGTATCAATGTAACTATCATAATTATAAGATTTTGGACAATATTTGAAAAATGCTTTATCTATATTATTTACCTTTTTTAGAGTAAAATGATTATAAATATTAAAACTTTTTTTTCTAAATCGGTTGAAGATAAAGGATATAGCTATCGTAATTATAAGATTTTGGACAATATTTAAAAAATGCTTTATCTATATTATTTACCTTTTTTAGATCAAAATGATTACAAATTTTAAAACTTTTTTTCCTAAATCGGTTGAAGATAAAGGATTGTTTACATTCTTACCATTGAAAGCACATTGTGAAAAAAAGAGATGCTAAGGAAGAATATGAGAGGATGTGAATTTAGGTATGCTTGAAAAAATATTTATAAATTCATTTAAAAATTGATAGTTACATTATCTAAAAAAATTGATTATCTAAAACTTTTTTTGCATATAATTAGAATTATTCAAATTCATAGTTGTAACTTAATAATAATAAAAATAATATCAAGAAAAAAGGATGACAAATACAAAAGTTAACAAAAATGGCAATTATGAAATTAATAATAGTACTATAAGAATTAAATGTTATAAAATTAAATAACAATTATAAAAAAGTAAGTAGAAATAATTAAAGAATTTCACCAATGGTCATTTGTATGAGAGAAGAACTAAACAATTTAAAACTTTATGCACTACTTTTAGCTTCCCACCAAGTTGAAAATTTAGACATTTAGGCTTTGTTTTGCATAAAAAATAAGTTAGTTTATAATTGATTAACTTAGTTAATAAGTTATAAATTAACTTCTGAAAATATTTCGTGCATTAGCCTATTAAAAAAATAAGCTCTAATTTAATAAATTACTTGAAGTAGTTTATAATTTACAAATTACTACCTATTTAAATTTTTTTCAAATTTATCTTTATTTTTTATTAATTTATAACTTATGCCCTTCATAATATAAATTTAAATATTATTTTTTATAAAAATATAATTAACTTAATTTTTTTATAATTATAAATATATAAAAATATATATGTAAATAAATAAATAATATCATAAATTATAATTAATTATATTTTAAGTAATTATAATTTTTTATAAATAATAAAATAAAAATTATGTAAGTAAATAAATTTATAGGTACATAAAATATAATTAATTAAATATTAAATATTAAATTTTTATTTTAAACATCTTAATTGCATTAATGTAATCTAATTTTTAGATAAATATAAATTATTTTAATTATATATATTTATTAATATATTATTTTATAATTTTAGTTAATTTAGTAGATAATTTTATAAAATATTTTTTATACAATCAGCTAACTTATTAATTATAAACTATCAATTATTAGTTAATTTATCAATTATCAGTTACCTTATTAATTATTTGCATGAAATAAAACCTTATTATAGATAGAAATTTTAAAGAATATAAAATATTGAAAAAAATGAAAGTTTGTGTTATGTTGTATAAATTTAATTTAATTGGAGGAACTATTTGTAGAATAGTAAAAGTATTAAAAAAGGAAAAATAATTGTTACTTATAGGTAGATAACAATTGCAATGTAATGTTAGCCGTTGTATTGCAACAAGTAGCCAATTGTACTCATTTAGTCTTATTAGCCTAGCTAAAAGCCCAAACCAAATTGCCAAAAGTGACAACATTATGGGTGAAACAAAATTGCCAAGAGTTATTATGGTCATTGAAATTATGAGTGATAACATTACATTTACACAATTATAGAATCATCAATATGAGTAACAATATTATATTATTATAAAATTAACAATAATACTAGAGTTATTACAGCAATCAAGTAAAATTGCTGAAGAAATATCAATTTAACTTTTGTCAATAACATAGATTATATTAAGGTTCCGTTTCGCGTAATTAGCTGATAAGCTAATTGATAACTGATAGCTGATAAGCTAACTAAAGTATTTTGTAAAATTAACTATTGAACTAGCTGAAATTATAAAATGACATAAAAGGATATATTAATAGAAATATATATAATTAAAATAATTTATATTTATCTAAAAATTAAATTATATTAATGTAATTAAAAAGTTTAAAATAAAAATATAATTTCTAATATTTAATTAATTATATTTTATAAACTTATATATTTATTTACTTATATAATTTTTATTTTATTATTTATTATAAAATTATAATTACTTAAAATTTAATTAAATATATTTTTTAAAAATTACTTAAATTTATATTACAAAAGATATGAGTTGTAAATTAAAAAAAAAAAAGAATAAGGATAGATTTAAAAAGAATTTAAAAAATTAGTAACTTATAAGCTATAAGTTATCATAGGTAACTTATTAAATCAGAACTTATAAGTTACCTGGAGTACTTTATAAGTTAGTGCGAGAAACACCTCTAAAATTTTTGCACTAGCTTATAGCGTATTGACCTAGTCAATAAATTAAGTTATAAGTTAACTTATTTGTTGCACAAAACGGAGTCTAAAAGTAAATGGTAATAACTCTATTTTATTTATATTTTATTCATGACAAATATTTTTTCATGTTTACAATTTTATGACTTTTTTTAGTGATTTATGAATGTTTTATTTTTTAATATTTTAGTCCATCGGACATGGTAAAAATATATTAATATGTTTCATCCCTATTTTCTTTTCTATATTATCATTATACATAATATAATATAAATTTGGACACATAATATATATATAGTATACTACTTGAATTGAAACATTGTTTATATGTGTCAATTACTAATAAAATTAAATAAAAATTTTATAAAAACTATATTTAAAAATAAAAAATAAATATAAGAATTTAATTGCAATTTAAGTAAAATTGTAAACAATAATGTTTAATTTAGTATAAAATTAATGACAATATATGGGATAGAAAGGTGTGTGTTTGGCTTTGATTTTAATAAATTTTTTAAAAATATGTTGATAATATTAAATATAAACTAATTAATTTTAATATTTAATCTTATTTTAAAGTATATAATTTTGATATATTTATATATTATTATATAATTTATAATATATTGAAATTATAAATTTTTAATATATATGCATATACATATGCATACATACATACATGTATAATTAATTTTATATTTTATATTACTTACTCTATATTATTACTATTACTAAATTAATAGGCTAACTTAATAGTTTGATAGGTTTACATTGATAAGTCCTAATCCCTTACTAGGTTAGAATAATTAGTCTCAATTTCTTACTAATTCAGATCACCATTATCATTTTTCATATAAGGTCTAATCCCAGGCCAAGCTAATTAGTCTTAATTTCTTATCAAGTTAGATCATTGTTATCATTTTTTATACTAGTTCTAATTCTAGGTTATGAAAAATTATAAAAATCCCAAACCAACCTATTAGACTGAACCTATTTTGATATTTTTAGATATGATCAACTCAAAAAGTGAATGTTCAAAAGTCTAGTGTTTTCTTCTCTAGATATTTGGGTTCTCTTATGTTTTTATCTAAGTCAAAGTTAAGAGATCTCAATTAGGTAAAGACTAAGACATATCAATTTTATTAGTGCATTAATGGTATAAGTTATTAGATTTCATTTATTTGCATAGGATGAATAAAATCCAATATCCTAGACCAATGGCGCATTGATGCAACCGGTGCATGAAAGTCTATTTATTTTAGTTATTTGGTGGAGCAAACTTAAAATAGATTGTATGTTAGAAAAGAAAGTCTTTAATGTGGGCTAATCTATTTTACAATGATACACTTTGTGCTACAATAGCTATTAATAGTGTACACAATGTTAATGCTAAAGGTACTATTAGAAATTTGTTAAACACTTAACTCTCATTATAGAAGGTTTTAGTGGGGTGTTAACAAGGAAAAGCAGAGATTTTTTCCCTTATAAAAGTTGGGTCATATTTACATCAACCTAAGCAAATAGGTGGTTTAGGTTTTAAGTATTTCCACCATATGGATCAATCTTTTTTAGCGAAGTTATTGTGGAACTACAGATGGAGAAGAAGGCCTTTTAAATGCAATGTTTGATATTGAATATATTTTCCCAAATGATCATTTTCTTTGATCGGATTTAGGAGAAAATTTAAGGCTTGGATAGGAATTACCGAAAAAAGACAAGTTATTAAAAAAAGTAGCTACTATTTAGTAGGATCTAATATGAAAATTAACATGCTAAAGGATCTTTGGGTGCCCAAATGCGAGAATTTTATTCCAAAATTAAAAAAAAAGTTTGAAGGATGATTTTAATATGGCAATTTTAAGTTTAATATCTTTAAATCAAAAATCACAAAATTCAAATTTAATAGCCAATTTATTTAGTAATGAGGATGCTAATCATATTTAAATGTTATTTGGAGAAGATAAGCTCATTTAGAGTTTATGTACCTCAGGTCAATCCTTTACTAAGTTTACCTATAAGCTAATTGCAAAACAAAGCAATCAAATTCAATAATAAAAAATGTATGAGTCTTTTGAAACTCAAATTTACACAAAGATATAAGTTTGCAATCTAGAGAGTAGGAAGTGAAATACTCCTTACTAGAACTTGAATGTCATACTTGGTTAGCTTTGATAATAGTCTATACCTAGGATGCATGGAGAAGCCAGAGATTGAGAATGCATTTGATTGAATGAAATGGCAATGAGAAAGAGAATGGCTAAAAGTTTTTTTAGTATGTGTTATGAAATGGGAATGCTCATTCCTTAAAATAATGATCATTTCATCATTCATGGGTTGACTTTTTTACATACATATTTTTTCATATTTTTTATATATTCTAACATTATCTTTGATTAGTATATAATAAATATATTGATTTTTGAAATTTTTTAATTAAAATATTTTAATAATTGTATTTTTAATAATAAAATTTAAATTATGACATTTTTATATTCATAAAAAAAACTTAATATAAAAACTTAGTAAATTAGAATTTTTATATTTTTATTTTGGAAATTTTCTACCAACTATAATTTTCATGAAAAAAATTTATATTATGGTAATTTATTATTAATTGCATCATATATCATGATAATATTAAATTATTTAATAAGATATTTATTATTTTAAATAAAGATATTATTATCTTTAATTATACTTTTCTCATTCAATTTATATATTATTTTATTATTTTATTGTATCGAATATAAAAATAAAATAAAATACTAATTCAAATCTTTATAATACTAAATATAATTATCTTATTTCATTTTAATTTTCATTCTGTTCAATTCAACCAGATGAGCTACATCTCCTTCAGGATTGCCCAATTGTTCGTATGCTATGGTTCACGGTTTGGGGAGTTCGAATCACTGATCTCGAGGAGTGAAGTGTGGTGGACTTTAAGGAAGAGATCTTGCTTGGGAGTAATCATCGGGGTACCATAGCTAATGCGGTTCTGCGCCGGCGAATGCTGCTACATTCATGGCGGTGGTCACTCGGCGAGCGTGGGTAGCACGCGGTGAAATTGGGCATTCTGCGGTTGCCCTTGATCCAGAGTCCTTAATTTGGTACGTGGAAAAATAGAATTCGGGCTCTGCATAATGATGGGTGGGCTAGTTCAAGAATGGTTCTGTCGAATCCAATTTGAGCCATCCAAAATGGATTCCGTTCAGCTATTAAGTTACACGTGGATGCAAGTTGGCACAATGGAAAGTTTGCAATGACTACTTTTTTTTTTTTAAAAAAAATACAAATTATTTCCTTCAAAATGTGGAAATCACCATTTAAACTTTACAAGACAAAAAAATAATACCTCTTTTTTATTTTATTATATTATGTAATTTTTTTATCAAGTTTTCAAAAAAATATAAAATATTAATTTATTTTATTATTTTTTGACATATAATTTCATACCTTATATAGGAGTATTTAATTAAAATTTTTTATATATAATTTAATTTTTATTAATTATATAACATAAAAATTATATATAAAAAATAATTGAAAGATCAACATATTATAATATTTTGATTATTATTTAAAATATCATAAAAATTTATAGTTTGATAAAATAATTAATTAAATGGATCATGAATATTAATTTTAAACTTTGTAATGTTTCGTAAAAAGATTTTCGAATTTCCAAAGTAGTAAAATTCAACCATTTCCTAAGTTGAAGGGAACATTTACATTTTTCCTTTTTCTAATGATAAAAATGATAACTTATTTTAAATACTAATGCCTATTTTGGTTAGAAATAGCATTGGAGATGTATTATGAATATAGTTGGATACCAACGAAACATTGCTAATTGAATTGCTTATTATTCAAAAGACATTTTTTATGTCTCTTAATTATCCAAGGAAGGGAATTATTGAAAGTGATTGTAACAATCCACCATCAAAATATGTGTACTCATACGTTAAGTTAATTAAATAAAATCGCTTTCTTTTTTTCATTTTTTTTAAATTGCCACTCACCATTGAAATCATGAAGTGTGACAGAGTGAAAGTTGATGATATAAACTAATATTAAAAAAAGATCCACTTGATTTCCTTATAAAATTGTTTTTCCTTATATATTTATGAATTAAATTGATTATATGAATGATCCTTGAGATGGGAAATTCAAATTAATTTAAATTCTTAATTTTTCATCACATTTACAAGTGATATGATCAACAATGCTATTGTGTGTTGTTTCCATATTTACATTTGTTCAAAATTTATTTTATTCTTTGAAAAATATTGTTCTAGTGTGGTGCTTAATGGTATGTTTGACTAGATGTGAAAATGAAGGGAAAAGGAATTAGAGGTGAAAGGAAATGGAAATGGAAAATAATTGGAGGTGAAATGATTTTACTTTGATGTGTTTGGAATGGATGAAAATAAGAGAGGAAGAAAATAGAAGTGAAATAATTTTTTTTTATTGGAAAGAGTGAAAATTAGGGAGAAAAAAATGGAATTAAGTTAAATGACTATAATACCCTTATAGTATATTATATAAAAATAGTTATAATATTAATTCATTAAACTTAATTAAAAAATAATGATATACTGATAAAAAGCTATATTCTCTTGTACTTTTTTTTATAATTTTTGCATTCCAATTAATTAACTATTATATTACATCAATTAATTTTTATTCATTAATTTTTTATTTAAGAATTGGATTGGTTTTAAAATATTTGATTTGATTATTTATATTTAAAATTTAATTTTAAATTTTATTTTCAATATATATATAACATTAGTGATGTTTTTAATATAATTGGTTCATAGAATAATGAGTTACATAGAAGAAAATACAATAATATAATATAAAATCTATTGATAACAACCTTTAATGCAAATAACATTATAATTTAAATTGGATGAGAATATAATAAGGTTAAAAAAGTATAGCTTATGCTAATCATCTCAACTCCATCCTTTCAAAGGGGAAGTTCACGATAAAAAAAAAAAAAAAAACTTCTTAAAGTTAGGATGAAAGGCAGCAAGAGGGGATGAAGGGTAGCACATGGAAATCTGATGGACACAAATATATTTCACCACATTTTCACTTCAATTTGGAGGGGGAGTAATTTTGCTGGGCCCTACCACATTTGATCCTAAATTTACTTTCTCCCATGTTTTCACCCTACATGCCAAACGGGTGAAATTCAAGTTTTCACCTCCCATTTCACCTGACTATTTACTTTCACCTCTCATTTCTCCCATTCCAAACAGAGGCTAAGTGATTGTAATAAGACTCTCAAATGCATAGTGAGCTAGAAGGGTATATGATTCTTCCTTATATTGATAGGTAATTTCTACAGTGTTCATATAGGTTTGTAACCTAAGCTTAGATGGCTATATAATAGCTATTGGATCACTAGACATGACATCACAGTCATTGGAATATTAAATCACCTTTGGTTTGTAAGGTAGAATAGGTAATTATTTGCATATTATTAGAAATCATAAAATCACCTCAATTTGTAAGAATGCCGTTCTTCCTTAGGGTTGATGTGTAGTCGATGAGGTGGCAATCCTCTCCTCTTTGGTTGCTTTCAAAGTAATGAAGAGAGGGATGACATGTATTGAAGTGGGCCAGTTGGGTCGTACGAGGTGGAGCTTAAAATTGTATGGTGGTACCCCTATTTTTGGTCTGCAAATATTTTTTTTACGGTATACATATAATATAATATTTTTAAAGAATATTGGAGATATTATAATAATATAATATAAAAATAAAAATACTAATATTACAATTTAATGTTTTTACTTTCATTTTCATTGTAAGAAAATTTTTATTTTTATTTATCTATGGTTTCTAAAAATTAAGAATGTAATTATTGTCTTTTTTGAAATATTACTCCTATGATCTAAATAAATTTATTTATTAGTTAACATTTAATGGATATTATATTAATAAATTATAATTTATTTATTTTAAAATTAAAATTATTTATTATTTTTTAATCCCTATACATTAAGTTCAAATGCCATTTAAAAAAAAGAATGAAATGAATAAAATTTTTTATTGTCCAAATTAACGTTCCAGTTTGGTCAATAGCTAACATTTATTATTTTAGTTGTGACCTCAGTAAGCACACTTCAATGCTATTATTACTACCTAACCATTCAACCCTTCTACTTACTATATAGGTTGTGTGCCAGTTGGGGACACTGAGGTTAAAATAAATGTGAACAAGAGGCGATTGCTGGTTTTGCATGTATCAACCTTGCCATTACCATGGTTGGAAAGTTAGTAGTGGTTAGAACTTGGCCTTACAACCTTCAAAGACATAGTTTGAGTAGCCTCACGTCACACAAATTTGGCTTAGCAAACCCCCTAAACTGCTGCTTCAAACGACCCTTAATTTCATATTCAAAATAGGGCTATATTGAAATTTTACCATTTTAAATTAGACCTATAAAATATTGTTGTATTTGACAATATTTACATATGTCCATTTATCAACTTGACACTTATTATTGATTCCAAACCCATTTCACCCCCCAATGGAATTGTAACATCCATCATATTGATATGTTTATTACTCTTACAACTTGTTTGGGTTCATAGAAAACTGGGGAGAAGAGAAATTTTGAGGAGAAAATGGGGGTGAAAGTTACTATTTTCACCTATTTGGTTGCAGTAAAAATTACGAAAAAAGAGAAAAAAATATAAAAAGTAGGGTGGGTCCCATAAATAAATTTTCTCCTTAGATATAAGGAGAAATTGTATTGACACAAATTAGTGTTGCAAAAGAATAGGGAAAGCTTGTGCATAGTGAGGAGAAGCAGGAAATTTTGCATATTGCTCAACGATGACTGCTCTACTAAGTGGCTCCCATCCTCTTCCTATTCTGGCTCTTCTTGCTATGTGTTATTGCTAGCCATTCGATGAAGATGTTGTGAACATGAATGTCGCCAGCCACTAGTTAGAGTTTGACCTTGAGTGGTGCTCACCTTTTGCTGTCAGTGCTAGAAGAAGTTGGAGACTAGCTGCCCCTGCCCTTTTCAACTTGTTATCGATTCAATCTGTAAGAGGAGAAGGTAGCACCGCTTCTACCTAGTTGGGTGCCACAAGTCTGGATGACTTGCTACCATGGTTATTCATGGATCCAACCTGAATCCTTGACTGACCTGATTGGCTGGGTCATATAGACTTGATTCCTAAATTTTTTGTTAAAAATTAGCTATTAATTAGGAAAAATTATATATATATATATATATATATATATATATATATATATATATATATATATATATATATATTCTCTCATTTTCTTTTCTTCCTTATTTTCTCCTATAACCAAACAAACTTAAGAAAAATAACTTCTCCCTTCTTTTTTTCTTCTCTAATTTTTTTCTCCTTTATTTTCTTCTTTATCTAAACAAAGCCTTAAGGATACACTAGTTCTAATAAAAAATATTTGCTTTTTAGCAACAAAAAAGATACAAAAAAATATCTTAACTATTTTGAAAAGATATTTTTAATAAATGATTTTATTTATTTGTACGTGGATAAAAAAGTGAAATGTTTCATATATGACTTGTTTAAAAATTACACCTCACTATTGTGTGAAAATAATATTTTTTAAAAATAAATGATGTTATTTTTTATAAAACTTTCTCCTTTTGATATTAAACAAACAAAATTTTTCTATCATATTTTTACCAAATTTTTTTCCTCTCAAATGCAATAAGAACCAACAGAGACAACTCTTTCATCTTTTGCTTTCTTTGTAAAAATCGTACAAATGGCATTAAATGAATATACTGCTTAAATGGGTCAAACATTTCCATTTTCAGGAATTTAATTCTTGAAAATATGAAATTATCATATTTAGTTTAATTAAAAATATTTTTAGAAATGTTACAATATTATATTTTAATTATTTTAATTTTTTTTAAATATTATTAGATTATAAAAATATTCTTATTAAAAATTGAATAATTAATAATGGTGAGTAATAGCTGACAATGATCATCAGTAGTAAGTGACGGTAGTAGTGATAATGGATGGTGATCACTAGTAATAGGTGATGGACGGTAATGGATGGTGGTGGATAATGGTTAATAATAATAGGTGACAATGAACATTAGTTACTAATATAGGATGGTGGTGAACGATGATTACTAGTAGTGGATGATCACTAATAATAACCACTGACAATAAATGGTAGTAAACAATGATTAATAGTAGTAGGAGAGGATGAATAGTGATCACTATTAGTAAGTAATGGTAAATAATAGTCATTAATACTAGATAATCACAGATAATAGTAATTAACGATGAATGATAGTTGACTGTGGTCAATAGTGGTGAATAGTATAAAAAGTAGTCATTGGCAGTACGCAGTAGTAAATGATAGTCATCAATAATAGATAATCAATGATAATGATCACAAGCAATAAATGATGGTTGATGATGATCAATGATAATGAGTGGTGGTGGATGATCACTAACAATAGGTGATGGTGAGCAGTTGTTACTAGTAATGTATGATGATTAGTAATAATTACTAAATAATGGGTAATGTTTGGCGGTGGTCGACAGTAGTTAATAATGATAGGTGGTGGTGAAATGAGATATTAATAATAGTAAGTAAGGCTGATAATAAGTCGAGTTAAATTGCAAAATACTTAAAACTCAATTTGATTTTTAATTCGATAAGCTAAACTCATGAACCAAATGAGTGATACATAAGTTGAATAATTTGATTTATATATTAAATACGCTAAGCTTGAGCCTAAAAATAACTCAATTGTGTTATAAGCTAACTTAAATAATATATATAATTTAAAATTAATTAATATGGTAAAAAAATATAATTTAAAAATATCATTTAAAAGGGGGTAGGAAAATTTGAAAATTTTCCAAACGAAAACCAATATCAAATATTATAAAGGATAAATGCAAATATATTTACTATAAAATAAGAATGATAATACAAAAATTTAAAAATCATAGAAATTATGAAATAGTAATCAGTTCATATCTCTTAATTGGTTTAATGTTAGTCTAGCACCTTTTTTATATGATTTTAAAGACTTTTAATTTTAGTGATAAGTCGGATCGAAGATGTGTCTAATTCATGAGTTTGTTGGTCAATTCATTTGGTCCATTTTGGACATTAGTTTATGATTATTGAGTTGAGTCGACGCGAGCCAACCCAACCCGAGTTAATTGTGAGCTCAATTTAACTTGAGCTCAAATAAAAAAAAATTATTCAAATTAAATTTAGATTGAGCCATAAGTTAAACAAAATTAGATTGAGCTGAGCTTAAGTTATGTCCAGCTTAATTCAACTTATCTCATTATCAATCCTAATAATAAAGTTTTAATAGAAGGGTGAATAAGATAATTTATTTATATCAATTAAATATTTTTATATTATAAGCTTATAGGATATTTTTCTTATCTCATAAGAATATTTTAAAGGAATATTGCGATAAAAATATTTTAAAAAATATGAATATTTTTCTAAAATTTGAATTTTACATACTTTAAAATATTTTTGAATTGATAAAAAAAATTTCGCAAACCAAATATTCCCTTAATTGTCATGGCTTGACTGAGTAGTTTTCTCCTACTTTCCGAAAAACCAATGCGCATACTGCCTTTTTCCCATTAATCATTAAGAGGTATGCAACTCTTATTCTTTGAATAGGTTATATGTCCATTTTTCCCCCTCATTTTCAAAGCGTAAAATATGCTCGAAAATTGGCAAGGCAGAACTCAGAAGTAATGAATTTGAATTGCGTAACAACTTTTTTTTGAAGAAAATCTTGCCCTGACAATAAGAAAAGTATTCTGACTTCTTAGAATTGTAAGTTAGTTGTATCTCTGCACGATAGACATCGATAGGAATGAAAATGGAATCATAATTTTGTATGATAAGTTTTTTTTTTTTCCTTATGCGTAGAATATCGTCACAATTTTTTTTGAAAAAGTATGACATTAATTCATTTATTCAACTTCAGGGCCATATCTAAATAAAAGAAATTGATCAAAAAATTGAAATTATATTTATTTTACTTGTAATTAATTTTAATATTATTTCATTATTACAAAAATATATAATATTTTTTTGAATAATAAAGACACAATATAAATTATAAGTGTGTATAATGGATAAAAGATAATTTTTATGTTCAATAATATTAAGATCTTTTTAATTTAGTTGTCTCACCTAATTTAATTTTAAAAATATTTCCTATTTTAAGAATATTAAAATAGATTGAACTTTTAGATTATTTTAATTTATTCCATTATAAAAATTGTAAAAAATAATACTTTAATATTATATATCAAATAAATAAATTATTAAATTCTTTCAAAATAAAAAAATAAAATAAAAAAAATAAGAAAGTAAAAATGAAAAGGAAGTGCAATGAGATGCACTTTGAGGGCCGTTCCATCCCATCTTTTTTTTAATTTTTTTTTAAATGTCATCTCTCTCTCTCTTATAATTGTTATTCTTTTTTTTTTCTAACTTTTTTTTACCACATGCTTTCAATTATTTTTCTCTTCGTTCTCATTTATAATTTCAATAGCACATCACGTAGAACAAGGCTTTTTTTTTTACCTTTTTTTCTTTTTTATTTCGTCATTTATTTTTTTTATCTTTTCATTTTTGCTATGACTCCACTCTCCTTAAATAAAGAAAATGCCATTTATACTTCAAAAATGATATAAAACTTATTTTTATGTTTGAAGTCATACTTGAAATTTCAAAGAAGTAAGAATTTTAATATTTTAAATGTGAAATTTTTGAGAAAGAAGGCAAAAGGATATAAATCTAGAAAAGAAGAATTTTTCTCAATGAGGTTTTTTTCACTACCTCTCATATTTTTATTCTTTTTTTCTTCTTTAATTATTTTTCTCTTCTTTCATCTATTTCTAATATTCTTGTTGATTTACCTTCTCTCTTTCTAAATTTTTTGAATGCATTTACTCTTTTCATTTTTTTTTGAAAAATTTCTCTCTCTCCTCCTAGTATATGAGTTTGTCTTGATTTTTATAAATGGAATCTTAGTAATTATATTTACATTTAGCCTATATTTAATTTAAATTTTATTGAATCCTTAAATAAAGCATTGTTGTCAAGTTATCTTTTTTTAAAAATTTTTTATTTCTATTTTTATTAAAAAAATTTATTATATTATTATTTAGACAAAATTAGATGCGAAAGGAATATGTAGCATCCTTGCATCAAGTTTGTCTAGGGTAAATGATAAAATACTTCCAAGAAATGTAGGTGCGCTGCAACGATTTCAATGGTGGTGTGATGCGGCTGCAGCATTGCAGATATTCCGGTACTACAATTACGTTAAACTGCAATTATGGTTCTCTTAAAAATCTCAGACGAAACTTGGATTTCAACTTCATCAATAAAATAGGAGATTCTCAATCGGACCACAGTTTGATGGCAATATTTTACCTAACCTAAGACTGTTAAAATTAAGCAAACCAATTAGCTTAACAAACTGTAGACTCAGTTCGGAAAATAAATGTTACATCTTAGAAAAATGCTACATACTTGCATAAAATCTTCATATCACAAAATTGTTATATAATAAAAATTGAACTACACCATCTACCATCTATGTATTTATGAGTCCAAGTAGAGAAATAATGGTGCGAGAATCATTGTGTAGAAGTACGGCTGCCGAAAATCATTAAATTTTTAACAACTTCGAAGAAGACAGATAAAATTCAGAAGCCTGGTAAATCTCGGATATTTATGTTTGAAAAAAAAAAAAAAAAGGCTAAAATCATGCTAAGTGGAATTACTCTCATACACACCCGGTTAGGGACGGAGGATGCAGCATTGCTTAGGGGGGCGGGGGCCAAATAAAGCTTACACAATTTTAATATATTTAATGATTTTTTAGTAAGTAATATTAAAAAATATATATAATAGTGACTTCCTCTCTCTTTTCATTTTTTTAGTAAATTTTTTGTTCAGAAAGGAAAAAACACAATGATATTTAAGATATGTTTGGTAATACTGTAGTATTTAGTCTGAATTTGAAATACTAAATTTGTTGTGTTTGAATTTCTTTTTATTTTAGATATTGAATTTAGTTAAAAGATTAAAAAATTGTGTTAAAAATATTAAAATTTGTTGAATTTCAAAATTATTCTAGATTATAATTTTAGATATATATTCTATACATCAAGTTTTTAAATGATATGATATATATGTTATCTTAAAAATATAGATAATGTTGGATATATTTATCTAAAAATTCTCATCAAAACAAGAATAATTACGCTGAATGAATTCAACAAATTTTTTACTTTATTTAATATTTAATCTTAATAAATTAAAGAAATAATACTTAATTTATTTTAAGTTTGAATAAGTGTTGAGATGATATTTTAAAATACATCCTTACATACCATATAATCTCTTACATTTATTTGAATTTTTCAAAAAATTTAAATGCAATTTTTTACAAAAAATAAAATTTAAGGGGGCTGTGGACTACAACCCTCCATCCTTGCACTTCGTAATAAATTTTCTAAACTTACATAGTTACTATCCGAAATTCATATGGTAATTTTTCATAATAAGAAGTAACAAACATTTTAAAATTTTTATTATGAAATTATTACTTAAGTTTAGAAAAGTTATAATTTAAATTTATAAAAATTATTATCAGATGTGCATGAGCATGACTTTCTTTATTGTGTCTTTAATAGATATGTATATGTTGCCTCTTGTTGCCATTAATTTTTTAAAGATTGATTTTACAATGATCATAATAATGACAATGATAACATGATGATGATGATATTCTTCATTAAAAAAAAAGAAGTATATATATATTTGCCACAAACACATAAATATTAAATTTCTTGAAAAATCAAAATGACTTTTTAATTAAAATTCCATACCAAAATGATTTTTAACATGAAAAAGAGGGGGGATATGGGGGCATTGGCACATCCACAGATCCTTCAAGCATCTGCAAAACTCTCTTCATGGTTGGTCTCGGTGATGGATCCTCCTGAATGCACCATATAGCAATCATCACATACTTCTCCACATTCTTCATGTCATCCAAAGCCTCCTCATCATCCTCCACCAACAGACTAAGTGTCCTCCCACAAACGCAATCATAAGCCCAATCTGTCAAAACCATCTGATTCTCATTCCTAGCTTTCATTTCAAAGCTCCTCCTGCAGCAAATGAGCTCTAACAGCACAACTCCAAAGCTATAAACATCCACCTTGACTGTAATTGGCTTATTCTTAAACCATTCAGGAGCGACATATCCTTTAGTTCCTCTTATTGCTGTATGAGTACCACTCTGATCAGTCTTCAAGAGCTTGGCCAATCCAAAATCGGAGATTCGGGCAGTGCAAGTTTCATCGAGCAAGATATTTTGAGGCTTTATGTCACAGTGTATGATTTGAGTGCTGCAGTCTTCATGCAAGTATAACAGCCCTTTTGCTGTTCCTAGAGCTATTTTCATTCTTTGATTCCAACTTGGCCTTCTGGTGTCAAAAAGGAAACTTGCCAGAGAACCTTTGCTCATGAACTCGTACACAAGCAGCCTGTGCTCTCCTTCATTGCAGAATCCAAACAGTTGGACAAGATTCCGGTGATTTGTCCGCCTGATTGCACTCACTTCGGCTTTAAATTCCTCCTCGCTTTGTTGCATCATCTTGTCCAACTTCTTAACAGCAACGAGGCCCCCATCAATTCCCATTAGAGCTCCTTTGTAAACTGTAGCAAATGCCCCTTGACCAAGTTTCTCCTTGAACCCATTTGTGGCGTTGCTTAATTCTTGATAAGTGAAAATTCTTAGATTCATGCCTGCCATTGCATGGTTAGATCGACTTACTTTGAGCTTGCTTTTCCCAAACCGGCAACTAACAAGAAAATTTGCCATTAACAAGGCCAAGTTTAGTAGTAGTGAACTGCTTAAAAACACTGATATAATGATAATCAGCTTTGATTGATCATCTTTTCCGTCAGAATCTTTTGATTTTGGATTCTTTCCATCAGAACCATTTGATTTCACAGTGGAATTATCTTTCCTTATTTTGATTAAGGCTTTTCCTTCATCATCAGCGTCAAATCTTCCATTGGAGAGAGGCAACTTCTTCTTCCAACAGTCTCCTCCTCTGAAAATGGCAGCAGCACAGAAACAGTCACCTAAGCAAGCCTGTCTGCACCAATTCTCAGTCACATTTTGAAAATGTTCATAATCAGAAAGGGGCCAGTCCACACTCGGAATCTCGTTAAAGTCAAATAGATCTGTTTCTGGAGAAGCCTCATCACAACTTTCTGAAACAAAGTCCTGTTTGCATCCTTTCATCACATCATTTGGATCAATAAAGCTGTAACCAAGAGGACAATGGCAGCTCTTTTGTCCACTATGCGTGCAATAGCTGTTAAACCCACAAGCCCCACTTCCCGTCTGCTCTGTAACTCTTAGGCACATATTTGACGGTATGATGGACAAAACAGACCAAGAATTAGGCCAGCCTGCTGTCCTTGAACCATTGCTCTTAGGGTACGCATAATGCCTGAAAACTCCATCATAATCAAGAATTGCCCTTTGGTAGAAATCTGTTGTGCTTGAACCAGCTGATGATATTACGTTGATTATGCTTCCATTTTCGCTTTGAAGAAAAATATGCCCAGATTGGTTAAAGACCAATGAAAACCCAGAGCCAAAAACCTCAGTGGACCAGTAAGCAAAATTTACAGCAGTTAATGGAAAATGAGTTGTGTAAAGCACAAAATTTCCATCCGGCTGTAATGGAAATTGAAATCTTCCCCTTGAATAATTATTTTCAAGATAGCGTGAGATGAGCCTTGCAGGTTGATTCAGGAGCTGCCTTGGCAAAATTGTATCAGTTGGCTGATCAAAACTCTTCCACACATACTGAGAATCTTGGCCAACCAGTACCAAGTTTCCTGTGTCAAGCATGGCTGCATAAGCAATTCCATTGCCTGAAGTGCTGCTAGCATTCCAAATCTGCTTGACAGAGGGATAGTTGAGCAAAAGTAAGCCATCTGAGGTCAGCTCAACTTTGGATCCCTTTGGTGCTAGATTCTGTCCATTGGCAGACCAGACAACAGTCCTTTCTGGTATTTTGTTGAACCAGATGGCTAATAAGAACCCATCTTCACCAATACTTTGGAATCCGAAGGCAAAATCACCAGATGGTGACTCCCAGAGAGAGTTATTATTCTGTGCAGTAAGGGAAGAGCCTAATGGGATGTAGCTGGAAGTTAGAGCTACAGTGAAAGATGGAAGTAAGGTAAGCAAGAAAGACAGCAAGAGATGTTCTTCACAAGCCATTATGTTGAAGAACTATCTTTCTGGGAATCAGTTCCAATTTGCCAATTTTGCTTTACCATAACTTATGAGCATCAATTCAACCTAAAGACAAACAGAGTTTGTCTTCTAGTTATTGAATGTTTATGAGCAAAAAAATGACGAAGTGCTCACTTGCAGTTCAAGCGATACAAGATAGTGACGTCACTTAATATGGTGTTTTTCAAGGCTTAGTTATTATTTTCTGAACTGCAATCAGAAATTTCCACGCACTATCAGAGAAAATAAAATAATTAGCTTTTCTGTAAGCTGAATGTTCTATAGATAATTTCTCAACAATTTTCTAGCTTAGGGAAGTTTCCCTTGAAAGTGAAAGGTCTTCATAATGAAATGATTCTACTTATTCATCAAGTCAGCGACACGATATTGAAGTTTCTACGATGCTTTTAAAAGTAGTATGGAGCATACACGAAATAGGGGAAGCAGTCAATATCTAATTAATAGTATTGCAACGCCTTTTTGGCTGATGTGACTGCTTGATTCGATTAAGCTTGTGTTTGATATCAATTCTAGGCTCAAAATTTAATTATGGAATTGTCCTTAGTGAGATTGGTTGCATAAGAACCAGCTTTTGAGAATTCATTGCGTTCAAAATTGTTTTTGAACTAAAAGCCACTAAAAGTAGCTTTTGCTTTAACAATCAATTCTTAGACATAGTATGGATTGATCCGTAATCAATTCTTTCAAAATCTGTTAAGTTGAAAACCAATTCTCATGCAGTTGTACCAAACAAGTTTTCAAGATACCAGTAAGGCCACTTATAAAAATAATACATAGGCCCTATGACAATAAATTAATTAATTAGTTATTAATAATTAACTACTTTAATTAATTGATAATATTAATTATTTCTATAAAAATGTATGCAATATTAATTATTTATATATAATATAATATATAAGAATATGAGTATATTTTATAATTTATTTGAGTATATCTTTTTATTTTAATAATATTTTAAAATTTATATATTTTTTTATTAAATTAAAATTTCTTCTAAAATAATATTATTGTAATTTATAATTTATTAAATTATTCTCTAAAAAATAAATTGTTATAACTTATTATAATTATTTAACTTTTTAAGAAATAAATTTTTTAGGTGTCCATCTTCGCATTTGTGTTATTTCATATCAAATTTTCAACATATTATTTATATACATTATATTAGTATATTATTTTCATCTCATACATATCTTTTTCGACATCATATTCTTTTTAAGAAGAATATATCTTTATTAAAAATGTGAAATTTTATATCAAATTTTCAACATATTATTTATATACATTATATTAGTATATTATTTTCATCTCATATATATCTTTTTCAACATCATATTCTTTTTAAGAAGAATATATCTTTATTAAAAATAAATTTTTTTATAATATTTCGTATGTTGATTAATGATTCCTTTTTGTTTAAGTGATGTTTTAATAATTAGATCGAACAATGAATAAAAAAACTGTTATGTGTGTGTGTGTGTGTCTATATATATATATATATATATATATATATATATATAAGTTAATCATATTAATTTTTTCTTTTGACATAAAAAGAATTTAAATTTACTAAATTATTATATAATACAGTAATATGTATTTTATTTATGTATATCAAATAGAAATTTAAATAATTATTTATTATTTATAAAGAACTATTATATTTTAATATATATCAAATTGATATATATATATATACACACACACACAGCTTTGATCGAAACTATATGGGGGACATAAATTGTCAAGAGCATTTGATTGATGCTACCTTCACAGCTTTTGGAAACAATGAAACAAAGAAAGCTGGCAAACTATTCTTTAGTCAGGATTCTTTTGAAATATGAGGCTCTAGTGGAATAATGAGTATGTGAAGTAGTGGATTTCCCCTTTGAAGATGTAGATTTTTGCCCTCTTTTTGTTTCCCTAATCAAGGCCATTTATAAAGAGTGATATTTTTAGATTTCTCAGAAGGATTTGATTTACGTATATCATAGCCTCCTTTAATTGTCAAACATTTCTTTTTTTTTTCTAAATAAATTTTCACATTATCCTCAACTTATATCTTTAAGTTTGTTTACAAAATAATCAATTCCCATTCAATTCTTTTTAAGGGTTATTAATTTTTTTCCATTTTTATTCAGGTGGTGGAGAGATTTTTAAAGAAAGAAAGAGCAAAGGTTAGAAAAGAGGAGGAAGTTAAGAAAATAGTTGATAGAGATAATAAAATTTGAGGTTTTCATTATACCCTTATTTTCATGTTATTCTCGACTAATTGCCCTCTTGAGTAAATTTATGGTTGTAACTCACTCATTATATTAAGATTTGCTGAGATCATGATACGGAAGAATGTTGCATGATAAAACAAAATGTCCCATTTTTACCGTAGAATTGTCTTTAATATTATTAGTCTCTCAATAGCCATGGTTAAAATATAGTAGAAAACTACATATGTTTTATAAAAAGTCGAAGAGTTTCATAGTACTAATAAAATGATTTTTTTTTCTATGGCCCCATTTATCATTTCTAAAAAATTGATACTGTGAGTATCACCAAAATTTGATCTTCCATTGTAGTAGGCTTCACTAGTTTTATTGCGGGAAAAAGGTTTTATCATTTCTAAAAAATTGATACTGTGAGTATCACCAAAATTTGATCTTCCATTGTAGTAGACTTCACTAGTTTTATTGTGGGAAAAGGTTAAAATTTAGTGCTATATGTTATTACTATATTAATCTTAACTTCTTCTTTTTCTTCTTCTTCTTAATCAAGAAAGGGTGAGGTGATGTGGGAGGGGAGGTGGGATGCGTAGACCGAGCCAATGTCATTTATACCTCATTGTTAAAAGACTCTTGCATATTGAGCCAAGACCCCGATGGCTACATTAGTCTTGATCACCTAAAATGGTTGGTTGTCATCTTTTTGGTCATTCTAGATTACGCCATTTGGGCTGATGTTTTGGATTGGACTTCTAAGGTTATGTACGGACCCTTTTTTTCATAATATCACACGAGAGCCCATTGGTAAGGATAATTAGAGACACGTAGAAAAATCCATTTTTTGGGGGTGTTAAATAACATTGATTAGCCTGATGAAAAAGAAAATTACAAAAAAATAAATCCTTTAGCATTTCTAAGGGCAAACAAACCCAGATTTATAGAGAAATACACTGAAATTAGACCAAATACACGTTGATTTTTCTAACAAAGATCATAGTCACAGATGAAATAGAAAGCCCACTAAATGCGCAAAAACAAATACAGAGTTAGACATACTCAATCATATTTAAGAAGCTTCCTGCAAAATCAATGATAATTTGTAGTAATAAGTACCTAACAACAAACAGAAGGTTAAGACAAAGTTTGGAGTTGTAAATTCCATAACAAGCTTACAATAATCACTTTTTATACTAATCCTTAAGTTGTATCAAAACTATGTTCATTATACAATTAACAAAATAATCAATATAAAATTAATAATTACACCATCTTTGTTGTTTTCCTCACCTGATCACAAAATAACCAATTGCAGGAAACTAAATATCTTGCCATAGCATCTTCATCCAAAACTGATGCCTTGGTGCCATTAAAATTTGTTTGGCCTTCTTGACATAAACTTCATTAGGAAACAATAAGAGGAAAAAATCCAAGACCTTATTCCCTTATTGCTTTTTCTATCAAAACAATGCTATACATTGTCCTCTTTTTCTCTTCAATATTTTTATGGAGGTTGGATTGTTGCACTAGTAAATTAGTGGAAAAAGCCACTTACACACTTGATATAGTTTACATCAGATTGACAATTTTAATGCAAATTGTGCCATATATGTGTATAATAATGTGAGGAAGCTTCTTATGCATGTAGCACTGGTCTAAATCCATACAGCTTAGTGAAAAGTTACTCCTCGTCAATCATACTGCAATTGTCATGGGTTCCATGAATGAGAAGTTTCATATTTAGGAACAATGCATAAAGTAACTCATTCCATGTATTTGGGACCATAGGCAGACACCAATGGTTACAATTTCGACTATGGAAAGATGAAGGTCCAATATTAGGACTAAGATAATAACGAGATGAATGTCCATCTCTTCTTTGATCAGTTATACTAATGACTTTTAATGCCTTGAACTTCATGATTTGGTAAGTGTATAGGTGTGCTGAAAGTAAAGCATTGACTAATTTGAATTGATACCAATTATCACCAGGCATCAAGGAGGAGTTGAGTTCTGAGAGTGTCTCCAAATGACAATTTGCACCATTTTTCTAATCTTTACTTCTGCAATAATCCATGTTGGAACAATTTAGTTTCTAAAAAAAATGCATTAATGTTACCTATTAAGGAAAATGACATCTTCATTGGACACTAAAAGCTAATAATGGCATAAATTTTGTTCATGGATAGGTTTTAGGGATAATAGAAAAAGGTTAATTTTAGTAAAAACTAGAGAAATGCTAATTATTTATTGAAATTGGCTTACAATTACATAATTTGTGAGAAGCTATAGATTCCATATATGAGGAAGGTTTTATCTCGATTAATTTCACCAATGCATTTGACTTTATGCTAGGTTGCTAGCTAGTAGAGAATAGCATTCTTGCACAAGAGATTGTTCATTCTTTCTATGAGAAGAAGGGATATGGCAATCTTGTGTGTTTGAAGTTGGATATGCAAATTTAGAATTATATGGTTGTCACCTAAAATTTGTTAGGTGGGTAATGCAATGTATCACAACTTTGTCTTCATTTGAAATGTTTCTAAATGAAAGTGTATTATTGTCATACTTATTTATCACTTATTTGTCGTATAATCCATACTTTTGTTTAAAGCACAGAAAGAATTGGCCATTCATGTTAGTTAATTGTATAATGGGAGGCAAATATAATGGAAGTAACTAATCTATGTAGAATCCTAAAATTACATAAAGCATGGTTAGACATGTGAAAATACATTAAACCAACTAATCCAATAAGTAAAAGTCATACATAAAGGATTGTAAAATTCATTTAACATCATTTGATAAATATTGGTTTAGGGTTATAATTGGTATTGGTAGTTAATTGAAACTTAATATAATTATTGTTTTAAATAAAAATTTTATTTTTTAATTAAAATAAAATTCTATTTAAAAAATAATACTTATAAATAACAAGTTATAAGGAGGACTTTAATATAAAGTACTATTTGAAAATTACACTTCAAACTTCTATTAGAATTAAAAAAAATTATTCAATTTTTTTAATTTATAAATTATAATTTTAATATAAAATATTGAAAAAATTAAAAATTTAGTTCAGCTTTGATGGAATATTATTATTATTAATCTTAAACATGATTAATATTAAAATTGTAAGAAAATAAATCAATACATGTTATTTTTTATATGGAAAACCTTCAAACATAAAGGTAAAAACTGCAAGACCTAATTTATAAAAATTTCACTATATACAAATAAAAATGATACAAATGTTTTGCTAAGTAACTTTATAAATTACAATATTTCTAATTTTTGTCTTTTTCACCGATTAATGATTCATTTTCTTTAAAAAAATTTTGTTGTCTATTTTTTACATCATACCAATACTTTAGATAGATGACTATCTAAATTCTCGTAACTCATTGATCAACGTTTGTCATCTAAAATTTACTTGCTAAAAGAAAATGCACCTTCTAATGCCATTGAAGATATTGGAGGAGCTGATATACCATAACTTATAAGAGAAAGTTTAGGATATTGTGTCCTTTGTACTTTCCATTATTCTAAAGTATCAAAATTTAGTATATTAGTTATAATAGTTGGAAGTAAGTAGAAACTAAGCTTATTGTTGATTAAAAGGAAATTATCGATTACACATAAAAAGTTATTATATTCTTTAAGATATGATATGCATGTTTTTCAAAAAGATGAAGAACTTATGTATAAATGTGAAGTATTAAATTCACCATTATATATATATTAAAAATTACGTACAACAAATTATTTACATTATTCATGCATGACTTTACATTAAATTTATATTGCATATTAGCATGATATTTATTTAGTACAATTTTCACTCTTAGTTCTTTTAAGTCTAAGATCCATAATTGCAATTATAATATATAAAGAAAGAATATCTTTAAAATATTTATTCCATTTTGATAAGAATTCATCAATAAGAATTTAAAAATTACTAATAATTCTAAATTTAAAAAAAATGCAAAACTACAATTAAGTAAAACTTTAAGCATTGAATAAAATGTAGAATAATAAAAACCAGGTAAATAATTAGTTATTTTATAAAATATTTTCAAAAATTATAAGCAAATTTTTACCATTTCCCATTCAACATTTTTAAGATGATAATTACCTTGCTTTTAATTAAATAAAAAGTACTTATAATATCTTTATACTTTAAATTAAATTCTAATATGTTAAAAGTAAAGTTCTATCATGCACAAACATCTAGTGAGGGCATCCTAATTTTTTTAGACATTTGTACACATAATTGCTTTTAATCATGCTTTCTAGTAGCTGATGATTTAATAAATAAAATTGTATTTCTAAGTTCTTTAATAAGTATAAAAAATAATTTTTAATGCATTTTGAATAACTAAATTAAAATATCACATGCATATCTAAGATGAAAAAAAATTAAGTATCAAGAATAGGATTTAAAGATGGAATTAAAATTCTAGTAGCATTAGTATTACTAGATGCATTATCAAAGATAATTGAAAATATTTTATCAAATATTTTGTACTCACTACAATTATTTACTATATAAAAAATAATAGTTGATGCATTATGTGGTGATGAATGAGTTTAAAACAAATTATTCTTTTATGTAAGCAAAACTATCATTAATATAATGAGTGGTTGTACAAGCATAATCCATTTGGGATGGTCATGTCCTAATATCGAATGTAAGTGTAATTTTACTTTTGAATTTAAAAAAAAAATTGCTAAAATCATTTTTTCACTAAATATTTTTTGCAACTTATTATTACCGATATTCTTACCATACCACACCATTGGAGATTAAATTATTGAGGAAACTTATTAAATTTTGGATGATTTGCTCAACTAAAAAGCATTTCAATATGATAAATCTATTTATACAACAAAGCATATTAAGATCATTTTTTTTAGCATTTACAATATTTACATGTTTAGAATAGTGATAACATCTTAATGGATTAGTAGCAATGTATCTAACATAATTAAAAGATTTTGGACAATAGTTGTAAAATATTCTATCTACATTATTTACCTTTTTAGATCAAAATAATCCTAAGTATCAAAACTTTTTAATCTTTTTATTAAGTCAATTGAAGATGATGGATTGTTTATATTCTTATAACTACAAACACATTATAAAGAAGATGAATGTTAAGGAAAAAGAGGAAAGGATGCAAATTCAAATATGCTTAAAGAAGTATTTATAAATTTATTATTTAAAATACTAGTAGCTACATTATATAAAAAAATTTCGTTATCCAACCAAATTTTTTGCATAAAATTAGAATCATTCAAATTCATGGTTGTAACTTAATAATAATAATAATAATAATAATAATAATAATAATAATAATAATAATAATAATAATAATAATAATAATAATAATGTCAAGAAACAAAGGATTACTAATATAAAGGTTAACAAAAGTGACAACTATGAAATCAATAATAATAATATAAGAATTAAATATTATAAAACTAAATAACAATTATAAAAAGTAAGTAAAGAGAATTGAAGAATTTCTCCAATAATCTTTTGTATAAGAGAAGAATTAAACAATTTTGAACTTCATGTACCACTAATTTTCCACTAAGTGAAAATTTTGGATACTTGTTATAAATAGAATTTTTAGAGAAAAGAAAAATATAAATTATCACCTTCAACTTGGGGATGTTTGCATTTTACTTCCTTTAACTTTAGAAACTTGGAAATCATCCCTTGAAGTCTACAAAAGTTAGAATTAACACCCATGATTCATTTAATTAATTATTTTATTAAATTATATGATTTTTTTGAATTTTTAAGGAATAATCATAATATTATAGTATAATAAATTTTTTAGATATTTTATATATATAGATTTTATGTTATATAATTAATAGATATTAAATTATAAAAAATTCAATTAATTACTTGTAAATTAAGTGCAAAATTATATGTGAAAAATAATAAGATAAATTAATATTTTATAATATTGTAATTCTTGTTTAAGAACTTTATGAAAGAATAACATAATTTTAAAAAATGGTTAATTAAGTGAATGGTAGGTGTTAATTTCAAATTTTATAAAGTTTAAATGAATGATTTTTAAGTTTTCAAAATTGAAAAGGGGCAAAATCTAACTATCCTAAAGTTTGAAAAGGATATTTTGGATTGTTCCCTTTAGAGGGTATAAGAGATTGAAGAGAGAAAAATGAAAATTTGTACTTTGTTGCATAAATTTAATTTGATTGGAGGAAGTATTTACAAAATAGTAAAAATATTAAAAAATAGAAAAATAACTATTGCTTGTAGGTGGTTAACCATTGTAATGCCATGCTACCCATTGCAATTCACACACTTAACCTTATTAGCCTAATTAAAAGTCCAAACTAAATTGCTAAGGATGATAGCATTATGAATGAAATGAAATTGCCAAGAGTTTTTGTGGTTGATAAAATTATGAGTGATAGAATTACATTTCCATAATTATAGAATCATTAATAATGCTAGAGTTGTTGCATTAGTCAAATAAAATTGTTAGAGATATACAATTCAACTTTTGTCAATAGCATAAATTACCTTAAAAGTGAATGGTAATAACTTTATTTTATTTATATTTTATTCATGATAAATTTTTTTTTATTTTTACAATTTTATAACTTTTTTATGATTTATGAATATTTTATTTTTTAATATTTTAGTCCACTAGAAAGCTGTAAAACTATGCTAACATGTTTCATCTTTGTTTTGTTTTCTATACATATTATCATCATACATAACATAATATAAATTTGGACACATCATATACACATAGTATACTACATGAATTTGAAACATTGTTTATATGCTAGTTACTAATAAAATTAAATAAAATTTTAATAGAAATTGTAATTAAAAATAAAAAATAAATATAACAATTTTATTACAAATTAATTAAAATTGAAAATAACAAATATTAATTTAATATAAAATTAATGAAAATTTATGGTATAGAAAGGTGTGTGTTTGGATTTCATTTTAATAAATTTTTTTACATATGTTTATAATATTAAATATATAAATTTATTAATTTTAATATCAAATATTATTTAATATTATTTTAAATTATATAAATTTATTATATTTATATATATATATATTAATATATAATTTATAATATATAAAATTATAATTTATATATATATATGTACACATGCATGCATACATGCTAATTAATTAATCTTATATCTTATATTATTTATTCTATATTAATACTCTTATTAGGCGAACAAGATAGCCTAATACTTGAACAAGTTTGCACTAACAAGTCCTAATCCCTTATCAAATCATAGTAATCAGTCTCAATCTCTTTGTTAGTCAAACTATTGTTATCATTTTCTGTATGAATCTTAATCTTAAGCCAAACTAACTAGTTTTAACTTATTATCAAGTTAGGTAACTGTTATTATTTTTTGTATCAGTCCTAATCTCAAGTTAGATAAAATTATATTAATCTTAAGTTAAGCTATTTTGACATCTCCAAACATCATTAACTTAAAAAGTGAATGTACAAAAGTCTAATGTTCTTTTCTTTAAAAAATATGATTTGGAGGACAAAAAATGGATTCCGAACTTTATAGGAATGAGAAAATCAGGTGAGATGCTAAATATTTAGGTTCTTTTATGTTTTTTTGTTAGTTAAAATGAAAGATCTTAATTAGGTAAAGACTAAAATAATTAGTTCTATTGGTGCATCAATGACTTAGGTTATTGAATTTCATTCATTTGCACAAGATGAATAAAATCTAATGGCTTAAACTAATGATACACTGATTGTACGATTCAAGAAGAAAGTTTTTAACATGGGCTAGTGTTTTTTACAATGATACATTCTGTGTTATAATAGCTACTACTAATGTACACAATGTCAATGGTAAAGGTATTGTGGGAAGTTTATCAAACATTCAACTCTTACTACAGAAAGTTTTGTTAGGGTGTTAGTGAGGAAAAATAGAGATTTATTTCCTAAAAAATTAGGTCATATTTATGTTAACCTAAGTTAATGGGTGGTTTAGGTTTTAAGCATTTCCACCATATCAATCAATCTTTGTTAGCAAAATTATTATGGAGATCGAAGACAGAGAAGACACACTTTTAAGTACAATGTTTGACACCCAAATATACTTACCTTGATGATCATTTTCTTTGATTAGAGTCAGAAGGATGTTTAGGTCTTGGATGAGAATCATGAAAGGGAGACAAGTTATTAAAAAGGGTCGCTACTATTTAATAGGATCTAGTATGAAAATTAAAATGCTAAATGATCTTTAGTTGCCTAAATGTGAAAATTTTATTTCAAAACTAAAAGAGGGATTGATGGTTCATTTTGATGCAATAGTTTCAAGTTCAATGACTTTAAATAAGAGATCATGGAATTCAAATTAAATAATTAATCTATTTAGTAATAATAATGCTAATCATATTTGGGGGTTTAGAGAAGATAAGCTCATTTAGAGTTTATATACCTTAAGTCAATCCTCCACTAAGTTTACCTATAAGTTAATTGCAAAATAGAGCAATCAAGTTTAACAATAAAAAATGTAAAGAGTCTTTTAGAACTCAAATTTATACTAAAGATACAAGTTTGCAATCTAGAAAGTAGTAAGTAAAGTACTCTTTACCAGAGCTCAAATGTCGTACTTGGTTAGCTTCGATAATATTCTATGCTTAGTTTGTATAGAAAAGCGAAAGACTAAAAGTCTGTTTAGTTAGATGAAATGGAAATAAGAAAGAGAATGGCCAATTGTTAACTTTCAAATTATGAAATCTTCATTTCATAGCAAAAGTGATGGAATTGGTCATTCCATCATTCATGAATTGGTTATTTTACACATATATTCTTTATATTTTTCATATATTCTAACATTACCCTTTATTAATATATAATGAGAATACTAATTTTTAAATATTTCTTGATTAAAATATTTTTAATAATAAAATTTAGAATGATATATTTGTATTTATTACAAAAAATACTTAATATAAAAATTTAATAAATTAGAGCTTTCATATTTTTATTTTAGTAAATTTTTTTCTAACTATAATTTTGATGATAAAATTTTTATTATTAATTATATCATACACAATAATAATATTAAATTATTTAATAAGACAACTATTATTTTTATAATAAAAATATTACTATCTTGAATTACAATTTTTTTATTTCATCCTTATGTTATTTTATTATTTATTATACCAAATATAAAAATAAAAAAAATACTTATTTAGTTCTTTAATATACCAAATATAATTATAAAATTCCGGGTCCTCTACTTATTTTAGTTAGGAATAGTATTGAGGATGGAGTATGAATCTAGTAGGACTCGTACAAAGCATTACTAACTGAATTACATATTATTCAAAAGGTATTTTTGGTGTCTTTGTGAGCAGACTATTGAAAGTGATTGTAGCAATTAGCCACTAAAATATATATATTCATATATTGAGCTAACTATGTAAAATTTCTTTTTCTTTTTTTTTTTAATAATTGTCACTTATTGTTGCAAGAATAAAAGTGTGGTGCAGTAAAAGTTGATTGTGTGGGTTAACTTTAGAGAAAGTCTACTTGAACTTTTCATAAAAGCTTTTTCCTTGTATATTTATGAATTAAATTAATTACATAGATAACTTTTGAGATGAGAAATTCAAATTAATTTAAATTTTTAATTTATCATCACATTGGCATGTGATATGATCGTGAATTTCCTAACAGTGATATGATGTGTTGTTTCCATCTTTGAATAAGTTAAAAAATTATTTTATTATTTGAAAAATATTGTTCTGATGTGGTGTTTAAGTAATTGTAACGAGACTCTCAAATGCAAAGTTAGTAAGTAGGAGGGGTACATGATTCTTCCTAATGATTGATATGTTTATTGCTCTTAAGGATACACTAGTTCAAATAAAAAATATTCACTCTTCAACAACCAAAAAGATACAACGAGACATTTTAACTATTTTGGAAAGATATTTTTTAATAGAAAAATTTTAATTATTTGTACATAGATAAAAAGGTGAAATGTTTCATATATGGCTTGATTAAGAAATTACACCCCATTATCATGTGAAAATAATTTCTCTCCAGAATAAATTATATTATTTTTATTTAATTTTTTCCATTTAAAATTAAACAAACAAAAATTTTCTATCACCTTAATATACTATATTCTTACCAAATTTTATCCTCTCAAATGCAATGAGAGCCAATAGAGACAACTCTTTCATTTTTTGCTTTCTTTGTAGAAACCATACAAATGGCATCAAATAAATGTGCCACTTACGTGGGTCAAAACATTTCTGAAAATGTAATTATTAGGAATTTAATTCTTGAAAATATAAAATTATTATATTTCGTCCAATTAGAAATATATCTAGAAATACTATAATATTATATTTTAATTATTTTAAATAATTTTAAAATATTATTTTATTATTTTATTAAAAATTGAATTATTAACAATGGTAAATGGTGGTCGATGATATCACTAGTGATAGAGGATAGTAACAATGGTGATGGATGGTAATTATTGATGGTGGGTGATAATTGATAATATATGATAGTGGATAATGATTAATGCTAATGGTTGATGGTGAATAGTAGTTACTAGTGGTGGATAATAGTGAACGATGGTTACTAGTAGTGGGTAATCACTTATAATGGACACTAACAATGGATGGTAATAGATAGTGGTCAATAGTAGTGGATGGTGATGAATGGTGATTACCAGCAGTGGGTAATGGTGAACGGTAATTACTAGTGATGGGTAGTTACAGATAATGGTAATTGGCAATAGGTAGTAGTTGATAGTGGTCCATAATGATGGATGATGTAAAGAATGGTCATTAACAATAGGTAATGGTGAATGATAGTCAATAATAATAATCATCGATAATGAATGATGGTTCATGATGATCAATGACGATAGATGGTGGTGGATGGTAATTACTAACAATAGGTAGTGATAAGCAGTGGTCACTAGTAGTATATGATGATTGGTAATATTTACTAGAAAATAGGTGGTGTTAGGCAGTGGCTAGCAGTGGTTAATAATGATAGATAATAGTAAAATAAGATATTAATAATAGTAAGTAGGGTTAGTAATAAGTCGAGTTAAATTGTAAGATACTTGAAACTTGATTTGACTTTTAGCTTGATGAGCTAAGTTCATAACCAAATGAGGGATATATGAGTTGAATAATTTAGCTTATATATTAAATAGGCCGAGTTTAAGTTTAGAGATATTCAACTTGATTATATCATAAGCTAGTTTGAATAATATATATAGTTTAAGATTAATTAATATATTTATATTAACAAAAAATTCTTTTATAATATATATTCTAAATTAAATACTTATTACCAAGAAAAAATAGTAAACATAATAATTGAAATTTAATATTTACATTTGAATTTGAATTATAAATAAAATAGAATAATAAATGTAGTTAATGATAGATAATATTAATGTCATTTTCATTTTGGAATCAATTGTATGATTAAAATAAATGTAATTTAAAAATATCTTTTAAAAGAGGATGGAAAGGTGTGAAAACTCTCTAAATGAAAGTTCATATCAAGTATTATAAAAGGTGGATGCAAATATTTTCTAGGGATGTTTAACGGATGGATCAAATTAGATCAAATTGGGCCGAAATCCATTTTGGTTCGATTTATTTAGGCCTATTTTTAAATGGGTCTAAACTAGCTAGTTTGGTTTGATCTGGTCCACAAGCTTATCAGATCAAATCGTAGATCGGGCCACATTTTTTTTTCACATTTTAACTTATATTTTATATTTTATATTTTATTATATTTTTATATTTATTATTTTATTTTTATGTTTATAAATTTTATTTTTATATTCATTAATTTTATTATTTATTTTTATTCTTATTATGCTTAATTATTTTGAATATTTGTATTTAATTTTTTTGATAATTGAATTATGCTTTACATTAAATTATAATATAAAAATAATTTATAATTTTTTTTAAATGTATAGGGGTTGGCCCATTTAGGCTCGCAGATCGATTCATTTAAGCTTATTTTTTAACGAGCATAAATTTCAAATTCGGTCTACATGAAGCTTGCGGGCTTTTAGCCTGTTAAACATCCTTAATATTTTAACTATTAAATAGGAGTGATAATGAAAAATTTGAAGTTGTAGGAATTATAAGATAATAATCGGTTCATACTTCTTAATTAGTTTAATGTTGGTATAACACTTTTTTATATGGTTTTAAAACTTGTAATTTTATTGATAAGTTAAGTCGGACATGTATTAAATTCATGAGTTTTTTAATTGACTTATCTAGTCCAATTTAATTTCTCAAACATTAGTTTAAGATTATTAAGTCAAGTTAGGCCAAGCAGAACTGATTACAAGCTCAATTCTAGTAGAGCTCGAGTGAAAAAAAATTGGTTTGAATTGAATTTGAGCTAAGTCATGAGTTAAACAATATTAGATCAAGTTGAGCTTGAGCTAAGTTAGCTAAGTGCAAATTAGCTTGATTTGACTCATTGCTAACCCTAATAGTAAGGCTTTAATATCATGGTGAATAAAATAATATATTTATATTACTTAACTCATGGGAATCCAATATATTCACCTTCTTTTATGAGAATATTTTAAAGAAATAAATGGAGAAAAATTTCCTAAAAATGTGAATATTTCTTAAAATATTTTTTAATTTGAACTAAATATAAAAATCTTGTGTACTTTTAAAATATTTTTGAAATTATAAGAAAGATTTTATAAATTGAGTACTACCTCAATTGTCAAGGCCTAACTTAATAGTTTTTTTTTCCTTTGTTTCTTACTTTCCAAAAAAAATAATGTACATACCTTTTTTTTGTCATTAATCATTAAAGTGGTATTTGGTTCACAAAATCTTATATTTTTAAGAAAATGCACATTTTTTATAATGTGATTTTTAAGAATTTAATTAAAAAAATGTAACATTTCTATGTTTGATTGATTGCAAATTTTTCTAAGAATATTTTTGCCAGATTCCTAGATATTTTATATTCCTATATTTGATTTATATTTGATATTTTTAAGAATTTTAAGATTATTTTAGAATACCCTTATCCAAATTTTTATTATAAAATATAATATAACATATTTTTAATTAAAAAATATATAAATAATTAAAAAAATTTTAACACCTAATAAATCAAATTATTTCATTTAGATAAGGTATATCCATCTTTAGTTATATTATTATTATTATTATTATTATTATTATTAATTTTTTAATCAGATCAAATTTGAAAAATGAAGTAAGTATAATTTATTTAAGTTATTATTATAGCATTAAATATACTTGACATTTCTTCTTTTACAAAATTATAAAATTTCACTGGTAAATCATTTTCACAATTATGTTTCATATTGGTATTAATTATTAAATTGTAATTTCTTTTCTAATATAAAAATATTATTGCTTTATATTTTTATGTATAAATATGCCTTTTTTTAAAAAGAAATCCCAAGCCTATTATATTAATCTTCAATGAAAGAAATCATATGTATATATGAATGCATTAAAATAATCTTTCAAACATTAAGAATAATATTAGAAAAGAATTCCAGTTAAAAAATTAATATCATTATATTTCATAATAATAAAAATACTTTCAACAATGGAAGTGTATAATTTTAAAAAATTAAAGATTTCAGGTGTAATTCAATAAATAAGTCAAAAAAAGCCAATGTAAGTGACTAAAAAACTTAGATGAAAATGTATTATATTATTATTATTATTGGCTAATTGATTAATGTTGAATGCACCTTATAATTAAGTGGAAGAAGTGCTCAAAAACTAATAAATAGTCAGCTTATACGTAACCCATTTGTAGGATAATTAAAATAAAAAATATAAAAAATAAGGGAAGAAAAAATTGGATAATTAAAAATAAAGTGATAATTATTTTTCAGTTTAAACTAAAAATAATTTAATAAAATGATAAATAATAGATAAAATTAAACATGAAAATAATTTTATTATTTTATTTTAATATTAACATTCTCATGTCACAAGAATTTAATATGCCTAACTCCTCCTAATGGAATATTTTAGGAAAAATTTGAGTTAAAAATATTCCTATGAATATAACATCTTCAAACATCCTATTTTTAAATTTTAAAGTTTAAAACAAATATAAAAATTATAGCATTCTTCTAAAACATTTTCGAAAAATGTTGTAAATATTCAGAAATCAAGCACAGTCTAAGAGCTACGCGACTCTTATTCTTTGAATGGGTTATATGTTCATTTTTGTTCCCTTTAACTTCAAAGCGTAGGATATGATTGAAAATTGGGAAGGCAAAACTCAAAAGTAATAAATTTGTGTTGTGTAACAACAATTTTTTTTTTTTTTTGTGTGTGTGTGTGGAAGAAATTCTTGCCCTGACAATAAGAAAAGCATTCTTACTTCTTGAAATGGTAATTTACCTTTGCACGATAAACATTGATAGGAATGAAAATTTATTTATTTTTTGTTATACGTAGAGTATCGTCGGAATTATTTTTTTTAAACAAGTATGATATTAATTCATGTCTGGATCGGAAGAAGTAATTGGAAAACATCTTCCGACGATTTTTTTTAATTTTTATATTTGATATAGTAAAATAATGTATAAATATTAAAATAGAAAAGAAGAGTGAATGATAATAACATTTTTATTAAAATAATAATTTAACAAAAATAATAGATATCTAGTGAATTTATTAATCAGAATTGAATATTTTATTATATAATTTAAATAATAAAAATATATTTCTATGATTTTATAAAAATATCATGTTTTAAATTCTATTAAAAAAATTCTAATTCATTGATTTTATTTTATATTAAATGACTTTGCACATTAAATAATATTTATTTTATGAATTATAAAAAATGAATTTTTTCAAATTCTATTATTAAAAATATAACTACCAATATTATTTATAAGAATAATTTGAGAACATATATACATTCACATTCTATAGTGCTAGTCAAACAAATTTTTTAATCATATCCATTTCATTTGATGGAAGTCATTATTTCTTTTTGGTTGGTTGAAAATTGAATCAATAATATGTTTGGATAGAGAAGAATGAAGTAAAAAAGGGTGAAAGGAAAAAATTATTGTAGATTTATCAAAATAATGTTTGATTTTTTTTAAAATAGGCATGCGGACCCAAAATTTCTTTTTCTTTTACGTGGATTCAATATGGCCTTTTTCTTTTCTTGAGTCCACAATTCAATATAGTTGAAATTATGGTTGTGAATAATAATCCGGACCTAGAGATGGTAATGGATTGAGTTGGGCAAATCTAACCGACCTGAAACTAATAAAGATTTAAAACATCAAATTCATTTTAAACTAAGGACTCAAACAGGTAATGCTCAATAGAACATCCTTGGATTGAAAAAAATTGTTATTATATTTTTAAATTAAATTTAAAATATATAAGTTTAACAAGATTGAATATTTGATTTCTCAAATTTTAAGTTTTTTTAATTTGATTATTGATTTTAATATCTTACATTAAATTTTTCATAAAATATAAGATTTTTATAGAAAATTTAGAAAAGAAGAGTAATATGTATATTTACATATATATATATATATATTATATTTCTCATTGTAATTTCTTAATTGTATAAATGATAATAATTATAATACATGATAATTATACAAATTAATGAAATTTTATTTTTTTGTTATTGATAATAATTATATATGATAATTATGAATGATCATATTTATTTCTCATCCACATGTATTTTTATTTGACTCATCTATACTACCTATATTAATTTTAAGGTAAATATAAGTTGCATCATTGTTGACTTTATTAAATAAAGATCATGTTAGATTAATTCATAAATAATTATTTATTAATTTATATTTTTATGAGATACTCTTAAATTGTATAAATTAATATTACAAAATAATAAATATTATTTTGAAATATTTTTATAATTTAATATAAACTTAAATATTTTTATATTATTTTATGATAAATAAAATATTTTAATATTATTTATCTTAAATAAACTATCACAATATCCTTATATATATATACATATATATACATATATATATATATATATATACATATATATATTGACCTTCATATAATAATATATTAATTATAAAATATATTATTTAAATAGATTTATGTAATACCTAATAAGGATATAAAACCTATTAAATATTTATAAAAGATAAATTTATGTGTTATATAAATTAATATTATAATGAGTCTAATATAATATTTGAAAATGATTTAAGATTTATTGGATATTTAATGAATAAATTCAAACCTGAACCATTAAAGAGTGAGACTAATATAAGTAAGGCTAATTGAATAAATATCCATTAGTTTAAATAAGATTTATTAGGTATGGATATTTTTGCCATCCCTACTTACACACGTACCAAACGAGCCTGTGAATTTGCTCCGGGTTGATTACTGACTAATTTTGTGATAGCAATTGTTCAATGTTCCACTTCATGTCAACATTGTCGAGCAAAAAAAAAAAAAAAATGTCTTCAAACTTCTTGCAACATACTCTAAGGGATGACCTGTGCATTTTGGTTTAGGATTTAAATAAAATATTATATTATATTGTATAATTTGAACTCTTATTTCTTTTCATTAGTATTTTTTATATACGTACAAATAAATCCTAAATTTAAAAGGAGTCGCAAGAATTTACAATTAATATTGAATTAAATCCTGCCATGATTCACTCTAATTAATACAATTCCAATCTCTTGACTTCTTGACAATAGAATGAAGAAAAATTGAAACATGAGCTTGCAGTATTTTGAATTCAGAAATTGTCCTCATCATATTTTCCTACAAGTGATTATGGGTTCTGAAACCTCTTCTCTGGGGTATAATACTGTTAAGGAGTAATTCAAAGTTCAAACTTGCCGGGAAATTGCAAATGCTCAAGAATTGACCATAGGATTAATTTATAAACCTGCTGAGTAATTGAGGGGATATGTAGCATCTTTGCATCAAGTTTGACTATTTTAATATAAACTTTTTTATAAAAAAATATTTCCAAGAAATGTAGGTGTGCGGCAACGATTTGAATTGCCGTGTGTTGCGGCTGCAATATGGCAAATACCACAGTACTGCAATTGCATTACATTGCAATTATGGTTCTCTTAAAAATCACCGACGTAAATTTGGACTTCGACTTCATGGATAAAATAGGAGATTCTCAATCAGACCATAATTTGATGGCAATATTTTACCTAAACTAAGACTTTTAAAATTAAGCAAACCAAGTTTAACAAAGTGTAGACTCAGTTCGGAAAATACATGTTACATCTTAAAAAAATACTACTTACTTACATAACATCTTCATAATACATAATTATTATATAATAAAAATTGAACTACACTATCCATCATTTATATATTTATGAGCCTGAGTAGAAATAATTGTGTGAGAACCATTGTACAGAAGTATGGCTGCTAAAAATCATTAAATTGTCAACAACGACGAAGAAGACAGATAAAATTAAGAAGCCTGATTAATCTTCGATATATATTCTGGGAAAAAAAATGTTAAAATCATGCTAAGTAGATTTACTCTCATTTATGCAGCGAAGGATGAAGCATTGCTTGGGGGGGGGGGGAATAAAGCTTATAAAATTTTAAATTTGAGCTTGACTATTACGTGAAATTAATATACTTAATATTTTTTAGAAAATAATATTAAAAAATATAACAATAGTTTTCTCTCTCTTTTCACCCTTTTTTTTTAGTAATTTTTTTCTTCAAAAAGAAGAAAACACAATGATATGTGGGATATATTTGGTAATATCAAAGTATTTAGAT
Source organism: Sindora glabra (assembly GCA_020226215.1). NCBI lineage: Eukaryota > Viridiplantae > Streptophyta > Magnoliopsida > Fabales > Fabaceae > Sindora > Sindora glabra. The sequence goes on along the minus strand of CM035232.1, from coordinate 40,141,538 downwards.
CTGAATTTGAAATACTAAATTTGTTGTGTTTGAATAATTTTTAATTTTAGATATTGAATTTAGTTAAAAGATTAAAAACTTATATTAAAAATATTAAAAACTTGTAGAATTTCAAAATTATTCTGGATTATAATTTTATTTATAATTTTTTATATATAAAATTATAATTTTATACATAATTTTTTTCTGAGTGGAAAAGGGAATCTTCCACTCGAGTAATTATTTTCAAGATAGCGTGAGGCGAGCCTAGTATTTTGATTCAGGACCTGTCTTGGCAAAATTGTGTCAGTTTGCTGATCAAAACTTTGCCACACATACTGAGAATCTTGGCCAACCAGCACCAAGTTTCCTGTGCCAAGCATGGCTGCTTAAGCAATTCCATTGCTTGAAGGGCTGCTAGCATTCCATATCTGCTTGTCAGAGGGATCGTTGAGCTAAAGCCAGCCATCTGAGGTCAGTTCAACTTTGGATCCCTTTGGTGCTAAATTTTGTCCATTGGCAGACCAGACAATAGTCCTTTCTGGTATTTTGTTGAACCAGATGGCTAGTAAGAACCCGCCTCCGCCAATATTTTGGAATCCAAAGGCAAAATCTCGGGATGGTGACACCCAGAGAGAGTTATCATTCTGTGCAGTGAGGGAAGAAGCTAATGAAATGTTGCCGTTAGTTTGAGCAATAGTGGAAAATGGAAGCAAGGTAAGTAAGAAAGATAGTAAGAGATGTTGTTCACAAGCCGTTATGTTGGAGCTGTATTTCTGGGAATTAGATTTAACTTGCAAATTGTTCTTTGCTGTGACTAGTGAAGAAAAGTTCGCCCATATGTATTCACCTTAAAGTCAAACACAGTTTGTCCTTTAGTGTTTGCATGTTTATGAGCGGAAAATGCCTAGAAGAACAGCTCATTTGTTATTTAAACAATACAAACAAGATAGTGGCATCTTCCAATGAAGTTTTAATATTATTTTTTGAATTGCAACTAGAAAATACCACGCACTGACTAGTTCAATGAAAATTTTTTCTAGCTAGCCACGACTAAAGAATTCAGGCCGGACAAATCTTCGCTTTGTGAGAAAATAAAGTAGTATGCCTTTTTGTAAGTTGAATGGTTTAGACAATTTTTTTAGTAGTTCCCTACACAGCCAAGTCACGTTTCCCTTGAAAATTAAAGATCTTGATAGTGAAATGATATTGGTTCACCATTAAATAAATTATATGTCATTCTAATTTCTTGCAGGAATGAGTCATTATCCAATTAACTTATTGCAAAGTAGTTGTTAACTGCCAAAACACGCACTTTGACCTCAGAAAAATGAGGAAAGAATAGAGCAACAGGAATGCTTTGTTGGTTGATGTGCCTAATCGATTTGAGTAAGCATTTGTCTGATATTAATTATAGGCTCAATAATTCATTATAGAATTGTTTTGTGTTTGGTTCCATAAGAACCACCCCCTTAGAATATATTTTGTGTCCCTTTATTTATTTTGAACTAATAACTAGAAAGAGTCGGTTTTGTTCCCAGAATTATTTAAATGACGTTACCAAATTTTAAAATGGATTTATCTATAATCAATTCTTTCAAATTATATATCATAATCAATTATATTTAAAATTAATTTTTTTACCATTATACCAAACACACTGTAGATATGGGTATCAGGTCACTAGCCCAAATCATATATAATAAATGGAAGACAAAAATGATCACAAGCATTTTAATGCTACCACCTACACATCTTTGTGATTGTCCGAGTCTTCCACTTTGATCCTCGAATGGCCTTTGAACTTCAAGATTCCATCTGGTTGTTGTTACTGTTGTTTTTCTTTTCATGACATTGCTTCCATATTTTACCATCGGGGAAAACATGTCGCTCTCAACTTCTTTCTTGGCTGCAAACAAACATAGTAACTATTTCTAAGTGTTACCCTCTAATAAAAGTATAAATAAGTTAGACTAAGTTGAGCTTGACCCTAAATAGAATAGGCTTACTTTCTAAATTATTGACTTGAATCTAAAATTTAGGCTTGACTTAATCTATTAAAGAAGCTTAATTTGACCTGTTAGCCTATTTATAAATATAGACTTTCAAATTTGCTAATATATTAAAGTTTTTTTAAAATCTAAATTTGTCTAATAGCCTAATTAGGCCTATATACATATGTATATATATATATATATATATATATATATATATATATATATATATATATATATATATGTGTGTGTGTGTGTGTGTGTGTGTGTGTGTGTGTGTGTGTGTGTGTGTGTGTGTGTGTGTATGTATTAAAATATTTATATTATTTATATGTATAATGTATATTATATATAAATATATCTATAATTAAATAGGCTTATAAATTAAGTTTAAAGAAAAAAAGTCTAACATATTTATTTAAACAGGATAATTTATTAGTTTAAACCTGATTTATTTAGATAAATAGATCAAGTTAGAGTAGGCACTAAGTAGGCTAAACCTTGCACTTTACCTTTTGGTGATTTTGCAATTAGTTTCTAGAAATATTTGAAGATCGATTGTTACTAGCAATCTAGTTCAACAAAATACCTAAAAGAACAATTGTGTGGTGATTAGCCAAAACACAAAATCTAGTAACAAGGGTATCTGAACTTGAACTTGCCTTTGGTAGCATTTTATGGTTTTATGGTCCTACCAAAGAGCAAACATCCATTGCTAGTGCATATTCTTTAGTTATTTCTATGCAAAAATGATGACTTTGTAAGAAATGTTATATATGCACAAAATTTTATAGCTTCATAAAAAATGTTTAGCCATTTCTACTTTTCTTCTAGTTAAATAAATTGCAGAGATAACAGGTTCTTAGGTTGAGAAAGGAGGTATAATGTTGGAGCTTGATGTTGCTGATTACACCTTGCTTCCTACAAAATCAATGATGTTTTGTAATAATAAGTACCTAACTATAAATAGAAGGTTAAGACAAAGTCTAGAGTTGTAAATTTCATAACAGGCTTGCAAGAATCACTTTCTATACTAATCTCTAATTTGTATCAACACTATGTTTGTTATACGACTTACAAATTAATTAATATAAAATTGATAATTACACCATCTTTGTTGTTTTCCTCACTTGATCACATGATAACTAAATGTAGGAAACTAAATATCTTGCCATAGCATCTTCATCCAAAATTGAAGTGCTAATGCCATTAAAATTTCTTTGGCTTTTTTGACATAAACTTCATTAGTAAACAATAAGAGACAAAAATCTAAGACATTATTCCCTTATTGCCTTTTCTGTAAAAAACAATGTCATACACTGTCCTCCATTTCTCTTTAATACTTGTACAAAAGTTGGATTGTTGCACTACAAAAAGATCCATAAATTAATGAAAAAAGCCACTTGCATGCTTGATATAGTTGACATCAGATTGACATATTTTAATGCAAACCGTGTCATATATATGCATAATAATGTGAGGCAACTCTATATGCATGTAGCATTGGTTTAAATCTATGAGCTTACTTGAAAGTTACTTCCTGTCAATTATATTGCAATTATCATGGGTTCTATGAATGAAAATTTTCTTATTTTAGGAACAATGCAAAAACCAACTAATTCCATGTATCAGGAACCACAAGCAGACACTAATGGCTACAATCTCAACAATAGAAGGATGTAGGTCTAACATTAGGGTTGAGATAATAACGAGATGAACGCCCATCTCTTCTCTAAGTAGTCACACTAGTGATATTCAATGCCTTGAACTTTATGGTTTCTTAAGTGTATAGTATGGGCGTGTTGAAAGTAGAGCATTGGCTAATTTAAACTAAGATCAATTATCACTGGGCACCAAGGAAGAGTTAAGTTCTAGAAGTATCTCCAAATGACAATTTACTCTATTTTTCTAATCCTCACCTGTGCAATGATCCATGTTGGAATAATTTATTTTCTAAAAAAATATACATTGAAGAATATTTCAACCATTAAGGAAAATAACATCTTTATTAGCCACTAAAAGTTAACAATGGCATAAATTTTGTTCATAGATTGGTTTTAGGGATAATAAAAGAGGGATAATTTTAGTAGAGAATATAGTAATGCTAATTATATATTAAAATTAGCTCATAATTACCTCAATTTATGAGAAGTTGTAAATTCCCTATATGAGGATGGTTTTATCTTGATTGATTTCATTGGTGCAATTTTAGTTGGTGCCAGGTTATTGGATAGCAGAGAATGGCATACTTGCATAAGAGATTGTTCATTCTTTCTATAAGAAAAAGAAGGGACATCGCAGTCTTATGGGTTTGAAGTTGGATATACAAATTTAGAATTATCTAGTTTTCACCCAAAATTTGTCAAGTAGGTAATGCAGTGTATCACGACTATGTCTTCATTTGAGATGTTTTTGAATGGGAGTCCAATGCTGCCATGCTTATTTGTCTTGTATTCCATTGTACTTTCCAAACTTTATTTAAAGCATAGAGGTAATTGGCCATTCATGGGGTGAAGCTAACTAGGAATGGTCTAGCTATTTCACATTCCATGTTAATCAATGATATAATGGGGTTTTTTTAGGCAAACATAACGGAAGCAGCTAACTTAAGCAAGATCCTAGGATTATATGAAGCATGGTTACGTATGACAAAATAAGCTAAATCAAGCTAGAAATTGTATATAACGAGTTGTAAAATTTGTTTAGAATTGTCTAGTAAATGTTAATTTAGGAGTAGAAATGAGATTGGTACTACCCGTAATAGTTAATTGAAATTCAATATTATTAATATTATTGTTATTATTATTTTAAATAATTTTTTATTTTTTAGTTGAAATAAAATTATATTTGAAAGATAATAATCGCAATAATAAGCCATAAAGGTGAATTTAATATAAAATATTATTTGAAAATTATATTTCAAAACTTCTACTAAAATTAAAAAAAATTATTTAAATTTTTTAATTTATAAATTGTATCTTTAATATAAAATATCAAAAAATGAAAAAAAATTAGTTTTACTTTGATGGAATACATTATTATTATTATTATTATTATTATTATTATTATTATTATTATTATTATTATTATTATTATTATTATTAATCTTGAACATGACTAATATTAAAATTGTAAGAAATAAATCAACACACGTTAATTTTTATATGAAAAAGCCTTAAATATAAAGGTAAAAACATAGGATCTAATTTTAAGAAAATAACTATTTACAAATAAAATAAGTACAAATACTTTGTTAAGTAATTTTATAAATTATAATATGGGGATTTCTCTGGTACACTTTTAATCTATACTTTTAGGTACTAATGGTTGATCTGCAATGAATTTCTTACACCTGGCTCCGAAAATTGTTCCTGCCAATCCCAGTCACAGGAAAGCTAATTAAATAACCAAATTTGCCCCTTGCATGTGCTACCGAAAATGTCTCCACGGAAGATGAAGGACCCACCCAACCAAGGCAAGCACAAGTAAGGAAAATTTTGAAAATTTTTATATTTTAAATTTCAATATCAAAATTATGATTAATTAAAAAATCTATAATAAATGTATAAAATTTCGAATTTATCATTTGCTTCATTTCATACTTTTTTTTACCTGCAGTTATATTGTATTTTTAATAATATATTCTATTATTAATATTTATTACTTTATAATTTACATATTATTTTTCTTCTTTTTAAATTTTATTTCTTTTTCATATCCATTCCTATTATTATAATTCAGTCACTAATATCACTATGAATAATATAAATAAAATATTATATATTTTATTTTTATTATAATAACATTTTATATACATTAAAATTTTAATATATAAACTATTAATTAAATAAATTAATTATATTTTATTTATAATGAAAATATTTGAAAATGAAAATAAAAAATATATTTTTTATTTTTTATAAATACTTTTTAATATATAAAGCATCAATCAAATTAATTAATTTCATATATATTCCTTAAAAAAGTGCATTAAAATTAAAATCAAGTGTATATTATTTAAAATTTGTCTATATTTTGATGTTGTGAGTTTTTATATAATCTATCTCAAATGAAATATATACTAAGTAAAATTTTATCAAAATTTTACGGCTCACATTACATTTTTTTTAGGGTTCACTTTTATAATCCTTAACTCAATTGCCAATATCATTAAAAGTATAAATATAACATTATATATTTTCTATTTATTATAAAATTATTTTAAATAAATACAAGATTTAATTTAACAAAATACTTAACTATATATTTTATATTTAACTTTTATTATTTTATAACTCATGCACTATTTTTCTCATTTTACTTGTTTCATTGCATGTTTTTAAATTTTATTTTTCTTATTTACTTTTATGGCCTATAATTCAAATTAAAGATGTTAAACAAACCTATTTGATCTATTCATGAATCGGTCATAAAGGGATAAAATTGGATTTGATTTATGAAAATTGTAGACTTCTTAAATAGAAATTTGAGTTCTATGCAAATTGCATCCACTAACTTTTTCTTTTCTTTTCTTTTTAAAAAAATAATTAAACTTTTTAAAATAAATTTAAAATTAAAATGATAATTATAAATTTAAAAATCACATATTTAAACATTTTTAATGTACATCAACAATTCAAGATTAAATAAATTATAATAAAATTTGTTAACTTTAATATTATTAATTTAGAAATAAAATCATTAACTTAGAAACAATTCATTTAAGTTGAGTTTATTTCAAAGATAAAAAATTGAGTTTGAAAGTAAGTATTAAATTAATTTATTGAAGATTTTTATAGTAAATTAATTCAATTTAAAGATATATATATATATATATATATATATATATATATATATATATATATATATATATATATATATATATATATATATATAAGAGAACACGAATAAACTATAAACTACTTTATTCAATTGTATGAACTGCGGATTAGATTGATTTATATTTGTATTTAAATAGACTCATTTTTTACAAGTTGTAATTCATATTTTTTATGGACCTAAGTCTATTTTAATGGCTTTAGTTTAAATGTTAATATAAGTAATATAGATATAATAAAAAAAAATTTTATTATAAAAATAATTTAAATCTTTATTATAATAATTATTATGTTGAAAAAATAATTTAATTTTCATTTTTATTAAAATAAGTATATAATTATTATTTTATTATTATAATTATTATCCTATCTATTTATTATTATTTATTGTTACTATTGCACTAATATTATTATTTTTATTACTAATATTTTATCATTTATCAGAATTTATTTATTTAATAATATTACTATTTTTAATTATTAATATTTTTATTATTATATTAGTATTTATGAATATTATTTTTTAATATTGTTAATTATTTGTATATTATTAATTTTTTATTATATTTATTATTATAATTATTATAAATTATTTATTACTATTTAATTAACATTATAATCACTATTACTAATATTTTATTTTTATTGTTTATTATTTTTTAATTAATTATTAAGACTTAAATATTATTATTTTTTAAGTGATATTATTAATGATTATTATTTAATGAATATTTTTATTTTAGAATTTTTTTATTATTGTTGTTAGATGTCATAAAATTAAAATTAAAATTAAGATAACAAAATTCCTTGATAAATTCAAAGGAATTGTTATTTTCTTATTGGGAGTAATTTCATTAAGAAGAAAATGAAGGTAAGGAATAAATTTTTTTTGAATTAATCACATATAAAGGGAATCGAGATCTATAATCTTTTATTACCCCTAATTAAATAATTCTTAATATATAAAATATTTAAAATTTATTATTTACAAAATTGAATATTTGAATGTAAAAGAAATGTAATAAATTAAAATATAATATTATTATAAAATATTTTTTCATTTATACACATAAATTAATTCTATTTGAAAGAATATTTAAACCATTATATTAATAAAAATTGCTAATTTTAAATCATTATTTATAAAGTAATTCTTGATGTCTGTTATCTAATCAACAAGAGGGCAAATTTGATAAATTATCAATTTATGCTCTTTTTTCCTTTATTGCTTCAACAGACAACAAGATTTTTCAATCAACAATTAAGATGTATTCTTTGTATTTGTAATGGTTGAGATTATATATGATTATGGTACTCAAAATTTTGCAATAAGTATGATAGAATTCCTTTTTTTTTTTAAAAAAAAAGAGAGGAAATAAACAGAATCAGGTACTAGAGATTATTCTGCATTATCCTACTATTTACATCAAGAGAAATAATGTCCAAAAGCCTTCAAAGGAACATTATTCAAAATGTGTAAAATATTATTATTACTATTAATAATTTTTATTGAATAACCGACCAAACTATTGACCTCCCTATAAATGTACCGGACATTCTGCACTTCCAAATGGGATATTTTGGGTACTCTTTCTTAATGTACTCATTGTATTTTCAAAGTTGAAATGTCATTTGGAGCTTACACATGTAAGGCTCTTTCTGATCTTTTTTTCCATTTTGACAAAACAAATTCTAACTTCCCATATTTGCCCTTCAACAAAATGAGGGGCATAACAAATTCTAAATTTCCCTTCACCTTAGTTTTTTATTCTTTCTCTGCAATTTCCAATTCTCTATGTAAATCTATTATTTATTTTTGAGATTTTTTAAATTAATGGTAACAATATTCTTCTTTTCATTTTTTGTTTTATTATTTTGACTAAAATATATATAATCCTTTATATTATATTTATGTTAAAAAAATTCACACTTTAATATTGTAAAGAGAAAGTGCTCAAGATGTAATGAAATAAAATAAAAAATAAAATATTTTATAAAAATGTTTATGAAATAGTTTATTTTAAATATAATTAATTTAAATAAATAAATTTTAAATTAATATTTCATATTTGATGATATTTGAATATTAACTTAAAAATAAAAATTATTAATTTTAATTAATTTAAAATCAATTTTGGATGCAAAATCAATTTTAAAAATATAGTTTTGTGCAATTAAGTAAATTAAAAAATAATAGTAAAAACCTCTCTAACGTTAAACGTTTAAAGGAAAGATAATAGAGAAAAATTGTATATAAGATATGCAATTTAAATATTTAATTGATTTTTTAAAAATATCATAAATATTTCATGTATGAAATATAATAAAGGAAATTATATAAATTTTAATTAAAATAATAAGAGAAAAGGTTTCAAAAGAAAAGGAGCAAATTACATTATATTTAACAATAGGTGACTAAATTATTCAAGATAAAGTTTTAATAAAATTAGAATTTTCTAAAAGTAACTTAGTCTTTATTAAATTGAGTTAAAATTTGGATGAGCAAGAATCATTTCTAATACACATAAATTTTTTATTAAATTCTAGATAGAAAATAGTTTAAATAAATAAAATATTAATAATTAAAATTATAGATAAATAAATTATAATATTTAAAATTATAAGTAGATTAAGCGAAAATATATATATATAAATAAAATATAATTAAAAAACCTTACTATTATTAAAAACTTTAGAAGTAAATAATACATTTATAAGTAAAATTGGAAGATAACAGAAAAATTTTGACAAAAAAAATTAAAAAATAAAAAATGATAAATACAAGGTAATATCTTAAATAAGATAAAATAATCCATTAGCAATATCATAGAAAAAATAAGCTATTAGCAGTCGTTAGACTTTAATTACCTAAAGATGAAAACAAGTTAGCTAATTTACCCTTTGTTTAAACAATGACGGATATAATTGTTGCCCAAAATAGATAATTGAATAGAAATTTTTTGACATAAAGTCATCTATTGTCTTAAACAAGATTTGAGCAAAGAGAAGAAAAGATATATAAAAAATTATATATATATAATTTTTATAGTATATTTAATTTGAAATGAATTAATGTATTAAAATTTCATCTTCTTTGTATTTATTTAATTACATGTTTTTCATTTTTTTGTGTTTATACCTATTTCTATTAATTATATCTCAAATGTTAATACTACGATGATGATATATTTTATTTTTGCTATATAAATATTTTAAATATCTTATTTCTCTTCGTTTTGTATTACCTGCTTCACTGTATATTTTTTATATTTAGTTATGTTATTTATAATTCATATATTAATATCATTGAAATAGTATAAATATATAGTGATATATTTTATTTTAATCATAAAATAATTTAAAAGTTTAAAATTTTAATTTAAATAAATAATTTAATTAGATATTTAAATTTTAAATTTTATTACTTTACAATAAAATGTTAGGCACTATTTTTTATTTAATTTTATCATTTCATTTATTTTCATATCAATTAATATTATTTGTAACTTAAATACTAATATTACTAATAATATAAATATAAAATAATATATTTTATTTTTATTATAAATATATTTTAAATTATTTAAATACTTAATTAAATCAAACTACTTAAACATATATTTTATTTTAAAACATTATCAGTCTTCATGGTTGATGCACTATTTTTTTTATTTGTTGAATTATATATTTTTATTTTTTCCTTATTACATTTTCATTCCTATTATTTATAGTTCAAAATAGTGTACTTATATAACATAATATATTTTATTTTCACTATAAATATTTTAAATAAGCTTAAACTTTACAATTCGTATTCTAATATTACTAAGTAATATAGATATAACATAATATAATTCACTTTCATTATAAACTTAATTTTAAAAAATTAAAAATTTAATATACAATGCATTAATTGAATTAATTAATTAATTGTATGATTATTCTACATTTTAATGAATATATTTAAAAATTAAAATTAAAATTAAAATTTTATGTATTTAATTTTTGCTAATTGTCATTTAATATCAATTTTTAAGCACTTTATTTGAAATTAAGCATATATTAATTGAAATTTTGTCAATGTTTTATAATTTACATGCACTATTTATATTACTTTATTGATTCTATTGCATGTTTTTCTTTTCACATTGACTTCTATCGTTTAGAATTCATTTGCTTAAATTAGTAAAAAATATAAATATAATATAATATATTTTATTTTTATTATAAAATAATTTTAAATAAATTTAAATTTTAATATAAAAAGTGTTACTTAAATTAAATAATTTAATATTTTTAAATAAAAGTATTTGAAAATTAAAATATTTATTTATTTAAAATTTATCAATATCTCGTTGGTATCAATGTTGAGTTATACTTGAAATTAAATATACATTAATTAAAATTTTATAACTCACTCTAAATTTATAGAATGTAAAAAATTTATTATTCACAAATAAATGTATGACTATAAAAGAAACATAATAAACTAAATTCTAAAATTATTATAATATATTTTCTAAAGGAAAAATGCAAATATCTCCTTCAATTCTAGAGTTATTATATTTTTCCCTTTTTAACTATAGAAATTTAAAAATTATCCCTTAAGCTTTATAAAAATTGAAATCAAGACTCATCAATCGCTTAATTAATTATTTTAACAAATTATGCTATTTTTTATAAATATTCTAAACAAGAATCACTATGTTATAATATTTTTAATCATTTTTAACATATAATTTATGTTATATAATTAATGTAAATTAAATTATGTATAAAACTTTTAACTAAATATTTATGAATGCAGTGCAAAATTATTGTAAAAAATAACAAAATAAATCAAATTTTATAATGTTATGATTCTTATTTTAAAAATGTCATGAAAAAATTATATAGTTTGATAAAATAATTAATTGAGTATACGATAAGTATTAATTCTAAGTTTTATAAAATTTAATAGGGTGATTTTAAAATTTTTAAAATTAAAGAAAATAAAATTTAACTATCTAAAATTTAATAGAATATTTTATATTTTTCCTTTTTTTAAGTTCATTCACAATAAATCAATTCTATTCTTTAAATCACAATATTAATAAATATTTTCTAATTAAATGTTTCAGATCATTCTTCACTAAGCAATAGTTTTAAAATTAAAACAGATTGTTTAAAAGTAATTTCGAAGCCATTTTTTAATGCAAGAGGGCCAAATAGACAAATAACATTATGATTCTCTCTCTTCATTTATTGTCACAGTGGATAATAAGTTTTAATAATGAACTATTCAAATGCATTTTTTAAATTTGAATGGTTGAGATTTGCTGTTATTACAGTACTCAAAATTTTGGTCTGATTACTGTAAAATTCCCCTTATAATATTCCTAATCTTCACTTCTTTCAGCAGATGATGGTCTATCTTTTTTATCAAATGATGGTCCATCTTCTCTAAAATTATTTAATTGTCTATCTTCCACATCCTACTAATCCTTTAAACAAATGATCATCTTTAAGCTCTTGTGACTCATTGATAAATGTTTGTCATAAAAAATTTGCTCACTAAGAGAAAATGTATTTTTCGATACCACTAAAGACATTAAAAGATTTAGTATATTATAACTCATAAAAGAAACTTCAAAATATTGTGTTCTTTGTGTTTTCTTCTATTCTAAAATATCAAAATTTAACATATTAGTTATAATAAGTAAAAGTAAATAGGAACTAAGCTCATTGTTAACTAAAGGAAAATTATCGATTATACATAAGAAGTTATTATATCCTCCAAGACATGATATAAATGTTCTTGAAAAAGATGAAGAATGCATACATAAATGTAAAGAATTAAATTTACCATTATATATATATATATACACACATCCGTGCAAGGAATTATTTACATTATTTATATATGACTCTACATCAAATTTATATTACATATTCACATGATATTTATTTAATACATTTTTCACTCCTAATTCTTTTAAGTTTAAGATCCATAATTATAGCTATAATATATAAAGAAGAAATATCTCTAAAATATTTATTCCATTTTGATAAGCATTCATTAATAATAATATCAAAACCATCAATACTTTTAAATTTTAAAAAATGAAAAACTATAATTAAGCAAAACCTCAAGCATTGAATGAGATATAGGATAATAAGAAATAGATAAAAAAATTAGTTGTTCTATAAAATATTTACAAAATTGTAAATAAATTTTTGCCCTTTCGTATTTAACATTTTTAAGGTGATGATTATCTTATATTTTTATTGAATAAAAAGTAATCATCATATTTTTATACTTTTACATGTTAAAACTAGAGTTTTATTATCTACAAACATCTTGTTGAAGTATTTTAGGTTTCTTAGATATTTACACACACAATTATTTTCAATCATAGTTTTTATCAACTGATGATTTGATAAATAAAATCATATTTTTAAGATTTTATACAAGCATAAAAATTATTTTTAATGCATCTTGAATAATTAAATTAAAATATGGCATGCACATTTAAGATGAAAAAAATTGAGCATTAAGAATAGGATTTAAAGATGGAGTTAAAATTTTAATAACACTAATACTATTAGATACATTAGCAATAGTAATTGAAAATATTTTATCGAATATTGTGTGCTCATTACAACTATTTACTACATAAAAAGTAATAGTTGCTGTATTATATGGTGATGGAAAAGGTTTAAAATAAATTATTCTTTTATGTAAAATCAATATAATGAGTGGTTATACAAACTTAACTTATTTAGGATGGTGATGTTTAAATATCAAATGTAAGTAAAATTTTACTTTTTGAATTTTTTTTAGAAAAATTGCTAAAATCATTTTCTTTTCACCAAATATTTTTTGCAACTTATTAACATTAATGTTCTTATTTATGCCACATTATTGGAAATTAAAGTGTTAAAGAAACATATTAAGTTGAGGACAATTTGCTAAACCAAAAAGTATTTCAATATAACAAATTCATTTACACAATGAAAAACTATCTTGGTTAGATCTATTAGGATTTTTTATGAGTGTTCACAATATCCACATATTTAGAAGAGTAATAACATCTTAATGAAGTAGTATCAATGTAGCAATCATAATTATAAGATTTTGGACAATATTTACAAAATGCATTATCTACATTATTTATCTTTTTTAGATTAAAATGATTTCAAATATTAGAACTTTTTAATCTTTTTTTTCTAAATCAGTTAAAGATAAAGGATTGTTTACATTCTTACAACTAGAAGCACATTGTGAAGAAAAGAGATGTTGAGGAGGAATATGAGAGGATGTGAACTTAGGTGTGTTTTAAAAAAGTATTTATAAATTCATTATTTAAAAAATTAGTAGCTACATTACCTAAAAAATTTTAGTTATCTAAAACTCTTTGCATATAATTAGAATAATTCAAATTCATAGTTGAACTTAATAATAATAAAAATAATATCAACAAAAAGGGATTACTAATATAAAAGTTAACAAAAATGAAAATTATGAAATCAATAATAATACTATAAGAATTAAATATTATAAAACTAAATAACAATTATAAAAAGTAAGCAGAGAGAATTAAAGAACTTCACCAATGGCCTTTTGTATGAGAGGGGAACTAAACAATTTGAAACTTTATGCACTACCTTCAACTTCTCACTAAGTTGAAAATTTGGACACTTATTTTAGATAGAAACTTTAAAGACTATTAAATATTGAAGAGAGAAAAATGATAGCTTGTGCTCTGTTGTATAAATTTAATTTAATTAGGGGAAGTATTCATATAACACTAAAAATATTAAAAAAATAACTGTTGCTTGCAGGTAGGTAACTATTGCAATGCAATGCTGGCTATTACATTGCAAAAGGTGGCCAATTTGACTCACTTAGTCTCATTAACCTAGCTAAAACCCCTAACCAAATTGCCAAGAGTGACAACATTATGGGTGAAGCAAAATTGCCGAAGAGTTATTGTGGTTGATAAAATTATGAATGATAGCATTACGTTTACATAATTATAGAATCATCAATATGAGTGACAATTACACTATTATAGAATCAACAATAATGTGAGAGTTATTATAGTAGCCAAATAAAATTGCTAAAGAAATACCAATTTGACTTTTGGCAATAGCATAAATTACCTTAAAAGTGAATGGTAATAACTTCATTTTATTTATATTTTATTCATGATAGATATTTTTTATTTTTACAATTTTATGACTTTTTTTTGGTGATTTATGAATGTTTTATTTTTTAATATTTTAGTCCATTCAAAAATATGTTAATATGTTTCATCCTTATTTTCTTTTCTATATTATCGTTATGCATAATATAATATAAATTTGGACACATAATATATACATAGTATACTACTTGAATTGAAATATTATTTACAGTGTTAGTTACTAATAAAATTGAATAAAAATTTAATAGGAACTATAGTTAAAAATAAAATTTAAATATAAGAATTTAATTGGAAATTAAGTAAAATTATAAACAACAAGATCTAATTTAATATAAAATTAATGAAAATATATGGGATAGAAAGGTGTGTGTTTGGCTTTGATTTTAATAAAATTTTTAAATATATGTTGATAATGTTATATACATAAACTCATCAATTCTAATATTTAATATTATTTCAAAATATATAATTTTAATATATTCATATATATTATATAATTTATAATATATTAAAATTATAATTTTTTAATATATGTGTATACACACATGCATACAAATATACATGTATAATTAGTTTTATATTAGTTATTCCATATTAGTACTATTACCAAGTTAATATGCTATCTTAATAGTTTAACAGGCTTGCACCAATAAGCCTTAATTTTTTACTAGGTCAAGGTAATTAGTCTTAGTTTCTTACCAATTTAAATTTATCATTTTCCATGCTAGGTCTAATCCTAAGCCAAGTTAATTAATATCAATATTTCATCAAGTTAAGCCACTATTATTATTTTTTTGCACTAGTTCCAATCCCAAGCTATGCAAAATTATACAAATCTTAAGCTAACTTATTAGACTCAACCTATTTTGATGTTTCTAGACATGATCAACTTAAAAAATGAATGTGCAAAAGTCTAGTGTTTTCTTCTCCAAAAAAAATATTATTTAAAAAAAAAGATTTTGGGCTTTATAAGAATGAAAAAATTAGATGATATGCTAAATATTTGGGTTCTCTTATGTTTTTATCTAAGTCAAAGTCAAGAGATTTCAATTAGGTAAAGACTAAGACATATAAATTTTATTAATACACTAGTGATTTAAGTTATTGAGTTTTATTCATTTGTACAGGATGAATAAAATCTAATGTTTTAGACTAGTAGTGCATTGATGCGACCGGTGCATGAAAGCCTATCCCTTTTAGTTATCTAATGGAGAAAAAAATAGATTGTATGGTTGAAAGAAAAAGTTTTTAACGTGGGTTGGTCTATTTTATAGTGATACATTCTATGCTACAACAACTACTACTAGTGTACACAATGTTAATGCTAAGGTACCACTAGAAATTTGTCAAACACTTAACCCTCATTATAGAAGGTTTTTGGTAGGGTGTTAGCAAGGAACAACAAAGATCTTTTCCCCCTTAAAAATTGGGTCATATTTATGTCAACTTAAGTCAATAGGTGGTTTAGGTTTTAAGTATTTCCATCATACGGATCAATCTTTTTTAGTGAAGTTATCATGGAAGCTAAAGATAGAGAAGGAGACCTTTTAAGTACAATGTTTGATGCCTAAATATATTTGCCCAAATGATCATTTTATTTGATTGGAGTTAGGAGGAGGTCTGAGCTTCTATAGGAATTATTGGAGGGGTACAAGTTACTAAAAAGGTAGTTACTAATTAATGAGATTGGTATGAAAAGGAAAATGCTAAAAGATCTTTGGGTGCCTAAGTGTGAGAATTTTATTTTAAAACTAAAAAAAAAATTTTTACAGATGATTTTATTGTGGTTGCTTCAAGTTTAAATAAAAAAATGTAGAATTCAAATTTAACAGCCTATTTATTTAGTAATGAGAATGTTAATTATATTCAAGGGTTATTTGGAGATGATAAGCTCATTTGGAGTTTATTTGGTAATAATCTATGCCTAGTATGCATGGAGAAGCTAAAGATTGAGAATGCATTTGATTGGATGAAATGGAATGAAAGAGAAATGAGAAAGAGAATGGCTAAAAATTTATTTAGTATACACTATGAAATTAAAATCCTTATTTCTTAGGAAACGATCATTTCATCATTTATTAATTGATTTTTTTACATATATATTTCTCATATTTTTCATATATTTCAATATTATCCTTTGTTAATATATAATTAAAATATTAATTTTTGAATATTTTTAATTAAAATATTTTAATAATTATATTTTTAATAATAAAATGTAAAATATGACATTTTTGTATTCATTACCAAAAAAAACTTAATATAAAAACTTAGTAAATTAGAAATTTTATATTTTTATTTTAAAATTTTTTACCGATTATAATTTTCATGAAAAAATTTATATTATGGTAATTTACATCATATATCTTGATAATATTAAATTATCTAACAAGATATTTATTATTTTTAATAAAGATATTATTATCTTTAACTACACTTTTTTCATTGAATTCCAATATTATTTTATTATTTTATTGTATCAAATATAAAAATAAAATGAAATATTCATTCAAATCTTTACAATACTTAATATAATTATCAAATAAAAATTTTATTTCATTTTAATTTTTATTCAATTTCATTCAACCAAATGAGTTACATCTCCTTCGGGGTTACCCAATTGTTTGTATGCTATGGTTCATGGCTTGGGGAGTTCGAATCACTGATCTCAAGGTGTGAAGTGCGGTGGACTTCAAGGAAAAGATCCTACTTGGCAGTAATCATCTGGGTATCATAGCTAATGCGGTTTCGCATCAGCGAATGTTGCTATATTCATGGGGGTGGTTACTCGGCGAGTGCGGGTAGCATACAGCGAAATTAGGCATTTTGTGGTTGCCCTTGATTTGGTATGCGGAAAATAGAATTCAGGCTTTGCATGATGATAGGTGGGCTAGTTCAAGAATGGTTCGGTCCAACCTAATTTGATCCATCCAAAATGGATTCCGTTCAGTTATTAAGTTAAATGTGGATGCTTTATAAAAAAAAAAAATATATATGGATGCAAGTTGGCACAATGGAAAGTTTGCAATGACTACTTTTTTTTTTTAAAAAAATACAAATTATTTCCTTCAAAATATGAAAATCACCATTTAAACTTTATAAAACAAAGAAATAATACCTATTTTTTATTTAATTAACTATTTTATTATATTATGCAATTTTTATCAAGTTTTGAAGCAAAAATAAAATATTAATTTATTTTGTTATTTTTTAACATATAATTTCACACATTATATACAAGTATTTAATTAAAACTCTTTATATATAATTTAATTTTATTAATTATATAACATAAAAATTATATATAAAAAATTAAAAGATCAACATATTATAATATTTTGACTATTATTTAAAAATATAATAAAAAATATATAGTTTAATATAATGATTCTCAAATTTTCAAAATAGAAAAATAGTAAAATCCAACCATTTCTTAGCTTGAATAAACAATTTACATTTTTCTTTTATTTAATGATAAAAATGATAATTTATTTAATGCATACGCTAAAATACTAGCTCTTATGCCTATCTTGGTTAAGAATATTATTGGAGATGTATTATGAATATAGTTAGATTCCTATGAAGCATTACTTTCAAAAGACATTTTTTATGTCTCTTAATTATCCAAGGAAGGGGATTATTGAAAGTAATTGTAGCAGTCCACTATTAAAATATGTGTACTCATATGTTAAGTTAATTATGTAAAATTGCCTTCCTTTTTTTTTCTTTTCCTATAATTGCCATTCACTGTTATAAGCATAAAGTGTGATGGAGTCAAGGTTGATGGTATAAACTAATCTTAGAAAAGACCTGCTTGAATTTCTTACAAAATTGTTTTTTTCTTGTACATTTATGAATTAAATTAATTACATGAATGGTCCATGAGATAAGAAATTCAAATTAATTTAAATTTTTAATTTTTCACCACACTTACATGTGATATTATCAATTATATGTTGTTTCCATCTTTGAATTTGTTAAAAATTTATTTTATTCTTTAAAAAATATTGTTTTGATATGGTGTTTAAGTGATTGCAATAAGACTCTCAAATGCACAGTTAGTAAGTAGAAGAAGTACATGATTCTTCTTTGTTAGTAAGTAGAAGAAGTACATGATTCTTCTTTATATTGATAAGCAGTTCCTATAATATTCATATGACATCACAATCATTGTAATATTAAATCATCTTTGATCTATAGGGTAAAATACGTAATTACCTATATATAATCATGATCGTACCTATAATTAAATCACTTAATTTTGATATGTTATAGGTATAAATTTTATTATTTTTAAATATTTTTATTTTATTATTTATAAAAAATTTTATTTTATTATTTTTGAAACATTTCTTTAAAAATGATTATAATATAACTATTGAGATAATAATATAAAAGAAAATCATTTTAAATAATTTTATTTATTTATTTTAAAAATATCAAATCAATTATTTTTATTTAAGAGTATTAAATTTGTTTAATTTCATGACTAAATCTGAAATAAGAAATATTGGTATAACTTTGTGGCCAAATCTAAATAAAGAAATTATTTGAAAAAGTTGAAATCATAATTTTTATATTATTTTATAATTTTTAAAGTATCAAATTTGTTCATCTTCATCACTAAATCTGAATAAAAAAATTGTTTAAAAAATTAAAATCATAATTTTAATATTATTTTACTATTCTTAAAGTATCAAACTTGTCTAATTTCATGATCAAATGAAGAATTTTCATGATGGATATAAGACACAATATTTTTTGAATAATAAAGACACAATATAAATTATAAATGTGTGTGATAGATATAAGATAATTTTTAAGCAAATAATATTGAATTTTTTTAATGTAATTGTTTAATCCAATTTAATTTTAAAATTATCTCTTCAAAAATATTAAAATGGGTTGAATTTTTAGATTATTTTAATTTATCTTATCATAGAAATTATACAAAAATAATACTTTAACATTATATATTAAATAAATAAATTATTAAGTTCTTTTAAAAGAAACAAAATAAGACAAAAAGAAAAAATAGAAAAATAAAAATGAAAAAGAAGTGGGATGAGATGGCCATAAGTGTCATCCTGTCCCATCCCATCCTCTTTTCTTTTCGAATGCTCCCTTTTTCTCTTCCCTCTTATAATTGTGGTCTCATTTGCCTTTTTTCTTTTAACTTTTTTTTCACATTTTTTGAACTTTTTTTTTTCTTCTTTCTCCTCTACAATTTTAATGATGCATCATATAGCAAAATGCTTGTTTTTACATTTTTTTATTTCATCATTTAATTTTTTTATCTCTTCATTTTTGCTATGACTCCACTTTGATTAAATAAAGAAAATACAATGTATATTTTAAAAATGATAATAAAAAAGTTTTTATTCTTGAAGTCGTATCTAAGTTCCAAACAAGCAAGAATTTTGATATTTTAAATATGAGATTTTTGAGAAAGAAGACAAAAGAATGTGAATCTATCTCAATGAGTTTTTCTTTTACTATCTCTCATATTTTTATATTTTTTCTTTTTTAATTATTGCTCTCTTCTTCCGTCTATCTTTAATATTCCTTTTTATTTGCCTTCTCTCTTTGAAATTTTTGAATGCATTTCTTTTTTTTTCTTTTTTTTTTTTTGAAAATTTCTCTCCCTAACCCCTAATAAATGAGTTTGCCTTGACTTCTATAGATGAAATCTCTGCAATTATATTTGCATTTATCCTATAATTAATATATATTTCATCTAATCCTTAAGTAAAGCATTGTTGTCAAGCTATCTTTTCTTTCAATTTTTTTTTCAATTTCTATTTTTATTTTTATTAAAATTTTATTATATTATTATTTGGACGAAATTGGATTTCAACGGGGGCGATATATAACATCCTCGCATCAAGTTTGTTTAGCGTAAATGAGAAAATATTTCCAAGAAGTGTAAGTGTGCTGCAACGATTTGAATTGTGGAATATTTACGAGTCCAAGTAGAAATAATAGTGTGAGAACCATTGTGTAGAAGCATGGCTGCTAAAAATCATTAAATTGTTGACAACTATGAAGAAGATAGATAAAATTCAGAAGCCCGATAAATCTTGGATATATATGTTTGAAAACAAAAGCTAAAATCACGTTGAGTGGAATTACTCTCATATACACCTGGTCAGGGGCGAAGGATAAAGTTAGGGCCGTAAAACGGACGGACCAGACCGGATACGGACTGGTCCGTTTTAGTCCGGTCCGTTTAGGTCCGGTCCGTTTTACCCGTTAAAAAAATGGACTAAATGTAAAAATTCAATATCCGGTCCGTATCCTTAAGGATATGGACCGGTCCACAAATTTTAACTGTAAGTCCGCGGACCAGTCCGTATCCGCCCGGTCCGTACGGATTTTAGTCCACCCGGACTAATCCGTATTATCCGTAAAAAAAATAGACCAAATTTTTGGTGATCCAAGTCCGTAAAAATTCGTAAAATCTGCGGACCGGTCCACGGACTTCGGTCCGTTTTACACCCCTAGATAAAGTATTGCTTAAAAGAGCCAAATAAAGCTTACAAAATTTTACGCCTGATCAGAGGCATAGGATGCAGTTTTTTTTGGGGGGGGTAATAAAGCTTACAAAATTTTAAATTTGAGCTTGGCTTATTATGTGAATTTAATATATTTTATGATTTTTTTAGTAAATAATATTAAAAATATAACAGTAATTACCTCTCTCTTTTCATTTTTTTGGTAAATTTTTTCTTCAAAAAGAAGAAAACAAAGTGATATTTACGATATATTTAGTAATATTAAAGTATTTAGGTTTGAATTTGAAATATAAAATTTATTGTGTTTGAATAGATTTTAATTTTAGATACTGAATTTAGTTAAAAGATTAAAAAATTATATTAAAAATATTAAAATCTTGTAAAATTTCAAAATTATTCTAGATTATAATTTTATATATACTATATATCAAAATTTTAAATGATATGATACATATCATAAAAATAAAAATAATATTGGATATATTTATCTAAAAAATCTTATCAAAACAAGAACAATTACGCTGAATGAATACAACAAATTTTTTACTTAATTTAATATTTAATCTTAATAAATTAAAGAAATAATACTTAATTTAATTTAAATTTGAATCACTAAGTGTTGAAATGGTATTTTCAAGTACATTCTTACTTATTATATCGTCTCTTACATAATTTTTAGAGAGGGCCAAACTATTTATATTTTCTCACAAAAAAATTTATGTGTAAATTTTTTTAAAAAAATAAAATTGAGGGAGATGTAAATTATGACCCTTTGTCCTTATGCCCAATAATAACTTTTTAAAACTTAAATAGTAATTATCCTAAACTTATATAATAATTTTTTATAATAAGAAGTGAGAAATATTTTAAAATTTTTATTATGAAATTACTACTTGAATTTAAAAAAGTTACAACATGAATTTATGAAAATTACAATTGAATATGTACATCCATGTGTTGGAAAACCAGAAGAAATATAGAAAAAACAGAAATAGGAACAAAAACAAATATAGAAATAGATATTCAATACTAACTACAAAAGTTATCCCTCTTCTTTGAGATCTCCATTTACGAAAGGTTGAAAGATATCCATTTATAAATATTCAATACTAATTACGACTTAAAATATTACATTTCATATTTTTTAAGTTAACCAAATTTAACACAATTCTTTTCTTCTACAACACATTTTTACCAACTCTTTTCTTCTCTTTGACAAAAAGTATAAGATATATTTCTTAAAGTTTTTTTTTTTTTTCTGGATTAGCTATTTCTAACAACATGACTTCCTTTGTTGTGTCTTTAACAGAATTATAAATGTTACCTCTTGTTACTTTTAATTTTTTAAAGATTGATCTCACAACAACCATAGCAATAATGATGACAACGATGATATTAATAATATTCTTCATCTGGAAAAGGAAATATATATATTTGCCACAAATACTTAAACATTAAGAGCATGAATTTGGAATGAATTTTTATTCAGATCCATAGGTAACTCTTAGATATTAAATTTCTTGAAAAACGAAATTGATTTCTCAATTCAAATTACACACCAAAATGATTTTTAACATCAAAAAGAGGGGGGATATGGGGGCATTGGCACATCCACAGATCCTTCAAGCATCTGCAGAACTTTCTTCATGGTTGCTCATGAACTCATACACAAGCAGCCTGTGTTCCCCTTCATTGCAGAATCCCAAGAGTTGGACAAGATTCCTGTGGTTTGTCCGCCTGATTGCACTCACTTCGGCTTTAAATTCCTCCTCGTTTTGCTGCACCATCTTGTCCAACCTCTTAACAGCAATGAGGCCCCCACCAATTCCCATTACAGGTCCTCTGTAAACTGTAGCAAATGCCCCTTGACCTAGTTTCTCCTTGAACCCATTTGTGGCATTGCTTAATTCTTGATATGTGAAAATTCTTAGATTCATGCCTGCCATTGCATGGGTAGATCGACTTACTTTGAGCTTCCATTTCCCAACCCGGCAACTAACAAGAAAAGTGGCCATTAACAAGGCCATGTTTAGTAGTACTGAACTGCTTAAGAACACTGATATAATAATAATCAGCTTTGATTGATCATCTTTTCCATCAGAATCTTTTGATTTCGGATCTTTTTCATCAGAACCATTTGATTTCACAATGGAATTATCTTTTCTTATTTTTATTAAGGCTTTCCCTTCATCAAAAGAATTAAATCTCCCATTGGAGAGAGGTACCTTCTTCTTCCAACAGTCTCCTCCTCTGAAAATGGCAGCAGCACAGAAACAGTCACCCAAACAAGCCTGTCGACACTGATTCTCAGTCTCTGATTGAAAATATTCATAATCAGAGAGAGCCCAGTCCACACTCGAAATCTCATTCAAATCAAATAGATCTGTTTCTGGAGAAGCTTCATCACAACTTTGTGAAGCAAAGTCCTGTTTGCATCCTTTCATCACATCAGCTGGATCAATGAAGCTGTAACCAGGTGGACAATGGCAGCTCTTTCGTCCATCTTGCGTGCAATAGCTGTTAAACCCGCAGGCCCCACTTCCCGTATCCTCTGCAATACTTAGGCATATATTTGATGGTATGAAAGACAACACTGTCTAAGAATTAGGCCAACCTGCTGTCCTTGTCCCGCTGCTTTTAGGGTTCGCATAATGCCTGAAAACCCCATCATAATCAAGCACTGCCCGTTGGTGTGAATCTGTTGCACTTGAACCATTTGATGATATGTATTTGATTATGCTTCCATCTTCTCTCTGAAGGAAAATATACCCGGATTGGTTAAAAATTAGTGAAAACCCAGTGCCCATGATGTTGGTGGCCCAATAAGGAGTGGAACGTGGGAAATGAGTTGTGTACAGCACAAGATTTCCATCCCCCTGCAATGTAAAATGAAATCTTCCACTCGAGTAATTATTTTCAAGATAGCGTGAGACGAGCCTGGTATTTTGATTCAGGACCTGTCTTGGCAAAATTGTATCAGTTGGCTGATCAAAACTCTCCCACACATACTGATAATCTTGGCCAACCAGCAGGAAGTTTCCTGTGTCAAGCATGGCTGCATAAGCAATTCCATTGCTTGAAATGCTGCTAGCGATCCATATCTGCTTGTCAGAGGGATCGTTGAGCAAAAGCCAGCCATCTGAGGTCAGTTCAACTTTGGATCCCTTTGGTGCTAGATTCTGTCCATTAGCATACCAGACAACAGCCCTTTCTGGTATTTTGTTGAACCAGATTGCTAATAAGAACCCATCTTCACCAATACTTTGGAATCCGAAGGCAAAATCACCGGATGGTGACACCCATGGTTTTAAATTGCGGTCCGCAACCGCAATATCGCCCGCAATATTGCGGTTGCGGACCACACCGCATCCGCATTTCTCTGCAATTGCGCTCCGTGACGGCCGTATTTTCCCGCATTTTTTTGCATCACGTGATATCACAACCGCGACCGCAACCGCAAATTAAAACCATGGTGACACCCAAAAAGAGTTATTATTCTGTGCAGTGAGGGAAGAGCCTACTGAGATGTAGCTAGAAGTTTGAGCTACAGTGAAAAATGGAAGTAAAGTAAGTAAGAAAGACAGCAAGAGAAGTTCTTCACAAGCCATTATGTTGAAGAACTATCTTTCTGGTAATCAGTTTTAAGTTGCCAATTTTGCTTTACTGTAACTTATGAGCACCAGTTCAACCTAAATTAGCCAAGTTTCCTTTGAAAGTTAAAGGTCTTCAAAATGAAATGATTGCTCTTGTTAAGTCAGCTATACGTCATTCAAGTTTCTAAGATGCATTGAGAAGTAGTCTGGAGGGATAAACACGAAATACATGAATCAGTCATTATCTAATTAGCGGTATTGCAATGCTTTGTTGGCTGATGTGACTGCTCCATTGGATTAAGCGTGTGCTTGATATCAATTCTGGGCTCAAAATTTGATTATGGAATTGTTCTTGGTGTGTTTGGTTGCATAGGAACCAGCTTTTCAGAATTCACTGTGTTCAAAATTGCTTTTGAACTAAAAGCTAGCAAGAGTAGCTTTTGCTTTTACAATCAATCCTTAAATAATGGTTAGCAAACATAATCTGGGTTGATCCGTAATCAATTGTATCAAAATCGAGTATGTTGAAAACCAATTCTCACGCAGTTATACCAGACAAGTTCTCAATATACTAATAACGCCGCTCACAGAAATAATACATAGGTTCTATTCGGCAATAAGTTAATTAATTAGTTAATTCAATTAATTATAAAAAATTAATTAATTTAATTAACTAATAAAATTATCTATTTCTATAAAGATGTATATAAAATTAATTATTTATATATAAAATGATGAAAAATTCTAAGATAGCCATAGGGTTTTGAAAGTCGGGGTGATGTGGCAAAATTTAAGTTACTGGATGAAATTATTAAGATTTTTTGTAATCTCATCTAATGATCTGTATTTTATCACATCACCCGGGTTCCAAACCCTTGGGAGTACCATAACAAGCCCGATGAAATGATATATAAGAATATGATATCATTAGCTGTTTTTAAAAAGATATATGTAAAATTAACTGTTTATATGTAAAATAATATATAAAAATATGAGTATGTTTCATAATTTATTTGAGTATATTCTTTTATTATAATAATATTTTAAATTTTATATACTATTTATTAAATTAAAATTTCTTCAAAAAATATTATTGTGATTTATTATTTATTAAATTATTCTCTAAGAAATAATTTATTATAATTATTTAATCTTTAAGAAATAATTTTTTTAGGCATCCGTTTTCACTTTTATGTTATTTCATATCAAATTTTCAAGATATTATTTATATATACTATAATAGTTTTATTATTTTCATATCATATATATCTTTTTCATCATCATATTTTTTTTTAAAAAAAAAGAATGTATCTTTATCAAAAATAAATCTTTTTATAATGTTTCGTTTGTTGATTAGTGATTCCTTTTTTGTTTAAGTGATGTTTTGAAAATTAGTTTGAACAATGAATGGGAAAAACTGTTACGTGTGTGTGTGTGTATATATATATATATATATTAGGCATGTATATAAGTTAATCTTATTAATTTTTTCTTTTAATGTAAAAAGAATTTAAATTCACTAAATAATTATATAATACAATAATATCTATTTTATTTATGTATATCAAATGTAAATTTAATTAATAGAAATTTAAATAATTATTTATTATTTATGAAAAATTATAATATTCTAATATTTATGAAATTAGTTTATATATTTAGTGATTTAATGGTTGAGCTCTTATTTATATATTGTATAGTTCATAGCTCAACGGAATGTCAAACACCCGCGTACTATATATGGAGGACATAAATGATTAGAAGCACTTGATTGATGCTACTTACACAGCTTTTGTGATTGAATTGTGTCTTCCACTTGGATTCTCAAATGTCCTTTTGAACTTCAACATCCTCTCTGGTTGTTTTTCTTCATGACACTGCTCTTATTTGCTCAAAACATTTCACTGTCCACCTCTTTCCATTTGCTCATATCTCTTTCTGGGCATCACCGTCTGGTGATTTTGCATTTGGTTTAAAAAATCGTGGAAGATGGGATCTTTCCAGCAATATGATTTGAAAAATAATAGAGAGGACAATTGTGGGGTGATCAGCTAAAACACTAAATCCAGTAATAAGAGTATCCAATCTTGAACTAGTCTTAAACGCTGGTTTCTGGCTATGATCCTTATAGAGCGCAAACATCCATTGCTAAAACATAATCTTCAATTATTTCTATACAACGTACAAAATTTTTACATATGTGCAAAATTTTATAGCTTCACAAAAAATGTTTAGCTACTTCTATTTTTGTTGTAGTTAAGTTGCAAATATAGCAGGAACATAGGTTGAGAATGGAGGTGTAATGCTGAAGATTGATGTTACCGCACATTTGTAATAATAAATGGCATAAAAGATATAGTCTAGAGTAATTTATTTGCACAACAAGCTTGCAG
Source organism: Sindora glabra (assembly GCA_020226215.1). NCBI lineage: Eukaryota > Viridiplantae > Streptophyta > Magnoliopsida > Fabales > Fabaceae > Sindora > Sindora glabra. The sequence continues at coordinate 40,114,037 of CM035232.1, read as the reverse complement.
GAATCACTTGTATTCATAACGCAACTTACAATTTAATTAATATAAATTTGATAATTACACCAACTTTGTTGTTTCCCTCATCTGATCATAAGAAGATAACCAAATGTGGGAAACTCTAAATATCTTGCCATAGAATTTTCATAAAAAACAATGCCATACATTGTACTCCATTTCTCTTCAATATTTCTATAGTAAGATTGTTGCACTACATTAAGATCGATAAAATAGTGGACAAAGCCACTTGCATGCTTGATACAATTTATATCAATTGACACATTTTAATGCAAACAATGCCATATGTGTGTGTAATAATGTGAGGATACTTTATGTACATGTGGCATTGGTCTAAATCCATTCACTTTGGTGAAAAGTTACTCCTTGTCAAATCATACCACAACTGTCACGGGTTCCATGAATCAAAAGTTTCATGCTTTTGGAACAATGCTTAAAGCATCTCAAAGCATATATCAGGACCCTAAGCAGACACTAATGGTTGCAATTTCTGTGATGAAGAAGCATGGGTCTAACATTAGGGCTGAGATAATAATGAGATGAATGCCCATCTCTTCTTTAAGTAGTCATACCAATGATATTCAATAACTTGAACTTCATGGTTTTTGAAGTGTATGGGTGTGCTAAAAGTAGAACATTGACTAATATGAATCGAGATCATTTATTACTAGCCATCAAGAAGGTGCTAAGTTTTAAGAGTGCCTCCAAATGATAGTTTCCATCATTTTTCTAATCCCTACCTTTGCAATGATCCATGTTGGAACAATTTAGTTTCTAAAAAATTATGCATTGATGAACATGTCAACCATTGGGGAAAATAACATCATTAGCCATTAAAAGCTAACAGTGGCATAAATTTTGTTCATGGATGGGTTTTGGGGATAATAGAAAAGAGTTAATTTTATTAGAGACCAAAGTTATGGTAATTGTATATTCAAAATGGCCCGCAATTACCTCAATTTATGAGAAGCTATAGATTCCTTATATGTGGAGGGTTTTGTCTCCATTGATTTCACTAGTGCAATCTGACTTAGTGCCAAGCTGTTGGATAGCAAATAATGGCATACTTGCATAAGGCATTGTTCATTCTTTCTATAAGAAGAAGAGACACGGTACTCTTATGGTTTTGAAGTTGGATATGCAAATTTAGAATTATATGGTCTTCACTCGAAATTTGTTAGGTGGATAGTGTAATGGATCATAACTATGTCTTCATTTGAGATGTTTCTAAATGGGAGTCCAATATTGCTATCCTTATTTATCTAGTATTCTATGATACTGTCCAAACCTTTGTTTAAAATAGAAAGAGTTAGCTACTCATGGAGTGAAGCTAACTAGGAATGGTCTAACTATTTCACATTCTATATTAGTCGATGATATAATAGAGGTTCTCTTAGGCAAATATAATGGAAGTAGCTAACCTATGCAAGATCCTAGAATTATATGAAGCATGGTTAGACATGTTAAAACACGCTAAATCATGCCAATCCAACAAGTAAAAGTTGTACATGATAGGTTGTAAAGTTCATTAGGAATTATCTGGTAAATGTTAATTTGGAAATAAGCTTGAGACTGACACTGATAGTTAATTGAAATTCAATATTATTAATATTATTACTTCAAATGAAATTTTTACCTTTTTAGTTAAAATAAAATTATATTTTAAAAATAATAACCACAAATAATAAGTTATAAAAAGCCTTTAAGATAAAATACTATTTGAAAATCACATTTCAAACTTCTAATAAATTTAAAAAATTTCATTTATTTTTAAATTTATAAATTATAACTTTAATATAAAATATTAAAAAATTAAAAAAATTAGTTCAGCTTTGATGGAATATATTATTATTCTTCTTAAAATGGCTAGTATTGAAATTATAAGAAAATAAATCAATAAATGTTATTTTTTGCATGAATATCCCCCACACATAAAGGTAAAAGCCATAGGATCTAATTAAAAAATTACTATTTTTAAATAAAAATGTACAAATATTTTACTAAAAACTTTGTAAATTACAATATTTCTAATTTTCACTTCCTTCACCGAATGATAATCCATCTTTTCTAAAATTGTCTTATTGTTTATTTTTGGCATCATCCTAATCCTTTAAACAAATGACCATCTCTAAATTCTCATGACACATTGATAGACATTTGTTATTCAAAATTTGCTCACCAAGAAAAAAATGTACTTTTCTAATACTACAAAAGATATTAGAGGAGTTAGTATATCACGATTTATAAAAGAAAGGTTAGGATATTACATTCTTTGTACTTTCCATCATTCTAAAATATTAAAATTTAGCATATTAGTTATAATAGATGGAAGTAAGTAGGAACTAAGTTTATTGTTGATTAAAAGAGAATTATTAGTTGCACCTAAGAAGTTATCATATTCTTCAAGATATGATATTAATGTTCTTGAAAAAGATGAAAAATTATACATAAATGTGAATAATTAATTTCATCATTATATATATTAAAAATTTCATGCACCTAGATGTATGACTTTATATCAAATTCATGTTGCATATTTGCATGATATTTATTTAGTACATTTTTTACCCCCTAGTTCTTTTAAGTCCAAGACCCATAATTGTGGTTATAATAGGAATATCTTTAAAATATTTATTCTATTTTGATAAGCATTCATCAATAACAATCTTAAAACCATCAATACTTCTAAATTTAAAAAAAAAATGCAAAACTACAATTAAGGAAAACTCTAAGCAATGAATGAAATGTAGAATAATAAGAATCCGATAAAAGATTAGTTGTTCTATAAAATGTTTGCAAAAATTGTAAGAAAATTTTTATCCTTTCCCATTCAAAATTTTTTAGATGATGATTACCATGCATTTTTATTGAATAAAAAATATCATAACATCTTTATACTCTAAATAAAATTCTAACATATTAAAAATAAAGTTCTATCATGTATAAACATCTTGCGGAGGCATCCTAAGTTTCCTAAACATTTGCACATAATTGCTTTCAATCAAGCTTTTTGATAATTTGATAAGTAAAATCGTATTTTGAAGATTTTATACAAGTATAGAAATGACTTTTATTGCATCTTGAATAACTAAATTAGAATATATCATACATATCTAAAATGAAAAAAAATGATTATTAAGTATAGGATTTAAAGATGGAATTAAAATTCTAATAACACTAGTATTATAAGATGCATTATCAAAAGGAATTAAAAATATTCTTTTGGATATTATATACTCACTCCAATTATTTACTATATAAAAAGTAATAGTTGATACATCATTTGATGATAAAATGAGTTTAAAAATAAATTATTCTTTTATGTGAAATAAAGGCATAATCAATATAATTAGTGGTTATACAAATATAACCCATTTGGAATGGTGATGTATAAATATTAAACATAAGAACAATTGTATCTTTGGATTTCTCAAAAAAAGAAATTGCTAAAGTCATTTTCTTCTCACCAAATATTTTATTGCAACTTATCAACACTAGAGTTTTTACTCATACCATATCATTGGAGATTAAAGTGTTGAAGCAACTTATTAAATTTTGAATGATTTACTAAACTAAAAGATATTTCAGTATAACAAATCTATTTACAAAATTGAAAAACTATCTTGGCTAGGCATATTAAGATCTTTTTTTTTTTTAGTGTTTGCAATATTTGCATGTTTAGAAGAGTAATAATGTCTTAATGAAGTAGTACCAATGTATCTATCATAATTATAAGATTTTGGATAATATTTGTAAAATGCTTTATCTATACCATTTACCATTTTTAGATCCAAATGATTCCAAATATGAAAACTTTTTAATCTTTTTATTAAATCAGTTGAAGATAAGGGATTGTTTATATTCTTACAACTACAAGTACATCATGAAAAAAAGGAATGTTATGGAAAAAAAAGGATAGGATACAAATTTAGGTGTGCTTAAAGAAATATTTATAAATTCATTATTTAAAAAATTGATAGCTACATTATTTAAAAAATTTTGATTATCCAAAAATTTTTGCAGTATAATTAAAATCATTCAAATTCATGGTTGCAACATAATAATAATAATAATAATAATAATAATAATAATAATAATATCAAGAAAAAGGGATTACTAATATAAATGTTAATAAAAATAATAAATATGAAATCAATAATAATATTATAAGAATTGAATATTATAAAACTAAATAATAATTATAAAAAGTAAGTAAAGAAAATTGAAAAATTTCACTAATGATCTTTTGTATAAGAGAAGAATTGAATAATTTAGAACTTCATGTACCACCTTTAATTTTTCACTAAGTTGAAAATTTGAACACTTGCTATAGATAGAAATTTTAGAGAAAGGAAAAATGCAAATTAACCTTTTCAACTAAGGGTTGTCGGATTTTCTCCATTCAGCTTTATAAACTTGGAAATCACCTCCTTAAATTTTACAAAATTTGAAATTAATACTCATCATCTATTTAATTAATCATTTTATCAAATTGTATAATTTTTTTTAAGTTTTTGAGTAAGGATCATAAAATTATAGTATAAGAGATTTTTTTGGATATTTTTTATACATAAATTTATGTTATATAATTAATAAAAATTAAGTTATATAAAAATAATTTTAATTAAGTTCTTCTAAATTAAGTGCAAAATTATATGTGAAAAAATAATAAAATAAATTAATATTTTATAATTTTGTAATTCTTATTTAGGAACTTCATGAAAAAATAACATTATTTTATAAAAATGGTCAATTAAATGAATGACGAGTGTTAATTTCAAATTTTATAAAATTTAATGGAATGATTTTCAAATTTTCAAAGTTAAAGAGGGCAAAATTCAACCACTCTAAAGTTAAATAGGTTATTTTGCATTTTTCCTTTTAAAGAATATGAGAAATTGAAAATAGAAAAATAAAAACTTGTGCTTTGTTGTGTAAATTTAATTTGACTGGAGGAAGTATTTATAGAATACTAAAAATATTAAAAAAATAGAAAATTAACTATTGGTTAAACATAAGTAACTATTGTAATACAACACTAGCAATTGCATTGCAACAAGTGATTTATTTCACTCATTTAACCTTATTAGCCTGGCCAAAAGCCAAAACTATATTGCTAAGAGTGACAATATTATGAATGAAATAAAATTGCCAAAAGTTATTGTAGTTAATAAAATTGCGAGTAATAGCATTACATTTACACAACTATAGAATGATTAATAATACTACATTTACTTTATAGAATGATTAATTTTTTTATCTTTACAATTTTATGATCCTTTTTATGATTTGTGAATGTTTTACATTTTATTATTTTAAACCATTGGATACTACAAAAATAAGTTAATATGTTTCATCCTTGTTTTCTTTTCTATGTATATTATCATCATACATAACATAATATAAATTTGGAAACATAATTTTCACATAGTATACTGCATAAGTTGAAACATTGTTTATGTGTCAGTTACTAATAAAATTAAATAAAAATTTAATGGACATTATAATTAAAAATAAAAAATAAATATAAAATTTTATTACAAATTAAGTAAAATTTTAAATAAAAAATACTAATTTAATATAAAATTAATGAAAATTTATGGAATTTTGAAAGATGTGTGTTTGGATTTGATTTTAATAATTTTTTTAAATTTGTTGATAATATCAAATACATAAATCCATTAATTTTAATTTTAAATATTATTTAATATTATTTTAAAATATATTACAATTTATAATATATTAAAATATAATTTTTTAATATATATATACACATACTTGCATACATACATATATAAATATACTAATTAATTAATCTTATATCTTATATTACTTATTTTATATTACTACTACCAGACTAATAAGATAACTCAATAATTTGAGAGGCTCACACTAACAAGCCCTAATCTCTTAGCAAGTTAGGGTAATCAGTCTTAATCTTTTATTTAGTTAAACCATTATTATCATTTTCTGTACGAGTTCCAATATAAAGCTAGACCAATCAATCTTAGTCTCTTATCAAGTGAGGTCATTGTTATTATTTTTTGTATTAATCCTAATTCTAAGTTAGATAAAATTATGCTTATCCCAAGCTAACCTATTAGACGCAATCTATTTTAACACTTCTAAATATAATCAACATAAAAAGTGAATGTGCAAAAGTCTAGTGTTTTCTTCTCTAAAAATATGATTTAGGAGACAAAAAAGATGGATTTTGGACTTTATAGGAATGAAAAAATTAGGTGAGATGCCAAACATTTGGGTTCTCCTATGTTTTTATCTAAGTCAAAGTTGAGAGATTTCAATTAGGTAAAGATTAAGATACATCGATTCTATCGGTGTACAAGTGATCTAAGTCATTGGATTTCATTCATTTGTATAGGATAAATAAAATTCAATGGCTTAAACTAGTGGTGCACCAATGTAATTCATGCATGGAAGTTTGTCCCTTTCAATTATCTAGTAGAAAAAACTCAAAATATATTGTACCATTGGAAAAGAAGGTCTATGACATAGCCTAGTCTACTTTATGATGATACATTTTATGCTACAACAACTACTACTAGTGTACACAATGTTAATGCTAAAGGTGCCATTGTAAGTTTGTCAAACATTTAACTTCCACTGTAAAAGGTTTTTGGTAGGGTGTTAGCAAGAAAAAGCAAAGATTTTTCCCCTAAAAGTTAGGTTTATGTTAACCTAAGTCAATAAGTGATTTAGGTTTTAAGTATTTCTACCATATTGATCAACTTTTGCTAGTAAAGTTAACATGGAAATTGGAGACAAAAAGGATGGCCTTTTAAGTATAGTGTTTGATACCTAAACATATTCACCTTAATGATTGTTTTCTTTAATCAGAGTTAGGATGGTATTTAAAGCTTGGATGGAAATTATGGAGGGGAAACAAGTTATTAAAAAAGATAGTTGTTATTTATGGAATTTTGTATGAAAATTAAAATGTTAAAGGATCTTTGGGTGCCTAAATGTGAGAATTTAATTTCAAAACTAAAAGAGGGTTTGATGGTTGATTTTAATGCAGTAGTTTCAAGTTTAATAGCTAATTTATTCAATAATGACAATATTATTCATATTTAGAGGTTATTTAGAGATGATAAGCTTATTTGGAGTTTATATGCCTCAAGTTAATCCTCCACTAAGCTTACCTATAAGCTAATTGCAAAATAGAGCAATTAGGTTCAACAATAAAAAATGTGGTGAGTCTTTTGGAAATGAAATTTACACTAAAGACACAAGTTTGCAATTTAGAATCTATAAGTGGAGTACTTTTTACTAGAACCCAAATGTTGTACTTGATTGGCTTCGACAATAATCAATGCTTACTTTGATCAAAAAGCTGGAGACTGAAAATGAATTTGATTAGATGAAATGGAATGAAATGAAATGGGAATGATAAATAAAATGGCCAAAAAGTTTGTTTGTTATATACTATAAAATGGAAATGACCATTCTATCAAATGATATAATCTCCATTCCATAGTAAAAGTGATGGAATGAGCTATTCTATCAATCATGAATTGGTTATTTTACACATATATCTAGCATATTTTTCATATATTTCAATATTGCACTTTGTTAATATATGATAAAAACATTGATTTTTGAATATTTCATGATGAAAATATATTAAAAATTATATTTTTAATAATAAAATTTGAAATATGATATTTTTGTATTCAATAAAAATGCTTCACACAAAATTTAATAAAATAGAATTTTTATATCTTTATTTTAGAATTTCTTTTGCTAATTATAATTTTAGTGAAAAAATTTATATTATGATTATTTTTTTACTAATTATATCATATATCTTAATAATATTAAATTATTTAATAAGATATTTATTATTTTTATAATAAGAATATTATTATCTTGAATTATAATTTTTTTAATTTTACCCCTACATTATTTTATTTTTTATTATACTAAATATAAAAAATGAAATGAAATATTTATTGAATTCTTTATAATATTAAATATAATAATTAAATAATCATAATATTTCATTTCCATTTTTGTCCTATTCCATCTTACAAAATGTAACTAAGGTTAAGGGTGTCTATTTTCAGTCTAATCATAAGTGACTGATTGGAATAAGTTGAATATTATTGGTTAGTGCCAAAGATAATAAAAGAAATGAGTAATAGCAAAGGAAAAATGAAGCAAAGTTCGGACGAATGGTCGGTGGCAATTGGGCATTCATTAGACTGCTAAGGATTGAATCAACTAATGATTTGCACAAAACAACATTATTGGCATTATACCAATATGACTTTGGGTTGTTGCTGGTTTGCTCAAACATGAATCGCCTATTTAATTTTTGAAGTTACTTTGTGTTGTAACCCTAATAGAACTCCAACTTTGCTTTCTTCGGCAATTCCTACCTTACTAGCCTACCCCAATGTTACAAAACATGAATTGGTTAGATCATCCTCAGCACAACATCGATCTCCATTGAAGATGTTTCATACGGTAATGTTAGTTTTGTTTTATTTTCTAATTGGAAATTTTACTTACCTTTTTTCTATTTTCACATGCCATGTGTTCACTTGTTTTTTGAGATCTAATGAGTAAATGATGTGCTTGTTGTCTCAGAAATAATAAGTTAATAGTACTTCATCTTTGTGTTTCTAATTGTTCTTCCTAAACTCTATTTGATATTTTTATTTAGGGGATTAAGGTCATTTTCTATGTTAGATTTTATACTTTATACTTTGTTGTGAATTTGTGTGTTTTGTTTTTAGTTTGTGTATGGGATTTTGTATTCACGAGGTAAAGACGTGGTTGTTATGCATGCTTGTTTAGTTGTAATTTTCTATTGAATTTCTACTTTCTACATTAGTTAATTAGTGTCAATGTTGAATTTGTTGAATGGCAATTGCATTGCAAAACATCAATTTGACCACCTCAATATGTTGCACAATGACACAAGTGATACTATTAATTTTTTTAAAGAAAATTATGCTTTTTTTTCTACTAATACCTGCTAAGATAGGCCCACATAAATTGATTATAATAAGTTTTTTAAAGGTTCTATAAACCTTCCCAATCTCTATACAACTAATTATACCTCTATTGTATGGTTTTAGTTAGTTGTTATACAAAGAATGGTTAGCAGTAGGTTTAAGAGATAGTCATTCTTTAAGCTACAGTCAGTTAGTTAATTGGATCTAAACCACCTAAACTAACCACTTGGCCAGCCTTACCTAAGGTACACCTCCTTCAAGATTGGCCAATCATTTGTATGCTATGGGTCACCGCAGTTTGCAAGATCCTTGTCATTGATCTCCAAGCATGGAATATGGTAAAGTAGAAGGAAGAGATCTTGCTTGGGAGTAATCATTAGGGTACCATAGCCAATGCTACTTTGTGATAGTGAATACTGTTATATCACAGCGGTGGTCACTTGGCGAGTATGGGTAGCACCAAGTGAAATTGTGTAGTCTATGATTGCACTTGCATTTGATCTAGCCTCCTTGATTTGGTAGGTGGAAAGTAGGGCTATCAAACAAGTCATGACTCGCGAATCGTTTTTACAAATATGGACCCTTAAAATTAAGCTCATATTTCAACACAGATAATACGGACCGGCCCATGACGGATCGACCTGTATCTAAAAAGTCAGTGAGTTTTCAATTAAAACCTACGAATCGACCGTATTCACATAGGTTTTATACGAGTTTGGGTTTCTAAAATTGAATTCATTTTTCAACATGGATAATATGAACCAACCTGTCATGGACCTGACCCATATCTGCATGGACCGGCCTGTTTTACAGTCCTAGTGAAAAGTATAATTCAGGCTTTGCATAAAGATGGGTAGGTTGGTTCAAGCAATGGCTTGGCCCATTCCAATTTAGGCTATCTAAAATGGATTCCTTCATCTGCCATAAATGCTTGAAAAGAAATATATGGTTGCAAGTTAGTACAGGGGAATGTTTGCAATGACTTTTAAAATAATAATAATAATAAAGTATTTCTTTCAATTTTAGAAACATAAAAATTACCATTTAAATTTTACAAAATAAGAAGATAGTATCTATTTTTTTTCTTAATTAATCCTTTTATCTTATTATAAAATTTTTATGGAGTTTTTAAATAATAATAATAATAAAATACTATAAAATATTAATTTATTTTGTTAGTTTTTGACATATAATTCCACATCTTATATATAGTGTTTAACTAAAATTCTTAATTTATAATTTAATTTCTATTAATTATATATGAAAAAATAATTAAAAAATTAACATATTATAATATCTTGATTATTATTTAAAAATATCATTAAAAGTATATAATTTTATAAAATAAATAATTAATTGCATCATGAGTTTAATTTTAAAGTTTATAAAATTTAATAGCATATTCTTTGAATTTTTAAAATAAAAAGAAATAAAATCTAACTATCTCTCAAGTTGAAGAGAACAATTTATGTTTTTTTAATAATAAAAATAATAATTTATTTAATTTAGACACACAATCTAAGGTACCATCTCCTATACCTATTTGAGTTAGGAATAGTACCGGAGATGGAGTACGAATATGGTCAGATACCTTCGAAGCATTAACAATTGAATTGCTTATTATTCAAATGGCATTTTTGGTGTCTCTTAATTATTTAGTTAAGTAGATTATCGGAAGTGATTGCAGCAGTTGGCTACTAAAATATGTGTAAAAGATATGTACTTATATGTTAAGCTAATTATGTAAAATTATCATTTTTTTTTATAATTGTCACTTACTGTAGTGAGTATAAAAGTATGATGGAGTGGGAATCAATTGTGTGAACAAATTTTAGGGAAGATCTGTTTGAATTTCTCATAAAATTATTTTTCCTTGTATATTTATGAATCAAATTAATTATATAAATAATCTGAGAAATTCAAATTAATCTAAAATTTTAATTTTTCATCACATTTGCAAGTGATACGATCCTAAATTTGCTGACAATGCTATGGTGTGTTGTTTTCATCTTTGAGTTTGTTAAAAATTTATTTTATTCGTTGAAAAATATTGTTCTGATGTGGTGTTTAAGTGATTGTAATAAGACTCTCAAAAGCATATCTTGTAAGTACGATGGCTGCGTGATTCTTCCTAATATTGATATATTCATTAGTCTTAAGGATACACTAGTTCAAATAAAAAATATTTACATTTCAGCAACCAAAAAGATGCAACGAGACATCTTAACTATTTTGGAAGGATATTTTTAATTAAAAAATTCAATTTACGTAGATAAAAAAGAGAAAAGTTTCATGTATGACTTGATTAAAAAATTACACTCCACTATAATGTGAAAATAATTTTCTCTTTAAAACAAATTATCTTATTTTTTATTCAACTTTTTTTCATTTAATATTAACTAAATAAAGATTTTCTATCAAACAAAGTTTAGTCATTGTCTCTTTTTTGTCGGTTGAAAATTGAATTAATAGTATGTTTGGATAGGGAAAAATGAAGTGAAAAAAAGTGAAAGAAAAAAATTATTATATATTCATCAAAACAATGTTTGAATTTTTTTTTCTTTTTTGAAAATAGGCATGCAGACCCAAAATTTCTTTTCCTTTTATGTGAATTCAATACGGCCTACCTTTTTTTTTTTTTTTTTTTTGACTCCACAATTCAATATAGTTGAAATTATGGTTGAGATTAGTAATCAAGGTTGGACCTAGCAAACCAGCCTGTGAATATGCCCGGCGTTGATTACTGGACTAATTTTGTGGTAGTAATTATTCAATGTTCCACCTCATGCCAACATTGTCAAGTAAAAAAAAAAAGGCTTCAAACTTTCTTGCAACATACTCTAAAGGATGACCCGTACATTTTGGTTTTGGATTTAAGTAAAATTTTATTTTATGTTATATTATATAATTTGAACCCTTATTTCTTTTGATTATTATTATTATTATTGATATGTACAAATCACTTTTAAATTTGAAAGGAGTCGCAAGAACTTAAAATGATTGAATACAAAATAAGCATGACTGAATTAAATCCTGCAATGATTCACGCTAATTTCTCCATTTTTATAATTAATTAAAATGTGAATATTTATTTTTAGAGTATAAATTAATCATATAATAAATATTATTGTTATTTTATTAGGTGAATATATATATGGCACATCATGTGAGAAAAGGGGAACATTTATTTTAGAGCATAAATTAATCATGTAATAAAAACAGTTGTTATTTTATTAAGTGAATATATACATGATATACCATGTGAGAAAGATATTTTTATTTGAGAAATAAAAAAATTATAATTATTAGATTTTAGATGTGATAGTCAAAGTTAAAATGTAATTGAAAATTATATAATGACTTAAAATGATTATATAATTATCTTCAATATGAGATTTGATAGTTATCATTTATTTTTTTATTCTAAAAAAACACTCTTTTGATATGCTATATATATTGTTAAATGCACAATATATGATTATTTAAATATTTTTATAATTTATGTGAAATTATGTACATATTGTGAAGTGAATAGTTGAATAGTCTGAACTTGAAGTACTAAATTTGTTGTGTTTGAATATCTTTTTATTTTAAATATTGAATTTAGATAAAATGTTAAAAAATTATATTAAAAATATTAAAATCTTGTAGAAATTCAAAATTATTCTAGATTATAATTTCAGATATTCTATACATCAAATTTTTATCTTAAAAATGAAGATAATATTGGATATATTTATCTTAAAAAAATCCCATCAAAACAAGAATTGGACAATTTTTTTTTACTTGATTTAATATTTAATCTTAAGAAATTAAAGAAATAGTACTTAATTTATTTTAAGTTTGAATCACTAAGTGTTGAAATGATATTTTTCAAATGCATCCTTACATATTATATAATCTCTTACATTTCATTTTAACTTTTAGAGGGGCCCAAATTATCTATGTTTTCTCACAAAAAAATTTACATGTAATTTTTTCTTTTTGGAAAAAAATCAAAATTTTGTTGGCACCGTTGACTATGACATTCCGTCCTTGTGCCCAGTAATAACTTTTCCAAACTTACTTAGGAACTATCCCAAACTTATATAATAATTTTTCATAATAAAAACTGAGAATCATTTTGAATTTCTTATTAATGAAATTATTATTTGAATTTAGGAAAGTTACAATTTGAATTTATAAAAATTATCACCGGATGTCTATGGGCATGATTTTCTTTATTGTATCTTTAACATACCTGTATTTGTTGCCTCTTGTTACTTTAAATTTATTAGAAATTGATCTCACAACAACAACTATAATGACAATGATGATGATGATGATATTCTTCATCCAAAAAAAAAGTATATATATTTGCTACAAACACTTAAATATCAAGAGTTTCAATTTGGACTGAATTTTTATTCAGATAAAAAGGTAATTCTTAAATATTAAATTTTCTGAAAAACCAAAATAATTTTTTAATTAAAATTACATACCAAAATGATTTTTACCATGAAAAAGAGGCGGGGTAGGGGGGCATTGGCACATCCACAGATCCTTCAAGCATCTGCAGAACTCTCTTCATGGTTGGCCTCAGTGATGGATCGTCCTGAATGCACCATATAGCAATCATCACATACTTCTCCACATCCTTCATGTCATCCAAAGCCTCCTCATCATCCTCCAACAACAGACCAAGTGTCCTCCCACAAACGCAATCATAAGCCCAATCTATCAAAACCATCTGATTCTCATCCCCAGCTTTCATTTCAATGCTCCTCCTGCAGCAAATGAGCTCTAGCAGCACAACTCCATAGTTATAAACATCCAGCTTGACTGTAATTGGCCTATTCTTAAGCCATTCGGGAGCAACATACCCTTTAGTTCCTCTTATTGCTGTACGAGTACCACTCTGATCCATCTTCAAAAGCTTGGCCAATCCAAAATCGGAGATTCGTGCAGTACAAGTTTCATCAAGCAAGATATTCTGAGGCTTTATGTCACAGTGTATGATCTGAGTGCTGCACTCTTCATGCAAGTATAACAGCCCTGTTGCTGTTCCTAGGGCTATTTTCATTCTTTGATTCCAACTTGGCCCTCTGGTGTCAAAGAAAAAAGGAAACTTGCCAGAGAACCTTTGCCCATGAACTCATATACAAGTAGCCTGTGCTCTCCTTCATTGTAGAATCCCAAGAGTTGGACAAGATTCCTGTGATTTTTTCGCCCGATTGCACTCACTTCGGCTTCAAATTCCTTCTCACTTTGTTGCACCGTTTTGTCCAACCTCTTAACAGCAATGAGGCCCCCGTCAATTGCCGTTAGAGCTCCTTTGTAAACTGTAGCAAATGCCCCTTGATCTAGTTTCTCTTTGAACCCATTTGTGGCGTTGCTTAATTCTTGATGAGTGAAAATTCTTAGATTCATGCCTGCCATTGCATGGGTAGATCGACTTACTTTGAGCTTCTTGTTCCCAACCCGGCAACTAACAAGAAAAGTTGCCATTAACAAGGTCAAGTGTAGCAGTACTGAACTGCCTAAGAACACTGATATAATGATAATCAGCTCTGATTGATCATCTTTTCCATTAGAATCTTTTGATTTCGGATCTTTTCCATCAGAACCATTTGATTGCACAGCGGAATTATCTTTTCTTATTTTGACTAAGGCTTTCCCTTCATTATCATCGTCAAATCTTCCATTGGAGAGAGGCAACCTTTTCTTCCAACAGTGTCTTCCTCTGAAATAGACAGCAGCACAGTAACAGTCACCCAAGCAAGCCTGTCTGCACCAATTCTCCCTCACATTATGAAAATAGTCATAATCAGAAGAAGGCAAGTCCGTACCTGGCGGCTCATTAAAATCAAATGGATCTGTTTCTGGAGAAGCCTCATCACAACTTTGTGAAACAAGGTCCTGCTTGCATCCTTTCATCACATCGTTTGCATCAATGAAGCTCTAACCAAGTGGACAATGGCAGCTCTTTCGTTCTCTACTATGCGTGCAATAGCTGTTAAACCCACAGGCCCCACTCCCCGCGTACTCTGTAAAATTTAGGCATATATTTGACGGTATGGAGGACAACACTGTCCAAGAATTAGGCGTACCTGCTGTCCTTGAACTATTGCTCATAGGATACGCATAATGCCTGAAAACTCCATCATACTTGAGAATTGCCCTTTGGTAGAAATCTGTTGTACTGATAACATCTGATGATATCATGTTGATTATGTTTCCATTTTCTCTCTGAAGGAAAATATAGCCAGATTGGTTAAAGACCAGTGAAAACCCAGAGCCAGGAACCCGGGTGAACCAGTAAGCAGAATATACAGCAGCCAATGGGAACAGAGTTGTGTAAAGCACAAGATTTCCATCCTCCTGTAATCGAAATCGAAATCTTCCACTTGAATAATTATTTTCAAGATAGCGTGAGACAAGCCTATCAGGTTGATTCAGGACCTGTCTTGGCAAAATTGTGTCAGTTGGCTGATCAAAACTCTCTCACACATACTAAGAATCTTGGCCAACCAGCACGAAGTTTCCTGTGTCAAGCATGGCTGCAAAAGCAATTCCATTGCTTGAAGTGCTGCAGCATTCCATATCTGCTTGTCAGAGGGATCATAGAGCACAAGCACGCCATCCGAGGTCGGCTCAACTTTGGATCCCTTTGGTGCTAGATTCTGTCCATTGGCAGACCAGACAACAGTTTTTTCTGGTATTTTGTTGAACCAGTTGGCTAATGAGAACCCATCTTCACCAATACTCTGGAATCCGAAGGCAAAATCACCGTATGGTGACTCCCAGAAAGAGTTATTATTCTGTGCAGTGAGGGAAGAGTTTAATGGGATGCAGCCGGAAGTTAGAGCTACACTGAAAATGGAAGTAAGGTGAGCAAGAAAGACCGTGAGAGACGTTCCTCACAAGCCATTAAGTTGAAGAACTATCTTTCTGGGAATCAGTTTTAATTCGCCAATTTTGATTTACTGTAACTTATGAGCATCAGTTCAACCTAAAGCCGAACAGAGTTTGTCTTTTGGTTATTGAATGTTTATGAGCAGAAAATGACTCAAAGAAGTGCTCACAAGCTGTTCAAGCGATACAAACAAGATTGTGGCTTCTCTTAATATGGTGTTTATCAAGGCTCCAGTTATTATTTTCTAAACTGCAACTAGAAATTTCCATGCAATTTCTGAGGAGAAAAAAAATGATAAGCTTTTCTGATAGCTGAATGGTCTATAAATAATTTCTGAACAGTTTTCAAAAATAGCCGAGTTTCCCTTGAAAGTGGAACATCTTCATAATTGAATGATTCCACTTATTCATTGAGTCAGCTATACGTTATTCAAGTTTCTACAATGCATTGCAAAGTAGTCTCGAAGGTTATAGGCGAAATACAGGAATCAATCATTATCTAATTAATAGTATTACAATGGTTTGTTGGCTGATGTGACTGTTCGATTCGATTAAGCGTGCGTTTGATATCAATTCTAGGCTCAAAATTTGATTATGGAATTGTTCTTAGTGTGTTTTGTTGCGTAAGAACCAGCTTTTCAGAATTCATTGTGTTCATGTTATAAAACCAGAAAAACACAGAGAACATAAAGAAAAACCAGAGTAAAAATGCAAGGGAGGAAGGGTAGCAATAAAAGTCATCTTTTCATTCATATTTCTGCATTATATATATATAGAAAAACTGGTACAATAATAGACATTAGCCCATACTTCAACTCATACTTAGGCATGGTTATTTGAAAAACTTTTCTACCTAAATTGTACCACAATAGAATTATAGTATTCAACCATATTAAAAAATATATTCAGCAACCAAAATTAAGCTTAATTAGCTTAACAAAACATATGAGGTGATTTAAATATCAAAGGAAAATCTCAAAAGTCTAACACTCCTCCTTGAGATTTTTCTTTGAAACTCCAAACTTTGCTCTTAGAAATTCAAATTTTGCTTTAGGAAGAGCCTTAATCACTATATCTGCAATTTGATTTTCAGAACAGCAATGCATTAACTTAATTTCTTCAATTTTTTTAGCCTCACGAATTGCATAAAACTTTACATTTATGTGCTTGGTTCTTCTATGTTGCATTGGATTCTTTGTAATAGCAATGGCTAACTTGTTATCAACCTAAATGATAGTAGGTTTTTCTTGCAAATACCCCAAATCTGTTAAGATTTTCTTAAGCCAAATGGTTTGATTTATAGCACCAGTAGCAAAAATACACTTTGCTTCAGTAGAAGATTGAGCAACCACTTCTTACTTCTTCAAGTTCCAAGAAAAAACACCACTCCCAAAGGAGAAACAATAACCAGAAGTACTTTTAAAGTCATCAACACTTCCAACCTAATCACTATCTGCATAGCCTTCTAATTCATCACTTTCAGCCTTTAAATACCATAAGCCATACTCAAATGTTCCCCTTATATATCTAAGAAATCTCTTGGTAGCACCAAGATGAGTTTGACTTGGAGAATGCATGAACTGTGAAAGTAGACTTGCTGCAAATATTAAATCAGGTCTAATGGCTAATAAGTATAACAAACTCTCAATCATACTTCTGTAAACAAAAGCATCAACTTTAATCTCACTATCATCTTTAGAAAGTTTTGGTTCACTACCAATGGAGTAGAGACTTGTTTTAATCTTTCCATTTGAAACTTCTTCAAAATCTCTTTGGCATATTTTTCCTAAGAAATGAAGATACCTTTAGAGCATTGATAAATCTCCATTCCAAGAAAATACTTCATCTCTCTTAAATTGGACATTTCAAATTCTTTTTCCATGTTTAACTTGAATTGCCTAATAAGTTTAGCATCTCCTCTTGTATCCAAGATAGCATCTACATATAGTGATACAAGAAGTTTTGTTTGAGCTTCAGGCTTTTTCACATAGAAGGTAGCTTCATTTTCACTCCTAACAAAGCTTTGATGCAACAAGTATGCATCAATTATGCTATATTAGGCCCTTGGTGCTTGTTTTAGGCCATAAAAAGCTTTATGGAGCTTATAAATTTTGTCTTCACTTCCTAGAACATAAAACCTTTCAAGTTATTTGACAAATATTTCTCCTTCTAGCAGCCTATTTAAAAAGGTTGACTTCACATCTAAATGATATATTTTCCAACTCAACTTGGTTGCAAGAGCAACAAGAAGTCTTATAGTATCATGTCTTGCAATTAGAGCAGACGTATTAGAGAAATTAACACCTTGCTATTATAGATAACATTTGACCACCAATCTAGCTTTAAGTTTATTTATAAAACTATCTGGATTTAGTTTATTTCTATAAACCCACTTGACACTAAGAATTTTATGGTTTTGAGGCTTATCTATAAGTTTTTAAGTGTCATTCTTTTCTATCATAGCTAACTCTTCCTTCATTGCAACTAATCGACCCTCTTGTCTTATTGCTTTTACAAAACTAGTGGGTTCAAGAGAGGCTATATTGCATCTTTCATAAACTTCAGCAAGAGGTTTGGTTTCTTTTATTGGGAAGTCATCATAACTAGTAGAATTTTCTTCAATTTCAACTTGATCATGAGCCAAGCCATCACAAGAAACCAGTTTTTTAGAATTTTCAACTTCATTTCTTTCTTAATTCCACTTGGTTGTTTCATCAAATTTCACATTTCTACTCACAATAATAGATTTTAACTTTAAGCTATAGATTCCATACCTTTTTATACTATTGCCATAACCTAAGAAAATGCCTTTCTCAGATTTCTGATCTAGTTTTCCCCTTTTCTACTCTAGAATAAGAGTATAACATAAGCTACCAAACACTCAAAGATGATTCATTGAAGGTTTAACTCCAAATCAGGCCTCAAAAGGAAATTTTCCCTTTAGAGCTTTAGTTGGTAGCAAATTCAGCAAGTAGACAATAATGTTTATTACTTCAGCCTAGAATTGTTTGGAAATACCTTTTTTAATAGCAAGCATCTAGCCATTTCTATTATAAATCTGTTTTTCCTTTCACTCACTTTATTTTATTGAGGAATGTAAGGAATAGTCAATTGATGTAGTATGCCTTGCTTCTCTAAGTTATTAAATTCCTTTGAAACATATTCAGTCCCATTGTCATATCTTAAAATCTTGATCTGAAAATCGGATTATTTCTCATCCATAGCTTTAAATTTTTGAAATTCAATTAGCACTTTAAATTTATGCTTCAAGAACCTTACCCAACTCATTCTAGAAAAATCATCAATAAATAATAAGAAGAATCTACTACCACTCAAAGAAGGTGTACTTATTAGCCTATAAATATCAAAATGTATGAGTTGAAGCTTTTCTAAAGCTCTCCAGGCACCTTATTTAAATGGTAGTTTTGTTTTCTTCCTTATTTGACACACTTCACACACATCAACATTTTCTTTTACAGTTGACAGATCATGAACTAATTCCTCCTCACACAAGTGTTTTAGATTAAAAAAACTAGCATGACCAAGTCTTTTATGCCATAAGATAGATTCAACAATAATACTTAAGGAAGCATGCATATTAGTTTGCTTCCAATTTATTAGAAAGCTTCTATCTTTCATTTTAACAGTCATCAATTCATTCCTAGAAGGATCAAATATTATGTATGAGTTATTTTGAAAGTGCATAACATAATTCTTTTCAAGCATTTGAGGAACACTCAGCAAGTTTTGATCAATACTTGGTATGTAGAGTACATCTAGGATAAACTTGATACTTGAAAGTGTTTTCATAGCTGCTACCTTTTCCTTTGATGTCTAAATATTCTTTATTTTCAATCTTGACTTTGGAACAATAGGATAAATTAAGATTTTTTAGAATAGCTGAATCAAAATATATGTAATTTGTGCAGCCACTATCCATTAACTAGGTTCCCTCATCATTATTTGCAGCATAGCATGTTGCTATAATAACTTTTATTTAACTTCTTCTTGATCATTAGCAACATGAGCTTGCTGCCCCTACTAGTTTCCTTTACTCTTGCAAACCTTTTCAACATGGCCAAGCTTATTACAGCTTCTGCACTTCACATTTGGTCTCTATCAATAGAAATTTTTTGTATGGCTTCTCTTCTTGCAATAAGGGCATGGAGAATAACTGCCTTTTTTCCTCCACGTTTGCTACTATCACCATCTTTCTTCTTTTTCCTTTTTTTATCTCCAGATTGCTTTTTTCTCTATTGTTTGACTTCTTTTCTTATGCCTTAACAGGAAAAACTTCCTCAGGTGCTATCTCCTCTATTCTTATTGCTCTTCTTTGCTCTTGAACTTGAAGAGCATTCATAAGTTTTATCAAAGTTAGCTTAGATAAGTCTTTGGGATTTTCAAAAGAAGAGATCTTGGTTTCAAACTTCCTAAGAACACTAACCAGCACCTTTTCCACTTATCTTCTTTTTGGCAGCTCCTTGCCAAGTATCTTAATTTGATTTACAACTCTCATCAGCCTATTAGTGTATTATTTGATAATTTCAGAATCTTTTATCTTCAAGACCTTAAACTCCCTTCTTAAATTCAACACCTGTATTTGCTTAATTCTCTCATTTCCTTGAAACTCTTCCTTCAAGATGTGCAAAGCTTCTTTTAGAGACTCACAATTCATGATTCTTGTATAAATTTTATCTTGAACACAAGATAGAATGGCAAATAAAGCTTTATACTTCTTTGTACTTTCTTCATTATAATATTTGATTTGAGCTAGAGGAGGATTTGCTTCCTTGTCAATTTCCACCACTTCCTAAAGATCATAAGCTCTCAGATAGTTCTTCATTTTTCCAGCCCAAATCATGTAGTTCTTACTTGTGAACTCTGGAGGTATAGGAGGAGAGTAGCTGCTTAAAGCCATGAACAAATACTTTATTTTTTAAGGCTTTATGAAGGGAAAGTCTTGTTGATTTTTTTCTCAAACACAGCCCTTCAAGATCACTTAAGCTCTGATACCATGTTATAAAATCGAAAAAAATATAAAGAATATAAAGAAAAACTAAAGTAAAAATGCAGGGGAGGAAACGTAGCAGCAAAAGTCATCTTTTCATTCATATTTCTGCTTATATATATTTAAAAAAACTAGTACAACAATAAACATTAGCCCATACTTTAACTCATACTTAAGCATGGCTATTTGAACAATTTTTTCACCTAAATTGTATTACAGTAGAATCATAGTATTCAGCCATATTAAAAAATATATTTAGCAACCAAAATTAAGCTTAACAAGCTTAACAAGACATATGAGCTAATTTGAATATCAAAGAAAAATCTTAAAAGTCTAACGGTTCAAATTATTTTTGAACTAAAAGCTAGTAAAAGTAGCTTTTGCTTTAATAATCAATTCTTAAATAATGGTTATCAAACATAATATGGATTGATCCATAATCAATTCTATCAAAAATAATTATGTTGAAAACTAATTCTCATGTAGTTGTACTAAACAAGTTCTCAATATACTAATAAGGCTACTTACAAAAATAATATATAGGTCTTAGCAATAAATTAATTAAAAGAAACTAAAAAGAAAAAAAGATGCTAGCAAATTAACTAGTTCAATTATTTTGCTTGTTAATTATTTTCGTTTACTCGAGTGATAAGTGCTTCATTTTAACTATAAAATGGATGAATATTTGCACAAAAGACGAAAAGTATAGAAAAATGTAAAAAAATATAAAATTCATATAATTAACATAGAAATAATTTAGTTTTCCTGAACTTTTTCCTTTATATTTTTCTTATCAATTAAGTGCATGAAAATTAAATTTTTGTGCACGTTGTTTTAAATGTTTGCTCTCCTCTAACTCTATGATCTACTTTTTTCTTTTTATAACAAAAAAATTGATTATTTTTCAACCATCTTTGACAAATACAAATGAATTAATCCTAAATTAGATTAGAGCCTTAATCGCTCCAAAAGGATAAATTGATTAACCTTATATTTCTTCTTTCCTTTATCATATATATATATATATATATATATATATATATATATATATATATATATATTCTTTTTTTAATTTATAAAACTAACTAAAATCATACACATGAATAATGTTGCATGAGTTATATAAATGTTAATACTCCATGAATAATATTAATATAAGAACAAATTGACTTGGAATAATAGCTACACCGAACAAATATAAGCTTATGGTGAGATTTTCTAGAACACAAGGTTTAGAATTTAGCATCATGGAGTTTATTCTTATGTGTTTCATCCTAGTGACCTCGTTCTTCATGTTCATTTTATTTAGCAACGTAACTGTAAATTTGTAAATAATGTGATTTTATTTTTTAGAAAAAAATAACATACATATTATGAATTATGCTATATTAATATTTAATTCAACATGCACAATGGAGTCCATGTCATTTCCAACTATGTTCAAAGTTTATGTTTAATGAAATTACATTTGATTTCTTAGTTTTTATCTTTTTTACATGTTTGATGTGTCATTTAATTTGTTATATTAAAATTTTGTATTGTTCTATGAATCTGGATTCCATACCTCCACTTTTATGATAGAGTCAAGTGATCCATCTTTTGATGGGGCAGTAACTTTAGATTATAGTTATAGTGCTCCAACATTCAAATTAACTTCTTCTATTTTGATTGTTCCAACTCTAAAAGACCCTACATCCATTACTCCAACTCTAACCCTAGCATCAAGAGACAAAGTCTTAACTACCTCTACTATTGACAAGCCTCCCTCTACTCTAAAAGATAAAGGCAAAGCCACAGTTGGAAGTTTAAGCAAGAAAAGCAAAGGCCTAGCCACCATTAGTGTTAAGAAGAGAAAGAGGGTCTCATCATGGAAGCCTAATGTGAATAAACAAGTAGGGATTCAGATAAGAAGGAGGTCTCCAATGTGGGATCACTTTAAAAGAGTTCCAAATGATGAGGTCACTAAACCTACTATTGAATGCAGTCATTGTGGCTATCGATTCTTATATGGAAGTAAAAAGCATGGCACTTCAAATTTACTTGCACATATATCAAAGTGCCCAAGCATTCATATACATTTAAAAGTAACCCTAAACAAAAAAAAATATTGAACTTTGAAAATAAGTCCATTAGTAAACAATTAGCTGGATCTTTATCACATGTATTTAACTTCAAGGAATGTAGAAATGTCATAACTTTATTTGTGATATATGATGAGCAACCTTTCAATATAGTTAAGGGATGTGGATTTAAAAATATGTAAAAAGTTTTACTCAAGATTGGATGTGCCTTCCAAGCAAACAATTGCAAGAGATTGTTATAAGATCTACTTAAAGGAGAAAAAGAGACTTAAAGCATTATTCAAGAGTGATTGTGTGAGGGTATGCCTTACTACTAACTACTGGACCTCACTTTAGAATTTGAATTATATGGCTCTAATTGCCCACTTCATTGACAAGGAATCAAAATTGCAAAAACATATTCTAAATTTTTATCTCATACCAAACCACAAGGGTGAGATAATTGGAAAATACATTGAAGCTTGTCTTAAGGAGTCAGGCTTAAGGCCTGTGTTCACAATGATAATTGACAATGCTAGCTTTAATGATAAAGTAATAGCATGCTTAAAGAAGAAGGTGAAGAACTAGAAAAGGTGAGTGTTAAAAAGGAAAATGATGCACATGAGATGTTGTACACACATCCTTAATTTAGTAGTGAATAAAGGATTGAAGGACTACCACAACTCTATATCTACCATAGGCATACTATCCGATATGTAAGGTCAATGCCTTCTAAGCTAGCTAAGTTTAAAAAGGTCATTTCAACTAAAAATATTACATGCAAAGGCTTGGTGAACCTTGATATTGCCACTAGGTGGAATTTAACCTATAAAATGCTTGAAACAATTGAGAAATTCTAGAAGGCATTCAAGAGATTGGAAAAGGATGATAAAGATTTCTTAATGTATTTCCAAGATTCAAAAAAGAGAGGGTTGCCTCTAAATAGTAAGGATTAAGACAACATCGGAGCATTTAGCAAGTTTTTGAAAAAATTTTATTATGTGACCTTAGCTTTGTCAGGATCTTTGCATGTCACCTCTAGTTCTGTGTATACACACCTCTCTCTTATTCAAAGTAAGTTAAAAAATTGGACCTTAGCTAAGAATCTTGATTTAACTTATTTTTTATAGCAATTGAAATGAAGGTTAAGTATGACAAGTAGTGGGGCTTACTTGAAAATATGAACTCTATTATCTTCACTACAAATGCCCTTGACCTTAGATATAAATTGGCATATATTGCATGGTCTTTTAAGGACATTTATAAGGAAACACATGTTTAAATTATGGTGAACAAAGTGAAAGCAAGCTTGATAAGGATGTATAATTGGTACACTTCAGAAAATGGGAAGCCCGATGGAAGTGCTGTAGGAAGTGAGACCACACAATAAGGGGAATCAAGTCAGAGGGAGCTTATTTTTGCAAGCCATGCCTAGAAAGCAAGAAATATTGCCTTTAGGATCCACTTGAAGAAAAAAGATGCAATTAAAGCTAATAATGAGTTGGAAAGGTACTGGAATGAGCCATGCATTGATCATCAAGATGACAACTTTGATGTCCTAGCTTGATGGAAATCAAATACATCGAAATTTGATGTGCTCTTAAAGATTGCAAGGGATATACTAACTATCCCTATAACTACTGTAACATCTAAATTTGCATTCAACACTAAAGGGCATATACTGGGTGTGTTTAGGAGATCTCTATCCTTTGATACAATTAAGGTGTTCATTTGCATGCAAAATTGGTTAAAGCCCACAAAGTTAGACTTTAATAATATTGATTTCATTAATGATTGTAAAGAGTATGAAGACATGGAGAAAAGGTAATTAATGTTAAGAATATATTTTACTAAATAATTAATTAATTTTATTATTTTTACATTCTTTAAATAACTCATAAATTTAATTCATATTTTTATTTATTTGTTTAAAGGTGGTAAGTAATCATCAAGTTGGAAATAATGGGCCTAGTAGTATAAGCATCAAAGTTGGAGCTAAAGAAAACACAGAAGATGTGTCATAGCCTATAGTTTTTTACTAAAAATTTGTAAGGTGGTTCAACTTCAACTAATTTGTTCTTTCTCAAACTTTCATAGTTTCACTAATCCTAACTTTGTTTATTACTTTTTTTTTTCTTTTTTGCTTTGTAGGGTTGTAGAAGTTAATGGTGCTTATTTTGAATGCCAATTGAAGACATCATTTTCTATAGATTGATATGGCAACATGATGCACATATTTTGAATTTTTTTATACATATACTTGTGCATTGTAATGCATAGCTAGGGCTAGCATTGTTTTTTGGTGTTGCTGGCTTTTTTAGGCATTAGGGCAATAAATAGCACACAATCACACACAATGCCACTAGTATATATGGTATGGCAAGCTCTTAGTACATGATATGTCCATATGAGGTATTCAATGGATTTTTTTAACTTTAAGTGGTTTAAATAGAAATTTCATATTTTAAACTTTCACCTTGGTAAACTCTTCAATTAATGAATTAATGCCAATGATGCAACTTGTTTATTTTCAAACATTGACTTCATATTGTCTCTTTCTATTTATATGAATTATTCTATCAATGTCTACCATAATCAAATTGTAGCAAGTGTTAGTGTGCCGTAGATTAACTTTTAAATTCGAAATTTATAATTGTATGATTCATTAAAGAGATTGAGTTGAGAGTTGGAAGATTGTTATATGATGGAGGGTGATTTTGCACATAATTCTACAGCTGGTGAAGCTCTATGTCATTGGCTTTGCTTTTTCAATTCAAGGATCCAAAGGTAGGTACTTTTATCTTTATTTTTCTTCATTAATCTAATCCTTAAGAGAATTTACTAAATTTGTTAGAACTTAGTGTTCATATGATCAAATTAGTGCTTACTGCTTAAGCTATAACTATGTGATCTAGGTTAATATAAACAGTTATTTTTAAATGCAATTGTTATGATATATTATGTGAAGAACCTAAACATCATAACTAAATTCTGTAATATAAATACTAATAGAATCATAGCCTAATAGAAAAGAAAGAATAGTTAGATTCATAAATGTTGGATTTTGTTAAAGAAGAAACTTTTAATTTGAATAATGAAATATAGCTTACACTAAGTTGATTTTAATATTCATTCAGTTTGAATCTTTTAGTTTGTTGAAGTAATAAAAGATTAATTTTTTATCCATGGCATCTTCAACATTTCCATTGATCTTTATCTTTTTTAAGGTTTAGATGCATCTACATATCCAACATTAATTCTTGCCATTCTTTTAAGTGAAAAAATACCTAGTCTTGTTCACAATGGTCGTGTTCTAAGCTTATTATCAAATCCAGATGGTATAACCAATAATCATATTAAACAATTTTGAATTTCATCCTTTTTTTAAGTTCACAGCCCTATAAGTTTCTATTGTACTATTACTTGATACTTATTTTCTTATATGTTCTTTCAAGGTTTGTCATATCATCATCTCCATCAAACTTGCTTATGGATTCTTCCTAAGCTAGAAAGCCTAATCCTGCATACCTGGCATACACGAGAAAAATCATACCATTAACAGTACCAAATGGTAATCCCATTATACTAGCATGTTATGTCATATTGTACAATAAGTGATAGTTGTGGGAGGAAATGAGTGATTATAACATTAATCATCATAGAATTGTCTTTGATTCTCTAAGGTCATTCTTATAGCCTTCTTTGGAATTACTACCCTTTACATCAGCTTCAACTCCTCAGAAGTAAAGGTCATACCCAATAACCTATCTTACTAAATATGTGATAAAAGTGTTGTCATGTCATAGAATCTTACCATATGGTTCTTAACTTATTTTTATTTATTAAAAATGCTATTTTATTATATTTTTACACGACTATTTAAGAATACTTCATTGGATTATATTTTTGTGACTCTGCATAACTTATTTTCTTTAGATCTATGATGAGCATTATGTTTGAAATGTAGCGTAAATACATATATGCTACTTGCTACCTCATTTAATTATTTGACCATGAGTCAATTGATGGAAACCACATAGAATCGTTTAAAATCAAATTAATTAGTTCCAATTAGTTATGCCTTTTTATTTGGTTGGTTTCAATTTTTATTGAAGTTATGCTAGTTCCAATTAATTAGTTAGGCACAAGCCTACTAACTGACTTTACCCGATCATTAGATAGCCCTAGCTAAAGGTAAGTTTGTCATGCATTTAACTCTTACTGTGGAAGGTTTTTGGTGGGGTGTTAGCAAGGAAAAGCAAAGATGTTTTTCCCAAAAGTTAAGTCATATTTACATCAACTTAAGTTAATTAGTGGCTTAAATTTTGAGTATTTCCATCATATCGATCAATCTTTGTTAACAAAGTTAACATGGAAATTGGAAACAAAAAGGACAACCTTTTAAGTATAATGTTTCATACCTAAATATAATTGCTTTAATGATTGTTCTCTTTGATTGTAATTAGGATGATGTTTAAAGCTTGGATGGGAATTATGGAGGGGAAACAAGTTATTAAAAAAGATAGCTATTATTTAGTGGAATTTGGTGTGAAAATTAAAATGTTAAAAGATTTTTAGGTGCCTAAATGTGAGTATTTTATTTCAAACTAAAAGAGGGTTTGATGGTTGATTTTAATGCAGTAGTTTCAAGTTTAATAACTTTGAATTAGAGATCATGGAATTCAAATTTAGTATCCAATTTATTCAATAATGACAATATTAATCATATTCAGAGGTTATTTAGAAATGATAATCTTATTTGGAGTTTATATACCTCAAGTTAATCCTCCACTAAGCTTATCTATAAGCTAATTGCAAAACAGAGTAATCAAGTTCCACTATAAAAAATATAGTGAATCTTTTGGAATTGAAATTTACACCACAGATACAAGTTTGCAATATGAAAAGTAGCAAGTGTAGTACTTTCTACTAGAGCTTGAATGTCATTCTTGATTAGTTTTGACAATAATCAATGTTTGCTTTGCATGGAGAAGCCAAAGACTAAAAGTGTATTTGACTAGATGGAATGGAATGGAATGGAATGAAATAAGAATGAGAAAAAGAATGGCTAAAAAGTTTATTTGTTATAGACTATAAAATGGAAATGACCATTCAAGCAAATGATATAATTCCTATTCTATAAACAAAGTGATAGAGTGGAATGAGTCATTGCATCATTCATGAATTGGTTATTTTACACATATGTCTAGCATATTTTTCATATATTTCAATATTACTTTTTGTTAATATGTGATAAAAATATTAATTTTTGAATATTTCATGATTAAAATATATTAATAATTATACTTTTAATAATAAAATTTAAAATATAATATTTTTTGTATTGATTAAAAATGCTTAATATTAAATTTAGTAAAATAAATTTTTTATATTTTTATTTTAGAATTTTTTTGCTAATTATAATTTTGGTGAAAAAATTTATATTATGATTATTTTTATTATTAATTATATCACATATCTTAATAACATTAAATTATTTAATAAGATATTTATTATTTTTATAATAAAAATACTATTATCTTGAATTATAATTTTTTTAATTTTATCCCTATGTTATTTTGTTATTTATTGTACTAAATATAAAAAAATGAAATGAAATATTTATTCAATTCTTCATAATATCAAATATAATAATTAAATAATCATAATATTGTATTTCATTTCATTTCATTTCCATTCCATTCCATCCCACAAAATATGCCTTGAGGTACACCTCCTTTAATGTTAGCCAATTTTTTGCATGTTATGGTTCACTATAGTTTGCAGTGTCCTTATCATTGATCTCCAGGCACGAAATGTGGTGGAGTGTAAGGAAGAGATCTGGCTTAGGAGTAATCATTAGAGGACCATGGCTAATGCTGCTTTGCAGTAGTGAATGTTGCTATTGGCAAGTATGGGTAGCACTCGATGAAATTGTGCATTCTGCGACTTCACTTACGCTTGATCCAGCCTCCTTGATTTGGTAAGTGGGAAGTAGAATTCAGGGTTTGCATGAAAATGGGTAGGCTGGTTCAAGCAATGGTTGGCCCCAATCTAGTTTAGGCCATCTGAAATGGATTCCTTCCTATATCGTAGATGCTTGAAAAGAAAAGTATGGTTGCAAGTTGGTATAGTAGAATATTTGCAATAAGTTTTAAAATAATAATAATAAATTATTTCCTTCAATTTTATAAACATAAAAATTATCATTTAAATTTTACAAAATAAGAAAATAATATCTATTTTTACTTAATTAATCATTTTATCATATTATACAATTCTTATCAAGTTTTTAAATAAAAATAAAATATTAATTTATTTTGTTAATTTTTGACATAGAATTCCACATAATTAGAATTCTTAATATATAATTTAATTTTTATAAATTATATAATATAAAAATTACATATTAAAAAAATTAAAGAAACCAACATATTATAATAGTTTGATTATTATTTAAAAATATCATAAAAAGCTAATAATTAATGAAATAAATAATTAAGCACATCATGATTATTAATTTTAAGTTTTATAAAATTTAATAGCATGTTATTTGAATTTTCAAAATAAGGAAATAAAATCTAACTATCTCTTAAATTAAAGAGAACAATTTATGTTTATTTTTTAATTTTTTTAATGATAAAAATAATAATTTATTTAACATATACACACAATCTAAAATACCAACTCCAATACCTATTTGAATTAGGAATAGTACACCTATCTGAGTTAGGAATAGCACTGGAAATGGAGTACGAATACAGTAAGATGCGGACAAAGCATTATCAATTGAATTGCTTATTATTCAAAAGGCATTTTTAGTGTCTCTTAATTATTTAGGCAAATGGATTATTGAAAGTGATGGTAGCCGTTGATAATAGATAATAATAAATAATAATCATTAATAATAGAATGGTAACTAGTAGTCATTAGTAGTACGTAATGACCAATAATTATCATTAAAAAATGAGTGGTGTTAGATAGTGTAGCTAGTAGTCGTCAACAATAATAAGTAATGATAAAATAGGATGTTAATAGTATTAATAATATTTTGATGGAAAGGTGAATAAAATAATTTATTTATATCAATTAAATATTTTTCATATCATGAAAATATATAGTATTGCCTCCTCTTATAAAAGTATCTTAAGAAAATATTGAAATAAAAATATTTTCAAAAAATATAAATATTTTTAATATATTTTTTAAAAATTTGAATTAAATATAAAAATTTTATATACCTTTAAAATATTTTTAAAATTATAAGAAAGATTCTGCCAACCAAATACTAGCTCAATCCACGTGGCTTGACTTAGTGGTTGCCCTTTTCCTCCGTCACTTACTTTCCAAAAAATCAACGCGCATGCTGCCCTTTCCCTATCAGTCATGAGGAGGCATGCGACTCTTATTCTTTGAATAGGTTATATGTTTATTTTTGTTCCCCTTACTTTCTTTTTTTTTTTTGGGAAGAAAATCTTGCACTGACGAAAGTATTCTTACTTCTTAAAATGATATGTTAATTCATCTCTGCATGATAAACATCAATGGGAATGAAAATGGAATCATAATTTTGTATGATAAATTTATTTATTTATTATACGTAGAGTATCGTCACAATTTTTTTAACATGTATGATATTAATTCATGTTTGTACCGGAAAAAATAAATGATAAACATTTCCTAACAATTTTTTTATATTTAATACAGTAAAATAATGGATAAATATTAATATAGAAAATATAGTGAATGATATTACCATTTTTATAAAAAATAATAATTTAAAAAATAATAGATATCTAGTGAATTTAATAATCTAAATTGAATATTTTATTATATGATTTAAATAATAAAAATAGATTTCTATGATATTATAAAAATATCATGTTTTAAATTCTATTATTAAAATTGTAATTTATTGATTTTATGTTATATTAAATAACTTTGCATATTAAACAATATTTATTTTATAAATTATATAAAATGAAATATTTTAAATTCTATTATTAAAATTATAATTATCAATATTTTCCAAATAGTAAAAGTATTGAAAAATTGACATTGTCTTATTTTAAATTTGAGCTTGATTATTATGTGAATTTAATATATTTAATGATTTTTTAGTAAATAATATTAAAAAATATAATAGTAACTCCTCTTTTTTCATTTCTTAGCAAGTTTTTTGTTCAAAAAGAAGGAAACACAGTGATATTTAGAATATATTTGATAATGTTGAAGTGTTTAGTCTGAATTTGAAATACTAAATTTGTTGTGTTTGAATTTTTTTAATTTTAGCTATTGAATTTAGGTAAAAGATTAAAAATTATATTAAAAATATTAAATCTTGTAGAATTTCAAAATTATTCTGAATTATAATTTTAGATATTCTATTCATCAAATTTTTAAATGATATGATATATGTTATCTTAAAAATAAAGATAATGTTGGATATATTTATCTAACAAATCTCATCAAAACAAGAATAGTTATGCTAAATGAATTCAACAAATTTTTTCCTTAATTTAATATTTAGTCTTAATAAATTAAAGAAATAAGACTTAATTTATTTTAAGTTTGAGTCACTAAGTAAAGTGTTGAAATGATATTTTCAAATCCATCCTTACATATTATATAATCTCTTATATTTATTTTAATTTTTAGAGGAACCCAAATTATTTATATTTTTTCACAAAAAAAAAATTTACGTGAAGTTTTTAAAAAAAAAAAAATTAGTGGAGCCCTGGATTATGACCCTCTATCCTTGCACCTAATAATAACTTTTCTAAACTTACATAATAACTATGTTAAACTCATATAGTAATTTTTCATAATAAGAAGCGAGAAATATTTTAAAATTCTTATTATGAAATTATTATTTAAGTTTAGGAAAGTTATAATTTGAATTTATGAAAATTACTACAGATATGTGTGGGTATGACTTTGTTTATTGTATGTCTAACAGACTTGTAAATGTTGCCCCTTGTGATGATGATAATATTTTTCATCCCTTTATATTTGTATATTTGCCACAAACACTTATACTTTATTTTGCATTTAATTTTTTTAAAATCGATTTCATTTCATTTCAATTAAAATGATTTCAATTCATTTGTAAATTAATTATTTTATTTATAATATATTAAAAAATATATGAAATTTAATTAAAAAATAAATTTTGATAGTATTATGATAAATATAATGTTAGAAAGAAGGTAAAATTTTTATATAAAATATTTTTTTAGTCAAATAAAATGAATTCTAGTGAAATTCTTATCAAATTAGATGAATTTTATAATGGCAAAAATATAATTAAAACGAGAATTGTAAATGAAATGAAATTCTTTTACATTTAAAGTCAAACATCATTTTTTAAAAAAATTCATTTGAGAATGAAATAAAATCTTGTTTTTAATGTTGCCAAACAAGAGATTAAACATTAAGACACCGAATCTGGAATAGATTTTTATTCATATCTATAGGTAACTCTAAAATATTAAATTTCTTGAAAAACCAAAATGATTTTTTAATTAAAATTACACACCATAATCGTTTTTAACATGAAAAAGACGGAGGAGATGGGAGCATCGGCACATCCACAGATCCTTCAAGCATCTGCAGAACTCCCTTCATGGTTGGTCTCAGTGATGGATCCTCCTGAATGCACCATATGGCAATCATCACATACTTCTCCACATTCTTCATGTCATCCAAAGCCTCCTCATCATCCTCCACCAACAGACCAAGTGTCTTCGCACAAAGGCAATCATAAGCCCAATCTATCAGAACCATCTGATTCTCATTCTCAGCTTTCATTTCAAAGCTCCTCCTGCAGCAAATGAGCTCTAGCAGCACAACTCCATAGCTATAAACATCCACCTTGGCCGTGACTGGCATAGTTTTAAACCATTCAGGAGCAACATACCCCTTGGTTCCTCTTATTGCTGTCTGAGTACCACTCTGATCGATCTTCAAAAGCTTGGCCAATCCAAAATCGGAGATTCGTGCAGTGCAAGTTTCATCAAGCAAGATATTCTGAGGCTTTATGTCACAGTGTATGATCTGAGTGCTGCACTCCTCATGCAAGTATAGCAGCCCTTTTGCTGTTCCTAGGGCTATTTTCATTCTTTGATTCCAACTTGGTCTTCTGGTGTCAAAAAGGAAACTTGCCAAAGAACCTTTACTCATGAACTCATACACAAGCAGCTTGTGCTCCCCTTCATTGCAGAATCCCAAGAGTTGGACAAGATTCCTGTGGTTTGTCCGCCTGATTGCACTCATTTCGGCTTTAAATTCCTCCTCGCTTTGCTGCACCATCTTGTCCAACCTCTTAACAGCAATGAGGCCCCCATCAATTCCCATTAGAGCTCCTTTGTAAACTGTTGCAAATGCCCCTTGACCCAGTTTCTCCTTGAACCCATTTGTGGCGTTGCTTAATTCTTGATAAGTGAAAATTCTTAGATTCATGCCTGCCATTGCATGGGTAGATCGACTTACTTTGAGCTTCCTTTTCCTAAACGGGCAACTAACAAGAAAAGTTGCCACTAACAAGGCCAAGTTTAGTAGTACTGAACTGCTTAAAAACACTGATATAATGATAATCAGCTTTGATTGATCATCTTTTCCCTCAGAATCTTTTGATTTCGGATCTTTTTCATCAGAACCATTTGGTTTCACAGAGGAATCATCTTTTCTTATTTTGACTAAGGCTTTTCCTTCATCATCAGCGTCAAATCTTCCATTGGAGAGAGGCAACTTCTTCTTCCAACAGTCTCCTCCTCTGAAAATGGCAGCAGCACAGAAACAGTCACCTAAGCAAGCCTGTCTGCACCAATTCTCAGTCACATTTTGAAAATGTTCGAAATCAGAGAGAGGCCAGTCCACACTCGGAATCTCATAAAAATCAAATAGATCTATTTCTGGAGAAGCCTCATCACAACTTTGTGGAACAAAGTCCTGCTTGCATCCTTTCATCACATCGTTTGCATCAATGAAACTGTAACCAAGCGGACAATGGCAGCTCTTTCGTCCATCATTAGTGCAATAGCTGTTAAACCCACAGGCCCCACTTCCCGTTTGCTCTGTAACTCTTAGGCACATATTTGATGGTATGATGGACAAAACAGTCCAAGAATTAGGCGAACCTGCTGTCCTTGAACCATTGGTCTTAGGATACGCATAATGCCTGAAAACTCCATCATAATCAAGAATTGCCCTCTGGTAGAAATCTGCTGTACTTGAACCAGCTGATGATATTATGTTGATTATGCTTCCAATTGCCCTTTGAAGGAAAATATACCCAGATTGGTTAAAGACCAGTGAAAAACCAGAGCCAAAAACCTGGGTGGACCAGTAAGCAAAATTTACAGTATTCAACGGGAAATGAGTTGTGTAAAGCACAAGATTTCCATCCGGCTGTAATGGAAATTGAAATCTTCCACTTGAATAATTATTTTCAAGATAGCGTGAGATGAGCCTAGCAGGTTGATTCAGGACCTGTCCTGGCAAAATTGTATCAGTTGGCTGATCAAAACTCTCCCACACATACTGAGAATCTTGGCCAACCAGTACGAAGTTTCCTGTGTCAAGCATGGCTGCGTAAGCAATTCCATTGTCTGAAGTGCTGCCAGCATTCCAAATCTGCTTGTTAGAGGGATCATTGAGCACAAGCACGCCATCTGAAGTCAGCTCAACTTTGGATCCCTTTGGTGCTAGATTCTGTCCATTAGCAAACCAGACAACAGTCCTTTCTGGTATTTTGTTGAACCAGATTGCTAATAAGAACCCATCTTCACCAATACTTTGGAATCCGAAGGCAAAATCACCGGATGGTGACACCCAGAAATAGTTATTATTCTGTGCAGTGAGGGAAGAGCCTAATGAGATGTTGCTGGAAGTTAGAGCTATAGTAAAAAATGGAAGCAAGGTAAGTAAGAAAGACAGTAAGAGATGTTCTTCACAAGCCATTATGTTGAAGGACTATCTTTCTGGGAATCAGTTTTAATTTGCCAATTTTGCTTTACTGTAACTTATGAGCATCAGTTCAATCTAAAGCCAAACAGAGTTTGTCTTCTAGTTATTGAATGTTTATGAGCAGAAAATGACTTAAAGAAGTGCTCACCAGCTGTTCAAGCGATATAAGATAATGGCTTCTGTCAACACGGTGTTTTTCAAGGCTTGGTTATTTTTTGCTCAACTGCAACTAGAAATTTCCTTGCACTTTCTGAGAAAATAAAATAATAATCTTATCTATAAGTTGAATGGTCTATAGACAATTTCTCAGCAGTTTTCTTACTTAGCCAAGTCTCCCTAGAAAGTTGAAAGTGAAAGGTCTTCATAATGAAATTAGTATTGCAATGCTTTGTTGGCTGATGTGACTGCATAATTCGATTAAGCTTGTGTTTGATATCAATTTTTTAAATAGTTAAATTTTGATTATGGAATTGTTCTTAGTGTGTTTGGTTGCATAAGAACCAGCTTTTCAGAATTCATTGTGTTCAAAATTGTTTTTGAACTAAAAGCCAGTAAGAGTAGCTTTTGCTTTAACAATCAATTCTTAAATAATGGTTATCAAACATGATACGGGTTGATCCATAATCAATTCTATCAAAATCAATTATGTTGAAAAACAATTCTCGCGCAGTTGTACCAAAAAAGGTCCTCAATATACTAACAAGGTTACTTACAAAAATAATACAAAGGTCCTAGCAATAAGTTAATTAATTAGTTTTTTACAATTAACTAATTTGACTAATTGATAATATTAATTAATTCTATAAAGATGTATATAAAATCAATTGTTTATATCTAAAATAATATATAAGAATATGAGTATATTTTATAATTTATTTGAGTATATTCTTTTATTTTAAATTTTAGATATTATTTATTAAATTAAAATTTCTTCTGAAAGAATATTATTGTAATTTATTATTTATTAAATTATTTTTTATTTTTTATAATTATTTAATTTTTTAAGAAATAAATTTTTTAGGTATCCATCTTCACTTTTATCTTATTTCATATCAAAATTTCAACATATTATTTATATATACTATATAGTTATATTATTTTCATCCCATATATATCATTTTCATGATCATATTTTTTTTAGAATGTATCTTTAGATGGAACAACGAATTGTAAAAACTATTTTGTATGTATTACGTAATTAATTTTTTCTTTTGATGTGAAAAGAATCTAAATTCACTAATTAATTATATAATACAGTAATATTTATTTTATTTATATATATCAAATGTAAATTTAATTAATAGAAATTTAAATAATTATTTATTATTTATAAAGAACTATTATATTCTAATATATATCAAATTGATATATATATATATATATATATATATATATATATATATATATATATATATATATATATAGTGATTTAATGGTTGAGCTCTTGTATATGCTGTGGTTTATAGCTAAACTGATTGTTAAACACTCTCAAACTATATCGGGGACATAAATGATCAGAAGCATTTGATTGATGCTACCTACACAGCTTTGTGATTGTATTGTGTCTTCCATTTGGATCTTCGAATGGCCATCGTACGTCAACATCCTCTCTGGTTGTTTTTCTTCATGACATCGCTTCCATTTGCTCAAAACTTTCCATTGTCAACCTCTTTTCATTTGCTCATAACTTTTTTCTGGGCATCACCTTCTGGTAGTTTTGCATTTGGTTTCCGAAAACCGTAGAAGATGGGATCTTTCTAACAATCTGATTCAACAAAATAACAGAAAGAACAATTGTGTGGTGATCAGCCAAAACACAAAATCCAGTAACAAGAGTATCTAAACTTGAATGAGCCTCAGATGCCGATTTCTGGTTCTGATCCCTACAGAGAGCAAACATCCATTGCTAACACATAATCTTCAATTATTTCCATACAACATACGAAATTTTTACGTATGTGCAAAATTTCATATCTTCCTAAAAATTGTTTAGCTACTACTTTTCTTGTAATTAAGTTGCAAGTATAATAGGATCATAGGCTGAGAAAGGAGATGTAATGCTGAAGATTGATGTTACATCACATTTGTAATAATAAATTGCATAAAACATATAGTCCAGAGTAATAAGTTGCACAAGAAGCTTGCAGGAATCGCTTTCTATAGTAATTTCTGGTTTTTATCAAAACTGTATTCATAATATAACTTACAATTTAATTAATATTAATTTGATAATTACACCAACTTTAATGTTTACCTCATCTGATAACAAGATAAGCAAATATGGGAAACTCTAAATATCTTGCCTTAGAATCTTCATCCAAAATTGAGGCCCCAATGCTACTAAATTTAATTGGCCTCCTTTTTGACATAAACTTCATTAGTAAACTATAAGAAACAAAAATCTAAGACTTTATCCTCTTATTGCCTTTTCTGTCAAAAACAATGCTATACACTGGATTGTTGCACTAATATAGATCCATGAATTAGTGGAAAAAGCCACTTGCATGTTGCAATTTGCATCAAACTTACTCATTTTAATGCCATAAGTGTGAGTAATAATGTGAGGAAACATTATATGCATGTAGCACTGATCTAAATCGATGTAACTTAGTTAAAAGTTACCCTCCATGAATCATGTTGACTGTCATAAGTTCCATGCACGAGAAGACTCATGTTTTAGGAACAATGCATATAGCAACTCATTCCATGTATCAGGGACCCCAGGTAGACACCAATGGCTGCAATCTTGGCGATGGGGAGACGTGGGACCAACATTAGGACCGAGATAATAACGAGATGAATGCCCATCCTTTCTCTGAGCAGTCATACCAGTTATATTCAATACATTGAGCTTCATGGTTTCTGAAGTGTTTGAGTGAGATGAAAACAGAGCATTGGCTAATTTGAACTGAGACCAATTATCATTAGGCACCAAGGAGGAGCTAAGCTCGGGAAGCGTCTCCAAATGACAGTTTCCACCATTTTTCCAATCCCCCCCTCTGCAATGATCCATTTTGCAGCAATTTAGTTTCTAGAAAAATATGCGTTTGTGAACAAGTCGACCATTAGGGAAAACATCCTCCTTATTTGTCACTAGATAAAAGCTATTTCATGGATGAGCTTTGGGCATAATAGAAGGGAGTTGATTTCAAAGCAATACCAAGGCAATCAATTAGTAGAGACTAAAGAATAATGCTGCCTGTATAATCAAATTGGCTCACAATCACCTCAATTTGTGAAGGTCTTAGATCCCACAACTGTGTGTGGGGTTCACCTCGCACATAGTGAATCCAGTGTGAGCCATTTCCCTATTTAAATGGCTTTTTTTATTTTACCAAAATGAATTGTGTCTGTCAAATATGACGCCAAATGGCAAGTGGTCATGCATCTTCACAA
Organism: Sindora glabra; assembly: GCA_020226215.1. Taxonomy (NCBI): domain Eukaryota; kingdom Viridiplantae; phylum Streptophyta; class Magnoliopsida; order Fabales; family Fabaceae; genus Sindora; species Sindora glabra. Next base: position 40,075,716 of record CM035232.1, on the reverse strand, counting down.
AAAAAAAAAAAATGGTTTGTGCACAGCCTTAGGGAACATCATGATTTGTGTGGCCTACAATATTGAACAAGACACTGATAAAATAAATCGAATGAACAGAAAAATGTCTTGGGCTGACAAGAAGAGTACAGATAATGAAAGTAAGGTGCAATTAAAGACAAAAATAATTTAAAATATTGAAACAACCTGAAATGCACAGGAGCTAATGTACGAAAGAAGACTTGGGTCTTGCTAGAATCTATTGTGTCATGTATCCAGTTCAACACAGTCTCAATGGACTTCTTATATGCATCTTCCACCCTCATTTCCATCTTCACTTCCGTCCCTTCTTGGAAATAACATCCTCTGCCCAAATAAAGAACAAGAGTAAACAAGAGGTAAGGACCTACTTTTAGTATTAATTATGCGAGAGTAAATAAGAGGACCCTAACTAAAAAACATATCCCATGATGATTGACTTCTTAGCTCTCCTTTGTTGTGAAATTTCTGTCTCATATGATACATTGCAGAGTTCATATTCAACAAGCAACAGCTTGAGCAAAAGATGAGAGGAAAAAACCATCGTGATCTAATAAATCTCACAAACAAGAATAATTCTACCAAAAAAATAAAAAACAGAGGCTCACAAGAGTTTCACACTTGTGAGTTAGTTGATGGATCCAACAACTACAAAAGTGACGGTAGAGTTCAATACTTCTTCCATAAGTGTGAGGTTCTTGTGGGCTTTACACTTGAGAATTTAGTATTAATCTTTAAAAAATAACAAATAAGAATCTTAAAACCGAAAAAATGATTACAGATCTCATGGCAGCCACAATTGCGAAACTAATGTTAGGGCCGGACACTAGTGAGTCTAGCATTACTATTAAACAAATAGCAAACAAGATAATAACCTACTTTAAGTACATCAAGACCATTATAAGCCAATATTGTTTGTTTAGTAGCTTTTTCTCAATATTTAAGTCAACCTAGTAACAAGACAAGTTTTGGCATTGATTCAAAATTGAATTACCCTCTAATGGTTTTCTCATAATTCCACCAATGCCCTGTGTTTAGAACCAACACATCTGCATCTCTCCACTTGAAAGAGTTCCAATCCATTTGATCCAGTTTCAGGGTTGTTCTAATATTTGCAGGAGCTCCAGTAGGAGGCCTACTCTGCAATACAAGAAATGGAGCTCTGTAGTATTCCACCGTGCAGTTGTAGTCCTTGAATTTGAACACCAAAAATCCCTTATGCTTTGTAATTGGGCTGCCATTGATTTCATAGATTGAGTCCTTGTCAGAAACCCCGGAAGAGAGGATGCATAAGAGTGACTCCCATTGGTTTCTCCCTATTGAGTCCCCCACAAAAGCTAGCCGTTTGTTTCTCAGTTTCTCCAGCATCAATGTTGCATTAAATCTAATAAATACGACAAAAAGTTCAAAGGTTTATATGAGTGAAACAATAATTAAAAAAAGGAAATAGAAATAGAAATAAGTAAATAAAAGAGAATCAATGAATTAGTGCAATTTTAAAAAATGAGGGAAAAAAGTTAGAAGTTAGAAATTGTGATTCCAAAATAAAATGGAAAAAAATGTATTAAGATGCCAAAAAGTAAATTTTAAATCATTTAAATATTAAATTAGTTTTGAATTTTTGTATTTAAAGGAATCTGGGGTTAGTGGTATTGGAAATTGGAAAAAGAAAATATTCTAATGCTGGTAAAAATTGATATTGGTACTTAAAGATATAATTATGCAGTAAGCTGCAAAAAAAAATTGCACAATTCTTCAATCTTATCTTATCTATAAACATATCCGAGAAAAATTCAAAGTCTACGTTAGAACCCAGTACAAAATATATTTTTTATTTTTTACATACGACCATATAATAAAAGGTAAGTTCTTTCTAATACAAAAAATTTAATAACTTACATTAAATTTTATATATATATTTTTTAGCGGCTCGCAATTTATTAACCAAAATAATTGATGCATTGAGTTTTGTGAAATTGGCGATAATGAAATCTGGAAAGTGACATAAAGCGGTTTATAAATTAAAATAACCTAATTGCCATCAAACCGTTAGGTCGCTTTCAGGATGTTGGAGCTAAATCAAAGAACCATTCAAAGCCACCCAAGCATTCTGACTTTCCTTGCTAAATTTTTGTATGCACCGATAAAAAATTTCATACAGGATTGCACGAAGTACAAAGGACTAACCATTGCTTGCTGACCGCAATGTTTTATTTAATTACAAAAAAATTAATTCAAACAATTAATAAGCATTTTAAATTTGTCTTTTTCTATCCCATTTTCTAACGGCCAAACACAACAGAAACTGAAACCCGTAGCAAATGAGCAAGTTCCAATGTTTGGCCACAGTGAAACTGGTGTTTCGTAATTGCCTGCAAGAAATATCGCAAACGAAAACTGCTAATTCCAAATATTAAACAAATATCACAAACACCCATTCAAAAAATTTGGCCACTAAGAAACCAATATTCAGCTTCTCCATTTTCATCATCATCGTCTTCTCGGCAGCCAAAAGGATTTAATTAAAATAAAACTAATTTAAAAAAAAAATTAACACACAAAAACATTGTTACCTGGACAAATTGCAATCTTTGGGCTGCCATCTCCACTTGGTGTAAAACAAATCAGGCCTTCCATTCTCAGAACACCGAAATCCTTCATCCAAGAATCTGCAATCTTTAGACTGATACAATGGATAATTCTCATCCCAAACCCATTTTCCATCAAACAAATCACACCCACTACCATTTGTCCCGAGAAACTCTACTTTCACAGTATCCTCAACTGATCCTCCTTTCTGCAACCAAGCAAACCTCTGAGATTGAACCGAGACCCCAAATTTGATAACAAAATCTCTGTAATCCAAATAAAAGAAGCAGCAAATTAAGAGAGCAGCGAGGATGAAAAATCCCAGAACACCAAGAGACGGCTCGAGGAATTTTAACCGCTTCATCTTCTTAAAAGCTTCCAAAACTGGCATGGTTGCTTCAATCTCTTTTTGTGAAGAAAGGCTCTTGGACATTTGAGAGAGTCCAAAAATCCAAAACCAAATTTAGAATCTGGGTATTTTGCTCTAACGGTAGAAATTATCAAAACGCTGACAATAAAAACAAAAAAGATAGAAACTTTAAACCGTTAACACAGAAGGGTCAGACCGAGACAGAGTCAGAGTTGTGGAACGGAAGCAATATGGATGATGGCATTCATTGATTCATTCAATAATGGCCCCAGAATCGAGAATCGGAAGATTTGAAGCATGTTTTGGCTTGGTCACCTTTGCTTGTTAGGTCAGTTTGATTGATTTTAAAACGATAAAGAGGAAGAGAAGATGGGTGAAGATGAAGCAAAGGAGCATTCATGCCATGGGACTATATACTTTGCTTCACTGGTTTTCAAAAAAATTTTAAGACCCAGAGAGATTTGGTGGCAAAGCATTAATGAGTAAAATGATTGACTATAAAAAAATTGACACGATTCAGCATTTTGTTTGCCCCAAAAAAAAATGGAAAATTCTACGAGAAAATTTGAAGTAAGTGAGAGAAAATGCAAGAGAATATGGGCAACGGTACATGAAGCGCCCGCCCCATGTTCAGAAGGGGTTGCGGTAATTTCCAATTTTGATTGGTTCGTTGTGACACGTAAGCAAATATAAGGCGTGCGCGGTTAGCTCAGTTTAATTGTAATATAATCCCCACAGCTTCAGACTATCGTTTGTTTTTCCTAAACTGTCCTCGTTGAATTTGTTTTATATAAACCGTCGCCTTGAATGTGTGTCTGTGCGCGCGAGGGAGAGAGAGAGAGAGGGAAAAGGAAACAAAAATAAAATTGTTGCCCGTCGGACGCGCTGCTTTAGTTTACGTGCGAATTGAAGAATATAAATTGAGCTTAATTATAATTTTTTCTCCCCTAAATATTATATTCACCGTATTGAATTTAGCCAGATTAAAATATAAAGATAAACAGATAGACTTTCTCTAAATTAAGGCGAAATTAGGAAAATCTTCCCTTTAGCTTTATAATAATAATATGCACAAATCTATTCTCAATTTTACAAAAAAAAATATTATTAAATTTATTTTAAAATTTTTGTTGAGATAATATTAATTTTAATGTTAAAATATAGTCAAAAGTGAAAAGAATTATTTTATGATTGATTTAGAGACCCCGTACAATCATTTATCATTGAAGAGGAGAACAATAAAAATGTTCTATTCCTTTAGAAGAGGAAATACGATAGGTCATCAATAAAATGCACCCTATCAAAGGCCTAAGACGAGATTGTATGTAGGAGTGTCCAAAATTGTGCAACCCGGTATTACTCGATCGAAACTGACTAGTTTCAGATGGTCAAAGGCAAGCAGGGTTCAATTTTCGGTTAGAATTGAAATTAAAAAAATATATGTGGATCGGTTTTGGGTGGGTGCAAGTTTGGAATATCTAAATTGCTTCAACCCACAACCAACCGAGATGCACTAATCAGTAGGAAGGGAACAATGTCATTTTGGCCTTGTTGAATCATCCTTTTTCATTCTCCAATTCAACGCCTCATTCCTCAAAACACAAAACCTAGGCTAGCTTTGACAAAGCAAGGAATCCTTCTCTACTATTCCTCTTAACGATAGCAACAAGTCACCATATCCAACGTCGCTTCACTAGCTTTCTCTCCACCAAATGTCGTTTAGTGGCCCCACTAGACTGTTGCTCTTGAATTCTAGCACTTTGCATCAAAAATCTTTCAACTAGTAGCAGCAAAGCGTGCACATAAGGGAAAAACTACAATTAAGGTATGTTTGGGATACCATAATCTTTCCCTTTTCTCGATGAATTTAAATTGTGGCTTTTGTTGTCTTTAATTCCATGTGGTTGTATTTGTGAAGTTCCATAGGATTAAGAAGGTCTAGGTAGACACTTAGGTTTTTTACCCGAAAAATAATAACTAGTGCATTATTAGCAACTTGATGTGGTGACTTGATTTTGGATTTAAAGGGTAGATTGAGGATGATGATGCCTTCTATGTTAGCATTGATTCTATGTGAATTTTGGGTTTAGTGATTTAGATAGCCACTTAGACGATGCCTTCTAATGAATAAAAGCACGTTAAGAGAAAATAATATCTCAGGAAAAAAGATAGCCACTCAAATGATCAAATAAAAACACAATGGCAAGGAATTTCCAAGTTAGGTGCATAATTAGGAAGAAACAATTTCCCGAAATAGTAGTAGCATTTTCCAAACACTTGAAAATTATGGAGCATGGAAAGGCTATCTCAATTCTCCTCACACAATCCCCTCCAACTTTTTAACATAACTAAGTATCTGGTTAATGAGCTATAGAGATGGTATTTCTTTGCAAGGTGTAGATTCTTTTGCCTTTTAGAAAAATAAAAAACCATTCCTAATATTCCACTCACATAAGATGCTCCCACAAGCCAATAATAACTTGATCAATAGCAAATAGAATTAAATAACAATGTACTGTACACAATGAAATAAAGGTTCTCTAGGTCTTATGGTATTCATATGAATAAACAAACTCGTCTACCCCTTAAGACGACAAATAAGAGGGAAAAATTAATTAAAGAAAAGAAAAAATCCAATTCAAATGAGATGCTATGTCAGAAACAAAGGATGCATAAATTATGTTACGATCTTGCTCACCTGTTCAATATAATCTAAGAGTTCTTAATCTAAAGAGAAAATTAACATCTGTTGAGCATCATTGATTGAAAGATAGTCATATGCCTTATCACTGCATCCTGCTATTTCATCTTTAGATATATCAAAACATATCAGATAATTAGAAAATCATTATAGATATTGCATAATGGTATGTCCTAAGCTAGTATAAAAATTATGATAAAGATTAATTTTCTAATGAGTTCCCATTGTAGGAAATGCAAAAATGGAATCACAACAATACATATAAAGTGACAAGAATTTAATCACAGAACGTTGATGATGTCATAACCTTTCTACTATGATTTACACATCTAACGAATTATATATAGATTAGTATTCTTATGGTTGCTCTTATTCTAAGTGCAAGTCTAATTGGTTCTTAATGCCCTTCCTAATATGCCTATCAATTTCAACATCTTTGCTTTTTTACATATTCAATTTGTTTTACTAGCCTTCTTCGCTTGTTATTTATACTTGGCTTGATGTCTTTTTGATTTGTGTCTACTTGTTCTTGGCTTGCTATGATTTTTATTTTTCTTAGTATAAAATGGTTGTGATTGATGATTGATGATTGATAATTGATGATTGATGAATAATTCTTATTATTACTCTAATACTTATTATGATTGCTAATTTGTTTTACTTCAATAACTATTCTATTTTTCCTTCTATTCACAATTGCTATATAAATTTCAAATAACTTTAGTTTGACTTAAAACATCCTTTCAATAACTTTAGGCTTTCATGATGCTTTCCATAGTTATAACATATTAGTTATGTATTGTATGGTATTGAAGTTAAATAGGAGTAGACAATGACAATAGTCAATAGTCATGAAGTTGCCTATGAATGCTATCAGCAAGATTAAAGTTAATAAAGAGAAGAGAGTTTAAGGCAAGAGGGTGGCTATAGTAATAGGGAATATAAATTGAGCCAACAATGGCAGTGATTGGGAAATTGATTTTTTTTACAAAGAATTAGTAGTGGATAAGTAGCAACATGTATTACTAACAAACTCTATAATTTGAATTGTATAATATATGGAAAACTAAGATGATAGAAATCCATTTAGTCACAAGGTATTACACTAAATCGAAGTTAGAGTTGTATGTATACCACGATTGTGGGTCATTTCCCTTTACCTATTACAAAAAGAAAAACAATCAGAGACTCAAAGCCATTAAAGGAGTGAACATATCATAGTAAGGTTAAACAAATATATCAAATAATCAGCAAACATACCTCAGATATATCAAATTCTAGTCATTCTATTTTTTGGACTTTTAGTTATTAGTTTATTTAAATCAATGTCTAATTATGTGCCTTCTCATTATGTTTTAAATGTTCAAAGTTTATGTTTAATGAACTTGTGTTTGATTTCTTGGTTTTTTTTTACATGATTAGTGTGCCATTTAATTTGTTATATTAAAATTCTATATTGTTCTGTGATTTTAGGTTCCATACTTCCACTTGTGAGATGGAGCCAGATAATCCATCTTTTAATAGGGCAGTAACTCAAGATTCCAGTCTTGATGCTTCAACATTCAATATAACTTCTTTTATTTTGGTTGCTCTAACTCTAAAAGACCTACCATTTACTACTCTAACTCTAACCCTAGCATTAAGACAAATCCCTAGCTAACTTTACTGTTGACAAGCCTCCCTCTGCTCTAAAAGACAAAGGCAAAGCCATAGCTGAAAGTTCAAGTAAGAAAAGCAAAGACCCAACCACCATTAGTGCTAAGAAGAGAAAGAGGGTTTCATCAAGGAATCCTGATATGAATAAACAAGAAGGGATTCAAACAAGAAGAAGGTCTCCAACGTGGGATCACTTTAAAAGAGTTTTGGATGATAAAGTCACTAAACTTATTGTTGAATGCATCCACTGTGGCTATCAATTCTAATGTGGAAGTAAAGAGCATGACACCTCAAATTTACTTGCACATATACTAAAGTGCCCCAAGTATGCACATATACTTGAAAGTGACAACTAAAAAATATTGAACTTTAAAAATAAGTCAATTAGTAAAAAATTAGTTGGATCTTTATCACATGTGTTTAACTTCAAAGAATGTAAAGAGGCTATAGCTTTATTTGTGATAGTTAATAAGCAATCTTTCAAAGTGGTCGAGGGAAGTGGGTTCAAAAATATGTGCACAAAGCTTTACTCGAGGTTGGATGTGCTTTCCAAGCAAGCAATTGCAAGAGATTGTTATAAAATCTACCTAGAGGAGAAAGAGAGACTTAAAACACTATTGAAGAGTGATTGTGTATGGGTATGCCTTATTACTGACTATTGGACTTCAATTCAGAATTTGAATTATATGGCTCTTACTGCCCATTTCATTAACAAGGAATGGAAGCTGTAAAAATGTATTCTGAACTTTTATCTCATACCAAACCAAAAGGGTGAGATAATTAGAAAACACATTAAGACTTGTCTTAAGGAGTGGGGCTTGAAGCATGTGTTCACAATGACAGTTAACAATGTTAGATCCAATGATGGAGCAATACCATATTTGAAAAGAAATGTAAAGAACTAGAAGGGGATGGTGTTAGAAGGAGAAATGATGTACATGAGATATTATGCACACATCCTTAATTTAATAGTAAATGAAGGATTGAAGGATTACCACGACTCCATATTTGTCATAAGGCATGTTGTCTGGTATGTAAGGTCATTGCTTTCAAGGCTAGCTAAGTTCAAAGATGCCATTTCAGCTGAAAATATCACATGCAAAGGCTTGGTTAACCTTGATGTTGCCACTTGATGGAATTCAACCTACAAAATGCTTGAAACAATAGAGAAATTCCAAAAGGCATTCAAGAGATTGGAAAAAGATGATAGAGATTTCTTGTTATATTTCCAAGATTAAAAAAAAAAAGAGGGTTGCCTCCAAGTAATAAGGATTAGGACAACATCAAAGCATTTAGCAAGTTTCTAAAAAAAATTTATGATGTAACCTTAGCTTTATCAAGATCTTTGTATATCACCTCTAATTCTATGTACACACACCTTTCTCTTATTCAAAATGAGTTAAAAAATTGGACCTCAATTGAGAATTTTAATTCCAACCTATTTTTTATGGCAACTAAAATGAAGGTTAAGTATGACAAGTAATAGGGCTTGCTTGAAAATATGAATCCTATCATCTTCATTGCATATGCTTTTGACCTTAGATATAAATTGGCATATATTGCATAGGCTTTTAAAGACATTTATAAGGAAACACATGCTCAAGTCATAGTGAACAAAGTGAAAGCAAGCTTGGTAAGGATGTATGACTGGTATACTTCAAAATATGGGAAGCCCGATAAAAGTGCTATAAGGAATGAGACCACATAAGGAGGGGAATCAAGTCAAACGAAGCCTACTTTTGCAAGCCATGCCTAGAAAGAAAGAAATATTGCCTTCAAGACTTATTTAAAGACAAAAGATACAATTGAAGCTAACAATGAGTTAGAAAGGTACTTGAATGAACCATACATTGATCATCAAGGTGATAACGTCGATGTCCTAACTTAATGGAAATTGAATAAATCAAGATTTGATGTGCTCTTAAAGATAGCAAGGGATGTACTAGTTGTCCCTATTTCTACTGTAACATCTAAATTTGGATTCAGCACAGGGGGTGCATTGGATGTGTTTAAGAGCTCTCTATCATCTAATAAAGTGGAAGCACTCATTTGCATGCAAAATTGGTTAAAGCCCACCAAGTTGGAGTTTAATAACATTGATTTCATTGATGATTTTGAGGAGTACGAAGACATGAAGAAAGGTAATTAAATCTATCAATGTTTTACTATTTTTACGTTCTTTAAATAACTCATAAATTTAATTCATTTTTTATTCATTTGTTTAGATGTGGCAAGTAATCATCAAGGTAGAAATAATGGACTTGGCAACACAAGCATTAGAGTTGGAATTAAAGAAAATACACAAGAGAAGTCACAGCCAATAGCTGTTGACTAAAAATATATAAAGTAGTCTAACTTCAACTAACTTGTTATTTTTCACACTTTCATGGTTTCACCAATCCTAACTTTGTTTATTACTTTCTTTTTCTTTTCTTTTTTGCTTTACAGGGTTGTAGAAACAAATGGTACTTATTTTAGTTGCCAAATAAAGGCATCATTTTCTATAGATGGATATGATAACATGATACATATATTATGATTTTTTGATACACATACTTATGCATTGTAGTGCATAGCTAAGGCTAGCACTATTTTTTGGTGTTGCTAGCTTCTTTAGGCATTAAAGCAATAAATACTAAATAGCACATAGTCATACATAGTGCTACTAGTACATATGATATGGCAAGTTTTTGGTACATGATATGTCCATATGAGGTATTCAATGGATTTTTTTTGGCTTTAGGTGTTTCAAATAGAAATATGTTGTATTTTCAACTTTCACTTTGGTAAACTCTGCAATTAATGAATAAATGCTAATAATGCAACTTGTTTATTTTTAAAAATTGATTTCATATTGTTCCTTTCTGTCTATATGAATTATTCTATTAATGTTTGCCATAATCAAATTGCAACAATTGTTAATGTGTAGTATATCAACTTTTAAATCTAAAATTTATAATTGTATGATTCATTAAGGAGATTGATTTGAGAGTTGGAAGATTGGCATAGGATGGAGGTGGTTTTGCATGTAATTTTGTAGATGGTGAAGCTCTGTGTCATTGGCTTTGCTTTTTCAATTAAAGGATCTAAATGTAGGTACTCTATCTTCATTCTTTTTTATTAAACCAATCCTTGAGAGAATTTTCTAGATTTGTCAAAATTTAATGTTGATATGATCAAATTAGTGCTTATTGCTTAGGCTACAACTATGTGATCTAGGTTGATATAAATAATTATTTTTAAATGTAATTGTTATAATCTATTCTGTGAAAGACCTGAATATCAAACCCACTTGCCTATTTTTTTATACTAATCTGAGTTAATAATAGTATAGCATTATTAATTTCAAAAAAGACATGAAGATTTGTAGATTGAGAATTTATAAGAATTTTATCTGCCTATAAATTTAGACATGTTAATTCTTATGGATCATATTGATATTGTTCACTTCTTGCAAGTAGAGGAGGTTCACAACTTCTCCCAGGATGATTTACTTATGGAAGATATCCTCATACTAGAAGACACAAATGCAGAGGTGTTTGTCTAGGTTGGTCAATGCATTAACTTAAAAGAAAAGCAAAATGGTTTTTTCCATGAGCCAAGTGAGTATGCTAATTCAGGATTTAATTATTTCCCTATATTTCCTTGCATTTTTTACTTTATTCATTTTAGTTTTTTCATTTTTCATAAGTACATAGATATGGCTACATCTTTGATTCTCTAGAGGGACTATTAACTTATGTACTAATACTTTTGTATAAGGTTACAAAAGGAAATGAACCATGCTTCTTCACAGTATATGTTTCTTGGGATCATACAAAAGCTATAGTATGTGCTAAAATACAATGTTTCTTATTTTTGATTTGTTTCTAATTTTATTATGCATTCCCCAATTTGCCTCTTCATCCAAGAAGTTACTATTTTTAGCATGTCTATGTTGTTTGAGAGTAGAGCATAAGCCATAGTTGTAGGAGCACAAGCCCACAATATCTTGTAACCAAATATAGGCTTACACCATTTGTTGATTACTGCTATTTGGGATGCAGTGTTACTTTACTTGCTACCTTATTTAATTATTTGACCATAATGTTAGTGTATATGCCCTAAAACCAATCATATTGGTGATTGTAATTTTGAATCATATTATTTTAATGGCAATTCCAATTATTATATTTATATATATTATCTGCATAATATATTTAATTATAATAATAACCTTAGAATAATTGTATTCTTAAATGTCCCTAGTCATATATCATTGTAGATTAGGTTGCTTTGATATGTTAAGACTAGCATGTGTGAAAACTTATATGGGATATTAAGTTTACACATGAGTACAAGTTAGAGAACTTGTATACTGGACCGACCCATATTAAGAACACTACATGGATCGTTATATGAGTTTCATAAGTGATTCTTAGTGATCATTATTAATATGGTCCTTTGACCTGAGATCACTAAGATTCCCTACATGTGAGTTTCATATTTTGATACTATTCTATGTCACTAATGGTTAAGTGAATGCAAGGGTAGATATTGAATATGTCACATATCATGCGGAGGGGTTTGTGTGATCAAGATGGGATTTGTCCCTCCTATATAACAGGAGTAACATCTATGGGCCCCTTGACTAAGTAAAGTTGAGAAAATGCATGGCCATGCTCAAATGAATTGACATGAGATGTCAATTACATTTGTTTCAGTCAGCTTACTTAGGAGTCAAGAAACCTTAAGATTGGGCTATACGGGAATGACACGGTCCATGTCTCGTGCTCAATCTAGATGTATAGGACAAAAGGACATAAGTGATAATCACGTGTAAAGGTTTAGTCAAATCACCGACTTTCTCTTTACTTGGGTAACAATGATGTGTTGCTAGACACCAATCTTTGTTTATGATCATTAATATGATTAATGGTCATTGCCAACGTAATGAGAGCCTGTAGGGTCGCACACTTAGAGCTTAGTGAATTTGGAATTAATGGACCAAATTATTTGGGCTTAATATTTAGGAATTCATGTTATAATTATAAGGCCTAATAGTAAGCCTATAATTATACAATGGAATAAGGCCCAAATAGGTTAAGTTTTTCTATGCACCTATTTAAATAGGCTTATTAGGTAATAATAGGATTACTATTATTCTTCAAGCACCCTAAGTAAAAGCATAGAAAAACCCTAGCCACTCTCCTTGACCAAAATCTCTGAAGAGACGTAGCTAGCACTACGAGGTCTAAGGAGATCAATTCCAACCGGTGTGTGTAGCAGACATTCATCGGTGATTCACGGGTTCGTGTGGATACCACAGAGGTGCAGCCACAAAACGTTGTACTGGTGATCTGATTTACTGGTTTCCATTCCGATTCGTGATTTGGAAGCAGATCGGATTTGCTGCAGCGGTCAGAAGAATTTTGCCGAAAGGTATAAACCCTAATCCCTAATCTATGGCGTTCTAAATTCGCATGGATCCTTGGTGGAAATCGTGCAAAAATTTTATTCCGCTGTGCATGTATGATGCGCGATTTCCAGCACATAAGCCAACCAATGAAATCTACATGGAACCATTTAAAACTGCATCCATAATTCTAATCAGTTATGCTATTATATGTAGTTGATTTCAGTCCTCATCTTAGTTATGCTAGGTTTAGTCAGTCGGTTGAGCTCGGGCTCATAAATCATCTTTGACCAACTGCTAGATAGCCCTAATGGCATGTCAAGTTTATTTTACAAGTAGTTGGTAACCCATTTCCAAGGATGTGGTTCAAACTATTTACTATTTTTTCCTAGAACTAGTTTATTCTAAAGGAATTGAATATGTCCTACATAGTCTTAATTCTAGGGCATAATGTAACTAACTCTTTCTAAGATTTTTGACCTAATAGTTTATGTAATTTCATTTACATAGCTATCTCTAAGCTTTTGGCAAATCATAAGTCTCCAATGCAATTTGCCTTGGTCTCAGGATGCTGGATAGTAAAGAATAACCTCGTGTCTCTGAAGATTATTCATACTATGTGCAAGAATTGAGGAAAATAAGGGCTAATGGGCATCAAATTAGATATGCAAAAGTGTATGACAAAGTCAAATCAAGTATTATTTTTAAAAACCTACAATTATTTAGTTTTCATCAAATATATATTTAATAGATTAGCCAATGTATATCTATAATATTTTTATTAATTTTCTTAAATGGAAATCTTCATGATAAAATCCATCCTTCTAGAGAAATTAGACAAAGTGATCAATTATCCCCCTATTTATTTATTTTGGTATTTAAAGTCTTTTCTAGGCTTCTGTAAGTAGAAGAACAAAGGAGGACCCATAAAATTTAGATAATTAGGAGTTATATACTTATGCTACATCTAATATTTGCATATATGCCATTTTATTCAGGAGGGCTAATGAGGAGAATGTAAATGATTTATTAGAGTGCATTAATAAGTGTGTGGATTAGTTTAGTCAAAGTGTGAATCTCAGTAAATCAAGAATGTTCTTTAACTCAAATATTTATAGATACAAGTGGAAAGATATTATGACTTTATTAGGCTTACACCTAATGCGAGATGAAGCTAAATATCTTAGAGTTTCAATGTTTTTATCTCCAAAGAAAACACTAGACTTTAGATATTTGGTTAATAAAGTGCAAGGAAGGCTTAAGGGATGGAAGCAAAAATTTTTCTTATAGGCTAGAAGAGCTACTTTGATTAGTTTGGTCATTTAACAATTATCTACATACACTACGTCCATTACAAGTGTATCAAAAGCTACTTGTGTTAAGAAAATCAATAATTATTTTCTCACCTAAAATATTTAAAAACAATGTTTGATAAGTTACTGCCATACCAATCAACAAAAATCTTGAGAGAAAAACAAGCCATAATCTAGAAGAATTGAGAAAGCTTGTTTGCCATCATATAAAGGAAAATCTAGAACCTCCTTTTGCCATCATATACACTACTATAAATAGGATATAGGGCTTGTCATTGTATGTGTGTGTGGAAAACACAAAAAAAGGAAAGCTCCTTCATGAGGAAGTAGAGAAAATAATGGTAGTGGTGTTAAGCACCAATATAATAATATTTTCTCACTTGTACCCATTATTTTGAGAAATTCGATAAATATATTTTTCTTCCACAATTTCTTTCTTGCCCACCACATAAAAATTTTACAATAACTAACTAGATAGATTATCTTGTCATTTTTTGTGGCATGCTGATAAGAGTAAAATTCATTTATATACACCAATAGTGTAGTAAGGATTGGGTCAACCAAAGAAATATGGTGATTTAGGCTTTAAAGAATTTGAGGAGATCAACATGGCATTACTGACTAAGGTTCCATTTCGTACAAGTAATTGATAAATTAACTAATAGTTGATAAGTTAACTAGTAATTAATAAATTAACTGATAGTTGATAGCTGATAACTGATAAGCTAACTGAAGTATTTTGTAAAATTAACTGTTGAATCGGTTGAAATTACAAAATAAAGTAAAAAGATATATTAATAGAAGTAGATATATAATTATAATAATTCATATTTATCTAAAAATAAATTATATTAACATAATTAAGAAATTTAAAGTAAAAATATAATATTTAATATTTAATTAATTATTTTTTATAAATTTATATATTTATTTATATTATTTTTTATTATTTATTATAAAATTATACTTGAAATGTATTTAATTATATTTCATGTTATTATTTATTTATATATATTTTTATATATTTATAATTTATAATCAAGATATAATTATATTAAAATTAAATTAAATATATTTTATAAAAAATATTTAAATTTATATTACAAAAAGCATAGGTTGTACATTAATAAAAAGAATAAAGATAAGTCGAGAACCTTTGACTTAAGTGGTATTTGATATTTCTTGAAGGCTTTGCGCCTTTCGCTACATCCAGGGTCTGATTCTAATTCTTGTATGTGTGCGTCTAGTGATTTAACCACTCCAATTATAAAAAAAATAAAAATAAATTTATAAAAAATTTAAAAAGATAGTAATTTATAAGTTATAAATTATTCTAAATAATTTATTAAATTAAAATTTATTTTTTTAATAAATTAATATGAAAAATATTTTTAAAGATTAAGTTATAATTTATTGAATATATAAATAAATTATAAGTTAACTTTGTTGTATGAAACGGAACCCGAGATGGCTTAACGGTTGACAATAGATCATGATATGTTGTGGGTAGAGTGTTTCAAGTGGAAATATCTTAGAGGAAGAGAGTTATTCCAACCAACAAATGCATGGCAAGGATCTCGGCCAAGGGGTGGAATAGTGAAGTGCATTCCGAATTTAAAAGTAGGGGCCTCTTACGTGGTGCGCAGGGGAAGCTAGTGGAAAACATGTCGTGGGTCCTACCATACCCAACTTTTTGGCCCCATTATAAAAAATAATAATTAATTTACGCATTAGGGATATGTGGCTTCGAAACAGCAAACGGTGGGACCGAAACATGGTTCACAACTTGTTCATCGAAGAAGATACAGAACATAAAATCTAGTTGTATATTCCAGAAATAAGCATTGATGAGCTCAAATGGATTTTTGAAAGTTCAGGTGAGTTTACAGTCGAGTCCATGTATTTGTCGAGAAATATAGTGCTGCTTGATGGGCGTTCTTCCCGAATTTGGTAAACTCTCTGAAAGGCTGTCATACACTACAGGATAAAGGCTGTCTCCTTGGCGGTTTGGCAAAGGCCTTCTCCCTACCGGAAGCCACCTGCAACGACAGGCAAATTTGAATGATATCACATGCCTTTTGTGTTCTGTTGAAGAAGATACTGACATGCATATCATAGCTAGGTTAAGTAGTCAGACTCTTACGGTTTCAGATAGTTGTTGCTCATATATTTCGCAAATTAATTTTCTGTCTAACATGGATTACTTGGAAGCTGTATTGCATCTCAATGACAGGATATCGGACCGTTCTACTGATCCGAACCTAGTGTTCAAGGTGTAAGCATGTGCAGCATTCATTCTACGCGAGACTCGGGAAGCTCGGAATGACCATCTCTTTGCCGGAACGCTGGTTAATATTAAGCGGATTGCCGTTTAAGTGGAACATGATTTTTGCGTGGAACAAGCTCGAGTACTGCTGGATAATGGACCTATCAGTCTCTATCCCTTATACCTGTATGCCTCCACTGCCGAAATGCTTAGAGATCAACGTTGATGTCGCTTGGAGGGATGGTGTAGCTGTTGTTGCTGTGGCCAGGGACGATGCAACTGAGTTCACCAAGCTCTGGTTGGGGAAGCATCACTACCATTCCGTCGAAGAAGCTGAAGCTTTATCAATATTGAGGGCTTGTCAACTGGCTGAGAATCTTTACTATCCCAAAGTTCTGATTGAATCAGATTGCAAGTTAGTTGTTGATGCAGTACTAGGTTTTATTAGTGTTCCTTGGAAGATTTTAGGTTTAATGGATATTAGGTTTTAATTGAGGCTTAGTTTGGATTCCTAGATCAACTAATAGTGCAATGCATGAATGTATTAAATGGTTTTTCAATGTTTACAGGAGTGAGTGATTGAAGTTTCTCCTAATATTTGTTTTGCAATGAATTTTTGTTTCTTAGCCCCCCCCAAAAATTTTTTTTTCCTAATATTGATGTCTTTTTCATACAAAGATATTATTATAAAAAAAAATTATTTTACATTTTTTCTCACATGTATCAATTTTAATATTTAAAGTGTGATTATCATTCTAGAATTTTTAGTATAAAACAACAATAAGTAATATAGTACAAAAGTAATAGAAAGGTGGATCACATCGAGGGATGATAAAATGCACTAATTTTTCAATGTGCCTCTAGGATTAATCTGATGAAACTTGAGAATGGTATAATTCTTTTTACTACAAGATAATGCGTAAGACATTTTCACATTGAATAAAATGTTGAGAATAGGGCAACAATGCCTTACATTGCCTTATCCCATGGAGCTTTACCATTACGAAATTCTAATATTTTTGGTCATCTGAATAATTTAAGCATTAAAAAAAAATTAAAAACACATCAAGATTTCATGATATGATGAAGAAAAGAATAATATTTTGTTGATTTTGAATTAACTTGATTTTTTTAATTTCAAATTGTTTAAATCAACTATTTGTAACTTTGGACTTATTATTATAACATGATATTAATTATATAAGATATGTAATATTTAAATCTAGATTTTTTTCTCTTTTTACCTTATTTACTATTGTTTGAGATTATTTAATAATTACTTGTGAATTTGTAGCTATTAATTTCAAATTTAATATTTTTTTCTTGGTTTTATTAACTTTTTATCATTTCTCGAAAATATCTATGGAGATTTGTTATTGCATGGGGCATGGGAAAAAGGAGAATCTTGTTCCTTAAAATGGAGCACGGGGCAAGGCCATAATTTGTCTCTGATGATGGGATATAGAATATGGGAAGATTGATTTGCTTCCTTTTTGTTCTGTTGCCGTCCCTAATCACATATAATGATTTAAAAAAATATCAATAACATAAAATGAATGCATTAAATAAATTACAAAACTATAAACAGTAAAACTTGAACATTAAATCTTTCATATAGTAGTAATTTCAAATTCAAATATTTAAAATACTCTTGACACTTTAAATATTAAAATTAATATACAAGAAAAATACAAATAAAAACTTTTAATAAATACATATTTGATAAATATTTAAAAGTTTCAAGTAATTAAATTGGAAATAAATTGGCTATCAAAACATATATAAATAAAGGAAGGATATTTTGATCATAAATAATTTGTTTAATCTTTGAATATATTCTAATAGTTAAAATTAATATTCTCTTAATGAATTTTTTTAAATGAATCTAGTAATAATCTTTTCCTAAGAATAATGGCCCATGCATTTTGCTAAAAAAAAAATCTTGAAGGGCTGTTTATAATAAAGCAATACTTTCATCATGTCTTAATTAGTTATATATTAGGAAAGTATTGATTTAGTAGAAAGTATGCTGACATTTAAGGTAGCAAGTAGATCAAACTAAACTATATAAACTTGCATTAAAAATGGATTAAATTTTGTGTGGTTTGATTTGGTCCGCAAATTAGTAGGCTTTGATTGTAAGTTTATGGATTGCTCCAATTCATGTCAATTCATTTTGAACTCTGGTCCGCATGAATTGATTCATATATACTTGAAATTAAAATATATTAAATTTTGAGTAATTTGATTTGATCAAATTTATGAACTAAATTGATATGATCTCTAAATTGTAATTTGTTTTACACTTTTATTTATCGCTGACAGACTTTACTTATCAATTGGTAGGGGTTTAAATATGCTCTATTCCTTGAAGTGGTTATTCCACTTTATGATTCACAAAAGAAAAAAAAAGAGATATCATATCGAAACATTTTATGACTTTTGTTTGAATAAATGTTGCCATTTTTTTGTAAAAAATTGTGAAATTTTTAGATTCTTTGTTATATAACATTTTATCAATAGAATTGCAAGTTAATAACTATAGTACATCAGTTACATTGATACGTGACTAATCCAAATTATTAAATTTCATTGCACAATACTTCCTATTAAGTCTAATCACATTTTGATAGACATCAAAGCATTGAAGATTTATTATTGGTATAATAAAATGTCATGCACAATATTTTCAAAGGTAATATAAGTAAGTAAATCAAAACAATTTCATAGTCGAATTCCAATAATGCCTCACCTCAGTAGCCTCATTGCACAATGACCAAAAGACAACGGCGATGATGTTTAAGTTAGTTAAATGGGTCGAGCAGGTTAGCCGGTTCATATACAAGTTCACTCAAATCCAATTAAATTTAGAATTATTAAAGATTATTACTTTGGATCCACTAATCATCTAAACCCATTAAAAATTCAATAAAACCCGATTTAAAATTTCAAAATAAATCTATTTGGACCTTCTAATGCAAATATAATTTTAAATATTTTATAAAAATAAAAAGTTATTTTTTCTTATTAATAATATTTATATCTAACAATTATAAATTATATTTATTTTTTTATTTACATCTATCCTTTTTTTATCCATTTGTACTATTTATATTGGCTGGTAAATACGAATTGTATCATTATTGATTTTATCAAATAAAAATTATATTAGATTAACTCATAAATAATTATTTATCTATTTATATTATAATTAATCATTCCTATATTATACAAACTAATATTATAAAATAAAAAATATTATTTTAAAATATAATTATAATCTCACGTAAATTTAAATATTTTTAATATTATTTATCTTAAATAAACTACCATAATATCTTTATATATGTAATAATATTGATCTTTATATAATGATAAATTAATTATAAAATATGTTATTTAAATAGGTTTAATTTAACACTCAAAAGAAATTTAAGACATGTTGAATATTTATAAGAATTAGACTTGTACGTTATATAAATTAACATTAATGAATATACAAAAAGAATCCAAGGCCTATTAAATATTTAATGGGTAAATTTAAACTCAAATTATTAAAAAGTAAATCTAATTTGAATAAAATTTATTAAATTAATATTCATTAATTTGGACAAGACTCATCAAATATGGATATTTTTATCATCCTCCTTCCTAGAAACCCATTACAGTATTTGAAGCTGTACGTAACTCCAATATCAATCTTATTTTCGTACCAGAATGCAAGTTGTATTTTGGAATCAATCTCATTCATTATCATTTTCTTGTAAATGTGACAGTAAGGAAGTTGAGTACAAGAATTCAGCTTTCCATGAGGTTTATTACAATTTGATCATCTCTGAGTTTTTTTTTTTTTTTGGGGTTCATTTCTCTTTTCCATCTACAGTACTTCCCAAAGCCCAAATTCCTTGATAAAGGAAACTTTGTTGAAACCTTAGCATTCCAAACATGACTAGCATGTAAATTTGTTATAATAAATAAATATTGCTTGTTATTGCTATTGAACAAAAAGGATTGGCTTTATAAAACTTATAAACGATATTTTATAAAATGAATCGGATAATGAACTAAGAAGTCATAGATTATGATTCAATTGATTTAATAGATTACAAAGTGATTGAACCGGTGAATTCAATTGAATCAAATTACAAAGAACCAATCCATTATTAAATCTTGTCCAATCAAATTATGATCAATCGTGTCCAAAGATAATTAAATTTTGAAAAAAAATTATACTTTACTTACCTATAATTTCAAAAAATTTCATTTAATGTATTGATATTTTCAAGTATTACAATTTACCAACATATATTTTTTAATATCAACACTTTGGTTGCCTAAACATTTTTTCATTCAAATATTTTCATCCAATATTTGAAGGAATATTTCACAGAAAGTGAATTAGAGGAAATTATAAAGAAATAAATTATAATTTTTTTAATATTTGTGTGAATTGGTATCCAAAATTCTCAATCAATACTAAAAAAAATATAAATTAGACTTTTTTCCTTACTTTGGATAAATAAATTATATATTATTATTATATACTTTGTGAAATTATCAGTATAAGAATATTCAAATTTTGTTTTTTTACAAACGTAAAAAATTTTAGGCTTTTTATGTGTGTCATGTATCGTAATAGATTTTTTCTTATTTAAGGTATATTATTAAAATAAGAATACAAGATTTATATGTTTTTGGATCTATTGAGAAATCTTGACATCAATTTACATATATATAAGAAAAATTATATTTTATCTACGTAGAGTTCATCCAATTTCACTTAATTTACATATTATAAAAATTTTCATTAAAAATAGGATGGAAAAAAGTTTAGGTGAACAAAATATTAATTATAAGAAGTATAGATTGATAAATTGTAATACTTGAAAATACATATAAATTAAATGAAAATCAATCAAAATATGAGGGGTTAAATTACAATTTTTTCATAACATTTTAAAACAAGGTTTGTTTGTTCTTTCAAATGTTTTGATAAATAAACTAGTTTTTAAAACTTGAAAAGGCTGAGGTTAAATTTATGTTTTTCTTTTTTAGTTATTTTCTTATTATATTAAATAGAGATAGATAAAGAATATTTTGTAGATTTTATTGCATGTAAAAAAGTATTATAAATGTTGTTATATATAAACAATTCTATATTTATTTGGCTTCAATATAACTGAAATTGAAAAGTTTATGGCAACGAAAATTATATTTGTAATTGATTTTCAAATATTTTATATTTATTAGTTGAATTTTATAAATTTGTCCCATTATTCTATATTTATTGATAGCCTTTAATTTGTATTCAAATTTTAATTTTAAATATCATTTGCATTGCATATAATATTGCTAAACTAAAATACATAAAACAGAAAAGGAGAAGATTTAAATATTAGTAATACTATATGCATTGAAAATGAGATTTAAAATTAAATTTTAAATGTAAATTAAGAATTGTCAATTGAATATAAGATATTAAGATAAATTTATAAAATTCAATTAAAAAAATATAAAATATTTAAAACTCAATCTAATATTATATACACTAAAAAATGAGATTCAAAATTAGGTTCTAAATATAAATTAAAAATTATCAATTGAATTTAGAATAGTAAAATAAATTTATAAAATTTAATTTAATTGATATAAAGTTAATCTTGAATACTTATTTTAATACATATCATTTTTGTCTAAGCATATACCTCTAATTCTTGCAAGCGTCATTCAATTTAGGAATATCTCTTCTTCGCCTCCATTGATTCATGCATACACTAATGATGTTCGGTACCAATTCACCTTTTCAGAATCGCTGCGCATAAATATTTAATTCCCAGGTGTTAAAAACCCTGAATGACATCGAGCTTACACGTGGGCATCAACATGGATTGCCAAAAAATGTTAAGGTTTTGTAAAGAGTAACGTTATGTAAAATTTTTATCCTTAAGAGGTTTAGCATTTTTATTATTAAATTATATTTAATATATTAAATTTTATATTTTTAAATTTAATTTATTTATTTCAAAATTTAAAAAATAATTCAATAATAAAATATTCAAATTTTTTAACATACAAAATTCTTCATATTATTATCTTTCCATACAATAAAATTGTTTATGTTGTTGTTTAAGCGTTTTTAACCCTTTAACTGTTTGAAGTTGTAAGTATTTAACTTAAATGGCTTTTAACATTTTTAAAAGCCTTTTTTCTGTATTTTAATTTTAATTCAAAAATTTTATGCATCTATATTTAATAAATTAATTATTTTTTCTATTATAAAAATTGTGTTTAAAAAATATGGAAAGGGCAACATATAGATAGGAGTGCAAATGGGTTGATCTAAGTTAGATTTTGCCTTAAATAAACTAGGCCTATATTGTAAAATATTGGCCCGAGCCTGCCTTATTAGCCTATATAAAATTTTATTTAAAGCCCAAGCCTGACCTGTTTTAAAAATTTATTTTTAAATACAAATTTTTAAATAGACTAACAATTTAAAATTTAAAAGGCATATTATAAAAAAATTCTTAAATAAGCTAATAACTTATATAAGCTTATATCAATATATTATCAAGATGCTCCTAATAATACTAAAATTAATACAAAATTTTATATAAGAACTAATTAACAAAGAAATAAATTCATATACTCATAATATAAAATTACTAATTTAAATATTTAATATTTAATTAAAAATAAAATAACATCAAGTTGTCATAATATCAAAGGTTAAAAATAAAAGTAAATTAGTTTGCCATAAATTATACAATAAATATTTAAAATATTTAATCTATATAATGGACTTAAAAAAAAAGTTTATATATCATTACCTTTATAGTAAATAAATTTAAATAAAAAATTAAATACCAATAAACATATAAATTGGGCTTAAAATGAAAAGATCTTACCTATTTAATTAAAAAAATTTATATTGATATTAACCTGACTCATTTAATTAAATAAATTAAGTTAAATTAAGCATAAGTTAAGTCGGATCATAAGTCCTGATAAGCTGTTCAGCCTATTTGTAACCTTATATATAGAACAAAAAAGAGGAGGCGAATGGCTGCCCGAGTCAGTATCACATGTGACTTGCTTTGGGCACAGAATCGAAACATAACGTAAACTTATTTATGGCCGAATTTATGGCTTGAAGCCATTGAATTTATGGTCTAATCTAGAGTACACAATCTTCAAGGAATTTCACATATCAGGTAGAGCTGTCAAAATGGATTGAATTTAATGGATTAACTTAGGACTAGTATGATTTTGCCTCACTTAGAATTGAAACTATTACGAAAAATGATAATAGTAGCCCAACCTGATAAAGGATTAAAATTGATAAACCCGACCTAGTAAGGGAATGGAACTAGTAAATATTAACCCATTGAATTATTGAGTTAGCCTGATAATTGCAGTAAGTAATAAATAATTAATTAATTTATTAATATATATTTAATTTTTATATAGATATCAAAATAATAGTTTTGGCATATTAAAATTAAACTTTAATATATATAATATAAAAATTATATATGAGCAATATTAAATAATTTTTAATATTAAAATTAATAAATTTATATATTTAATATTATTGATATATATTATATAAATTTATCAAAATAAATAATTATATTAAAATTTAAATTAATACTTTAATATTAAAATTTTGAATTATTTAAAAATTTTAAATAAAAAATTTTGGTTTTAATTTTAAATATATTTAATTTTTATATAGATATTAAAATAATAATTTTATTATATTAAAATTAAAATTTAATATATATAATATTAAAATTATATATATGAGCAATGTTAAATAATTTTTAATATTAAAATTAATAAATTCATATATTTAATATTGTCAATATATATTATATAAATTTATCAAAATAAATAATTATATTAAAATTTAAATTAACACTTAATATTAAAATTTTGAATTATTTAAAAATTTTTAATTAAATAATTTTGGTATTAATTTTAAATATATTATATACATATATATAATATAATACATTATTATCTATTTTTATTATTATATAAAAATTATTATAATTATTTTTATTAATATATTATGTAAATAATTATTTATTTATATATATATTTGATAATATATAAATTATTAAATGTATTTATTTTTATATAATGTTTTGGCATTGATCAATAAATATTTAATAATATATATTTATTTTATTAAATAAAATAAATATATATTATTATAAATTATATATTTATATATTTATATATAATAAAATAAATTTTATATTAATACTTAAATAATATATTTTTTTTATAATGCTTTAGCCTTTGTCAATATATATTTAATAATATATATTTATTTTGTTAAATAAAAAAATATATAATAAAATTTATTTTATTATATATAAATATATAATATATAATAATATTTATTTATTTTTTTAAATAAAATAAATATATAACATAAAACTCTTATTCAATATAAATTTTAAATTATTTTATTAAATGTATATATTATTAAATACAAATTCACTCATTTATTAAATCTTAATAATATATATTTATTTTCATATATAATATATATGACTCATTGATATACATAATAAAATTTTAAGTCATAATGATAATATATAATTATATTTAATAAATAATAATAGATTTTAATTAATTAATGATATAAAATTAATAATAAATAAAAATTAATATGATAATAATAATAAAATGTAACAGGTTATATAAACCCACTTGAACCTGTTTGGTAAATGTCAACCTGGGACTGGGACTGATAGTATAGCAACCTAATCTGGACCCGACTTGGTAAAAAAGTAGCTCAGCCTGAGACTGGCCTAACGTATAATTTTTGCCCGTTGGGTTTACCTGATTGGATTAAATTAGCCCATTTTAACAGGTCTAATACTAGGCTAAGAGAGACAAACTTCTCGGATGGTAATTCGGTCTACAGATTTATTAAATGTATTAAATGAATTAATTAATTTATTACTAATTTTATTTATATTATAAAATTATTTATAAAATTTAATTATTATAAAAATATTTCTAATTATTAATAAAATATTATTTTAATTTATTATTATTTTATTAACATAAAAATTTTATATTTTTATTATATTTATTTATTTATAATTTAATTATTAATTATTTTTTAAATAATATTTTTAAAATTTTAATATAAATTTTTAAACAAATTACCGTGTGAACTTATACAAATATATTATTTTTATCATGCTGCATCAAAAATATTTTATCTTATAGAGTTTATCCCTTTAATCACTACCAAATCAAACATACTTATTTAAGGATGGGTCGGTGAAAAGTCCTCTATGGAAAAGAATATGTAAATGGCCTATGCTAGAAAGGTTTAGAACTTTTCTTTGGTTGGTTGGATAGCAAGGAGAGGATTCTAACAAATAGTCAAAGAAGAGCTCACAAAATAATTGTTTCAATCTTTCAGATTTGTGTTCTCACTGTAATAATAGTAACAAGTTTATCATATGTCTTCAGAGAAACCTTCACCAAGTTGGTAACCTCTCATTATCTTTAATTAAACCAAAATATTAACAACATTCTTTCAAACTAAACACACATGAATTGGCTATTATGGAATCAATAAAAAAATTTAGGCCAATGAAATGTCTCAAATTGAATCATCATATTTGTGTTTGTATGATGGTTGCTATGGCTTAACACTACAATAATTTAGGGATATACATACGACACCTATATAGATGATAAAGTTTCAATTGTCTATATAGGCCTTCGGAAACTTAATTTATTTTTTTAAAATTTAAAAATCTATACAAATAATATTTGTTAACATTTGTCATCTGTATAAGCATATTGTCTATATAGACAAGGGTTATACAGATGACAAAGTCATATGTATAGGTCCACTAAAATGGAAACTTGAGAGGACCTATACAGACGATGTTATGGTCTATATAACCTAACTCTATACAGATCACATATAGTCCAGGTCTATATGAACCACACATGTGGTCTATATAGAGATAGGTTATACAAACCACAATGTTATTTGAATAAGTCCCCACACATATTTCTTTAAAAATAAATATGTTGAGACCTAATGTCATCTATACAAATGTATAGAGCTGATCTATACAGACCACAATGTCGTCTATACAAGAGTGGTCTGCATAGAGTTAGATTATACAGATCACAATATCATCTGTAAAGATCCCCACATAGGTCCTCTCAAATTTTCTTACTTAAGAAATTTTAAGAAGATCTATATAGATAACTTTATCGTCTGTATAGCCCGACTTTATATAAATCAGATGTGTGATCTATATAGATTAAGGTTATACAAACCATAATGTCATTTGTATAGGCCAAGCCTATACAAACTACACATATGATTTGTATAGAGTTGGGTTATATAGACCACTTGTGTGGTCTGTATAGGTCACTTATATATATGTAAAATATTTTAAACTCTCTATTTAAATATTAAATCACACTCTTTATGTAAAAAATTTTTTCATTAAATCTTATTTCACATCCTCAATGGAAATTTTTTTTTAACTTATTTGATTATATAAAAATTAATAATTTAAAAGCAATTTTGTAATCAAAATTATTTCTAAGATAAAAATTATGAGTGAAAATTTTCTATTAAAAAACAACAATTAATTAGTATTCTCAATTATAAAATATCAAATTATAATTATTTGTAAATTAATTATTTATAGTTAGCTATTTTTAAAAGTATTTCTTATATGAAATCATTTCAAAAGGTATCTTATCATTTCAATCATCTTAAAATTCAAAGGAATGAACTAAAATAAAAAATGAAATATTTTTTAAATTTATTTTGTATAAGAAATAATTTCAAATATAATTAATGATCATTATTATTTTGTATTAGTGCACTAGAAAAAATTATTATAAATTAATGTTTAATCATTAGATTTGGAAATAAAAATATTGTTTTCATTTTTTAGTTTAGCATTAATTTTGGTTGTAAAGTTATGTTTCAAAGGTTAAATTTGCATAAGTGCACTAAAGAAATTAATAGTACAAACCTTTTTTTACCATTAATGATTTGAATGAAAAAATAATAAATAAAAAAAATAACTTAACTCTATATATTTATTGAATAGCAATATAATTACTACGTATCTCCAAAGTATATAGTAATAGGAATGATAATAAAGTAGAGTTAGAGCATATCAACATTTTTAATCCATATTCAATTATTAAAGACAATATATTAACTTTTATCATACCTTTTTATTAAGAATAATATATTTATCATCTTGATATTTCATAATGTTCATTAAGAGTTAAAACTAATTAACATCTTCCACCAAGAAAAAAAACTACTTAACATAATTTAAAAGACATATCTCTTACAGTGTAAACTTCATTCTTTTAATTTTAATAATATGACCAAATATTTTTATTTATAATAGGATGGAGGTTGAGATGTATCCTTTTATGTTTATATTATGAATAAATTTATTTAACAAAATTTATTTAATAAAATTTATTGATATATTTTTCATATATTTTCCAACATTGTATTTTAAATCCTTGAATTTAAGGAAGAGTTAATAGAGATCTTTTTTTTCCTTTGAAAAATGTAAGAGCAAAATAATCAATACATTGATATTGAAAGATGAAAAATTATTCTAATATACCATTTTTGAATTCAATGAAATTCTTAAGTATAAGAAAAAGTTTAGGCAAGTATATTTTTATTGGTTTAATCATTTTTTTATTATTAATATGATATATAAAGACCCCTACTACAAACATATAGTGATTAAGGTTTTTTAGAATAATTTCTTTAGTAAGTTGAAGATCTAATTTAACTAAATTATTTTACTAAATTATAATTTAGATGTTTAATTACACATTTTAAAATATTAAAAAAAATTATTTATGATATATAGTATATGAAGTTAATTATAAGTATTTTGATCAAATTGATAAGAGAATGCATTAAAAGAAAAAGGGAAAGAAATGTGAAATTCTCCTTCAACTTTAAGATGGTTAAATTTTACTCTTTTCAACCTTGAAAATTTAGAAATTATCTCCTTGAAGTTGATAAAATTTGTAAATAATACACATTATTAACATAAATAATTATTTTATCAAATCATGTAATTTTTTATGAAATTTTCAAGTAAAAATTATAACATTATAAAATATTAAGAGGTTTTATTAATTTTTAACTTAAATAATTATTTTTATAAAATTTTTTAATTTTATGTTAATGGAAAATAAGATACAATTTTTCTTAAAAAGGAAAAAATTAATTTTTAAAAAATTTTTATTTAAAAAAATCAAGAAACTCTATACAGATGTCATCTGTATAGTATAGCTTTAATTTATACAAACAACATTTGTTATCTATATAGAATTTTTTTATTTTTTTATACAGACGATATTTGTTGTCTGTATAGGTTCAAACTATACAAACAACAAACTGGCCTATATAAGTATTTTTAAAAAAAATTTATCCATGAAAAATTAAAAAACTCTATACAGATGATAAAAAGTAATTTGTATAAACCTTTGTCATCTATATAGAGTTCAAATTTTTAGAAGCAGTAAAAACTTAGCGCGTTAAAAGTCAAAAAGCAATATAGACAACCAAGAATACCTATACAGATGACTTTTTGTCATCAAAAGTCAAAAAGCAATATAGACAACCAAGAATACCTATACAGATGACTTTTTGTCATCTGTATAGAATTTGCTTATAAATTTTCACCCGAGAGTCATTTTTCTCATATCTCTCGTGCGCAAATGAAGTCTTCCTTGGTGGAACTCTTTCATAGAGTTCAAGTATGTCCTCTCTTTTTTATTTTTTTTACCATCATTTTATAATTATTTATTAATTCTTATATTTATTTTATTATATATTCTAGTTATATTATTGCATTGTTGATTAAAATTTCTAATTGTTACTTTGAAATTTTAATCATATATGTTAGAAAAATTTACACACAAAATTTTTTTAATAGTGTTGATATAACAAAATGTATAAATTATTAATTTTTATTGTATAATAATATATAACTATTAAATAATAACATAAGCTTTCATTATATAAAACTTATATAAATTATTATGCAAATGTTTATAAACTATTATATAATGATATAAACTGTTATATAATATTATATAAACTATATCATAGTAATATTTTTATATAAGAATGAGAGTAAAATCATATAAATTATTAACTTTGTTATATACTATTATATAAATTATTATATGATGATGTCAACTTTTATTATATAAAATTTTATAAAATATTATATAATTGTATATAAACTATTGTATAATGATATAAACTACTATATAATATTATGTAAATTATTATATAATGATATAAACTTTAATTATATACTATTATATAAACTACATCATAAATATATTTTTATCAAAAAAATAAAAGTAAAATTATATAAATAATTAACTTTATTATATAATATTATATAATATTATATAAAATATCATATAATTTTTTATAAACTATTATATAATAATATAAACTGTTATGTAATATTATATAAATTATTATATAATGATGTAAACTTCAATTATATACTATTATATGATATAATATAAACTATTATATAATAAAGTTTACATCATCACATAATATAAACTATTATATAATGATGTAAACTTTCATTATGTAAAACTTTGTAAAGCATTATATAATTGTGTATAAACTATTATATAATGATATAAACT
The DNA here is from genome assembly GCA_020226215.1 of Sindora glabra. NCBI lineage: Eukaryota > Viridiplantae > Streptophyta > Magnoliopsida > Fabales > Fabaceae > Sindora > Sindora glabra. Next base: position 40,045,674 of record CM035232.1, on the reverse strand, counting down.
ATTATATGATATTATATATACTATTATATGGTGATGTAAACTTCAATTATATACTAAATTTCAGTTTTATACTATTATAAAATATTATATAAACTATATCACAATGATATTTTTATATAAGAATGAAACTAAAATTATATAAATTATTAACTTCATTATATAATATTATATGAACTATTATAGAATAATTTAAACTTTTTTTATATAAAACTTTTTAAAATATTATATAATCGTTTATAAACTATTATATGTTGATATAAAGTGTTATATAATATTATGTAAATTGTTCCATAATAATATAAACTTCAGTTATATACTATTATTTAATATTATATAAGCCATATTATAATGATATTTTTATATAAGAGTGAAAGTAAAATTATATAATTTATTAACTTTATTATATAATATTATATAAACTATTATATAATGATGTAAACTTTCATTATATAAAACTTTATAAAGTACTATATAATTGTGAATAAACTATTATTTAATTATATAATCTTCAATTATATAGTATTATATAATTTTATATAAATTATATTATAATGATATTTTTATATAAGAATGAATGTAAAATTTTATGAACTATTAACTTTGTTACGTAATTTTATACAATATTATGTAAACTATTATTTTATGACGTAAAACTTTATTATATAAAACTTTATAAAGTCTTGTATTATTGTATATAAACTATTATATAATGATATAAATTATTATATAATATTATGCAAACTATTATATAATGATGTAAATTTTTATTATATATTATTATATAATAATATTATATATTATTATATAATAATATATAAATTATAGCATAATGATATTTTTATATAAGAATAAAAGTAAAATTATATAAACTTTTAACTTTTATTATATAATATTATAGTAACAACTATTTATTGACATAAACTTTCATTATATAAAATTTTTAGGTAATTGTATATATATATATATATATATATATATATATATATATATATATATATATATATATATATATATATATATATATATATATATATATATATATATACATCTAAAAACATATATATTTTGAAACAATTATTATTTTTTATTTTAGATATATAAATTTAAATATTTTAATTAAATTTAAATTCTTTTTGGATGATTATCATTCTTTAAATTATGAATATAAATTTTAAAGTGTCAAAAAATTCAATTTTTTAAATAAAATTTTAGAGGTTATGTTGTCTATATAGAGTGGACTTATACTAACATTTGTGGTCTGTATAAATGTTATCTATATAGGTTCAGGTTATATAGATGATAATTTATCGTCTGTATTAGTCTAGGTTATACAAACGATAAATGTTATCTGCATAGATTCGATCTATATAGACAACAAAAAAAAAATATCATCTATATAAATTGCAATAAGTATGATTCTATATAAATAACTCAATACAGATAACAATACTTACACAAAAGAAAAATGGGTATATACAGAAAACTTTTTATTGTCTGTATAGCTTTTTTTTTTTTTAGTCTAATCACAATACTATGATATTCCACAACATTGTTGAATCGTTGCATAGTATCATTTTTAATGTATTCATTAGAACAAAAGAAATGAATGCTACTCCTCACTTCTTGTAGAATCTGAGTTGTGGAATTAGGAAAACAGAAGTATCAATTGATTAGGAGTTTCCCCTAGCAAAGGTTAAATGTAATAAGGATGGTTCGGTGAAAAGCAAGGTTTTGCTTGTTGTAGCAGTGTTTCCAGAGATGCGGCAAGGGCGTGGCTTGCTGGTTTTAGCCAATATATAAGCCATGCTTCAGTTGTGATGGCTGAGCTTTGGGTTATATTTCTAGGTATGAAAGTTGCATTGGATAAGCAGGAGAAGAGTGATATTTGAGATGGATTATGAATCTACAGTAGCTATGATATGGGTAAGAAGAAGTGTCGTAATATCATCCTTGTCTGACATTAATAAATTCCATTTATATTTGATTTGGTGTTAAATTTTATAAACTTTTAAGTATCATTTTTTTTAGTTATCAATATAAATAATATATTATCTTTTTATTAATTTATATATAAATAATTTTTTTTAATGAAAAATATTTTCCGGTAAAAGAACAAAATCTAAAGTAATAAAATCCTAATTAAACAAACTATCTTTGACTTCTTGGATGCTCAGTCCCCTCACCAGCCACCGCCGTCAAGTACGATGGAAGGGCATCAAAAGATTTCTCCAGTTTTGTAATCGGAGACAATGTTAGTGATACATTATTCCATGTTAGGAACTAAGACATTTCCGCAATGGTTGATTTTGTGATTTTAATATAAAAAATGAGCGATAAAAGGTTATGAATCTGAAAACCAAAGGATTATTTGACAGATCATATAATATAATATAATATATTATACAATGAAGTCTTTTTATATTATGTCTAGTATGTAAACTATATATAATATATTATTATAGAAATCCCTCCCTGTATAATACTATACATTCCATGGAGTGAAGAATAAAATTTTGATAAGAGTTTATTTGGTATGGTGATGAAAATAATTGATTATTGAAATAATGAATTATAATAATTGATTATATATAATTTTTATACATTTGATAACATTCATCAATAATTAATTGTGTATAATTTATTTTTATTTGAATGATGTATAAAATAATCACTTTTTAATATTAAATTATTAAAAAGGACAATAAAATACACAAGATTATATCAAAATTATTAATTTTCTAATCTTTTTGATGTTATTGTTTATAAAAGATATACTCTCATTTTTTTATATTTTTTCATAAATAAGAAATTTGAACAAGATTACATTTATTTTGATATTCACTAATTTGAAAAATTATAAATAAATAAACTGTAAAATATCAAGATTTAAAATAAAAAAGGGTAAAATGAGTATAAAATTTATAGTGTTAAAATTTAAAATTTATCTTTCTATAATCATGATTAAAAAAATAAACTAAAAATAAATTACTTGAAATAACTTATTTTCTAATAAAGATTATTGCATATAATTGACTATTGAAAACTTTTAAAAGTACAATCAAATATCTTTTAAGTAAATTTCATATTACAAATTAATAAAAGTAAGAAAATATTTTTAACTTACTAATTCTTTTACTATTTATTATTATCTACAACCATTACTATTATTATTGTCAATTATTAACAATTACCACTATCATTATGACAACAATAGGTTGTCGTAGTCACTACTATCACCATTGGTTGCCATCTCTAACATTAACTGTTACATATGCACTAATAGTAGCCACTATCATTGTTACAAATGTGACAACAATGAGTGGTGGCAATTGTTAGAAATGTACTAATAGTAGCCATGCTACAATTATCACTAATGTAGTAGCAATGAGTGATGGAAATTGTCATTATCACCATCAACTATCATCAATGCAATCAACTATCACTGATAGAATCCACTACCATTATGAACAATTTGGTAGTGGCAATCATTGCTACCATTGATACAAATGTGAGAATAGTAACATTAGCAATTACTTCCATCACCAATCATTACTTTTAGATCACCACCACGTAATTCATCAAATATTACTATCATTATTAGCATAAGCTATCATCATCTCTTCTCTACTATTACCATCTTACCTATAATCATTTTTATTGTGTCATTATCATTACCTACCATCATTATTCTTAATCAATACCTTTCTCTCCAAAATTTTTACCACTATATAAGAATAATTTTAATTAAATTAAAAAATTTATATTATGTATATTGTGAAAAAAGAAATTCATAATACATCAAATATTTAATAATATAAAAATTATCACTGTACATATCTTACACTATATTATCGGGTAACCCTTAGCTTATCCCTTTCCTGTTGAATAGTCAACACAAACTTGATAGAAAATTCCTGCTTTGGCTGAAGTTTCAACAAGGAAAAAAAAAAAAAAAGAAAAGTCTAATTTTTCTTATAGAACTCTTGGCTTTCGTGTGCCGTGAGTGGCTAAGTGAGCTGTGTTAGAAAAACTGTGACGTGTGAGATAAATAAGTTATTACAAGGACTAAGACATATCAGTTGCATTGGTACATTAGTGAATCCTGTCATTAAATTTCATTTATATATGCAGAATTGTACAGAATGAATGAAATTCAATAGTAAAATTCAACAGTGCATCGGTTCTCTTCCTTATTACAATTTGAAACTCACCGTTGAAGTCTTGTTTCAAAGGGCAAGGTTCACTCATAAGAGATCAAAGATGATAATGAAGTCACCCTATCAGGTGTAACAAATGCTGACACTTAAAAAAATTATGTCAAGTATCGCTCTCTGTGCTATTCAAGTTAAAAAAGAAAAATATTTACTTATCATATAAATGAGGTAGAGATACACATAACATGGAAAACTCTGTTTTCCCAGAAAAAAAATGGAAAAAACATGTGGAAAAACTCAAAATTTTGAAAAGTTTAGAAAAAAATTCAGAAGTTTAGTATGAAAAGCCATCTCAATTTTTGGGAAAAAAATTCAAATTTTAAAATCATCTAACAAAGTTAATAAAAATTACAAAATCAGTTCACGGATTATAATAATGATGTGCAGACAAACTGAACTCATCCATCCTCTCAGTAGTTGGTAGCTAATAATTTTCATAATGAAAATAGAATATTACATTAAACAAATAGAAAATAGATTTAATTTGAACATAATAGAAAATTAACCCAGAATATATTCTACTTTCAAGCTATATTAGAACGCACCGCTGCTACGTCTAAGAACTGGTCCACACCTATGGCCAGCAGTCTACAGCAGTAGTAACTGACCATTTATAGCCAGAATGAGTGGGCATCCTTCCATCCCTCTACAAAGTGTAACAATGTCAGTAGCAATGAATAACTGAATATGGAAACTTAAAAAATTTAAAAGGCTAAAGCCAAGGCTTCAATTTTTCATTTTTTAAAGAAAGTCTTTCTTGCAGCTTAATAATGCTTGGGATAAATGCACAAAAGAAGCAAAGTGACTAAGGAACATTACCATTACTGTGAGATCAAGAGACCCACTAAGAACTTGTCGGGCATGATGATTCCAAGCAACTGCTTGAACCTATCAGAATAATTGAAAATGAGTTATATTTTACAGGCATCTGAAAATTTGATACAACATTACTCTATGTTAGTCAATGGAGAGCAAAATCTATATTGCAACTGCTTGTTCAATGAAGGAAGGAACAATGGCACATTTGAAATGGCTTCCGAATTCTAAGAAAGTTGCAGTAAATTAAATACTTGCAGTCTCAGCATGTGAAATTCACTGTCTCTATTTGTCCAATGGCCAATGGAGGCTTTGGTAGCTACAAAAATGGCAACATACTTTGAGTAAGAATCAGCAGTTCTTAGTAAACCCCTTTGGACGACAAGGAGAAGGAAAAATGTTTCACTTACAGCTAAAGGTATGGTTTTATGACAAACAGGTAGAGAATAAGACAAGATACAGATCAGAACATAATTATTTTCACCTTAAATTTATCCTTTGCTCTGATCTTTTCCATCTGCCTGACAGCCAATCGCTTGTCTTCAATAGAGTCAACCATGATTATATCATTATTTGAAACTCCTTTTCTTGATGAAACCTGGAGAACTGATGAAATGTAGGTGCATTGAAGGAAAGAAAGCATGTCATAATAGAAGACAAAAGTTTTTTACCATAAATTAGTATGTGAAAAGTGAAAGCGCCATGTAACAAAAAAAAAAACAAAGGTTACAGGGGATAATGTCTCATAAAAAGAGGATATCTACCAAGAATGCTGGTTTACATAATTCCCTAGTGACTTATTCGACATTGGCGCAGCCAAAGAATTGATTTCAAGGACAAGTCCAAACCAATACTAGTACATTTTGTTGCGTACACAAACAGCATGTCGTGATTACTAGCAGAAAGCCAAATGGCAGCAATACAGTTTGATTTTGACACAAGGCATTAACTCATCATCATCATTTTTCTTGAACAGAATTAATTGTTACAATCAAATCAGATACTTTCACATTAAAGTAGATTTCAGAGTTCACCGTATGACACAAGGTTCTTGTCAATTCCCCACGACACGGCAACCATGTCAAAGATTTTTTGGTCAATTTACCAGGGCACGGTGACCATATATTTTTTTGAGAGAAGACACGGTCACCATATTACCCATAAAACAGCTATATCAAGCAGCTATAACCCCATATATTAGGGGTCAACAACATAGATCTTTAGACTAAGACTAAATGGGATGTGCCACATCAGTTTACTTTATCATTCAATTTTATCCACAGATATAACCTTATAATTCCCTATTGTCTCGTATTATTTCCGCATTTGCCATTCCCTCCTTTCTTCCCACAGTGTGCAATTCCACTGCCTCCCTTCATGCAATTAAATATTATGTCAAAACACATTTAGACCATATAGCCAGAAACATTTAAACGAATATAAGGCATAAAAGCAACATCATTGGATAAATGCTATGAGCATACAGTTCAAGTATTCGAAAACAATCAGTATATTGTATCCTTTCCAACGATTAGTTCTTTGTTGATATGCAATCGACCGGAAGCAAATGGAAGAACAAATGCACAAGCTTGTTCAAGGAAAAAGGGATGGAAGTTATATATTAAATTAGTAATATATTGATTATACAATATTGTTGAAATATATTAAGAAATTATCTTGGATTGATTATGTTATATTAAAAAATATCTTTGATTGATTACTATTGATTTTAAGTTATAGACTTGTTTGTCTTACATCCAAAATCTGAATGTATTAGGGCCTTTATATTTCTTAAGAGTTTTATGTAAATAGAGTATTAGTATTGAGTATTATGCAACAATCCAATGTCTTATTCATTCAATAATATTTGTTCTCCCACTAGTTCCCTTTTGTCACTTTCTCTTCTTCTAAATCCTAGCCATGTTCTTCAACAAATATGATAGGAGTTGATGACAACATGACATCTATAACAGTTATGCCCTACAATAGGAATTCTCTACCAATAATTTATATACACTTAGCTACAAGAAATTACTATACCAATTAATTACCGAATATCAAACACAATAGCTTTTGAAGGACATAGATTAGAAACATAATAAGAATGCTCAAGGGTTGAGAACTGGGATGAAGGGAGACGATTAGACATTAATCACTGCAATTTGGACATCCATGAATAACCCCTTCTGGACGACAATTATTTGAAGGAAGATGCTGGAAATAAGTACTAATCCATTCAATTATTCATACAACCATAAATAACAAAACAGGAAGTAAAGAAAAACCTCATGGAACATATATCCCCCATGTGCAACTCTGCGTTAACTTGGCTCATAGCAAGCATTCAGGACTCCCATCAAAGATAGCATCTGTATTGCCAAATAAAATACCAAGGACTAACATCACTAAAATTTTTTCGCATCCGTGCTTTCATCATCCTTGTAACCAATTTTAGATACTATATTATGAGTTACACAATGAACCTATGCTGCCACATATGCCATTCACTGCACAACAAAACTAGGATTTTGTATTAGAGTCATCAACGAGCTAATCATTAGTGAAACATGTTTCAAGATTCCCAATAAAGGGAAATGAATCAGATTTTCTTTCACACTTCTTGTCATCTCATGTGCTATTCCACCTTCATATAATTTCACTTAAATAGAACTCCACAAATCTTAGCTTAAATCAAGGACGATAAAGAATACTGGCTACCAAAAACAAACTGTTATTCTTAGCTTAAATTGAGGATGATCAATAATACTTCATGCTTCCAAGATATTTTTCAAATTTTCTGCTTACATTTCCGTCAATGGATCACCCTGACCTTCAAGTTCACTGCACCATGGTTGTCAGATCTTTTGGTCAAAGGTGCAATATCATCATCACTTGAGCAGACCATTATCATTGCAAGTGTGTGAATCTTATCATACCCCACTCTTCACTCTTCGAGGCATTTCTCCACCTCAAAACCAACATATGTACTATCAAGATCACCAATTTGATGAAAATTAGTGATTTTCCTGTTCATGTCCCAATTGCCAACAATGAAGCGAGCAAATCAGATGTATCCAAGAAAATCCAAATCTTGAAGTCCATGAACCTATAGAGGATATTAGAGTCATGTTATTGGCTCTCTTACACCTAAAATTAAGGATACTAGAGTTCTTTCTTATTAGCTCTATATAAATAGAGCATTCGAATGAGTCTTATATAATAATTTTCAACCTGTACAATGTGGAATTTAGGATTATCCTTTTTATGAATGACTTTGAGTTTTTAATGAAAAAGAAAGAAAAAAATAAATTGCCTTCTAGATGTTTTTAGGTTTATAGATTATTTATTTATTTTTCATTATCAATGTTGGTTGGGTTTTGGTAAGAAGAAGAAAAAAAAGGGGAAAACATTGCTTTTCAAAACTTGGGGGCGTCGGTTCTTGTATTTGCTGTTGCAAGGACAGCAGGTGCTCTTGGAAGAGCAGGGAAGGAGTATTCATGGCCAAATCAGAAGTCGTCGACGTGGATGATCTTGTTGAGTGTCTTGTAAAAAAACAAATGAGAAATAAATTGAATTTATTTATTAAATATTTTTTGGGCTTATTATTATTATCCAACTTATTTAGGTTAAAAAATAGATGGATTATAATTATTAAACTCTTTAAGTGTTTCATGAACTTTAGGCTATCATACTTTCATATTTATAAAAAAGCAATTAACTTCTTAAAAGTATATTTTCTCATGTGACAAAAAAATACTTTATAATTTTTCATTTATTTTTATTTTTGAAAATGTCAAATTTGCTTTTCAAGTAATAATCTTATTGACTAAAATATAATATTTATTTTTCAAAAGAAAGATAACAAAACTCAATAGTCAATATTTATTAATAATTTTGAACCTTTAATTGATTAAGTGTGAGAAAATTAAAAAATAGGAAATTTCAAAATTTAAAATTGCCTAATATATATTAAATTAATATTAAATTATATAAACTATTATGACAACCCTTTTATAGCTAAATGAACATTTTTGGGCAATACAAATACAATATAAGTTAGCTAGATCAAATTTCTAAAAGAAAATATAGTTTCAACGAAATAGTAACATCCTTGCTATCCTGAGCGAAAAATCGAGAAAAAGTGAAAAAGTAATTAAAAATCTAATATACACAGTATATATATGATATTTTCAAATTATGTCATATATGAGGAAGCTTTTAAGGCAAGTAATACTTTATAGAGTCATTTTTCAAATTTTGAATTTTGGGAACCTAAAGGAAGCTTAGAGACAAAAGTTTAAATTTTAAATTTGAAGCCTAAATTCAAACTTGGAGTTTAAGTGAGTTTTCTTTATAAATAAGTTACATGCATTTGAAGATGAGATAATATCGAAGAAATAGAAGTTTTGCATTACAACTTGTAAATTCTCTTTAACTTTCATTTTAGAAAAATCTTAGTTGTCATCTTCTTATCACTCTAAAGTCAAAACTTCTATATTCACTCTAAGAGTGTTAGTAAGTAAAAGAAATTATGGGAAAAATCCTTCTTATATCTTGAAATTCTAGTAGAGATTGTAAGAATCTTATAAAGTTAGATGGTGATTGAAATCTTAGTGAAAATTGGTGAATATTATAAAGTTAGGTAGTGGAGATGGTGAATCTTGTAAAATTAGGTGATAATTGAAATTTTAGTGGAGATTAGTGAATCTTATAAAATTAAATGTTGTGAAAATTCTAGTATAGATTAGGAGCATTTTGTAAAGTTAGGTGTTATAACTTGATAAAAAAAATTAGTGAATACCTCAAGTGATATTTAGTAACTTGAAAAGAGAAGAGTAGACCCAAAAGATATTTCTTTTAGACAATTAAACTTTTATAAAAATTCTTTATGTTTTTCTCTCTACTTCTTTGCTTGTTTCTTATTTTGAAAATTATATTGCATCTTTAAAGAAAAAGGTACATAGTTTTCTTCATCATATAAGAAACATTTTTGAATTTTTTTTTAGAAAACACTTTTAATTATTATTGAAATATTTCATATTTTTAAAACTACAAATTTATCAAATTTCAAAAACCTTTTAATTGTACTTCATAGTTTTCATTAAATCAACATTATAATTTTATTTGAAAATTTTTGCTAAAGGTCAATTCACCCTCTCTTGACCTATAAGTTCTATCATCTTGCTTCATTGGAAGGGTGACAGTGAAAGTGCGTGACAGATTTTTGGAACTTTTGGCAAGAGTCTAGGATTTAAAAAATGGTCTGCAACCGCAATATTGCGCTTTCGGGAGAGACCGCATCCGCGATTTTTCACAATTTTAAACCGTTATGGCCGCATTTGTCCGCATCGCCTCGCGACCGCAATCGCAATTTAAATCCCTAGCAAGAGTTGTTCATGGGTTCTGAGTTATTCATCGTTTGAGTATTTGAGAGCCATTGTATTGCGTAGTAGGACGAATTAGAATCATTTGGAGCCAATTCATAGTGTGATTTGTGGTGCTTTGGCTGGGGCAATATCTGCTTTTACTACACCATTAGATGTGGTTAAGACAAGATTGATGACTCAGGTTCATGAAAAGGCTGTGAATAAAGGGGCTGCTGCTGTGTACAGTGGGGTTACGGCTACTGTGAAGCAGATTTTGAAGGAAATGGCTGCCGCTAGGTACGGTAGGGTTGGGTTGAACTGACTCGTGAGATAGGTCAAAGAGTTGTTGTTGGGTAGTACAATGTTACGTTCGAATCACATGGAGCTTCATCTAAGTTGGACAAGTTAGTGCTGGGTCAAGACTTAATTTGTTCCCTCTGTTATGATCAAGTCATATCGAGTTTCATCTAAGTTGGATGAGTCACTACTGGGTGAAGGTTAATTTGTTCCACTTCTACTGCTTTGGCTGATTGTTTGTTGTTTATGTGCTATCCTTTCATCTGGGCTGGTTTTGGGGAATTTTAAGGTTGACTGAAAGACTTTTGACTAGTTGAGTAAATTTTAGCCGGTTGATTTAATTTTCAGCTGGAATAGCTTTTGCCTTTCTTGAAAACGTTGCAATTGGCAACATTTTACTTCAGTTGATGGTTAATATATTTATAAAATAATCAAGTTACCTTTAATAAAATTTTATAATTATTGACTTATTTTTTGTCTATTTTCTCTCCTCCTCCCTATGCTAATCAACCCAACCCTAACACCCAAATCCCAAGGGTTCCAATTTTTTTTCCTCCTTTATTGTTGTGAAAGAGAATTGTTAAATGAATTAACAGGGTACTTAATCATTTTGTCAGTAAATCAAAATTATCAAATTTTCAATTGATCTTATCCAACTATAAAAAATTATAATATTTATTTTTATATAAAATTAAATAATTATAGTTATTAATATTTTATTAATAAATTTATTTATTATTAAAATTATATTAATTTATTTTTAAAAAATATTAAATATATAATAAATTATTATTTATTAAAAAATTTATTCTACTAAAATATTAAAATAAAAATACTTAAATAATTCATAAAACATACTTATATTTCTATATATTATTTTATATATAAACAATTAATCATAAATAATTAATTTTATCAAATACTCTTATTCAAATAACTAATACAATTAATTAATTAAATTAGTTAATAAAATTAACCATTATTTAATCGCTAATTGAATTAATTAACTATTATAACTATTAACTAATTATCAAATAAAGCCATTGTTTAAAGTTATTTTTAAAAGTCTTATACACGATCCATTGCAGTTCTTTTTCAATAAGCTGCAATTACGAAGACTTGTTATTATGAGGTGCTTCATGAAGATTGAAATGTTGTTGTCCGTTTGACTTTAGGTTTGCATGGTTGTGTTTGATATTTGGCAGAATTTGATGATATTTTTGGAGCAATTTGTTGTGAGTTTTGAAAAGACATTTTAATGGTTGATTTTGGTGATTTCACAATGTTTGATTGTTTTAGTTTGTGTATGCCATGGTTGTTTGGTATGGAGGAGTGATGTGGTTTTTTTTTTTAAGTATATTGATATTGGAGTTCTTTACAGTCCATTAGAATAAATTGTTTGATTGATGAGATGTAATTTAATAAGTTTCTACGAAGAGTAGTATTTTTGACATTATTTTGGTCGAAATATTTCAATGATAAGAAAGTGTTGAATTTAATTTTAATTCTTGCAACTTTGCCCAAGATAATTGTGCTTTAAATCACTGATTTTGGTGTCTTATGTGACATGGAACACTATTTAAAGACTTATATTTACACAAATTTGATTTGATGAGGTTATTTTTGGCGATTTACACTGCTACTTAGAATTTCTATCAATGCGTCACCTATAGAGGTTTATCGTCGTCGTCTGATCAATCCTCTGGTCAATTCAGTATCACCAGTGTCCTTCTTAGACCTTGTCGTGTATAAAGGTTGGTTCTTCTATCCCCAGAAAAATTCTCTGCCCAAAAACATCATTTGCTCTATCATTTATCTCATATGCTTCCACTACTTATGTATTCACTCTCGTTTTCATTAACGAGTACCTTATTCCACTAATGCACCGTAAAAATTCGAGCATCTCTGCATCTGTTCTACACAGTCGCAAGATATCATTGCCATTCTTGTCCAATTCTTCCGTGTCTAATACACTAAAGAACAAGATGTTGTCGCTAACGAGAATATATTCTATCAGTTTATTTTTTCTCCTTTTTTTAATATCACCAAACTCTTTTTTTCTCTTCCACTCAAAATTTAAAAAATAATAACTAAAAAATAAAGAAATTTAATGACAGCAACTCTAATTTTTTTATCTAAAATTCAAAAACTAACTCAAAAACAAGTATACTTAAATTTTATGTTGGCAATCTAACCTCTCTAAAGTTGCTAACAAGGATATAACCTATAAACTCGTAGCATATGGTATTGAACAGCTGCCAGGATTTGATGGAAGAAAGAATAGAAAGAAATTAGAAAATATAGGGATGAATGCTAATATACTATTAAATGAATAAAATTGAATTGTTACATAAGACTTAATGTTAATATGTTATTTATATAGAACTACTAATAAATATAAAGATTCTAATATTTTAGAATTAATAATAATCCATCTGAAATATTTTCTTGTATAACATAATTAATAAAAAAAATCAAATTCAAATGAGAGTGGATGAATATTGAAGTTTGAATATAACATATTTAACAACGGAAAATAATTGTTGTCAAAGAGAAAATTGAAATTGAAATATGAAATGGATAAAATAACTTTGAAATTTAAAATACCTTTGTTTTTCAAATTTGAAAGCAAAATAGAATTGAAATAAACAAATTGTCAAAGAGAAAATTGAAATTGAAATTTGAAATGGATAAAATAACTTTGAAATTTAAAATACCTTTGTTTTTCAAATTTGAAAGCAAAATAGAATTAAAATAAACAAATTTGATAAATTGGTTCAATTGAGAATAGAGTTGGGAATTTCAAATGAAAAGGAAAGTATAAGGTTAGATATTAAAAAGAAATTTCAACTAATCCCAACAACAGTTAGGCATATAGGCGAATCCACCAAAAAAACACAATAATTTTTAGAGAATAAAATTTTCCAAAAGTAATTAAACCTAATTCACATTTTAATGGATCCAGCGAGAAGAAATAAAAATTAGGAGATAACATCAATTCAATTTGAGATAACCTTAAATAAATTTTGTATTTCAAAATTAAAAAAAATGGAAGAAAACAGCAAAATAATAAGAGAATTATGGCAAAGAATAGAAACCTTGAGATTTTAAGGAGTAAAACTACTACAAGACATAAGCACAACTTCAAAAAGTAAATAAAATTAGGGCACGTAGCTTCTACAACAAACTAAATTAAGGTATATAACTTTTCCAACACTGAGAAGCTCCATTTGAAAAAAAAAAAAAAACTTACAAAAGCTAAAAATTTTAAAGTGGATAGCTAGTGTGGATGGATATTGTAACTTCACATTTAATGATGGAGAACAATTGCTATCAATGGTACAGTTAAAATATGAAATACACAATATATATAAGCTCATAAATACCTCTAATTTTGAAAGTAAGACAAAATTGGAATAAACACACCCAATAAAATGGATCAACTAAAGAATAAGGGTAGGCATCTTGGAGGAATAGGAAAGTTAAAGAATAAAATTGGGAGCTTTGGAGGAATAGAAAAGCAAGAGGCTAGGTATCAAAGAGAAAATATGTAATTGATTCCAAAACCAATCATGCAGACTAGAGGATCCTCCATTTTAGCACAAAATACAAATTTTTATGGAATAAAAATTTTCCAAAAGTAACATCATTACTATTTCAATGGTTCGAATAAGAACAAACATGAGAAAATTAGGATATAACTTCAATGCAAATGGATAAAACTTAGAGCTAATTTATATTTTGAAATGAAATTCATAAAATAGAGAAATAAAAAAACAACAAAATGATAAAAGATTAAGGTAAAGACTAAAAACCTTTATATTTTAAAGAATATGATTGCCACAAGACTTGAGCAATAAGGCATATAGCTCCACCCACACTAAAAGGATTCCTTTTGTCAAAAAAAAGCCTTCAAAAATTTAAAAAAAAAACTTTAGAGCAGATTTTTAAATAAGTGTGGATGGTTATTAGGGTCTGAAAAACTTCAAATTTAACTTATCAAAAACAAATAAAACATGAAATACATATAATATATAAGAAATCTAAAATACCTTTGGTTTTTTGCTTATCAAACTCACTAAGCGAGATAAGATCACTATTATATTATCATAATTGTTGATATAATATTTGTGCAGGTGTTATTTTGCTTTGGCAAGCATTACCTAAGTTAGAAATGGGATGCTTATATAAAAAACAAATATACTCATATTCACTGCTTGTTCAAGATCAACCATGTTACAGAGTACTCTGGGAGAGAGAAAGGAAGACTAAGGTTAACCTAAAACCATAGGTTCAAGGCGGTGGTGATCTCAGCAAACCTCATCTACCAAAGGAAGAAAAAAGCCAATAACTGAAAGATGGTATATTCCATCAATCACGGTGTGAATTCCGTATGAATCCTGGGGGAGCATGCATCATTTGCTGCAAGAAGTTCTTGCGTTCCTCAACCGGGCAACCGAAGAACGCCCTCACCCTTACATCATCTTCCATGAGGTAAATGTAGGCACTGTAGAGTGTTTTCTGTTCAAAACCAATGCTCATCAGTTCTGCAAAGACTTCAGCTGCTGAAAAAACGCGTGCTTGTCCTCTCTCAATAATAGCATTTCCTTCCTTGATTGCTTCTGCAACATTACTTATTGCTTCTCTTATGCTATGAAATTGTTCCCTACAATCAGCCTCTTCTGCAGCCTTCCTTTTTCTCCCCTCTGAAGATTTTACAGACTTATCTCGGCCATTTCTCATATAATACATGCTGCGAAGATAAACTGCATATGTCACATAGCACAAAACTTGAGCCACAGCCGCGTGCCGCCTTCGGTTCCAGTCTTCCAGCCAACTTTTGTCTTCCTCCTCAGACTTCAAATTTTCTGGCTGATCCATCTGTATTGAAAATCAGTACACCATGTATCAAATTACTTCAAGACTAAATATGAAAAAGATGACAGAAGGATTCAATAAACATGATTCAAATGTCCAACTTACAGCACCTAAATATCTACCTGATCTAATCTAATGTATAATATGTTAGAAGTTAAACAATAGGTAAGCTTGCCATTATATGAAATGTAAGGACTGCCTATACCATTTGTGATTAATCTTTGTCAACAGGAGGTCAATGAATTTGAGTATAAAGCAGCCAGAAATCATTAACCCCATCAACGAATATCTACTAAAGCTAAATTCCTTACAATACAAAAGCATTGAGAAGGAAATCAGTGAGAATTCTAGGTTCAAGGTGCAGAAATATTGTTCCAAGTACAAACAAAGACGATAAGCATGCCTTCTACAAGAGTCAAGTAAAACAATTTATGATGGAGAACCCAACAACGAAAAGAACAAAGGTCTTACTCTTGAGTGTTCACCAGTTAATTGAGCTACCGGGTGCCAGTGCTTCAGAGGGTTTACCACCAAAGTCAACTTATTTCCACTGCTTTCCCTTATTTTCTTTCAATCCAAACGGATTTTGCTGCAGCACGCTACACCTGCAACCACGCTAACTACCAAAAAAATAGGGAAAAACACACACACACACACACACGTGCACAATGTAAAAACGCTATCCGAATGAAGAAAATCAAATGCTTTATGAATCAGATTCTGCCGACGAAGAGCGATCAGATTGTTGAAGCGCCTGTTGCTGTTGCTGCGCTTTCTCGAGAAAAGGTTTGAACCCAATTTGAAAGCTCAAGTATCCGAAGGCCAATGCTCCGACCACCACTATCCCAGACCTAATCGCATTCCCCTTCATGTCCGACATTACGCCGTCAATTCTTTTTGCTTTGCCCTGCTTACTTCCCCTTGTTCATCCCAATTTCGAAGGAGTTCGGCACTGAAGTCTGAAAGTGAACACGAAGATATGACAAACAGCAAACGGCATGTCGTTGTACCTACTCGGACACGTGCAACAGCCCACCGAGTACAGAAAACAAAATGTGTAAATTAATTAATTAGTCCTTGAGAGCTATACAATTTTTCAATTTTGATTCTTAAAATATATTTATTTTCAATTTAATCCAAATATTTCTAAAAATAATTTAAAATGGTTCTTTTGTTAATTAGAATTAACAGAGTTAATTACAGAGTTCTATATGATTATTTAACACATTAATCTCACAACAGAATGAGTTAAATTTTTTATTATTATAAACTGTTGCAATAATTTTGTTTATATAAATACTAAAAATTGTGAAAAAAATAAAAATTTTAATATTAAATTTTGAGATTCAAAGCATATTTAATTACGAAATTGATATATTGAATCATACGGTAGCAATCAATTAAATAAATATATCAAATTTGGATAGAAGCATAAAAAAATTTGTGGCTTTGGTCTTAACATTGGATAGAAGGGTCACTTTGAATTACTTTTTGGAAACATTTAGACTAAAACTATGGAAACAATTTTTTTTAAGGATCAAATTGAAACACTATATATCTTATGAGCGCTAAATTAGTAATTTACTCAAAGAAAATTTGGGGTGTTTTCATTATTTCAGTCGCTCGAAGAGCCAAAAGGCCAAAAACCACCGAAGCTCGCCGGAACTGCTAAAACATTGGGACTCGTTGTAGATTTTCTCTGACTTTGATTTCGATTTCTGTTTTGTTCGGTGATGTTAATGAAACATGGCATGAATTGCCGGTTAGCCTTATCGGATTCTGCAAAAATTTGTTTGCTGGCTTCCTCACCCGTTTTAAGAAGACAACAATTCTTGATAAGATCTCTAGGACTAGGAGTCGGAGGCATAAAAATGTATCAAAAAAACTCTGTCGAGGCTGATTCTGAGACCATCGTACGAGCAATTACTCCTGCCCTTGATCCCAGTAGACACAAAGGCCAAGCAGGTAGAACATTTTGCTAGTTCTTCACCAATCCTTAATTCTCAATTTTTATATTTGTGGGTTGAACAGAAAAGAAAATTTCGATCTTTTACATTTTCCACAATAGGAAAGATTGCTGTTATTGGAGGCTGCCGTGAATACACTGGAGCTCCATACTTTGCTGCTATTTCTGCCTTAAAAATCGTAACTTCCGTTGCCATTCTGTTTTAGTTTTCTCCTCCTTAAAATTTTTTACATTCTATTTTTGGCTTGTTTGATACTCGAATTGTCCTAATTTTATCTTATAATATACCCACCCTTGCAGGGTGCAGATCTGTCCCATGTTTTTTGTACAAAAGATGCTGCTGCAGTTATAAAATGTTACAGTCCTGAGCTCATTGTGCACCCTGTTTTGGAGGAATCTTACAGTGTCAGGTGCGACTTCAACTTAATCTTTTTTCCTTCTTGTGTAGGATTTTTAATGACTTAGTTGGATTCATTAATTCCGGAATACTTATTTCAGGGATGAAGACAAGAAGTCCATATCAGCTAAGGTTCTTGCTGAAATTGATAAGTGGATGGAAAGATTTGACTGTCTTGTTATTGGTCCAGGCCTTGGAAGAGATCCATTTCTTTTAGTACGCTTTTTTCTTGTGATACTCTACTGCATATCAGAATTTTTCCACATTTGGATGACACTTTCTTAATTTTTTAACATAATGTGTTGGCTCATGGACTTAAAGTGTTATCATAATCTCTGAATCCTAACTTTTCAGGACTGTGTGAGTGAAATCATGAGACATGCGAGGAAGTTAAACGTCCCAATGGTTATAGATGGGGTATGAGTATTGAAGTTTACATGTCTTAAGCTTCTTCTATTAGGTATGCATATGGTGATTACATTTATAGAATGTAAATGTCTGACATCTTACGCATTTTGTGGTTTCTTTTGCAGGATGGGCTTTTTCTTGTCACAAACAGTCTTGATCTTGTTAGTGGCTATACCTTAGCTGTTCTCACTCCAAATGTCAACGAATATAAGCGTCTTGTTCAGAAAGTTCTGAGCTCTGAAGTGAATGATCAAGATGCTACTCAGCAATTGTTATCTCTTGCCAATCAGTAATGTTCTCTGTCAAGTTCCTGGTTTTGTCTTATAAGTTAGAGCTTTTATCAAGCAATTGATATGTTTGTATAATTTATTTATTGAACGCTATTTTGAGATTTGTATGTTGAGCACCAACTGAAGTAGGTTTGGATGTGTAATCACAAGCATTAAGTTTGCAAGTTTTTTGTGAATGCACACAATGCACTCGTATTGTCAGAGTTCCACAGAAGATGCTATACATCTTCATTCTAGATGTGAACCTTACTTGACCATGGAATTTTCATCCAATCAGAGCTAATAACATGAGAGGAGTCACGCATATTATATAATCTTTTCATATCACTCAAAGAAAATTGAGATCTTCTAACAATACAAGGCACTGCAGCACTCTGAGTAGTTTGCTTGGGTCTCAAATAAGTTCTAATGGTTCTTCATTACTGTGATTATATACGCTAATTCAATGGAACTTTTAAGTTATGGCCTGTTCTTGTGTAGGATTGGTGGTGTAACTATCCTAAGGAAGGGAAAATCTGATCTCATAAGTGATGGGGAGACTGGTAGGTCTTTATTACTATAGACTATCTTGTTCCTCTTTTTTCTTTTTTCTTTTTTTTCTGTTCATGTACTTTTATGGTTAAGATGAATGTAATTCTATGTCTCATTTCTATGGATGGATGGATTCATAATTTGCTAGAATAGAATAGCATTTGTCTTTCATTCAAGAAAGCGATGGCAATGCCTTGTCCACTATACGTCAGTTCCCGGTGGTTGTATGATAAATGTGATATACTTTGTGCTATAGAACTGCATGTTTTAAGTTTACTAATGCAAGTAATTCAGTTCTTCCAAATCATTGATTCTTGTGATACTTCACCCACAAGAAATAACAAACTTCTACCGGAACATGCATTAAATCCAGGACCCTTATAATTGCGTGAAATCTTGTTAGTACTTCTGGAGCACATGTCTCTGGCATTAAGAGGCTTTTTGTTAAGGAAAAGACAGCCATGTCCTACCAAATTTAGTGCAAAACAGTGGGTGATATATGATGTGAAAAATTCCCACACTTCCATGGAACTAGCACTTGTGATATTTAAGTTAAACTTAAGAAATCATTTGTTGTGTTTTTTTTTTGTGCAGTCAAATCAGTGACTATCTATGGTTCTCCTAGGCGCTGTGGTGGTCAGGGTGATATCCTTTCAGGAAGGCAAGTCATTTTTCTCTTGATGATAGTGGATTTCTCTTTGCAGGAAATTTTCTGCTGTATGTTTAGATGGCTTCTTTGCAGGTTGGACTTTATATTCTAATTATGTCTATGATACAGTTATTCTCCCACCCTATACTGATGTTTGAAATTTGGCAATACAATGGTGGGAAGGATATCTGTTTTCTCTTAAATCCATATATTTTCCTCTCATTTGCTGACATGGTCCATGAAGCTCTGACACTGAATGGTACTACTTGAGATTCATGTACTGGATCCTATAATTGTGAATCCATCAAACTGGGAAGGGAATCTAATTATTCTCATGTTTTCCCCCTATGTTAGCAATTAGAGTAGCATTTAGGATATCGATAAGGTGTGTTTAAATCGTTACTAACTTTCTATTATCTAACTTCATTCAGCAAAGAAAGTACAATGTCTGGCAAATGCGGAGAAGAATATAATTTACAATTAATAGGGCCTTTATCCAATCAAAGAATTACTTTACAAGATTCTAGCACAGAGGAACTTATAAACCATGACTTTTGGACAAGCTCCCCTTTCTGTTGAGTGTTCCCATCTTTTGCTTGTCATTCACTGGAAGGGAAAAGGGAATCATACAATTGCTCTCTGTGTTGTGACAGTGAGCTTGTTGAAACATTTTAAGTTTTTAAGCTTTTACTGAGGTACTGTACCCAGAGACTTTATGGTTATTGCACAATTCTTCCTTCAATTTCCACTTAGAAGTCAAAAAAATAAAATAAAATTGTCCATAGCTATGAGAACCAGATTTTGCAGTGCTGTGTAATTCATTTAATTTATGCTGCTGGATCTTTCAATCATTGAAAGTTGAAAATATACGTGTTTTAAATTATACAGTGTTGCCGTCTTTTTGTCATGGGCTCGTCAACATATCTCAGCTGCTGGTTCAAATTCAAATCTCAGGTTCAATCATAACCTTACCTACATGCTACTAAGCATGTTTTCTTGTTTTGGTTAATCTTATTGTCCATATCTTTGGCCATCGGTTACATCCTAAATTATGCCATTGTTGCAGTTGCAAAAATCCAACAGTTTTGGGATGCATTGCTGGGTCTGCTCTGATGAGGAAGGCTGCTTCACTTGCTTTCTTGAATAAGAAAAGATCAACTGTCACTGGCGACATAATCGAATGCTTGGGGAAAAGGTAGTGTCTTCTTCAAAGAAAAGTAGAAAACTTTTATTACAGTAAACCAATTTATTTTTAAGCTTTTGCATTCTTTCTTTCAGTTTGGAAGATATTTGCCCTGCTAATTAATGTCCTCATCTACATCAGAGGCTTCCACCATCTACCATTGCAATGTCCGTATGCTAGAATGTATCGCTTTCTTTCTTCATTCCTTTTGTACTTTTCTGTCAACTTCCATAATTTTGATCTGTGTCTTTATTTCTTGTTACTTGTTCTGTATAGCCCATGTGTTTAAAATTGTCATCCCATGTTTTCCCATGATGAAGGCTTGGGGAGATTTTGATGCATCGGAATTCAGAAACATTCTGTACTGTTTCTCTACTACACCTGTAAATTTCAAAGTTTACAAATTGCATACCTTAATAAAATTCTATAGGAAAACTGTGTCCTTTCAACTGAATTGAATTGAAGAACAGTAATTTGAAAATGCTACCATCAGCCACTCAAACTGAGAGAACTAGGAAAGAATGGTATTTCTTGTTTAGGACTTCAAGGGGCTAACGATGTTTAATGATTGGACAAGAGAGTTGCTGGTAGCTTTTGGACGATGCATCATGATAATACAAGTCTTTGAACTCAAAGGTGTCTTAGAATGTTGTGGTTCGTGCAACAGTTGACCTGCAAAAAAAAGGGAGGGAGGGTTTGCTGCTCTTAATGAGCCTCATCATCAGCCACGGGCCTACCGAGGACCACTTTCGGAGCATTATATGGAGAACCTGCGATATTCTGCTGTGGCATGCGATTGTAAGGAACATCCTTAGCTGAACCTCTTGTGACTTATCCTTTATCTCATCCCTAGTTACAAAACCAACCAGAAATCATATATGTCTGCCCTCATGATTGCCGAAACGATGTCGCGCTTTTGGAGCATCCTCCTTTTGTTCTCTTATGCATTACTCCAGGATTTTAGTATCAGCTCTGGACATCAGATGCCCTTGTAAATGTAACTGGTTCTCCAGCTAATATCATTTTCACATCCTCATCTGCCTTTATGATCTTCTTAATCCTGGCCAGAGGCAAGATGGGATTCTTAAATGGGTTTGGTCGGTTTTGCTGGTTTTGTAATTTTTGTTGCTGTAGGTGGTGCGCATACTGGCGAGAAAATCGTTGCGCTCGCGTGTAGGATGAGGAGCTGCGCAGACCAGCTGCCCGGATAGGAGAATGAGTTGTAGCCTGTACACCATCATTTGGTTAGATTGATATTGATTCATGCTATCTAATCATTGTGCAGCAGAGCCCGACACACTTCCTGCTGGTGGCTCATGCCAACTAGATAACGAGTAGTCGTACATGTTCAGCAAGTAATCATCATCAACCTTGTTGAGTCATGTCAAACTCAAGGATGGATATAAAACATAACCAATCTCATTTCACTATATATAATCATAATCGAAACCATTATCCAGCCGCTACTGCCACCCGATTGAATATTGAAATCAAAGTCATATCAACTGACAGATTTTTTTATTTTTTTTAGAAGGAAACGGGCATAATGCCATCAAATTGTGTAAAGTGTCATAAAATCCAATAATGCTATGCGAATGAGCTGTTCTTTCTAATAATAATAAGTCCGAAACTCCACACCACATCCAAACCCAGAAACACAAATAAAAGCCCAGACTTGGGCTAACCAGCTAACAACTGAAATTGCAGTTAAAAAAAAAAAGAATTAAAAATTAATGCATTCGTATATCAATAGCACATATGCACACAAGATTCAACTTCCTGCAGAATCTGCAAAATCAGAACCCATGGTTTTTTCAAAAAAAAAAAAGAACCCAATAAAAAAATCAATCTTTGCAAACCAACTCAGCTGCAAAATACAGAAACAATGAAAAACCACAAAAATCCTTTGAACTGATAGAAGATGCAGAAAAGGAGAAGAAGAAAGAGTGAATGGAAAGGTATTTCCTATATCTTCCAATGGATTCGGTTTCTGGGCCCTCTTCAATTTCTAAACTATATTGTTTTTAATGGATTAATGTTGATGGAAATTTGATAGAGTTCAAGACATGGTTAAGGACATCAAAGGAAAATCAGATAATAAGCAATTGGCAAACATAATGATTGACACTACAGGCAAAAGCTGCATGATGGTGAAGTTTCTCACTCAATTTTTCATTCTTTTTCATAAAAAATCATCACGCTTTGTACTTTTTGGCACAAATTCTTATTCTTGATTTTTTTCAGTGATTTGATAGCACTCATAGTCTATTTTTCCCAAGTGCATAAAAAGTATATTTGCAATTGTTTTCTTTTTTCTTTTAATATTTTAATGGAATCCTCTAGTTCTCGTTATCTGGATCTGAATAATACTTTTTCTTTCGGCAGAATGTTTCTCTTATTTTTCTCTTGCTTCAGCAATTATTATTGCTTCTTCTTGTTTTCAGCCATTTCTATCCATTCAATGGAGGGAACCAAATATCTTTAATGTACTCTTAACCGGTTTATTGAATTCGAAATTAATGGATTAAAAATAGTTAATATATTATTATTATTGATTAAAAATAAAAAATAAATTTCAATTAATTATAAATATAAAATTTTTAACTTCAATTAATCAATACTAATCGAAATATATATTAATTTTTTTGGTTAAAAAATTATATTTACAGTTTTATTGATTATTTTTATAATTTAATATTTAATTTTTTTTATTATAATTATGTTAATAAAATTATAGTGTTAATATATGTTTATAAGCAAATTTTAATCATTAAATCAATTTGTTTTGATATTTTTGAAAAAAAAATTCAGACTTTAAACTAACCAAAATCAAACTTAACCAATTGAAATTGAATTTATCGGTTAAGATTATATAATTAGTTAATTTCAATTAAAAAAAAGTACTTTATAATTAAAAATGATCGGTTAAGAAAATAATTTTACCCGTTAACCGACTGATAATTACCTTATCATTTAGGAAATTTGAAACCCCCTGTAGATCATATTTGATCACAGGGGCTTGTTTGCTGGACTTGATGAAGGGTGGTTTTTATATCACTTCCTAACTTCTATGCTACAGGGCACATCAAGCGGTGAAACATGCTGATTATTTATTTGGGATTTGCTTTGGTACTCTCTCGGAGAAAGATATAGGATTTTATAAAAGAGTTGCCCCTCATACCTTAAATACTTATGATTTTACGAAAAAGTTGAAAAACGTGTATATGAAAAGTTGCCAATTTCACAAAAAAGTTACATTTCTTCTAAAAAATCATGCAACTTCTCCCAAAGTTGTGCCAGAGCAAAACCCTGTTTGTTTTATCGAAATCACATAATGTGAACGTTCCCTCGTTAAGCGAAGACAATGTGGTGCGATCAGCGTCACTTGTTTCATATTCTTTTTTGTGTTGATCTCTGCTAACGTCTGAATACCTCCCTCCTTTGTTCCTGTATTTAAAGTCCGTAAAGTTGAAAGTTCATGTGATTTAATAATTCATATATAGCCTGTATGGAATGTCTAAAAATAGTTAAATTTTGAGAATGAGAATAGAAATTGAGTTTGAATTTATAGGTGACGTAGGCTTAGTTGCCACAAAATTTTTTATCACTCATTGAAGAAAAGAAGAGCAGAAATTAAACCAGACCATAATATTTGTCGCGTTTTAAGTCATACCAAACACCACCAAGAATTTTCCCATGAGTGAATTTGTGGGTCAATGATTTTTAACCACTTGTTGGAAAGAAAGGAGAGGAGAATCTGGAACCAGAAGCATACTATTTATTACATTGAAAAGAGCAACTATACATTAATGATAGGAACAGAGTACATCCTCACTCTGATCAAACCACTACTCTGTCTCATTGTTATCACTCATCGAGGTATTTACATAGCTCCTCCCTCATCCATGCCCTTGCAGTGACTTACAACGCTTGTGCTCTCTTCCAACGAAAGATCATCTTCTGTTCTACTGTGTGGCTGCAAGAACTTGTGGCCCTTCCACCTGATTATTTTTCATTCCAACCAAATACACCAAAATTAGTCTATTAAATATTGGCTAACTGATTAATGTTAATTGCACAAGGCAATTTTAAAAGAAATTCTACCTTACTACTATAATAAGAAAAAACTAGGAGGGCAGAAAAAAAAAAAAGAAAGAGAGAATAGGTGGATTTGACAAAAGTAAGATCCATCATGTTATAAATCCCTATCCCATTGTTTCTCTCTCCTCTTGGAGTAAGGAGATGATATGTCTCCCTTTAAAACTCCTTATACCTTGCACTTGTAGAGTAATTTGTTTAAATTGGCCCCATTAATTTACGGTAACTAGACGAGTGAGATTAATTCAAATAAATTGTATCATATATGCAATGTGTGATGAATTATAAGGAAGTAGATTGTGCAAGTAATGCTGCTGTATACTTGTTCATTCCTTTCCAGTTTTTCCTATTTCTAACCTTACTAAAGCCACCTCTCTGCCATATGCAAAAGAGACACATGCAGCATAATAAGAAAGGCAGGCTTTTGGTGTCCCCTAGGAAAAGGTAATCTAAGAATGTTCTGCGAAGAGAATGAAGCAGTTTTCCAGAAAAAAGCTACATCATTCATGTCATGTCAATACCTTGAAGGTTGCACCCAAGATCTCTTCTTCCTCAGCTAGCACTGCAGTTATCTTATTCTTAGGGTTCTCATAGCATCTCAATCCTCCAATGGCTGTGGAGTAGAAACATCCTGCAAAATCAAGTCAAGAATGAGGAGCAGCTCCTATGATTAAACAGGTGAAAAGTGCAAAAAATACTATTGAGATGAATGCTACTGCAAAACACTAATTATTTGCTGATGACATGCACAAATAGATACACACAAGCTAAAAAACCTGGATACACAACTCCAACCCAATCGAATAGATTAGTGTTGGACCCCACATGAGGTGGCAAAAAAGTTGTCCATCTAGCGCGACTCTGCACGACTCTAACTCAGCGAACTGGCTCATAACACGGGATGGACCCCACACATGAGACAGTCAGTTGAATTAGAGTTGTGCATTCAAAGCGACTCTGCAGTAGGCCCATCACAGTAAACCCACCTTGAGGGAAAGAAGCAAGTGACTTGCCACAAGCACTTCTAAGCAGCTCAGCATCATCAGCAAATGCAACATATCCATCAGCAGTTATTCCCCAATACAGAGGAAGCTTACCATGTTGGTCCTGCAGTCAAGAATTCATAAAATTAGATTGTTCTGAAGCCATTGTAGCGGTGAGCTAGTGGTGGAGGGCTTAAGAATATGTTGGAGTTCTTAGATTCAAACATCCTCGTTCTCAATGTGCCCCAAAAAAAAAAAAAATGTTATGCGTAAATTAATCAGCTAAAATATTGGCCAAGCCATTTGCAAGTTGGGATTTACTCACAGAAGCCACAAAGAGAGTAGAAGTGGACTTGTCAAAGACAATGAAAGCAAAGTTTCCACTGAGATGAGAAACAACGTGACTGGCAGGGTAAGGTGCTCTGTCACGTAACGCCTTGTAAGCCTCAATCATCAACAGCACTTCATTGGTAGATTTGGCCAATCCGTATTGTTGCCTCAGGCTGCCCAGATTGTCAAGCGACCCCTCGAACAAGCAGAAAACTTCATCTTTCACAGCGAAAGACCTGAAACATTCCATGTTTAATTAGATAAAAAGGTTGAGAGATAATATCATACACTACGTTTTAACAAATAGCAGTGTTGAACTGCGAACTGTCTCCCTGCAAGAACATAAGGAGATTACCAGATAGTTTTAATGTGTAAATATGCCAACCTCTGCTGCCCTTTACTCTGTAAATTCTATGTCTCTGAAGCTGCGGTTGTTTCATCGGAAGATATTTTTTATATTTAATTTATTTACATATATGTAAAAGATTTTTATATCATTTGGATGGCTTGTAATTAATAATTTAATTCATAGTTCCATAATATTAGGAAGAAGCAACTTTATATAAGTGAGTGATATTTCTTCTGCACTCTTTATACATAACATTAAATAAGTAAATTTTTTTATTATTTTAATATTTCATAATTATAAATATAAATAAATAAAATAATTTTTATAAAAGATATTTTTCGTCAAGAAATAGACGCGTCTATCTATCACATAGAAAACACTATCTTTTTATCTTTTTCCTGCTTATGGATTTTTCGGTCCCACCCACCTAATCTACGTTATCCTTATCCATATTCGGGCCCCCTTGTCCCAGAAAAGCAATATAGATCAGGAAAACAAAAAGAGCAAGACAAATATAAAATTTTGAGCAATTATAAGCCAAGTCAACAATATACCGCGGAATGGGCAAGAGCTTATCATAAGATAAGAAAATAAGAAAAGAGAAAAAAAGGAAGGATGACAACACAAACTATTATAATATAAACTATAAGAAATCGAGACATCTAGTAAAAAAATTTAATGCAATTTGATTCTTTCCTTTATTTAAATAATATTTTTAACTATGACAAAAGCAAAATTATTGGTCAGCATACATGGATTTTACTATTTAAGATAATGGCGAAATTATATATTTTTTAATATGAAATATGCTTCCACAGATTTTTTTAAAATTTTATATAAAATTGTATATAATTTCAAATACTCTTAATAATTTTAAATTTTATTTTTACTAAAATATTAAAATATATTTACCCCTCTAACTTCTTAACTCGGCACTGAATTAGGATCCATAACACAAAATTTGATATCCAAGGTTCTAAAGTAAAGACCTTTAATCATCATGAGGCAACAGCAACTGAGTTGAGCATATACATATCATAGATTTCTTTTTGACATAGTTTATGTAAATTTTCGCTGAGGTTTATAGCTCCAAGCTAATATTCTAATTTCTAATGAGCTTACGCGTAGACTCCACTTCGAACCTTGATGACAACAATTTTATTTTATAAGGACAACAAATTCAATCTTGTATGAAAAAAAAATTCCAGATGCTGTAAAATTTCAGCTGGTATTAACCGATAAAAAATGTTTCTTCCCAAAAAAACTGATAATTTATATTTAACACAATCATTATTAAATAAAATCATTAACACTTTCACACGTTTAATATAAAAACAGTAAAAGTATTTATCGAACTACATTTTTATTTCAAAAATTAATGAATCTGAGAAATTTGAAACCATCCAGTAAACGGATATCATCTTAGCGCCATTAACGAGAAATTCTTTAACACACTAGATATTGATGTTCAGGTAAAGCTGGTTGGCCGGCATTATTCTCTCACAAGAATTCTAATGATTCTAATATACAACATCATTCAACAAACAAAACTAATAATTTCATCTCTGAAATTATTGGATGCCATGAAATTATTTTTAAATTATATAGAATCATAATTCTTTTTAGAAGCAATAATTTATATATAATTTTATTTATTAGAAATGAAATTATATATATAAATTATTATATAAAAATTAAATTATTTTATATAATTTAAAAATAATTTTATCAGTATCTTATAAAAAAGAAACTATTATTTCATCTCAAATGTAAATTCTTATTTTAAAAGAAAAATGTTAGCTTTTAAGTGACATTTAGTTTGCAAAATTATATAATCCTTGAATTTTAATATTTTTGAGAATATAATTTTTAAAAATTTAATTTTCAAGAATGTGATATTATCATATTAAATCTACTTAAAAATATTCTTAAAAATAATAGAATATTATATTTTAATTATTTTATAAATTTTTAAAAATATTATTAAACTATAAAAAATTTCTCAATAAAATTAAATTGCTTATCAATAATAATTAATGATCACTAACAAATATCATTGGCAATGCTAATTACTCATAATGGACGATAAATAATAGTTAATAGAAGTCATTAATAATAAGTAATAATAATTACGATCACCTATAATAAATAATAACTAATGATAGATGGTGGTTAACAATAATCATCAATAACAAGCAGCGCAACGAGTAATAAGTAATGATCAACCATGATAATAATAATAATAATAATAATAATAATAATAATAATAATAATAATAATAATAATAATAAAATGAAATATTAATAGTTAAAAAAAAGTCTTACTAAAGAGTAGATAAAATGACTTGTTTATATTATTTAAAATACTTTTATATTATAAAAATGCAAAATATCCCTATAAAAATATTTTTTAAAATAATAAAATTCTTCAAAATATTTTTTTAAAAAAATTGAACCAACATAGACTCCTAAAAACTCCCAATAAACATTCCAAAAATATGGAACAAATCCTGCTAAACAAATGCTACTCCAAAGTGGAGTTTCTTTAATTCTTTCTCCTTTAAAATAAAGTTTTTTATCATTTAAAATTCAAATTGAACTAACTGGTTCTTTTGGTCTAACCAAAAACCAATCCCTAATTCGATCCAAATAATGGCAGATACTTAAAGTTATGGTTGAACCGATTTGAATCAATTTAAATTAATATTTTTTCGAAAACTCACTAAATAGGGTATAAACCCGAGTGTATGGTGATCATAATTTTGAAAATCGAATTGGACCAACCAATCGGACTGATAGATTGGCTCAAGAACCAATCTTGTAAAGGTGGTAGACTGAAAATATATTTGAACCAGTATAAACTGGCCAAAATCAATTAGAATTAGCCAAAATTGATGGAAATCGATCAAAATTGATAAACCAGACCATTGAATTGATTTTTGTAAATTTTTTATATTTTTTATAAAAATTAAAAAAATTATAATTTTATAATAATTAAAATATAATACCTTCATAATTTTAGATCAATTAAATTTATAATTTTTTATAAAAATTTCTTTAGCATAAATTATTAATATATTTATTATATTTTATTACTTATTTGTTTATATCATTAATTTATATGGTCTATCTTTTTAAATTTTAGCATAAATTATTATTATAAATATTTATAATAATATTTACATTTATATATATATATAATTTATATTTTTTAATTTAAAATTAATCTAATTAATGAATTACTAATTCAACCAATGAATCATTAAATCAGTGACTTTTTCAAATTTAATAATTAGTCTGACTTTAAAAATTATGATGGTAATGCATTCAACAAAAATGTAAATAGCAACATTAACGGGCCTCGAGCATTGGACCAACAATACAAATTTATATTAAACAGGTAAGTCATACGGCCTGACCCCTGCTTTCATTATATATAATACTTACTATCTTTTATTTTTCAAATATTACCATATTTAAATTTTTTATAAATAATATATATTAAATATTTATATTTTATGTTATATATAATTGAATTATTATTATTTTATAAATATTTAATTTAAATTTTTCATTTTAATATTATAAAATATTGTAATAAAATTAATATTTATTTTGCTGCATTTCAAGAATACACTTATAAAATTTAAATGAATTTTATTTTTTATATGTATATATAATATATAATTTATATATAAAATATATATTAATTAATTTAATCATCCAATTTAAACTGATCCACTCGTTCTACTGGATCAATTTCCGAATCAGGTTTCAAAACATTATTTTTTATTTTCTTGTGAAATGTTAAAGTATCTTAATGCGTATATTTGTCTGTGCTGAAATTTCCATTTTTTTTAGATAAAAAAAGGATCAATTTTTTTACAATGCTAACGTGGCATCCTGCTGGATAACAACCGTGCTCCGACAGGACATGCCCGAGTTTGCGTACCGCCATACTGATGTTCTCACCAAACGCCCTATGATCAACGCATCATGACCATGGGATCTCTAACCGCATGACTCAACCATCACACATAATCTCATAAAAACAATATATAATGGAATGAATATCGAAACATAAAAATAAGCAAAGATAGATTCGCTCGATTCAAAGACTTCCTTCTAAATATTATAAAGAGTGACTAAAAAAAAAATAAAATACATGAAACTTTTATTTTCCATTTTTAAATGGAAAACAACATCCGAAAAACAGTGAACCTTTCAATTTCCATTCAACAAAAAATACAACCATATTTTTCCTTAATTTTTGCGGATTTTCTAAACCTCTCTCCATGTAAAGCTATTTTTCTCACTTTTTTCTCCCTCTTCTGTAGATGACTGAGATTAATACTTTCTTTTTATGTATTTCGGAAAATCCAACTCTGTTTGGTGGCAGAAAATCACAAAGAAAAGTTCTTATTCAAGTCCAGAAAATCGCATAAATGAGTAGATCCAAAGGATCGACGCAAAGAAAGAAAAATTCGTCACCAAGCGTCTGATCTCGATCAGACCATCATGGTAGCATGATCTTTTTTCCATTTTTTCATTTTCATCTGAAATATGATGAATTATAAGTCTCAGTTCTTTCAAAACCAGTCCAAGCTATTAGC
The DNA here is from genome assembly GCA_020226215.1 of Sindora glabra. NCBI lineage: Eukaryota > Viridiplantae > Streptophyta > Magnoliopsida > Fabales > Fabaceae > Sindora > Sindora glabra. The sequence continues at coordinate 40,014,307 of CM035232.1, read as the reverse complement.
GTAATTTTCTTGCTTTTTTTGGAATTTTTTCATTTTCATTTTCTTTTTCTTTTATCGTCAGCAACATCTAACAAGCACAGATCATTTCCACCAACTTATCACCACAACAACAATCAGGCACAACGACGTCGCTTAAGTTATTAATTTACCTGGGATACCACGGCGACTCGTTCTGGTGGCTATAAGCCAACTGAGCGTGGTCTCCGATCTGCAGAGACACGGCTGAGGGGCTTTTCTGCACGAACCGGTTCACCAGCGAGGCCGAGGTGGTCTTCGGCGAAGGAGTGCGGCTGCCGGCGGCTATCAGCTCCTCCGGCGGTGACACGATCGAGCCGCTGAAAACGCCCAACATTTTCTCTCCCTACAAAATTATCTCTCTTGCTAGGAAAAGAAATAAATTAAGATCTATCCTTTTCAATCTCACCAGAGTTCAGAGCTCGGAATGAAGTTCCGGGAACGGGGGTCTGAGCCCCACTTTATAGACGAGGGATGAAGAAAGGTGAGGACATTTTCGTCATTTACGGTTAGGAATACAGCTTTAAAAGCAAGACTTCGATATTTACGTCAGAAATAAATAATATATTTTTAAATATTCATATAAGTTGCACTTGTATATAAAATTTTATATTCTTAATATAAAATTATAAATTAATTCTGTCCCAAAGTTATATTACAGAAATATTTATGAAAATATTAACAAAATTCAAGTAAATTTGTTTCTAAATCTTCAATGAAGCTGTAATTTAACAAATTTCAGGTAGATTTTATTGTAATTAACAAACAAGGAGTGACAAATTAATATTACCTCTTGTTAACTATACAACGAAGTTCATGCCTAATTTAGAATTGTGTATTTAAAAAATTCGTATTAATATGAATATTTTTACTTTCTATGAATTTTTCATATTTTCAAATAATTTTATTAAAAGTAAAAAATTCATAAAAGTGTTGGTTGATCTCTTTTGTTCAAATAACTCACAATAACTCTGTCACATACAATAACATTTTTCCATAAATAAATTTAGCAAAGTTCAAGAGAATTTGCTTCCACGTTCCCAAAATCATTTTTATATTTTTCGAAGATATTTTAAGAGGTTGGTTCAACTTTTAAAAAAAAATATTTTTAGAAATATAAATCTTCTTGAAAGTATTTTTAATGCCATTAAAATATTTTCATAAAAAAGGAAAATATCTTATATTTTTATGATATAAAAATATTTTAATTATATAAATAAATTATTTTATCCATCATTCAATTAATATTTTATTACTATTAACACTTCATTTCACCACCATCTCCCATAACTAACCATTGCTGGCCATTATTCATAAAAAAATTTAAGTATTGATACTTTAACTTTGTGATAAAATAAAAACTATTGAATTTTAATGAGATAAAAATGGATGACTAATATTTATGATTAAGAGACTTATTTAAGAGGTAAAGAATTAATAATATAATATTTTTATTTTGAATCATAAATTTTCTTATTTTAAATTCATCAATATCTTAAAATAAATAATTGAATTTAATTATTTATGTTAATATATATATTTATACCTCTTCACTATATAATAAATCTAATTTAAAGATTATTAACTCAAGTTTATTTATAATACATTGTAATTCAAAATTTTCAAAATTAAAATGATTTTAAAAAATTACCATATAATTATTTTAAAAAATATATAAAATTTAGTTAATAGTTAATAAATTAAAAATCTAAACTTTTACTTTACGAAGCTATTTTTTATTTCTTCTTCTCTTTTTTTTGAATAATCTCCATCACTTATTTTTTTGCAAATTGATACACAATAAGATCTTTTAAAATACTTAATTTAGTAATAAAATTTAGCATTATTTTTAATAAAAAGTTTAATATCTATTGATACTTATGAAAGAAATAATATTTGTACATATTATTTTTCTTACACATATCCAAACTTAAATTCTCTGAATTTATTTAAAATATGTTAAGTAAGTTTTACTTAAAAATTAAAGTATTATGCAAACACTTATAAAAATATAATATGTGTATTTCTTTTACTTTTTTATCTTATAAATTATATTAAATACAAGCATTTATAATGCACATACTATGATTTTTAAATAAAATATTTATTTTATTGATCTAATTTATTATTATAAATAATTTTTATGTAAGATAAAATAAAAATAAATGAAATAAATTATTTTTCTCTTCATAATGTGTGAAATTATAAAGAAAACAAAGATTAACATTAACAAAGGAAAAAAATTAATAATTTAATGTATCAAGTTTGATAATGGGCTATTTGTATTAGGTTAAAATTATAATAACAAATTACTTAAATTTTTTAATTTCTAATTTTTAGGTGGAACATATTTGAATATACATACATAGATAAGTATGTGTATATGTATACTAATTTTTTACTAATAATTTCTTGATATTATTTGATTTTATATACAAACCTAAATAATTTAAAAGAACAAAAGGTGAAAAATATTATATTATATTAAAAAATAATAGAATGAATCCTATTTAAAAATTAATTAGTTTAAATAAAAAATTTAAAATTATTTAGATGTAATATATTAATGTCTAAATATTATTTTATTGAATTATATATAACCAAATTTTCTTCAATAAATTCACAGCAACTAAAGATTCTATTATTGAAATAATAATGTTGCTAATAAAATAATTAAAACAGAAAATTTAAAAATATAGTTTACAACTTTTTTCAATTTTTTGGATAAATAATAATTTTCTTCATTTAATGCAAAAATATTAAGTTTTATATACATTTTATGTTAATATAAATGAGTATTTTTAAATAATGAAAAGTAATATTTTATTTTATGTAATATTTAAATGATGAAAAATAATTTTTGATTAATTTTTTATAATAATTAATGTGTTGTTTTATTTAATAAAATTATTATAAAATAATATTTTATTATGTACTCTCAAGGCCAAATATAAATATGAATTTTAGAAATACGTATGTATGTAGCAGAGAGAGAGAGAGAGGGAAAATTTGAAGAAAAAATTTTTAAATTTTGGTAGAGAAAAAAATGTTTTGCCTATTTTTTTATTTAATTATTAATTTATTAAAAAATTTGAAATTAAAATAAATTTAAAATTTGGTTTAAAAATTTTTTTAAAAAATTAACTTAAAAATATCTTTCACATAAACAATGTATTATTATTTTATTAATCAAAGTATCAATACTCATTATTATAGATTGAGTATAGAAAAATTATCCTAAAATAAATCATAAAATTTGTCCATGAAATATACATATATATAGGATTTAAATTTATTCACTGCTAATATAAATTAATTTTATTTTATTGTTGTTATGCTAACAAAAATTATTAAAATATTTTTATTATTGATAAAAATTATTATTTTTATTACATATTATATTTTTATCCATTAATAGTGTAAAAATTTTACAGTAACAATAAATCAAATTTAAACTCATATATACATATATTACATTAAAATTTTTCTTAAAATGTTTTACATTATAAATTTTTTTAATTTTTACATCAAATACAATGCTTAAGATAAATATTACATCAAAAATTTTAAAACTGCAGTTAACTGATGTAAAATAACTTTTTTTAAAAAATGTAATGTATTTTAAAAAAAAAATAATTGAATGGTTTATTTTATAAATTAAATATGAATTTATAATTTTTAGAAAAAAAAAATAGTGAATGTGACCGTGAGAGTGACAAAGGAGTGTTTGTGGTGTGTGGGGCCCACTGGCGGCCGATGATATTTATGGCTGCAAGAAGTAAACGTTGGATTACAGCGGGACCCATGACGAATCTTGGGTCTTAGCGATTCGCGATTTCGTGCAATGGTATCACCATCGTCCCAATTTAAGCATTGAGGGGTGGAAATATCTGCTGCGGAAGCATCCAGACTTTCGGGATTTATCATTTCATGCTACGTCATTTATATTTCATGGTAAATTTTGGTCTCTCAATGTTTTATTTTTTTTTATCCACACTAGTTGTTTGAAGAACTTTCCTTTTTCAACACGCGGTTAATAATAAAATAAAATATATATAAAAATTAAAATATTAAAATAATAAAATATATTTTATTTATTCAATATTAAATATAAATAATATAATAAAAAGCATCCTCTATTTCAACGAAGAGATTATTTTCACTCAATATGCAATGTGAAATTTTGACATAAAATTCTAAAGATATAAAATAAAAAAAAATTGAGGGGTCAAATAATTTCATTATATTAATATATAATTTTAAAAATTTTAGAACCAAGACCCACCTAACCTTTCTAAAATGTGCCATTGTATTTTTTATAACATAAATATACATGTAAAAGCTCAATCATTCGTCCTTGAACTTGAAGTGATATGCATATTTTTAAGAATATTTTATAATAATAATAAAAAAATATTTTTATATGTAATTTTACGAAGAGTTTAACTTCTTAAAAATTAAATCTCCTTAGTATTGAATAATCTTTAATCCATTAAGAATTATATTTTTATGTTAATTTATTTATTTTAAATTTTAAAAAATAATTTAATAATAAAAATATTTAATTTCTCATGAACTAAAATTTTTCATTGTGTTATTTTTTTATTTAATCGCAGCAGAATCCTATAGTGGAATCAAGTTATTGTACAAGATACGACATTTTGTTTTTGCACTTTACAGATGGCCAAGTTGATATAATATTCCTTTTTTGGGAAATCCCGGAGAAAATTCTCCATGAAAATTCTCGAAACTATTGTCACCTTTACAAAGTAGACACGAAAACATTTGAATTTAAATTTGATTCATGTATTATTAAATTAATTTTATATTATTATTTATTTTTAAAATTATATTATTAAAAAATTATTAAATTTTTTAATGTTAATAAAATTAATATAATTATTTTTCTAATGAAATATCATTTTTATATTCATTAATAATTAATAATATTTTACAATATCAGTTTATGAAATTTAAACACTAAATATTTATATCATGCGCTATGTTTCATAATAATTATGGTAATAAATATAAAAATTCATAAATACTATTTTGTTTAATAATGTATTATTTTTATATTATTAATAATATAAAATATTTTGTACGATGCATCAAATTTAAATTCTAAATATTTATGTCATGCGTTACATTTCATAATAACTATGCGTAAGGACAATTAATACCGTCAAGTTATGTTATGCCCTCAACGTTCACCCTTATTTTATATTGATTAATTAAATTTAAACCCCTAAAAAAAATTCATCCGTATTAATTGGTATTTTGTGTTTTCAATTTTACTACAATAATGTCTGTGAATTAGCGCAAACCAACCAATCAATCAATGCTATATAATAAAACACTGCGGGGTCATTGCTTTGATAACGGCATCCCAGTTTTTATAAGTGGAATTAGCAGCCAAGCTCGTGCTATACATCAATTTGTATTTAACTTATTACAAAATTAAAATAAGATAGAATTTATATATTATGATTATTATGAAATGAATGTAAAAATTAATTTTTTCAATTAATTTCTACAATATTATGTAATATATGTGATGAATTTTGAAAAAAATTACTTTTTATTTTATGTTTATTTATTGACTTAACTCATTAATAAATATTATAAAAAATTATACCATCATATATTACACATAAATATATATATATATATATATATATATATATATATATATATATATATATATATATATATATATAATAAAATTAGCAACTATCATGAAACCTTTAAAAGAAAAGGTAAAAATATGAGTAAAGTAAAAAAATGATAATAATTTTTTAAAGTAATTTCTTAATATATTCAACTTTTCTTATTTTATTAAAATGAGATGTATGTATTTATAAAAACTTTAAATTAAATATGAAATAAGAATATAAATTTTAATAAACAATGATAATAATCAAGTTTAAAAGTAGTATTCCTCTATTAAAAAAAGTTCACTAGTACTTGAGTTTTTGTACCTTTATGCCTCTTCTTTTCTTTGATTATTTCGAATATTAAATTTTCTCAATTAATTTTGCAATCCAATAATTAATGAAATAAATCTTTGTCTTCCTTTCGATCCTAATTAATAATACATGTGTGTAAGATCTTTATTTAACAAATTATGATTTTGAAGAATTTGTTTTTAATATTTCAACTTATCTATGGATAACTAAGCAACTTGTCCTTATTTGAATGTTTTATTGCATTATTTATTCAAATTATGTAATAATAATTTAGCTTATTGTATGATAAAAAAATTTCTATTTGCTATATATATTTGCTTAAGTTTTATGTTTGAACAATTAATGAAAATTATTAAAGAAATCATACCATCATATATTATACATAAATATATATTTAATGAAATTAAAAACTTTCATAGGACTTTTTAAGAAATGGTAAAAATATAAGTACAGTAAATTCATATCTTCCCTTTAGTAGTTAATAGTAATAATAACAATAATATAATAATATGCTACTAATTGAGGTTGTGCTCTATCATAAACTTATTTTTCTGTACTTATTTTATGTATTAAATCTATTGATATATTAACTCTCAATTTAAATATAACTGATATAAAATTATATAAATTGACTTTGAAATCCCACAAATAGTATAACAAATCTATGTATTCTTTTTAATATTAACAATAATACATATGTGTTTATGTGAATTTAGATGAGGGAGATATACCACTAAATAATTTTTAGTTGAATGTAATGATCCATTTGCATTTATTATTATAAGCACAGTTCTTAATGACATTCATTTTTATTTATATATGATTATCTATTGCAATTGAATTCAATCATATTAGTTTTATTGCTTAATTAATTTATTATATGATAATTAAAAATAATATGATAATCTTTTACTATATACTATCGATCATTATAAAAAAATGCAATTTTATTTTTATTTTTACTCATGACAAATATAAATTTTTAAAATTACCGTCACCATATTTACCTATAACCCTAAGATTTAAATTTAATTTATTATTAATGTCAAAATTTATAGTGTAAAGAGCAGTTTACGTCTAATGGATTAAATATAAACTATAATCTTAATTATATTATATATGTTAATAGATAATTTTCATCTAAAAGTAAAAATTGTCAGCCATTATCTTATTATTAAAAAATATTCCACATAAATTTCATAGAATTAAATATGTAAATTATATTATAATTATTTCTTTAAATAAGGTCGAGATTGAAATTTTTTATTAGTTTGAGTAAGATTGAAATTTAAATTCTTATTCATTAATATTAATTTATAATTCCAATATCTATTCATAGAAATAATTATTTATTTAAATTTAGTAATATTATATATTATTTGTTTTAAGGAGAAGCTATAAGACTATAATTTAAATAGTTAGATATGTTAGCCACGTTGGATTTGTGAATAAAATAATCATTAAAAATGATTAGTTAAATGGTATCAAATTATAATCTTACTGTTGAGATTATGAATTTGACTCAAAACTACATTAATTTATTTTTTAATATTTCTAAAGAATAAAATAATATAAAGATAAAGATTGAATTTCTTATTGAATAAAAAATTAAAATTTAAAATATTATTTATTAATATTAATTAATAATTATAATATGTATCTATAAAATTAATTATATTTTTAAGTTTGATAATAATTATATATTATTTATTGCATTCGAAAGTTGTAAAAATACAGTTAAATAGGTTGGCATATTAGTCAAATTAAATTGAAAATTGTCATAATCACCAAAGTGATTGGTCTATTAAATCATGATTTTGTAGTAGAGGTTGTGAGTCCGATTTAATTGAAGAGTACATAATTTTTTTTTTAGTATGGCAAAGTTAAAATAAGCAGAAAAATATTGCACTTTATAAAGTTAGAAAATGTCAAAATTGTCAAAGCGATTAATCTATTGGATCGCAATTTTATGATCGAGGTTGTTCATTTGAATAGGACATAATTTTTTTTAGTATTATATAGTTAAAATAGTCAAGAAAATATTTCAATTCATGACACCATGTGACAAATCGATGCATTTTAATATTACACATGGCAGAGATCAAATCTCATTTTAATAATATAAAATAAGTAGATTTATTTCATTCTAACACGTTTTTATAAATTTTTTTATTTATTCATTTTTCTCTTTATTCTTTTAATATAATAAAAAGAATTAGATTGTTAGACATAAACACACAAAAATTCATTTTATTTGAACCAAACACCAAACATAGAAAAGATATAACCTTTAAAAAAAAAAAATAGATCAAGTCATCGTTAATGTACAAAATAGGATTCAAGGTAATCTTTAACCTCCTGATCGGATGCAAAGAAAAAAAAATGAAAAACATAAAAGGAAAAAATAATTTTTATCTTTTCCTACTGAAATGCGTATAAAACAAGAAAAAAAATAAAAGGACAAGAAAATAATTTTCTCTTTGTTTAGGTAGAAAAGCAAGAGAAAAGAAAATTAAATTAAATTGAATAATCACTTTATCCTTCAATTTAATAAACATTTTATTTGCGGCCAATAATATCTACAATTATAATTATAATTGACCATATTTATGTATAATTTTTTTAAATATTTATTTAACAAACAAAAATATAAAATATTATTAATGAATACTTAAAAAATATAAATAACAAATTTTAACCATTGTAAATATTTTATTAAGCACAGAATTTCCCTTTATTTGCTTTTGCTTTCATAATACCTTGATTCCACAAATTTTCACCAGAGGTTTTTCCTCCTTTTTTTTTTTTTACTTTTATTATAAGAGGTTCACTTCTATCTAGCGTTTTAAAATTAGTACGAGCTTAATAATTTACTCTATAACAAGATAAATTAGCATTTATTTTAAAATTAATGTATTTTATATAAATTACATGGGTGTCAATTATGATAATTGTTAATTGTTAAACCTTATATAATTAGCATTGCAATTTCTCTATTAGAAAATTATTTCAAAGCTATGCACGTTTGGGATATTTAGAAAATGGAAAAAAATATCTTTGAAAAGAAAATTGAATGAAAGAAATTGTTAAGTAACGTGCTTCCATAAAACCATGCTTAGAATAGTAATTTCCCCACTTAATTATATATAGGTGAATTCTAAGGTACTTCTAGAAGTTTGATACCCGAAGTGATGTAACAAAATACAGACCACTTGATGAAAATACAAAAATCTTAATAATAACCTAATAATCTCATCTAGTGGCCTGTATTTTATCATACCACCCTTGGTACCAAACCTCTGAGAACCCTTGGAGGCACATTAGCAAGCACTTTATATATAGCTTCTCAGAAATTCAACCTCTAGAATATAATGCCTAATTAAGAGTAAAAAATTGCAATTCTCCTATTCTTATTAGAAGAAGACATATTTCACTTATATATGAAATAAATAATAATTCTTATTTATAAACGTGTAAATATCTTTTCATGAAAAGTCATATAAATAGATATAATTGTTAAATTTTAAAAGGACATAAATTTTTATTTCAAAAATTACAACTTTTCATTTGAAAATCATAATTTTACACTTCAAAAAACTTGCCTTTTTATTAATACATTTTTAAAATAATTTATTATTTTATTAGATAATATAAAAATACCATGATAATCCCCTGCTCATTATCTAATAATAATAATACAACACTATGTCATTAGAATTTATTAGGTATTTACAAAATATATGGCCAAAAAAGTGTCATGGCTTAAACCTTTGGATGGAATATAAATAATAAAAACAATATATTCACATTATGCAATGATTTATGATTTTACAATGGCAGTACATTTTTTATATAGGTTTTGCGCTCATCTTGATTTAGCAAGCACATCTTAAATTTTATCAAATAATTCTCAAGAAGTGCTCTCTAATTTCCATATTTACAAAAGTAAATTCATTAAAGATATGCATATCTGCTTTAACACACCATATCAGTTATAAATCTATTAAAAATAAAAGCTTAACCTTTCTCATTGTGAAAATAATAGTGCGTTAACTAAATATGAGACTTTGATAGGAATAAATTTATCCCCACTACTCCTTAGATATTTAATGCACAGGAAATGTAATCTCATTGTTAACATTTTTCAAACAATTTTAATTGAAATTAACTTTGAATTTTTATTCACAAAACTACCTTTGAACTCATCTTGAATTTTATCAAATAATTCTTAAGAACCAGTCTCTCACTTTCTTATTTGCAAAAGTAGATTCATTAAGGATGTCCACATCTACTTTAACATCTCACATAAGTTATGAATCTATTCAAAACAAAAGTTCAACCCTTTTAATTGTGAAAATAATAGTGCATTAACCTAACATGAGACTTTAATGAGAATAAATTTATCCTTACTACTTCTTAGATATTTAATGCTCTAGAAATATAAGCTCATCATTAACATTTTTCAAACAATTTTAATTGAAACTAACTTTAAAATCTTATTCATAAGATTTTCAATTAGTAAAGTCAAGCTTTATCATTAATACAAATTTGTCCTTTAACATCAACATATTAATATTGGTTAAAATAAAAATCGATATATATATAATAGTATGATAGCATTTTTGTAGATAAATATAACTTATTACATTAGTTCAAATAAATAATTGACAGTTAAAGAAATAAATAGACACTTTAGACATTAATTTGAAAAAAAAATATTAATTTTTCTTCCCATGAGACTTTATATGTTTAAAGTTTCCTTATATTTCTTAACATGTCAGTTCATAAAATACCCCACGTTTAATTTCATGTTAGTTGTGCCATTTTTAAATATATAAGGACATTTTAGACATCAATTTTTTTTAAAAAAAATCTTCTCTTCTTTTTGTGAGACTTTAGATGTTGATTTATAAAATAATTGATATCTAAGGGCATATGAGCAAAGCCATTTCTGAAGATACAATAACACTTTAGATATTGCTTCTTTAAAAAATCATCATCTTTTCTTCTTGTAAGACTTTAAATATACGTTTCTAAAATAATTGACATTTAAAATCATATCAACTATGTCATTTTTGAAAATATGATAATATTTTAGATTTTAATTTTTTAAAAAATTATAGTCTTTTATTCCTACAAAACTTTAGACACTGGTTCCTAAAATAACCAATGTTTAAAGTAATGCGAGCAATGCCATTTCTAAAAATATAATGACACTTTAAACATTAATTCTTTAAAAAATCATTATTTTTTCTTCCTGCAAGACTTTAGATATCAATTCATAAAATAACTAATTTTTGAAATCAAATAAGTAAGGATATTTTTACACTATAAAATAAAGCAAATCTTTTTTTTTTTCTCATTATCATTCTTACTTTCCTTCTTATGTATTTCCAAACTCCTAGAGTCAATCTTCACCACCATCTGACTCTTTTTGCAATGCATTAGACCTCACTCCATCCTCCACTACATGTTAATAAACTATTGATGTTCTTTTAACTAGCATCGAGCATGGAGCGATTTCTAAACATAAAGGTTATTTTTCTTACTTCTATTTCCTAAATCCATATTTCTCTCATTTCTCTATTTTTTTTCATAAGATTTTTAAGAAGTTTTTATTTATGTTTCATATATATAAATTTTGTGATTGTTGATAAGTTTTAGATGTTTATTATATGCTTAATAAAATATTGTAACAATGACCTAAGCTGACCGAACAATGATGAGAAATGCTTATTGCATAACTTTTTAAAGATATTTTTATTTATATTTTCTTTATATAACTTCTAAAGTTGTATCTAAGTCTTAAATGCTTATTGTGTGTTTGACAAAATGTTATAAGGAAGTTCAAAACTAACTAACAACAATGAGAAATAAAGAAAAAGTGAAAAAGTTTATAAAAATAGCCATTTTTTCACAATTTTGGGAGGTATAAAACCCTATTAGATTTTTACAAATAAATGAATCTCATAAAATTACATGAAAGTGACGTAAAATTTTCTCCAGACAAACAACCAAGCATGAAATTATAACTTTTTAAAATTTTTAACTAAAAATATATGTTTGTGGTCCAATGTTGGATTTATTCAATTTTTATCATAAATATTCTAATAGGATATGAAGAAGTAACATCAAAAAATTATTATATAAATATTTCATATTAATTTTTAATAAAAATTTGATATGAAATATAAAAACTAAAATATTTTTGAAATAAAATATATGTTAGCTTCTTATAATAATTACATAAGTTATACATCAACATTTTTATCTATATTCTACATCAATTTGAAACCGACGTTGAATATGCCATGTATATAACATTGTCCATATAGACATCACGTAGGAATCAACATTAAAATCTAAAATAATCGATATTAAAAGGGTAATATATAGTAGTGTGTAACTAACATTAATGTGATAAAGTATAATTCAACTAAATTTATCTCCATTAGTTAGTAATAATCCTCTACCTCCCATGCCTCACACCATTAGGATTTAATAAAGGATTTGCTAGCATTTAATTCAAATATATATGTTGCATTTTACCTTTTCTTAATTCACAATATATATTTATTTATACATTCAGATATAGGTACTATAATTTACCTTATCTCAACTTAAGATAGATAAGTAATTATATATCTAAAGATGCATTTTGTTCTATAATTAAATTTATCTTGACTCAAGATAGTTAATTGTTTATACATTCATAAATAAGTAATACAATTCACTTTATCTTAACTTGATGCAAATAAGTATTTAGCTTACCTTTCATTTCCACATATAGGAAGTACATTTTACTATATCTTCATTGAAGATTGTACTTACTAATAACTTACCTTTTTTTCACATTTAAAATTACTTACCACAATATTTCTCTAGTTACATTCTTTTTAATACAAGTTCAAATATAGAGCTATTGGAAAAGCCCACAAATTACAAGTTGGCTCATTTGTTTGCAAGCTTTTGTGGACCTAAGCCTCTATTTTAGAGGCCCATTTAAATATGTGCCATTTTTAGCCTAGTCCATGTGGCCTATGAGCTTCACAAGGTAACTTGCAAATGGGTCAGGTTGATTTACATAATTTTTTAAAAAAATTTAAATTTTAAATTTTTATATAGGCCTAAATTTTGAATTCATACAAATGATACATCTCTCTTTCACTTTTAATTATATAAGGTATATTATGAATTATTATAAATAATATTTTAAATTTTTTAGGTATTTTATGATTTATACATATATGCACAGTATTTTTTAAAGTTATATATAGATTTTAAATGTGTTATAACTTATTTATGAATGTCTATGTAATACTTTATAATGATTTTAATTTTTTTATTATTTAAAAAATTAATTAAAATATTTTAAATTAAAAAAATAAAAAAGCCTATGAGCAAACTTGTTAAATTGTAAGCTTTTACAAACAAGACTAAGACCTTTATATTAGAAGTTCGCAAAAAAAATATGGGCCAGTCTGGCCCAGCTTGTTGGTAGCTATATTTAAATACTCCTAAGATCATTACCCTTTTGCATTATCTTCAATGCTTATTTAAATGTCTCTACATTACTTTTTTAAAATAAATATTACAATCTTTATTCTTAAAAGAAATATTCTTTACTTAAATATCCATAGTATGTAAACTTTAGAAGATAATATATAAGTACATTACATTTTCATTCAGAAATATGAATTTACCTTTTTTTTAATTTACTATTCCTCGTTTAAAGTTCATTCTAGAAGAAGAGTCAAATCACTTCTTTTACATGATTGTATAATCACATCCACAATGTAAAACATGTCATAAAATGTTATAACTTATCTAGTTGTGATTAGCATGAAACCCATTTCCTAATTTTCACTAACTTACTTTAATTCTAACTTTGGTATCATCATACAGTTGCTAGTAAACAAACTAATTTTACAAAAATTTTTAAAAGAATATTTACAAAAAACATTTGAACTATCACAAACTAACATCATTCCTATAAAGTTTAAAATATCTCTACTTACATATTATCACTAACTACAGTTACCTTAGCATGACAAGTATCAAAGTATCTCACGTTTAAGCTGCTAGTAGGGTTAGAGGACTTTTTATTGGAGCATTTGAAAAAGAAAAATAACTAAAAGAGTGAGTTAACGATTTAGTAAGTAAATGATCTACTTACTAAACATATCCATATATATTAAAAAAAAAAGATATCACATTGACCATTCTTAATATTTCTAATTCATAATCCATCAGTTTTTCCACAATCATATTAACATCAAAAGGTAAAAATAATTATTAAAAAATAAATATAGGAAAACATTAAGTTTCTTTGTACCTCTTGAGTTAACTTTATCCCCTTATAAATTCTATCATTATCCATCTGAGGTTTCGCCTTATCCTCTCACAAATGATTTCTCAAATTTGATACTTTTTTATATCTTCACATTTCATTGCCATGATTCTTATATTATCACTTAAATATATCCATTTTCAAAATTCCAATAGTACAGTTACAACAATTCAAATATATATATATAACTTATTATCATCTTATAACTTCATCATTAGTAGTATCAAAAGTCCATCTACAAGCTAAATGTGATAACACATAAGCTATACAATTGCTAATATCATATAAATCTAGCATAAATATCAAATAGGGCATAAGAGTATGATAATTAACTATTATAATTGATTATAGGGCTTTAAAAGTAAAGTATAGGGTCAATAATCAATTATAGTACTTGATTAGCCCCATTTAGAGGCAAATGATTTTATGATATTCAACTATAATAGTCAATTATAAATCTTAGGCATAGTTATTTACAATGCATGGCGCACAATGATGATGAGAGTCTTTGGCACTATGACACATTGCATTATGCATATAAATTTCATTTTTAAAGCATAATAATAAAACATTAAATTGAAACATAATACACAATATGACATTGAAATTAAGCTAAGTAAAGAAAAGAAAGCATAATTTAGAATAGCTAAAATGATAAATATGACACATATATGATAGCTAAATTTAGAATAACAAAAATCAAAAACATATATGACCCATATAAATTAAAAAAGGTAAAATTCAAAATAACTTTTGTTTATAACTTTAGAAGCACTAAAGCTAAAAATTAAATAAACAAAAATAACATAAAAGCAAAGTAGAACAAAGCTAAAAATTAAAGTAAATAATTAAAGGTTAAAGGCAAGAAAAAAACCATTTAATAGATGAAAAGGAAAAGAGTAGAAACAAAAACAAAAAGAATGCCCAATTGTAATTCTATAAAATGCAGAGGAAAACAGGGAAAAAAATAAAAAAGAAAATCATTCATAAAATAAATGCCTAATTGCTAGAAAGCTACCTAGTTATTAGAGCCATAACAAATCATTAGCAAAGAAGCTCCAGCTAATAGATAGATGTTGGATATTATCATTCACAAAGAAAAAAGGCTAAAAATAGGGTTATAATTCTATTTGAGAGAGTCAAATTTCATCAAGCTTTTTATTTTGCATCAAAATGAAATTTCACCATTACCCTGCACCTGGAAATAATGTAAATTTTGTAAATTGCATAAGTTAGAATTGTACCAAATCATTTAGGCAACACAATCTTGTTGTGTTGTGAGTTACAACATGTAATAGCACTTTTGATAACTATGGTCCTAGTGTAGGACTTTTATGGTTATAATCAATTAGCATATTCAATTTTAAGCATTTAGAAACAAGACCATCTTTAAATATTTGACTATAATAGTCAAACATGGCTTGCTATAAGTAATTCCTAAAGTTGTATTCAATTACCATATTCAAATAGAAGTTGAGTTTTCTAGCTCTTAACTAAATTTCATTAAACAAATGATCATTTTTATCACGTAAATTAGCATTTACACTTCTAATCTCATAATTTCATCACAAGCCAACACCCTCACACATGCTTAAACTCGTCATAATAATGATTTCATACTATTAATATGTTTTTAAATTATAATCATCAAATTCCTAAATTTTCACTACTTACAAATTAAAACTTACAATCATACAATTTAGATGGTTAAGTAAATTATCTACTTACCTAAATATGAAAGAGATGAAAGGAAGTTAGAAATATAACCAATTTTCCCTAAACAACAAAGTAGGAAGGATTAAGCTGAATCCTTAATTTCCTTTATCACTAACAAAACTTTAATAAAAAGAGCATTTTTATCATAATTGAGGAGTTAGAATTGAAGAACTTATTCTCATTTTTAACCATTATCAATGTGCCTTAAAAGAACATTTAAACAAGCATAATAAGACTTACTCATTATGAAAAGGTATAAAATCAAAGGATATGTTGCTTTTGTAAAAGTTTAAGAAATCTTCTAGGTAATTATCATATGATATCATAATACAAGATGTTAAGATTTTTATTGTTTAGGATTAAATGCAATTTTAATCCTTTTAAAATTTGAAATGTGTAATTTTGATCCTTTTGCTTTTAAATAATATATTTTGGTCTTCTCAAATATATAATTGGTACAAATTTGCTTTCTTCTTCACTTTTCTATCCAATTACTAATAAAAAATGTTGATGTGTCACCAAATGCTATAGTTATTGCCTACATGCTAACATATGGAAACTGATGTATTCCTATCTTTTTTTCCTTTTTTTATATTTTTATTTTAATTTCATCTCCTTCTTTTTGGAGATTTTAGGAACCACTATCCTTCAGCTATTAACCACTTCACTTCTTTTTCTTTATGATACTTTTCTCTTCCCTCTTTTTCTTAATATGCTAAAGCTAAACTTATTCCTCCCTTTTGTTTCCACCTTTTCTACCTTCTTGCATCTACATACTTAATGGAAAATTCACTATCTTTATCTTGTTGGATTTTTTTTGGTTAAAAATTAAGCAAGTAAAAGCTAATTTCCAAAACTTTATCTTTAAGTTGAGGTTGTATAATGGGCTGGTGAATGGCAATTGAAGCTTTTACAAATTTGAAGCTTCCTTTGATTACCTATTTGATGGCTTGAGATGGGTAAATTAAAATTATACCAAAATTTGATGGAGGTCTTTGAAAATAGAGGAATTCTTAAGTTTAATTAGGAAAAAAGTAAAGGAATCCCACTAGAGAAAAACATCAAGTCTTGTGAGGTCTTGTTTTTCACAATTTTATTTGGAGAAAGAAGGTTAAAAACAATGAATTAAAACCATAATGCAAGTAAAAAGGTTTAATGTATTTATTTTTTTTATTTTTTACATATTCTATGTAAAATTAACTAGTAAACCTAGGCTAAATGAGTTGGATCAATTAAGCATTGTAGATATTTTAATCCTAATACATTTCTATAACAATCTACTGTTAACCTTCTTCTTCAACACCTACTCTCTATTATGCACAACAATAAAAGAATTTTATTCATCTTTGAAATTTCAAATATTTCCTTTTTCATTTTTTATTATTATAATAATTTTGCTTTTCATTTTCTTCAATAACCCTTTTGCCTTTTATATAAAACTATAACCAAAAGGCAAAAGCATCACATGTAGATCTACTTTCATAACTAACATATAATGTGCTATCTCTATTCTTTACTATACATAAGACAAGTAATGCTAGAAAAATTAGGAAAATCTAAAACAGAGACTACAAACACAAAATTTCACATATACCAATTACACTAGAAACATCTCTTTCACTACCAAACCTATTTCCACTTCCTTCATCTTTACAAAAAAGTTATTTCCAAATGAAAGAGAGGAAGTAAGGATGAAGATGATAGTGGAAGGGAAAAAAAGAATAAGAAAAATGTCATGTCAATATTTCATTAGTTTATTAATAGAATGTTAACTATAGGACCAAAATTGTGTCAATTAGATATTTTATAAGATAAAAATAAATTATTTTGAAAAATGAAAATAAAAAATTGCACATTTTATATTTTAAAGGGACTAAATTTGCATTTGAGGTTGCTATTTATTATAAGTTTTTATGGTTCAAAAGAAACTATTATAATTTATTTGATTGGAAAATTTATCCATTTTTCTAATGATCTTTATTTAATGATAGCATTCATCTTCAAAATAAATTTATCTTTTAAGTCTCACTGTATTTTTTGTATTGCAAAATTTTAATATATGTTTATGTGTAAAATTATTAAAATTCAGGTAATTTGGATGTAATAATCTTTTGAGTTTGTGATAATTTAATATGTTATTTTACATTGAAACTGATCACTTATTATCTGTGCTTAAAAGATCATTATTTTAGATAATTTTTATATTCCAATCTCTTAGAAGATTTATGGATTGTTATCAATAATTATTACCAAAGTAAGGTTATTCACATTGATTCATAAGATCTTTGAAATATATCATATAGGATTGATTTATAATTATCACATGCAATTATCTACCTAAAAGAGCTGGTTGTATGTTTTAATTAGGGATATTATATAAAGCATATTAATTTCTAAGGTTACTTCTATTATGAAAATTTATTTGCCCAAAAGGGATAGTTTTCAATGTTGATTTTCTCTTAGTTGGTTTCATGATTAGAAGAATCTTTTACATACTACATCCTTTACCTAAAAAGGAGATTGTAATGGTTTACATTATTCCTTTGTTTATGAACTAATAGTTATATTCTTACTTTTAAATTTAATATTGTTTCACTTGCTTCATATGGTAAAAATGCTATCTCTTTTATTGTACCTTTTCTTTTAAGACACACTTAGAATATGCTTGATTACTTTGATTATAAAGGTGAACTAGTTTAAAAGGTGTATTTGCTCAAAGGATATAATCTCTCGAACATCAAGTTATTCTTTATATGATCAAGTTAATGTAATTAAGAGAGAATCTAATATTTACCATATATTTTGTCTAAAGGAGAATTTATAGTTATGTAATGGAAACTTTTATATACATCTTGTAAATGTATAAAAAAATTTCTTCTATTTATTATATGCTATTAGATTATTTACACAATTAATTTAGCTCTTATAATTTAAAGAATTATTAGATGAATCAATTTTGAGAATGTCTTATATTATTGTGTAAACTTTAGTTACAAATTAATAAATTGAATTTTATATCATTGTATGGTATTAAGGCACATTGGTACTTAATCATAACTTCTTTTTACATATTTGCGGTGGAGTGAAACATATAGTATTTTAAAAAAAATTATATTTGACATATAAATTATTTCATCAACTATTGCAAATCAATTTATAATTATTTAATTATGAATGATTTTTTAATATTATAATTATTTGATAATTTTTAATTTGTCTTTTGAAATAGTGTATAGATTTTGATAATTACATCAATCTTAATATCAATGGGAGCATTTTAATATCAATTTTTTTGAGTCATAATTATATGTTATGAAATTTTTTACTTGTTTAAAGATGATAGATGCTCTTTATTATCTTATTTGAATTATTTATATTCTATGAAAATGCACAAAAAAAAATTTCTCCTTTTTCTTTTGAGGTCTAGTTCTATGATAATTCTCATGTTATCAATTATACATAATTGTTTGCTAAAAAAATATGTATGATAAAGGATTCTAATTTTATTAAAGCAATTTTTATGAAATATTTAAAATTTGAAATAATTGTAACAAGTATATCTTTGGCTAACTGTGATAGATTTGACATTTATATTTAATTATTTTTTTGGCATGATATGAAATATCCGTCAAAGATCATATATGCATTTTGAATCCAAAATATTCATTTATTCTCTAAACTTGTCTAGGAGATATTTTTTATTAATTAATATATTATGACAAAGAGGGTTTTCTAATATATAATAGATCATATCATTAAACTTTTATTTACACTTGTATAAAGTAATCTTTTAGTAACATTCAAAAACACTTTGTAAATCAGCATGCTATTAATCATTTTTTTTCCATTTTTTAGCTTTGCTAGCAACATAAATTACTTGTTTGAAAGCTTAAAGTTAATTATAATTGATTTCTCTTGCCCTTTTTGAAAATTTGTTTAATTTAGATCTTGACGTGTATTTGCATAACTTTTTATTTAAGAAATCACAAATTGACATATTATGTGAAAATTATTGAAATATGCACGTGAAGTTTGGGATATTATAATAAAATAATTTCCTTATAATTTAAATGTTGGTTGGTCCTAAACCATTATAGGATATTTTTTTAAAGCCTATTAGGCATTAAATTTAATGTGTTTGGTTAGTAGGAGTTTTGTTTTGTGGATTACTCTTATTTGTTTGTCATTATAAACCCTATTTCATTTCTATTAGTAATCCTAATATGCTTGTTGGTACATATAGTATATGTGTCACTTATATCATACATAATTTGTTGCTCTATATTTATTCTTGATCATGCATATTGGTATATTTGTTAAACATTCAAATATGCAATCTTTTTTATTTAATGATAGATGTATCATATGTTTATATGTATAATGTATCAAATTATTGTAGTCTTATGAGGACTAAAACCTGATGCTAATCATTGGCTTTTAAACTTGTATTCGTAGTCTCTTATGGGCATAATATTGAGATAATGAGACTTGCTTTCTTGTAGGCAAGGTATCTATTTAACATATTTTTCTATGTGATACCTTGTGATGATTAAGATTTTGTATTAATAGTTAATTTTTGAGTTATATGATTGTCTTTTAGTTGATGCAATTTTTGGAACTTAGAAATATTTTGATGATAGATTTATAAGGAATAACGTTTAATGTTAGTCAATAGTTCCTGGATTTGGTGTTTGTCTTTTAGTTGATACTATTTTGGAATTTTGAAATAATTAACTTTGTTATTGTTAGAAGATTTCTCTACCTTATTATTAAGAAATCATTGAAGACTAACTTAAAAAATAGCATGTTTTGTTAGATCACATTTTTCATACTATTTTTCTTACTACACTTTTACATTAATAACTCATATTTAAGTAGTTGATAATTTATGCAATCATAGGAGGTTTTGTACTAATAATAATACAATTACAACCATGATTCAATATTGTTGATTGCTTAAGAGTAAGTTATATTTTAGATACCATCTTTTGGATGTTGTATTTTCAAAATCATGGCCGCACGGTTTAAATTTTTTGTTTCGTTTGAGAGTTATTTTCATATAAATATTTGAAAATAAAATTTTTACAACTAATGTTGTACATATGGAGAATATTAGAATTTTTTTTATATGAGCAACTATTAATTATAAATATTTTGATTTTCATAAGACTAGCTAAACAAATATCTAAGAGATTTTATATTTTTTAAAGTCCAATTTGATAAAGTAATTAATTACTTGATTTTATAAATATCTAATTGTGAGTTAATATATTTGGTGATTAAAGTGTGGACTTATAACTTTAGTAGCTTGTGATAGGAGGACTTGTAAAGTTTTCATTTATATTAACTAGATTGTCTCTCCACTACTAACCGAATATAGTCATTAACTTGTTTTATTGAGAATCACACATTTTAGGGAAAGAAGAGGAAGATCTATACATATAGTATTCATATGAATATGACCATGTTAAAGAGAATTAAATCCATAATAAAAATATATTTTTGCACTAATTTTATTATATTACCCTATATACCATATGAATCATATTATTAATTTTTTCTTACATTTTTGCTCAACAAATTTTACAATAAATGCTATATGATATTTATCAAATATAGAAATGGGAAAAAAATAAAATAAACATTGCTTATAAAGAGAGGTTAAAATTTACACTTTTTTTTACCAAGATAATAAAGTCTATGAATTATTTGTTAGCACACTATAGTGTATATGAGAAAGCAAATGGGAAAATTAAAATTGGTCTTTATAATTTTAATTGGTTTTGTATGAAAATACAGTTTAGTTTATTTGTTTCATAATCTTATTAATATTCAATCCAACTTATATGGGCTCATGTAACTCTTTTGACAAATTAACTAATCTAGAAAATATTTTTAGGTCATCACTCTATCAACACTAAGCTCGAATTTCTTTTGAATTATATTTTCCCATGTGCTAATTCAAATTTCCTCCATTTGGTTAAATTTTGAAAATGACAAACATAGAGATTAAGAAAACTTATAAATCTTAGCTAGTTTTTAAATTAAATAGGCCTTATTATATTTTAGTCAAATCATTGGTTATTAACCTTTCTAAACATATTTTACTTAATGATTAGTTAAAAAGTTAAAAAGGACAAATGAATATTATATTATTTTATAACATATGCCTCATTGATAGTTAAAGAGGTAATTTTAGGCACCAGTTTCCTTCTAAAAGTAAATTTAAGTTGTCTTATTACCATTCATAGTTTAGTTCTAAAGCAAAAAATTAGACTTGTAAATTGGGCAAAAGAACAAGATGCTTGCTTTTTTAGGAAAAATAGAGAAGAGAGAGAAAGTTGATGCTGAACTAGATCCTACTTTACATAGACAACAATAAAAGCTTGTGAGACAAGCCAAAGCAACTTAGAAAGTAAGAATACTTGGAGAATAAGTAGCAGTCTTCTATAAATAGCATTCTATTCCAAAAGAAAGTACATATTTTTTTTAATCTTGAACTTGCATATCTTATTACTAAAAGTTCTTGTGCTCATTTTACTTCCAAATTCTCTCTTCAAAAACATTGTGCCTCAACTTGCAAATCTAGACTAAAAGTGTTAAGTGATTTATTGTAAAATATTCTAGTAAGTTTGTGAAGAAACTTCTTTTGTATTTGTAAAATCTTAGTAAAGATTGTGAGAACCTTATTATGTTAGATGATTAATTGAAATCCTAATTGAGATGAGGAGAATCTTATAAAATTAAGTGGAATTTAGCTTAGTTCTTATAAGAAAAATAAATATGCTTTTTTGTGAAAAATGATAAATAATTATGAGATTAAATGATGTAACTGGATCATAATTAATAAAATGCCTTAAGTGATATTTGGTAACTTAAGAAGAGAGAAATAGATTTAAAGGACATTTTTTTTGAACTATTGAACCTCTATAAAAATTTCTTGCATTCTTTTTTCTTCTTTACTCTTTTATATTTTCAAGTTTTGATCTTTCTAGCACTTTGAATCATATGCCTTTCAAGGACTTGATTTTTATTTATACAATTGAGTTTGTAAAAATATTAATATATTTTTGAAATAGCATATTCATTATATTTGGAAGAAGTTTTCATAATAAACTAATATTTGTTATTTACTCTATTGGTATATAATAAGCCTAATCCATTATTTTAGCTTAATTTGTAAAATTTATTATTTTCAACCATTGACTCAAATTTTGCTATAAATTTTTTTCAAAAATTAGGCAATTTATAAATTCAAACATAAATTCTTAAAGAAATCATTAATATACCTTTGCCTTAAAATGTCCTTACCTTAAAATGGAATATCCTTTATTAAAAAAAAGAAGAAGAAAAATTGAATTTTTTCCTTCAACCTTAAAATTAAGGATCCGCATCCTTTAATATATATTTTGTAAATTTTTATGAAATTTTAATTTCAAAGTTTTATATTTTATATAAAATCATAATTTTTATAAAAAAATTAAAACTATGTACATAATATATATAACTCCATAAAGAGTAAAAAAAAAATTAATCCCTTAATTATAAAAGTGATAACTATTATATCTCTCAAATTTCATAAGTAACACTATTAGTCTCTTATTTTTACTTTTATTATAATTATTGATCCTTCTCTTTACTTATAATACTAAAATAAATAATGAAAAAATAATATAACTAAAAAATAAGTATGTATTTAAGGTAAAATTTGAAAATCAATTTTGATATTTTTTATTTATTTTAACATTACAAGGAAATGAAGGGATTTATAAGTAGAGGAAAAGAAAAAATAAAGAATTAATTGTACTAATTATGAAATATAAGAAACATAGTAGTTACCACTTCTATAAATAAGAGATCAAATATTGTGTTTACTCTATAACTAATATAAAAAAAATATAGTTCTATCACTCAAAGTTGCATTAAAAGCTTTTTCAATTTTAAAATAAAAATTACTACTTTTTATGTAAATTTGAAATAATATAAAATTTTATGAAAAGAATTATAATTTTGAAAACACACCAAAATATAACACTAAAATAATGTGATTAAATAACAATTTTAGTTATTTTTTCATACATAATTTTCATGTCATATAATTAATAAAAATTAGATTATATATAAAGAATTTTAATTAAATACTTATATATAAGGTGTATGATTAATATCTAAAAATGATAAAATAAATTAATATTTATAATATTTTGATTCTTGTTTAAAAGTTTTATAAAAAATTACATAATTTGATAAAATGAATAATTGTATGAAATATAAATGTTATTTCTAAATTTTGTAAAATTTAAGAGAATAATTTTTAATTTTTTAAAATTAAAGGGATATAATCCAATCATTCCAAGTTGAAGGGGATAATTTATTTTTTTAATGAATAACAATAAATTATAAAATATAATTTTTAAATTTATAATTACTTGCTCTTTTTATTTTTATAAAAAATTATAATTTTTATTTAATCTTTTAAAATACATTTTATACTTTAAAAATTCAACTAGAATATTAGGAAACATGCAAAACGAAACAATTCATAAATTTATTGGGATTTACTATAGTTGGTCTATCAAAGTCGTTGAGAAGATACAAACAGAGTCGTTGAAAACAAGTCAAAGTGAATTGCTCGGAAATTCAGTTCCAGAAATAAAATAATATGAAAAATTTTAATTTATTAAATAATATAGAAAAATTGCCTACCCTTTTTACCAATTATTGATTATTGATAACGTGGTTGGATATATAAGAAATAATGTGATAATTCTTCATTTATCAATAACATAAAATTTTCATTTAGGACAATATTATTTTTTAAAAATTTGTTCAACTGAAAAGTCTTAAATAGAAACCAGAGCATCGTCAACTGAGACCTCTGCTAAAAGAACAAAATGCACAATGATGAAAACAACTTCACCCAAAATTTAAGAAATCGTTTTCTGTTAACATGGGAAGTACGTTCCCATGAAAAATTGAATTTTTCAAAAAAACTAATTTTTATATATTTTTTTTAAAAATATTCAAAATTATTTTATTGATATTGAAGAAAATTATTTTTCAAAAAGTAATTTCTTATATTTTAATTAACTTAATTTTAATTTTTTAAAAATATTAATAAAATAATTATTATATCTTTAATATTATTATAATATAAATTAATAAATTTTAGTTATTATTAATTAAATTTCAAAATATAAAAGTAAAACTTATTTAAAAGGATATAAATAAATATATATTTTCTTATTTTATAAAAAATAATTTTTTTAAAAAATTTTTATTTATCTTAATTTATTAAATAATAAAAAATTAAATAATTTATTTCCTTTTTTATTACTCGATAAATATAAGTTCTTATGTTTCGTGTAATTTTTTAGAACTAATTTCATTTCATTTCAATTGAAATGATTTCAATTCATTTATAAATGAACTTTATTGTTTAGATATTTTTATCAAAAATAATGATTTTAATCATTTATAAATTAATTATTTTATTTAAAATATATTAAAAAATATATAAAATTTAATTAAAAAATAAATTTTGATAGTATTATAATAAATATAATGGTAGAAAGAGGATAAAACTTTTACATAATTTTTTTTAATCAAATGAAATGAATTCTAATGAAATCTTTGTTAAATTAGATAAATTTCATAATGATATAAATGTAATTAAAATAAGAATTATAAATAAATTAAAATAAAATGAAATAAAATTCTTTTATATTTAAAGTTTGAAATGAAATAAAAAATTTTTATATTTAAAGTTAAATATTATTTTTTAAAAAAATTCTTTTGAAAATGAAATAAAATCTTTAATGTTGCCAAGGGTTATACGATAACTGTGAATCAAGCACAAAGACAACGAAATGTAGGTGCATATTAGGAATTGACATATTGACTACCCTTTCTTGGGACGTTGGCTACTGCCATAGGCTTTACGTGAATTACATATGATATGATGAGATGACTTGGTACAATTTATTCTTACTTGCATGCTTTGATAGTCTATTTACCAACGATAAAATACCTTGATTCTTTGTTTCGTTGGGTTCTTAGAAAAAAAATGAAAAAAATGATGGAACCCACAAAAAATGGAGGGTCATATAATTTAAAACTACTAGTAGAATTATTTCTTATTCTTATTCTTATTATAGTCTTTCCTTATTTTTATTTATATGAGTTGTATTTAATAACTAGTTAATTACATTAATAATTAATTTAATTAATTGTGAGTTAACAATTAATTGTATTAAATGATTTAAATAATTAATAATATTAGTTATTTAAATAAAAATATTTAATAAAATTAACTATTTATCATTAATTATTTAGATGCAAAACGACATATAAGTATATATAGAAATATTTTAAAATTTATTTTAGTATTTCTTTACTTTAATAATATTTTAAATTTTATATATCATTTCTTGAATCAAACTTTCTCCTGAAAAAATATTAATATAATTTATTATTTATTATATTTTTTAAAAATAAACATTTTTTAAAAATAAAGTTATAATTTATTGCACTTATTAAATTTTTCTTTAAAAATAAATAATCATAATTTATTGTTCTTGTTAAATTCTACTATAAAATAAATAATTATAATTTATTAGACTTATCTAATTTTTTAAGAAATAAATAGTTATAAGTTCTACTATAAAAGAAAAGAAAGGGACGAAGATTAGAACTAAATAATTTTTTTTATTAATAAGAACACAAATGAAAATAATTACAATTTAGTGGCATCTTGTCTTTTCGTTGACTCTTCGTGAATTATGTAATCGAAAACGTTAGGTTTTCGACTATTTCAAGTTAGCTGATTAAAAATTAATCACTTAATCAAATAAATTGTTAATAAACTAATTAAAATATATGATTGACTTGATCAATTGATTAACCCTTTGTTTTTCACACTTAAAAACTATGAATTCAATCAAAAAAATTATGTTCAGGTTTAAATTTTTTATATTTTATTTTATTTTAAAAATTTTTATTTTATTTATATTATTTCTATTTTAAAATTTCATAAAATTAGATAGAATTTGATAGGAATTTATTTCATTTCAAAATTAATATTTTCATGTTATAATTTTATTTTTAATTTTTCAAGTTATTAATAATCATCTCTCTTTATAAAAATTTTCTTTCTCACTCTCAAAAATAATATTATAAATATAACTATTTGAAATGAATTTTGTAAGTTTTAATAAAATTTCAAACAAAATAATTCATTTTATAGTAAAATAAATTTATATTTTATATAATTTATTCCAAGTAAAAGAATTTATTTAAAAATAAAATAAAATAAAATAAATTCTATTTTTAATATGCCAGACAAGGCGTAAAGATTTTAAATCATTTGTATAATTTATTCCAAACAAAAGAATTTATTTAAAAATAAAATGAAATCATTTTTACTAAAATAAAATAAAATAAATTATATTTTTTAATGTATCTCACAAGGGGTAAAGATTCTAAACCACTTGATTAGAAACACCATCCTCATATATTGTATTTTAAAATTATATCTACTACAAACAAATATGGTCACATTATAATTAATTCAGTTGCCGATGTAGAATAAATATAATAAGCATAATGGATTCACATAATTGAAACAAAGTATCATAGGTGATGATGGAATAATAAATTTTATTCTTTTTATAATTGATGCAACCATACTATATGATTCCTAAACAACAAACTAATTAATGTATGTGTTTATATAATTTATGTATAAAACTTTTTAAATATATATATATATATATATATATATATATATTATTAATAAAAATTAAATTTATTTCATTATCAATATAAATCAATTTCATACTATCATTTTTTCACGTGCTATTATGTCAATTAAAAATATTAAAACTCTTTTAATATTGTTGAAATTTATTAATTATTATTATATTTTTTAATAATATATCTTCTTTTTATTCATTAATAATATAAAATATTTTTTTACTAATAGTAAATCAAATTTAAATTCTTATTGATAATGGAATAGAAAGTTAATCTTTCGTCTCTCTCTTGATACAAATTATATAGAAGATAACTGTGATACACTATCAACATAGTAATATATTGATATATCAGCAAATTTCATAATTGATATATCATTGTGTAAGGTACTAGATTTAACTTTAAAAAAATAAATTTAATATGTAATTAGATTTAATAGTATACTGACATACCCCTATGTCATGATATACCATAATCTCTTCTAATTATATATTATATTTGAAGTATAACATTAATTTAAGGGAGAAATTTTACTATACCTCTAATATAATGATATATCAATGCATCATCCTATTTGACTGCCCATCAAGTTTACCATTTTTAAAAGTCAAATTTTGTATATTATATAATGATATATATTAATGATAAAATCTAATAGTATATCAATACACAATTATGCCAATGATGTACCATACATTTTTTCTTAATTTAATGGTCTATTATTTGAAAGACAATAATATGTGATTCTTTTTCTAGAAAATTACATGATTTTAGAAGACGCGAGGAAGTAAAATCCCAATTGCATACAAATTAGGCACAACAAAAATTAGTTCGGGAAGAAAATGCAATGCTAGTTCGATTATTCCAATAGAAAATATTTTTTCTTTGTTCTAACAAAAAATATTTTTTATAAAAAAATAGTTATAAAGTATTAAAATAAAAAAATATTTTATTTATTTACTATTAAATATAAAAAATTTAAATAAAACAATTTTCTCTATTTAAAAAAAATATTTTTTTTCACTATCATATCTTTGCACATTATTTTTTTTTGTTAATGATATAAGTGACATATCACTTATATATTAATATATGTATGTAAATAATATTTTTATAAAAATATTTTTTTAATAAAATAAACGAAGCATTGTGACCCAAATTAGAGACCATGCCCAGCATATGACCTAAAAGAGCATATATGTATGAACTAGGTCATGCAAGCCTCGCTCTAACATAATCAATTATATAATATCAATAATTTACTATACCACTACATATGTACCTACCATCACGTAAACATTCACATTTGTAATTGTCCTTGTATGAACATCATATTTTCATCATCAATATTGTATTTACATAATTATCATATTCATTAGTCTCATGATGGGCTTTCATCATTTAAACATTTCAATGATATATCACATTTATATAAATATAGTCTTTTACAATCTAAACAAGTTATGACATAGTAGAAATTAGATCTTATTTATGAGTTATGGAGTAATTCTAGGAGTTTAAATGTATGCTTAAATATAACATAATAACTTTAATTCTTTTACTTACACAAGCAATGTATGTGACTTACCACTATGCAACACTCCTATATCTATGGTATTGAGGATAATGGATCTAGAACTTCACTTCTATATGAAAAAATATAAAAAATACAATAAAGAGTCATTGACTTAATGAGCAATTAATATGAATCCTAATGGAAATGAAACAAGTTAAAGCACTAGGTTTTTATAGAAATCTTAAAATTTATAATTAAATCAAATATAACGAGGACAAATTGCAATAGGAATGTCATGGTTATCAATTAATAATAAAACATAATTAAGGAGTTTCCAATTAGATGATATAAAAGATAAATACAAGTATTCAATTCATAACAATATAAAGGAATATGAAAATTCAACAATAATGTGAATGAAAAAATAGCACCTTAAACTAATTCTAAAATAATAATTAAGTGAAAGGTTCCTATTTATTAAGCATACAACTTATAAGGTAAGCTAACTAACTTATTACATCTCACATTGTGATGTATGAAGCTATCAGCTTAATCAAATTTATTCTTATTTTTTTGTAACCTATGAGGCTATTAGGTTTCAATTCATATGTGTTAGCTAACACATAGGGTTAGCAATGCCCTTACTAATTAGGGTTTGAACTAAGGTGCACTAAGGTTAATATCATTATTGTTACCAGTTATAGTTTTCCAACTCATATCCCCCTAAAGCAAGTTTATAAAACAATAGAAACAATAATTATAGAAAATAGTTTTTACAAAGAAAATCTTTTAGTAAATCATTTCAAATGACTTAGTTATAGTTCAATACACA
Source organism: Sindora glabra (assembly GCA_020226215.1). Lineage (NCBI taxonomy): Eukaryota > Viridiplantae > Streptophyta > Magnoliopsida > Fabales > Fabaceae > Sindora > Sindora glabra. The sequence goes on along the minus strand of CM035232.1, from coordinate 39,984,155 downwards.
TTAAACCGCATAACCATATTATAAAATTTGTATAGGTTCCATCCATAAATAATTTATCAAGGTTTTCAACATTATTGTTGTCATATAATTTCATAGTTCATTTGAAAACGAATTAATCTTTTCATATCTATCAACTTAAAATGATTTCATTAATTGCAAAATCATGGCCTTTCAATATATTTAAAAAAATGTGTTCCATAAACTCTTTATTTTCAATAAAACAACTTATATAAATCATTTAAATCATCATAATATCAGTTTAAAAATATTTTTCATAACCATAACTTTGAGAAAAGTTTTCAAAATGCTTGTCTTAAGAGTACCTATAACTCTAACTATAAAGGAAGTTAAAAATATGGATAAAATATAATAAATCAATAATTAATGAAATTAACAATTTGAAAATGTAGGAGTGGTTGAAAAATATAAAAACATGTTAAAATATACATCATCTATTCACTATTGGAAACTAGCAAAACTTTTGCTCTTTATCTAACATCCAAGACCTATCATTTAAAATGATAAAGAGTTAGTAGAGAGCTATCAAAATATTTTGAGAAAATAGAATTCATTAGAGTTTAAGAAGTTCTACTTCTTTTAAAATAACCTCAATAAGACTTCTTAAGAAATTTACTTTCTTTCTTTAGAAACAAAGAAGAAGATGAAGAGCTTTAAGTAACACATTTTTTCACTTTACATCTCTCTTTCAGAAGATGTAAACACTAGCATACTATTTCTCCTTTAAATGGTCATCTTCAATTGAACAATAGAGCGAGCCTTTTAAGCTTGCTTAGCAGGCATATTGCTTTTTTCCCTCTAATCTTATTTGAAATTCAAGTATATTTTAAGATTTTTTTTATGCTCACTCTAATTATAATTAATTAAATTATCCAAATGTCATTGTGCTTTAATTTTTTCTAAGTAACTCTAAAATAAAATTTTCACCCATTATTACTAATAAATTTTTTTATCAACATAAACGAATAATTCTACTAGTTATCTAGTTTTAGACACCATCTAATTTAATTCTATCAATATATGTCTATAAGTATTACATTTCTTCCCATTTATTATACTATAGCACGTCTAAATTGCTTATTAACAATGAGGTCGAAAGCCAACAAAGAAGACTAGAAGAATTTGGTAAAAAGAGGGGGGGGGGAAGATTCAAATTTATAAACATATCTCCAACCATAAATCACATCACATTCCTTCCTATATGAATCTTTTCCATTCTTACCTTGTGAGTTTCTTTAATTCTTAATAGACATAGACATAATTTTATAATTAAAAATATTTATATTTTACTAAAATTTATACTATTTTATAAAAAAATTTATATTTACCCTTTATTTAGCATAGCAAAAAATAAGATTTCATTTCATTCTGATTTTTTTTAAAATGGTGTTTAGCTTTAAATAGAAATGAACTTCATTTTATTTCATTTACAATTTCTATTTTGATTATATTTGTGTCATTATGAAATTCATCAAATTTAGTAAAAATTTTGGTAAAATTCATTTCATTTGACTTGAAAAATATACTATATAAAAGATTCACTCATTTTGTAATATTGTATTTATCATAATATTATTAAAAGCTACTTTTTAACAATGTATTTTTAATATATTTCAAATAAAATCACTTATTTATATATGAATTGAGATTATTATTTTTAATAAAATTTTTAAATAATATAATTTATTTGTAAATAGATTTAAATTATTTTTATTAAAATAAAATAAAATAAAATTAATTTTAAAAAATTGCATAATAAATGAACATTTCATTTTATTTTAAATTTATATCTATTATTTTTTGAAAAAGATTTCAGTGTATCAATCTCCTTTAAAAATTTAAATTTTTAGAATCGTACAATACTGCACAAGTCAAATGAAATATAATAATTTTCAAAGTAGTAGTGTACCCTTATTCTCCATACGGCCACCTCCTCCAACAAAAATACATATTTAAATTTAAACATTGAAATTTGTGCTGCCTCTAGATGGGAAGCTTCCTTCCTTGACGGCTATCTCAAAACACAGAAAGAGAATGGACTGCAAATAAATGCCAAAATTACGGCGATTTCTACAGTACAAATAGGATATTTGTTGTATGGTATACAATATGCTTACGTGTCCGGAAGTACAAGAGTTATAATATGTATTTAGGTATATTTTTATTTTTATTTTTCTAAAAATTATTTTTTATTTTCAAAAATTATTTTTAATTAAAAATTAAGGTTAGGGGATAATAAATAAAAAAATATTTTATTTAATTATAAAACTGATATTTAAAATAAGAAAATAAGTTAAAAATAATTAAAAATTATTTTTATTTTTTATTTTTAAATTATATATTTAGATAATAATTTTTAAAAATGAATTTTGAAAATAAGTTGACAAATAGATTCTTTTATTTTTAAAAATAAAAAATAAAAAATTGTTTTTAAAAACAAAAAACAAACGGAGCCATAATCTTTTCTTTACCGTAAAAACAGTTGGATTATACGGAATGGCTACCGGTTGTCTGTGTACCTCCAAATAAAATTCTCTCTTGTTTCGCTTTCAAGCATTAATATTTTTAATTTTACAACAGAGTCGCATCGTGAAAGTGCTCAAGATTATATTTCCTTTCCATTTCAATTTTTTTTTTATTTACCTTTTTTTAACAATTTGGCAGGGAATTAGCTCCAAAAAAAGTGTTGAATTGACTAGAAATATAAAATAATATAAAAATATATTAATAAAATAGATATATAAATTAAAATAATTTATATTTATTCAAAAATTAAATTATATTATCACATTTAAAATATTTAAAATAAAAGTATAATTATTTAGAATTTAATTAATTATATGTTATGACCATGCATATATATTTGATTACATATTTTTATTTAATTATTATTTATAACAGAAATATAATTACTTAAAATATAATAATTATATCTTATAATTACATTATTAAAAGCATAAGTTTTAAACTAATAAAAAAAGATAAATTTAGCATAAATTTGAAAATTTATGAGTTTATAAATTATAAATTACTCAATTTAATTTATTAAATTAAAACTTTTTTTAATAAATTAGTATGCATAAACTTAGAAGTTAGCTTATAATTAATTAATTAATTGGGTCTATAAAGTATAAGTTAACATATTTGTTGTATAAATTAGAGCAGAATTTTGCTAAAACTCTTTCACCTTATTGAAATGTGAAGCTCTCATGATTTCAATTCCCTTCAAAACAAAAAAAACTAGCAACTCATTCGGTTAAAAAAATATATATTTTAGAAATGTTTACACCTATTCTAAATCCTAAATCTTAAACTTAATATGAATTTAAAGGTCAAGATTAATTCAATTTAACTAAATCTAACCGACTTAAACACATTAAATAAAAATATTTATATTATTAATATTCAATAAAATTATTTTAATAAAATTCATTAAAATTATATATGTGACTTTTAATATTGTGAGGGCAACTGCCCCCACCAAAAAAGGAAAATACAGACACTTTTATGCTAATTGTAATTATTATCCACATAATTTAAATGACTTTATCCTCTTAAATTTATTTTATTGGTTAAATTAAAGAGAAAAATCTTATATTAAATGGAAGTGAAAATATATGAAATTTAACTTATTTTAAATACTAATATGTATAAATTAGGAAATTAAAATTAAAGTAATATTTTATATATATATATATATATATATATATATATATATATATACTTATTTTAAAATATTTAAAATATTTATTTTTATGTTTATATATTGCTTTCACAAACTAAAATTTTTAAATTTGCCATCGTTTGTGATATTTGATAAATTATGGCAACTATTTAGTAAAAAATATTAAAAATCATAACTTTTTATATAGTGCTTAGTAATATATCTTTTAATTTAAAATATAAAACAATAATATTTGTAAATAAAATGTTTTAAAAATATATATATTAATATAAAAATCAATGTTGTATTTACTACAAAGTCAAAGTATAAAAAAAATTGTAAACAAAATACTCACATATGATAAGAAAAATTCATCTTTATTCAAATTGAATGGATCCATTTTCACATAAAAATAAAAATTTATGAAGTTACAAGAATTTTTTTTTCTTTTAATAATATTATATATAATGAAAATGGGATCCAAAAGTTGAGTTCTAAATATAAATGAATTGTTATTAAATATAAGATAGTAGGAAAAATTTATAAAGTCTAATTCAATTGATATAAAAGATTTAAATTCAATTTCAAATTTCATTTTCAGTACTTAAAGCATTTATTTTTCTTTTATCTTTTTTAATTTTTTTATCATAATGTCTAAAATAATACATAACAGTAGTAAATATTTTTTCTATGTGACTTTTCTTACTTTTTGTTAATAATTTTTTCTGTAATACAATTAAATCTGATGGAAGACTGTTTGTAAGCATTTTTTTAAATATTAAAAATAAAAAATAACAAAATATAAGTAATTTTACTCTTTTTATATTTGTCTTCCCTAAAAATGCTAAACTACAAGGTTAACGTTTGCAGTTTAGTGTGAATAATTATAAAAACTAATTGTTCTTTTGAATCAACTGTGACAAAAAAATTTAAATGTATTTACAGTTTAGATATTTTATATAAAAATTCTTTAAAAGTAAGTTAAGGAGTTCGGGATTTGGTTTTGTTGCAGTGGGTCGCTTTAAAAAAATGTGAGAACAAAACATTTAAAAGGTTTTTTACGCAAATTTTCTTATCTGATGGTGTCAACCGAATGGAAAAGAAAAATAGTATAGGTGTCCAAAATCAGAACCCTCATTTGTTATATATGCTACTCCTTCGTTATTTTTTATTTGTTATATTTTGAAGAAATTTTTTTATTTTTTTATCTATCATTTTAGAATTCTAACAAAATATTAAATACTTTTCTTTCAAATTTATTTTTATATTAATAAATATTTTATTATTCTACATTATTAAATAATTCATATTTATTTTTTATTTTTTTTATTTTTAATTATTTTAAATTTTATATATAGAAAATAATTTTATAAAATTTATTAAAAATAAATAAATTAAATTATTTTTTAATATATATTAAATCGATTAGTAATAATAGATAAATAGAAATATAGTAAGTATATAACAAATTTTAGTTTGTACTATATTGTCAGGAAATTGTACACTATTCTAAAACAAAAAAATAAGTGCAAAAAAATTGACAATCTCAAGAAATCAAAACAACTATCTCGGACTTGGAAAAACTGTTCGATAAAACTAGGTGGAGGAAAGTGGTTTAGTAATCAAATTTGATATTTTTATCACTTATATTTTATATTTAAATATCATTGTTGGTAATTTCTAAAATAAAAATAAGTTATATTAACATTTTTATAAACTTTTTAATTACATTTGATATTTTACACTTTTTAATATTATGTGCTAACCTTTTATGAAGATAATAACTACAATCATAAAATCAGCCTTCTAAATGTAATTGTGGTGACCCAACTTAATTAAAGATCATTAATCTTATAAATTTACTAGAGGTATGAAACGAACAGATTAAATTAAATACAGATTCATTGATGATAGATTTAATTTTTGATGGATAAATTGTATTATTCATAAAAAATAGATTTAACTTTGGAAGATTTGAATCCGTTAAAAATTCATATGAATTTGAATATATTTACAAATTTTAATTAAGATCGAGCATATTTATATTATACATAAAAAAATAATTTAATTTAAGAGGGTTTGAATTTCACACAAATTCAAATAGATTGGTAAACTTAAATTTATTTGATACCTCCAAAATTTATGTAAGAATTTAATTTTTATATATTTTTAAAATAAGATCACAAGCACGATTAGAATTTTTAAGTTAGAAAGAACTGGGAAGAAGAGGAAGAAGAAAAACATTGAAGCCGAAACGAACGGATTCTACTCCCCGGCCCTTTATGTCTTCCGATTATTTTTCATAATCAGTAATCATTCTCATATTTTAATTTTATATTTTTCATAATCCCATCTGTTATCTCAAGGACTTATTCTATCAATTTTTTTTAAATCAATTTCATCTTAATTCAATAAAAATGATTTCAATTTATTTTTATATGAATTTTATTATTTAAAATTATATCTGAAATAATAATTTATATTTATTTACAAATAATTTTTTTGAAATATATTAAAAAATATAAAATTTAATTAAAAATAAATTTTAATAATATTATAATATTTTTTAAAATTGGATTGATTATTAACTGAATAGAATACTAATTTACTGGTTTATTGATTCAATAAAAAGTTTACTAATTAAACTGATTTTTAACTTTAAATATATATATATATATATATATATATATATACACACACACACACACACACACAAATTAGTAATATATATTTAAAATAATAAAATACAAGTGCTATAATAATTTATATTAAAAATGATTTAAAAATAATATAAATTCAATCAATATGAAATTATATAAGTATTGCACCTCAATTATTATAAAATTATAAAAAATTTATTAAAAATTAAAAAAATAGTCTAGCCCATTGATTTTAACAAATCCAGAATGATTTTGATCAATTTCCACTGATTTTGGTTGATTCTCAATAATTTACATACATTTTTAGTTTAAAAGACTTTAACTGAATCAACTGGTCCATCCAATTTTCAAAATTAGAAAGAAGATAATTTTTTTATATGATATATATTCTAAGTTAAATGAAATGAATTTTAATAAAATTCTTGATAAATTTGAAAGATTTTATCATGGGATAAATATAATTAAAATAGAAATTATAAATATAATTTAAAATAACAAAAATTTTAAATTAAATATAATTTAAAATAATTTAAATTTTAAAATATAAATTTTATTTTTACTTAAAATTAAATATAATTTAAAATAAAACAAAATTTATTTTTAATTATGTCCAAAAATAACAAAAATTAGTGAATAATATAAAAAAATATGGTTTGGTAAATATAATTATGTCAAATTTTTAGAACGGTTAATGTAATTCATCCATTGAACAGTTTAAAAAAACTACCGTAAACATTCAAAACAGCACTAGTGACATATATATATATATATATATTATGAGTTATGGTAAAAGTTCTCTTTACGTATAACAACTTTACATATACGTATAAGATTTTAAAAACTCTATATAAAGACAGGCAAGTAAAATTTCAAAGATGACATCAGATATAACTACTAGCACTAGTGACAAACTTGATTTTGGAATGGAACTACAGTTACCTTCTCCATTTTTTTTTTCAAAGAAAAGAAAATTTATAAAAAATAAAAATGTGAATGAGGCATGGATACCAGCTCTATGCTGTCACAGATAATTTTCATTATGCTTTTCTTTGTTGTCATGTTTCGTTTGTTATCCACTCGGATTTCTCTTCTTTTTTTAATTTTTTTTATATTTTTTATATAGAGAAAAGAGGTAAAACAAAAATGTTAATAAATCTTATTATACATAAAAAAAATTCCACATTTTATTTTTATGTTTATCCATTTTTTAACATGACTAGGAGATGACTAAAAAGAGCAAGTGAATAATCCACTTTCATTTGCTATGAATAACCGATTAAAGAACTTTACTTCTTAAAGTTATGAGCCATTTTAATTGCAATTTTTTTGTTAAATGTTAACGAAAGATCTTTTATGTTTAGACTTAGATTCCGCAGAAAATGTTTAGAGTAAAATATGATTATAAGATTTTTAAAATAAGAAAAAATTATTTATTTAATATTATATGCGAAGAATTTCAAGAAAATAACTTTCTCTACTTAGAATTCATTTATTTTTTTGAAAGATATTTTTGTATGAGAATTTCATTTTTTATATAAATAAAAAAGGGATATATTATTTTCATACTTTATTACTAAAAATTACTTAAAATTATAATAATAGAAGGAAATAACTTACTCTTTGAAAAGAAAAATTATCTTCCACCAAATTTCTTCATTTAACATAAAATATATAAAATATTTTAATAATTTACAACTATATTCTCATATAATATGTTTTTCATCAAAATGAATAGAATTTGAAAAAAAGAATTTATTTTTTCTCACATAATAGATATTAATTTTAGAATCACAAATTATATAAGTAATACAGTTATCAATATATATATATAACATTTTGCTATGAAAATACTTTTCAATAAAACATACTTGGATAGAAATGTGATGGAACATTTCCCATCCAAGATTTGGCAACTTTGTTGACTTTCAAAGGGCAGATAAATTATGCAATCTTTAATTAGACTAAAATTACAATGAATAATGAAGGAAAAAAATAAATAGACTTTTTGAAGTATGATTTAATATTATATAATTTTTTTAAGGTTTTAAAACTTACAAATGATCTCCTAAAAATTTCAAAAAAATGAAAATATTAATAGTTCAATTTTAAAAAAATGGAAAAAAGGAATGTAAGGATACGCTTAAATATATTTTCATTTTTATCTTAAAAAATTCTAAAAAATTATTTTTAAATTCAAAAAATGAAGAATAAAAGGTGATTGGATAACTAAATAAGAAAATATTTTGTTCAATTATAAAATTGACATTTAAAACAAAAGAATAAGTTAGAAAAACATCAAAAAACTTATTTGTATTTTTAAATTACATATTTACAGTTATAGTTTTTGAAAATAAATTTTAAAAAAAGTTTGCTAAATAGAAATATCTATTTTTAAAAAATATAAAATATAAAATATTTTTTAAAAACAGTAAACAAACAAACCCTAGGTCTTTCCTAATTGTTTTTAACTATCTTAATATGAATTTAATAAATTTTTAAATGAGATTTCTTAAAATAAATTATTAATAATAGAATTTATTATATAATGTATTTATGATATAATTATAAATAAGTATTTTAAGTAAATTATTGTTGAAACTCAACCAAATTGTATTTAGGGAGTCTAAATACGTGCTTTTTTAATTTTTTTTAATTATTCCATTGACTTTAATTTACTAAAAAAATTAAAAAAGTCATAAGTGGCTGATTTCTATTTTTCTCTTTAATTGAAATTTCAATATTTTTAATCTTTTGAGAATTATGGATGGTTTTTATGTAGGTTTTCAAATTTTAAAAGAGCCGCATGACACTAAATCAAAGGACTTATTTATATTTTTTTTAATATTGAATCGTAAAACTTTATAAGAAATTATTACTTGCTGACGCGGTGACGCCTTTAATAATCCAATAACATATAATATTATTTTAAAAATTTTAATTTCCAAATCAAAACCTTGCATATAAATTCTATGCAAATTACCACACTTATTATTAAATAAAAATCATTACTTTTTCGATAGAAGTTGCATAATACGAACCCATAAAGTTTTTTTTTAATATATAGAAGGAAATATAAGTAATTAATAAATTAATTAATAATTAATAATTTATAACTAATGGTTAATTACTAATAATTAATTACTTATTTAAGAAATTTTTTATAAAATTAGTTATTAAATCAGTTAAAATTATAAAATGATATAAAAATATATTAATAAAAAGAGATATATAATTAAAATAATATATATTTATAAAAATATTAAATTATATTAATAAAATTAATATATTTAAAAATAAAAATATAATATCTGATAGTTAATTAGTTATATTTTATACATTTATATATTTATTTATATAATTTTTATTTTATTATTTATTAAAAAAGTATAATTACTTATAACTATAATTGCATAATTATATTTCATGATATTACATATTTATTTATATGCATATTTTTATATATTTATAATTTAAGATTAGGATATAATTATATTAAAATTAAATTAATTATATTTTAGAAAAATAATATTTTGTTCTTTGTTATGAGAAATAAAACTTTTAAATTAATAAAAAAATTAAAAATTTGAAAAAATTTAAAGAGGTAACAATTTATAAGTTATAAATTATTTAAGGTAATTTATTAAATTAAAATTTATTTCCTTAATAAATTAGTGTATGAAATATTTGAAAAAATTAATTTATAATTTATTAATTAAATTAATAAATTATAAATTTTATTTGTTTATTTATTATGTGAAACGGATCCTAACTCAAATTCAAATTTGTAACAACGCAAAATTTTCAGTTTGAAAACCGTGGGTGTACCTTGCGGGTTCTATGGGTAGAGATCAACTTGAGCGTAAATAACTCCACTGCCGGCTGCATGCAGATCTGGGGCACTACTCAATGCTTTGTCTTTTTGTGTAAGTTGTGATTAATTTAACGATGATACCACATGATTTAAATATATTTATTCTCAAATTTGATTTATTATTAATATAAATTAATCTAATATTATCATCTATATTCATACATTATGATATTAATATTCTTTTTAAATATGATAAGATATAAAATCTTCTTATTTATTAATAATATACTTCAAAGTTAATTTAAATATCGAGATGAGACATGAAGTTGAATAAAGTCTACAATCTGAAATTGTGGGTTTCTTTATGCCATTTCAATTAATAATAATAAAATATAATGAATGCAAGCCGTTTATCTTTAATTTTTGTTATACTTTGACATTAAGTAAGTTTGAATTTAATTTTTTTTAGGTGAATGTTAAATAGCATGTTCAAGATTTATTATTAAAGAGAATTGATTTAAAAACTCTTGAAAAAAAAGGGTAAATGCATAGTTCGGTCGTGCTTAACTATCACTAATAAAATAATATTAATGGAAACCAATTTACATAATTTTAATTTGTCCATGGAGAATTTGTAGAAGTTAAAGTGTTAATTTATTCTTGCAAGTGTCTCTGTCCACTTTAGAAGATGCCATTAGAAAAGAAAGAAAATAAAAAGATTCAATTTACCAAAGAAAAAGGGAAAATGAAACAGATTCAACATCAATGAATCCAAGATTCGATAGGATAATTACTGAATAAAATTCAAAAAGAGATTCGATTCTGCATCGCTACCTGATTTAAGTACACTAGAAATTCATATAACATTATGTTTCACAAAGTAAAAAGTTATTTAAATTTGATGCCCTATACATGTAAATTGGTTTATAATACAATCATTCATTTATTCTGAAACATCATTAAAATTTATTAAAATAAAATTGACAAAATTTTCTATTGAGTAATTACTAATGAATTTAAATTTGATTTATTTTCAGTTTAAAGTATTTTTATATTATTAATGAATAAGATCTTAATATATTATTAAAAAATAATTATAATTAAATTTTTTTAATAATAATAAATTTTCAAATTTTTTTATTGATATGACAATATTTAAATAATTAATAGTATAAAATTAATTTATACTAATAATGGATTAAATTTAAATTTTTATTTAATTACTTACTAAACATAAAAGTTCATTAATATAAATTTATATTTTATAAAAATATTATAATATTATTGTAAAAAATTAAAATATTTATATAATTTCTATAAACTACCGAATATCATTACGATAAACTATTTATCAATAAAAAATTAAGATAAACTGAGATTGATCATCATATAAATGTTTTTAACAATTTCTAGGGATATATCTTGGCATACTCTAAAAAAGACCGTATTAATAAGTACTTTTACATATTTTTATTAAAAGTTATATTGTTTTATAAAATCTTGTAATTTTTCATTAAATGTTATATTTTTTTATAAAAATTAGAAAATTTTTTTTGCGACTTCAAATAATGAAATTATAACTTTTATATATTACTGTAACTTTTTTAGAGAAGATATTGTAGAATTTTGTAAAACTATACAAAATTTATCACTTCTATGCAAAAATTTTCATTACAATTCGTAATTTTTTTTCCAAGTGCTGCCGTAATAAATTCATTGTTATGTGGCGTATATACACTCGTTTGGACCGTGGGTTGGAAAATATTTCTACTCTTATCCTTATCGCAGCACTATTTAAAAATTTTAATGTTATTTTTACTTATATTTTAATAAATAAAATAATTATTTTTAAAAATTAATGAGTAATCAATTATGATATAAAAATATCCTGTTTATTAGAATACAAATAAAAAATATTAAAATTCTAATATCACGGTAAAATTGTAAATATTTCCCAAAGTCAGATATTAGTTAGACAAATCACCAAAACATTACCTAAAAAAACTTAGTAGGTATCAAGTAAGTATAGAAATTTTTTTTATATTAATTTAATATTAATATGAAAAATTTCAATACTAATTTAATCTTTTATAATATTTTTATATATTAAAATGATGTATAAAAATTTCTTTATACTAATATAGGATAAAATTTTTAAAATTTTAAATTAATATTTAATTAATGTAAAATATTTTTTAATATTAATCGAATTTTTCGAGCAGTAATTTGGTGGTATGTCGTGTTTGTTTATGTTTGCAGGACGGTTCGATGGATAAGGATGGGCGGCGGAGGTCCCCCCATCCAACGACAGACGAAGAGTGTGCATTCCCTGTGATGTGCAGGTGATATACTGAAAAGAGATTGAGAGTTTGAAAGAAAAGTAAAATAATTGAATAAAAAAAAAGTAAGAAATGACGTGGATATGATTCGTTTTGGATAAACCCACTTACTTTCCTTTTCAAGGAGTGAAAGTTACGCCCACAGATTCTTCCGGTGGCCCACAGATTGAAACTTGCCACTTGCCTAATCTTCTCAAACTTCAATTATTGAGAATTTTCTCTGTCTTGCTGAAGCTGACGTACTTCAATTAATGTGGACAATTTTAATATATTTAGGAGTGGTTTAATTTATTAAGTAATTTTTTATAAAAAAATTGAATTTTTTAATAAATAATTTTTTATATTAACTTATTGAAAAATATTTAATTAATATATAAAATATATATTTTTTAGAAAATAATTTTTTATATTTTATTTAATTTATTGAATATGTTAAAAAGTATTAATAAAATAATTATTATATTATTAATATTATTATAATATAAATTAATAAATTTTAATTATTATTAATTAAATTTAATAAAATAATTTTATTATTATATTTATAAATAATATAAAGAGTAAAACTTATTTATAGGAGATGTGAGTAAGTGACTTTCTATACTTTGTGAAAAGTAGAATTTTTAAAAAAATTTTATTTCTCACAATTTATTAGATAATGATAATCAAATAACTTATTTGTTTCATATTTCTCAATAAATGAAACTTCTCATATTATTAAAATGAACTAAATAATCTCTTAAAATAAAGATCTAGATATTTATATATTAATTTTTTAACAAGATGAGAATCATTATATTCAAATGATATAAAAATAAATGATTAAAATTTATGATTAAAAAACTTATTTAATAGGTAAAAAGTTAGTCATATAATAATTATATTTTGAATTAGAAATTTTATTTTAATTTTAGATATACCATTAACTTAAAATAATGATTTGAATGAATTATTTATATTAATTTATATGTATATTTTTACACTTCTTTACTATATAATGAATGAATTTAATGATTATTAATTCAAATTTATTTATACAAAATTGCTTTCAAAAAATTAGTGCATAATCATTTTAAAAATATAAAATATAGTTAACAAAATTTAAAATCCAAATTTTTATTTTATGAAGTTATTTTTATTTTTTATATTTTTTTAAAATAATCTTCTTCTTTTATTTCTTGCATATTAATACATAAGCATATTAATACATAAAAGAATTATTTAAAATACTCAATTTAGTAATGAAACTTAGTATTATTTTCAATCAAAAGTTTGATACATTTGAAAGAAGTGATACTTATATATATTATTTATTTCATATGTTATTATCCATGATTAAATTCTCCAAGCATGTTTAAAATATATTAATGAAGTTTATTTAAAAATTAAAGTGTTAAACACACACTTATAAAATACAATTTGTGCTTTTTTTTTACTTTTCTCATTTTATAAATTATATTAAACACAATATTTTGCAACAAACATACTATTATTTTTAGAAAAATATTTATTTTATTAATTTAATATATTTTTATTAATATTTTTATAAGATAAAATAAAAATAAAAATAAATGATATGAAATTAAATTTACCTTGGTAATGTGTGAAATTGTAAAAAAAAAAGACTAACATAAAGAAAATACAATTAATAATTTAATGTGTCAAGTTAGAAAATAATTAATTGTATTAGGTCAAAGTTATGATAATAAACTATCAATATTTTTTAGTCTAAAATTTTTAAGTAGAATGTATTTAAATATACATACTTATGTAAGCATATGTGCATATATATTTGTTCTTTACTAACAATTTTTTGGTATTGTTTGATTTTATATACAAATTTAAATAGTTTAAAAGAAAAAAAAGTGAAAAATATTACATTATATTAAAAATAATAACAAAATTTCTATTAAAAATTTTTTATTAGTTAGGATAAAAAATTGGAAATTATTTGGACATAGTACATTAATGTCCAAATATAATGTAATTGCATTGTATATAATAATATTTTCTTTAACAAATTTAAGGTAAGTGAAGATTTTATTATTAACAAAATAATGTTACCAATAAAATAATTAAAATGAAGTATTTAGGAATATAGTATATAGTTTTTTTCAATTTTTTGAGTAAATAACAATTTTCTTTCATTTAATGTAGAAACACTAGATTTTATATACATTTACTTTAACATAAATGAGTGATTTTAAATAGTAAAAATATTTTTTATTTTGCAACATTTAAATAATAAAAAATAATTTTTTATAAAATTTTGAATATAATTAATATATTATTCTATTTTGTAAAGTAATAATTTTATTATATATTTTTAAAGATAAGTATAAATATAAATTTTACAAATATGTTTGTATGAGGCAAAAAGAGGGAAAAGAATTTGAAGCAAATTTTTTTTAAATTTGTGTAAAAAGAAGCACTTGGCCGATCTTATCTTTTCACTTAGTTATTAATTTGTTAAAAAAAGATATGGGGCTAAAATAAAATTAAAATCTAATTTAAAAAGATTTTTAAAGAAATAATTAACTTACAAACTTATTTGATTAGTTTGTTAGTTAAAGTATTGATATCGGTGATTATAATCTATTTATAAAAAAATAATCCCTATGTTTTACCCCATTCATCACTGCTGAATTGATTTCATAAAGAGTAGAAAAGTAGTTTAATTTGTTAATTTTTAGTAAATTTTTTAAAATTATTCTTTAATTTAAAATTAAAATTTAATCTACTCTTATTTTTCTCTATTTAAAATTTGTGATCAAATTTAAATTTATACATAAGTCTCTTTCATTTTATGCTCAAATTTTAACCTAGTTAAAATGGAGAGAGAAAGATATAATAAATTTATTGAGATATTATAAAATAAAATTATAAAATAATGAAGTATTTATTAATAAAAAGGATAAAATTAAAAAAATATATTTAATATTTAATTAAAATTTTAAAATAATAGATAAAAAGGGATAAAAATTTTAAGAGATATGTGCTAGATAGCAAAGGAAGGAAGGAATATTATTTTTACTTTCTTATTGATGTTTAAAAAAAAATTAAACTCTAGTTCAATTTTGATGCAAAATTAATTTATTATTAGTATAAAATATTTTATATTATTAATAAATGGGGAGAAAATATATCATTAAAAATAATAGTAATTAAAAATTTATAACAATAATAAAAGGATTTTAATTTTTTATAGCAATATTATATACATAAAAAATAAGATTCCAAATTAGATCCTTAATATAAATTAAGGACTATTATTAAATAGAAAATGGTAGAATAAATTTATAAAATTCAATTTAATGAATATAAAAAATTTAAAATTTAATTTTGAATTTTGTATTCAGTATACATAGTAATTTTTTATTGAATAATAACATATGAATAAATGATAATGTGAAGTTAATTTACATTGATAGTTATTAAATTTAAATTATTAATAGAATATATAAAATCAGAATAAATTTAATTTTTTGAAAATATGTAAATGAAGAAGCAAGAATAAAAATGTAAAAATAATTTTGCAACGAGTAAAAATAACAGTGTTACGATGAAAAGATTCAATAGTGCTTTTTGAATTTTTAATTCCTTCAAATTTTACATTGAGAAAATACGGTCATTTTATTTAAGCTACGTTGAGGTTACGTTAATCTTTTTTCTAACTTCAAATTTTACACAAATAACTTCTCAACTTCGAAAAATGTTATACTTTTGTTAATAATTTATGATTATGATTAATTTCGTTTCATCTGAAAATAATCAAATGTCATTTTTAGCACCAAATACCAACTTTTACCAACTTTAACCCTATATTTAATATATATAAGTTGCTTTCTTTTTTTTATTGACACCAAATAGGATAAGTGCTTAAAAAATTAAAATATTATCATTTTTTAATAAAAATTATTCATAAAATATAAATTATATTCACTTGCCAAATAATAAAGTTCATTTATAATTTATATCTATATATATATATTTTACCAAATCAGCACGTCATTGCAAGTTATTTTCCATGTTTTATATGTAACATTCATCTAAACAATTTCTACTTGCTTACAAGGGTAAATATCGGTTTTGAGGGGAACTAAGAATTTTGGAAAAGAGATGAAGGTGTCGGCATTCTTATTTGTATGCGTGCAAATATCAAGTTTGACAAGATGGGTGAAGGTAATATTTCAATTTTTATTTACAAAGATGATAATTATTATATTTTTAAAATTTTATAATTAATATTATTAATTTTTTAATTTTAATTTTATTATAATTATTTTTTATTTATTTATAATATTAAAATAAATAAAAAATATTAAAAAAAATTATTAAATTTTAATTTAATAATATTAAATATAAACTTGTTTTTTGAATATATTTTATCTTTTCATAATTTATGTAGTGTTACAAGTAGAAAGACAAATAAAAAATTAAAGTAAAAGTAAAAATAAAAATTAATAATATTAATTATCAAATTTGAAAGATATAATAATTATAATATTTATAAATGAGAGATTAATTATTGTGTTTATTTTTAAAAAGATTTATAAAAAAAGAAAATTAAAAAAAATACTCCATAACTTTAAAAAAAAATTTTTCACAATAATAACAGATTCCTTATAGTTGGATATTTTCCCATATGCGACTTGCTTCTATTTTGCATTTCTTCTTAAGAATTCTCAATTGCAATTAAAATCACCATTTACGCTCATAAGACACGTAGAAATGGTATAGTAGTGTTTCGCCCTTCTACAATGCAGAGGATGGATAGCAACATATAAGTACATCATACACTTGTATTAGAGTAAAATTGTGAAAAATAGCATTTGACCATTCTTTAATATATATATATATATATATATATATATACACCAGTCCATTCTTAAGAAAATACGGAATATAAATTCTCTTTTATAAGTTTGCATATTAATTGAACTTTTTTTATTTTGGTCTTACAAAGGGTTAGGGTATTTGATAGGGCTTATAAGTCAAGAGGAGGGTAAATTGACTTTTAAACAAAATATATAAATAATATTTATTATTAAAATAACAAGACTGTGAAGTTTGATTAAGAGATTCTTGAAAAAGTTGTGAATATATAGTTTTAAAAATATGAAATATTTTAGTAATAATTGAAAGTATTTTATCAAAGGTTTTTCAAAGAATGTTTCTTTAATAAATGCAATGAAGAACATTAGCTTCTTTTTCTATTAAGTAATGCAAAATTTTCAAAATATGATGATGGTAAAAGAATAGAAATGAAACAAGAGATAAGTAAAGGAGAAAAGAAATAACACCAAGAATTTTTATAGAGGTTTGATTGTTCAAAAGGAATGTTTTTTGGGTTTACTCCTTTTTTCTTAAGCTACCAAGTTTCACTTAAGGTATCTACTAACTTTTTATTAACTCACAACATCTAACTTTGCAAGATACTCCTAATTTTCACTATGATTTTCACAATACCTAACTTGATAAGATACTCTAATCTCCATTAGGATTTCACAAACACTTAACTTTACAAGATATATTGATCTCCACTAGGATTTCATAAACACTTAACTTTACAAGATATATTAATCGCCACTAAGATTTCACCATCATCTAACTTTATAAGATTATCCAAAGCTCCACTAGGGTTTTCTTAAAGAATACAAGAAGAAATTTGCTCACAATCTCTCAAAGAGATTTTACAAGATTTCACTCACTGATACTCTTTTCAATAGATATGCAAGTCTTAGCTTTAGAGTGAGTAGAAGATGAGAACTAAAATTTTTAAGAAGAAGGCTAAAGGAAATTTATAAGTTGTAGTGCAAGGCTTCAATATTTTCTCGTATCTTATCTTCATATGCAAATGACCTATCTATAGATAAAAATTAATTTGGGCTTCAAGTTGTCTTTTTGCTCCAAGTAATTTGAAATTTGAAAAATGACTCCATAGATGTTGGTTTACCTTAAAAGCTTACTAGGATATCATACAATTTGAAAATATCATATAGGTATTGTATATGTCAGAAATAAAATCATTTTTCACCTTTTTTCTATTTTTGGCATAGGATAGTAAGTACACTATTATTTTGCCCAAATTGTATTTTTTTTCTAGAAGATTGATCCAGTTATCTTATATTGTGTATGTACTATTCATAACTATTTATCTAGTGTAAAATGTTGTCAAGATAGCCTACACAATTTAATATTAATTTTAGCACATATTAGGCCATTAAAAAATTTAAAATTCCTTCTCATTTTGATTTTTCCACTCATAACAAATCAAAGGCTCAAAATAACTAATAAATATTGACCATTAGATTCTTGTCATCTTTCCTTTGGAAAAAAATATTATATTATAACCAATAAAAATTTCACTTGATGAACAAGTTTGACATTTTCAAAAATAGAAATAAATGAAAAATCATAAAATATTTTTTTACATGAGAAAATATAATTGAGCTTTTGAAAGTATGATGACCCAAAATCCATAAAGTATTTAAAGGGCATGATAATTATATTCTATTTATTTTTGAACCTAAATAAGTTAGATAATAATAACAATAGAAATTTATAAGCCTAAGTTCCAACTTATACAAATATTAATAAATCCAATTTATTTCTTCAATATTGAGGTAGGGGGAGTTCAATACAGGGAGAAAGGGAGGGAGGGGAGGGCAAGTTGGGATAGGAGTTGGACTCCTCTTTCTTATATTGCATACTTTTGAGGGTACAAAAATGTGTTATTCATGCTAGCTCTCAATGGCATATTAATTGAACCTGAAAAATGATAAAAACCCCATTGTGAGAGAGAGAAAGAAAGGAGGAGGAGGAGGAGAAAATTTTTTCTTTGAAATTATAAATTTCAATAAAAAATAATAAAATTTAGAATAAAGATTATATCTTTTTTTAAATGATAGAAAAATAATGATAAAAAAGAGAATATGAATTCGATAATTTAGCACAATAATTGCATTCTACCCAATGATAAATAGGACAACTAGTTAACCTCAAATAATTCCTTGCTTAATCCAGCTTGATATGATTATACAGAGAAATATTTATGTAGCTATTGTCTATCACATTATCTTTAGATATTATTTCTTCTCTTTTTTTTTATTATCTATCGTAGTTAATCAATTTTATAGATATTAAAATATAATTTAATTTTTTATTCTTAATATATTTTTCAAAACTACCCTTTAATTATTTATTATGTGCAAAGTCTAAGATAATTAAAAGTAGAGAGAAAAGTATGATACAATAAATAAGATAAAATACAATTTACCCTTTTGAACTATGGTGTATATGGAAGAAAAAAAACCTCCTAAATTCAAACTAAGTGCAATTTAATGCTTAAACTATGATTAGCATGATATTAATTTCCCTAACTTTGAGTTATGATCCCAATTAATAAGAGTAATATCTTAATCTTCTCTTCCATTCTTTTCACTAATATTTTTTCTATTTTCTATCTTTAAGACATCATGGCCAAAAAAATTTTTTTTTTCTTCTTCAACTAATTCACAATCTTTCTTTTTAATGTAAAATTTTAAAACCTCCATTTTCAATTTATTTCTTTTCTTTTGTTTTACCCTAAAATTTTGGGTGTTTAACCAATTATATTTCAAGGCAATTATTCTTATATTTTGTTATATAATAATTTTGTGGATTGAAATAATTTGAATAATTGTATTATGGACTAATCACATTTCAAATCAATTATTCTTATATTTTTATATAGTAATTTTGTGGAATGGAAAGATTTGTATTAGCATAAAAGGAATAAATTGTTGTCTAAACAAGTACATATTTTTCATTATATATGTAGTAGGTATTATTTAGAAAGGATACTTGACTATATTTAAATCTCATCAAAATAATTGGTATAGAATTTAATAAAGAATTCAAAAAATACATGGTAAAATTGAATCCAAAAATTAATTGTTGCATATAAGAAAATAATTAAGTAAGATACAAATTAAAGAGTCAACAAATAAATTATGTTCTAAATCATATGCCACTACCTTAAACTAAACTATATAGCAAGCATAATATCACTATATTAAATATTCAATTCTTAAAAAAAAGTTCAATGCTAGAAGAGGCCATAATTGTGGTAAATTGTAACATTAGAAAATTCTCTTCCATAATAACTTGACATTTTACAACAAAAAAGTTAATTAAAAATAGAGATATTGGAATTTTATGGTAAAATAAAAGAAAAGAAACAAATTAAAAATGGAAATCTTAGAATTTTATAGTGAGAAAAAGGAAAAGGGATTGTTAAGTAGTAGAAGAAGAGACAAGAGATTTTTTGGTCTAAGATAATGATACTTTGGAGAGAATAAAAAAATTTTGGTGAAAGAAAAAGAAGAAAGGATTAGGGTGTTGTTCTTATCAATTTGGATCACAATTTAATGTTATGAGATTAATTGTATATTAAACATTAAATTGTCCTTAGTTTAAAATTAGGGGATTTCTTGCACATACCCATAGTTTAGAAGGATAAATTATATTTTACTCTAATAAATATATTGAGATATTCTAAGATGGATAATGAAGTATTTATTAATAAAATAGAAAGATGAAATTAAAAAAAGTATATTTAATGCTTTATTAAAATTCTAAAGTGATAGAAAAAAAGTAATAATTTTTTTTTCAAAATACTAGAAATAAAAAGAAATAAAAGGAGTACTACTCAAATATTGATAATTACTAATGCATGAGTCCATTTTATTCAGTAATCAATTATGAATTGACTTGACTTTCTCTCCTATCTTAATTAGTAATAAATAAATTTAATTTATTATTTATATTTAATTAATTATTAGACAAAATGGATCCACGCATTGTTAATTGATAGGATTTGAATTGTAATGTTTAAGAATGATTTAATAAATAGTACCTGCTTAAGTATTTCTCAATTATATATATTAATTTTTATTAATATAATATATATTAAAATTAATTATTTTTAAAATAAAAATATTTAATTTAGTATAACTAAATGTTTTATTATGTAAAAAATTAATTATTATTTATTATAATAAAGAAAACAAAATTAATTGAAGTTTCAGACTGATATTAGGTCTAATATATTTTAATTGAATCAGATTGGGTTAATTTTGTCTTTTCCAATATATATATATATATATATATATATATATATATATATATATATATATATATACACACACACAGTGGGTTTGGCTAGGTTGATACCAATACATTTCATACAACTACACAGAAAAAGACTGGCCTCAAAATTTAAAGGATAAGTTTTTTTTATATATTAAATTTTTTATATACTGAAAATTTAATAATTTATATTAAATTTTATATTTTTTAATAAAATGAATCTAATAATTATAATTCATAAATAAAATTAATTCATATATGCATTTGTTCCAAACATGATAAAGTCGACAAAATTAGAAGTATGCCCCATATACTATATAGTCGCCTCCATGTCTAGAAAAGATAGATCACGATTTATCATGGAAAGTTCAGAAAATGATACAAGATGGAGTATTCTTCAAAATTTTAAAGGAGATTCGTGAAGATTGTTAAACTAGCTAGGATGGATTGACTAATTTAAAAACATTTCGGAGGTGGATAATGTATTTTTTTTTATATATATTTTAACTTATTACAAACAAAATCGGCTAGATTAAATTCAAAGTTATTCATGAATTGATAATTAGTTATTTTACAGGGGTGAAGGAAGTGGATTGGCAGGAGTTACATTTTCTCCAAAAAATTTGAAATATTCATAATTTGTATAATTTTTTAATATTTATTAAAAATTTAAAAATTACATATATTTAAATAAAAAGTTATTTAGAAATTGTGACTTTGCCAGTGGATAATGTAAAACGAAGTTCTCCCATGTCAAGTGATGGCTGGTTTTCTGAGTTATTCTGTTCTTGAATGGATAATATACAGAACTAGCTCAGATCTACATAGCTGACAAAATTACAACAAGACAATTTTGTGTGGTATTGAAACTAAAATTTCGTTTTTATGTGTAACGATATTTACAGAAAATCGTGAAAATTCTGTCTGTGTCTTTAACATAACCACAAAAAAAAAAAATCCAAATTCATAATAAAACTTCCTTTGTGCGTATAATAATGATAAAGTATGGGGATGACAAGATGAAAAAAATTATATTATTAATTTAATTATAATGAAATAATAAAGAATATTATCATTAATTTATTATTTTTATTAATTTTTTAATTTAATAAATATATTTATTATAAAAATAGGAGAAAATAAATAAAATTAATTTAAATATTTTTAATTAATATTTTTTAATTTTTATTATTTTATTAAATTATAACTATCCCCAATATAATTATATTCTAAAATCGCCAGCTCACCTCAATTGAAATCTTGGATTATAGGTATTTCATTTTGAACTTAATTGAAACCGCAATCTTATATGTAAAGAAAATAAGAATTTAAAATTAAAATTTAAATATAAATTAAGCATTATTAATAAATGCAGAATGGATAGGATAAAAGAATAAAGATTAATCTAATAAATTTAAAAGATTTGAAATTTAATTTCAAATTTTATTTTTTTAAGTACACTATTTTTTGTCATTGAAGTTACCTCTCCAATCCCCGAAAATTATGACCTTCTAAGAGTTACAATTTAAAGTATTTTTATTATTCTCACTTCTTCCTTCACTCTTACATTTTTTTTATAAAGAATATTATGTCTTATTGTGAATCTATATCTACATCTTTCGTTAAAAAAAAGATTTACTATTTTTCAAATTCATTTTAAACATGAATTTAAATTTATTGCAAGATGAATATTTGGTAATAAAAAAAAAATGCCCTCCCCGGTAAGTGATGGCAGGAGCTCTTGGTTTTGGAGTCCATAAATTGTTTCGCGCTTGCCTTTTTTCCAGGAACATTTGAAAGTAACTGTCTTCATTTCGTGTGGGGTGTACTTGCCGTTTTCGTTACGCATTCCTAATATATATATATTTGGCAGATTGCCAAAGGTCAAAAGATTGTATCATTATCATTGTCATTATCATATAATAACTCGAGCCAGCCGGCAAATGATGTGAATTATTGGGATAAGATAAGATTGTTTGGACCGGAGTTTCTGGCAGAAGGGGAAAAAAAATCAATATTGCCGATAATGGATTCGAGATTTTTAGGATTAAGATTTTTTTAAAATGTAAGATATATTTTAAAAGATAAAATAAAATATTATAAATTTTATGAAAAAAAGTTAAAAATGAATAATTGTAAATTTAAAAATTATTTTTAATTATTTAATTTTATATTTTTTAATTTTTATTAAAAATTATGATATTTTATTTTGTTTTTGAAATATATATTATATTTTGAAGGAGCTGAATACTCCCAAACGGAACTCCATTTTTCATTTTTCCAACAAAATTACAAAATTGATATATATCTTAGATTTTACAACAAGAAGGCCGATTACGTAAAAATTCTTAATAATAATAATAATAATAATAATAATAATAATAATAATAATAATAATAATAATTTAAAGAAGTTAAATAAAAGTTTTGTGGTTGGTACCACCAATCGCACAAGTCAGAGATGCTATGAAATAATTCAAGAGAATATATAAAGATGGTTGAGATTCGGGACAAGGACGGGATTCCCACTGTTCCAGAATGCCCAACTGGTCATTTGGACTTATTACAACTGCTCTTACATCTCTTGATTAAAATCGAATTTTGCATCTAGGGAGGTGTAAGTTTTTTTCAATTTCAATTTTATATAATTTCCATTTTTAATTTGATAATTACTCCTATACAAGTTACATTTTGTGTCCATATAAACATTAGAGAGCATGCATCAATTCAAACTCTACGTTTTTACTTTACATATTAATACATCTTCTCTTATGCAAGTTATATTTAGTGTGTCGGCAAGCATCAAAGAGCATCAATTCAAACTCTCGGTTTCTCTTGAGGAGTTAAATAGGAAACAAATTGAGTTTATTAAAATATGAAGCATTTTAATTTATAAGTTGGAACTTGGATTTATTAATTTTATTATTTATCCCATTTATTTGATTACAAAATTAATAGATCACAAAATTTCAAACCCATTAAATATTTTAATAGTCCTTGAGGCATCACACTTTCATATTTCAAAACCCAATTTGTTTTCATAAAGTATATTTTTCATGTGACAAAATTACTTTAAAATTTCTTATATGTTTTATTTTAAAAAAGTCAAACTTTTTTTTTTCTACAAGGGGTAAGGATTGGGATAACAAGGGAAGGGATGAGGGAGGAGGGAATTGAACTCTACTCCTTTATATCACAAGACTTTGTGGGCATAAGAGTGTGCTATCTGGACCAACTCTTAGTGGCTTAAAAATGTCAAACTTGCTCTCTAAGGAATTGTTTTATTAGTTATATTTTAATATTTATTTTTTAAAGAAAAATTGACTAAATCCAATGATTAATATTTAGTGGTCATTATGAGTTTTTAATTGTTAAAGAGTGGAAAAATCAAAATGAGAAAAGTTTTAAATTCAAATTTATTCAATACATGCCAATATTAATAAAAAATAATATATAAAGTTGAGATACCCATTCTATAATTAGATAAACAGTTCATACAATATACATGCAGTATAAACTAACTAGACTAAAAGAAAATTTACTTTTAACAAAATAGCAACTCTATTATTTTCTTAGGTGAAAATCATAATTAGGTGAAAAAGTGGTTGTATCTTATCTTTTATGATACATACAATGTACATTCAGTACATGGGACATTAAGAAAGCTTCTTATTTATGGTAAGATTGAAACTCACCATAACTATTTTCATTATTTTATTTTTGGCAATTTATATAAAATATTTACAAAATTAATAGGCATCAATATTTATAAGTAAAAATGAAATGCCATATGATTAGAGGATATAAGTAAGATATTTTATGTGATTAAAAAGAAAAAATTAAATATGATATTTAATATTATTATGAAGAAAGAATATTTATTAAAAAATGGATGGATTATAATAAAATTATAAAAAATAACATTTAAATAATTTTTTAATATAATAAAAGTAAGCTGTAAAAGTGAAAAAAAAAGGAGTAATGAATGAAAAATTGATAAAGTGAGAAGCTTTTAGATGCTCACACCTAAAAGAAAAGTAAAATCTTGCTTTAATAATGAAATAATTGATATGTAAATAATATGAGTAGATAAAAAAATGAAATAAAATTAATGAGAAGAAGACCAGTAACATGTGGATTATAAAGAAATACAAAAATAAAAAGATTAAGGATAAAAAATTTTAAAATAAAAAAAATTAGGGGAAGATTGCAGATGCGTCACTAATGAATCAGATTGGGTGAAGGAGGGGAAAAGAAATGGAAAACAGTGAAGTGAGTTTAGACGGAGAAGAAAGTAAAAATAATGTTTGAAGTTGAAATTTCTACAATGGCAGAAATGCAATGCTTACACGTATTACTGTTAGTGGCATGACTCTTTAGTGAAAGCATGAAGTGTGATGGTAGTGACCACATTCCACCAATGTCTCTCATATGCTACCACTCAATACCAGGCTGGTTTGGCCCTTAAACTGCCTAGTTCCTAAACAATCGCCACCACTTTCGGAGAGATATTTCGACTGACTTGTAAAATCTCAATTTTGAGTTCGACAAAGTTGGAGTCGTTTGGTTCGGCATAGTACGTGGAGTCTTTTTTTTAAAGGAAAATCAGAAAAAAAAGAGTTGTTTTATTAATTAATATTTAATAAATTGGAAAATATAGAACTGCTCAAAAAATTTTATTTTTTTGAAGTATGTGAAGTTGTTTATCGATCACATCTTAAGTAAGTTTTATTTTATATATTTTTATGAATATAAAAATAAAATTATTTTTATTAAATTTAATTAATAATAATTAAAATTTATTAATTTATATTATAACAGTAAATAGTTATTTTGTTAATAAGAAAATAAATTGGATTTATTTAATTATAAAGTATTTTAATTTGCAAGTTGGAACTTGGGCTTATTAATTTTTATTATATATCCAACTTATTTGATTTCAAAATTAATAAATTATAATTTTCAAATCCATCAAATACTTAATGAATTTTGGGCCATCACATTTTTTATATTTTGAAAGTCCAATTTATTTCATAAAACTATATTTTTCTATGTGACAAAAGTATTTCAGAATTTCTTATTTATCTTTATTTTGAAAATACCAAACTTGCTTTCCAAGAAATTATCCTATTAGCTATAATTTAATATTTATTTTTCAAAGAAAAGATAATTAAATTATAGTGATTGATATTTATTACTCATTATGAGTATTTAATTGTTCAAGAGTGGGAAAAATAAGATAAAAGGCAATTTTAAATTGTACAACATATGCTAAAATTAATTAAAAAAATTATATATGTTATTGTGACACTTTTTTTTATAGTTGAATGAATAGTTTCAAATGGTATTTATATAATAAGCTAGCTGGAGTGAATTTATAGAAGAAAATTTACTTTTAGTGAAATAACAATGTGATAGTAATGTGGTTACTATTTCAGGTGAAAATAAAAAAAAGTAAAAAAATGGTTGAATTTTGACATATACAGTATATGCATGATATTTTTAGTATATATGATATTTTAGAAAGTTTCTTGGGTAAGCTAATCTTTTATGGAGTCATTTTTTTTTTCAAATTTCAAATCTTGGAATCTAAAAGTATCTTGAAACCAAAATTTTAAAATTCAAATTTGGAATCTAAAATTAACTTGGAGCTTAAGACAATTTGGAGTCAAAGAAAAGATAAGTCGAAGGAAAAGTTGTTTCATTATTTTTTTGATCTATAAATAGGTTACATGTCTTTATAAATGAGTAGAACAAGCAATTATATTCTAACTTGCAAATCCTCTCTAACTCTCATCTAGATAAATTGAAACTCCCTTTTTTTTTTCTCACTTTAGAACCAAAACTTGCATATCCATTGTAAAAGTATTATTGAGTGAAAGCTTGTAAAATCTCTTTAAGAGATTATGAGAAAAAGCCTTCTTGTGTTTTGTTGAAATCCTAGTGAAGATTATGAAAATTTTATAAAATTAAGTGGTGATTGAAATTCTAATGAACATTGTGAGAATCTTATAAAGTTAGGTAATAATTAAAATCTTAATGGAGATTAGTAAATTTTATAGAGTTAGGTGGTGATAAAATCTTAATAAAGATTGTAAGAATTTTTGTAAAGTTAGATGATTGTGAAAATTTTAATATAAATTGGAAGAATCTTATAAAGTTAGGTGCTGTCACTTAGTTAAAAGTTAGTAGATACTTTGAGTGATATTTGATAGCTCTAGAAGAGAGGAATCAATTCAAAAAGCTTTTTATTTTTTTTGGATAATCAAACCTCTATAAAAATTTTTAGTGCTCTTTTTCTATTCTTTTACTTATCTTTTGTTTCAAAATATTATTTCATTAAAAAGGAAGGCTCATGGTTTTTAATCATTTTGATCAAAGAAAATATTTTTGAAAATCTCAATGAAAATACTTTAAATCATTATTAAAATATTTCATACATATTCATTAAAATTTCAAAATTTTTTTTATTATACTTCATGATTTTTACTAAATTAATATCATAATTTTTATTTACTAATTTTTTGTAAAAGCTGATTTACCCCATCTTGACCTTTAAGTTCTTTCAATTAATATATTAAATAAGACATTAGAAATTACTTCTTGAGAAGTATCAGTTTCTTGATATTAACTTTTTAAACTTTGAACACTTATTAGAATATTTACATAGGAAATTAATTTCTAAGAAATTTAATTTTTCTCAAGAACTTTCTTATCATATGAACTAAATAATTCATTTATCTTTAGCCAAAATATTATTCAAGCTTGATTTGATTTTAGCCAAAATATTTTGGGGTAGTAACATATAAAAAAATTAATAAAATAAGATTATTTCCCTTAAGTTTATAGTTTATCTTAACATTTTTTTCACCATTATTATTTATCATATTATGTTATTAACTTTTTATTTCTTCCCATAACATTCCTAAAATCATTGATAAAGTTGATATTTGAATACAAATGTCAATGGAAAGGGTGTAGTTAAGAAATTAAAATTTATATATTTTTCTCCATTCCAAAATATTTTATCTTTTCCCATCTTCATGTTTATATAGGTAGAGTTTTTAATTCTCATTTTCTTCCTTCTTTCCTGTCAAATATTTGGATCCCTGTACCAATTCATATTTCTCCATTTTATTTAAATAACATATGTTTATTTATGTCTTATTATAATTTTTAATAAAAATTAAAGATATCTAATTAATTTTTTCCTATTTATCTAACTATAATTTATTATTTTTAAAAAAATAATAATTCTTAAAAATTCTAATAATATTAATACAATAAAAATAACATAAAATCTTTTGTTAATATTTATCTTTAAAATTTTTATATTTAAATTAATTAAGTATATATATAGTTTTAATTTTTCTTTTTATTATATGTCAAATTTATATATAAATACATATTATTATATATTATTTAACTATATATTATATAATATACGTTTGAAGAGACTTGGATAGTATAATTTTCGTATCCAATGAAATTTTTATAAAAATTTCTTTACTCATATTCATTTTGAAGGCACCGTACCTACATCTAAATAAATAAAAACTAACGATATTCACTGAATATGAGCTAAATTATCATTCCTGTGCTTACGACAAACGCCATAAATCTTGGGTTTCAGTATTTAAAACTGGTACTCTTTCTCAATTCAAGGATTATATCAATATGCAGTTTGGAATTAGAAATTTTCTTTCGAAGGAGCCGAGTATCAAAACTTTTATAAAATATATATAGATTTTATATTTTGAGGGGACAAATCTAAAAATTAAAATTATTATATAAAATGAAAATATAAAATTTTTTGGGGAGACAGACCACTGCTAAACCCATTAGCTCCACTGGGAATGAGGGTAGGCTTCCTTAAATGGTACGACTACACAATGTGTGGATGAAAAATCTTCGGTTGATCCTTGTTAATGGCGTTCGAATTAATACTAGGTATCCTCTGATTGGTCACCGTCCAACAAGAAGAAGGATATTTATAGTTCAAATAAAATTTTCAATATAATTTTTTTTTAAAAAATCGAAATTATCTTTGCAACATTGAAATAGTTGGATATTACTCTTTCTAACTTAAAAAATTTAAATTTATTTCTTTAAATTTTATAAAATTTGAAATCAAGAGTGTTGGATCATGGGTTCGGGTCGCCCAAAATGGGTCCATAACCTGATCCATACCTGACCCAATAAACGCTTATAAATAGGCAGATGAAGAAAATAAATGGGTTGATCAAAAATTTTTTCCTCATAACTTCTTAGAAATTCTCTCTCTCTTCTCTCTGCACACAAAAGGAAGATTTAGCCTGTGAATAAGTTATTTTTTCAAAGTGATTGACAATTTGACCAATAAAAATAAATACAAGATTCTGAATATTTTCGCTGTATACTTTTGATATTTAGTATGTATGAATCTGAATTTCATATTTTATATATTCCTACATTGGTATCGGAGCCATGATTGTTTGTTTTTCTGGTTTCTACTAAATCTACTCATATATATATATATATAGGTATGTATGTATGTATATATGCATGTCCTTAATGTTTGATGAAATAATGATTTTTTCTAAATTCTATTCTTACTACCATTGCCCATTTTGATATGGTACTTATTTGAAGTAATATGGTGTGAATTTCCTATTATGATATTTTGAGCCTAAATAGAATCTTTGGCTACAAGTGTGCCATAGTTTCTGAAAGATTGTTTGTTTTTGGAAAATTATATATTGGTTCTATGAAGTAGGTATGATGTTCCTCTTCCAAGAGCAGTTTAAAATATATATATTTGGATATTGTTTCTCGTCGTAAACAATGATAGAATTAGGAAAGCCAAATGCTTTCTATTTCTGGGAATTTGATATGCGATATGATTTCATAAAATAATAGTCAAACGTAATTGACTTAAATGAACAAATAGAATTTGGTTTAAATATGATTTTATGGAAATCAGTGCCTTTACTTTTATGTTTTTTCCTTACATATTTTTTTCTTTTCTCGTATATATGGTACTGAGAATTTGGAATCACGTGATTCTATTCTTTTGTTCATCACGTTATGCTTTTTTATAACACATGGAAGCCACAGTTGTTATGTCGGATAATTTAATATTCCGATCAACTTAGTTTGTTTTGATTAAATTCATTGTGTAAATTCATCGCTATTGGGATATGAAAAATGCCACATTAGTATGAGAAAAATTCAATTTTTTTATTTAAAAAAACTAAAAAAAGGACAATTTAAAATCAACAAAATTGTTAAAAAAAATAAGATGGCAGTTTATAATTTTTTTTGAAAAGGTAGTTAGTTAAAAAAAAATTGTATGGCAGTTTCAATTTTTTTTTGAAAGGGATGTTATTTAAAAAAATTGTAAACAAAAACAGTTAGAAAGGGAACCATCAAACGTGGGAATTGAACCCTTGCCAGACAAATTAGTGACACTAGTGCCTTAAGCCACTCGGCCAAGCTTTCATTCTTGTAGTATTGTACTCAACAAACTTTGATATGCTATATTAGGATAATAAAAATGAAATTTTTTTTTCTCACATACGAGATTCGAACCCCAAATGCTTAGGTAACAAAGCTATCGTCAAACCACTTGAACCGAAGTTTGCTTGATGTTGTAGTTCCCCAATAACATTACTATACCATTCTGGCCCATAGCAGAATTTTTTTTATCTCTCACAGTCCATTTTTTTAATTATTGTGAGAATTTTTTTATATATTATTTGCATGATGTACAGAATTAATTTTTTTATTATGGATTTTTTTAAAAAAAAGCATAATTTTTTTATACAAGTTATTACTTGAAAGATCTAATTGAGTTCTTTATTTTTGTATATGTTACAGAAAAATGGTGAGACTTATATGTATACCAAGAGTCATACAGACTCCAACATAAAGAGAAGAAGTCAATAGGTTGACTGACGAACTCAATAATCTCCAAGCTGATCTAAAAGTTTATAAAGATAATTTTGTACATCTTATAAATTATATTATTAAGTTTCATGAAAAAAATTCAAAACTTGAAATGGGCTGGTGCTTTAAAGATGAACTGAAATTCGAAGAAATTAAAGCCTTTATGAAAAGCCTTAGCCATTGATTTCTAACAGAAAATATTAGAGTTCCTTTTAGAAAGAACAAAGGGATACAAATAATATAATAATATTATCCATAAATTTGTATTAGACTATTTAGAGTGCAAAAATCATAGAAATAACTTGAACTTTTACAAGGCCTGTCAAATAGATAGGAAATTTAATACTGAAGTTAAGTTTCCTTAAGAGCTATATGATAGGTTTATTAGCTTTTTTCCACAAAGAATCAAACATTTGAAAACATAGTAAGATTTAGGTAAATGTTTGATATATGATATTTTATATAATTTCTTTTATGTATTGTATTGTTGAAATATGTTTCAATTTATGTAATTTTCATCATTATTAATATTGAAATTGCATATCTATCAGTTCTTTTATTTGATGTACTTTGTTTAATTAATTATTTTAGCATTAGCCTCACATTAGGAATTTAGATGATGATTGAAAATATAGTGACCTTTTGACTCTAAACCCTAATGTAAACTAGTTTTAACATAATTAATTAGAGCCAAAGTAGATATATATGTATGGCTAGACATCAATTATGTGCAATTTTATCCACATATAGAACTTAGTGTTTCAACAAACACAATGGCTACTGCTTCCAAAAATATTGTCGCAGAACTTAATAAGGGTGAGAAATTGAATGGTGACAATTATGAAATTTAGAGTATGAAAATTCAATATGTGCTAGAAGAGCAAGAGGCTCTAGAAACACTCAATATTGTTATAAATGAGCTTGAGGCAGGAAATACGACCCAGCATAAGCGGGATCGAGAGGCTTATGAAGCTTGGAAAAGGAAGAATTCTCTCGCTCGCATTACATTGCTGAGTAACATGGATAATGACATCATGCGAGAATTTAGGAATTATTACTTGGCTAAGGACATGTGGTCTTTTTTGAAAAACAAGTTTGGTGGAACATCTGTGACGAAACTAAGATCTTTTACAATCAAATTTGACACTTACAAAAAGAAAACTGAACATTTAATGAAAAAATATTTTCGAGAAATGTCAAATATGATTTGTGAATTAAAGGATGCAGGTCATGTGTTGACCGACGAGCAACAAGTCCAAGCTATAATTCGTTCCTTACCTTATTCTTAGGAGCATATGAAGATGCACTTAACCCACAATGAAAACATCCAAACAATGGATGATGTTGTGTGCCACCTTGAACTAGAAGAAGAAAGGTTTGAAGCTACTAAGCTTAATACAAATGTGTATATGGCTTTATCAAGCTCAGGAAAAGTTCCTGGGCGAAAGCGTAAATATAAGGGTGGGTCTCAGAAGAAAAGAAAAAAGATGACTTATTTCAGCAAGAAATCAACAAATAACCAACATGGAAAAGGAAAATGTCCTTTCAAGAAGAACATGGCTAAAGTCAAATGCTTTAATTGCAATAAGAAAGGGCATTTTGCTCGTGACTGCCCTGAACCTAAAAAGGTATTAAACTATACTCAAGTTAGTAAACTTTGTGTAGCTAGTTTTGTTTTTCTAATAGATTTTCATCCTTTGTGGATTGTACACTCAGGGGCAACAGATCATGTAGCGAAGGATCGAGACACCTTCGTGGAATTTCGGCGAATACCACATGGAGTAAAATGGATTTATGTGGGAAACAATGCACGAGTTACAGTTCAAGGAATTGGCACATGCAAGTTTGTTTTGCGAGGTAGCCGAACTCTACTTTTACATGACATTTTTTATGCACCTCAAATTTATCAAAATTTAATATCTACGTTAGTTTTGTTAACACTTGATTTTAATTTGTATCTTGCTGATGACAATATTAAATTATCTTTAGGAATAACTCATTATGGTTCTGATTTTATTAGAAATGGTTTTATTATCATGGATACTGATTATTATGAATGTAATTTTAGTTATTCCATGTTTACATTATTGAATAATTCTGAAATTGATGCGAATGTTTAGCATGCTCGACTTGGCCATATTAGTCAACATCATATGGATAGGCTAGCTAAAGAAGGATTATTACCTAATTATGATAAAGTAGATCTATCTACTTACGAGCATTGCTTAGCTGGTAAAAGCAGAAAACTATTTAAAAAAGGAACCAGAGTTGACTTTCCTTTGCAATTAATCCATTCTGACATATGTGGTCCAATGAATGTAAGAGCTAGGCATGGAGCTTTCTATTTCATCACATTTATAGATGATTTTACACGATTTGGTACTGTCTATTTGATAACACAAATATGAAGCATTGAGTTGCTTCCAAAGCTATCTGAGCTTAGTTGAAAATTAATTAGATAGAAAAATAAAAGCATTACGAACTGATTGTGGTTGTGAATATTTATCTGATTAGTTTAGACAATTATGTGATGAAAAAGGGATTTAACATCAGTTGACGAATCCACATACTCCTCAACAAAATGGTGTTGTAGAGAGATGAAATCGAATGCTCCTAGAAATGGTTAGATCTATGATGGCACAAGCAAATTTGCCTATCACCTATTAGGTGATGCACTTTTAACGCCATATTTATCCTTAACCGTGTGCCTAGCAAATCAATTCCCATTACACTATATGAATTATGGTCGAAACGAAAACCTGACCTAAGTATTTTATGACCTTAGGGATGTGCAGCCTATGTTTTGGATACCTCAAACCCATATGGCAAATTAGGTCCTCGAGGAAAGAAATGTATCTTTATTAGATACTTCAAACATTCAAAAGGCTATGTGTTCATCAGTGAACATGATAGTGGAAGTTTTACAGAATTTGAATTACGAGATGTCACATTCTTAGAGAATGATTTTCCTAAATAGGGCGACATAAATAAGGACTTCTCCTTATACGAGACTATGGATACAAGTGCCCAAGACTCACTTCCTTCAAGTGGGAGAATTTTAGGAAATATGTTTCCAATCCCGAGTGTGAATGATAGTGATCTTGATCAAAATAGGAGTAATCCAAATGGAAATACTCAAACAATTAATGATCTTAATTCGAGTGGGAGTAATTTGAGAATCCTTGAGAAATATGTTTCTCCAGAACCTCAATTGCGACATAGTGGCAAAAAAGGTATTCCTCATTGTCATTTTGACATTGAAAGTGGTGAAGCCTTTGTAGCCATTACACAAAATGAAGATGAGCTAAGAAATATCATAGAGGCTCTTTCTGACCCTAATAAGGAAGATTGGAGAAAAGCAATGGAAGAAGAGATGGAGTCTATGAGATCAAATTAAGTTTGGAAACTTATTGATCTTCCAAAAACACGTAAGGCCATTGGAAACAAATGAGTTTTTAAAATCAAGCATAAATCTAATGGCACTGTTGAAAAATATAAGGTTAGACTAGTAGCAAAAGGCTACACATAACAGGAAGGAATAGATTATAAAGAAACTTTTTCACCTGTTGTTAGATTCACCTTAATTTGTTTGTTATTGGCTATAGTTGCTAGTATGGACCTTGAATTACATCAAATGGATGTAAAGACTGCATTTCTTAATGGGGATTTGGAAGAAGAAATCTATATGCAACAGCCTGTAGGTTTTATCAAAGAAGGCCAAGAAAATAAAGTTTGTAGACTTTTGAAGTCTATATATGGCTTGAAGTAGTCTTCGAGACAATGGTATATTCACTTTCACAACGTGATTATGTCAAATGATTTTGTCATGATTGACGAAGACCATTGTGTATATATAAAAAGGTCCAAGGATAAGTTTATAATTTTATCATTATACGTTGATGATATACTTATAACTGGAAATAATAAGGAGAATGTCAATAAAATTAAAGGATGATTGTCATCTAATTTTGAAATGAAAGATATGGGTGAAGCTGTATATATTCTTAGAGTTAAGATTTTAAGAAATCATTCAAAGAAATTATTATCTCTGTCCCAAGAGCATTATATCAATAAAATTCTTGAATGATTTCAAATGCAGCATTGTAAACCCATAGACACTCTTATTGCTAAAGGTGAAAGTCTAAGCCAAAGGATGTATCTTAAGACTCAAGAAGAAGAAACATATATGAGAAAAGTTCCTTATG
Organism: Sindora glabra; assembly: GCA_020226215.1. Classification (NCBI taxonomy): domain Eukaryota; kingdom Viridiplantae; phylum Streptophyta; class Magnoliopsida; order Fabales; family Fabaceae; genus Sindora; species Sindora glabra. The sequence goes on along the minus strand of CM035232.1, from coordinate 39,948,400 downwards.
TAAGTGCAGTTAGATGTTTGATGTACGCAATGATGTGTACAAGACCAGATATTTGTTTTACTGTTGGTATGGTAAGCCGATATCAATCCAACCCAGGCCCAGCACATTAGAAAGCAGTTAAAAGGATACTAAGGTATCTAAAAGGTATTGCCGACTACTCATTGTGTTACGAAGGAAATGATCTGCAATTGAAAGGCTACAGTGATGCTGATTGGGGAGGAGACTTAGATGAAAGGAAGTCTACCTCTGGGTACATCTTCTTATTAAATAATGGCGTCATATCTTGGAGTAGTAAGAAACAATCATGCATAGCCTTATCCACAATGGAACTTGAATTTATAGCATTTTCAACAACAGTACAAGAAGTGGTGTGGCTCAAAAGATTCTTAGATCATTTGGGTGTAAATGCTAACATTGTTGATGTAGTTTTAGTAAACTGTGATAACCAAGCAGTAATAGCATACACAAAGGATCCCAAATATCATTGCAAGACTAAGCACATAGACACAAAGTACAACTTTGTGAGAGATATAATTGCACGTAAAGAAGTGAATATGAAATACATTTCTACGCATGAGATGGTAGCAGATCCTATGACTAAGCCTATTCCTCGGGATGTATTTATAAAACATGTGAAATCCTAAGGATTGCGTAGATATTGATACAATTATTGTAATTTCTTTTAACAATGTTCATAGAATATTCATGTTTGAATAATAATTGTGTTTATTATAAGCCTACATATATTGATATAAGAATGTTTCTTAGAATATTCTTTAGTTATTGAAAAGTTTATTTGATAGATAGAAGATTACCTTCTCACATGGGTAATCAACTCTAATCAATTTTTGTAATTGATAAGAGATGAGATAATTTTTAAGCTTCTTATTTAAGTGATAATCAAGAGTCAAGCTTAAAACATGAATGTCACCTTGTTAATGAATAAGATAAGCTTATATATATAAAATTGTAAGTGAATTACTGAATTCACTTCATCTATCTAAATTGCCAGATATGAGTTCTGATAGAAATCAAAAAGAGTAGATTGGTGAACTCAGGTTAGACATTAAGTATGTCTGAACCATTATCTGTATGGTATTAATATATTATGTAAAGACATATTCTCCATAAAAAAAGGAGAGAATACCGTAACACTTGTTTCATACCACGTGTGCAAATTATGACCAATAAAGGTGATTAAAGTCTAGATCTCAGCTTTGATGTGTGAGACCTTTAAGGGAATAAAGTCCTCAGACAGTACCCTCATGACTTTATTCTATTTCTTGAAATTTAAATTTAATGATTGCTATTTTAAAATATTACCAAAGGATTATGAGAGATTCAGTCTAGCGGGACATTATTAGAAAAGTAAATTAAATTAAAATTAAGAGATTTGAGAAAAGAGGAAGATCATTAAACGTATCACATTATGTTTGTATTCACTGGTATACCAGTTATAGAGTGTCTATAATTGTGAATATAATATTTATGACATATGATGTATATGAATGAGATCATTTGAGAAATTCAAATATGATAAAATGATTTAGGGTATTGCATACTTAAACTGTACTCAAGATTTATTGTTTATCGAGAAGTTATATATTCCTAGCAAATGTATAGCAAAGAGCTCTCGAAATATGCTGGTTACACGGCCTATTTTCTTGTATGATTTGTTGTAGAGAATAAGAGATAATGTTCTCTTGTGAAATGCTGAAAGAGTAATGGATCCCATTATGTGCGAGTGGGAGATGTTGGATCATGGGTTCGAATTGCCCAAAATGGGTTCATAACCCAATCCATACCCCGACCTAATAAACGCCTATAAATAGGCAGATGAAGGAAGTAAATGGATTGGTTAGAAATTATTTTCTCATAACTTTTTAGAATTTTTCTTTGTTTTCTCTCTGCACACAAAAAGAATATTTAACTCGTGAACAAATTATTTTTTCAAAGTGATTGACAATTTGATCAGTAAAAACAAATGCAAGATCTTGAATATTTTTGCAGTGTACTTTTGATATTTGATATGTATGAATCCGAATTTCATACTTTATATATTCCTACAAAGAGTTACTGTCCACTTAATTAATCTTTTTTATTAAATTATATATTTCATAAAATTTTTAAATATGTCAAAATATTATAGCATATTAATTTTTTAGTTATTTTTATATATAATTTTTATGTTATATAATTAATAAAAATTAAATTATATATAAAAATTTAATTAAATATATACATGTAAAGTGTGAAATTATTATTCCAAAAATAATAAAATAAAGTAATATCTTATAATATTTTAATTTTTGTATAAAAAATTTATAAAAAATCATATAATATCATAAAATAGTTAATTAAGTGAAAAATATGTGTTATCTTCAAGTTTTATAAAATTTAATGGGTAGTTTTCAACTTTCTAAAATTGAAAAGAATAAAATTAGTCACTCCAAAATTGAAGAGGTAATTTATATTTTTCTAATTTTTATTATTTTCTTAACAAAAAAGATTACGTTCTTTATTGTAAAATCTACTTAATTATTGTATTAAAATATTTTATTTATCAAAATATAATAAGTAGTAATATTAAAATTTTGATAATTAAAAATATTTTGCTTGTTTTTTAAAGTTTTATGTTTTCAAACAGAATACTATGCTACCTTTTGGGCTATTTTTCCTCAAATTTTCACCTGATTATTAAGCGCATTAAATACGGATGGCAAGATGTCATCACAAATATTCATAATAAGCTCAATTTGTTATATAAAACCACTGATCGTTATTGCTTAATATTAAGAATATTGGTCATAAAAATTTTGAAAATATAGTATATAGGCACAACTTTTATTTTATGATGCCGCAGATTGCAGTAGCTTTTGTGTCAGTCGCACGCATGAAAAATATATGATATGCTTCACGGTCAATCTTTTGCTTATATTTTTGCACAAATTATATTCCTTTCTTCTTAAGTTGAATATAATTATGTTTATGATCTTTTTATTTTTAAAATATAAATTATTATATATTTACCTCTTCTAATTTTTTTTATAATTGTACAAGTAATAATATATTTAACACATATAAATAAAGTCGAAGATTCAAATCCACAGTATAAGTGTAATAGAACTTTTAAGGCAATATTAAATGCTATTGCATCATCAGAAGTGATAGCTATTATTGTCTATTTTAAATATACATTCACTTCTCTCTCTAAAAAAACAAGAGAGTAATTATATATTTTTTAAAATAGAAAAATATGAATATATTTAGATTAAATTTTAAATGTAATTTACACAATGTACTATTCTATTTATACACAAAATATAAGTGATATATATGCATACCATAATGTGTGGCAAAAGTCGAAACATGGCGGAATCAATTATTATAGGCCTCGTGGATGTCACCATCTGATTAGGCATTGACGATGTCAATAATGCTTAACACTCTTAGCCTTAATCATAATATCAATTCGTTTGAAAAAAAAATGTGGTGATGTAACCCACAACACCATATAGTTGTTAATTAATCCCACAATATGTTAGAACAAGACGTAATTATGTACCGCACTTGAATTTAAATTCTGACTAATTTCTCAACAATCTTAAAGTACTAGTGTTCCTATTTTCCGATTTGTTTACCTCAATTGCATGACCAATAATATATGTTGGACATGGACATATTAATGAACTCGTAATCATTTCTTTGTTGATTAGTGACTAGGGATATATACATTGTTGGTATTTTTAATGATAGAGTAACATGATATTACCTTAAAATTTGATATTAACATTACGATCCAATCCCTCAACCTCGTTTAGAAGTAATGTCTGTACATACAGGCAACATTTGTTTGTGCAATCGTATGCCACTCTTTATTACCCAATAGAATGATTACCTGTAGCTGAATGTACACTCTTGATTAGTCTTAAATATGCAGATTGCGTGTCCTCTTATAATCTTTCTAGGAGAGCTCTACACTCACATTTTTGGAAGTGACACCCAAACTTATAAATAACTACCATCTTTAAACTTTAATCTCTTAATGCTTCTTTTACATTAACTTCTTAAAAATTATTATTGATTTAAATATTGGAGCATATTTGATTGCATTCCAACCACTCTATCAATTGACTTTTTATATCATTCAATTTGATCCCAATTTCTTAAAATGTTTTTGAAATTTTTTAATATTTTTTTAGTGTTATAAATTTGAATTTAAAATATTAGATTTGTATTAAATGATTTATTACTCTTGTGTTAAAAAAAAAAAAGCTAGTATTGGCCTATTGGGTTTTAGAAATATTTTAAACAAAGATGCAGGCAAATCATTATGAAAGTGAAATATATGTAGATTTGGTTCATGTTTGTTGTTGTCATGCAAACGTGCAACTTGAGATTTTAAAGTAAAAAACTGAAAGTGAAAGGCGATGATGCCGAGTGGATAGAAGCAAAATAGGGGGCTGATTGCAATTCATCCCGTGGGTATGGAACTAAAACCTTGGGCAGTCCATGCCCTTCCAAATTGTTACAAGTTAAAAGCTCAAGTGAAAAGCTCTCTAGTTAAAATTATGTGATACATACTTGTCACTTTTAATGAATATGTTAGGCTTCTATTAAAATCCTCTAATGACATGCTTGATAAATAGAGTGAGGTATAAAAGATTTATTGTCAATATATAAGATTTATTGTTTACACAATAAATCATATAAATAATATGTCCACAAATTATAATTGAATATCACTGAAATACCTAAATTGCAAGATTGCTTCACATATGAAACTTTTGGCATAATGAATTGAAATGGATAATTTAATAGAAAATATCCCTTATTTTATAGTTTTAAATGTTCAAGTAATGGTTACAAATCAATATATTCAAAATTCTAACTTAGTATTAAGGTATCCGACCGATCCTTTTAATATTCTATCTTCTCAAAGAGTACTTTAAGTAAAAATTCTTTCCACAAAATTGATGTAATTTTTTTGAATTGTTGTAAGCTCTTCTCTCAAAACTTCGGGTGTTTGTTTAGCACCATTCTCTCTTACAATTGTGATTGCTGGGAAAGGTGATAATTTACTCTTCTTGATTCAATTGGTTGATATATTATCTATTTGAATCAATTTTTAAGCGTTTTACCAAAAATAACATGAAAATTGCAGTATTAATTATGGTAGTAATTGGATGTTTTCAACCAGAAATGGACGTACAATTTAAAATTAATCCAAATCACACATGAGCGAATTGTACTTTATCAAAATCCTGACGGCACAATTCACCTACAATAATTGATAACAGAAAATTCAATTTTATTATTTTTTTAATAAAAAATCTAGTTCCTTTCATCAATTGTTTATTTAACTGAGATCTTAGTGTTGTTCCTGCCAAACTCTTGAACTAGATTGATTCACATCAAACCCTGAGCTATTCGCTGCTAAATCCATAGAAATGTTAAAACCACATCAAGTTTTGCTAAGAAATTTAGATGCATTTTTTTGTAATGCAGTAGCATTCATTTTTTTTTATTTTTTTTAATGTTTTGAATAGTACCAATTTAATGTTTCGATTAGTACCAAAGCATTAAGTGTGTCCAGTAATTTTTTATTAAAAATTTAAAATAAGAATAATATTTAATTCTTTATTTATAAATATAGTTATTATTATAATTTTTAAAATTTATAACTAATATGATTAATTCTTTATTTTCATTTTTGCTATAATTATCTATCACTCTTTTCATTTATAACATTAATATAAATGAACGAAAGAGAGAACATAAGCAAAAACTAAATAAATATTAAATATCGTTAAAGTGAAATTTAATAATTTATTTTAATATTTTTTATTTACTTTAATACTATTTGTAAAGAGATAAAATAATAATTGTAGTAAAAAAATTAATAATATTAATTATAAAGCTCAAAAGATATAATAATTAACTAGAAATAGAAGGTTAATTACTGTATTGAAAATAAAAAATTTTCCCCACGAGGGAACTTTTCCTTTTGGTAGCCTTTATGTGGTTTTTAGTCTTCTGCAAATTGCACCACGTTGGATCAATCTAGGTCCATTTTTTCCCATTTTGTATGGAATAGGTTAAAGAATCAAGAATCTAGAATATAATATTATTATGGTTATATCAACGATTTGCGTAGCAATAATGGTACATAATATGATTTTTATGCTTCCTCTACATTCCATGTGATTGGGTTTAAAATTATATTTCGTACAAAATATGTAATAATTAAAGTCTTGGATAAATTTGCAAATTAACAATGCTGACCTTGTTTTTATCAATATATATTAGTAATTTTTTGTTGACAATCAATTTCTTCTCGTTTTATGTTTGTTTTATTAATTAAAATGACATTTAATTTTTTATATCATGTAATCCACCTATATAACGGGCTTGGTATTATTGTTTTTAATAATGAGATTTAAAATTGAGTTTTTAATAGAAATTAAGAACTATTATTAAATATAAAATAATAGAATACATTTTTAAAATTTAATTTAATAGGTATAAAAAATTAAAAATTCAATTTTTTCACCTATAATTTTTTCCCCTAATGCTTAACATGTTGTCACTCTCAGCATATTTCACTTTTGTTAGGTTTGTGATATATGTCAATGATGTTTAAATAATCAACGATGTTATATGCATAACAAATAAAATATAAAATAAAATTTTAAATATAAATTAAGAGTTATTAATTAAATATAGATGATAAGATAAATTTATAAAATTTAATTTAAAATATAAAATATTTAGAATCTAATTTTAAATTGCACTCTTGATACATATAATATTTTTGTTAAATAATTAATAAAATAAATGCTTTTTTTTTGGGGGGGGGGGGAATGTCCTCATCCTCAACCGTTCAATGTGAACTGGTAATAAATTATATTACTTTGTTGAAACTGCTGGTCCAATTATCATAATATAAAAATCATGATCACCATCTAAAAGATAATATGATAATGTGCGTCTATCTATATATGATTCAATGAACAATATAAAAAGATTACTACATAGTTATAATTTAGAATTTGTTACAATATCTCAAGAGTTTTGAAATTTAGAATAACATAATAAATTTAAAAATTATTAAATTAAAATTATTTAATTATAATTATTTTTAATAAATATAATCAAATAATCTTAATTTAATAATTTTTAAAATCTTATAAACATCATAAAATTTACCTTATAATTTATATGGGGCATATGGAATCTTTCTATGACTAATTCTTTCATTTCATATTTGCAATGCTTTGACCTTGTGTTTATACAAAACATAACACCATATAAAAAATCAGAGAATTTTTCTTTCGAAGGAGCCGAGTATCGAAACTTCTATAAATTATATATAAATTTTATATTTTGAGGAGACTAATCTAAAAATTAATAAAATTTTTTGGGGAGACAGACCACTGCTAACCCCATTAGCACCGCTGCGAATGAGGGTTGGCTTCCTTAATTGGTACAACTCCATGGTGTGTGTGGATGAAAAATCTTCGGTTGATCCTTGTTAATGGCGTTCGAATTATTATTAGGGCTCCATTTCGCACAACAACAAAATTAATTTAAAATTTCTTGATTAATAAGTTATAAATTAACTTCTAGGGGGTGTTTCTTATACTAACTTATAAGTTATTTAAATTAATTTATAAATTCTAATTTAATAAATTACCTAAAATAACTTATAAGTTTTGATTTAATAAGTTACTTAAAATAGTTTATAATTTATAAGATGTTATTTTTTAAATTCTTTTCAAATCTATCATTATTTTTTTAGTTAATTTACAACTCATACCCTTTATTATATGAATGTAAATAATTTTTAAATTTATAAGTTATTATTTTTTTAAATTCTTTTCAAATCTATCATTATTTTTTGTATTAATTTATAACTCATACCCTTTATAATATAAATCTAAATAATTTTTATAAAATATAATTAATTATACTTTAAGTAATTATAATTTTATAATAAATAATAAAATAAAATTATATAAGTAAATAACTATATAATTAATTAAATATTAATTATACTTTTATTTTAATATTTTTAATTATGTTTAATATAATTTAATTTTTAAATAAATATAAATTATTTTTAATTATATATTTATTTTTATAATTTCAGCTAAGTCAATAGCTAATTTTATGAAACACTTTAATTAATTTATCAGTTATAAACTATTAGTTACCAACTATCAACTAACTTATCAGTTATTAATTAATTTATTAGTTATTTACACAAAACGAAACTTAGGTATTCCCCTAATTGGTCACTATCCAACAACAAGAAGGATATTTATAGTTGAAATAAAATTTTCAATATAATTATTTTTTTAAAAAATGCAAATTATCTTTGCAACTTTGAAATAGTGAGATATTACTCTCTTTAACTTTAAAAATTTAAAAATTCATTTTCTTTAAATTTTATAAAACTTGAAATCAAAAGTCACTATCCACTTAATTAATTTTTTTATTAAATTATATATTTCATAAAATTTTTAAAAAATATCAAAATATTTCAGTATATTAATTTTTTAAGTTATTTTTTCATACATAATTTTATGTTATATAATTAATAAAAATTTAATTATATATAAAAATTTAATTAAATATTTACATATAAAGTGTGAAATTATTATCCAAAAAATAATAAAATAAATCAATATCTTATAATATTTTGATTTTTGTATAAAAACTTTAGAAAAATCATATAATATGATAAAATAATTAATTAAGTAAAAGATATGTGTTATGTTCAAGTTTTATAAAATTTAATGGGTAGTTTTCAACTTTCTAAAATTCGAAAGGATAAAATTAGTCACTTCAAAATTGAAGAGATAATTTTTATTTTTTTCCTAATTTTTTATTACTTTAAAAAAAGATTACTTTCTTTATTGTAAAATCTACTTAATTATAGTATTAAAATATTTAATTTATCAAAATATAAAAAGTGGTAATATTAAAATTTTGGAAATTAAAAATATTTTACTTGTTTTTAAAGTTTTATGTTTTTAAACAGAATATTATGCTACCTTTTGGGCTATTTTCCTCAAACTTTTACCTGATTATTAAGCGCATTAAATACGGATGGCAAAATGTCATCACAAATATTCATAATAAGCTCAATTTGTTATATAAAACCATTGATCTTTATTCCTCAATATTAAGAATATTGGTCATAAAATTTTTGAAAAATAGTATATAGGCACAACTTTTATTTTATGATGCAGCGGATTGTAGTAGCTTTTGTGTAAAAGTCGCACGCGGAAAAATATGTGATATGCTTTCATGATCAATCTTTTGCTTATATTTTTAGACAAATTATATTCCTTTCTTCTTAAGTTAAATACAATTATTATGTTTAAGATCCTTTTATTTTTAAAAATATAAATTATTATATATTTACTTGTTGCATTTTTATTTTTTTTATAATTGTACGAGTAATAATTTACTTAATATATATAAATAAGGTTCGAGAATTCAAATTTAAAATATAAGAGAAACAGAGTTTTTAAGGTAATATTTGATGTTATTGGATCATTAGAAGTGATAGTTCTTATTGTCTACTTTAAATATACATCATTTCTCTCTCTCTCACTCTCTTCATTTTTTTTTTAAAAAGAGGAAAGTGAACATATATTTTTTAAAATATAAAAAATATGAATATACTTAGATTCAATTTTAAATGTAATTTGCATAATGCACTATTCTATTTATACACAAAATATAAGTGATACATATACATACCATAATGTGTGGCATAATTCAAAACATGGCAGAATCAATTATTATAGGTCTCGTGGATGTCACCATCTGATTAGGCATTGACGATGTCAATAATGCATAACACTTTTAGGCTTTGTTTCGCTAATTGATAAATTAACTGATAACTGATAGCTGATAAGTTAATTAAAGTATTTCGTAAAATTAAGTTCTTGAACTAGCTAAAATTATAAAATGACATAAAAGGATATATTAATAGAAATATAGTATAATTAAAATAATTTATATTTATCTAAAAATTAAATTATATTAATATAATTAAAAAGTTTAAAATGAAAATATAATTTTTAATATTTAATTAATTATATTTTATAAACTTATATATTTATTTACTTATATAATTTTTATTTTATTATTTATTATAAAATTATAATTAGTTAAAATATAATTAAATATATTTTTTTAAAAATTACTTAAATTTATATTACAAAAGATATGAGTTATAAATTAAAAAAAAATAAGAATAGATTTAGAAAGAATTTAAAAAATTAATAGCTTATAAGCTACTCTAAATAACTTATTAAATCAGAACTTATAAGTTATTTGAAATAACTTATAAGTTAGTACGAGAAATACATCTAAAAGATAGTTTATAGCAGTATTGAACCAGGTCAACAAGCTAGCTTTAATCATAATATATTTAATTATATTAATGAACTTCTAATCATTTCTTTGTTGATTAGTGATTAGGGATATATAACATTGTTGGTATTTTTAATGATACTGTAACATGATATTACCTTAAAATTTGATATTAACATTACGATCCAATCCCTCAACCTCTTTTAGAAGTAATGTCTGTTCATACAGGTAATATTTGTTTGTGCAAACGTATGCCACTCTTTATTACCCAATAGAATGACTACCTTTAGCCGAATGTACACTCTTGATTAGTCTTAAATATGCAGATTGCGTGCCCTCTTATAATCTTTCTAGGAGAGCTCTACACTCACATTTTTGGAAGTGACACCCAAACTTATAAATAACTACCATCTTTAAACTTTAATCTCTTAATGCTTCTTTTACATTAACTTCTTAGAAATTATTATTGATTTAAATAGTGGAGTGTATTTGATGGCATTCCGATCACTCTATGCAGTTGACTTTTTGTATTATTAAGTCATTCAATTTGATCCCAATTTCTTAAAAAGCTTTTAAATTTTTTAAATATTTTTTAGTGTTATAAATTTGAATCTAAAATATTAGATTTGTATTAAATGATTTATTACTCTTGTGTGAAAAGAAAATTAGGGATAGTATTGGCCTATTGGGTTTTAGAAATATTTTAAACAAAGATGCAGATGAATCATTATGAATGTCAAATATATGTAGGTCTGGTTCATGTTTGTTCCTGTCATGCAAACATGCAATTTGAGATTTTAAAGTAAAAAACTGAAAGTGAAATGTGAAGATGCCGAGTCGGATAGGAGCAAAATAGGGGGCTGTTGCAGTCCATCCTGGGGGTATTGAACTAAAACCTTGGGCTGTCCATGCCGTTGCAAACTGTTATGGGTTAGAAGCTCTCTAAGTCAAAATTATGCAGCATATATTTGTAATCCCTCAGCGAATATTCTAGCTTTCCATTAAAATCCTTTAATGGCACGCTTGATAAATATAGTGAGATATAAAAGATTTATTATTTATATTAGAAGATTTATTATTCATATAATAAATCCTATAAACGATATGTTCTGTAAATTATAATTAAAAGCTATTGAAATATTTGCACATATCAAATTGCAAGATTGCTCTACACATAAAGTCTTTAGGCACAACAAACTGAAAGAGATAATTAAATAGGGAAAGGGACATCTTAGATATATGTATTATTTTATAATTTTGAGTGTAGAAGAGATAGTTAGAAGTCAATACACTTAAATCTCTAATTCAAGACACTTTACTGATTTTTTTGACACTTCACCTTCCTTAAAGAATACTTTGAGTAAAAGCTTTCCAAACAAAAATTGACATAATTTTTCCAAATTATTATAAGCCCTTTCCTTAAAGTTCTAGGCCACCTATTTAGCATCAAAACCCATTGAAGATAAAAATGTGAAGATTACAAATTCAGGACTTTTTAAAAATTGAAAAAAATAATACACAAATCATATTGATTACAAATTTTCAGTTATAAGACCTCTACAACATGCTTAATTTTTCTATCAAGTCTCACCTTAAATCGAATGCGTTTTCCTGTCAAATTGCCACAATTGACAACTTATGATACAAATCCAAGTGTTTGCCTTTCCATTTTATAATTAGCCGTTTGTTACCCAAGAAAACCATTAATTTCTTTGTTCCCTTTTCTCGCCCATACAACTCCCACCCGTTTTAACCCAGCTATATACGGACCTTAATTTTCACACTTTTATTCTTCCTCACAGAATAGACGGGATTCAAAAATTGTAATATAACACCGATATTTTTATAGTACGATGCCATGTGATGTTATTTTTAATTTTTTTATTTTTATATACTGAATTTGGATATATATTTTATGTGTTTAAAAAATTTGTCACTCATGCTAAAAAAATTATAATTTTAGAATAGCATTATTCTTCTTAATCTAAGATCGAAGATGAATTGCAATTTTACAAAATTATATGATTTAGATTATTTTTACAACTAGATTAAACTTAAGTACATTTCTTTGTTTGGCGCATGGTTTTCTTATTTGAATTACAATATTAGTATCAATTGTTCTGTTAATTATTATTGATAATGATAATTTAATAGTTACAATAATTTTGATGTCATAAGTATTTTTTCTAAATAAAATAATTAATACATATGTTGAAAAATCTCACTACAAACGCTAAAAGCTAAAAGTTCATTATCGAATCTATCTATTTGAATCAATTTTTAAAAGTTTTGCCAAAAATAGCATGAAAATTACAGTATTGATTATGGTAGTAATTGGACGTTTTCAATCAGAAATGGATGTACAATTTAAATTTAATCCAAATCACGCATAAGTGAATTGTACTTTATCGAAATCCTGACGGCACAATTCACCTACAAAATTGATAACAGAAAATTCAATTTTATTTATTTTTTAATAAAAAATCCATTTCCTTTCATCAAATGTTTATTTAACTGAGACTTTAGTGTTGTTCCTACCAAACTCTTGAACTAGATTGATTCACATCAAACCCTGAGCTATTCACTGCTAAATCCATTGACATGGGTTAAAACCACATCTAGTTTTACTTAGAAATTTAGATGCAGTTTTTTAGTAATGCAGTAGCATTCATTTTATTTTAATTTTTTCAGCAGTATCAATTTACTGTTTTGAGTAGTACCAAATCATTAAGTGTGTCTAGTAATTTTCACATTTAATTTGTTATTGAAAATTAAAAAATAAATATAATTTTTAATTCCTTATTTATAAAGATAGTTATTATTATAATCTTTAAAATTTATGATTAGGTCTTTATTTTTGTTTTTATTATAATTATTTATCACTTTCTTCATTTATAACATTAACATAAACGATAAATATAATAAAAAAGTAAACATATATTTAATATCATTGAAGTGCAATTTAATAATTTATTTTGATATTTTTTATTTATTTTAATATTATTTGTAAAGAGATGAAAGAATAATTATAATAAAAATAAAAAGTTAACAATATTAATTATAAAACTTAAAAAATATAACAATTACCTAGAAATAAAAGGTTAATTACTGTATTAAAAATAAAAATTTCAGACTGCCATCGCACTCATGGCATCCAGAAGGGGGAACTTTTCCTTTTGGTTGCCTTTATGTTGTTTTCGGTCTTTTGCAAATTGCGTATGAGGTTTGCACTCCTCGACGTTGGATCAATCTAGGTCCACATTTTCCCATTTTGTGTGGAGTAGATTAAAGAATCTAGAATATAATATTATTATGGTTATATCAATGATTTCCATAGCAATAATTGTATATAATATGATTTTTATGCATCCTCCACATTACATATGATTGGGTTTAAAATTATATTTTATATAAAATATGTAATAATTAAAGTCTTGGATAAATTTACAAATTAACAATGCTGACCTTGTTTTTATCAATATATATTAGTTTTTTGTTGACAATAAATTTCTTCTCGTTTTATGTTTGTTTTATTAATTAAAGATACGTTTAATTTTTAATATCATGTAGTCCACCTAACTAATGGGCTTGTTATTATTGTTTACGACAATATTATATGTATTGAAAGTTATATTTAAAATTGAGTTTTAAATGAGAATTAAGGATTGCAATTAAATATAGAATGATAGAACAAATTTTTAATATTTAATTTAATAGATATAAAAAATTTAAAGCCCAGTTTTAAATTCAATTTTCATACCAATAATTTTTTTCCCTATTGCTTAACATGTTGTGAATCTCAGCATATTTATATTAATTAGATATAAGATGATAAAATAAATTTATAAAATTTAACATGTTGTGAATCTCAGCATATTTTTAAATTATTTGTGTTGTACAAAAATTCCTACTTCATTATTTTTCTTTCAAATTTTTAATGGTAGAAAGGCTCTTTGCTACTATTTTTAAAAATTTTTTGTTTAGTGATACAAGAATTGATTTTTAAAATTAATTTTATAGCTAAAATAAGTTTTAAATTAAAAATAAACAATATCGATTTTTTTACTTTCATAATTAATTTTTAATATTATTAAATATAACATATTTATATATAATATTTTTTAAATAATTATATTCATAATTAATTCTATATAAAATAGTTTTTAAAAAAGTATTTATCTTTCATTCCATATTTCTGTCAAACATAAAATAAAATGCAGTGGGTTACGTGTGATACGATAGATATAAAATACAAATGTCCTGTATTTGTCAGCAGAGTAGGTCAATAAATAAGTTTATTGGTAGAAACAAACTTTTAGTCATTCAGAAAAATTCTATGCATGGATGAAAACACACCACCGACAATCTTGAATTTTGTATGGCTAAACAATCATGATAATTTTATTGATAATTATTCCCTAATAATAAATATTTGTGTAAACATAATTATTGTAAATTAATTTGAGGAGAAAAATATAGACATAAACACTCAAAATTTGTAAGATGTTTTTAGTGGGGGAGCTTAACAAAGTATAGGGGCCATTCAAAATCATATATTAATTACAATCTATGGTAAAAAAATTTTAAAAAAATATTTTAGTTTACTCTTCAAAAGTTTAAGATCAACTGTTATATGTTTCTCAAAATAAGAAAAGATATATAGTTGCTCTAATGCTTAACAAACTTATGATTGGGTAAATTGAGTTTGTCTTTTTGACTCGACAAAGGAACTCCAACCTTTATTAACGACGAAGATTTGGCAAACTTCCATCTTAGTTGGCGGCATTTTGGTCGGCGACAAAATCAAGGTCCGATATGAATAAAACCTCAATACACCAAGAAATTAAAAGATAAATAGTAGATTAAATATTATAAATGAATGTTAATAAGATTGATATTTTCATGTGATATACAAGCAATGACTTTATATTTCAATGTTGGCTCCTAATTTTCATTTGATATGTCTCATATATACATATATTGAATTTAAAATTAATGGCTCCTCGTTTAGTGGCGGACATAAAGAAATCAGTGGGCTGCATTATTTAAAGGCGTCGGTGGCCTCTACTTTAATTGGATAAGATGGTCCCGTTATATTATGAGTGCTAACAGAGGCTTGCTTAGATTCTGGTAAAGATAAATTTGTGGAGTATGCAGACACCTTCCAGCACGAGGAAACGAGAGTTTGCGATGCTCTCTAAGGTAGTTCCGATGCCAATTGTTCATCTGATATTAGCGTGACAACATCACCACTCCTGTTAATTTTTCATCCGACAAGAGTGACAGTCACCACACCAAGCATGTTCATTCCCTTTGATGTTGAAATGGGACGTGTTTGGGGGGGTTCTATAGTTTAATACTGGGTTTTCTAGGAATTTAGGATAAATTATGTAAACTTGCCAAAATGGGTTAACTAATCCTATGAAGCAAATCTAATAGATAAAAATTATACGTTATACCAATCACGAGACAAGCTACTTTTTCATCAAATCAGATTGTTATAATATCAATCTTAATCTTAGTTTAATTATGACATTTTATATATAATAATAAAAAATCAATAATAATGTATTATATTATATATGTATATAATATATTTAAAACTTTTTTAAATAATTTAAAATTTTATATGAAAGTACTAATTCAAATTTTAATAAAAATTATTTATTTTGATAAATTTATTTAATATATATTGGAAATATTAAATATATAACTTTATTAATTTTAATATTAAAAAATATCTAATATTGCTCATATATATAATTTTAATATACTATAATTATTATTTTAATATATCTATATATAAATTAAATATATAATAAATTAATTATTTATAACTTACTACTATTACTAGACAATGAATTAATTTAATAATTTGACGAATTAACACTTATTAGTTCTAATCCTTTATTAGTTGGGCTAACCAGTCTTAGTGCCTTATTAGGTTAGGCCACTATTATCATTTTTTGTATTAGTTCCAATTCTAGGCTAGACAAAATTATACCCATTTTGACACTTCTAAAATTATGTGTGTGTATCTATATGGGTTGTGAATATGAGGAATTAAATTGAAGGGGTCTTTGCTTGTCATTTTTTATGCATATTAATAAAAGTTTTTCCATATTAATCAATATCCTTTGTGTCCTTAATAATGGAATATATGCAAATTTCCATCGTATAAATTGACGATAATTTGATTGTGTTGTTTTTGGTTTAATAGATTAATGCATATCTAAACCTTTGCTAATGGATTAATGGATCTCACATTAACCATGTGTTGGACCTTGGAAGAATCATTAACTGATGTTAAAACTCTTGTGGTGGACTTTTATATAATTCATTAATTGATATTAGAACCCTTATGTTAGACCTTGTATAATTAATTAATTAATTAATATGATAATGCTTATGCACTAGGCATTGGATTTGGATGATGATGGACTATTTATTTTAAGTGGATTGATGTACCCGTATTGCATGTGGAAAGATGTTCTTAGATGAGATGTTCCCATATTATAAAATGGCTAGTTTATTAGGATGGATTAAGTTTGAATCCTAGATTAAGGTCTTGGAACTAATTGAGTTTAAATTCATTAATGCACAGAATTAAAATGAAAGGGTTCCCATTTGGTCATATTGGCCCATGCAAATTAAGACATTAATTTGGACTTTGAATGCATTTAACCCACCATCGAAATAGTACAACTTTATCTATAACATATTTGGCAATGTGTTAGATACTTTATGAGATTAGGCTAATATGTAGATAGCTAACCCCTTAATACAAACATGAAGGTCCGTGAATTTAATCTTAGAGGGCTTACCTGGAATTGGTAAAATAGAGTGGGCTAGATTGCATGGTTTGTATAATTACATACATTGATATTTTGACTTTAATTTAAAAGCGTGCAACAATGATGCCTGGTACAATATTGTTGATGATATTCTATCAAAATATTTGATTTTGAAATACTAGCAACAATTAATTGGCAAACAATGCAATTGATAGGCAAACTATAAATACTCCAAATGCATTCAAATTAAAGGTAAGATCCCTTACATTATATTGCGTAATCCAGGAGTAGAGTCATCCTATAAATACTTCCTTGAACAAAATGAAGACACAAAGCTTTATAATTAGATGAAATCAAATGCCATGTTTTTCGAGATCATAAAGCACCTTCACACTAAAGATGACATTAAAAAATATAAGGCCCCTCAAAATCAAGATTATAAGGCTATTAGCAATAGAAAAGAGATATAGGAAGGAAAGTCCATACTCGAGATGCTAAGCTTGGACTTGCCATAATCTCTTTTTATCAACCATTCAAACTATTCTCCATAAACAAGATAGGGTGGCAAATGAACTACCAACAACTAACCCAATATTGAATCAACATTTGCTTAAACTACAGAACAAGGAAACTCCTCTAGATTCACTTATTTAGCACTATTGCAAGTATTGGTTGGACTACAAGATTCATAACTATCCAATTTGTTCAATGTAGATTTATTATTAATCACTATAAAACGTGCATGTAATATGCATTAGAATGTATGCCAAGGTTATGAATTAATGAAAATTAACTTGTATTGATAGAAAACTAGCTTATTAATATATAATCAATGAGGGAATATCCCTAGCTAGCTTGTGCACACAAACTGTCATATTCACTACTTTATAATACTAAAAGCAGTGCAATCAGATTATTATCAATACTTATGAACAATATATACATATAATGATATTAATTTAGGTGAATGACATAACTTGGCCTACAAAGGGCCTTTATATCATCTAATACACAATGAGCTTTTAATTCTAAATCCCAACATAGAAGGGAAAGAATGCTCCATTATGACATTCACTAAAGCAATGGGTCACATGTAATATGCACCAAGTGAAAGGACATTCCATTCACTATAAGAAAAAGGACATTTATCGATAGCCATGGTTATCAATAAAATATAGTATAATTGTTGAAAATTCTATTAGTGCCAAAATATTATGAACTGTTTAGTTCACATAAGAAATAACTTCTTATAAAAAATTGAATTTCTTAGAAAATAACTTAATGTGAACTTCCTAAGAAGTACTCAAAGTTTTTTTATTGATATATAGGAAGTGACACCTCCTAAAAAGTAATTTTCTATATCTTATTTGATTCAACTTTGAATGTCCTAAAAAATGTTAATAAAATAATTACTATATCCCAATATTATTATAATATAAAGTAATAAAATTTAGTTATAATTAATTAAATTTAATGAGGATAATTTGGTTATTATATTTATAAATAACATAAAAAATAAAACTTACTTAAGGAGGAGGTGGGTAAGTAACTTCTTATGTTTTTTAAGAAGTAAGACTTTCTAAGAAGTTCTATTTTTCCTAATTTGTGAGATAATGACCAACCAAATAACCTATTAGTTTTTTGCCTCTTGGAAAATAGAATTTTTCATATTATTGAGGTAAACTAAATGATCTTAGTTATTGATGAGTATCACAACAAAACGTATTATTGACAGCCAATGACCATTAATAATAATCTTATATAATTATCTACCAAATTAGTTATCAAAATATGTATACAAATAACCTATATATTTCATTCTTCTAGTGAAACACATGTTGGCCGTCAAGAATAACATGTCATTAATTTCAAAATTCTTTAGTTGTCATTTATAAGATGCACTTTCAAAAAGAAAAATGCCATTGTACCCCTTTCTTTCAATTAACCTATAGTTTTATAAGGAAAAAATTACTATCTTTATATTGCATTAGTTATCTCTTAGTTGAACATATTCAAATATGAAATGCAAAACTCTAGTTTTATAATAAATAATTTACAATATTCATATCTCTTTTATTTTATAAATTAAATTGAACAAAAACTTCCATTACCACTTATGTTTTATAAGCTTTCATGGTTTAAATGTCAGCTTGCAAAAATGTAAACAAGGATATTAAGCATGCAAGTAGAAATGCAAACTTGTTGAAATTAATTTCTAAGCAATTGCCTTCCCTTTGTTTGCAATGGTAAGCATTAGATTCATACATTCTATGCACAAAATTTATCACTACAAATTAACAAAACTTGCATATAAGGGAAATGGGAAAAATATTGATGAATGACTTTATCATTTATAAATTCAAGAATATTAGCTACTTGTGTCCATATTTTCACTAAACTAGCTATGCATTAGTGATCTTAATGACAAAAGCAATGACATGAAAAAATTTTCTTCTTAATGCCTTAATCTTTTAAGACATCATATACTTTGTTTGATAATTTAGCTCATGTGTGTGAAGTGTCCATTTTACAAAAATAAAGCAATTTGTTTTTAACTTTCAATTATTATCTACAAAATAAGAAATTAAACAAATATAACCTTCATTATTGCAAACAGTCCAACAATTAGATGTTAAACAAATTCTATGAGGACTACATGCCATAACTTGTTTTTATTTATCCTTTTAGCTTAAATAAAATTTCATCATATCAAATGTAGCTATATACCTACTATAATCCTTGGCATTTAGATTATGCAATTTAAGAAGCTCCTTAACCTTTTTATACTTAGCAAAGTTAAAAGGAAGATCATGTTTTGTAATATACATTGACAAGCATTCATGAATATGTTTATGGTCAAGTTTCCTAAATGCCAACTTCCTTTCACAATTAATTAACATTTTTCTAACATCTCTATAATTATACTTCTTTTTATAATTTGTTAAGTGACATGATAAAGTTCAATTACCATATTTACTACCCCCATACATAAGCACTTTGTTACACAAATTACATTTTGCATAAGTGTCAATTTTTGTACACTAATTCTAAATATCTGATGTTGTTGCTCTAGGCTTTTTAGAAGGTTATTTACAATTTTCATCTATAGTCTCCAATTTAGTTGAAATGGATTCCAATACTTCTAATTGATCATTATCATAATTAATCCTACTCTTATTCACAATTTCACTACTTATATTGCAAATAAAATTAAGTAACAAATATAAAACACATACACATGACTCAACCTATAAAAAAATAATAAATGATAAATTGAACTTGAAATTAACAACTATGGTTATGTAATTTAACAAACTAACCAAAATATAATATAGTTGGATTGCATACAACATGGCTAAAATGTAACAAAGTAATTTAATAGTAATTTTGAATATTAAAAATGATCACTGATTAGAAATGAAAAATAATTAAGGTAATTTGATATATTTGAACATTAAATATGTATTATAAAATATTATTTAATAATTATGATGGATAATTTAATTTTTTTTACTCATATCATTTCATTTTTTTAAACAATGTTTAATGGAATCAATGCTGAACCAGAATAAAGAAATAATGAAATATACATTATAAATATTAAACAACTAGTTTTATTTTATTTTTCACTTGGTAAAGGCATATATCATGATGTTACCTTATTATCCTTGTAAGATACCAATCATTGGGCTTGGGTGTTGGATGTTGTGAGTCTGTGAGTTACTTTGCTATTATTGGCCTACTGTCGATGTTGGATTGGATCACGATGATGGCAATAACTGATGTTGGGATGATTGGATGAATAAACATCTGTCAATACTAACCACTCTTTACTTTGTCACTTATCAGCTTGGGCATATCATAAATAGTAACTAAACTAGTGGAACCTAGAATAGGAAATAGCTGAATAGACTACTAGTTATTGTGGAAGTTCAAATGAGATAAATGAAATTGCAAGTGCAAAAGGCTATAGCACTTGATTTCTTAGAAGTTGGAACTCTACTATACAGCCTCTTTTGCTTTACTATGATTGTGTGATGGTGGCATGACAAGTGATAGTGTGATGCTATGTTATTTGCCTCTATACTGTCTCTACTTTAGAGTTATTCAAAAGCTTAAAGTTTTAGCTATTGTGCAGCTTAAGCAAAGCAATGACGTCACATGATGGAATGGTGAATGTCATTGAATTGGACTAAACTCTAGCTAAGCCTAGCCGAGCTTAACCAATTATGATTAGGTTACTTAATGCTATTGTGCTAGTAGGTTTGCTAATTGCTAGCTTAGGTTGTGTTTGAATTGTTTAATTTTTTTGGGTTTCGGGCTAAACATTTTTTATAATAGGGAAAAGTTGTGGTTGACTAGCTTTATATATATATATATATATATATATATATATATATATAACAGCCCTAGTTCAATTTGTTTACAAATAGACCTAGCCAGATGCTGAGCTTCACAGGTTAAACTCGAAAAGGCTCGTAATTATATAAGCTCTTATATAGCTAGTTTGGGTCTTTCAAAGTTTGCAGGTTAATGGGCTAACTCGCAAACCAAAGCCTATTTCACAAGCTCTAATGGAAGCTATTAAGGTCTCAAGCATTTAACAAGAGAGAAAAGACACTTATCAACTTGCTTACATAATCCATTTCTTCCTTACTATTGAAAATTTGGTCCTATGGAATGATTTGATCATAGTAATTGATTATTTCACGTATTTTTATTTAACTAAACACATTAAAAAGGTTTTCTTGGTAGTTTACATAAGTTTATCTGTCCTAATACTAGTTATGATGATGAGTTAGGGAGATCAAAGCAAAACAACCTTGAAATTGAAAATGAACTTGGGATTCTCTAAGTTTGTCATTGTAACAGCTTTACCAATATGTAAAATCTAATTGTTATAGCATGAAATATGGCTAGATAGTTTTAATATGAACTTAGGATTATCTTAAATGAGCTTTTTTTCTCTTCTTCTTCCTTTTTTGCATTTGACCATGCAAGATAACTCTTCTTCTTCACATTTCTATACATTTTCTTTCACTTTCTCTTTATTTCTTACTATTGTATCTGTCATTTCATGATTTCCCTACTGATTCTAATTTTTAAGGATTTTGGATAGAAAGCTTTGAAATTTTTTTTCTTTTTCCTAATAAGGTAATTCCTTAGCTTCATTCTTTTATTTAGAAGTTATATTAACTTAAATTAGTCAGTAAATAGTAAAGATTAATTTGTTCTTAAGTTATGCTTAGAATTTGGGCTTTTTATAATAGAAAAATTAATGTTATAAATTAGTGTTGATTTATGTTTGAATAGTTATTTGATTACTTGCACAAGGTCAAGTAACACTTCCTAGTGGTATCGATGGTTTGTGAAATAGAAAGAAATCAAACCCCAGCATATTGGCTATTTTGTGAGTAAATAATGTGTATTTTTATATTTTTATATATATTTTCAAACTTCTTTATACTTTGAATTATTAACTTTATTAATTTATTAATTATCATTATTTTTTATACATTTTAATTCTATATATATAGAGCTTTAGACACTTTTGGGACAAGCACCTTAAAAATTTTCTTGAGTTATAGTAATTAAGAATGGTACTAAAATAACTCCATGATGAGAAAATGAATTTATGTAACTTATTTGAAATGGTATATTATTGGAACTTTATTATATAATATTCTTTGAAAGGTTATTGTGGATGAAGTGATAATACATTGAAGTTCAATGTATGCTTGTAAAACTTATTTTTGATAAGTTTGGAATGATTTGGTATTGGAGATGTTGATTGCCATGGTTGAAAGCTTTGATGAGTTACTCATAGTTAAAAGAAGTAAGGATTGAGATTTTTTTAAACTATTGATATATGAAACTATTTATTTCCAATAGTTTTCTCATATAACTATTACTTATATATATACATGGTGTTTTATTATTTTTACAAACTTATTTTGAGAGGAGACTAATTAGAAACTAGAGTTTACAACAATGATGATGTTAGCTTGGTGCACCTTAGTTTGATCCCTAGTTAGCAGGAGAGTTGTTAACCCCACGTGTTAGCTAACACATGTGGATTGGTTTATGGTAGCTTGATGGTTTATCTTTGAGCTGAGAGCTTTCTTAAGATTATTATTTAATAAGTGGAATGCTTATGTTTGTTAATTATAATTAGAAATCTCCCATCCTAAAATGTAATTTTGATGATTTATGTATTTTAAAATTTATTAGCTTTGATTTTGATTACTTATTTATCATAAATATATTGTATTGAATTTTTTTCCATGAATTTATTATAATCATGATGATTTCCTATACTATGATTAAAGAACCTACTATTTACCTTTTGGCTTGGAACTTATGTTCTAGTATTATACTTCTAATGAACATTCCAATAGCTATTTTATCAAACATGATTATATAACTCTTATGATATTTTCTTGTATTGAAAAGCTATTTAATTCTTTTTAAGGAAAAATTTATGTCATGGCTTGTCCTATTTCCATTAGAAATTCATATTATCTATTTATTGAATCAATAACTTACTCTTTTTATTGTAATATATTTTAGATAGAGATTTAGTTTTGGGCCTATCATTTATAATTCCTTAGACAAAGAGAAGCATTCTCTTGTGGTGAGTTACATTTTGTTCGTGTGAACTTGATATAGAACTTTTACATACTTTTGAAAGTTATAAAATTTTGAATACTTTTAAATGTACTCCATTAAACCCATAGGTAGAGTATACTTTTGTTAATTTACATGTATGTATTTTGTTATAATTGAGGAAGGATTGTTTGGTTACTAAATGATACAGACATTTTGATAATATATAGATTAATAGGTGAATGTTGAAAAATAAGAAAGTCCGTTTGAGACTATGTGTATGTGAAAAATTAGTGATGTGTAATGGCTATATGCTCTCTTGAGTTTGAAATAGGTTACAAGTTATTTTATAATATTTTAGACTAGCATGGCCTATAAAGTTATATTTTTCCCTTAAGGTGATGCATAGTCACAGCCCCTAGTTTTTGGTCATGATAGTCATATCTCTTATAATGCCTTTTAAATTTGATTAGACTTGGTGCAGCATAAAATCGAATAAAAGACAAAGCGTCACTAATAGCTTGACAATTGCACAAAGAACACCTAACTCTTATTAATCTATTCTACAATCTTAATAAAGAACACTAACCAAACTTAAAATGGCATAATTAACACCTAATTCCCTATAAACATTGAGAAGCAACATAATGCATAACACTTAAACTAATTTTAGAAAGCAGAAATAACATAAATTAGGTTCAATAACTTAAAAAGCTAATATCAAAGATTAAAAACCCAGAAATAAAAAACCCCTAAAATTACAAACTACAAAATGATCAATTGAAAAATTTTAATAGTAAAATAGATAAAATACATTATGATTACTATGATGTCATAGATGAAGTAGAGATTATAAATTGAATGATCTAATGGTTTGATCGAACTATAGAAAAGACAAAAGCTAGAGCATGAGATGTTAATGATTTTCATTAAAAAGTGAGAATACCCATATTAAAGCAAAAAATTTCAAATAAGAAGCATGCCAATGAATGAGTTTTCCATAAACAAGAATCCAAAAAAATGCAATTAACATAAACAAATACAGACTTTAAAGCGAAAAAAGTAAACAGAATTAAGGATGATATAAGAATCTATGAAAAAAAATTAAAGGAATGGGAATAAAATTGTGAGTGAGTAAATGGAAAAAGTTAATAATGGCTACAAAAGAGTTGAAGTTGTGCTCGAAGATGATGTAATCAGAAGACTAGTTACCATGATTTGAACGATGATAATGTAAACTTTTTCTATTGTTAAAGTTATAGCTTTTTTTTTTTATCTTTTGCAATCAATAGCCAAAGACTATCTAAATTATTATTTAATTTTTGAAAGGCTCAATCCATGACTAAGGATAATTAATAAATAAATGAAAATAAAACTAATAGATAATGGTCATAAGGATAACAATATGAGTAAAAACTTATTAATAGTCACAAGGAAGCATCATGATTTTATATCTTTTCTTTATGATGAATTGTGACCATCATACATGGACTGTTAAAAAAGTTTTATTTTCTTGTAATGGTTATGACATTCCATTAAAGGACATTTTGTAGTGCTTTAAGCAAAAGGACATATCATTAAGGAATCCATTAAATGAGTGGGACACATGTAATATGCACCATGTGAATGGACACTCTATTATAACACTTCACTAAAAGACAAACCATAGTGTTTAAAGTGAAAGGACACTCTATCATGACATTATACATGTGGCAGGGTCCATTAAAAGCATTCAAGGTGGATAGCATATGTCAACAATCATACAACCAAAAATAATTGGCTGACAATGGGTACACATATCAATAAATATCTAGTACTCCACAAACATGTGGTGGTGAATGACTAATTGTAATGATGTAGTACATATTAATAAATGCTAATGTACTAGCTCCTAAACTTGAACTCATAAACACTATCTCCTCTAATGCAAAGGGAAACTTTGAATTATTTGGTGATGGACTAGATAACTAACTCCTAATAATCCACGAACATCTTCAACAATGAAAGTAATGCAAGCATGACGATGAATATGAATGCTAGTAGTAACATCTATTGAATAACCTTCCAAGGAAAGATGCCCAACCTCAATAGTAGCATTGAATGGGCTTCTATGTTAATAATTTGGTTCCAAGTCTAAGGGATGCCACAAAGGTCCATAGGAATTAATTAGGTCCAATGAGGACCTTTAAGTCAAAACTTAACATTATTAGACCTAACATATACAATAGTTTCCACTAGTTATAGTAATTTCCACTAAGTGGCATCTTATAAATTTACTAAATTGAGAATGGTATAAAGGTCATGCCAAAAATGGACAATCCACTGTGCACTAATATTGTATCCATGATAGTTGTTTGATTACGCTTCCAAAACTTGAGTGAAATCTTGAGTGTACACGTAGTGAGGTGGTTATCAATTATTTATGCTCATTTGATTTGATAGAATGGAATAAGAATATGATTAAAAAATTTATTTGATATACACTATAAAAAAGGAATGACTATTCCCTAGGAAATGACCAAATGACTATTTTATAAAATTATAGAAACTCCACTTCACAGTAAAAATGATGAATTGAGTTAATTTATCATTCATAAAATGATTATATATATATCTCATATTTTTATATATTTCAATATTATTTTTTTAAATATATAATAAAATATTAATTTTGAATATTTTAATGATAAATTTCAAAATAGGATATTTTTGTATTCATTACAAAAATATTTAATATAAAAATTTAGTAAATTAAAATTTTTATGTTATTATTATAAAATTGTTTGTTAATTATATTTTTTATGATAAGATTTATATTATTAACAACTTTTATTATTAATCATATTATATATTTTAATAATATTTAATTACTTAATAAGATATTCATTATTTTTATAATAAGGATATTATTATCATTAATTACACTTTTCCATTCTATTCTTATATTATTTTGTTGTATCAAACATAAAAGTATAATAAAATACTCATTTTATTTCTTATCATATTAAACATAATTATGAAGTAGTTATTCTATTCCATCTTATTTCTATTCTCTTTTCTATTTCAATTCTTATTTCATTTTATTCAATTGTATCAAATATAACATTAAGAAGTATGGGTGCAAGTAGGCCAGGTGGCTTACTAAGGGCCTTTGGCCTAGCCTATTTAAAGCTTAATTTAACCTGACATATTCATCTAAATAAATTAGGCTTAGGCTAATAAATTAGCCTATTTAGATAAATAGATCAGACTCTTTTTTAGATTCAATTTGTAAGCCTATTAGGCTAGTTTATTTAATTATAAGTATATTTATAAATAATATAATATAATATATATTATACATACAAATAATATAAATATTTTAATACATATATTTATGTATATAAGTTTAATTAGACCATTAGATAATTTTAGATCTAAAAAAAGTATTAGTGTATTGATAAATTTGAAAGTCAATTTATATAAAGAGGCTCTTAAATAAGTTAATACGCTAAGTTAAGTTTCTTTAATAAGTCAAATTGAGCTTGAATTTTGGTTTTATATAGACTGATAAGCTAAACTCAGGCTAATAATTTTGAAAGTAGATTTGACCTATTTAAGATGAAACCTAACTCAACGTAAACCATCTGCACCCCAAGAAAGAATTCAAAGGAAGGAGATAAAATAAAATATAGAATCTATTTTTCTTTTAAGAGAGCTATTGTTATTAATTTCTGTATATCATTCATGTCTTATTCAACAGAAGAAAAGAAGTTAATCATTTTACTGGTATTTTAAATTTTAGTATTACTTTTACTTGAATTTTGATAAATAAATAATTGGTCATTAAATTTTAGGAAATATTTAATTATAATATTAAAATATAAAGAAAAATAGTACTAAAATATAGGGTAGGATTCAAAATATTTGTGTAAAAAAATACAAATAAGTTGATTAATTTGATGTTTGGAAGTAAAGATAATAGAAGACACAATGATATAAAGTGAATAAAGTGCAAACAAATAGAATTGAGTCAAATATTTGTATGCTTAAGTTCATACTCATAAAAAATAAATAAACTTAAATTTGAGTCAAATATCATTAAGTTTAAATAATTTGATTCAAATTCAAGTCAATTCAAGTCTGAACTTAAATAAGTTTACACGAGCTTATTTGAATAATGTGTTTTTAAACTTAATTTCTCATGAGACTTGAAATATTTGAATTCAAGTTTGAACTTCTAATGAAAATAAACCTAATTAAGTTTTTACAACTTTATTTTAATAGTTTGTAATTTTATCTCAATTTAATTATAGAAAATTTTATTTTTAACAAATAAATTAGATACCAAATATTTTTATCTCATTTTACTAATCAATATAATTTTTTTGCAACTTTCAAATCTATTAAAAATTTTTGCACAATCACCACATATTGCTAATAGTTATATTTAGTAAAAGGTAGCACATATTAAAAAACTATCTACTTGAGTCAAGTATTATACTTCTTTATGTAATATTAACAAGTATTGATGAGATTAAATTTATATATTGTGTTATTTATATATAATATAAAAATAAGTATATATTTTTTATTATTAAACTCATTTAAACTTATAAAGAGTTCAAGCTAAATATGAAATTTAAATTTGATTTATGTATAATCGAGCTTGAGTCATTTAAATTTAACTCATTTAAAATTAAGCTTAATTTATTTAAATTTAATTTATTTAAAATTAAACTTAAATAAAATTTTTTATAAATTGATGTTTATATGCGAGAACTTGACCATTTACACTTCTACTTATAAATCAAAGAAAGCTATGTCCACGAATTGATCAAATATAGAATGCCATAGATTTATGATTGCTATTTTGACCATAAAAGCAAGCCCATCATCATTCACAATAATATGTGATGCCCTCTACCCGTTGCTTCAAAAAGAAACAAAGCTAAATAAGAGTGGCGTGCAAAGTAGACCGGAGAGATTGTATCGACCGTGCATTTCTGCTTTTCTTTTCAATGAATCGCGCTTATATTTCTTGAGATTGAATTTGATTAATTTCATGATTATTTATTTTAAGAAATACGTATTTATTTATCTTTTTTTAAAAAAAATGAGTACTCTTTACAAATGGAATTAAAAATAGAAATAAATAAGTATATATTCATAAAAATACAATTAAACTAAATTTTAGAAGAAATGAGTGTAATTTGCTCTCCTTATTATTTCATATATGATTATTATTACAAAGGTGTTAATAGCCAGAATTATTTACCTTTTTTCCTATAAAATGGTGAAATAACCTGACTTTAAAATTTATATTACAAAATAATGCTAACAAAAAGTATATTCACAATTGTGGTATAAAAATAATTTTTAGCATTTTTTAATGTGTTAAATAAAAAATTTATTTCACTGAAATCATTTTGTATGACAAACCTCCTTTCTTTCTTTCATTCTTTTCTACAAAAATTGGAAGGAAGTAGAGGTTATTCAATCTTACCGGATAAGACAATAATAAAGTATGATATACATTTTTCTTCGTTAACATTAGTGTGTTGGTGCTGCCACTTTAACAGTGTTGTATTATCTAGTATTATTTTAGAAGTTTTATTTTTTATCATATGTGAGATTCAAATACAAAATCTCATATGCATGTATTAAGTAAATTATTATTTTTATTATTACCTAAAAAAATTAGCGTGCTGTTTATTATAACTTGACAACTGAATATTATCCAATCGGATAACCGAATTAAAGCAACCTTGTATTTCTGATATTTTTTAATGATTCGCATTTATATTTCTTCAAATTTAATTTCGTTACTTTCATAATTATTTATTTTTAGAAATACATTCTTATTTTTCTTATTTTCTTTACATAGTTAATAAGAGAAATAAGTATACACTCATAAACTAGAACAGTAAAAATACAATTAAACTAAATTTTGAAAGAGATGTGTATAATTTGCTATCCTTATTATGTCAAATCTAGATGATTTTTACGGCAAAAGTGTTACTTATTTATTATGATTTAGTAATTAAATATGATATGATATCCAATTAAATCAACAAACTAAAGATACGAATTCACTAGCATTTTATACGCTTCGAAATGCTTCAAATCTATAATTATTAACAAACTGTTCTCCCAATGATTGGAGAGGAGCTCGAAAATTGCTCCACGTTAGTGGAAAATGCAACCGGTGTATATCATGCTAATTATGAAGAAAAATGCTATAATTATTAACAAATTTAAGTTTTGTTTATTTCATCAAAAAGTATTTTTCATAAAACATATTATTTATATATATTTTGATAAAGGGTAATATGTCATTTATATCTATAGTGAAAAAATGATATCAAGAATTATAATAATAAAAAAATTTCTTAAAAACAAAAAAAATTTTTTTTTTATAAACTTTTCATATTTAATATTATATAAATAATTTTTTATTTTAATATTTTACCACTATATTTTACAAAACTTCATTTTTCCTGATAGCCTTAAGTGCATTTAATTTCATCGAAGTAGCAAGTAACATGAAGCATAACGTAATCAATCATGCTTTCACTGTGAAATATAGTAACGCTTAACAAACTATCATATAAACATTAAGCTTAAATTTTTAACCGTGAACTAATATTAAATGTTATCTTTAAATCTTTTTTCTCCTGTATTTTGAATTCGAAAACGCTGAAACCCTTTTTTTTATCTTATTTTAATTATTACTCTCAGGTGATTGTCAATGACTAGACTGGAGAAAAAAATAAATAGATGGGCAGGCTAAGTTGGCTCGGCCCGTATTATCACGTGGACGTAGTATTATCTGGTCATTTTGGGCAGGATAGTCACTCTCGTTCATATTTAACCAATTTGGCTAATATTTTTTAATAAGGGACTAAATGGGAATGATAATACTTTAACTATTAGAATGTTAATAGATTTTTTTTTTCTTTCAGTAAGTGTCATTTTTAGAATTTGTATTACAATCCACTTAAGTCGTGATTAATGTAAAACCCTCCTCCTGATTTGCACGATCCTAAACTTGAAATCTTTACATAAGTTCTATCAAACAAACATATTTCACAAATATTACCAAAATTAATTGCAACTAGGCATTTCTAATTCTTAATATATACATTATTCTAGAAGGCCAAAAAATATGTCTATTTACAAGCTAACAACTATAATTACCTTAAACAAGATATGTAAGGAGATTTTCACTCCTAAGCTCTTAGTGGAAAAAGAGGAGCTTCCATAGGTATATTTGAAAAGGTAAACATTTAAGAATATGAATTTATGACTTAATAAGTAAACAATTTATCTAACAAGAAAATTTATGCAAATTACTAGTGTGTGAAGCACAATACCCTTCACCATTATACAAATTCTTATCCATAAATCATTCACATAATTGGCATCATTAGCGACAAGAATAAATAAAATAGAAAGCATATAAAATTTCTTAATTAATTTATTTACAAATCTAACCTTATTCCTTCAGGTCCATTTACAAACTGTTTTACCTAAATATAGTACTATATAATTTAATTTTCATATTGATCATTAGAACCATATATAAATGCATAAATATATTTATTACATAAGTATTAGAACCATACATATACACCTTAACAAAAGAATTACACAAAATAAGCAAAACTAGTCAGGAAGAGAAAAATATTTGTATATATACTGGAGTATGGGGATTTAAAAGTGAATCCTAGCTCTCATAATTGAGTATACACTCGCTTATGACCATCTAGAGAGCTTTTTTCTTAGGATACTTGAATATGGGCTTCTAGAGAGCAACTTTGAAGCCATACTCCTTTATGCAAAATAGAGAGAGATAGATAGATAAATTTAACAAACGGAGAAGATGTGAACAAAATTTTAACAAATGGCTGAGCTACAAATTTATAGAAATTTTGTGCAAGCATTGTTCATTTGGTTTTTCTTCTCTCAATTCAACACATATGCATCAAAATAGCTAAAATTCAACTTATACTCATCATCCATATTCATTTCTAACCTACCAAGAATAACAATTTATGTTATAACACATTCTAGCAACAATAAATCCTCAATTTTCAAATACAATAATATTAACACTTAAATATATGAAATTACACAAAATCATTAATTCTAAGTAAATTGTTTACTTATAGGTGGATGAAGGAGATAAGGAGAAGTTAAAGGAAAGTTGGCTTACCCTTAAACAACATCAACCTAAATAACATTAGAAGGAATATCTAAATTCCTATGTTTTTCCCTATTATTAATTCAAAACTCAAATAATCACTAACCAAGATTTAGTTTTTAGAAGATCACCTTAGTTAAAGGGAAGTAGATGATGTCTCTTATAGTTTCCTAACTAGTTTTCTTGTTAAAGTTAATGAATTTGAAGTAGAGAAATTTAGGGAAGGAGATGGAAAAGAGGAACTCGACTAGGAAGATGTAGGGAAATAAGGGTAAATAAGGGTTTTTAATGTTTAAAAGGGCATTTTGGTAAATTAATAGTGGCAAAAGGGTAAAATAGAAATAATAGCTTTTAAATCTTCTACATATACATCTATTAAAATCTAAGTTTTACACAATCTTTTCATTATTTCTATTCTTCCTATTTTCATCACAAAAACTTATTACTCTTAAATAAATTATCATTCTAAACATATCCACAACAATTAATTAATTAATGCATACATATAAATATTAAATAGAAGAAATAAAATATAACCTAATTTTTTAAAGGGTGTAATAATCTGAACCACTCCCATAATTTCTATAGTCCATGTGAATTTAGCATGCTTTCAATTAAACTAACTCCTTATTAGTTGTCTATGTTTTCTTATAGTTAACAAAGTAATGGAAGTATCATCATATTGATATCATCAAATACTCCCTTTACAATAAATTCCTATTGGAGAGCAATTCTTGAAAATGGAGTTTTTAGGCATTATGTATACCCTTAAAACAATTGTTCAAGCATTTTAAGTTGGCTTGGTTCTTAGTCAATTTTGTTCTTCATACCACCAAATATCTATTTGCCTTAAAACATTAAAGAGCCCTTTCTCGCTAATTC
The DNA here is from genome assembly GCA_020226215.1 of Sindora glabra. Classification (NCBI taxonomy): domain Eukaryota; kingdom Viridiplantae; phylum Streptophyta; class Magnoliopsida; order Fabales; family Fabaceae; genus Sindora; species Sindora glabra. The sequence continues at coordinate 39,915,541 of CM035232.1, read as the reverse complement.
ATCCAAAGATCCCTCGTGCATATTGGTATTCAAAATAAAATCTAAAGACAATGTAAAGAAAAAGAATAGAAGCAATTTAGAATTGAAACATACCTATAACTTGAAAGAGAAAATCAATGCATAAGTAATTTGAGGTTTGATGGATAAATGAATGTAAAAGATATTAAAAAATAATCCTTATTCTAATTGGAAAATAATAATTTTTTAGTGATAGATTCCATCAGTCATAGTTGTACTTCATCAATCAATGACCAAAAGAAGAACTGAGTTCATAAAATTAGAAATATAGATTTAGGATTAGCAATATGATCTTATATGATGAAGAAGAATAGTAGTCTCATGTCGTCTCCAATAAAGATGAACATCAACATATTGCAAAAGATTAGATAAGAATGGAAACAACATTGTTTCACTTGAAGAAAATTTTGAAATTTGAAAGCTCAATAGAAGTGATGATTTGAAAAAGAAAAAACTACATATAGGTTTTTCAATGGCCAAGATACAGATTTGTTGATATGCATTTAACAACTATAGACGATGATTACATAAATTTCCATTTACATTTAACAATTTTAAAGAGTGACAATTGAGATAACAACTTGATTTGATGGATAATATTTGCTTTCTTCTTTCAAAAAGAGATCTGATGGTCTATAATTGTGTAATTTAAGTGGTCTTATCATTGATGACAAAATCTCTAGGCAAATCATTACTAGCATAATAATTCCAAGATATGTAGTACATATGTAATAAATATTTTTGCCTTTTCCCAAAGTGTAATTCAAAGATATATATTCTAAAACATAACCAATCTACACTAATAGGTTAAGTAAAAGCTTTTTAGATTTCTCGAGCACTTGGTCAAGCCTTGAAATACTAATTTTCTTTTGGCTAACTGATGAATACTTGTATTGGGCAAGGCTGAATCCTATCTAGAGCTTGGATCAATCAACCTACTTTATGGTTCGTAGAGTGTTCTAGCATTACTAGAAATGACAAAATTAAGGAAAAGATTGGACAATGTTAATCAAACAATATCAAAAACAATTATTATAGCCGGATATAGTTTTTACATCTAGGCCACATGCTCCATCTTAAAAGATTGAATTACAATTACAAATATTATAATATGATTACTTTATCTTAGGTAAGACTTATCCTATAAATATTGGTTGAATAGCCTATGTGTTCTTTCTAACCTTACTTCTACCCATTGCTTACCATTCTTTACTCTTGCTTATACTAATTTAAACTTCGAAGGGTTAAAAGAGTGGACCTTTTTGCTCATTTGACTTGCCTATAGGTGGCAAGCAATATTCTAGTGGCAATTATAACCGCATTCTTTTGTAGAACTGCCCCTTTGATAAGATAGAACTAACAATAGTTATATTCCACATTTAAATTTAAATTCTGACTAATTTATCAACAGTCTTAAAGTACTATAGTGTTCCTATTTGTTTATCTCCATTACATAACCGATAATATATGTTTGACATGGACATATTAATAAACTTCTAATCATTTCTCTTCATTCATTAGGGATATACTGGCACTTTTAACTATGATGCAGTGGCGTGATATTATCTTATAACTTGATATTAACATTCCGAACAGATCTCCTAAGCTTGTTCAGAAGCGATGTTCGAACATAGAGGAACCCACATACAGGAGCACCTCCTAGCACTATACACTTGTTTGCACAGACATCATGATCTGTGTTAATGTAAATATACAGTTCGTCATTACTCATCAGAATATGTTCATTCTTGATTAGTCCTAAACATGTAGACAGTGTGTACTTCTATAATCTTGCCAGAAGGGGCCCCATACTCACATTTTCTGGTGCGACACCCAAACCTATAAATAGTTACTATCTTTCAGCTCTAATTTCTTAATTCTACATTTGCTTCTCAAGGTTTGTTATTAACTTAGGTATTTGAGTGTATTTGGTTGCAGTTTAGCCACCTTGTGCGATTGACCATTTATACTATAGGTCCTCCGATTGGGTCCCAATTCGTTGGGAAGTTTTCAAAAAAATTTGTTAGTGTCACAAATTTGAACCTAATATTGGATTTGTATTAAATGATTTCGAAATTTAGAAAAAAAAAATAGGGATGTATAGTGTTGGGTTTTAGAAATATTTTAAACAAAAGATGCAGAAGAATCATTGTAAAAGCCAAATATATGAATATTAGGTTTGTATTAAATGGTTCAACACTTAGACCACGATAAAAATAAAAAATAGGGATATATAGTATTGGGTTTTAGAAATATAATAAACAAAGATGCAGATGAATCACTATGAAAGCCAAATATATGTAAAATAGGTTCATGTTTGTTGTTGTCATGCAAACATGCAATTTGAGATTTTAAAGTAAAAACTGAAAGTGAAAGGTAAAGATGCCGAGCGGATAGGAGCAAAATCCGGGGCTCATTGCAGTCCTTCCAGGGGGTATGGAACTAAAACCTTGCGCCGTCCATGGCTTTGCAGACCCATGTGCTTGTCTTTCTTTTTAATTTTGCCGTTTGTTTCCCAAGAAAACCATTAATTTCTTTGTTCCCTTTTCTGGCCTATACAACCCCCACCCATTTTATCCATCTCTGCCCAGACCCTAATATTCACACTTTTATTCTTCCTCACATAATAGATGGGATTCAAAATTGTAATATAACACTGATATTTTTATAGAGCAAAAAAACATTATGCTATTTTAAATTCTTTTTATTTTTTATATCTTGAATTTGGATATATATATATATATATATATATATATATATATATATATATATATATATTGCACGTAATTAAAGGACTTGTCATTGATATTATAAAAAATAAAAATTTGAACCATTGGAATTAGAATGTAAGTGGAGGTAGAAACAAATCAAGTCAAGCAAAGCTTTAACATAAATAGATTAGAATTATTTTAAAATTTTTTAGTTTGAATTTGATTTTTGATCTATTTGTAGGTTAAAATTTTAATTTGACCTAATTTATTTATAAAATTTAAGAAGTGTAACTAAATTTATTGGTCTATTTAGGCCTAGTTATTAAAATCTATATGAATTATTAATAGACTTATAAATAAATTTAGTTATATATGTCATAAATGGATTTTACAATAAAAATAATAATTTTATTAAATAAATAAGGTATTAAATAAAATTTTATCTTCACTTTTATAGAATTCTTGATAATTTAACAGATCAAACTATAATCATATTTATTTAAAATGAAAAAATTAAATGATATTATGATATAAATTTATCACTTATCGATTTGAAAAATTGAAAATATTAATGATTGAATTAAAAACGAAAAAGAAGGTACAAAAGTAAAAGAGTAGTAATAATTATAATGTAGTTAGTCAACTAATTAAAATGGATTAGATTAAATTTATATATTAGTTAAATATTAATTAAAGTAGCTTAGATTAAAATAATATATTAGTTAAATAGGCTGGCTTTAAACGAGTCTTAAAATTAAATAAATTAGGTTTGTTTAATCAATAGGTCAATATATTGGCCTAAGATTAGTATAAATATTTTTATTTAAATTATAAATTTATATTAATTACTCTATTAATAATTATTGATAATGATAATTTGATAATTATTGTAATTATTAATATCTTAATTCTTTTTCTTAAATAAAGTAATTAATCCATATATTATAATCTAAAAGGAAAAATCTTACTGCAAACACCAGACACTTAAAGTCTTCTCTTTCACAATTATGATTGCTGGAAAGGTGATAATTTACTCTTCTTGATTCAATTGGTTGGTATGTTGTCTATTTGAATCAATTTTTAAACATTTTTCCAAAAATAACATGAAAATTAATGTGTTAATTATGGTAATAATTGGACGTTCAATCACAGATGGACAATATAAAATTAACCCAAATCCCATGTGAATGAATTATAATTTATCAAAATCTTGAGGGCACAATTCACCTACGATATCGACAACAGGAAAATTCAACCTTATCTTATTTGTTAATAATGAAAAACATTTTATTTATTTAATATTATATGGGAAGAATTTAAAAAAATAAATTTTTATATTTTTTAAAAAATTACTTTCTTTTATTATTATACTTCTAGATATCATTTTTTGACCATTAATACAAGTAATATATTATTCTTTTACTAATATATACATATATGCATACAAATGATATTTTTTTTATGGAAAATACTTTTTGAAAAAACAACAAAACCTACACGTGACTAATAATTTCTCACTTTGGTTATTGAAAAAATAAAGAATAAATATAATATTTAATTTATTTTTTATAAAAGAGATGGCTATTACAATCTTTAAAATTTATAATTAGTATCATTAATTTTTTTAGTTTTATTTTTATTATGATTATTTATTCATCTCTTTACTCATAATATTAAAATAAATAAAAAATACAATTAAAAAGTAAATATATATTTAATATTATTAATATACATTTAATAAATTATTTCAATAATTTATTTATTTATTTTAATATTGTATATGACTAGAAGAATAAATAATTATAATAAAATATAAGACTAATAACATTAATTATAAATTCTAAAAATTATAATAATTAATAATTTTATAAATAATGAATTTATTATTGTGGTTATTAAAAATAAAAATTTCAGATTGCTATCATAAAAATGGCATCCCAAAAGGGGATCTTTCCTTTTTGGTTGCCTTTTCGGTTGTTTTTTGTCTTTTTCAAATTGCATAACTGGCCTGTACTCCTCAAAATTGGATCAATTTAGGCCGATATTTTCTTTTTATGTGCGGAATAGGTTCGAGCATCAAGATTCTAGAATATAATATTATTATGGTGATCCAATATAATTATGGTGATCCCAATGAGGTGCATCGCAATAATGGTATAAAATATGATTTTTATGCATCCTCTACATTACATGTGATTAAGTTAATTATATTTTGTATAAAATATGTAATAATTAAAGTATTGGATAAATTTACAGATTAACAATGTTGATCTTGTTTTTATCAATAAATATTAATTTTTGGTTGACAATAATTTCTTCTCGTTTTATGTTTGTTTTATTAATTAAAGATACGCTTAATTTTTAATATCATGTAATCCATCTATCTAATGGGCTTGGTACGTATTATTTGTTTACATGTTGTCACTCTCAGCATATTTCAGTTTTGTTAGGTTTGTAATATATTTCAATGATTTTTAAATAATTTATAAAATATTACATGTACAAAAAATAAGATTTAAAATTAAATTTTAAATATAAATTAAGAGTTATCGATTAAATATAAGAAAATGAAATAAATGAATATTCCAAATTGTATTTTTAATGCATGTAATATTTTTATTAAATAATTGATAAAATAAACGCTTTCTTTGGGTAAAATGTCCTCTTTCTCAACGGTTCAATAGGAACAGATAATAAATTATATTACCTTGTTGAAACTGCCGGTCCAATTATCATAATAAAAAAACCACGATCATCATCTAAAAAATAACATAAATAATAATAAAAAGATAACAATATAGTTATAATTTAAATGTGACATATTTGTAGTACTTCGACCTTCTTCTCTTGTCTACATACAAAACATCGCTATGCGACGCCGATTATTGCTTCCTCCGGAGGATACTATGATGATGTAAAAGTGATCAGATACACTTGGCCCTTATTTGGGAGGATGAGAAATCCAGAGCTGTTAGAGACGGATTCGGATCCGTGTTTTAAAATTATATTTTTAAAAGAAAGGAAAAGTCAACAGATTCAATCTAGTTTGCAAATATTAGGATTCCAACTTCTATTTAAAAAATTTACAGTTTTTGTAAATAAAATGCGGTCCAATTCATTTATAATCGGTTCGAAAAAAATCTAGAAGATTTTAGTTCACTTGAAATAATTAGTTTTGTGCACAAACCGGTTCTCATAAATTTAAATTTAAATGATTTGCATTTCGTTTTTAAGTTTCAAACCAAATATCAATTATATAATGGTGTTTGATATTTTTTTAATTTCTTTAATGTCATGAATTCGAATATGAAAGATTTGGCTAAAATACTGATAATTCCTCTATATTATGTCCTGTATATATAAATTTTATGATGGTTTTAGTTGTGTACTTAAACAATTAAATTATTTACTTAAACATTTAAATTATTTATGTTGTATAGAAATTCTTTTTGGTTATCTTTTCTTTTAAATCTTTAATGGTAGAGATGTTTTTTACTATTATATTTTTAGTGCGTTTGTTTGTAATTTATGCCTAAAATAAATTTTAAATTAAAAAATAAAAAATATTAATTCTTACTTTTATAGTTAATATTTTAATATTATTAAATACAAAATATTTATTTATAATTATTTTTAAAATAATTATCCATCAATTATATTCAAAATTAATTCTTTTTATCACAGTATAAAATAACTTAAAAAAGGACTTTATCTTTTATTACATAATTCTGTTACACATAAAATAAAATGTAGTGGATTACAAATGTCCTGGAGTAATTCAATAAATAATTTTATTGACGAAATTTAAAAAAAAAAAGAATAATTGACAGAAACAAACTTATAGTCAATCAGAAAAAATTCTTTGTAAGAATGAAGACGCACCCACAATCCTGAATCTTGCATGAGTAATCAATCTTGACAATTTTGTTGCTTATTTTGCCCTAATAATAAATATTTGTGTGAATATAATTTTTGTAAATTAATTTGACGAGAAAAATATAGAAATAATTTAGATTCACGCAAAATTTGTAAGATGTTTTAGTGGGGAGCTTAACAAGGTATGGGGCCATTTAAAATCATATATTAATGGCAATCAATGAGAAGAATTTTTTTTATATGTTTTATTCTTCAAAATTTTACGTTAAGATCATCGGTTACTTACACGTATTGTCTCATTTCGAAAAAATTTCAATATTAGCATTGAAAATTTAATATAATTTTTATATAAATAATATTAACTGTATTATTGTTTCAATTCTCAATGATTTGTATCTTTTTAAAAACAGTAATTTCTTGTTAAAAATAAATGACTTTCTATCCAATCATATTGTTGGGTAGAAAAAATAGTATAATTAATAATATTTATATGGAAGTAACACAAAACTTTTAATACTAACATAGTATTAGAAGTGCTTTGTTTGATTTTAAAATAAGAAAAGATGTTTAGTTGTTCTAATGCTCAACAAACTTACAATTTGGCAAGTTGAGTTTGAACCACTTTTATCTGTCTTTTTGACTAAGCAAAGGAACTCCAACCTTTATTAGAAATGAAGATTTAGTAAATTTCCATCCTAATTGGCGGCAATTCGGTCCGCGACAAAATTCAAGGGGGGTAGGAATAAAACCACAATACACTAAGAAATTAAAAGATAGCTTGTAGATTAGGGTATTATTAATGAATGTTTATAAGATTTGATATTTTGATCTCCAAGATAAATGGTGTACAATACAAGCAATGGGTTTATGTTCCAATATTGCTTCCTAATTAACTTTGTATTCTATGTGTAATTAATTAGATCTAATCTAGAAAGTTATTGTATGTTTTTTTTATAGGTGGATATGATAACCAAAGGCCGAGATGGAAGGACGAGAAGGCTGAAATAATTTATTAAAAATCTATTTAAATTTTTTCATTTTTTAAGAATTAAAAATAAATTTATTGAAAAAATTATAAAAAATAGAAAACTTTGGAAAATTTCCATGTTTAAGGTTTGTCTCTCTTATAATAAAACAAAAATTTCGACATGACTTGTTTCAAGGAAGATTTTCTAATCTTCTTAAGAAAACCTTATTTTTTATATATAAATAAAAGAATATTATATATCTTATGATTAAAAAAAAAAGAGACGTAAAATTGTGATGATAGATAAAAATAATTTCTCTTTAAAAATAGTAAATTATCTTTCATCAATTTTTTATTTAATATTAAATATATAATTTTTTTTATCATATTAGTATTTTATAATTACATTTCAATGAAGATTTCCACTATAACAAACAAAATGATTACTTATGAAGCATATTACAGCCTCAGTAAATTGAGGTCTTTTTGTCTATGATATGATGCTAAGTTTGAACCTACTCGATCCGGTCAGGTGTCATTGGAATATAATTCGAAAGGTATAAGTAAATCCCCTCAACAGACTTTACAAACCTTAAATTTGGGCTATATCAGATAGTAAAAGAAATGTAGGTCCGGTTTATTTTCTATTTTTTTTAAAAAATTATTTTTAAAAAATAGAAGAACCTATTTGGTAATCTATTTTCATAATTTATTTTTAAAATTTTTTTTATTAATGTATAACTTAAAAACAAGAAAATAGAAATAATTTTTAATTATTTTTTAAACTTATTTTTTTCTGAATTTTAATTTTTTAATTAAATGAAATATTTTTTTATTATAATATTAATCATCCTTTAATCTTAATTTTGCTTTAATTTAAAAATAATTTTTGAGAATAAAAATAATTTTTAAAAATACAAAATAAAAACATATTCAAACATACCGGTAATTACGTGGAAAAATTACCGCTGCTTGAACACATTGTAATATGCATATATAAAATCTCATCTGATATGTATTTCTACTTACAATTATGATGTAGTAATGCATATAATATATTCAATTTAGTTCAAGTGGTTAAGAGGATTTGAATTAAATAATGTAAAACTCTTTTTATTTACGAGTTTAGATTGTACCTAGACGTTAAGACATCCTTCTGGGGGACAAATATTTTATAGAAAGATCTGCTGACATTCAAATATTTATTGAATTGTTGTCCATCAAGTTCGATTAGTATGATAATAACTTTTGAGTGAATTATTATTGTTAATTTTAATATGTCACTGATATTCTATCTAATAAAGATGGAAAATAATTTTCCTCCTGTCATCTTATTTTATTTAATTTTATTTTTTAAGAAAGTGTCTCTGGATGAGAATTGCCGCAAATACAAGTGTAAAACTAACGCAACTTGCTTTTAATTGGAAGTAAAGATCACAGTAGACAATGACATAAAGTAGCAGGTGATAATTAAGATGTATCAATTATATTGATGCATTAATTAATTTAATTATTAAATTTTATTTATTTAAAAAATAATGAAGGATAAATAAAATTTTTAAATTTATTAGTGCAATTGGTGCACCAAAATTCCCTCCCCCCGCCCCCCAAACAGAAGTAGAATTATGTTACCACCTCCTCTTTTTTCCTATTACAGCAAGGAAAAAGCCGTTTGCGAAGGGTGATCCTTTTTTAATTTTTTTTTCATTTTTATAAAAAGGCATAATTTTATTTTAAAATTTATTATTTTTATCAAAATTCATAATTTTTTTTAAAAAAATTTATTTATTTTTTAAAATTCACCTAATTTATTTTTTTTTTAAAATACAGCAAATCCATATCCCCACAACGGTTGACGAAGGCCGTGTCCATAAGTTCATCAATATAGAATCTAATAGATTTATGATTGCTATTTTGGCCATAAAAGCAAGGCCATTCATTAGTCAGCATAATATGTGGTCCACTTTACAAGTTGCTTATTGGACACAAAAGGCTATTGATGGAGACATGAAAACTAGACCGGAGAGATAATATCAACCGTGTATTTCTGGATTTTTTTTTAATGAATTGCATGAATCTAATTACCTTAATAAATATTTATTTTAATAAATATATATTTATTTTTTATTTTATTTACAGAAAAAATAAGTAGTCTTTAATACTGGTCTAACAAAAGAAATGAGTATATATACACAAAATAAGATAATGAAAATAGAATTAAACTAAATTTTAGAAGATATATGTGTAATTTTCTTTCCTTATTAATTTCATAGATGATTATTACTGTCAAAGTATTGATAGCTTGGATTATTTATCGAAAAAATTGTAAAATACAATTTGGTTAGATTTTTCTCCATTAATTTTAAAAATTTAAAAATTATCGTCATAAATTTTATAAAACTTGAAATTAATATATATTATTTACTCAATTAATTATTTTATTAAATTATATAATTTTTAAATGAGAATCATAATATTATAGAGTAGTGACTTATTTTGTTATTTTTTGTATATAATTTTGCACTTCTTTTGGAAGCATTTAACTAATTAAAAGTTTACATACATATTTAATTTTATTATTTATATAAAATATAAATTATATGTGAAAATGATAAAAAAATAATATATTATAATACTATGATGTTAATTAAAAAACTTTACAAAAAAATTTATATAATTTGATAAAATGACTAATTAAATAAATGATGAGTATTAATTTTAAATTTTATAAAGTTTAAAGAGATAATTTTTAAATTTTTAAAATTGATGACAAAATTCAACCATTCTAAAGTTAAAAAGGTCTTTAACATTTTTTTCTCCTATTTATAGCTAATGCTAACTATAATTTTAAGGGTTAAGCTATAAATATCCGCATCTATTGTTATTTTCAATTTCTTGGAGAATCACATGGATAGTATTAATTAATAATTTGATTTTTAAATGCATTATACATATATTATAATTATTCTTAATTAATATTATTTTATATGATTCTCTTAGAAATAAAAAATAATATTAAATATAGGATATATATACTAATTCTTAAACATAATCTTTAGGATTACAGTTGCAAAAAAAAAACCTTTTATTTATTTTTCCCATATGAGTGTAATTTGCTCTCCCTATTACTTCATAGATGTTTATTACTGTAAAAGGTTGGTAATTTGAATTTTTTTTATAAAATGGTGGAGCAACCTGAATTTAAAATTTATATTACAAGAGAATTATTAAAAAAATTGTATTTCTAATTGTGTTATAAAAATAATTTTTAACATATCGTTTTTTAATGGGTTGAATAAAACAAATATTTCAGTGACTATTTTTGTATGACTTAGAGTGTGTTTAGATATATTTTTACTTTTATGTTTTTAAAAATATTTTCAAAAATTATTTTTAAATTTTTTTTCAAAATTTGTTTTGAGATCGAAGGAAATTAAAGAATAGATAGAGATACTAGGTATTATAAATCAGAAAATATTTTATTTAATTACAAAACTAATATTCAGAATAAAAAATAAGTTTAGAAAATATTTAAAAGTTTTTTTTATTTTTTTATTTTTAATTCCTATATTTGGAAAATAGTTTTCAGAAATGGATTCTAAAAATAAATTCTTAAATAATTTCTTCTATTTTCAATAATAAAAAATACAAAATTATTTTTTTAAAACAGTAAACAAATAAGCCTCTACTTTCTCTCACTTAACAAAAATTGGGAGGAATGAGAGGTTCCCATCCTTGCTAAACTACACAGGGCATCGATTACATTATGACTCTAACTATTTTGGTAGAAAGTATTTTTTTAAATATAATTATAAGTTATTAAAATGGTAGAAAATGCTTCTATATTAAACATAGGAAATTTGATAGAAGGTAATTTTTCCTTTGTAAAAAGAAAATTATTTTTTATTACTATAATTTTAAGTATTATTTTTAATAATAAAATATAGATATAATATACCATTTTTTCATTCATATAAGAATATATAAAATTTTTCGACAAAAGATATCTTTTTAAAAAAAAGAAAGAGATCCACCAGACATACGTTCTTCTTTCTCAACATTAGTAGGTTGTTTACTATGATTTGTAACTAAATATTTTCCAATCGGACAATCCGATTTGGGTTGAATCAATATTTCTGTCGCGTTTAATTAATTACGGTTAGCATTATTATGATTACCCTTTTTTTTATTCAAACATTATTGTGATTACGGTCAGCATTATTCTGATTACGGTCACTTGTAAAGGACTTAGGCAGATTCTTTGATAAAAGCACCCCAATACGCACTATAATATACGTACCTTACCAGGCCTATGTTTTTCGTCCTGCCGTGCAGTGAAAATCCTTTTTGGGCTTAACTTTGTACTAGTCCATCATTTTTGGGCCCGATTTATCACTGTTCAGAATAAATGGGCTTCGGCCCTTTTTGCCACGTGAAAACGCTGCATCCATCTTGGATGGGGGTCCGTCGATATAGTCCTTTGGAGGCAAAAAGCTGAGCTCAAACTACGGCTGAAAAGAAAAATATATATTAAACTGCAAAAACCGATCAAATTGAACTGAAATTATACGGTTGAAAATAGTCTAAAATTTAGAATTGGTTCACAAAGGATGATTTTTTTAAAAAAAAATAATTTATTATTAAAAGTGATTTGAAATTTCTTAATAATTAAAAAGAGATTTGATATATATTAATATATTACTAAATTCAATTAATAAATTTTATTTATTCAGTATATTATTATCATATAAATGAATGAAATCTAACCGTATATTATTATTATATAACTGAATGAAATCTAACCATTTAAAGTGGTGATGATGCATCATAATCATCACCTAACAATTACTAATTGAACCATCTAGAAATATTTTTATGCAATGCTTTTCTTATTCTCCTAAGCTCACTTCTCTTCGGCATGCCCTGTGGGCCGTAGAATTCTGGCAGATTTCCATTTTAACACCAAACGGCCAAGTTGCAACCAAAGAACTGAAAGATAACGATAGGAACAGCCAGAGGGCTATATTACTTGCTTGAAGAGTGCAACGCCCTGATCATACATTGAGACATAAAGCTGCGGATTTCAGAATATCTTTCTTGATGAAACTTGCACTGCAAGAATCTCGGATTTTGGATTGGCCAAGCTTTTAAAGATTGAACAGAAATTCGGAATGGCATTAATACAATAATGCTAAAAGGAACTAAAGGGTATCTTGTTCCTGAATGGTTTAGATTCAATGCCAAGGTTGACGTTTATAGCAATGGATTTGGGTCGTTGGAGTCCATTTGTTGCAGGAGGAGCTTTGAAATGAAAGCTAAGAATGAGAATAAGAAGGCTTTGATGCTTAAAAGTACATTTTATAAAAATAATATTCTAAATTGAATCATTTGAAAAAAAAATAATATTAAATGTGAGAAAAGATTTATTATTACTTGATGGATCCATTGTGAGTGAGTAAGAAATCAAGATTTACTATAAGTTACGAACTATACGCAATCGGTTTTAATCATGAATTCTAATATGGATTTGCTGCTCTTATAAACCCTAGATAAGAATTTGATTGGAGAGACTTTCTGACATTGACAGGGTAGTGTGTAGAATTAATTATAGGATTTAGGAGTAGTAACTCTTATTTATATTAATAACATTGGTGAGTTGATTCATTGCCGAGAACTTACTCATTATCATATTAGTTAAGTTAGATTACTATTGGGCTTAAAACTATTAATCACTTTAATATTAGATTACACTCTTTTACATTTTATTTTATTATTAAATTAATAGGTGTACAATAGAACATCTAACAATCTCCCACTTAGGACCATATAATTCAATAATAGTGGCCACTTTAATAAGATGTAAAAGAAAATTATAGGTATCTTTACATCCATTGATCTAGATTAAGATCAAAATAACATTTTATTTTACAGATCTCTATCCTTAAAACATAAGAGGCACTTCCAAGATCTTTTATATCAAAATGGTTGGATAACATTTGTTTTGGATCTATCAATAAGTTCATGTCATTGCTTGTAAGGATAGTGTTATCCACATTTAGCACCAAAATAACAAAATTGTTTGCATTCATCAACATATAAATACACTGGACAACTGTATTCTCCTTGAATCCAAGAAAAGTTACTAGCTTATCAAACTTAAGGTACCATTGTCTAGAAGCATGTTTTAAGCTATAAATAGACTTTTTAAGTTAGCACATAAGGTGCTCCTTTCCTTTTTCTTGGAAACCATCTAAGCTAGTTCATATAAATAGCCTCTATTAAATCATCATTTAAGAAAGTTGTTTTTACATCCATCTAATGTAGCTCTAAATCAAAATGAGCCACCAAAGTCATGATAACATGAAATGAATCTTTGGTTGAAATTAGTAAAAAAAGTTTCTTTATAGTCTATATCATTCCTTCTGGGTGTAACATTTTGTTACCAATCTAGTCTTGTATCTTTCAACTTCACCTTTGAGCATTTTTTTAGTCTTAAAAACCTATTTGCTTCTGATAGCTTATAATTTATAAGAAGCTTCATTAGATCCCTACACTTGATTCTTATGCATTGAAGTTAACTCATCCTTCATAACATTTATCCAATCAAAACAATTCGAACTTGACATAGCTTAAGATAAGGGTTGTAGGATCAGTATCATCATTAATATCATATTCATGCTTTTGTAGATATACAAGATAATTATTAGAAATTGTTGAATTTGCAAACTTTATGAGATCTTTTAATGGAGTTTATTTAGTTTACTTCATCTGGCTCAACATCTTTTACCATTGGCTATACTGGATTGATTAGTGGAATAATAAAAGATGACTCTTTTAATGTTAGTACTAATGGAACAATTATTCTATTTTCAAAAAGGTCTATGATATGTGATATTTGGCTCCCACTATCCAACTTATTTTAAAAGAAGATGGCTCGATTAAATTCAATTACTCTAGTCAAATGAGTTAGACTAGTAAAATTTGCTTCCCCTTGAAGCCACTGTAGTACTCAATGAAGTATCCACTTAGTAGTTTTCGATTCAAGTTTACTTATAGATGAAATGTATAGCTTTACTTCAGCTTTATAACCTCGAAATAAAAAATGCTATGGACTAAGCTTCTTACCATATAATAGTTCGTAAAAGGTCTTAGGTATTAACTTACTAGGAACTTGATTTAGAATGTATGTCAGTTATTCTCAACACATCACCCCTATAAGAATTTTGGCAATGAAGCATGGGGCTAGCATGCATCTCACCATGTCCACAAGAGTTTTATTCCTTCCTTCTGCAATTCCATTTTACTCCGATGTACCTAGGTATAGTGTAGTTTGCTTGAATTCCACAACCTTATAGGTATTCCACAAAAGGGACCTAGAGTTTTCTTCCTAGTTTCATCATATCCTATCACAATACTCGTCACCTCTATCAGAATTACTACTTTATTTGTTTTCCCAGTTTCAATTCAATTGTCACCTTAAATAACTTGAAGGCTTCTAGCGATTTCGACTTATCATTGAGTAACTCCACCTAACTAAATCTAGAGTAATTATCAATAAATGTGATAAAGTATTTATAGTCACCTATAGCATTAGGTGTGATAGGCCCACTAATGTTAATATGGATCAGTTTTAGAACATTCTCTTTTCTACATCTCTTTCTTTTCTAGCTTTAATTGTAAGTTTTCCTTTAATGCAAGTTCACACATGTACCAAAATCTAAGAAAGTCCTAGATCATGAAGTAATTTTCCCTTTACAAGTATTTGAATTCTATCTTTAAAGATGTGTCCTAATCATCTGTGTTATAACATTGAGGATCTTTCATCAATTAAATATCTTTTCTTACCTACAATAGAGTTTATTGAGTTCACAAAATTCAGGATCTAGATCAACTCTATATAAACTATCACACATAAAACCAATACCAATAATTGAAGATTTATAAAATAATTTAACATTTTATTTTCAAAATAACAAGAGTATCTAAGAGAATCCAAAGTAACAAGTAAAATCAATTCCTTCTTATAAAAGGTGCATAAACTACATTATTCAATAAAAGCTCATGTTCAGTTTTCAATTTCAATTTCAACTTCAACTTCAACTTTACTAATCCTATATGCTCTACTTTAACTCTATCTCCATTTTCAAATCTCATAATTAGCTTTTCTTTATTTAGTTTTCTCAAATTTGTTAATGTTTGAAGATAATTAGTCACATGAATAGTCGCACTAGTATCTAACCACCAAGAATTTAATAGTACATCAACTATATTTAACTCAAAAGAGACTAGAGTTAGATGAGTACCTTTCTTTTTCTTCTTAACTTATTTCTTATGTTTAAAATACTCTACTTTTTTATGATGATTCCTTTGATCTCCTATAGACTTAGTATTAATTTGAGGTGTTGCTTTCTTAATCACTAGGTCAAGGCTAGAGGTGACTAGATATAGCTTTAGTGATTCAACCTAATCATCATGATTAGTCCTATTAAGCATCTTGATTATATTTAATTGCATAGGTAAAGGAGCTGAGAAAATAAATTTTAAAATATTAATACATGTTCAACCTTAATCATGTTAAAAAATTTTCTCACTAAAACTATGTAATTGAATTCAATATTATATTATAGAGCCTAATGTTGATAGAGCATTAAAGGCCCTATAATATAATACAAGGATTAAATATCATATTCCTTAAAATTTTAACACCAATAAAGTGATGAAAATTCTTGAAACTACAATACTTATTTCTACACTTATGTTATCATTAACAAATTATATTAATAATATTATACCGATAAAGTATTAAAATATAATTAATGTGATACTTTCCTTAGTTTAACTACTATTGCAAAAAAATGAACTAAAATTTTATGCAATTGGATCTACAATAGGTGGACTCACAATTACACAAAACTCTATGGTATAACATAAGTCTAAATAATTTTTTAAAATTATTTTCCTACACATACATATACATAAAAATAATTAATAAACCAAATAGTGTCTAAAAATTTCACAAACAATATATGTGGAAGCTCAACATACAATAATATTATAATGAAGTTTTCAACTCAAAATAGAATTATTTTGGCTATCTAAATTAAATAAGAAAAAATAATTAAAATATTTTTTAATTTAAAACTTTTTAAAAAAGTCTAAAAATAGCTCGAAGAGTGAAGCGCAAAAAATTGCATTTCAAATGTGTTATATATATATATATATATATATATATATATATATATATATATATACACATAATAATGTCTTAATGCATTTTAATACTTTTAATGCAAAAATTTTCCTAAGAAATTCCATTTAAAATCTATTTCAAGAATTGAAAATTTTTTCAGAATAGTAACCATGGCTTTATATATATATATAGAACACGAAATCAAATGTCAAGGCATTTATATATAATATAAAATGCTAAAACAGATATATGAATATTCAAAACGCCAAACCAAATGTATATATATGTCTAGAATCATCAAACATCAAATACCAAACGTGTATATGTATATCCAGACATCAAATATCAAAACTGAACGTATAAATATATCCGGAAGTCAAACTTCAAAAACCAAAGCATGAATAACAAAACATACACAAAATGACGAAACATACGTATATAAATGAATTCCAAATGCCAAACATGTGTGTGTGTGTGAAAATTGAATCAAATAAAATTCATCCAGAAACACATATAATAGATGGATAAATCATTCAAAAATTTCTCACACATATGATATATGTATTTTATTCATAATAAAATTAACATATATATAACAATAAAATAAATAAAATGAGAGTTGTGAAATAATTTTAAGATTCATAACAAATTTTATCTAGAATATATTCATCACATAATATATAAAATTATTCAAAAAATAAAATTTTACTCTCGAATCCATGAAATAATATGTTTAATTTATATGATTCAAAGGTTCTGATACCAATTGTTAAAATTAAATTTCATAAAAATAATATTCCAAATTGAATCATGTGAAAAATAATAATATTAAACATGGAAAAAGATTTATTATTATTTGATGAATCTATTGTGAGTGAGTGTGAAATCAAATTTGCTGTAGGCCATGAATTATATATAGTCGATCTTAATCATGAACTTCAATAAGAATTTACTACTCCTATGAATCTTAGATAAGAACTTGATTGGGGAGACTTTTTGACATTAATAGGAAGTGTGCAAAATGAATCATAGGGTTAAAGAGTAGTGACCCTTATTTATATTAATAATATTAGTGGTTCAACCAATCGCTGAGAACCACCTATTATCACATTAGTTAGGTTTAATTACTATAGGGTTTCAAACTATTTAGTCACTTTAATATTAGGTTAAACTTTTTTACATATTATTTTATTATCAAATCAATAGATCCAAAATCTAACATCTGATGGATTGAGCTTATGATTGCCCTTGCGAGAGGACATTTAGTGTGTTGGTGAAAGATGATGTCAAGGCTTTGGATGGTATGAAGAGTGTGGGGAAATATCTGAGGATTGCTATATGCTTCATTCAGGGGGTCTATCACTGAGACCAACCATGAAGAAAGTCTGTAGATACTTGAAAGATCTTTGGATGTGCCTAGTTCCCTTATATCCACCCTCTTTTCAAAGTTTAACGTAAAGCCTAAGATGTATAAGCATTTTGGTCCTCAATTATAGTACTTAAGAAATCGTTTTTTCTTTTCAAGAAATGTAATATCCAAGAGGAACTTATGGATGTGAATGGCTATTCTCTCTAATAGATCCATGCTCTTGTCATTATAAAGTTTGTAGCAAAGATAATTTGTTCTCTTTTCTGTAGGATTATTTATTATCGTTATTATTTATGTGTGTTTTGTTGGAATTATTTAAATTAATTTAAAAAAATATTACAAAAGGCAGCATCTTAAAGAAGTTGAGACAAGAAGCATGATCGTAATACATGAAGATGGCAACATAGGGAATTGGAAATATTAAAAGCATTATGGGCGTCGCTTATGAAAAATGGCGGCACAGATACTTGAGAGAAAATCTAACAAACAACTGGTATAATATTTTGTACGCTTGACGGTTTCATTTACTTTGTAAATGTTGACTACAAAAAGCTATATAATGGACTTTCTTCTTCGGCCAACGTAATGAAGAAAAGAGAGAATTGCTAGAAAGCAAAATAGAGTTAAAAATATAGCTTTGTAGAGTGTGTGTTTTGGTCTAAGAGAAAAAATAATTTTAAGTGTTATTTTTGTAATAGTTGTGAGAGAAAAATTACAGTGTATTTGTAAGAGTTATAACAATTTTGAAAGACAAATATTTTCTCTTATTTCTATTTCTTCTCCACAAATTTCCTTTTATTTTTTGATACCAATATTATTAGCAAATATATTAGTTCCAACATTTGATATCAACTTTCGGTTATACAATAGCAATAGATTCAATCCAACTGTAGCTTTTGAAATTTAGTGGTAAAAATTTTAACAACCGGAGTATCAAATTAAAAGTATACTTCAAATCTTAATATCTATGCAATTTGGTGGAGAATGGTTATACAAAGGTGAAAGATGAATGAGAGTTCGATACATTGGAGAGAAATAAGCAAAATGCACTACTAGAAGATAGAAGAAAAGATCAAAAAGCATTGTACGTGATCTTTGAAGTTGTTGAAGATCATATGTTTGAAAAAATACATCAAAAGAAACATAGGATATTTTGCAAAGATTCTACAAAGGTGATGATTGTGTTAGACAAATATAGTTACATACACTACGAGGTGATTTTGAGTCTTTAAACATGAATAACTCAAAATCCATTTTAGCATATTTTGATCGAGTTCAAATTGTCGTTAACCAATTAAAAGCCAATGGTGAAGATATTTCAGACATTAGAGTTGTAAAAAAGATCATGTGATCTTTGCTGGCAAAGTTTAAATACATTGTTGTTGCAATTAAAAAAGCACATGATATATCATCTATGTCAATGGATAGGTTATTGAGTTTGTAGTGCACAGATGAACACCGGATGAGCAAAAAGCCCACTAACTCGAGTTTCAAGCAAGCTTTGTAAAAAAAAAATGGTCTAACAAAATTGTGGAGGTTATCAAAGTAGTTGAGAATGTGAAAATTATCAAGATGGCAGACACGGATGTAAATGTGGAAGAGGTGGTCATTTTAATACCACTAATAGAGAAAGATCAAATAATGACAATCCTTTTATAAGTCGAGGAGGTTATAGTAAAGCAGGAAACAAATCTAATGTCCAATGTCATAAATGAAAAAAATTTGGATATTACAAAAATGAATGTTATTCCAAGATACTGAATGAGTCAACAGAACATGCAAATGTAGTAGACGTTGAAGCAAAATTGGTGCTCACATGTAAAAGAGATGAGTCAGATATGGAACGTGTAAAGATATGGTATCTTGATACTAGAGCTAGTAATTATATGTGTAGAAAAAAGGAACTTTTCTTGCATATGGATGAATCATATGTCCAGAAGTAAATTTTGGAAATAAATCCAAAATTTCTATTTTAGGAAAAGGCAACATCAGCATATAAGCTAAAGATGGTATAAATATTACTATTATCAATGTTTATTACATGTTAGGACTTTTTTGGAACTTATTGAATGCTAGTCAACTTTTTGAAAAATGGCACAAAATTGATATTCAAGATGGAGTTTGCACCACTAAAAAGAAAAATGGCAAAATGATTGCAAAAGTGTAAATGATGCAGAACCATATGTTTCCTTTAAATATGCGAACAAAAGCTTTGATGAGTCTTTTCAACAATTTTGAAGGATGAAAATTGGTTATAGCATCTCTAATTTAGTTATTTGAACTTTCTAAGGTTGAAGCTATTAGCTCATAAAAAGATGGTTACTAACTTACCAAAAATTAATATTCCTAATTAGTAGTGTGAAGGATGTATCCTTGAAAAGCAACATAGAGATTCTTTTCCAATTGGTAAAGCTGGAAGAGCTAAACAACCATTGAAGTTACTATATACAGACATCTATGGCCCGATTGAGGTAGAATCACTTGACATAAAAAATATATTTTAATTTTTATGAATGATTTCAGTAGGAAAACTTAGGTATATTTTCTCAAAGAAAAATCAAAAGCTTTTAAGAAATTCATAGAATTTATAACTCTTGTTAAAAAGCAAAGTGACTTTTATGTGAAAATTCTGAGATTTGATAAAGATAGAGAGTTTACATCAAATGAATTTTTAAAATTTAGCAAAAGTTAAGAAATTCAGCGTTAACTAATAGTCAAATATACTCCTTAACATAATGGTATAGCTAAAAGAAAAAATAGAACAATTGTTCAAATAGCTAGAAGTTTGTTAAAAGCCAAATATTTGCCAAAATTCTTTTAGGCCAAAGCTATTGCCTTTATTGTATCTTATTAAACAGATGTCTAACAGAGAGTGTTCTTGAAAGAACACTTAAAGAAGCTTGGAGTGCTAACAAGCTAGGTGTTTCCTTTCTATGTTTATTTGGGTGTATTGCATATCCCCATATTCTAGATGAACGAAGAAAGAAGCTAAATGATAAAAGTTAGAAATGCATTTTCATTTGCTACAATAGTGTGACTAAGGGATACAAATTATACAATCTAGTGATAGAAGAAGTAATTATCAGTAGAGATGTTAAATTTATTAAAGATGAAGCTTAGATTTGGAATCAAAATAATGAACAGCAACAGTAAAGAGTCATTATAAAAAAGTGAACCAAAGTTAACTAAAACAAACAGCTTTGTTCCTGATAATCCATCTCTAATCAAAAGTTCCCTTTCATCTCTAAAAATTTAGCACATCCCTCACAAAAGTGAGTGTTGCTGGCCCCCTTACTTGATTATATAATCATATCATATAATGATAATAAAGATGCAATGTTTGATGAAATAGTTGTGAACTTTTGCTTATTTGCAGATTGTGACCAATTTTTTATGAAAATGCAGTAGCAGATGAACAATGGGTTCAAGCAATGAATGATGAAATCCATTCAATCGAGAAAAATGATATATGAGAGTTAACAACTTTACCACCTGATAAAAGACTTATTGGTGTCAAGTGAGTTTACAAGATAAAATACAAGTCTGATGGTCAAGTTAATCATTACAAAACTAGATTGATGGTTACAAGCTATAAGCGAAAGTTAGGAATTGACTATTTTGATATATTTGAACAAGTTTCTAGAATGATACTATTTGAATAATTCTTGTCCTTACAGCACAGAATAAATGGAAAATCTATCAAATAGATGTAAAGTCAGCATTTTTAAATGGCATTCTTGAAGAAAAAGTTTATACTAAGCAATTACCAGGCTACATAAAGAAAGGACATCAAGAAAAAGTTTACCATTTGAAAAATGTATTGTATGGATTAAAATATGCACCTCGAGCATGGTATATGTGAATTGATGCAGATCTATTACAAGATGGATTCCAAAAGTATCCTTATGAGCATACATTATACATCAAGTCAGAAACTAATAGAAGTTTAATAATTGTATGCCTTTATGTTGATAATTTAATATTTATAGGAAATTCTGAAAAGATGTTTACATAATTTAAGGAGGCTATGACCAGTCAATTTGAAATGATAAATATGGGATTGATGGCTTATTTCTTGGGCATTGAAGTGTAGCAAACTAATGAAGGCATTTTCATTTCTCAAAAAAAGTATGCTAATGGTATTCTAAAGAAGTTCAAGATGGAATCAATAGTTCTTATCTAAACCCTAGTTGCTAAATGTCTTGAGATAAAGAAAAAAGGCAGCAGAGAACTAGTAAACTTAACTTATTTTAAAAGCATAGTTAGTAGTTTACATTATATGACTTCCACTAGGTCAAATATAATTTTTAGAGTTAGGATTATCAATTATTTCATGAAAAAATCATATCAATCATATTTGCAAGTAGCAAAGCAAATTTTTCAATATATCAATAGCACTCGAGATCATGGACTTTTATATACTTATTTTGATAATTTTAATTTAGTTGGATATATAGATAGTGACTAGGTAGGTGAAATTGAAACAAAAACAAAACACTTTTAGTTATGTTTTCAATCTTGGAGATAGTGTTTTTTTCTTAATTATAAAAAAAACCAGTGGTAGCTTTATCAATTACAAAAGTTGAATATATAGCAGTAGCATTTACAGTGTGTCAAACAGTCTAGATCCATAGATTACTTGATAAGTTAAAATAGATATAAGAATTTTCAACAATAATTATGTGTAATAATAAGTCAACAATCGCATTGGCGAAAAATCCAATTTTCATGGTAGAAGTAAGCACATTGGAATTAAGTATCATTATATTAGAAAATTGATCAAGAATGGAGAATTAGAGTTAAAGTTTTCTAGATTTGATGAACAAGTTGTGGATATTTTAACGAAGCCACTCAAAGTAAATGCATTTAAGAAGTTGAAGATAATGCTCAGTATTATTTTAAAATCAATTTAAAAGGGAGGCTGTTGGAATTATTTAAATTAATTTTGAAAAAAATTATTACAAAGGCAACATCTTAAATACGATGATACAAGAAGCATGGCAGTAATATATGAAGATGGCAATAGAGGGAACTAGAAATATTGAAAGCAATATAGGTGCCACATAGGAAAAACGATGGCATAAATACTTAAGAGAAAATCTGACAAACAAGTGGTATAATATTATATAGGCTTGGCAATTTCATTTGCTTTGTAACATGTCGACTACAAAAGGCTATATAATGGACTTTCTTCTTTGACCAATATAATGAAGATAAGAGAGAATTGCTAGAAAGTAGAATAGAGTTAAGAGTATAGCTTCACAAAGTGTGTGTTTTGGTTTGAAAGAAAAAAACAATTTTGAGTGTTATTTTTGTAATAGTTATGAGAGAAAAATTACAGTGTATTTGCGAGAGTTATAACAATTTTGAAAGAAGAATACTTTCTCTCATTTTTACTTCTCCATAAATTTTTTTTTATTTTTTGGTGCTAATATTATTAGCAAATATATTAGTTCCAACATGTTTAAGTATTGTAAGATTAACTATTTAAATGATTAAAAGCTGCAAACTTAATTGTTTTGATTCCTAAAAAATATATATTACATCAGATTTTTTTAAAAAAATTTATTTTACATCATATAAATATACATACTTTTAATTTTTACATATTCATTCCTAAAAGATAGACATTCTATCAAAATTTTCTTAAAATTTTAGGTAGTTGATGTAAAATAAACTTTTAGAAGGAAATTTAATATAATTTTTATTTAACTGATTTCAAGATTTACTTTTTTTCAAAAATTAGAGTGTGTGATATTCTTACACTTTGGGGAATAATTATTTAAATGGAAATTGGATTGTACATCCTCATGTCTCCTTGTTCACCTATTTAATTTTATATGATTAATTACCGTTGGTGCATTGTAAAAATGTACTGATCACCAAGAAAGATACCAAAGCTCATGAACAACTCGCTAGATGCCCTTTGATTTGGACTAGCAGTATTATTGAATAATATAGATATAATCACCAAATAATCTTCACTTCAAAATATTCTTTTCTTTTCTAAGGTTAAAAGTTTTTTTATCTATAAATCCATTCAATTCTCAATCTTGATCAGCATCATCCATATTATTCTAAGTACAATCAACCTTCTAAAAAATGCATATTTTTTAAATCTCCTTATTTTGCTTAGCCTTGAACATCACAATTTTAGCTCATCAACCTTACAAAACCTCATTAGTAGTAACTATAACAAAAGCACCGCCACTTTTCTTTATAGCATCACTGTCAACTACGCTAAAAGGTATACAATTGACCTTGAAACTCCATTCTTATTGCAGTACTGCCAATTTCCACAAACTCCAATTCCTTGTTCATTCCTTCAGTGCTTTTTAGCCAAGTCTTACTTGTTCCCTTTTTGCCTTTAATCAAGAAATGATCTAAAAAATGGCAAGTGTAGTTGTGTGGTCATAGCCATAAACCCTATTTCCAAGTCTTGTGCTTTATCTGGATTGTCCTCAAGCTATTTGATTTTATTCCTCACTGATAGGAAGAACCTAACTAATACCATTAATTTTGGTGAGTTTCCAATTTCATGGCCTCTATAGACCCTTTTGAATTCCTTTCCTAAAGATTTTGTTAGTGTGGCTAGTTTTTCCCAGGCTCTTTTTGCTTTGCCAAGAAAGTTATCTGCTTCCTATAATAGACTCGCTAAAAAGTTTGCTATTTGCCTCCCTAGCACAGATTAAACCAAAAAGTTGATCTTTTTTGGAGATGGCCTTTTTTATTTTCTTCCTTTTGCTAAAATGGATCTAATGGGAAGTCTATCCTACACTCAATTACTAAAGCAACAAAAATCCCTAAAATACCATATAGACCTAAAGGGAGTCTTAATAAATTAAAAAGCAAGTTATTTTAAGAGAAACACTTTTGAGTTAGATTCGCTTGGCAATGGTGGAGTGAAAATTAGCATAAGTGTTCCCTATATAATGTTGAGGGTCAATATATACAAAAATATCGTTAATGACTTTTCAAAGGCAATAAAGGTTCTTTTGAGAGCTATGAAGACATGGCCATTTGAGCTCTGTGTCACTGCTAGGAAAATTAAGTTGAGTATTATCCCATTTCCTTAAATTGATTTGCTGTTAGGAAATGGAAAGAATTGGACAATATATAATTCAGTTATGTAATAGATATGGGTAACAATGGGGATGCTTAGCTTTTATTGATAGTGGCTTAAATGCTAAGCAAGTTGTTATGATTAGTTCATACCAACTGGAGAATCAGTTCTTGCTCTTTGATTTGGATGTTTCAAAGTTTAGTTTTAGTTTATCTTTGTTTTTTTACAAAACCACATGTGAAGACTTTAATTTTACTTGTGCGATTTGATTTTCCTAGATTGACACTAAGTAGGTTTGAATTGACGTGCGCTTCTTTTCCATTTTGATGAAGTAATTGTTATCTTCCTACTTTAAGGTTGTGTTTGTAAGAAAATTCTATATGTTTTACCAAAAAAGAGGACAAGGTTATCTACAATTAATTCATTTATTTATAAGTTATGATAATTTGTTAGTCTTTTTTTAACATAAAATTTGAAGGTTTAAAGTGAAACTAATATATTGCTAGATAGTAAGATTGGAACTTGAGACATGAGTGGTAAAAAATAATGATTCTCACTAATTGAGTAAACTCAAGAAATTACTAATCTATAAACAACTGAGTAATCATTAATGATAAGTTTATTTTAAAAGTTTTAGCTATTAAGATACCATTAGCGATAAATTGGATTTTAGAAATAGTACAACATTTTATAGCTCTTCTTTGAATCATGTTGCTTCGTGAAAGTTAGGGCCCACTAACCCTTAAATATCTATCTGCTTTGGCATGCACTGGTATAATGCTTGTCCTGCAATTTAGGTAATTTATTTTTGTTTTGTTGCTTGCTTCTTTGCCTAGTTTAATAACCCTCCTATCCTAGTGAGTTCAAAAATGATGAAGATTTCAAAGATGTAAATTCTTTATGTGAAGGCGACTTCTAATAAAATGTAGGACACATTTCATGTAAAAAGAATTATTTCAAGTAAAGATGACAAATTTTTGAATCTAAATTAATTCGACTCAACTCTAATCGAGATTCACCAAAAGTACCAAATTAGGGTTTTTTCGAAAACTTATTTTCGTCTTACCGTTATTCAAAAATATATTATTAAAATACGCGTCATGGTGAGAGGCGCCACTTTGGATGGCGATCACGAGAGAGAGGCGCCGTTTAAAATGGCACCTTTGGTGCAGCTTGAGGGCGCCATTCAAAATGGCGCCCTCTCCCCCAATCTGCAATTTTTCCTTTCCAAATAATTAATTTTGCCCTTACCCTCACTTTGCAATTTTTCTTTTCCAAATAATTAATTTTAATGCCATTCCAAATAATTAATTTTGCCCTCACCCTCACTCTGCAATTTTTCCTTTCCAAATAATTAATTTTGATGCCATTTCAAAATAAAAATTTTAAAAATAAATAATATTTGATTGTGACTCAAAATAAATTTTTAAAAATAAATTACTCATTTCATAATTATATTTGATGTCATAAAAAAATATGTTAACTCCACTTTGATATTTAATACATAAATTTATTATAGGAATTAAATAAAAAAGTAGTTAATGATAATAATATATTTAATAAAAATAATAAATATTTAGTTAATAATTGAATATTATTAAAATAAAATATAGGATCAATAAAGAATAATTACGTAATTTATATTAATATCTCTCAAAATTTGATTTAATGACACTTAATATTTATCATTTTTCAAAATTATAAACTTTCACCGTTCAGAATTATATTATTATAAGTAATTATTTAATACGTTATTACACATAAGCAAATTTATTGAATTATTCAATAATATTCTTTATATACGAAGTTGAAGATTGTTAAAAATGAAAAGAAATATAATGAAATAGATATGTTTCTTTTTATTTTGTATTTATTCCAATAATATTCTTGCTACTTTGTATTTATTTTAATAAAATTATTTTTATTTTGTAACAAAATAAATACAAAATGACAAAGTTGAAGATAGTTGAAAATTAAAAAAAATGTGGTTATTTTGTTGCAATAATCTTTTCATCTTGTAATGAAATTAAAATTATAACATGAATTAATTCTTTTTTATTTCATCATAATGATAAAATATTTTGGCAATGAGAGGCAAAAGTACCGATTTACTATTTTTTTAAAAACTATTTTTCATTTTACCGTTCCTTTGAAACATTTTATCAAAATACACACAGAAGATACGCATAGCGACGGAGAGATGGCAAATAGCGTGTCGAGGGACGCCAGACGAAATGACGCTGTTGTTGCTTAAGGGAAGGGACGCCAGGCGATATGACACCTTTTGCCTATGGTACCCTCGCTCCTAATTTCTAAATTAATTAGCCGATGACCGTATCCATTGTGGATCCAAAAGATTTGGATTTTGGTATTGTACATGGACAGCATCCCCATCTCCGTTGACAATTGTGTTACGTGTTTTATCCTCAATATTTGGTGGACTCAACTCATAACATATTGAATAAACATAGCATTTAATATCATTTACAAGGATGATGGTTATTTATCCTTCAAATATTATAATTAATATTATTAATTTTTTTATATTTATTATAACTATTTATTCCTTTCTTCACTAATAATATTAAAATAAATAATGACAAAAAATTTAATTAAAAAATAATTATATATTTCAAATTATGAAGAGAAAATTTATTAATTTATTTTAATATTGTTTATGTATTTTAACATGGTAAATAAATAAAAGAATAGATAATTATAATAATTGTGAAAATAAAAAACTAATAATGTTAGTTATTAAATTTAGAAGATGTCATTATCATTACTTTTATAAAAAAAACTAAATATTTTAATTATTTTAAAGTTTATTATTTTTTATTATTTATATATTAACTTAAAATTTGGGAGATGTGCTTAGACCTTCCTCAGAGGCGCCATTTGGTTTGGCGTCTCTCCGCCGCAGTGCATATTTTGATAAAATATTTTGAAAGAATGATAAAATGAAAAATAGTTTCTAAAAAAATAACAAATTGATACTTTTGCCCAACGAGATGTGGAACATGGAATAATCCTTATCGTTAGAAAGAAATAAACACATTGTTTTAAAAAATTTGTAATAATTTATGTTTGTTAATAATTTATAATAATTAAAGTTATGAAAATAAAATACCAGAAGAGAGAATAAAATTCTAGTTAGAAGGATGTTATTAGAAAAAATTGCATATATTTGATGCGTTATATGAGAATTGAATTGATTGTGTATTTGTGAGAAGAATTGGTAATTAAAATCGATATAAGTACTTATGTAAGAAGATAAAAATCTCATAGTAATCAAAACTATCCCATAACACTTATGCTTGGCAATAAAGTAGCAAGATAGATGTACATAAATATACAATGAACATGAAAAAGAAAGCTAATGTCTACATAAGTGATGTCCAGTCCCACATCCAGGATCGGCAATGTGGCGGCCATATTTACTAACCTTCTGCGAAGGCTTGGGAGTCACACCTCCGGTGTCTGTGGCTCCTCTACCTCCAGCTCCCACTCTGCCTCTGCCTCTGCCTCTGCCTCTGTCTTTGGCTCCCGCTCTGCCTTCACCTCTACCTCTATCTGCAAGCACTGAGTCATTTGCCATCATGCCACCAAGTGCTGATTCTTGATCTTGAGTATGTAGATCAAATGCAGGACGATATGGCTGTGATGGGCCAGCATCACCAGAAGGAAAGACATGGAATGAAGATGAAACTCCTGGTATATGTGGAAATACCTAGAATGAGGATGGAACACCAGAAGTAAATAGGTACATCTGGGGTGATGACAGACCATATAGTGCAGCCGGGAATATGATGGAGGATGAAGGATCATCAAGTGTAGTAGGATACATATGAGATGAGACAGTAATATCTGGCATCATCATCATAGTGTCCTGGGCAATCGATGGTGGAGTCTGTTACACTATCGAAACGGACGGAACATCAGCCTGCGACATAGGTCGTAGAGCTGTGTGACGACGTCGACCAGTACGAGGCTGATCATGGTTACCCTCTGCAGGGTCTGGGATATGATAGGCATGAGGAGCTGGCTCCACATGTGAGTCAATAATCACATGATCAACCTCCTGAATGGCGTGAAGGATGGAGTTCGTCGCTGATCTAAGCGCATCAAAGGTGAACCTAGACTGCCCTTCAGGTGTGGTGAAGTTCTGTAGTGTGGACACCTCATCTACCTGTGCAAATTTTTGACATTAAAGTTAGTTACAATATTAATGCACGAGAAGAAAATCAGATACAAAAAACTAGCACGCAGTATTACCACAAGGTCTAATGCTCCCCCAATAGGTGTAATAAATCGCCTGGTAACTCCTCTGTATCATGCCATGTACTCGGATCGTGGGCCTAAGACTAGTCGTGTGGTCGGCTCGGTGATAGCGCACAAGTCTCGTCGGATATCCCAGAGTGCAACGTATGGCTGATGGCAGATATGCCACTCCTCATCATGCCGACCGGATAAGTGAAGGCAATGGACCTCCGCCACCTGCTTCAGTGGCTCAGGAATAGGCTGGCATAGTCCAAACTACCACAAAACCCTATCCGGCTGGTGCCACTTGACAATCTAAAAGTGAATGAGCGGCACCACTGCTGTCCACATGTCACTCCCGTCAAAACAGTACTGAGGAAGTGATGCGGTGACCACTTCAATGTATGGGGTCTAGGCGATCTGAAATTACACATTTATTTTATCATTTAAATGGGACAATGAAATGGACAAAGCCCTGAAATAAAAATATACATTATCCCCTACATACTTGGTCGAGTCGAAGATGGTCCAGCACGTATCTGTAATAGGGTAGGCTGTGTGCCGGAATATCTTGAAATGTCTTTTGATAGTGCCACCTACCAAGTACAATAACTAAGTTAAACAACTTCAAAGTCAACCTAATTAGAAGTGCAAGTTGAAAAATTTTCTAACCTACGGGCTAGGGGGCCAATCCTTGCATCCCCCTCTAATATGTCTGAAACAGTAATCGTAGGGGTGATAGTGGGAAATCTATCCCATGCCCAGAGCTGCAGTAGTAAGCAACACCCTTGTATCTCCCTATAAGCTGGAGCAGTGGCCTTGCAGAGCTCTCTGTACAAATAGGTCAGGCAAGCAGATCCCCAACTATACGTCCCAGCCTCATGTAAGTGTCCGAGCAAGGGTAAGTGCATGAGGTGGACATATGTGCCGAAGTGGTCTGGAAATAACCAATGAGACACAAAATGTAGGCCCGGGTGAATCTCTGCACTATCACCTCATCCGCATCATCTGGAAGATGAGTGAAATGCCTCTCCAACCAACTCATCCTCAGTTGCCCCCCTTTAATGACATTCTCGTCCATCGATAACTGTAGTCCCAAATACTCCTCTATTAGTGCTGCCCATCACCACACAGTGGGCCCCGTCACTACTCAATCGTCAATGGGTAGGCCAAGCTGGAAAGCAACATCCTGTAATGTAATAGTCGTCTCTCCTTGCAGCATGTGAAAAGTGTGTGTCTCCGGTCTCCACCTCTTTACAAAAGCATTGATCAACTGATGGTCGATCGGCATAAACTTGCACATCGCTAGGCTGTAAAAACTTGCCTCTCGTAAAAAGGGGACAATCAACTCCGGCAGCTGCTGATGATGGTAGTGATGAGCTCATCGAATCCTCAGCACACGATCAGGCTGCAAAAGAAAAAAATCACTAATTATTGCGTATGACAATTCAAAAACTGTTTAACCAAGTTTATTAAGATCTAACTATTTCCATACGTGGCCTACCCAAATCAACTGGGATATGTGTGAGGCCTGAGCCATCAGCAATGAAGGATCCCGTGGTCCAAGATCAACGCGTCGGGATGTGGATGCCATCTGCCATGATAAGAATTGCATTAGGATGGAATCTAAACATACACTAATATAACATACATGTGCAAATTAACTACAAAGATACACAAAAGAATTTATAACGTTTCGACGATTGAAGTAATTTATTAACATTACTAGTAATGGAGTCACATATATATACATAATGGCTTGTAGTTTTATAGCAATCAAACAAATCACATCATCCGATCATTACACTTATGACATTGGTTAACATACTTCGTAACATACGTCTACAAAAGTAAAAAATAAAATCAACGTGAAGAAGGGCCTTCCTCCCCATGTAGTAGTGGGCAACGCCTACGATTATGTCCTTCCGTCTTACAAAGACTGCATTTTTGCTTGACACCACTCTCTTGAGGCCAATCCATCTCATTTCTGATCCGGGTCGACTTTGGTCGTCCTTTTGCATGCAATCTTCCATAATTTGAAACCAGGATAGGAATAGTGGTAGGTTATTCCATTGCGACCACTCCCTGATCGGCCACCGCTCAGATTTGTAGCAATTGAGTAGTGTGTCAAGCCTGTATACAGCATCGACATATGGTTCCCACGATATGTTGACTGAGGCACAAGCAGCAATAATATGAGCGCAAGGATACCTATATGCTTGGAATTGTCCACATTTACATTGCCTTTTATCTAATAACACTTGAACGACCTTTCCACATGATCCCCTAGCCATATCAGGGCCCTCCACCACCTCAAACCTAGTTCTTTGTCTATTATAAGCATGAACGTGGTAAGAAGAAGCACGTGATTGGATAGTCGCAAGCTCCTGTCTGAATCTGCTTGCATATATGTGACCTTGTTGTAGTTCAGCATGTGCTTCTTTTGCCCTTTCCATAAAATACTTGACACATCTATAGTATGTTTGTTGAACAAGGCCTATGATTGGTAGCTTCCTTAATCCTTTGAAGAGGCCATTGATGCACTCTACTATGTTAGTCGTCATATGACTATATCTTTTGCCTTCGTCATAAGCAAGCATCTACTTTTCCATCAGAATAGCGGTCAACTTCTTGTGGATCTCCTCATTGACTTTACTAAGGTTGTCTAATCTCTCCATGACCTTTTCCCAACTGGGCTCATATGCTGAACAGAAGGAGACAAATAGGTTAACCGGGTTGAACTACCAGATACATAAATTTATAGATGAAAGGTTCAACAAAGAAATTATGCTATAAGGCATACCAATCTTAAAGACAGCTTTCTTGACATTGTCATCCCTGCATTTCTTGCGAACGTTGCTGGTAATATGTCTGATACAGTACCGGTGAAAAGCATGAAGAAGCTGCCATCCTAGGCCTTTGGTGGCTATAGCATCTTTTATAGCTCGGTGTCGATCTGATATTAGGCATATTCCTTGCTGGTTCGTAACATTTACCCGTAGTAATGCTAAAAACTAACTCCAGTTTTCATAGTTCTCCTTGTCAACAATGGCAAAGACAAGAGAAACGGGACATTTGTTACCGTCCTGGGTCATAGCAATCAGTAGCACGCGTCTGTACTTGCCATATAGATGCGTTCGATTAACTTGTATGAATTGCTTGCAGTAGGGAAATGCGGCAATGCATGGCTTGAAAGCCCAAAAAACTCGGTTGAAAACATATTTTTGTGGATCAACACGACTGTCAACTGTGACGAATTCTTCTAACTCTAACTTGAACAGAGCTTAGTCACAGTAGCCTAAAATGTCCAACCATTTGGGGAGCACTTCATATGATTTATCCCAATCACTATACACCTTGACAATTGCCTTTTGTTTTGCCTTCCATGCTTTTTTGTACAAAATCTTATACCTGTACATGCCTTCCACCCTCTCTTGTATAAGCGAGATTGGAACATCTTGTTTCATTTTAATCATCTCCAGTATCAAGGAACTGATATACTCGGAGTCAAGAGACTTGTGATCCTGTGTCAAACTGGCATTAACACATGTGTGAGGCCCTGAAAATCTAATTATTGTCCAAGTGTCAGAATTCTTCAGATTGATCGCTCTGAGGCAAAATTTGCATTCATCCCCATAATTATCACACTTCACACTCAATCTTCTAGTATCCGACTCCTCCACGTAATAACTGTGGTGCCTTCTGATGTGGTAATGCTTGGTTACAACAATTAATGCCTCCTTGCAATCAAACTCTTATCCAACCTGTAAGTCCTCCATGCCGTAATCATAGCTTGGTTTCATTATTTTTGGAAATTCATTAGGATTCCTTATGGCATCCCAATCAATGTGAGAGAAGACAACAGCTTAAAGGACACCATATGATGTCTGTGCAACATTATCACTCCTCACTCACCGCGTTGCAACACTGTCTCCATGTGTAGTTGCACGTTCTTCGTCATCAGTGTCACGATCATCATCACTACTACAAGACACCTCATCGTCTTCAAAACTAGACTCAAGGTGGGCATCCATGAATATAGGATCAGTGGATTCTTCCTCTACGACCGGTAAGGCACTTGTTGAACCCATCATGGTATGTGATATATTTCTCAGGAAAACACCTGCAACAGATGAGTCCAATGTAGGAGTATAACTATCAGAAATGTGGAACTCGATTCCACCCATGTAAGGAAGGCCTTCCTGCACCATCGAACAACTAGTACTGACATTAGCTGTTGGAACCACAGGTGATCTAGTTGTTGGAACTCTTTCTTGTGAACTCAAGTTGACAGCGTGCAGTTCGGATGTGATCACCTCCGCATACAACTCCATTGTTGTCATCGTCGGATGTTATTCGTAGCTTGCTATAGCACATGCCAAGTTTTCATCGTCGTCCAATTCATATGCCATATATTGAGCCTCTGTTTGATGCTGTGGAAACTTGTAAACAATTTTCCCCACAGCTTGATCTTCGTAAAGCTTCAGTCGGGCATGAATTCTCTCCCGCAAAACATCCATAGTGCTGCATCCTCTTAATTTCAATGCCTTTGGGGGAGGTCCATCGTACATTACCCCCATTGATCCCTCAATCATTGTACTATTTGAATATATAAAAGCAATTAAACTTTTCTTCATCTTGTTACTTTTAGCTGTAAAATATTCACTGCACCCCCACAACTGACACATAGTCTCATATACAATTTTTGTTCTCATAAACAAATATACTAGTATTTAATATTGTAAGTAAAAATGAACGGAATGTATTACTATTTTTGCAAAGTGTTTATTTAATACTACGTAATAATAGGATAATATTTCCGACCAAACAAATGTTATTTCTTTCCAAAACTAATATAATATTTGGCTATATAATCTTATTTATGGTTTAGTTTATCTTTTTCAATTATCATTTTTTTGTTTATTATACACAAATTATACTAATTAAATTAGTTAACATTTTTAATACACTACATTTTTTATTTTCACGACATTTTTCTCCATTCACACCTACTACCAAATAGCAACCAAAATTATGTACACATTATTGTTTATATTTTTTTATTATTACAGTCATGAATTCTTTTTTACATTCACTGACTTCGTCTAATACTTATTTTGCAATACCTCTATATATATTTTAATGCTTTCTGAATAAACCTATGTATAGTATAATTTTTTGGAGTACATTTATTATTCTTGCATTTATAATATCTACTATTTAAATAGAAAAAAGTTCATATTTTCAATAACAATATCCTATTTTTTAAGGCTTCTGGTTACATTCACATATCCTAGAATTTTATTTTTAGTACCTCTCTTATGATATATTAAGATTTTACATGAAAAAAATTCTCTAAATATAACTTTCACCTAGGTCCTAAAACCTATATTAGGACACCCTTCTTTATCTCGTTTGTTATTCTTTTAATAGCATAACCTATCACAGTACATATAAATTCCTACAAAATTTTCATAAATTATAACTTCACATCTTAAATCATAATTTCACATCATAAACCATAATAATTAATATAAAATAAAAAAATTCATATTATTTATATCATAATATTCTAAACAAATTTCTCTACCAATATAAAAAATATTTTCATAATGACTAATAAAAATTATAATATAAGCATAAAATTTATAAAAATACTAATGGGTAAGTATCAGGAGAAGCAAATAGAAAAAAGCCTCAGCATGAAAGAGAAATTTGTTAGATAATTTAATAACTTTAATCTCTAAGTAAAAGTTATTAGATATTATTATATTAATAAAAAAATTATGAAAAAATTATGCTAAATTAAATATATTTTGCAAGATAATATATTAAAGGAATAAAAATAACAATATATATAAAATTTTATTGATGTATATTTAATTTTAAATATAGTGTCTGAATTTTTATATCAAGAAAATATTAATAAATTTTAAAAGATAATTAATTTTTATTCTTAAATACTTTTATTAAAACTGAAATATATAATTAATTATTTCAATTAGAACTTTCCATAACATGAATTTTTCAAAAAAAAAATTTGATCATTAAAAATAATTTTGTCAAAAAAAATTAAACTGTATTATATTTATATTATTCAATATATTGCATTTGAACTTTTAACAAAATGATTGAAGAAATAAAGAAGAAAAAATTCGGCAAAGTACATGAAATGAAGAAAAAATTATGTACGAACTGTAAACCCTTGGAGAACTCTTAGTTGATGTATTTTAAATTTAAAATATAGTATTTAAAAATTATCATCAAAAAAATTTTAAAAAATTTATATAAATAATATTTAATTTAATTACTAACTATTTTTTTAAAAATATAATATGAAATTAATTATTTTTATTAATAAAATGTATATTAAAGCTTTAATTTACTTAAAATATTGTAATATATTAAAAAATTATAACTTATTATATTTATGTTAATTAATGATGTTGATGTTTTAAACCATAAACAATAAGAATAGATATAAAAAGAATACAGTAGAGTAAATAAGAAATAAATAATACGTAGGGTATAAAGTAATAAGAAATTGATTGTATAATAAATTATTTAATTGAATGAATTATATAATTTATATAAAATATATTTATAATAAAAAAATTGATATATTTTACTGCTAAAAAATATTAATGTGTATGGTTTAAATATCATGAGTTAACAAAAAATAATAATAAAATAGTACAATAAAAAAGATAAAGTAAATAGAAATACTACATAACATATCAAGACTTTACACTAAACCCTCAATTGATATTTATTTATTTTTACATATATTACTTTAGAATTAACCTAAAATTATTAATCAATAAAATAATATATTCTCGTAATAATAAATATATAATAAAAATAATCTTATTTTTATCATATCCTATATCCTAAATAATGTTATATTTTAAAAATATTTAAAAATAATTTTTATCTAAATAGTAAATTTTATTTTAAGACACTTTTCTTTATCCCCTTTATTCTTCTTTTAAAATCGTAAATTATCATAGATCATATAAATTTGTACAAATTTTTTCGAAATCTTATATCATAATTTCATAATATAAATCATAATAATCAATATAAAATAAAATTTCTTCTCCCACTGAAAAATATATTCTTATAATAACTAATAAAAATTATAATATAAATATAGAAATTATAAAAATACTAACTAGTAAAATAACAAACTATCACAAATCATATAAATTTGTACAAATTTTTTCTAAATCCTAGATCATCATTTCACATCATAAATCATAATAATCAACATAAAATAAAAATTATAATATAAATATAAAAATTATAAAAATACTAACTAATAAAAATCACAAACTATCACAAATCATATAAATTTGTACAAATTTTTTATAAATCCTAGATCATCATTTCACATCATAAAATATAATAATCAACATAAAAGAAAAATTATAATATAAATATAAAAATTATAAAAATACTAACCAGTAAAAATTATAAACTATCATTGATTATATAAATTTATACAAATTTTTTCTAAATCCTAGATCATCATTTTACATCATAAATCATAATAATTAACATAAAATAAAAATTATAATATAAATACAAAAATTATAAAAATACTAACCAAGGAAGAGCTGAAAGAAGATCAGATTTGATCCAAAGAAGAAAATGTTTCCGAATGAAATGCACAAAAGTAAGAACGGATGAAGATTTATGAATGAAAAAATATAAAATGTTGTGAACGGCTTCAAAGATAGAAGGAAAGAGGAATTGTGAAGAGTGGCTGCGAGGTTTACGAAGAAAGAAGGGAAGAAAAGCGGTTGCGAGGGTTTGGGGTATGGCTGTGAAGTAGGGAAATATTTGTAGGGGAGGAGGTGCCATTTCACGTGGCGCCTCCCAGAAATTCAAATCCAAAATGGCGCCTCTTGAAATGGCGCCTCTAGGAGCTGGGAAATTCAAACACAATGGGGGGGCGCCTCTTTAAATGGCGCTAAGTGGGATGGGGCCTCTGTGGCCCATGAACGCCATTCAAAATGGCACCCTGCGTACTTTGATAATTTGTATCAAAACCACGGTAAAACGAAAAAATGTTTATAA
Organism: Sindora glabra; assembly: GCA_020226215.1. NCBI lineage: Eukaryota > Viridiplantae > Streptophyta > Magnoliopsida > Fabales > Fabaceae > Sindora > Sindora glabra. The sequence continues at coordinate 39,878,005 of CM035232.1, read as the reverse complement.
AATAATCGTAATCCGGTATTTTTGCCTTGAGATTCATAATAAACTCATGATTTTAAATCGACTCTAGATCTTGATCTAACTAGGCCGAAATAGTTTGAACCTAAAACCAAACCTAATAGATCAAATATGCCCATTTTCCCCGCAGTTTCAAAAACTAACACATTGAACATGTAATCATTCGATATTTAATTTCTCAATCATAACTAAAGCCATTAACATGATGATTTCTTTATTAAAAAATGATAAGCAATCCAAATAATGATTTTAGGATTTAAGAAAAAATACGATTCTTTAACATAAATGACTAATGTGATCATACATAGATACATTTCAAAATCTAAATCTTTAATAAACATCAAAATTGTTCCCCATAAAATTAGTTCAAATTTGAATATTTTTTCTTCTTTCTATCCATTTTTTTCTTACCATCCTAAAATTTCCTTTGATATTCCTCTATTATCAACATTAGCATTAATAATATAAATGATCTTTTCCTCTATCCTTTAGGGAAGAAAATGAAATGGATTTAGCCTATTGAAAAATCAAGGTAGGATGATAAATTATTGTATTATAAAGAGTTTATGATTTTTCCACTTGTAGAAAACCTATGAATGATTGTTAATTGTCAAAACTTTTTTCAGATAACATTCAACCTCATATATTTGCCATTCCACCTCTTTAACATAACATACATCCTTACTAAACATGACATCAAGGTAAAATCAAGAAGATATGTTAAAGAAAAAAAGGAAAAATAAACTTTAGGATAAAAATTTACAACCGGAGTAATAACGTTAGAGTTGAAATTACTTAAAATAAATAGCAACCAACCACAAATAACAATAGTGAAGGAAACCCAAAAGTATAGAAAGCTAAAAAGAAATATCTTTTCATCTAAATAGGAATGAATTGCACCAAAAAAAGAAAGATAAGGAATTTAATAAAAATTATTACCTAATAAATAGGAAAACCTTGAGTTAACAAGTTTAGCCTAAGTTAGCTAACAAAAATTGAGAGCAAAATATAATCAAGAAATTCTCATAAATTAAATATTGTTGTAAATCATAATATAAAATGGCATCATACATAGGTATAAATTGAAAAAAAATAACTTAAATATCTAATTAAAATTAACCTAAATACCTAATCATCTTCTTCCTTATCATGTATGGTAGCATGTTTTTCATCAAAACCTTAAAATAGGGGGGAGCAAGAATTAACATTAAAACAAACAAATCTTATTTAATTAAAATATAAAACAAACCTTGATATTCCTTAGCTTATATCCACTCTTGAATACACATTAATACTTCTAAAATATTTGGATATAGTCTACTAAGATGCGAGCTTACTAGTCTCCTATAGGTATTAAAAGTAAATTCAAAAGCTATGGTAAACACAAGAATGCTCAAAATATCCTTAATAATACCTTGCAATAATGGAAACTTTCCCCAACTTATCTTCCACCTTAATAATATATTAAATGATAAGGTTCCTGGTAAGATATTTTCCTTAAGGTAATGCTCAAGTTTTGATTTGACTTTCATAGAATTAGACATCTTTTCATTCATAATAAATAAATCATACATATTTATTGCATCTTGAGAACCACTATCAATCGTATCTAGTATAGGCTTACTAAATTCACCAACTATGTCATTTATCTAAGTTGGTATTCAAGAATCATATCTTCACAAAATTACTTCATCTTTTTAACTTTATAGTCAAATCTCACTTTAAAAATTTGAGGATAGTAGAACTTAATCAACTTCATTTTATATCTTGGATCAAGTATGGTTGCAACTCCTATAATGCCATGAATAACATTTCAATACTTATTGAATTTTACCAATATGTTAGAAGCCATCTTTTTAATGTTAGGATTTAGAGCTTTAAGCTACTTACTTAAAGTTAACCAAATTTCACATATCTTAGGAAAATAAATGTTTATCATTAGATAGTTTGTCTTAGAGAATAACTTAGTCATTGAATAAAAGACTTCAAACTTTCCCCAATTTTCTTTTGTAACATCCTATTCTTCATTGGTAGGAAGTGATTTATATGGAGATTCACATTATTTTAAATGTCCAAATGTAGCTTTATATATCAAGGTAGATTAGAGTATTAAATAACTGGAATTCTATTTTGTAGGATAATCAAGTACAAGCTTCCGTGTGCATGAAATACATAGTTGTTTACATGACTTCTAAGACATTTCCTTTCTTTTAGGTGTAACTATCCAAAATCGTACAATTTCCCTTATCTTTTTTATACTTTCTTTAATTACTTCAAGGCCATCCTTCATTATTAAATTTAAAACATGGTACAAGATGTCATATGAATTAGCCTTCCAAAACATAAAGAGAAAAAGGGATCTAATTTATCCACTAAAGTTTTAATCATTTTATCATTGGTTGAGCAATTATTTAATGTAATACTGGAAATTCTTCTATCTATGTTTCCAAAAGACAACCTAAAAGCGCATCACAGGAAACATCATTTATGTGTGGATAGTGTACATAAGCAAACCTTAAGATATGACTTTGCAAATTCCAATCATTATTAATAATATATACTATGATAGCCATGAAGATCTTTTTTTTATCATTGGAAGTCCATATATTTGATGTGATAGTAATCCTTGCCTTGTTGTTTTCAATAAATTGAATATGTTTAATTACACATCTTTTTTCAAATGAAGTCCATATATTTGATGTGATAATACATTGAAGATGTTTAATTACAAGAAGAAAAATATAATGCAATTTATTGTAATCAAACATCATAGTATACATTATGTGGATTTCCAATAATAAAAAAAAGGAGCTTCATGGCTATTCTTCTTGTAATTAAAAAGGAATATAAGGTACATTGAAGATGTTTGAATATCTTTGAAACCTAATATGATCCACAATAGAAAGAGGATGCTTATGTCTAATAATTATGTGCATAAGCTTTTTTTCTTGCTTCATTAGGATTAAATGAAGAAACTATAACCCTCAAAGTCCCTTGACTTGTTCTTGTTGGCCTTGACCTTTGGATGGAAGCTTAATCAATGGTATTACCACTTTTCTATAAATCTTTCATAAATGGGAGGTACTAGCTTTTGAATTTCTCACTATTTGAATATAGCAACACTTATAGATAGCTTTTTCTTTACCGTTAATAACTTCTTTGTCAAGGTTATCCTATACATCACTTATTTTTCCTTTTTCTAAAAGGTGGTTATTTTTCACTTAGCACTTCAATTGCTTTAACAAGATAGTTTGAAGTTAGAGAATATTGTTGTGAAATACCTTCTACTTCATGGGATGACGTAGATGAGGCCATTGTATCATTACTTGAGACTTAAGTTTTCCAATGCTTTTGAAACCTAAAAAGTAAATTATGCTTTTGGTGTAAAGACAAGTAACAGATAAATGTCAAAGATCACTCAAAGAAAAAAGAGAAAGATGGGAAAAAATGTGTTAAGATTGTCAAACTATATTATGCAATCTTTGAAACAATAACAATGCTCCTCCATAAATCTTATTTTAATTAGCAACAAGTTAACTTATACGTTAAAATAATTAATCTAAGTGACAAATGTAAGATCACTTTTCAATTTTATTTTTATGCAATAAATTATTGGAAATATAATATACATATATATAAAGCTAAGGTATCTTACAAAGCATAGGAAAGAAACAATTAAAATTAAAAAATATAATTTAAAATTATAATGAATGTTGTCATAAGGAAATGAAAACATTAGAAAGGGTTAAAGAAGGGCATTATAATAACATGAATAAAACATAAGCAAAAATAATGGAACCAAAAAGATCATGACAAGATATACCAATGAGAATGACATAAGTATTTCATAAAAATGAAGAACAAAATTATAATGAATCCTATCATGCTATTTTAAAAAAAGTTCATGGTTTCTAAAAGCACACTTGTTTTAACATAATCTCTAGTAATTATGACTCCCACTCCATCAATTTTTTTTTGTAAGTGGATTTGCTTTATGATAATTGTTTGAAAATTCTCTTAAGTATTTGAATATGCCAAATAAGAGTAAGTGGAGCAAAAATAAAATTATTAGCATAAGACTATGGTTTAATAGTAATATCAAAGTTTCTAAGCAATAGGGTACTTTTCCAATCATAACTTCTTATAGATTTGGATAATTAAAATGAGGTGTAAACTATACAAAAGTAGAAATAAACGCCTCAAATGCTTAAATGTCACACATCAAAATAATTGAATGTCTTCACTAATAGCTTATTTTACATATGAAATTAGCCATATTAGTTGAAGCTTAGAAAATGAGAGTACTTGGTTACATAATAATGTTGATTGGTAATAATCAATTTAATAAGGTGTTTGCTGTAATGGCCTAACTATTAAAATTTTGGCTTCTAATATTCTTCATTACTCATCTAGCTAAATAATTGATTACTCCCCTTATTTCATGAACAAAAATATTTAAAAATACTTTTCCTTATTTGATCTTAGCAAACAATCTAGTTACCAATTCATAATAATATAAACTTTGTCTTAGAAACACAATGTGGAAACCAAACAACATTATAATTAAGTTTTCTTAAATAATGTGCATCAACAGTGCTTTTTTTTATGTTCTAGTTCATCTTGTGCATGAAGAGTCCTGCAAAGTTTTACCAAATTCTTCCAAAATAGTATAAGCATTATAATTTTCAACAAAAGTCAAGTAATTTCAAAACTGATAAGGTGTTAAATGGTCTGGATGGTAGTGGCTAAGATATCTACCTAACTATACAATAGGCAAGCTTAAAACACCTAAAAACATATAACAACTTGGTAGCAATCAAATCTAATTTTGCTAGCATGATAAAAGGAAATATTTTTGGATAATGATGGGTTCTTGAATTAGTCATATACTGCATTGTATACTATTAAGCAATGGAATTAAATTAGTCCATTTGAAAAAGTAATGTGATAAAACATGAACTATTTTTAGAAATGCCCATATTATATACAATATTAAGACTAAATATAAAATGATTAAATAAGAAAACTTTCATATTTTAGAAGTATTGCTACTACTAATATGAATAGTTTTGGTTTTGGATGAAACAAAGCATAAGCATAATGACAAATGTACAAGTAGTGAGTTTAAACAAGAAAGGCAATGGATGAAGAAAATTTCTACCTCATTTTGTATATATCTATTTAGATTTGAAGAGATAGAGAGAGGATGAATGTGGACAAGCAATCAGTAACTATGGATATTGGAAACCTTAATTGCATTGACATCAAGCCAATGAGTTGTAGAATCTTACACTTAGAGTATCCCAATATGAAAATGAAAAACACTTATAAACCTATTTCCAAAAATACAATAATCTTCCAAATTAATGGATATCAAATAAATTTAACTTATTATGTATTAGAATCATGCTTGGTACTTTTTTGCTTAAAAATCCAAAATTGCTTATGAGCCATTCTTCTTTAGATACCTAAACCAATCTTGGCATATTGAGTAAGAGTGCATCAGAATGTTATGAAAATGGGTCTGGTTGTAGAGCTAAATGTTATGACTTTGGAGGAAGAGAGAGGTGTTTTAGTTTTATATTGAAATGTTATGATGTGTGTGAGGAAGAAGAATGAAATAAATTATTGGATATCTATTAAGATAGGAGAAGAATTAGATATTAATGGGTTAGGCTTGAACCTAAACTAATAAGGAATGGGTATAATTGAATAAGATCCATCGGGTCCAATACCTATTGAATTAGTTAAGACTCGATGGTTTTGGATAGTTTTGCTATTCTTAAATTTGAGATTATCTCTTAAGAAATGTGACACCATAAATTTGTACCCAAATGAAACGCTTTTCAACTTTAAGAACATATTTTTCTAGCTAAAAAGGAACATTTTGATGTTAAAGTAGCATCTATATGCTTTATCTTCTAAGATAGCCTCTTTAGTTCCTTTAATGTTTGATTAACATTGATTTTATCATCTTGTTCTCCACTATATATATATATACACCAATATGGAACATTTTGATTTATCAATCAAATTCCTTTACTATCCAATTGCTCATTAGGCATAATCTTTGTCTTCATCTGTAAAAAAATTTGACTTAAGGGAATGTATACTTAAGTGATTAAAGTGACTACATGTTTAGCTAAATTTTTTGAAAAAGTTTCACTTATGATAAGGAGCAAATGAAGCAGCTTAAAGAATATTAAAGTAAAAGATTATAGACTACTAATTTAATTAGGCATACATAATCCTTTGTTATTAGAGACAAAGGAAAGGCAAATGGCACCATTTTTTTTATTACTCCCTAGGTTGAAATTAATGTACAAATAAGTTAAGCTAAATTAAATTTTATTTAAAATAAACTAGGCTTGCAAAAAAAAATGGCTTGACTTAACATATAAGCTTTTGATAGGCTTAAAATTTAGCCTAGCTTAATTTATGCATAAATTTTTTAAGGCCTGAACTAACTTATTAACTTTCATAGATCAATTAATAATCTTTAAATATATTATTAAGAGCATAAATAAGTTAAGTCATATTAATTTTTAATATTATCAAACATAATTCAACTAATATGAAAAGTTATTTAAATTCTAACTAATGATAATATTTTAATTTGAATTTATCTTAACTAATTAAAAATATAAAGTTCAAAATTCACTTTAATTTGAACTTGATTTGATCCTAAAATAGATATAGATATTACAATAATAATTTTAAAATTAATTATTTAAATAATTATAATATGAGTTAAAATTAAAAGAATGAATATGTGTTAAAATTTTCATACATCTTTTAAAAAATGTTTATAAAATATTTTTTAAAATATTATATATAAAAATATAGGTTGGCTTAGTAGGTTAATAGATTAAGCTTTAAATAATAGAATTGTTAAGTAGATAAGCCGAGTTAGCCTACTATCATGACCTTAATAGTGTGAAGCTTGTTATTTAGTTTTCACCAGCCTAATCTAATCTAATTATTGCAATCCTAGTAAATCAACTAAGGCATGTAACAAAAGGAAAGACCTTAAAATAGTCTATTTATAGAACCTTGTGCTCCCAAGGTCAAATTGGAAAATATGCCTATCATAAAGCTTTAAAGAGATGGTTATGGAGACTTAACCTAAATATCTGCAAAATAAATCATGGAAGAGTGAATTTGGGATTAAATGAGTAAAAACTCCATATAAACAAACATATTAATATAATACTCTTGCCTATTGAATCACCCTTTTATAAATGTAATATACTTAAGCATTCATAAACACTAATTTGCATATCAAATAGCTAAAAGGGCTTATTCATAACTATATCATCACATGCTTTCCAAATAAACTTAAAAGGCTTAATCATAATCATATTATCACATAAGAATGATTAATATCAATATACATCCATTTCATCTCATATTTAATAAACAATCATTCATAAGAATGCATACATCCACATTATAGCTTTTGGTCTAACCGTATACCTTACCCTCATCTCTATCTTTGTTCCTCTTACACCAATCTTATATCCTACCTTTTCTTATTGGAATACTATTAACTAGCATCCACATTTCCCTTAAAATGTTTCTCAAATTTCAACTTGCATAATATTTTCATTTCTTATATCATAGCTTAAGCTATTTTTATCACATTAACCAAATAATGTCATAAGTTTTGTTGACATCCTATTTTGTAACATTAACATGCCACAAATGTATGACTACATAATACATTCCATTCTAAGATTAATGTCTTATATTCATTACAACATGTATCATTTGGTACAATATCTAAATTCTCATTTTATTATCATCACTTCATGTATTCATCTTATAAATATCATAAACTATCTTATTTTAAAGTTTAGGCACTATACATCCTATATTGGATCATTAAATATCATAATAGTATATAGAAGATTGAATATAGTCCACTTTATAGTCATTTTAGTTTTGATTTTTGAATGATATTTTACAAGTAATTTAATAATTACAATATTATTATCTTTGAAACTTATTTCATATGAAAATAGACTTAATTAACTTTTCATAGAATGATTTTTAACTTAACGAGGTTTGAAGCAGTTATGTTTTTTACAAGTTAGAAATTAAAATTCAATTTTTTGATGAAAGCCTTTAACTGAAGTGACATTTTATATCCCTTGAAAGCTTTAGTACCTTTTATTATATTCAGGGTTTGGCCCCCAATTCTTGTATTTTGTGTGTATGTATATGTATTTAGTAGTTTAATCATTCTTCTCATTTTCTAAAAAAATTTAATTTTTTGAAAATTTGAATTTATGACCTTTGTTCACTATTTTAGTGATATCTCAAAATATATATAAGATATTAGCTTGAAATCAATTTTATTTAAAAATAAATTCAAATATATTTCCATTAATATATGATTGCTAAAATTAGGCAAAAAATAAAGGAGTTATGACCTTTTTAAATTGGTTATGAAATCTTAAAAAATAAAAACAATTAGCCATTTTAGGACAAATGGAGAATTGTTTTGTTTTGGACTTGATCTTATCTAGAATCTTAGAGCAATGACAGGTTGTTTTAGACAAATAACTAGTCGTTTTAGATTGATTTTGCAAGTTTCTAGTGGAAAAAAGCATTGTTCACATGATGTTTTATCATTTAAATGCATTTTTTATATCACAATTTCACTCCAAATCATAAATGCACATTGTCCTTATGCTATTAATGTTATTTGCATCGTTAAATCACATTTAGACCATAAATCAACACCTTATTCAATCGATTACATTCATATTTTCATAAAACCCAAAATGTAACATTTAAGCTTGAATATTTGAAATCTAATAAGGAGAAGTGAAGTATCTACTCATCTAGTATGGATGAGGATATTAGAAGATAGATTTAAGGCTTCTTCACCCTAATCATGCCAAAATCAAAAGTTTTCCTTAGTCAGGTTTCCTTTTTTCCCTTTGGACCAAAATAATCCCACTTTCTCATCAATCTAAGAAGAGACACAGAGAAAATTAATTATGAATGAAATTTTTATCTTGATTGGATGGAGAAATTGAAGTAGAATCATGTTTCCTTGCTTTGATTTAGAGGAGAAGAAGAAAAGCAAATGAGGGCTTTGAATAGCCTTTTGGAAAAAATGAAATAGAAGAAGGGGATTGATGTCATAAAAATAAGAATAGGGTCTAAGGTCATTTTTGAAAATATTTTCTAAATTTTATCAATACTCACATGTTCATTCATAATAACTTAAAACTTCATATTTTATTAATTTATCTCACCTTCCTTGTATATTTATGACAAAATTCCCATCCCAGGAATTACTATAACATCAAATTTTATTTTACTTCATATTCCATTTAACTATTCCTCAAAATTTTTCTTTATACATACAAATCTCATTTACTAATTATTGTATGTATTCCTTTCATAAAATAAAAAAGTATCACATATTTATTCATAAATAAGTTAAGTATACATTTTAAATTTATATATAATATTAAAAAATTATATATATAAAATATAAGTTGTAAAATATCATCAAAATAAGAATATTTCTAAATTATTCATAACATAAGCTTGAATAATTAAAAATGAAGTATGGGAATGTTATTTTATATGAATTAAGAATTCTAACTTACATAAAATTTAAAAAATATAAAAAAATAAAATAAAACTTATTGGTTGGACTAGGTGTCACTTGCATTTTTAGAAAGCTCATGAGTTAATGGGTTGGCTTGTGAGCTTTAGCCTAATTCAACGAATTTATTAAATAATATAACTTAACCTATTTTATAAAATGAGCTCAAAATATAATCAAAACTTATTTTATTTTACAAATAGATTAAGTTAGATTAGGTTGAAATATGTTAGGCTTATAGAGGCCTATAGGCCAAGGGACCTATTTCCTCTCCTAATTGAAAGTAGGCCACTTGACTTATAGGTTTCTACTGGCTTAGTCTATTTTTAACCTAATATAGTCTATTATATTTATAAAATAAGTATAACATTTAATCCATTTTATAAAACAAGCAATGCCATATTAAGTAAAGTTTAGTCTGTTAGTTTATTAGGTTGGCTTGGGATTCTTTTAGAAGAAAAAATTATACACATTAGAAAGTATATGAAAAAACATCTAATATTTACTTATTGTTTTAATCTTAACATTGTTTAGTTAACTCTTGTCATGGAGAATGAATGAATCAAATGTGAATCAAGTTTTAAACTTGTTAAGTCAAATTATTGTTCAAGCTCAAGTAACTTTCTATATTTATCAACTTATATTCAATGATGTCAAAACTTGATTCAAGTCTATTCTTAATAATTTTTTTAAAAATATTTACCAATAATTGATAATCCTGTATAAGTTAACAAGTTGGGCCATGACTTCAAATATCTATTTATGAATTAGATCATAGTCAAATTCTCTTTTATATAGGCTTAATTTATATTAAATAAAATTTAATTGGACTTAGCCTACTTTTACTTCTGTACTTAAGATATTCTTACATTTTTTATTAGGATTGGGCTCCTTTAAAGTTCAGGATGCACTTTAGAGAATAAAGTATATCATCACAATCATTAACAAAAAAATTTAATAATTTATGATTTCATAAATAAAACTAAATTTAAAAAATATTTTTTTAATTTCTGATTATTCACTCCTTTAATTTTCTCATAAATAATTTTGATGATGTACTTGATTTTCTAAAATGCATCTTTTTTATTAAATGTGAAGTTAATTACTACTTAAAATAAAAATAATAAATAATAAATTTCTTCTAATAAATATCCTGTCAATGATGGAATTTTGAATCCTTTGGCAGACTTAAAATACGCCTTAACCGACTTTGATTGATTTATCGAATTATTATCGCTAATGGCGCCTTTAAAGCAAGGCAACTGAGAACACCATGCAAGTTCCGGGAAAAGCGTGCGGGGTTTGGGACGACCAGATGCGTGTGGGTCATCAATTCAAGTAGCAGCCATCCACCAATCCCATAGCTAAGCTTCTTCACGGAGAATTTAATTCCTTCGTTAATAAATTAATTAATAATATAAAAATATTTTTTAAAATTAATTATTAAATTAATTAAAATTATAAAATAATATAATGACATATTAATAAAAATAATATATATAAATTTAAATAATTTATGTTTATTTAAAAATTAAATTATATGTATATAATTAAAATATTTAAAATATAAATATAATATTTAATTAATCATATTTTATAAATTTAAATATTTATTTAATTTTATGATTTTTATTTTTTATTTTTAATCAAAATATAATTAATTACATTTTATAATATGATAAATTAATAAAAAATAAGAATAAATTTAAAAAATAATAATTTATCAATTATATGTTATTTAATACTATTTAAACTAATTTGTCAAATTAAAATTTTTAATACATTAATATATACAGTATATATAAAAAATAATTTATAATTTATAAATTAAATTAATAAATTATAAATTAATTTATTAGGTAAAAGGGAAGGGAAGTTACGGAACCATCGTTTTTTGTCGGCCATGAAACTTCCTCTCACTTTTCCTGGAATATTCCCGTCGGTCGCTTCGTCGATGTACAGGACATTTCGTTTTCCCTTCTTGCCGGTTGTCAGACTCGAGTTTACTCGAAGTCTTCTCCGCCTTTACTTTTTGTGTGCTTTACCCTCGCAGCCTCGCCAACAAAAACTTTTATTTCAAAAACAAGAAATTTTAAGTTATTTTTATTTATTTTTTCAAAATTTATTAATGGTATTGTTATAATTCAAAATTATTTTCAGAATAATTTATTAAATATTTTCTTTTTCTGATTATTTTTAAAAATTATGTTTAAAACCTATTTTATAAAATTATTTTAAAAACAAAAAACAGAAAAGACAAACAAACAAGATCTCCTGTTTCCTTTTCCTCGATGTACGTGTCTCCCTACTCGTCTATAATTTCTAAATTATTTAGAATATAATTATAAATATAATAAAAATAATTTATATATTTAATATTAAATATAATAAATTTAATAAAAGATAATATTTTATTAAAATGAAAATTATTTTCTGTTATTATTATAATTCTAAATTTTTTAATTATAAAATATGAAAGTATATAATATTTTTTCATTTATATATAAAGAAATAATTTTTTAATATTTTTTTAGATAAACAGACAGACTTTAATAAACCAGAATTTGTGACAGAATGAGTAAGTAACAATAACTGTAATTGTATTTTAATTACTTAATAATATAAACATAATATGAATTAAAAAGGTACTTCTGCGGAAGGAATGAAAATTACCTCTACGTTTCTCTCTAGAGTCTTCCCCAGCCATTGCTTTCCCGCATTTTTGTTTTCTTTCTGCTTTAACTTTTCACTTTTATATTTTATTTCAATATCTCGTAATTTCTTAACAACGCCATTTGGTTCAATTTAAGGAAGAGAAAAAAAATTAATAAAGAGAATGGGGAAAAGGTAACATAAATTTTATGATTATTTATTTTATTTAGTTCAAATAAGAAAGAAAATTAATTTTTTTAATTTATTTTATTAATAATTATTAATAGTTATTATGTTATTAATTTTATTTTATTTACTAATATTATAATTTTTTATATTTTATGTTAATTATTACTATCTTATTAATATTATTTCAATAATATCAATTATTATTTATTTAATTATTATTTTTAATAGTTATTATATTTATTATTTTATTATTAATATTTATTATTGTCTTATTAATATTATTAACTATTTTTATGTGATTAAATATTCTATATTTACTTATATTATTAGTTTTCATAATTATTTAATTTTAATTATTGATATTTTATTTTTATTTTCTTTTCAATTATTACTATATTATTTATTTATTATTTTTTGTAACTATGATTGTTAATATTTTATTATTAATATTTATTATTATTTTTTATTATTAAATTATTAAAATTTTATTAACATTATTAATTTTTTATTATTAAATACTTTATTATATTTATTATAATAATTATTATATAATTATTTATTTTTATTTTATTAGTTTTCTTATATTTTATTATTTCTATTATTAATTATTATTTAATAATTATTTTTATTTTTACTTATATTATTATTTTATAATAATAAATAAATATTATTATTATATTAAAGATTATAAATTCAAAATTGAGAATGAGGAAATTGAATTTACTAAGAAATTAGGGGAATCATCATTCCTTCATTTGAAGTGATCTCATTAGAGAAAAATAGAAAAAAAATGAATTTTTTGAACTAAACAAAAATAAAAAAAAAATGAAATCTCATTATTTCCTTTTTTTTTCTTGATTATCCCAACCAAATAACTCTAAAAGAAAACTTTTCTTGATCATTTATTTTTTTCCTATATATTCAAATTTGCAGAAAAATTTACTTCCCTTGCGTTTAACTCAAGTATCAATCGAGGTTTATCCTTTTTCTCTGGCTGTAGTGGAGAGAACCCAAGTTCAAAACAAAGATAAAGTGATCTATTGTAATGTTTATGGTTCTATACGTTAATTTCTATTTTTTATTAATTTTGGAGAAAAGTTTTAGTTTTCTCCAAAATTTTCTAATTACATGCATGAATAATTTGACACATTATTCTTTTTTTTTTTTTGGTATTGGTTTAGAAATATTCACTACTTTTAAGGTTAAATGCTATAGCTTTGAAAATTTTTCATTGATAGGTTGAGTTTTTGCCTATTGAAATTTTTTTATGTGATTAATATTGATATTTTTAATTGAATATTTCTATATCAAATTTATTTTCTATAGTATAATATATTTAATTTATTTATCAAATTTTATTTGTTTTAATTATGAAAAATTAGCCATGCATGTTCCTTTGAAAGAAATTCTCACTGACAGACTCTAAACAACAACCGTAAATTATAAACAATATTGTGATAAATCATATTTTAACTTATCATTTCCTCAAGTGCTCTCACCAAGGAAAACTTTTTAATCCATTATAATTAAGGAATAAGCATTTATATTCTGTAATTCTACCAAATAAACATTTTATCCATTTCATTTTATTCCATTATACTGAAACTAACATAACTATTTCAGTTATTTTAACTCAAATAGGCTTTGCAAGTCGCTGGTTTCACTCAATCAATGTCCTATATTTATTCACTTAACATTGTGTTTGGAATGATTAAAAATGGAATTTCATTTTATATTTAACCGTTTGATTGGGGGAAAAGTGGATTTTAGAAATTTGTTTTCCCAGGAAAATGGAATTTTTGTCAATGGAATCTTATTAAGAATTTTAGAAAAACAAATTTCGTTTTTAAACCAAAGAATTTGGTTTCCGATTTTTCACCTTCCTTCTCAGCGTTCGCCTGACACTCTTTCCGTTGTTCTTTATTTGTTCTTTGGGTTTCCACATTGATCCATCCTATAATTGTTATGAGCTTAAAAGTTAAAAGCCGAGGATTACTTACATATAACATGCATATATAGGGAATTGGGTTGCTCAAAAGTATTCTTAATAAGAAAATTGATAAATATAAATTAAAAATTATTTTTAATTAACTATTATTTATTTAATTTTGAATCTTTAATTTTTTATTAAAATTATAATATCTCATTTTATTTTTAAAAATATATTTTATACTCTTTAAAAAAATCTTTAAAATCATTTTCATGATGTGATATTTTTTTATTGATGAGATCCTAAATTTTTACCTTCATACTCAACATAAGTAAATATAAAATTTTGATTTTTATGGGTATGTGTTTATTAAAAAATTATAATAATAAAATTGTATATATTTAAAAAAATTTCTTAGAAGAAATTAATTTTTTGTGTATAAAATACCAGAAAATACTTTTCCTTTATGCACCAAATAACGGAAAATTTATTCATTTTCTAGAAATATATTTTTTTTAGAAAAAATTTTCTAAAAATTTCATTTTTCCTTAAAACAAATGGAGCCTAAATCTATTTTTTTATACGGTGATTGAATTTTAAAAAAAGAAATTTTATTTTATTTTTTTATAGTTTTCATTTTAATTATATTTATGTCATTATAAAATCTATTAAATTTATTAAAAATTTTACTTAAATTTATTTCACTTAACCTAAAAATACATATTATATAAAAATTACTCTTTTCCTATTCTTATATGTATCATAATATAATCAAAATTTACTTTTAATTATATATATTGCATGAATTTTTAACAAATTTTGAATAAAAAATTTATTTATAAATAAATTAAAATTATGTCTACCGAAATGAATTAAATTGCATGCATCTTATCATAAGATAAAAAAAATGGAATTCATCTTCATGTTAACGATGAAGTTTCTCTCCCTTTTCTTTGGATTGCTGTGAGCCACTTCATTTACCGTACAGACATGTCTGTTTGTTTCTCAAGTCTACTCGTAAGTCTTCTCCGCGTTCGAGTCCTTCCCCCCGTACTGCTTCTTTTACAATGACGAGCTCACCTATTTCCTTCCCTGTTTCTCACCTCTCTTTTATCGGTAGGCCTTCTTCTAGAGCTGCTGGTTGGCAGGCACCGACGCCAGGTGATAAAGCAGAAGTGATTGCCGACGGCGAAACTTCAGGCCCGGTTTGTTTGGTTAGAGTGTCGCTGGACCTCTTGTGGAGTTTCGATTGCTGAAACTGGATCTTTGCTGACTGTCAGCATACACTAAGTCGCCGGCGTCAAGTCTCGGCTGCTACAGTGAATGAGTATGTCTGTGTGTGTTCAAGAGTAAAGTGAAGCAGGTGGGGTTTTATGGGATGAATAGGATAAAATCATTGACCCAAGAATGTGGGGCTTGTACATAAAAGGGTTTGGTTTCAACAGGAAGATTTAAATTCTATTTAGTTATACATTATTATTCATTCTTGAATTTTTTCATATTGTTAAAAAATTATTCTAACAATTTTAATTATTATTTTTTTATGCCATATCATTTTCATATTTATTGATTATATAAAATATTTTACATTAATAATATACCAAATTTAATTTTTTATCTTACTTATTTATAATCTATATAATAAAATATAAAATTTGTATAGGAATTACATAATTAAATTAATAATATAAAACACATACTCACGCATATGCGCGTACGCGCCCACACACATGTAAATATATATATTCACAAATAAGTTGATTATGCTACAAATTGGCTAGGGAACAATTTAAAGGAATTCAACTGGGAAAATTTGTCACTCCTGCATTTTGGAACCTTGAAGACAGATTGAGATCGGCTCAAGTTGTTTAAACTGTAAGTGAGACCTCCATTTTTTTTCATTTTTTTATATGCACGATGGTTTTTATATATGCTAAGCCCAACATTCATATTTAGAGGTTAGCAACTTCAATTCTTTCATTTGTACAAAAAATTCATGCTACTAATATAAAGATAATAAAATAATAAAGGGTGTTTTAATCAATTTATCATTACCATCAACTACTTCAATTAATGAATGTATTTATTATAAAGATAAAGAAAATGAGTAAAGTTAACTTATAATAAATTTATCAAACCAAAGCTTTGTTCAATGTTAGTTATGGAGCCTATCAGGTCTCACAATCAAATCCTAAAATGATCAATGTAGAATCCGTTCCATTGATTTCTAGCAGTTTAACCAATTTCTACTCATTATTTATGCATGTATGCATGAGATATTAAAGGTCATTAGGAAGAAGAATGATATTAATAAATGCAAAAAATTATATTCATCAAATTATTTTTATAAAAAAAGAAGTTAGATTCACTTATAATCCATACTACATTAGGGATAAGTTAGCCTAACTAACTTTAGATTATAGGGGTCACTATCCTATTATACCTTTTTCTTTTATAAATCAAGGCCAAAATATGTTTATTTATAACAAAAATATCTACCATTATCCATAGGTTTATCTAGGAATTCCCAAGGGATCTACTTTTGTTGAGGTGGTGGTGGAGGCAATTTAGCTTTAGGATTTACAAAATAAAACACGAAAGACTAAATTCAAGGTATAGTGAGTAGGCATTCTAATAAAAGCAAATTGCACAATATAATTATTAAAACTCTTATTAACTAGATTTACCCTTCTTAAACCTACAATACTTTTATCATATCATTTACAATATAATCTAATTAGTATTATTGTAACTAGCATACAAATAGATGCATCATATTACACAATTCCCCCTCTCTCTCTCTCTCTCTTATGCATACACACACCATAATCAAATCACACAATAAGTATGAATAATAAAGAAAAGAAAGTAAGTAATTTCTTTGTAATGAATAGTAAAGAAAAGAAAGTGAGTAATTCTTTTTTGTAACTTCCATCTATTCTTCTCCCTCACAAATCTATTATTAGATCTAGTATTCAATCAATTGATAACATAATATATTGCTCTTGTCACAATTTACATGAGTCATAACTCATTTAATCTCATTCATAACAACATAACCCAATCCATAACATAATCCATATGCCATGGTAATACCATGCCTCTATGTATAATGTCACATCTTATATTCTTCATTATTTAATATGTAACAATCAATTTCAATACTATAGAATACCTAAATATAAGTTGATCCCTTATATAACATGATGTGTGAAGCCTTATAAAGTGTAATTGATTATGTAATTAACTATGAAAACCTAGAGAGTAACTCTATAGAGTTATAGTTGACTATGTAACTAACCATAAGAGTTCAAAGAGCAACCATTGAGGCCTATAATCAACTATGTAGTTAATTATATAGTTCTTAAGAGTAATTTTGTAGGAATATAGTTAATTATGTAGTCTATTATAGTTTATCAAAGAGTAGATGTTTAGGTGATAGTTGATTATGTACTTGACTATGATCCTCTAGAAAATAACTTTTTTTTTTGTAATATTTGACCATATAATTAACTATACCCTCCTATTTTGCAAGTTTTCACATGACTTTACTACTTATATGGCAAAAATTCATACCAAACTCATTTATGAAGCTACCAAACTCTACCAATTCATTGTACTACACATTTATCTCATTAAGTATATTGGATTTAACAAGAATTTCAAGCCAAAACACTCAAAATCATTCCATTTCTCAAGATACCAATAAATAAGAAAAAATTAGTCTTTAACTAAATACTTTCAATCAATTGCTTTGAAGTTAGGCTAAAATGCCTACTCACCATGCTTGGAGGTGAAATTAGAGGGATGACATTAAGGTTTTGTTTGATCTTAAACATCCAAAATCATTAATGTTCAGGTTAGGCTTCAATTTTTTCCTTTTTGACATAAAATGCTTGAATACTACTAAATCCAAAGGAAGAAAAAATGAGGAAGAGTTTAGCAATAATGTAGGCATAGGAAATCTTACCTTGATTGTATTAAGGATTAGATGAAAATTGGCTCCCTTTTTACTTGGTTGAAGAAGAAGAAGAGGCAAAAAGGATGAAAGCAAAAGGTTCTGGGCATTTTTGGGAAATGAAGGATTAAGGGAGAGTTAGCTAAAGTTTTTAGGGATAAAAGGTGAAACAAGGGCTAGAGATAAAATGAAAAAAATGTTTTGAAATTTCCCCATATTCTAATATTCGATCCCAATCATACTTGACTTTTAAATATTTTATTTCATTCAATTTTTCTTGACTATCTCCCACAAGAATCCTTATTTTAAATTTAGGGTGGTGTTTAAGCATTTTAGGGCTTTAGGCAAAATTATTAAAGGGACCTAGTATAATATAAATCATTAAATTCTCATATTATTCTTTTAACTTTCTGAATTGCAAAATCACTTATCAAAATTTTATAATCAAGTAATTCCAATATTTTACTCTCAATAGATAATATGACTAATCCATTTAATCTATCTTGTAATATAGTTGATCTTAGATAGGATTTAAACAATCTTAATTTTAAAAAATTTCTTTCAGTAGTAATAACCGTTATAGATATTGTTAATAATATTTTATAAGTAATGCATATTTATAATTCCATCAATTTGAAAATGAATTTAATCTTTTAATATAGTTTAATACTTCTATTAGAGTATTAATTTCTTCTATTAACACTTTTCTTAATACTTTCAATTATGAAAATAAATCAAGACTATCAATATTAGAATATTTACTAAAACTTGAAAACTTTTCAAGATTAATACAATATTTTTACAATTGATTCCTCATGCAAAGTTTTAAATTTTTGGAGTTTTAAATAAAAAATCAAAGATAGTTTCATATTCTAAAAATTATTTGAATTGAGTCTCAATAAAAGAAATAGATTGATCCAATATGTATAGAAAATATTCAATGCAGAAAGAATCTTTAGCTGAATGTGTGATTTCATTACTAACATTTCATCAAAATATCGTTTTCTATGGCTCTATGTCCATTTCAATAGCCAATTTGAAGAGAAAATGTTAAAAATTTGTGGTATATATAGTTAAAAAATGACTGTTATAAATTATAATATTGAAAATTGTTAATTGAGTAATAATGTACAAACACAATATTACTATTAGATACTAACATATAACTCCTTAATAACATATTCAAATCTGCAACTAATTAGAAAATAATTCTAAAGAGAAGTAATTATTATTAGATTATTAACGTATAATTAATCTTTTTTAAAGTTATTAATCATTCATTTTATATAATCATACAAAAAATCTACAACTAATTGAGGAGTAAAACAGTAATTATTTCCTAATTAGTTACAGATTATATAGTCAACACAAATAATCTTAAAGAGAGTAATTACTGTTAAATTTGAAGTTCAATTAATTGATCAATAATTATATAAAATTAAAAAAATTATAAGTGGGGTGTAGGAAAAAATGGAAGTCTAAGGCAAGTGCCTTATCTACCTATCCAAAGACATGACCCTACTTAAATTTTATTTGAATAATTAATTATTATTTGTACTAAATTTTATCCCATATTTCTTTGTATTAATTATTATCATCACTATCCTCTCACAGAATAAAAATTAAATAATTTTTGGAGCGTTGACAAATATTAGTGTATTTTGATATGTTTTCTTACTATTCTAATACTAATCCAATTGAAAATCAATACTCATAATACATATTTATAATTCCATCAACTTAAGCTGTAATAATTTTTTTGAATAATTTTAATATTTTATATTAAAGTCACAATTTATAAATTTTAAAAAAATTATCAAGGATTTTAGCACAATTTTCATTTTTATTTATAATAATAATTCATTTAATCTCAATTAATTATGTGAAATTAATATTTATATTGTAAAGAATTGTCTAACTGGAAGAAATTTGGCTTTTTCCCGGGTGGCTGCATGCAACCTTAGTTTAACGCTATGTTTAATGAGATTTCAGCGGTAGTTGAAATCCAACAAAACAGCGAGTTACTATGTCAACGCTTATCCCGTTAACTTTATTTTCTATTTTTAACCCATTTTTTAATCATTTTTTGTCTATGTATAATAATAATAATAATAATAATAATAATAATAATAATAATAATAATAAGTTTTAATTTACACTCAAGTGTTGCACACTTTTATGATATGAGATTAATTCCTACACTCTTTTTTTTTTAAAAAAATTTAATCTAATTACACTCATACTTCTTTAATTTTTGAAAATAAACATTCAACTCTTTTATTTTTTAGAAGCAGCAGAAGTGAGTTTTTAAAAAAGAGAAAAAAGGTGAAGGTAGATGAAAAAGGGATGTTAATGCATATTTTTCAAAATAAATAAAATATAAATATAATTATGTTAAAACTTCAAAAAAAGATATAAGTGCAATAAACACACGCGCGTATGTAACACTTTCTAAATTAAATTTATTTTCTAACAAAAGTTAGCCCTTTTTTTTAATAAACCAACGAGTTATACAAATACAATAGGATAATATGCACATCAATGCACATTTAAAACGCAACAAATCATTAATTTAATTCAAATCATAATATGTGTATACATATATAATATAAAAATATTATTATTTAATCGTTAGTTAAATCATATTTATTATTATATAATGTTATGCAAAACATAAAATTAACTTTCTTCTTAGTTAGTAAAAATTAAATTAAATGATTAAAAAAGTTTTATTTAAACAGGGTTTTATTTGTTCATATATTAAAAATTATACTATTAAACAATATATGTAACTAATATTTGTTATTATTATAATAATATACAATAATATTTTTACTATTTTTGAGACTTTTATTTATTAAGTAATATACATATGTATATGTGTGTGTATAAAGTCTTAAATTTACAAATATCAAATGATTAAAAAAATTGGTTAGGGATAGAAAATTTAAAACAAATGGCACTGGACAATCGCTAATACAATAGCCCACCATTTTATTGAATTTTAATTACTGTTGGATTTTAATTACACTTGCAGTCAAATTAAAGCTGCATATAGCCACGGGGCAGCAGCCATATTTTAACCCGGACGAGACTATATTGATAAATGTCGTCTTGGAAACGAGCCTCTTAACAACCACCTGGTGAAAAAGTAGTTTCACCTGCAGTTAACTTGATTTGCTGTTGGAAAAATTCTGTAGTATTGAGTCCGTTCTTTTTGACAGAACTTGTAAATAATGACAATTTTTACATCCTTAAATTTTTCCAAGGCTTATTATAAAGAATTTACTGATTAATTCAGATCCCAAATTATGTGTTACTTACAAGTTACAACCTTAGTTAACCCGTATAACTGTCTTTTACTTCTCAGGAGATTAATTGCTTCTATTGGCAATGGATGTGGCAACCGGTTTAGCTTATGGGGTGGCTGACTTTACCACTGATGTGGTAAAAGGAGTACTTCATCTAGCCGCGAGGGAAGCAACTTATTGTCTGCTTTTTAACCGCATTCTCATTAAGCTTGGAAAACACAAAGAGCAGTTGCTGGTAAATATAGAAAGCGTGAGGAACAATGCTAAGAAAGCCAAAGATAATACTAAAGAGATTGATGTCGTTGTTGAGAAGTGGTTAAAGGAAGCTGATGCTCTTATACTAGAAATCGAGCAACTTGAGGAAAAAGCAACGACAATCAAGAAATGTTGTTGCGGATGTTGTCCTAACTTCTGTAAGCGATATGGTTTGGCGAAGATGATGACAAAGAAGATAGTCGAGATGAAAGAGCTGAATCAAAACAATTATTTTGGAATCTTCGCAGCCATTGCTACAATTCAAGGCATAGAGTACTATTCTTCAGAAAATTTTATGCACTTTGAGAGTACGAAATTGGCCTTTCATCAGCTTATGGTGGCACTGAAAGATGAGGGGATCAATAGGATTGGTGCCCATGGCATGGGGGGATGCGGTAAAACCCAATTGGTGAAAGAAGTGGGCAAGTGGGCAGAGGAAATGAAACTCTTTGACAAAGTCATTTTGGTTGCTGTGTCCAGACATCTGGATATAAGAAAAATTCAAGGTAACATTGCAAGCTCATTAGGCTTGAGATTCGAGGAAGAATATGAAGCTGAAAGAGCAAGAAGATTGTCGATGAGATTAAGCAATGGGGAAAAGATTCTTATAATCTTGGATGATGTGTGGGAAAGACTTGATTTCGAATCTATAGGGATTCCCTTTGGTCGCAATCACATGGGTTGTCGTGTTCTCATGACAACCCGGCGTCTACAAGTATGTTCCCTAATGGATTGTCAAATAGAGATTCATCTATCACTCATAAAAGATGAAGAAGCATGGGCTTTGTTCCAGAAAAAGGCAGGCATAACGGATGACACATCTGATACCTTGAAGTGCATTGCACAAGAAATTGCAAACAAATGTGAAGGATTACTTGTTGCAGTTGATGCTATTGCCGGCACTTTGAAGGGAAAACCTCTTGGGGATTGGGAGGAAGCATTGGAGAATTTGAAAGATTCTAAATTTGTTGATATTGAAGGAGGACTCAAAAATCCCTACACATGCTTGCAATCAAGTTATGACTATTTGAAGAACAAAGAAGCCAAGGTACTCTTTTTTATGTGTTCTCTCTTCCCTGAAAACACAGAAATATCTTTAGAAACTTTATTCCGCTTTGGGATAGGTTTTGGTCTATGCAAAGAATTTGAATCATATAGAAGGGCAAGAAGCAAAATGGACGCAGCTATTTATAAACTTAGTGAATCTTGCTTGTTGCTTCAAGGTAAAGATGAACAGTCAGTAATAATGCATGGCTTGGTTCGCCATGTAGCCTTGCGGATAGCAGAGGAGAAGATTCGGACAATTATGGTGCCTAAGTCGTATCTAAAGATGTTGGAAAATGATGCAACTATCGCAGAAACAAGATTCTTATATTTCCATCGTGTAAATGGGTTTCCAAATGAGTTGTATCTTCCTCTTCTTCAGATTCTAATAGTTAAAATTGAGTCTGACCCAACTGAGCCTGATTTTTCAGAAGAATCAGAACTACCTGATGCATTTTTCGAAGCAATGGAACCGTTGAAAATTTTGGCCATCATTGCCAGCTCCACCACTGGCGGTTTTGCTTTTCCATGGAAAGCCACGTTACCATTGAAAGATCTTCGAACTCTATGCCTGACTGGATGCAAATTAGATGCCAACCTTTTAATTGGTTTCCTGGAGAGAGTTGAGATTCTCGAATTGCAGTCTTGCCTGATGACTGAATTACCTAAGGAAATAGCGGACCTAAAGATACTAAAATTGCTTGAAGTTTCGGGGTGCAAAATTGGAGGCAATCCATGCGAGGTGCTCGTCAAGCAGTCAAAACTTCGATGAATTCTTTGACGATTGCTTTTTCTCTAGACTGCAAAGGTATCACCTGGAGATAGGAAATTGCAAATATATGTCAAAGAATCCTGAGATATTGAGATTCTTTCCTGTACATCATTCTGATGCTTCCACCTCATGTGGATTGGATAATCGGATATCAGGAGAAGAAATTACTTATGAAGAAGAAACTGCGGGGGGTACTGAAAATTTTGGACCTGAAATTGCTCAAACTGAAGTTGGAGGCCACATAGAAGATTTTGCACGTGATGTATTTCAAACTGCAGTTGAACATGGGATGAATAATGACACGATATGCTCAGAAGAAGAATCGTCGGCTGACACCATCAGCGAGGTACTACCTCATCCTATAACAAAATGTAGCTGTAGCGATCTAAATTAATTCATGACTCTAATTTCTAACTCTCTTTTTCTTTAAGGCTGAGGGAAATGCATAAATTAGAAGCGTTGCAATGAACCTGCTGGCGAGAAGTATACTCTTCGGTCACTATCCAATGATATTTAGTTAGTGACATGACTTTCACTTCCCTATCCTAGAATGATTTTAATTTTCAATTAAACATGTATTTTTAAGATATAAATATAGGTAAGGATTAAAGCTACAGCTTAGGGAGGTTATGGAAGGAAGACGCTCTCTTGGGATTTGGGAGAGAAGTAGAAATAGAAATTTAAAAATGTTGGAAATTTGATTATGAAACTTCTGCACAGATTATTTTATAATACTAGGTTTGGAGGTTTTTTTACGTTAAATTATTAATGTATAAATGTACTACGTACTCTAAGTACTTGGATTGATAGATGTTTGTTTAAAAAAGAGATTATTTTTCCAGAACTATATAGAAGTCTCGTAAAAGTCTATCATCTATGTGGATTATTGAGATCACCTATCATATCATATATGATATAAATATATTTCTAGATTGATCGTTCCCCGTTTTTAAGGCCTAACCAATTCATTCTCGGTCTTCGACAAAGATATAATTCTTGAATGTTAAAGAGGATAATTTTTTGCAATACAATATGTACAGTTGAGTACGGTATATTATATATCTGGATAACGTAGAAATTGTAAAACCTCAAACGCCAACAAAAATTGATGATTATTTTTCTTAGAGATACCGTTTTCACTTTTCCATTTTTTTTTTCTATACACAAACTTAGTTAAAAAGTGGATCTCTAACATCATCATTTTACAGGATTAATTACTGGCACTATTTATATGACAAATTATGGAACATTAATTTGTATTTGCAACTTGAGATAGATTGGCCTTCTAGATCTTCATCACATCCTATATATCAATGCCGTCATTAAAGTTTAAATACTTAATCTAGACAATCTCTCTTAGCTTGAGTGTTCAATGTAAATGGTGAGTAAAATTTTGGAGGTAGAGGAATATTTTAGAAAGAAAATTTTTATGATTTGATTGAAAATGTAAGGTAAAAAGGGGTATATATAGTCACTTAAGAGATTCTTTAATAACCATTAATGATTCTTTAATAATTAGTTACATGAACCTAAACATACATGAATTACATATTCCTAAATGCACATATATTTCTAGATGCATGAATTGCACTTATCTAGATACATTAATATTTAATGTATATAATATGGTCATGAACCTAGATACAACTATTAATGATTCTTTAATAATTAATTACATGAACCCAAATATACATGAATTATATATTCCTAAGTGCACATACATTTCTGAATGCATGGATCACGCTTATCTAGATACATTAGTATTCAATGTATATGGTCATATACAATAAACATAACTAAATAGAAATATGAATTTAGACATATTGAAATTACAAAATTACTATTTCCAATTAGCCTGCCCTCACACTCTTGTCGGTGGATCAAGAAAATTAACATTTGTTTTGTCGTAACATATTTTTGAGGTATCTAGTGTGTCTTTTTGAAATCTGAGGTTTTAGAACCCAGGTTAGGTAGCCAAAGCTGAGAACTCCACTTGTAAAGGCAGCCTGATCTAGTAATATTTAATGAGACATTTATAAATTTTAGAAAATTGCAAAAGTTTTTCATTTTCTTGAAGGAGCAGAGAAGTCCATCACTTGAGAATTTGAAAATACTAATTCATTTACAAAAAAATTCTAGTCATTGAAGAACTCTTGCTACTTAAGTGTGAGCAAGAGCAGTTTGAATTTATCGAAAGGTTTTATTGCCTTGCTCATCTCATCAGAGAAAACCTTCATTAGCTCTTCTTGAGCGTTATCGAATGACTTGACGCAACTAATTCACCTGCATGGTTTGGAGAAGAAACAGAAGTTGAAGCTGGGAAGCCACGATTCCCCGATTGGACCTTACCTGTTCCTTCATTTATTTTGGATATGTCTCTTCCGCCAGAGTTTAATCAAAAAATTTTCAATTAGTCCCCTTATACATTATTGTTAAATTTTGTTAATATTTTTTTATATTATAAATTTGAATGATAAAATAATTATTTTAAAAATCATTATTTGGTGTCAGCAATTGATTTGGTTTTTCTTAGTGTCTTAGTTTAGTAAGTTTATTCTTTATATGTGAAAAAATTATGAAATAAATTAATATAACATAATATTACAATTCTTGTTAAAAACTATATAATTTAATAAAATCATTAATTAATAATAGATGTTAATTCTAAATTTTGTAAAGTTTAAAATGATAATTTTTAAAATTTCAAAATAAAAGGAAATAAAATCAAATCATCCCAAAATTAAAAAAGTACTTTACATTTTTCTCTATAACTAATGAAAATAAAGTTTGCAATTACTACAATATCTAATGTTAAATTATGTATTTTCTAATGAGTTGCCTTTTCACAATTAGTAGATAAGTTTTTAAAAATGGGGTCCAATGTATATAATCTTCTATTTTTAAGGTGGAGAAGTGAAATTTTCTCTTTTCATTCATGAAGCTTATTTTAATCAACGGCCATTGATTTAATGACTTCATCTTACAGTTTATAAGGTGCCAACTCACATTGAAAGTTTCATCATACATTAGACATCAATTCTTATATATAATGAACATCGAAAGTTTTATCTTTAGGCATTTTTGTAATTATGCATAAAATATTAGATGTTGACTTTAATATCAATTAACGTGAAAACATACAGATGTTGGTTATTTATTAAAAAACAACATCTAAAGCATTGTCACCTACATACACATTGTCTTTGGTTCTTATAACCATAGACAATTGCAGATAGACTTGTATTATATAATGATTTGCTCTTGATTTTCTCATACTCTCCATTCAATTTTCCTTGGTGTTTATTCAGTGATTGTGTGCATCCACCTTCAACCAACTCTGACAATTTATTCTTATCTTTCTAAGCTATTTGCCTCTATTCACTTATGCTTTGTGAGCATATTGTGTCAAATATGGAGTGTATTATTCATTTACCAACCTATGAAAAATCATGTTTGATTACATTAAGTTAGGATGAGCTTAAGTAGCAAACTACCTAGGAAGAGTTTTAATTGGTAGGAAGAATAGAATATGGACTGTTGTTCTAGGAACTTTGGAACATTTCGAGTATGTAAGGGCCATTGGAGGAACAATGGCATTAAGAAACACTTTGGAGGAATTGCAAAATGTCCTTGCAGCAATGGAATATTCAAGTGCCAAATTGCACCACTGCATAAATTGATTCTATGGCATGTGCTAGCCGAAATTAAATGGATCAATAGGTTGTTGGCCACCCTAAGGGAGGAAGATGAGGTGTGGATAGTGATTCCTACACCTTAGTAGGACAGCTATGACCTCATTGACCTCAACCCTTTCTTTTAATCACCTTAGGTGAATTCTTATTGCTAAGCACCCTCTAATTATGTTATAAGATTACATTAATACTGATTAACTAGTTTAGTTGTTATTACAAGCTAGACATAAATTAAAAATAATACCAAATGGAGCCTAAAATAAAGAATATTTTCCACCATACTCCTCACAGTTAACCTTGAACACACTACTACAAAATGACAATTTTGCATTGGTTGATAGATGTCGGTAAAAGGAAAAATCAATGTTTATATTAATGCAATAATATTTTTCAAATTAATGAGACAAATAAGACAATAGTTAGTAGATATAACTAATATCTATATTGATGTAATGACTTTTTTAATTCATAAAAAATTTACGATGATAGCTAAAATTATAACTGACACTTATTTGGGAGTTAGCTTCATGTTTAAAATACTAGAAAGTTGAGGATGTTAATTTTATGCCTAACATACATTGAAAGTGAATGTAAACTATTAGCTTAAGAGTGCCAATTGAACTTGAGATGTCAATTTTTTAATTAATTGATGTTGAAATCAACAAAGTGATGTCATTTTAGTAAATATTCTAATATGGCTATTACTGCATTAATCTAACATCATTTCTTTAAGACATTGATTGTCATATAAAAAAATCAATGTATAAATATTTTGATTGTATAACTTTCATTTTGGTCCTATTTTGCATATTTTCTTATGTATAAATTCAAATTCTTTACTAGATTTTCTTATAGGAGAATTTTTGCAAGGATGTTAGCCATGCAAGAAAGAAGACAAATGACAATCACGTTTTCACTCAAATTCCAAAGAAAAAGGAAAGTAAGTTGCAAGTTCTTCATCAAAGCCTACCAAATCCACCCTTAAATGTTGAACAATTTATGACAACTAATTTTCAATTGGAACCTTCTAGACAATTGCCTCCTCCCAAAGGACTTAAACCCTCTAGGCAATTGCCTCATCTCAAAGGACTTAGTCCTTAGCTAATTTAAAATTCTTCAAACAATAATAAAAAATCAAATCCTAAGGTAATTGCCTCCTTAAAAGTTGCTGTAATTGTGAAACCTAAGCTAAGGAAAAAAAATGACCAAATGCATTAAGAAGCTGAATACCGAAAATGTCCCCCATATTAAACCCAAGTTCTAGGGCAAAAATCCCAAAGAAATCCTTTCAAGAGGATGACATTTCATCTCAAAGCATCAAATTGTACCTAAGTGTTTTATGAGTTAATCTTGTTAGATAAAAACTTAATTTGAATTGAATGTATATAAACTAAGTACATGCGATCCAACATTTGTTACTCTCTCAACTTTTAGGATTTAAAAAATTCTTTCACTGTCTAATTGGGGTTAAGATCCTTTTAGAATGAAAAAATTTTCAAAGCCTTTTGATCCAATTGGGTATTAATATTGGAATTATAAAAAATCCTTTCAGAATACTATTTATTTCCAAAATAAAAATTTGAAGCATTCTTGGCTATTCTATGTCCTTCAGAACACTAAGTATAAATTCCCCAATTGGCTTATTAGGTTTTGGAATATTTGTGAACTAATTGAAAAAAAATTCTTTGAACAAATCGAAAAAGGATGAGATATTTTCAAATCTTGTTTTAACAATAAAAACCATGGAAATTTTGTCATACTTCTTTAATTTTTTTTTATCAAAAATAGGATTGTCGTGGACTTAATATTGGGAGTACCAATATTCCAAAGAAAATCACATTATAAATCCCCACTTTTGTAAAGATAAAGGATTATTAAATGGTAAGCTAATTATAACCAATCCTCTAAGGCCCAGAAATTTGAAATTATGAAGCGGCACTATAGGAAAAAAGACCTTTAGCAACGATAATTATCGTCGATAAAGAGTTCAAAGTTGTCAGTAAAAATAGAAGTCATCACTGAAAATATCGTCGAAATAGTTTCGTGGCTGAAACAACCAACACCAACGATAATTTGTCATCGCTAAAAGTACCACATTCAGCGACGACTATGTTGTTATAGAAAATAATTTCAAAATTTAAAAAAATTTAAATTTTTAATTTTAGCAGTGACATTATCGTCGCTAAAAGAACCTATAACAACGACATTATTTTCGTTATAGATATATTTAGTGACGATAATTATTGTCGGTGTAGTTTACATCTTTACCAACGACAATGTTGTTGCTATAGGTCTGATTTAGGCGACGACATTGTCATTGTTGAAAATCAATTTTGTCATCAGTGATATTTAACCCATAGCGACGACAATGTCACCGCTAATGACTTTTTTTGAATTTTTTTTAAATTTTAAATTAAAATTATCATTATAATTAAGTGTATGTCAAATAATATATTATATTTAACAATATAATTTAAAAGCTTTTTTGTTTGAATTCATTTGGATCATATTTATATTTTTTAATTTAATTTAATTGAAATTATACAACTATAATACATTAATAATACTAATAATAATGTCTAACAATTTGATCCAATATTAAAAAAATAAATACCCATAAAACAATTGTAAATACAATATTTTTATGAAAAAATTAAATATACACAATTCATATAAATGTCTACATATGAGAAATACAAATATACATATACATGAGATATTACGGTGAAGGGAAGTGAAGATATGCTGATGTATCCTTATCATCATGGCAATAAGGACAATACAATGATGGTGATAGCTGAGAAGGATTAAGTGGCTAAGTGGCAGGTGCCCTCGTAAATCTGCTCAGCCTAGGCGATGTAGCAGTAGCAGTAAATGGCAGCGGCGGTAAGACGATACCCTGCTGTCTAAGAATGGAACTCATCTGGATAAGGTAAGTCTGAATCTACTGCTCCATCTGCTCACGCATCTACTCCTGATGCGTAATCTGTTGCTGTTGATGATCCAGTTGTTACTGTTGCTCCTGAATCAATTGCTGGTTATGCTAATATTGCTTTCGAGTTTGATGTAGCTCCTACTGCAACTCAGCGACCTAAGACACGGACTGCAAGCTCACCGTAGCACTAGAAATCCTTGCCGATTGATATGACTGACCAACCAGCACACGCCCAACAGCCCTCATGTGCCTTCGATTAAAGAGTGTCAAGCACCTCATCGACGATGGCAGCCTCATCAATCTGTACAAGAGTCACAGGCAAACTAGTGGATGATATACTAGATTGTGCGTGCTGAATCACGAGCTCAGTCATCCTTGCCTTAAATTACCAAAACTCTAAGTTAGGATAATAATTCTTATCATATATATTCGTAGAATTATATTTAAAATATAAATTTTAACTAACTCACATATTATCCCTGAGGGATCGGATGCACCCACTCCCCTGACCTATAGGTGTGCCGATCCCTAAAATTCTCGGGAACTGATTACAGCTCACCAGTATCTCTATTCCTCTGTTCATTTTTTGTAAGAGGAAAAAATTAATGAAAATACATAAATAATGAACAAAAAGCTATCTAGCAAAATGTACATTTAAAAAATAATGTAAAAAGTTAATTTACCTTATCAAATCGATGTGCAGCAATAGACTTTGAACCATGTTGATCATTCACAACCTTTTGCGCCCTATTATTAACATTCCTACTAGACAATTCCTGCAAATTAAAAAAAACTGATAATAGTGATCAATTTTTTTTGTTTATAAATAAGATATGTGAAAAAAAAGGTAATCCTATTGAATGTCATACTTACCCTATAAGCATCACTGTAAAAAAAGTTCACGCACCTCTGTCATGTCACTATAGCAAAAAAGACTTTTAACGATGACATTAATCGTTGCTAAAAAGTTCTCGGTCGTCGCAAAAGAAAAAATCATAGTTAAAAATGTCGTCGGCATAGGTTCGTGCCTGAAAAGGTCATTAGCGACGACACGACAAGTTGTCGTCGCAAAAAATAATTTCAAAATTCAAAAAAATTTAAAATTTAATTTTTAGCGGCGACAATTGTCGTCGCTATTGGTTGAGGTCGTCGCTGAAGATCCGTCTTTCAGTGACGACAATAATCGTCACTGTAGATCTAATTTTCAGTGATGACATTTGTCATCGCTGAAAGCCTAACTTTCAGCGACGACTTCTTATCTATAGCAATGACAATTGTCGCCACTAAAAGTCTTTTAAATTTTTTTTAAAAATTTTAAAATCAAATTGTTGTATATTTCAAATGATTTATTCTTTATTTTAATTAACTTGACTCATTTAATAATTTTTAAAATTTAATTTAATATAAATTATACAATTATAATATATCAGTAGTATTATTAATAATATCTAACAATTTGATCCAACATAAAAAATTAATACTCATAAAGCAATGGTAAAAATAATTTTTATATGAATAAACTAATATATATACATCATCTATGTAAATGTGCACATATAAAAAATATAAAGATACATAAATAAAATATACTATGGGGAACTTGGGAGGTGCAAATATCACAGTGCACCATGATTGTCATCGTCATCGTCATCGTCGTCGTCATCATCATCATCATCATCATCCTGATTACGAGGATGATAAAATGACGGTGGCGGCTGAGCGGTAGGTGCAAGCACAAATCTACTCGGCCCAGGCGGTGTAGCAGCAGCAAATGGAGGCGGCAGTAGGATGATACCCTGCTATCTAAGGATCGAGCTCATCTCAGTAAGATAAGTCCCAAGCTGCTGCTGCATCTACTGCTACTGCATCTGCTGTTGCTGCTACATCATCTCCTGCTGTTGTGTAATATGCTGCTGCTGCTGCTGATCAAGCCACTGCTGCTGCTACTGATCAAGCCACTACTGCTGCTCCTGAATCAATCGCTTGCTCTGCTCAACCTGCTCCCGACTCTGGTGTAACTGCTCCTGCAACTCACCGACCTGAGACACGGTCTGTGAGCTCGTTGCCCTGCTAAAAGTCTCCATCGAACGATAAGTCTGACCAGCAAGTACACGCCCAACAGCCTTCCTGTACCCTCGACGAGTGCTAAGCACCTCATCGACGATGGCAACCTCATCTAACTGTACAGGAGTCGTAGGCAAGCTAGTGGATGATACACTAAACTGTACATGCTGAGTCATGAGCTTAGTCATCATCGCCTTAAATTATTAAAAAAAAGTAATAAGAAATCTATCTTAGAAGATATATTTGTAAAATTTTATTTAAAATATGAAATCCAAATAACTTACATGTTGCCCCTGAGGGATCGGATGCACCCACTCCCCCGACCTGTATGTGTGTCGGTCCCTAAAGTTATCGGGTACCGACTGCAGCTCACCAGTATCTCTATTTCTCTGTTCAATTTTTGTAACAAAAAAAAGGATGAAGGGTAGTAATGCTATTTAACAAATGGATATATTTAAAAAAGATACAAAAAAATTAAATTACCTTATCAAAGCGATGTGCAGCAATAGACTTTAACCCATGCCAGTCATTCACGACCTTCTGTGCTCTATTATTTGTATTTCTTGCAGATAACTCCTACAAATTAAGAGAAAACAGTTAAATTTTTAAGTTCACAATTTACTAATTATGAAATACTGACATAATACCATAAAATATCATACTTACCATGTACTCGTCACTATCAAAGAAGTCCACACACCTCTGCCATGTCTGCGGTGAGACAGATCGAGGCATACAACATCGAGCTCGATCCAAGTCATACTCCTAGTATCAATCACCTCCATGCTCTAAGAAATACTTATTCAACCTGTACTTCCAATCTCTATACAGGTTTGCAGCAATCCGCATCAAACCAGAGAGCACTCTATCCCGATCACCCTCGGAGATGCCCTAGAACTCAAAATGGGACTGCATTAAAAGACATTTAATAAATTTATGAGTCATATATTTAGAAATTTCAATCTCAAAGACATTAATTCAAAAGGAAATGGATACTTACGCAAACCTCCTGCACAACTCTATCTCGAATCTCCTAAGGTACAACCCGCCATAACTTATAATAGGGCGGCACGTGGGTGTGGATCATGCTGCCAATATCACGAGGGAGATGACTGGCATTCTCACCAACCGCATGCCATGTACCAGTCGTATCAAACTGTACAGGCACTAGTCTGCCTCCACCCCTGCCTATCTTCTTGTGCAGTCTTAGGGACCTATTCGATCCCATCTTTTTAACAGGTGCTACTTCATTTAATAAAGAAAAATATTAACAAAATAAACATAATATTTAATCAAGCTTAGGTATGCACAATTAATAACAAATACTTGAGCCTTCACACTGAGATGGAATACGGGTGGGTTGCTCCGGCGGGTCGCCTCCAACGTCACCTCCGTGGTATCGTGCCTCAACATCCGCCATAACTAAAATAATACACATCATTTAAGTAATTAAAAAGAACTCAATGTCTAGTTGAACGATGAAATGGTTCGACTTTTTACAATCATATTTATTATTTTAATAATCATGCTTACACAATTATGAGTTGTAGTTCGAATATGTTATTTTCTCCCTAATCAGAATCAGTGTTGGTGAACCTAACAGACTGATGGTCATCGAATTCTCCTTCATTATCAGATTGTGTGGGCTCTTCATCCATATAATCATCAATTGTTTCGTTTTCAAGGCTCTCGCTCATCATCGATGAAGGTGTCTTCTCCATGAGCACCAGGTCCAACATTCCTGTACGTTGGAATGATTGAAGGACTATTTCTTTCATTACCTAGATGTACTAGATCGAAATCTCCCAGATCAACTGTGAGGTTGAAGCCGGACGAGTTACTATCCTGCAGAAATAACAGGTCTTGTGCATTATCTCCATCACTGGGTAGATCCCATATATCGCGATGCACCATATTATGGACGACCCTCCAATTTGGTCCATTAAGGAGATCCTCAGTGTAAAACACTTGTTTTGCTTGAGTAGCAAGTATGTAAGGATCATCCTTGTACCATTGTCCATTGATGGAGATACTTATGATATTCTTGTCAGTATAAAGTTTCTTCTTTATAGGATCAGTGTCATACCACTTGCAGTTAAATAAAGTCACATTGTACTTATTTAAATAAGTCAACTCAATTATTTCTTCCAGTACACCATAAAATATGTTACCATCAATCCCCGGAACAAAAATGCCACTATTTTGCGTTTTATGCTTCTCATCCCGAGCTTTGGCTACAAAGCGTACTCCATTCACAAGACACGCAGAGTATACCATGTTAGTGAAACTGAGACCGGATACTAATGATAGTAACTCTTCGGTGGCCTCTGGGGAACCGTTCCTATGTAAATAGTACATCTACAAAAGTAACAATTATTCCAAGAATTAAATTAAAATATCAACAAGAGAAATGAATAATATTTAAGATATCCGTTCAATGGATTTGGGAAGAAAAAAATCTTTACCTTCGAGTAAAACCACGAGGGGAATTTAGTTCTCTGTAAGTTATCAATATCTTCAGCACCACTTCATTCGAGTTCCAATCGATGCTCACTGTAGAACATAACAATCTTAGTCTATTATAATCACAAAAGGGAGAAGAACAAAACTGAAGTTTAAGATACTCACTAGAGATATTTTTCAATCTCAATACAATTATTCAAGATGTACCATACTGCAATATCCCGATCCCTCCTATCGAAATGAGAAATAATCTTCTTCCCTATCGATCGACATTGGGACTGGAACACCGACAATGTCCTTCTTGTTTGACTAGGTGTTACATCTTGATTTCTATCAGAGCGGTTGAATCTAGTTTCCACTCCTTCCAAATACATGGAGAAAAACGTTAATGCCTCATCAACAATATATCCTTCTGCAATTGAACCCTCCGGTCGAGCACGATTTCGAACATAATCCTTTAACTTTTTTATATACCTCTCATATGGGTACATCTACCGAAAATGAACGGGTCCTCCTTCCAATGCTTCGTCTGGCAGATGCATCACTAAGTGAACCATTATGTCAAAAAATGCTGGGGGGTATATCCTCTTAAGCTTGCACAAAATTATGATAATTTCTTGTTTGGCTTGCAGAATATCCTCCCTGTTGAGAGTTCTAGCACATATTTGACTAAAGAAATTGCATAACTCGACAAGTGGATATGATAATTCCTTTGGCAAAAAAGCCCGGACACCTGGTCCTAACAGTTTTTGCATAATAACATGACAATCATGTGATTTCAACCCCTTTAACTTCAGGTCACGATCTGTGACATTCTTACTAAGACTCCCAGCAAAGCCATCTGAAAATTTCACATTCTTTATATACTGGCAAAATCATTTTCGCTCTTCTTAGTTAAGCGTATATCCAGCATGTGGCTTGAAAAGTTGACCCCTCTGCTCATACAGATGCAAGTTAGGCCTTATCTTCATGTCTGCCAAATCTCGTCTTGCATTGTCTGTATCCTTTGTTTTGTGCTCAATCTCCAATAATGTACCCAAGATGCTATCACATACATTTTTCTTAACATGCATGACATCAATGTTATGCCTTAAGTTCAATGTTAGCCAATAAGGAAGATTAAAAAATATACTTCTCTTGCTCCAATTAAGTTCGTCGGCACCTCTCTTTTGCTTTACACCACCAAATTCAGTATGTTTTCTTGGAAGTCTCTGTGGCACTTTGGCCAACTGTTCCATGATAACATTATTGGTAAAAAGCCAAGGAAGGGGTCTCCTCTCCAACCTTCCATTGAATTCCTTCCTATTTCTCCATGTGTGACTTCTTGGAAGCTAACGACGATGACCAACGTAAGCTATTTTTCCTCTAACTCGAATCGACGGAGTATCCGAATTACATGTAGGACATGCTTTGTATCCTTGCCCGCTCCACCCGGATAGACTACTTTGAGCAGGAAAATCATTAATAGTCCAGAGCAATGCTGCCCGTATATTGAACACCGTATTTGTATTTGCATCTCGAGTTTCAACTCCTCTCTCCTAGAGATCCCTCAACTCTTCTACGACCGACTGTAAGAACACATTGATATCTTTACCTGGCGATTGCGGCCCTGGGATTAATAGGGTCAACATGAAAAAAGATTGATTCATGCATATCCATGGTGGCAAGTTGTAAGTAGTCATAACCACTGGCCACATGCTATAAGATAGGTTCCTATCACCAAAAGGATTAAATCCATCTGCACTTAAACCCAACTTGACGTTTCGTGGGTCAACGGAGAAATTAGGATACCTTTTATCGAACTCCTGCCAAGCTTTTCCATCCACGGGA
Organism: Sindora glabra; assembly: GCA_020226215.1. Lineage (NCBI taxonomy): Eukaryota > Viridiplantae > Streptophyta > Magnoliopsida > Fabales > Fabaceae > Sindora > Sindora glabra. The sequence goes on along the minus strand of CM035232.1, from coordinate 39,841,267 downwards.
TGTCGCATTGCCCCCTCTTCTTTTGATTTTTCAGTGTGATGCCATATCATGTTTTTTGCAGTACGTCTCGACCGATACAGACGCTGTAGTCGAGGAGTTAAAGGAAAATATCGAACCACTTTTTGGGGTACTTTCTTTCCTTTTGTAGTTTTATTTACCCATCGACTCTCCCCACAAATTGGACAATTATCTTTAGAAGCATGATCTTTCCAAAAAAGTGCGCAATCATGTTTGCATACATGGATTGATTCATACCCCAACCCCAACTTGTTGAGTCATTTCCTTGCATTATAGTACGATTCAGGCAATTTATTATCGTTTGGAAGTGCCTTTTTTAATAATCGAAGAAGAGCATCAAATGACTTGTTTGTCCACTTATGCAGAACCTTCAAATGCATAAGTTTCACCAAGAAGTTCAATACTGAAAATGCTGTGCAACCTGGATACAACTCTATTTCTACTTACTCGAACAGGTTATCACAGTTACTATATTTTGTTCCAATATCTTTGTCAGCCGCATTCTCACCCCTATACTCGTCATTGTGAAAATCAACTTTAATTGCCTTAGGGCCAATGAAATCATGTATAATATCTGCCAGCTCATCTCTATTGTTAGGAGATATCTCACTAGTTCCTCTAGAAGTTGAAACATCTACTTCACCATGGTGTACCCAATTTATGTATAATGGATGAAATCCATTATCTATAATGTGCGCCTCCAATGTTAGTAATGTCTGGAATATTAAATTTACACACTTTTTGCATGGACATCTTACTATACCCCTTTCGTCGGTAAAGTTTTTGGCTCTTTGAACAAATCTTACTGCACCATTCCAATACTCATCTGACAATCGATTTGGTAGGTGTATCCAACTTTTATCGACAGACATTGTATCACTGAACAGGAAGAAAATTGCTTTAGGTGAAATAAAGTATATTGATTAATATTTGACAGTCATCCTAAATGCACCGTATCACTCCAATTTTGAAGGGTAGGATCCTATCCCATTCGAGATATTTCTATAGTTATTATTTTTTTCAATTTATCCACACTCATCGATTGACTCGTGCAGAAATTTCGGCAGCATCTCCCTATGGTTCTCCAAGTGCCTAAACTATACACTTGTATAGTTTATATCCGGAGAACAGTTAGGATACTAAGATATTTCCACAATATCAAACAAGAGCCAAATAAATTGTTAATAATAACTACATGATAATATCCTAAACTGTCTAACTTTTCAGGACAATTCAAGGGTTGACTGATGTTCAGAAAATAATTAACCCTTGAACAAGTCTAAGCTTAACATTTAAATGTAAATGTAGTTCTAATTTAAATTATTGTAAAAATATATTTACAATAATTAAAATTTTACAATAATTTAAATTAACGATACAACAATTTATAAGTATCGTTGTTTAAGTGTCAATACTGTTATTTATGTAACCTACTTTACTATATTGATGAGGTACACAATTCAGCTTCTTTATAGAGATGTCTATACTATGAATACGGACTTCCTAGTTGTAAATTTAAGTAAGTTTAGTTTTATAAGGTGTATATTATTTATAAGATGCACAATTCAGCTTCTTTATTTAAGTAAATGTAGTTTTATCCAATAGGGGTGTGATTTTCAGGCGAACTTCCTAGTGTTTTGAAATTTTTTATTTTTATGAGATGTAAATATCATAATTTGAATTGTTAAGGTTTCATTTTTATGTAGTCTCTAGTTTAATTGAATTTTTCTTAGTATGTGGGGTAAATAATAGAATTTGAATTGTTAAGTTTCAATCTCAAATAAAAAATATACTATATTACTGTAATCTCTTACTGAACCTAAGATAGATTTATATATTTATTATAATTATCTATCTTACATTATTTCATTGAATCTAATAAGTTTGAAGTTTCCTAAATTGCATCACAAATTTTACATTTTGTGAATGGACTTCCTAGTTGTAAATTTAAGTAAGTTTAGTTTTATAAGGTGTATATTATTTATAAGATGCACAAAGTCAACTTCTTTATTTAAGTAAATATAGTTTTATCCAAGAGGGGTGTGATTTTCATGCGAATTTCCTAGTGTTTTGAAATTTTTTATTTTTATGAGATGTAAATATCATAATTTGAATTGTTATGGTTTCATTTTTATGTAGTCTCTAGTTTAATTGAATTTTTCTTAGTATGTGGGGTAAATAATAGAATTTGAATTGTTAAGTTTCAATCTCAATTAAAAAATAGACTACATTATTGTAATCTCTTACTTTCTAAGATAGATTTATATATTTATTATAATTATCTATCTTACATTATTTTATTGAATCTAATAAGTTTGAAGTTTCCTAAATTGCATCACAAATTTTAGATTTTGTGAATAAAATATCATAACTATTTTATCTTACATTAGTCTAAATGAATAATCTACACATATATTGTATACTTCAAAATTATAAATTGAGGGATGCATAATAATAATCAAATTTATATTTATAAAATTAATGCTAAGTTAAATTTACATAAATAAATTTAAAATTTACAACATACAAAATTAAATAATACAAAATTTTGTATTAAATTAAACACACTATCAATTCTATTAATTCAAATTAAACATACTATTAATTCTATTTATTAAACCCTAAACTATTTGAGTAAATTAAATATATTAGTACACAAAAAAAATTATAATTTTTTATTTACGTACCTCAATGGTAAAAATCTACTGATTAACTCTGAATACTCCCCGCAAACTATGCCAAGTACTAATAATAACTAACAAATTAAAAGATACAACATACAAAATTAATACATATTAACATATATAAAAAAATAAATATACTAAAATTAGAAAAAACTAAAATAGAGAGAAAGTTCATAAACTTACCTAAGGTCCAGAAACTTCAAACGCGCAAATGAGGGGGAGGAGGCGCCGCGAATAAATAGCCTCTAGCTTTCAGCGATGACAGAAAAAATTTGGTCGTCGTTGAAGCTTTCAGCGACGACAAGTTTAGCCTTCACCGACAACAATGTCGTCGTTAAGGCTTGCCTCGGAATTCGGACAAAGCTTTTAGCAACGACACTGTCGTCGCTGAAAATGGGAGGACTTTCAGCGACGACTTACATCAACCTTCAGCGACGACTATGTCGTCGTTGAAAATTGGACACTTTCAGCGACAACTGTGTCGTCGCTGATGGGTGAAATTTTTTACTGTAAATTTTTAGGGCTTCAGGGAAGACCAAGTCGTCGCTGATGGTCCGCCCTTCAGTGACGACAATGTCATCGCTGAAAGCCTTATATTTTCAGCGACGACATTATCATCGTTGAAAGCCAATTTCTTCTCGCCGATAGCCAAACTTTGCTGCCAAAATTTTTTTAGGCTTTTAGTGATGACTTTTGTCGTCGCTAAAAGCCTAAATCTTCCCACCCACATTTCAGTTTCCCTCTAAAAAGTTTTGCCTTTTTTACCGATGACTTTGTCGTCGGAAATACTTTTAGTGATGACCGAAATTTTGTCGCCACTAAAAGCATCGTCGTTATTGTTGCTTTTTGTTATAGTATGTCTCAGGTGTAATAAATCGGGGCACACATCGTCTAGCACGATCTAGATCATAATCCTGGTCCCGATCACCCCTATACTCCAAGAAGTGCTTGTTTAACCTGTACTTCCAATCCCTGTATTGATCTGCAGCAGATCGCATCAAACCGGAAATGGCTCTATCCTTATCACCCTCGGAGATGCCCTGAAACTCGAAGTGAGACTGCAATAGAAAACATTTAACAAATTTATAAGTTTTATATTTAGGAATTTTAATCTCAAAAGGATTAATTAAGCAAATGGAGGAGATGGATACTTACATAAACCTCTTGCACAACTCTATCTTGAATCTCCTGAGGTACAGCCCGTCATGACTTATAATAAGGCGGGACGTGAGCTCGAATCATGTTGTCAATGTCATGAGGGAGATAACTAGCATTCTCCCCAACCACATGCCATGTATCAGTCGTATCAAACTGTACAAGCACCGGCCTCCGCTCACCCCAGCCTATCTTCTCATGTAGCCTGAGGGACCTATTCGGATCCCTCTTTCTCACAACTGTCACTTTAATAGATAAAGAAAAATATCAATACCATTAACAAGATATTTAATCAAACTTAAGTATGTACAATTAAGAACAGATACTTGAGCCTTCGCACTACGATGAAATGTGGGAGGGACGCTGTGGTGGGTCGCCTCCAGCATCACCTCCACAGTGTCATACCTTGACATCCACCATATCTAAAATAATACACATTATACAAGTCATTAATGGAGAACGTACAGTAAAAAAAAATCAAATTATCAGGTATAAGGTTTGGAAACCATATGGATTATTTAAACCATCATGCTTACATAATTACGAGTTGTAGTTTGAAAATCTTATTTTATCCCTAGTTTGAATCAGTATCAGTAAACCTAATAGACTCATTGTCATCGGTTTCTCCTTCATTATCTAATTGAAAAGGCCCCTCCTCCGTATAATCACCCATCATTTCATCAGAGAAACTATTGTTATCATCGATGAAGGCATTTTCTCCATGTTCGCCAAATCCAACATTCCTGAAAGGTGGAATGACTGAAGGTCCACTTCGTTGATTACTTAGATCTACTAGATGGAAATCTCCAAGATCAACTGTCAGGTTGAAATTAGATGAGTTATTATCTTGTAGAAATAACAAGTTTTGTACATTGTCTCCATCACTGGGTAGATCCCATATGTCGTGATGCACCAAATTATGGACGACCCTCCAACTTGGTCCATTGAGGAGATCTTCAGTGTAAAATACTTGTTTTGCCTGGGTAGCAAGTATGTAAGGATAATCTTTATACCATTGCCCATTAATGGAGAAGCTGGTGATATTCTTGTCAATGTAAAATTTCTTCTTTGTAGGACCAGTGCCATACCACTTGCATTTAAATAAAGTCACATTACAATTATTTAAATAAGTTAACTTAATGATTTCCTCTAGTACACCATATAATATGTTACCATCAGTACCCAGAACAGAAATGCCACTATTTTGCATTTTATGCTTCTCATCTCAAGTTTCGACTATAAAGCGAACTCCATTCATAATACACACAGAGTATATCATGCTAGTGAAACTGGGACCGGAGGCTAAAGAAAGTAACTCTTTAGTGGCCTCTGGAGAATCATTCCTATGTAAATGGTACATCTACAAAAGTGCAATAAATTTGTTGAATTATATTGAAAGATTTGTAGGAGTAATTATTAATATTTAGGATATCAGTTTAATGCATTTGGGAAGAAAAAACCCTTACCTTCGAAGTAAAACCATGAAGGGAATTTGGTTCTTTGCAAAATGTCAATGTTCTCAGCACCACTTCATTTGAGTTCTAGTCGGTGCTCACTATAGAATATAAGAATCTTAGTCTATTATAATAATTTATGAGAAAAACACAAATGATCGTAGATACTTACTGGAGATACTTTTTCAATCTCAGTACAATTATTCAAGATGTACCACTACTGCAACATCTCGATCCCTCCTTATCGAAGTGAGAAATAATCTTCTTCCCCATTGGCCTGACACTAGTGATCAGAACACCTAACAATGTCCTTCTTGTTTGACTAGGTGTTACATCTTGATTTCTATCAGGTTGGTTGAATTTGGTTTCCACTTCCTTCTAAGTACATAGAGAAGAATGTTAATGCCTTATCAATAATATACCCTTCTACAATCGAACCCTTCCGGTCGAAGCACTGATTTCGAATATAATCCTTTAACTTTTTTATATACCTCTGGTATAGGGTACATCCATAGAAAATAACCAGGTCCTGCCTTCCAATACTTCATCTAACAAGTGCATCACTAAGTGAATCATTATGTTAAAGAATGTTGGAGGGTATATCCTCTCAAGCTTGCATAAAATAGTGATAATGTCTTAGTTTGGCTTGCAAAATATCATTCCTGTTGAGAGTTTTGGTACATATTTGATTAAAGAAGTTGCATAACTCAACAAGTGAGTATAATAATTCCTTTGGCAAAAAGGCTCGAACTCCTGGCCCTAACAATCTTTGCATAATAACATGACAATCATGTGATTTCAACCCCTTCAATTTCATGTCACGATCAGTAACATTCTTCTAGAGATTCCCTAGCAAACCTATCTGGAAATTTCACATTTTTTAAATATTGACAAAATCATCTTCATTCCTCCTAGGTTAAGCGTGTATGCAGCATGGGGCTTGATTAGTTGACCTTTCTGCTCATATAGATGTAAGTTGGGCCTTATCTTCATGTTTACCAGATCTCGTCTTGCGTTGTCCATATCTTTTATTTTATGTTCAATATCCCAATAAAGTACCCAGAATACTATCACATACATTCTTCTCAACATGCATAACATCAATGTTATGTCTTAAATTCATTGTTGGCTAATACAGGAGATCAAAAAAGATACTTCTCTTGCTCCAATTAAGTTCATCAGCACCCCTCTTTCGCTTTACACCACCAAATTGAGCATGTTTTCCAAGAAGCCTTTATGTCACCTTTCCTAATTGATCCATGATAATGTTATTGGTAAAAGGACAAGGAGGGGCCTTCCTCTTTGACCTCCCATTAAATTCTTTCCTGCTCCTCCATGTGTGACTTCTTGGTAGCTAACGATGATAACCAACATAAGCTATTTTTCCCCTGAGACGGATTGATGGAGTATCTAGGTTGCATGTAGGACATGCTTTATATCCTTGTTTGCTCCACCCAAAGAGACTACTTCGAGTAGTAAAATCATTCACAGTCTATAGCAAAGCTGCTTGCATGTTGAATATAGTATTTATGTTCGCATCTTGAGTTTCTACTCCCTTCTCCCAGAGATGCCTCAACTCTTCTACGACCAGTTGTAAGAATACATCGATATCCTTGCTTGGTGCTTGTGATCCTGGGATTAATAGGGTTAACATGAAAAAGGACTGATTCATGCATATCCATGGCGGCAAGTTATATGTGGTCATCACCACTGGCCACATGGTGTACGACAGGCTCCTGTCACTAAAAGGATTAAATCCATCGGCACTTAAACCTAACCTAACATTGCGTGGGTCAGCAGAGAAATTAGGATACCTCTTATCGAACTCCTGCCAAGCTTTTCCATTAACGGAATGTCGCATCACCCCCTCATCTTTTGACTTACCAGTATGGTGCCATATCATATTCTTTGAAGTGTGTCTCGACCTATACAATCGCTTTAACCGAAGAGTTAATGGAAAATAGTGAACCACCTTTTGAGGCACCTTCTTTCCTTTCATATACCAACGGTTCTTCTCATAGATTGGACAATTATCCTTCGAAGCATGCTTTCTCCAGAAAAGTGCGCAGTTATGTTTGCACACATGAATTGATTCATATCCCAATCCTAACTTGTTGAGCTATTTCGTTGCATTGTAGTACGATTCGAGTAATTTATTATCATTCAAAAGTGCCTAACAACTTCAAAAGAGCATCAAATGACTTATTTGTCCACTTATGCAGAACCTTCAAGTGCATGAGTTTCACCAGAAAAGTTCAAGGCGAAAAACGATGAACATCCTGGGTACAACTCTGCTTCTACTTGCTCGAATAGATTATCACAACTACTATAGTTTGCTCCAATGTCTCTATCAGGTGCATTCTCACTCCTTTCCATATCATTGCGAACTACTTCTTCAGGTACATGAGGGTCGATGAAGTCGTGTAAAATATTTTCCACTTCATCTCTATTGTCGGTAGATGCCCCCTAAGTTCCCTTTGAAGTTGAAACATTTGCTTCACCATGGTGTACCCAATTTATGTATAATGGATGAAATCCATTATCTATAATATGTGCCTCCAACGTTGGTAATGTTTGGAATAATAAGTTCACACACTTTTTGTATGGGCATCTCACCAAACCCCTTTCATCAGCAAAGTATTTGATCTTTTCAACAAATGCCATCGCTACCATTCCAATATTTATTCGACAAGTGATTTGGTAGATGTATCCAACTTTTATCTATAGACATTATATCACTGAACAGAAAAATAATAGCTTTAGGTGGAATAAAGTGTTGTGACTAATATTTGATATGTACACTAAATTCACATAATCACTCCAACTTTGAACGGTAAGGTCTTATCCCATTTAAGATACTTATGTAGTTACATTTTTGCCCAATTTATCCACGTTCATCATTTGCTTCGTGCAGAAATTTCAGCAGCATCTTCCCATGGTTCTCCAAGTGTGTAAACTATATGATTGTATAGTTTATTCTCGGAGAACAGTTAGGATGCTAAGATATTCTTATAATATCAAACAACCGCCAGATAAATTGCTAATAACAACTACAGAATATATCTCAAACTGTCCAATTTCTTAGGACAATTCAAAGGTTGGTTGATGTATAGAGAACAACCAATCCTTGAACGGGTTTAAGCTTATAATGTAAATGCAAATGCAGATCTATTTAAAATTATTGTAAAAAAAGATTTACAATAATTAAAATTAAAAATACGATATTTTATGAGAATCATTATTTAACCATCAATATTCTTATTTAAGTATCTTATGATTAAAAATTAATGATTTTTTTATATATCCATAACAATTGTTATGTTTCACAATAAATTTGTGATAATTCAAATGTGTAACCTATTCTGCCATATGTATAAGGTGCACAATTCAACGTCTCTAAAGGGATGTACATTTTATGAGTGCTTGTAAATTATCATACAAGGGTAATTTTTTTATTTCTATTATTATAAGGTCGTTTTGATGATTTTGCCAGGAAGTCTTTTCATCTCTAGTACTATATATAACAATTATATAAGTGTAATATGTCACAAGTTATTGTAACTAAATAATAACACTTATCATTACAACATTGAAAGAAAGTAAGTTTTTACTCACAACATAGAAAATAATTATTTTTCAATATTTCTTTTAATCTAATAGTAAACAAATTAAATAATTTTTATCATTTTAATATTTGATAATTCTATTCTTTTCATTTAAATTTAAGAAATTCTAAGAAGTTTTAAAATAAATAACACCGAATTAATATTCAAGAGATTATAGTATTAGTAGATTTGGCTTCAAATTTTGTTCATCATACAGTTATTGTTAATTTCATAAGTTATTCATTAATGTAATGTTATTGTAACTTTAGCTATTAGAATTAGGTACATAACATATAATTTCTCAAAATAGTATTGAGCCATATTTCATAATTTTAAAAAATTATATTTCTTAATTTGAAAATTAATATTTAATCTAAGAAAAAAATTACATTACATAGCAATTGAAATTGTTAAATGTAAAAATAATTCACTTGATCACAAATTTGACATTAAAACTAACAAAATATAATCTTCTTCAAATAATATAAAAATATAATTTATTTTGAATATGTGTAAGGTCTAGCTTTAATTTAGGATTTTAACAAATAAATCTTGAAAATTAGTCAATTATAAATTTTACTAATTTTAAAAATAAAAAGTAATTTTAATTTATCCATAAATGGGGTGATTTTCATGTGACCTCAAGTTTAGTTAAATTTTTTTTTCTATGTAGTGTAGATAGTATAATTTGGATTGTTAGGTTCGATTTTCATGTGGTCTAAAGTACCGTTGAATTTTTCTTATTATGTGGTATAAATAGTATAATTTGGATTGGTAAGTTTCAATCTCAATTTCAATTTTAGTTTTAATAAAGAAAGAGATTATATTATTATAATCTCTTATTTTAAGCTATCTTTATGTACTTATTCTAATTTTCTATGTTATATTATTTCAACAAAACTAATAATTTTGAAATTTCTTAAATTACAACCTAAATTTTAAATTTTGTAGATAAAATATCATAACAATCCCATCTTATATTAGTCTAATAATTTAATCTACACATATATCATATAATATAAAGTTATAATTTAAGGAATACATAATAATAACAAAATTTATATTTACAAATTTTATACTAAGATAAATTTACATAAACAAACTTAATATTTACAATATGCAAAATAAAATAATACAAAATTTCATATTAAATTGAATATATTATCAATTCTATTAATTTATTGCATACTACTAATCTCACATATAATATTGTACAATAAAAATACTATAAATTTTAATTCACATACTTCAATGGCAAAAATCTACTGATCGAATGTACTCTGAATACTCCCTATGAATAATAATGAATGTTAATAATAACTAACAAATTAAAATATCAAATATAAAAAATTATTACAAATCAATATATATATATATAAAATAAATACACTAAATTAGAGAAAAAATTATAAGAGAAACTTACCTCAGATCCAACTTTTGTAATCACATGAATGAGAGGTGAGGAGGTGCCAATCAATATATAGGCATACCCCTTCAGTGACAACAAAAAAACTCGGTCGTCGATGAAGAATGGTCGCTGTAGGGTCCACCCTTCACCGACGACACTATCGTGGCTGAAACTTTACATTGGAAAATGCAGAAACCCTTCACCGACGACATTTATTGTCGCTGTAGAGTAAACCTTTTAATGACGACATTTGTCATCGCTAAAGGTCTTGTGCAATTTTCAAGGTCGACCTTCAGCGACGACAATTTTGTCAGTGAAGGGTGGACCCTACAGCAACAACATTAGTCGTCGCTAAAGGTCTCCTATTGTTTTCGAGGCAGACCTTTAGCGGCGACATATGTCATCGGTGAAGGGCTTGCCCTACAGTGACAATAAAGTCGTTGCTGAAGGTCAGCAATTCCTATTGAAATTATTTTCAGCTCTTTAGCAACAACATTTGTCGTTGCTAATGCCTATGCTTTCCGCCCGAATTTTTTTTACACTTCACCGATGAGATTGTTGTCGGAAAAACCTTTAGCGGTGACTGAAAAATTATCATCGTTAAAAGTGTGTCGTTGTTACTTCTTTTTCTTGTAATGCGGTTCAATGAGAGACCTCATTTCAAAAAAAAAAATGCAAAGGAAGGCACAAATTAGTTCTTGTAGAACAAATCTCAAATTGTGGCATCCTTACAGAAGCTTTCTCAGATTCCTCACCTCTTAGGCTTTCTCCGGTTGATGTTAAAGCTAAAGAAACGGAGGGAAGGAGATTGCCCAGTACTCTGTTGACTGAGTTGCATTCATTGCCAATCCTTCGCTCCTTATATTAGACTCAACAACTCTTAGCCAGATCTTTGACTTATGTCCGCGATCCATGGATTGGCTCCTGTTAGCTTGGAGCATAGTTGACTCTGGCTTTATTCATTTGCTTTTTGCCCAAATCCGATCATCTATGTTGAATTTGACTCCCATCTCATCCCATTGATTGGCTTAGTGTTTTCAACTTGGGAGAGAGATGGCAACTCCTTTGGCGCGTTTGGTTGGTACTTCTATTTTGAAGCTTTAAAGAATTCAGGTCCAGCGGAAGACTAAGTATGGTACGGTATATAATTGATGTTGGAGAATACTAGAAATCCATCTATAATGAAGCTTAGATTAAAATGCACAGCCAAATGAAATTCAAATACTGAAGCATTTGCCAGAGGGAACCAAAATACCTTTTAATGTAACAACTTTAATTGAAACCGATATTTGCTTAGAAGAAAAGTTAACTAAAGGTAATGCATATACATTAGCAAGTATCATTGTGGTGTCAATTTTTTTGATGTAAAATTGCCAAAATTATTAAATGTATTGTAGATATTACTATAGCATAGGTCACTATAGCAGTCAGAAAATTCTATAAATAGACCCTTCTCCCAAATGTAATCTCCATGCTTTCATATTCACTCTTAAGCTAGAGTCCCTCTTGCATTTTTTTTGTAACCTTTCTTTAAATCAATAAATTTTCAATTTTTATATCTCTGCATTTGCATAGCATACATTTAAGAGTTTATCTCTATTCCTTATTTCATTCCTGCTTTTCCTTCTATTGGAACCTTTCCCCACACATAGGGGATGCTAACCTCCACATATGAGTGTAGAGGATTAGTAATCTCTATTCTTTCATTTAGATTAAAAAAATTATGCTACTAATTAATGATAATAAAATAACAAAAGTATATTAAAGTTAATTTGTTGTCACTAACAACTATTTCAATTAATAAATATATTTATTATGGAAATGATAGAGAATAAATGGAGTTGATTTAAATATTTTAAATTAATATTTTTATTAAAATTACTTAAATAACCTTTTATTATTTTATTATCATTAAATTAATATTATGACTTTTTCATCCAAATGGAAAAGTGGAATTTGCTAATCTCCATATATGGATTTGGAGGATAGCAATCCTAATGCGTGTGAGTATTTTTTAAAAGATATTTTTTGTTAAAAAATTTTATTTTTGTATATAAATGAAAGAGTATTATATGTATTTATACTTAGTGATTAAAAAAATGATGCTTGAAATTATGTTAATAAAGGAAAACAACTTCTATTTATAGCTATATTCTTATGAAAGATTTTCTGTAAAAACAATTGGAGCCTGCATCAAGAGACATATGGTTCCTGGAAATATCTGCTTACTAGCTTAGCATTTGTGTGATGCATAGAGTTTTTTGATCAAAATTAATATATATGTAAATATATGTTTCATATTTCATAAATAAATCTTATCAAAAAATTATTATAAGATTAATATAATTTATACAATTAAAAAATCATAATTAAAAACATAAATATATATGCATATTTAGATATACATAATACTCTCCTTTTCTAAATTTTTTACAAAAATTTTCAATTTTATGAAAAATGCTAAAATTAGTAATCAAATTAAAAAAACTTAAGTTTGACAGATTAAATGTTTAATCTCATCAAACTTACATAGTTCAAAATTAATTTAAAAGTATAATAGTTACTCTTTTTACCAATAAACACATTATGACTTATTATACATGAATAATATAATGATTTATAATATGGGTATATATAAATAATTTATTAAGAATATAAAATATACTTAAATAAAAAATTATTTTATATTAGACAAATATTCTACCTAGAAATGATTACAAATTTGGTGTATTTGAAATATCAATTAATAAGAATATTAATGAAACTATAAATTTAATAATTAGGTTTAATATAATTTAAAATATGGTGAGAAATTTATTGTAATAATTATTAAATTTAATTAATAGTATGAAAGGATAGTATTATAAATAAAATATTTTAAAATAATATTTATAATATAAAAATTAATATATATTTATCATAAATTAAGTTAATTTTAGTAAAACGAAGTGATAATAAACATAAAATATATGCTCGTGTGAGTATTATAACTATAATAGTATTAGGTAAATATGTAAGAGTACTATAACAATATGACAATTTACAATATGAATATATACAAATAATTTATTGATAAATATAGAATATATTTAAATAAAAAATAAAAAATTATAAAACTTTTATAATAAATATTAAATATGACTTATTAGTAGATTGTAAAATTTTTTATTTATTTAAAAAGGGATAGAAAATTAAATAATTGTAATATATTAAATTTAGAAAGAAAGAAATTGATGCAATAAAATATGAAAATAGCAGACACTATATTAAATGCTCTTTAACATGAATTTTTTTTACTTAGGGTTGTTTGGGGAAGGAATTTTTTTTTTTTTTTGGGAGGAAAATCTATTGGTAGAAGAGTTTTAGATGAAGATAATATGAATTTTTAAGATCCTTGCTATTAGCCTTTTAGAGAAGTGAAAATCAATTGGATAAATATAAAGTGATATATCAAGTTATTATTTAGGAAAGAAAATATAAAGTAATATATCATTGATTCTCTTCTCATTTCATTTTTATGCATATCTTTTTTTTAAAAAAAATTTAAGATAAATATTAAAATTAGTTTCAAAATAATTATAAAATTTTTAAGATAAAAATTAAATATAACTTACCAGTAGATTGCAAATTTTTTCATTTATTTAAGAGAGGATAGAAAATTAAATAAATATATTAAAATTAGGAAAAAAAAGTAAACTAGTGTGATAGAACATGACCATCTCATTTCTTAAGATTTTTAAGATAAATATTAAAATTAATTTTGAAATAATTATTAAAATTTTAAGATAAATATTAAGTATATCTTAATAGTAGATTGAGAAAAAATTTTCATTTATTCAAAAAATGATGGAAAATTAAATAATTATAATATGTTAAATTTAAAAGAAAGTAAATTAGTATAATAAAGTATAAAAATAACATACATATCATTAAATGCTCTAATTATTTTAATTATTTTAAGTTAAGAAAATAAACTGATCTATATCTCATATGAATGTTTTTAAAAGTTGTTTTGAGAGGCACGTTTACATGTGGAAGAATTTTAAAAGAAATATATATATATATATATATATGCTGAACAAAATTGAAGCTAAATATATACTCAATAGCTCGTAAAAATAACAGATCCAATTCAATTCTTGCACACTTGTAATTTCCCAGCAACTTTGAATTTTTCCATGACAATAAGCATACATCTTTTTCATTATTTGCAGCATAAGACACGGGCAGTGGCTACCATTCGGTGGCATAACTTCCGCTCACAATTGCATACGACTATGCATAATCTGCAACGTGAACATGGTAATTAGACGGTCTGAATTCCGTAGCAACGACGAAATTTGCACGAAAAGGAGTGATGCTATCGCTATTTATGATCTTCTTCTTGTGAGCTTGTGTGGGCTTTTCTATTCTACGACTTTGCGTGAATTATGGTTTAGGGTTAGGCCCAAAAGTTATAAATATTACATGTAATGTTGTTGTTGTGAACCACTCTGCAATCGTGATTTTTCATAATTTTACATCCTAATGTTCACATTTGTTTGCATTTATTTGTAATTTTATTAATCATAACAATTTTTATTTTCGTTTTAATTCTGTTGCAAAATTTCCCATTTTTTTCCACATGGAATTGGATCACCGTTTTGAAGGGGAACTAGAAAAAAAATTCTTAAAATTTGAAGTTGTAATCCAAATTGATAAGGTTTTAATTTTGGAATGAAAATTTCATTGCAAATTTAATAAAAAAAATTGAAAAAATTGTAACACAAAAACCCTATACTCCTGTCTCAAAGAGAGTCGGCAGAAAATTTTCCATCCTAAACTTTCGTTGCAAATTATATTTTTTACTCTAGTGCCATAACATAATCACAACTGTAACTTTAAATTATTGATTTAACTCAATCATGATTGTTTTTTTAATCCATCACTGTACACTCTTGTGATTTAGTTTAAAATTGATTTGTACTTGTTAAAAAGTAATCTAAGGAATATCCACGAAATATCAAACTAAAACACGCACACACTTGATTGCAATGTTTTATAACTCAATTCAATTATTGACCCAACAGAATGGATCAATGTTGACTGATTTAATTAGTCAAATCAATTGAAGTATTTTAATATTTATAATTCTATATGATAAGAAACTTAGTATATTATATTATATATCAATTTTTTAGGTCAATTTTTTTTAAGTTATTGCAAGTGCATAAATGATATGAAATTCAATTAATTTGTAGGAACTCTTAAATTTATTTGTTTAAAATTTAAATCTTCATGTCATAATTATACAAAAATAAACATGTTTTCAATATTATAACTTAAAAAATGCATATAATGCAATATAAATCAAGTTAAAATATATTTTGAGATAAATAAGATAAATTTGATTAATTATTTAAAATTATATTTAATACAAATCTCATTAATATAATTTATAAGAAAATTGTGCAATATGATATATCTATATATGTATATAGAGAGAGAGAGAGAGAGAGAGAGAGGAGAATATTGGCCAAGTTGTTGGGCTATAAGCTAAGCTGCTTGGAGTATGTAGTTCAAGTCTCCTCCAATGCATTTCTTGTAACATTTTGCAAGTAAATTTGGATTCAGGTGAGAACGGGTTAGCGGTTGGTTCGGATTTTGATCCGTTGATCCGGATGGATGGCTACTTCAGATTTGGGAACCTATTCGGTTGGCTGATCTGTGTAGGGTGAAACTCTGCCACGTTTTCCAATAATCGAATAAGAACTGTCAAGCATCATTTCGATCGATTGAAAATCTTGATAAATGGCAGAACCTCGCATAAAAGAGAAAATTTGCGTAAAATTAAAGAGAAATAAATATAAAATATATAGAATTCATTAGTACAATATTAATTTAAAATATTTAAATTAATTCTATTTATTTTCTTTTATATCTATAATAAATATTCTCATTGAATTAAGAAATTAATAATGATGATAAATTAATTGTAATATTTTTTATTATTTTATAATTATTAAATTAATAATATAATTTTTTATTTAAATAATAAAAAAGTAGAGATTAATCATGCAAATTATGCTCCTTCTCTCGCTTTGACTATTGCAACACCTTATACTGCTTCTGTAGCTTAGTTTGAAGACATAATCATATCTCACGGATTAATATAAAGTGAAAACAAAATAAAAGGACCAAAATTACAAGTTAAAAAGGTTGTTTCCCCTTATTCAAACTTCTAATCCTCGTAATTTAACTGCTGCTGGTGCCCAATATGCATAAGACGTGCAATCAAAAAAAAAAAATCCAAACTTATACTGAACTCGTAGAGGTTGGATTTGGTGGCACTGGCACATCCACATATCCTTCAAGCATCTGCAAAACCATTTTCATTGTAGGCCTCAGCGATGGCTCCTCCTGAATGCACCATATAGCAATCATCAAGTACTTCTCCACATTCTTCATATCATTCAATGCTTCCTCATCATCTTCTACCACCAAACTCAGTCCTCTATGGTTAAAGCAATCATAAGCCCAATCAATTAGTACCATCTGACTCTCATCCTCAACACTTGCATCAAAATTCTTCCTGCAGCAAATCAGCTCCAGCAATAAAGTTCCATAGCTGTAAACGTCAACCTTGAAGGTAACGGGAATGCTCCTGAACCATTCAGGCGCAACGTACCCTTTCGTTCCTCTTATTGCAGTTGCAGTTTGAGTTTGATCAATCCTCAAGAGCTTGGCCAATCCGAAATCGGAGATTTTTGCTGTATAAGAATCATCAAGCAATATATTTTGGGGCTTTATGTCACAATGTATGATCTGGTTGCTACACTCTTCATGCAAGTACAGGAGCCCTTTGCCCACTCCTATTGCAATTTGCATCCTTTGATACCATCCCGGCCTTTTGGCTGCGAAAAGGAAGCTTGCTAAGGATCCATTGTTCATGAATTCATATACAAGTAGCCTGTGCCTTTCTTCATTGCAAAACCCCAGAATTTTGACAAGATTTCGGTGATTTGTTCCACCAATTGCATTAACTTCTGCTTCGAATCCGCTTTCTTTTGCCATATTAATCAACTTCTTGACAGCAATTTTAATTTCACTGTTCCCATCACCACCAGACAGAGATCCTTTGTAAACTGTTGAAAATGCGCCATGACCGAGCTCTTCATTGAAGTCATTTGTTGCTTTGCTTAACTCTTGATAAGCGAAACTTCTGAGATTGATGCCTGTTGATGGTTGGCTGCGTTCAAGCTCTGGTACGGATTTCTTGTAGAAGAGCCCATATCCACCTAAACAAGCTGCTGCGAACATGATCAAGTTCAGGAAAACAGAGCTACTTAAGAGGACAGAACCAGTGATAACCAACGTTGATTGGTCTTTCTTTTTGTTAGATGAATCATGGCATTTAAGAGTAGAGTCATTATCTATTCTGAATTTGATAAAAGATTTTAAGATTCCAGGACTTTGAGCAAATTTTCCATTGGACATAGGAAACTTCTTCTTGTAGCATCCCAATCCGAAGCCTGTGACGAAAGTGACACCAGCACAAAAACAATCACCCAAGCAGGCTTGTCTGCAACCATCCTCACCTGTAAGAAGGTATTCATAGTCTGCAGCAGGCCAGTCTATATTTGGCATCTCGGATAAATCAAAAAATTGTGTTTCTGGGAAAGCTTCGTCACAACTTTGAGGAAGGAAGTCCCGCATGCATCCTTTCATCTCATCATTTGGATCAATGAAGTTGTAATGAGGAGGACAACGACAAGTTTTTCTTTGCCCCGTAACTGTGCAGTAGCTGTTGAAACCGCAAGCTCCACTGCCTACATCCTCTTTAAGATCTGTACAAATATCCGTAGGTATGGACATAAGCAGCGTCCAATTACCCGAATTAAAAGTACTGCTGATCTTTGGGTGCGTATAGTGCCTGAAGACTCCATCATATTCAAGAATTGCTCTTTGGTAGCAGCCTTCTGTGGAGAGATTGTTTGAAGATATGTTGCTGATAACGCTTCCATTTTTTGCCTCAAGGAAAATATGGCCAGACTGGTTGAAAATCAACCTAAACCCACTATCCGTAGTTTCAGCTGGCCAATAACGAACACCATTATTACTATTAATCTTGCGAAGCGAAAGAGTTCCATTCTCTAGAGTGAACTGGAATCTTCCTTTTGTGTAATTATTTTCTAAATAGCGGGAAAAAAGAGTAACAGGCTGATTCAGAACTTGTGAGGGTAAAATTGTGTCAGTTGGTTCATCAAAACTCTGCCACAAAGCTGCGGAATCATATCCCACCAACACTAAGTTGCCGGTATCAAGCATGGCTGCATGAGCAACTCCACTGCCTGTATCAGCAATAGCGATGGATATTCGCTGGCCGCTGGGGTAGTAGAGCCAGAATCCACCATCTGAGGAAAGTTCAAGTCTGGATCCCCGTGGTACTAGATTTTGTGTTTTGTTTGACCACCAGACAATTGTTCTTTCTGGTATTTTGTTGAACCAGATGGCTAGTAAGAACCCGTCCTCGACAATTTTACGGAAACCGAATACGAAATCACCGGTGGGTGATGCCCAGAAAGAGTTATCATCTTCTTGTGCAGTGAGGGAAGATTGCAATGAAATGCTTTGAGCACGGGTTAAATATGGCAGCAAGGTTAGGAACAAAAACAACCAGAGTGGGTATTGCTGTTCAAAGGCCATTTTCTGGAGAAAACCGCTATTTTCTGGCCACAAGTAGGAAGTAGATGTCCTCCTCTCTCTAAGAGTAACTCTTAACAAACTGTGGCAGAAAGGCCATCTCCTATCGGGTTGTGGGTCCGGGTCTTAACCGCAAAATTCAGTTAACCTCGGGTCTAATTGGTACCCGAATGACGTCTCGAGTTTTCCCCCGCCTTTGTCTTGTCTTTCGGTGTTAATTTTTAAAATGAGAATTTTACATGTTTCCATAATTTTAAATTAAGATATTGATTTATTTAAGAATTTACATTAAAGTATTAAATATATTATTTTAAAAATAATTAATAATTAAATTATAAATTGATATATATTAAAAATATAAAAATTTATTTTAATAAAATAATAATAAAAATTTAAAATAACATTTTATTAATAATTAAAAATATTTTTTAAAAAATGAATAATTAAATTTAAAAAATAATTTATAATATAAATTTTATCAGTTAAAAATATTAAATAAATTAAATAAATTTATTCCTTTTAATATATTTAATAAATAAATTGATTTAAATGCAGATGGCCATTAATCCCGGCAAAAAGTTTCAATAAACAAGTAAAAGACATTCCTCGTCCGATACCAAAAACTATTTTAAGATGGCTAGGAGTAATTTTGTGAAAATCAAGCCGATGGCATTAGTTTCCTCCTTTGTATGGCTGAGTAAAAGCCCTCAGGACAAGGGCAAGATGAGGATAGCGTGGGGTACGGGGGCATGACTGATGTATGCGTTGACAGATTTCTCCCCTGAGATGACATTAAAAATTTATGTATCCATTGGTCGAGGCTGGGAAGGAAATATTATTTTACAAAAGTATAATTATAAACTATTAAATTAAAATTAAAATATTTTATTTATTTAATATTAAATATAAATAATTTGTAAAAATAATTTATTTATTTTCCTCTATTGCAATAATTTTGAATTACATTTTTTAATTACAAGATATGTAAATGATATATCAATCTTTTATCAATAAATATATAAAAAATTATTTTTCAATAAAATAAATATATCCAATTATTATTTTTATGATTTACATAGATATTTTGCTTCCGACGATTCCACTGATTTAAATACGTAATACGTACGTATGTGTCAAAAAATATTTTGATAGGCTACATCTCATTTTTTTTTATTTTTTTTCCATCTCTTTTCTACCTAATAATTAAATAAATAAAAATATTATGCATATTTATAGATATTTTTATTTTTAATTTTTAAAAACTGTTTTAAAAGTTGTTTTTAGAACTTGTTTTTATTTCCAAAATTAATTTTTGAATTAAAAAAATAAATAATAAAGGATTTTTAGTAAAATAAATAAATAAATAATTTATTTAATTATAAAATTATTATGAAAAATAAAATAATAAGTTAAAAAAACTAAAATTTGTTCTTTTTTAACAAGAATTTCAAGAATAATTTCTAAAAACAAAATTTGAAAATATATTGTCAAATAATTTTTTAATATTTTTATTTTTAAAAACTAGAAATCACTTTAAAAAACAGAATCCAACCATATTCATTGTTTTTTTCCTTGATTTTTCATCCACTCATTTTTCAAAGCTAAGAAGCAAAGGGCTTCAGCGAAACCAAAATAGTTATTTGCTCTCTCTCTAAGAAAAAGTCGGATAGATGTTAACATTATTTTTCAATATTTTATTCTACCCTTCTGCATAATATTGGAAAGAAATAATGTAACATGAGAAGAAATTTTTAAGACAAAAATACTTGGGAGAAAAATTAAAAAAATTCAGGAAAAAAGCACAATATACATAATAGAAATGACTAAAATATACCACCTTATGGTGTACCACTAATTTTAAATTATTAAATTTTCATTTAATTTATATAATATTGTGTAAATTAATGGATTCAAACTTTTAAATCTAATAGCATTATAATGATGCATTGAAATCTCTCCTAACAAGAAGAGAACTTGTATGTTTGGCGTCACAATATTCTTCTTCACTCTTGCTTTCTTACTTCTACTCAACGACCCACTTCCAATCGTTTAAAACTTAAAAATCCAATTTTTATTTGTATTTTTATTTTTAAAATAGAAGATAATTTTGTACATAAAATTTTAAATACAGCTTATTCTAGCTTTTTGGACCATACTACCCTCTATTGTAAGACTATACATTAAACGCTCGTTTGGTGCACTAAGAAAAGTATGATAATATAAAAAATATTATCATATTTTAATTAGTGTTTGATTCTTATAGTATAATATAATATAATTATTTATTTTATAAGGTCAACATAGGATAAAATAATCCTCTCTCACTACATATATTTTAACCTGAAAGAATTAGAATAAATTTTACCTTTCATAATTTGACCTTAACTAATTATTATATCACTTTTTTTAGTAATAATTATTTTTTAGTCTAATTTAACCTTAACCTATTTCATCTTTAAAAATATTAATAATTTAACCTTAGCTTATTTTATTTATCATTTCTAATTTACTTTTATTTATTATTTCTAATTTAGTCTTTACCTATTTTAATCTTAAAAATATTAATAATTATTTTTTACATATAAATAGATAAAAAGTAATAAATATAAGTATTATTAATTAAAATGATTATAAAAAGCTTAAAAAATTTATAGTTACAAAATATTAAAAAATAATTGCACAATAAACTACTTTTTAATAAAATTTTTAAAATTATCATGTTATATGTAAATTTGACAATAAACATATAATAATATGAATTTATACTATCAAATTATTTATACAATTATTTATTAAACACTTAAGAGTTTTATATTTCAACATTTCATTTTCCAACATTATAAGGTTAATGCACGAGAATTAAAGAAAATAATAATTAATTTTGATTTTAAAAAAGAAGAATTATAATTTACTAATATGTTCTCTATTAAAAATTAATTAGTTAGAAAAGTTGACCGACATTTATTTAAATTATATAATACATTCTTAAATTTCTAAAACAACATATAAATAAATAGAAATAAAAAAATTTAAAATAAAGATGTGGAAATAAATTCATTCTTACATTCCTAATGCATTCTATCTCTCTATCCTACCGTATTCAAACGCACCTAAACTGCCGAACTCGCCCGCACACATGGCGGGCTATCAGTGCTGTACAGATCTGGTGATGCCCTCAAAGGGCTTAAGAAATCCAACCAGCCAAAAATGCGGAAGAAAGAGGAGCAGAGCACAAAACCCATAGAAATAGAGGCGCTGCAACCACCATCAAACCATTAGGAATCGAATTAGAATGAGTTTAAGCTAAGCTTGAGTTTGTTTGGAATTTAAATTAGTATATTTTTTAATTAATTAAATAATAAAATTATATTTTTAAAATATAATATTTAATATGATTATAAATATTTTTAAATAATAAAAAATTAAAAAAATGAGTTAAATTTTTAACTATATATTATATTATATTATATATATGAAAGTATAATAATAAATTATAATTAAGTTACCAAGAGCTTTTATTTTAACTCAGATAATATCTAATATCTTTTAAAGATATTTTTTTTACTTTTCTTTACATTAAAAAATCGATTCCAAATTCTTATGGGTGTGTTTAATGATTTGACACTACAAGAAAATTGCCATTTTTTACATTTGAAAGCGTTGGAAAATGTCAATTTCTAACATATTTCCGATATCAACCAAAATGACGGTATTTGACTCGTCTAAAAATTTTTTGATGTTCACGGCTATTGGAAATTTTCAATTTCATTTTTTATGTCCATGTATGTCATAAATTTCGATACCCATGTATGTCAGAAAATATGTCAAAAATTTTTTAATGTTATTTTCGACAGCCAAGAACGTTAGAAATATATGAACACATTAATGACTTGACAATGCCACGTAATTTTTTTTCAAAAACTGCATAGGTTGGAAATATTGACATAGCATTACTATTGATATGATAATGATATATCAATTTTTTTTTTACAGTCATGTATGTCAGAAAAGATGACTTGGCAACGCCACACAATTTTTTTTCGATTGTTGCGTAGGTCAAAAATATTAACATGACATTGGTATTGATATGATAATGACATGTCAATTTTTTGAAAAAGATGATATGGCAATGAGTTGTTTATTTTTTATGCTTTGCAATGTCAGAAAATTATAACTAGGATGTGCCACATCACACTTCTAACATCCTTATTCATCAAAAAGACGTTGAAAAGTATAATATGAAAAAAAAATTTAAAGAATTTTATTTTTTAAAAAAAAATTTTGCCACCTAATTAAATAACTTAGCATCAATTTTTGAATATATATATCCTACTTTAAATCCAATCTAAAATATGCAATACAAATTGAAATATATTAGAAATCAAGATCAAAATAATATAGCTATTGTCTATATAATTTAACTAAAATACCATAAACAAAGGTACTAAACATTTGAACAATTTAAATTAAAAATTATTTTATGATGTAGTTCTATAATCTTCCTTATCTTCTTCCTTATCATCCACTCTTGCATTTTGATTTGAAGGATTTTGTTATTAAGCCTATGATGATCCACTAGAATGATGTTATGGTCATAGTTGCTAGAAATGCTGGATATGTCCAATAAGGTTTGACTAGTTATTGTCCAGAAAGAGGTCAGTATAGAAGTGTAATGAGAAGCCATATGTAAAGAAGGCATCTAGACAAGCATCTGAGTGTGCATATAAGGAAAAGATATCTGAGGAAATGGTCCATAAAGTATAGAAGGCATTTAAGTATATGGTTCATAAGGCATAAAAGGTTGTTAGACAATTAGAATGCTGTATTCCAAATTGTTGCATCATGGATTGAACTAATTATAATAAGGTCATCATAGTTATATCTACCTTCTGTTTCCACTATGCATCCACTTATGAAGAATAAGTAGAAGGCCCTCTAAAATATTGTGACTCAAACCACATTGTGTGTGCTGTGATCCCATCCCATAGATTCAACCTCATTTTCCTCCCACAACTTATTTCCATATTTGGGTATCAGATGGCATAGATGAATTGATACTCCCTTCTGATGTTGATTGAGAAGTTAGTCAATCTCTCTTTCTCTTTATTGAAATTCTCCTACAAAAGGAAGTAAAGTATAAATATAAAATTATTAAACTCATATAAACTAATATAAAATAACCATATTCATACTCAATTAAACTAATAACTTACAAATGTTTAAGTAGTATAAGGATCCACCCATTGCCCTACAGAATCCTTCTTCTTCTTGAATTTATGTAAGTCAGCAAACACTTCATAAAATTTGACTTTCTTGCCAATTTGTTTCTCCTATTTTAAATGATTTAAAATTTATAAATGACACATTAGGTAATTGGTTATTACACATATAATATATTTAGATAAGGTTTTACGATATGTTCCACCATAGATATTGAAACCTCCACAATAAAGGATGCACCTTGATTTTGTATTTCGATTCCTTTTATTTTGCTCTTGTAGTTGCTTAAATTTCAAATCTTCTCATTTATGTAGAAAATCTTGACAAATCTAGTCGGTAATCCAAATAGGCTTTTTATTGGTTGCTCTAGCCTCACCGAATGCATTACTTAACATTCTTGACCTTTGATGATTAAAAGCTTGACATAATTTATCACGATTAATAGGATTTCATTAATAGAATTTCTACAAATGACACATTAAAACACATATCAAATGACATGGCCTTAATGATAGATAGAAATAATTAAATATATAAAATTTATAAATTAGTATAGAATATCCCAAATTCTCTATCAAACCACATCAATCAAGTTAATTTTGGAATAGTTTGTCTATTTCACCCATGATTCAGTAAAGAATCTTTATACAATGTCCTTAATACAATGCAGTAAGGTCCTTCTATGGAAAAAAAAACTTGTTTCAATATTTAAAAATATCATAATGAACTCACATATCTAAATCGGTGCCAGCATAATTAATATGGATGATGTAGGTTTAAGTAATACTGGCAACCTTAGTTGCTTCACAACAATAGACTATGAAAAATGTTTAGTCCAAATTGATGTTGAATTTGTATTCCCTCTAACAAATTGCATCAAAACAAAAATAGAAGCAGGGAAAGAATACAGATTAACTTACTATCCTTGATGATAACATGAATCATTCTACAAACTAGAGGAAATCAAATATTATCTTGAGCTTATATGCCTTCTCTCCACTTCTTCAGTATTTGATTTCTTCTATGAATTGGAGGTGTATTTCTGCTTTTTTTTAAGCAAATAAGGAAATGCAATAAAAGTCTTGATTCTGTATCATCTCAGTCATACTTGATGACTATGCTCTGTGCAATCCATTAGTCACTTCAGATTGTAGGTTTTCCTTGTTAACTAGCAGAAACTTATAAGAAAAATCATATTAGCATATAACTCAGATTTAAGATTCATAACTTAAGGACTAACAACAAATCAAACATAACTTTGCTACTTCCTTATTCATGGATAAAGAGAAGGGTATCAAATTTTTTAAAATTCACATAATTATCTAATAATTTTTCTATCTTGTAGTAAATATGGATGTCTAAGAAAGTGAGAATAGAATTTGAAGCTTCCTTCTTATCAACTTATTAACCTAATAAGTCATGTCAAATGTGGGGAAGAAAATAAGATTAGCAAATTAGGATTTATATGCGCATGTAGCAAAAATTTACAGTATGTATACTATTCAGTTGAATTTTGATTCTTCACAATATCCATAGTCAAACTGCCTTCACTTTCCATTATAAGACCCAAAACTATGTGTGGTTGAAGTCTAGTAGTTACATCCTTTAACTTATTCCAATTATATGTGGTGTCTTTGTTCTTCTTTAAGCCACTATGTGGCATCTTATAATATAGGCAGGTACACCAACTCTAGGGACACTTCTTCACTGCCAAAATCACTACCTTTCAGTCATTGGTTTTTTTAAAACCTCTATTTCTTTTGTAGATCACCAACTTTAGCATATAATAACAATAATACAATAGATAAGTAGGTAATGGATCAGTTTCTCTCTTTTTATTTCATCTTTGGAGTTGATTTTACTAAAACTTATGCTTAGTAGGTAAATTAATTATGGATGGCATATTCATTTGTCTTTGTAGTGTTTTGATATTCAACGTTTGCCTTTTTTTTCTTCTTTAGTTAGTTACACATTAATAATGCTTGTGTTTTATTTTTATTTTTATAGCATTACTTCGTCCTGGTTTTAATAGATACAAAATTCTTTGGCTATAGATTCTTAGAGTTTATTGAGGTGAATTACTTGGCTCTTATGGATTGATCTAGCACAACATTCTAATTTTTTACCTATACTATTCTGAAATGGCTGATTAGCTGCTTAAAAACTTTCAAAGAGAAAATTAGATAGGGAATTTGAAGAACAATTAGGTATTAAATATCAACATATATCTAATCTTTATTAATTTATTAATTTTTTATTTTTTGAAACTAGAGAAATTATATGTGACCTATTTTTTTTTTGCACAAGCCTCAATTGAAGGCCTACACTCTACAAGTGAACCATCTGGATGTTTTCTCATATTAAAGGAAGACAATTTTGGAATGCATGAAACTTAGCAGCCTAATTATAATGTTTCCAGATTCTATAAATAATAATAATAATTTTGTTTCTAGTTTCAGTTGATTGCAAGCTTTCCTTCATGGCTTATCTAGTAACTTTTCTTTGTATGACAGGGATACAAAATGATAAGATCCTTTCTCACCAAGGCTCTTGTTTATGTTTTACTCCCATCCTAATCCATGGCTTTAAGGTTTACATCATAACATTCATAATTTTGACTTTTTTTTTCCCTGGAAGTGTTAACATGATGGTTTTTGGCTATGCTTATCCAGCTTATGAATGCTATAAAATTATTGAAAAGAATAAGCCAGAAATTGAACAACTGCACTTTAGTGCTAGTATTGGTACATGGAGGATTACTATCTTGTTCTTAAATAATTTTGTATGAAATTTCTAGCAATAAATACTAACTTCTTGTCCTTCTCTGGTTTGCAAGATTTTGGTTGCTATTTTGATAGTATGTAAGAGAATTGGTGATGCTTTTGTATCATGGTATAGAATTATATCCGAAGAACATTATATGCTTGTCTTTTAATCCAAAGGAAATATTATATTTATAATTTTAATTTTTTACCAAATACAAGTATAGGTAGAAAAATGAGTAATATCTATTATCCTAATTTTTCTGTTATCCATGACTTTCAACTATATAATATATATAATTTGGCTGAAGTCCGGCAATAAGAAAATGCAAATCAAGAAAACAAGCATAATTAAGTGCTATATATATATGAAATCAGAGTGATATAATAAGTTTCCTACCAATAAAGCAATTGCAAGAAGACTTTTCACTTAAGTCCTTGGTATCATTCTGCATAGAACTAATAACTGGAGGAGATAGGAAAGCCAATTTGTTAGCTTGAGTAAATGGATTGATTTTTTAAGAAAAATCAACTGAATGTGACAAATAAGGTTAAAAGTTTTCTCACCTCTGTTTGTTTGTTGAGAAAAATCAAGGGGAAAAATGTGTAGAACTTTGCGACGAGTAACCTAAAACTTTAGTTAGAGAAAAATTAGAGATTTCTTAAACATTCGAATAAAAATTGGTGTTATAAATATTATATATCATAGATTCATAGTCAAGAGATTTTGTTTCTATACCTTATATTTTCTCAATTGCCAATCAAGGGATTAAGGATGATTTTTCCTAATTGAAGTCGAACAACAAACGCAATCAATCATGAATGAACTTCAGAAACTAACCAAAGTTTCGACGATCGAAGGGGAAAAAAATGAACAATGCTCATATCCAAATCTGAATTCCATAAGAATGTAACTCAGAAATTACTCACTTACCTAATCAAAGTAGTGGAAGAAAGTTAGGAAATTGTAGAATAAACGACAATGCTTCAAATTCTGGCTCTTGTTGGCTTGATCAACGGTGAGGAGCGGTGGTGGTTCTTGGTGATTAACCGATGATGAAGAGTGGTGGGTTAAGGCAGAAAAATGTTGATTGGAACTAAAATAAAAGGGGATAGGGCTTCCTAGTGTTTGGAAAATGATTCCAAGTTTTCCGACAGCCTTTTGATGTTCAAGAATGTCACAAATATGTCTAGCACACAATATTCTGATGCTTGAAAATGTCAGAAACACCATATCAACAACTAATGCAAGTTTTCTTATATTTATTACTTTCTTGCAACATCTAAGTGAGAATTTATGATAGACACAAACATTGAAAAAAATAATATATAATTTTTTTAATTTTCAATCAACATTCCGATGAATTTTTAACATCTAGAACTGATTATCAGAGACCTGTCAAAAATTAACTGATTTTTTGTAATGATAATTCTTACCATTGTCTAAAAAAAAAGGAGAGAGAAAGAAAAAATATTATAATCAAGCTATTCGTGAGCTAAACAAATTAAGTAAGAATCTAATTGAATCAAGTAATTATTGAATTATATTGAGTGAGTAGGAGAGTTACTTTACTCAAGTGCCACCCCTGTATAGTAGAAGTATACCATCTCTTATATTTATTACATTCTCAACTTGTATTTTAGTTAAATAAAAGATGAACAAAATAAAATATTTTATTAGTTTAATATTATGAGTATATTAAAAAGTTCTATTAAAATTATTTTTTATTATTATGTTTCCATACATTATTTCATTAATTACAAAGTATATAGATGGCATAAAAAATTCTTTATATGAAAACAAATAAACAAAATTTTATTATAAAATAATTTTCTAACAAAAATAAACGAGCCGACAAAGTTTAGTTAAGTGGTCAAATCAAATTAAATAAATAATGATTTTTTATTAATTATAATCAAATATAAGTATAGCTAGAGAAATAATTCTAAATGGAACTATATATATATATATATATATATATATATATATATATATATATATATATATATATATATATATATATATATATATATATATATATCTATAAAATTATTTTTATGTTAATTTCTTTTTTATTAAATATTCTTTGATTTATTATTTATTACAATTCTATGAAATGTTATATATATATCCCACAAAATAAATGATATCAATCTTTGACCGGGGAAAGTGCGACAGGGATGGTGAAATTGAACCTCCCCCACTTTTGTGCCTTTTCGGGGGAGGGGCAAGTGCTGTCTAACAAAATGTCACAATTTTTTTTTTTTTTAACGTCAATGATTCAGGCATTTGGAGCTGGAACTCAGCTTTGTGTTGGGCAGTGTGATAAGTACCCGAGCTAGTATCTCACAGAGGTGGTCTTAAATGAACGTGGACCACTTTTATATGTTTTTCAATTACATTAAGTTTACTTGAAGCCCAATTATATGGCCTTGTAGAAAAACTGAAACATACTTGAAACCTTGAGATATTGGCGACTTCTTATGGCCGAAAAATTGGTGTCTTCCGTGGGCTTTTATCTGGCCCGTAGGCTTCACAATTTCTATGTCTTAACGATCCATATATCGGCACTCTTTAACTCAAATAATGTTCTTTGAACTCTTTATCTTTGTTTGTATATTTAGATTTGATCCTGAGACCACTACATGTAGATGACTTTTATACATACATCTAGTAATTTAATTATTTTTCTACCATTAAAATTTGGCCTAAAGTATATCACATTCTTTTGACAAGGAGTATGAGATTTAAAATGGTATTAATTGTCTTTTTGGGGGAAAAACGTGAGAGTAAGATCGCAAAAATAGCAAAACTTCAAAGCATCCATTCTAACCATAACCTCATGCTATTGGGATTTGTTTCCATGCATGTCAGAAATAATTTTTAATATGTTCTACAATATTTACATGTACTCCTGATTATGTGTTAAAATTTTGGCTAGTTAGATAATTATAAAAATTGTACAATACATCTTTGTTTTGAATATATGATAAAAAAATTTAAATAATATCAGATGTTATTTACACAGTTAAAGATATAACATATTATGCTTTTTTTTTTTGTAAAACTACAAAATGTTGCATAAATGCTATATAATATTCCACATAAAGTTAACTTTTTCTTAGGAAAAATTGATATGATGTTGCCTTATATTATTTTTTAAAATGTAACTTCTATCAAACAACTTTGTTTTCTCAGTATT
Source organism: Sindora glabra (assembly GCA_020226215.1). Lineage (NCBI taxonomy): Eukaryota > Viridiplantae > Streptophyta > Magnoliopsida > Fabales > Fabaceae > Sindora > Sindora glabra. The sequence goes on along the minus strand of CM035232.1, from coordinate 39,811,076 downwards.
ATCTCTTACATTTGTACAACTGAAGTGAAGTCTATACTCATTATAATACCAAGCACACAATCGGATGTCCAATTTCAACAGAAAGAAACCAAGCCTTTTGTCCACAGTAGTGGGCAGCAGCCATAGCATTTAATGGGCTATTATTATGGTACATGTAGTGTTCAATGAGTACATTGTTAAATTTAATTATCAATATCTCATCATATAATATAGTAATATATTAATATACTATCATATTTAACTATTAATATGCCATTGTATAGTATGTTAAATTTAATTTAAAAAAATAATATGCAATTAAATCTGATAATATACTAATATACTATTACTTTAGTAGTGTACTATCATTTCTCCTCTTACAAACTACAAATAGGTTACTATTTCTTTTTGGTACACTATAAATAGATTATTTTAATATAATTTTATGTTACTATAAAATTTTTGTTTATTTTTATGAAAAATATTTTTTTATAAAATATGATAATAAAATATTAAGATGTAAGAAAATATTTTATTTATTTTCTTCTAGGAAGCTTGGGTATTTTTCTGTTCTACGGCTTTGCGTGAATTATGGTTCAGGGTTAGGCCTAAAAGTTTTAAATATTGTATGAAATATTGTTCTTGTGGTGGACCAATCTGCGATTTTTTTTTTAATTTTACATCCTACCATTCACATTTGATTGCATTTATTTGTAATTTTATTAATTATGATAATTTTTATTTTTGTTCTAATTCTGCTGCATGCAATTTTAAAATTTTCAAAATCTCATTTTTTTTATATGGATTTGGATCGCCATTTTGAAGGGGGACTAGAAAAAAAATTCTTAAAATTTGAAGTTGTAATGGAAATTGAGAAGGTTTTTTGAAATAGAAATTTCATTGCAAATTTTTAAAAAATTGAAAAATTGTAACGCAAAAATCTTTTATTCCATCCCAAAGAGAGTCGGCGGAAATTTTCTGTCCTAGACTTTCATTGCAAATTTTATTTTTTCTTGTAGTGTCATAACATAATCACAACCGTAATTTTAAATTATTGATTTAACTCAATTATGATTGTTTCTGTAATCAGTCACTGTCCACTCTTGTGATTTAGTTTAAAATTGATTTGTACTTTTTAAAAAGTAATTTAAGGAATATCCACGACATATTAAACTTTTATATATATATATATATATATCTCAAGTTTATAAAGTTTTAAAATTCAACTTGACTATCGATTCAGTAAAATGTAGAGATTAATGTTGGACCAATTTGGGAATCAAATCAATCGAAGTATTTTTTATATTTATAAATATATATCATAAAAAATGTTAATATATTATAAAATAAATCAATGTTTTTAAGATATTAGAAGTGTAAAAGTGATGTGAAATTTAATTAATTTGTAGGAAATCCTAAATTTATTTGTTTAAATTTTAAAATTTCATGTCATAATTATACAAAAATAAATATATTTTCAATATTATTATTTATAAAAACGCATATAATACAATTTAGGTCAAGTTATAATACATTTTGAGAAGAATAATATAATTTCAAATAATTATCTAAAGTTATATTTAATACAAATCTAATTAATATAATTTATAAGAAAACTATGCAATATGATAAATATAATATAATTTTTAATATATATATATATATATATATATATATATATATATATATATACATATACATGGGAGAAAGATGTTGTTGGGGTGGCTGGCCTTTCTTAAGCTCCTTCACCTTGGCTTTTGTTGATGGTGGCTTAGATCCTAAGCAAGCTAGTGTGATTGGTTCATATCAAATGAAGAATCGATTCTTGCTCTTTGATTTGAATGCTTCAAGGTTCGGTTTTAGTTCATCTTTGTCTTTTTACAAAATCACGTGTGAGGCTTCAATTTTACTGGTGCGGCTTGATCTTACCAAATTGATACCATCCAAGTTGGTTTGAATTGATGTGTGCTTCTTTTTCATTTTGGCAAAGTAATTGGTATGTTCTTGTTTTAGGGTTGTGTTTGTAAGGAAATTCTATACTTTACCCAAAAAAAAGGGGAAAATACACAAAATCCCCCCTAAAGTTTGCACTAGTGTCAAACTTGATGCATAAACTTCAAAATGTAACAAACCACCCCCTGGACTTTAAGAAAAAGTGAAAAAGTTCCCTCCTATCATACTTAATAGCAATACGTGAGATAAAAATCGCACATAAGATGAACTTGCCTTCCCTCTTGCTAGATGCTGTTTCTGAACGTGCAATTGGACTACTTATCTATTTATGTTACTTTTTCATTTTGTTTGCCTTAATTTTAGAGTCATTTCCTACTAATTCATGAATTAAGGAATGGACAGCTCGCCTTCATTATCATGCAGCACCTCAAGCATTGGTTTCGATCAAAGAGTGCGAGTCTATTTGTATGGAACAATAGCCATAATAAAGACTTTGTGGACAAGCAAGAACTTTTGGTGAAAATATGGCAAATGTGCAAATGAGGTATTTAGAATTAAAAATTGCTTGTTTTCAATATTGGTTTTGAACATGAACCATAGGTAAAGTTGATCTTTTGAGAGATTGGTTCTAGTTTTTTACATTTATTTTAAATGTTGCCTATTTAGGGTTTAGTATTGATCTTCCTTGCACAGTAGATGCTTGTAGTTATCTATAATAGTCAAGTTAAAGTTAACATTCCCTGCACATAATTTACAAGTCTAGAAACTATATTATGAATAATAAGTTTAGATAGAATACAACAGTGTTAAATATTATTAGTTGAATATTGGCTTTTATGTCATGAAATTTCTACAGCATCAGTGGTGGAACAATAGTATATATGTGTGAAAGGAAAAGAGAGGCTATGATAATTGTTTTTGTGCCACCTAAAGGTTCTACTCTTGATTTGGTTGTCAATAAATTCCCTCACTTATGAAATTTAAGGAATCTATGCTTTGCTTTGTCAATGTAACTTTCAATATGCTAAACACATACAAGTTTGATTAAACTATTCACATTGGCCATCTAGAGAGATTACATATAGTTTGCCATTTGGGAGGAGAACTCTTGAATAAGAAAGAGAGGATGGAAATGATAAGCCTTAGAAGGAGGTTCACATGGGCAACCAAAGACTAAGAAGGATATACAGGCTCTATACGATAAGATAAATAAGGGTAGGATGAAAGTGATAAGCCTTAGAAGGAGGCAGGATTTATCTAGTTATGCTATATTCTTATACTTTTATTGAGTAAAGGATAATACCTCCAAGGTAGTTAATGATTGTCAGATAAAAGTAGAGGTAAGCATTCTTGTCTTCAACAAATTTTTCTATTTCTTTTTGTTGCAATTGCCTATTGTCCAAGATTCCCCACTCCTACCCCCCGTGGCAATCTTTTTTTTTTAGTCCGAATGATAAGGCTTGGCAAAAGATGTATTTTCACAAAAGAGGATAGTTGGAATATTGCAATTTGATAATAACTTGCTTATACCTTTCTGTATTCGAGGTATTCCCTTCAATAACCAATTAAAATGCAAAGTTTTCATTCTAGCAAAGGTCTAGTGACATGAAGAAAGAGCAAAATCAAACTCTTGAACCATTAGTTGGTTTCATTTCTATTTTAGGGTTAGAGTTTTTTAGTTGACTTTTAGCACTCTCTCGATAAGGGAAAAGGCTAGATAAAGCTGAAACATGTATGGAATGCAACACAATACTAAAATAGCAGCATTTTAAGTCTCTACTTTAAACTTCTAATTAAATAAATGGTGCAACATTTCAATAAATGAAGTTAAAAATTCTGCCATTCATGTGTGATTGCATAGCTGAGGAAATGATTATATCAACATATTATTAAAACTAGATTTATAGTTCCATATTCAAAGAGGGTAAAATGCATTGGCATTCTCTTCATGAACAAAAGAATAAAATATCACTTAAGTTGGATGGAGGGTGAAAACCATTAAACTTAAGAATCATGCTCCATGAAAAATGTTTCTCGCATTCCACTAGGTACTATAATACAACTATAGCTAGTTGACAAGAAGGAAATAAAAATTTTCTTTTTTGCCAATGTAAAACCCAACCATGTCCATATGTGCCTTAAAAATGGTTATGAGATTGAAATGTTGAAATGCTGCCATTCATGTGTAAAATGTGCTTATAGGTATTTTGCCATTCATTCATACGTTAGGGCTTGTAAAATGTGCCTTAAAAATTCTGCCATTCATGTGTGATTGCATACCTATAAGCAACTAATTTTACAATTTAATAAGTAGTTTTTTTGGTTAATAGATTGCTTTTATAAGTAGTTTTTTAAAATTTAATTGAACAATAAATTGGGACATTTCTTTAATTTCGGTAATACTAAATTATTTTTCAATTTTACAATCCAATTTTTTTGTTTAATAAATTGCTTTTATAAGTGGTTTTCTAAAATTTAATTGAACAATGAATTGAGTATGCAGTTGAGATTAAAATTAATAAAAAATTTGGGTGATAAGCCAAAATAATATTTTTGATTGAAACAGCAAAAACTATTATCATGGAAAAAATTTTCATGACATTTTATTAGAACATCACTATTTTTTATAATAGATTAATTTAACAATTTTGTTTTTGTACGAGAGATGAAAAATAAAAATTATTTATTTCAAGAGAGAGAAAGAAACTCGTATATTTTCTCTTCTTTAAATAACATATTAATTAATCTAAAGTGCAAAAGTAAGTCCTCTTAAAAAATAATCGAAAAATTAATAATCTAAAACGTGTTTTCAAATAGATATTTGAATAAATCCAATCAAAATTTTAACTAATCACACCATAGACCAGTTGCAAATGAAACGATATAGTCTCATGTTAGGTTTTAACGCATACTCTCTCTGTCACTTATTATTTATTGTAATTAATCAATCTCGTAGATATTAAAAAAAGAATTTAATTTATTTTTAATAAAAATTTAAAATAATTAAAATTAAAAAATATGATAAAAATATAAATACATTAAAAATACAAAATAATGAAATATTTATTAATACAAAAGAAGGAAAATGTCCCTATGTTCTTTTTCATTTGTCACATTTTAAAAAAAAATTATTTTTTATCTATTACTTTGGAATTTCAACAAGACATTAATTATTATTTATTTTAATTTTATTCTTCTTTTTTATTAGTGAATACTTTATTATCTTTCTTGAAATGTGTCAATATATTTATTCCACTATAGTTTTCTCTCTATTTTCAACTATTTTAAATTTTATATGTAGTAAGGGATTAAAGAGTAATTTTAAAAAGTCCATCAAGAATAAACAAATTAAATTAATTTTTTAATATTTGTAAAATTGATTAATTGTAACAAATAATAACAAATGGAGTAAGTAATATTCAATTAAATAATTTTGTGTAATGAATACATAGGAATTAAAAGAAAATAAATTTAAAAAAGAAATAGATCGTAATGTGGAAAATTTAAATAAAAATTTAGAATAATTTTATATTCTAAAATAAATTAAAATTTTTAAATGCAAAGAAAATAAAACTGTTAAAACAAAGAGATATATAATAAATGTTAATTTTCTCTCATCATTAAAATTGAATTTAATAATCAATTTAAATGTATTTTAAACTATTGAATGAATCAAAATTCAATGATGAAAATATGATGTAAGTTTGAAAAATTTACACCGATATCAATTGATACTTATATACATATATATATGGTATAATGGATTATTGAAGAATAAATGTTTTATGCTACGCAGTTCATATACAAGAGGCAGTATGCATTGGATCTATATATATGTATATATATATTGACCATGGTAGAATGGATTATTGAAAAATCAATGTTTTATGCCATATAGTTCATATACAAGAGGCAGTATGCATTGGATCTAGACATGATTGCATTGACGCACATGGTGTCAAGTATTCAATAATGAAAATTCCTTCCGTACATATCCCGCTAAATATCGTCATTTATTACCAGTTATATTTTTTTAAAAAAAATATTACTTTTTATCTGTTATTTTAAAATTTTAATAAAGTATTAATTTTTTTAATTTTATCCTTTTTTATTAATAAATATTTTATTATTCTAAATTTTTATCTTAAAATATTTCAATAAATTTATTGCATCTTTCTCTCAATTTTCAACAATGTTGAAATTTGTATATGAAATGAAAGAGAGATAAACTTCTATATGCATAGAGATAGCAAAAAATGGATCTCAGTAGATTTGATATAAATTTTTGTCCCATCCGTGCGCCAAATTTTTAACCCAAAACAATTACATAGGATAAAACAATATTACTCTGCAACATCTTAATTAGTCCCAATATTATGAATTATTTTTTATCCTTTATATTATACTTGAAAAAAATATATATCATTATAAGTTCATCTTTTAGTAATTTTATAATTAAAATATTTATATTAATTATTTTCTTTTAAACTTAATATTAGTTGAATAAATTATGTGATTTTAGATTAATATTATTATATTATATTAAATATTAATTATGTGTACATTTAAAATTTATAATTTATAATTTTTTTTAATTTTTTCACCAATTAATTGTGCCTAGTAAGTCACGAAGATGAAATACCAACTTGTCACGCTATCAAGGATAGGGTAGATTATCATGATTGCGAGGTAGGGTAGATTACTACCGATTTGTTATTATCCTACCCTACTGCCATCTCTATGTATACATTTAAGAAATCACAAATTTTAAATAAAGAGATAAATAAGAATAAGTAAATTTTAATTTCAAATTAAAAAGTAATTTTAGAAAATTCACTAAAAACAAAAAAACTAAATAAATTAGTTTCTTAATCTTTATGAAAGCTGTTACATATGAAAAATAATAAAGGATAGAGAGAGTATTTATAAGTAATAAATATTTGAAAAGTTGTACATTAATGAATATCATTTTTATTTAATTATTTTAACACATATCATCTTATAAATTATTAAATATTTAGAGATGTATCAAAATAAGTTAGGCTAATAGATTAGTTTGAAATTAGTATAATTTTACCTAACTTGTAATTAATACTAGTATAAAAAATAATAATAATAATTCAACCTCGTAAGAGATTGAAGTCAATTAACCCAACTTAATAAAGAATTAGGATCAATAAATGGTACCTCATCAGACTATTAGATTAGTCTATTAGTTTATTAATATTAAAAATAATAAATAAATAAATAATTATATAAATATTTATATATATTAAAATTATAATTTTGATATATTAAAATTATATTTATGAGTAGTATTAAATAATTTTTAATATTAAAATTAATGAATTCATATATTGAATATTATCAACATATAATACAAAATTATTAAAATAAATAATTAGATTAAAATTAAAAAATTAATAAAAATTATATGGGAAAATAAATTTATTATCATAAAACTTAAAAATTAATAAAAAATATTATACAAAATAATTATTATAACTAAATATGCGTAAAATAATTACTATAACAAAATAAATACATTAATTAGAAAAATAAATTATAATTTGTACTTAATATAGTGATATATTCATATAAATATTATAAATTTAGTTAATAAAATATTTGTATTCATTTTAACTAGTAATGAATTTTTTGGGCTAGGACCATAGTTTTTAATTGGTTTTTAAATTAGGCATTTTTTCATATTAAAAATCATTATACTTTAATTTATTTTCTCACTATGTTAATTGTATCTAATAATAATAATTAATTTTAATTAACTAATAATATAAAATTGGCAATAAATAAGTTATGCAATAATAATAATAATAATAATAATAATAATAATAACAACAACAACAACAACAAAAACAACAAGTTTTAAAATCCATCTAAGATCATTTAATAAAAGTTAACCTGAAATTAGGACTAAAATTATAGCAACTCAACTTAACCCAACTTAATAAAAAAGTAATCTGATTTGCTATATTAACAAAAAAAAATTATCAAAACTCCTTTATTATTGTTAAAAAATTTTAATTATTATTTTTAATAATATTTTTATTTTCATTTTTTATATAAAATATTGTATATTAATAATGGATTAAATTTAAGCTGATATTATAATTTTATATTGGTCATCAAAGATTTAGAAATTATGTATATTACAAAAAAAATTTATACTTGACCCTTTCAAGTGAAAAATTTTAACTCTGTTATTACACTTTTCTATCTTTTGAAAAAGGCCATCTTTTCAATGTATGGATCCCTCCTGCTGGAGAAAGTATGTCCTTACCATGATGGCAAAGGAGTGTGAACAACATTAGTGCCAGGACCAAGAACCAATGACGAGTGGATTTAAATTTATATATATTTAATTTTTAAGTTTACAATTATACTTTGAATTATACTAAATACAAAATGACAACTTTAACAGCTAGCTCACTATATAAAAGCAGTTGTGGTAATCACTTGATTTTATTATATTTTAGCAGGTCGAAATTTTAAAGTTTAATGAGTTCATACATAACACTATTTAATATATCTCATATATAAGATTAATTTCTATTTGGAGTGGAAATAGTAATAGTGAATAATTTAAATATTTAATTCTTAAATTTAGGATATTATATTTTGATATATCACACAAAAAAATTTTCGTCTATTCTTATATTTGTGAACTTTTTTTTTGGCATATTTAACAACCTTTTTTTATAAAAAGTTGAAAAGTTGTGATTTTATAATAAAAGGAAATTTTAGAAATTATTTATGTATTAATTTTGATTAATAAAATTGTAATTTTTTTACGTAATCGTCATACACAAAATTCATATAAAATGCAAGTTTTATGAAAAAATTACATGATTTTACATATAAAATTACAAATTTTATGCTAAACCTTCGTAAAAGCATGCAAATCATCTGACATGTATTATCCAACTTGTTAAAACTCTGTTGCTATTAGAATTATTTAACTGCATTTATGTTATGTTTTAAAAACCTAATTACAATTTGGTGCAATACATTAGTTAAATAATAAAGGAGTCTGCTAGTCAAATGCATTTATGTTATGTTTTAGATATCTAATTACAATATGATATAATACATTAGTTAAATGAAAAAGAGATTACTGGCCGGGTCTTCTATAAATATTAATTAAATAATAATACAAACCTTAACATCTGACTCACTATCAAGGAGTGGGTGGAGTAATTACTCAATATTATTATATTTTGGCGAGTTCAATTTCAAAAATTTAAATGGATTTACAAATAAATCTATCTGACTTATCTTATATGAAACTAAGATCCCTAATGGAGGTAAGAGTCATCAAAGTGGATTCAAATTTATATATTTAATTTTAAAATTTGGGATTATACTCGGATATATTATACGAAAATTTGTATCTATTCTTTGTAAATTTTGTGAATTTGTTTTTTATTTTTCTCAAATATTTTCTTAAAAGTTTGATTTTATAATAGAAGGAAATTTTATAAATATTTTATATATTAATTTTGATTAATGAAATTGTAATTTTTTATGTAATTAATGTTATACATAAATTTCATATAAGATGCAACTTTTATGAAAAATTACAAGATTTTACATATAAAATTACAAAATTTATGCTAAACTCTCGTAAAAACATTTCAATCTTCTAACATGTATCAAGTATTATTCAACTTGTCCCAATTATATCGTTACTAGAATTATTCAAAAAAATTATGTTGCGTTTTAAAACCTAATTATAATTTATCACAATACATTAGTTAAATAAATGAGAAACTTCTATACCAATTGAATAATCCTAAATTTAAAATTACAACTTTAATCAATATTCAATTTATTCCTTTTTAAGTATCATTTAATATTAGTGTATAAAGATTAAGAAAGATAATAAATAATTTTAATTTTAAGAGAGAAAAATCATAATTTATTAATATATCTTCAAAAAAATTAATTTATAATTAAAGTTATCGAATACTTATATAAATAGTAAGGATAATATTTGAAATAAGATAATAAATATAATTTAAATTTCTTAAAATGACAAATAAATAAGAATAAAATTTTTATAAAACGATACTTAAAAAAGATGAAGTGACTCATCATCAAAGAACATGTGTAGTACGTGATCACCCAATCTTATTATATTTAATGCATTCAAATAGGCCTTGTTTGATATAAGTAACTGATAAAATAATTAATAATTTAAAATTTATAACTATTAGTTAATAAAATAATTGATTCTATTAGAAGATATTGGCAAAATTAATTATTGAATTAGTCAAAAATTATAAAATGATATAAAAGAATGTATTAATATAAATAGATATATTAATTAAATTAATTTATATTTATTATAAAATTAAATTATATCAATGCAATAAAAATTAAAATATTAAAAATAATAATATAATTACATAAAATTTAATTAATTATGTCTATGACATTACATATTTTTATTTTTTTATTATTCAAATGATAATATAATTACTTAAAATTTAATTAACTATATTGCATGATATCACATATTTATTTACTTATTTATTTATATTAAATTCATGAAAATATGTTAAATATTCATTTACATAATTAAATATATAAATTATTATTTAATTAAAAGAAGATATACAAATTTAGAAAAAAATTTGAAAACCTAATAACTTATTGGCTCTTAATGTTTGCTGCACTAAATATACACATGTACTATCTAATATATCTCATGTGGGACTAATTTCTATCTGGGGCAAAAACAATAAATGATAAACACATTCGAACAAAGATGTTCCTAAAAATCTAATTATCAAATTTAGAATATCTTAAAATTCAGTCACTAACTGATCAATTTTTTTTTCTTATTTAATAAAACTTTCGTACTTTTAATATATAATAAAGGCTCGTTAGGCATATTCTTGTCAAGAATCAGATCAAGGGAATATCAGAACTTAATTCAAGTATGAAATTGAGTAAAGCTTTTAGCCAGCAAAAAGGAAGCAAAATTTTCGGGGACAACTCAGAGTAAATAATATAAAGCATTAAAAAGATATGGTTAATTGCACTAAATACATTTAATTTGTAACTAAACTATTTTTATTATACTTTCACGTATTAAAGTTATTTTATTTAATAATGTCTTTTTTCTCTCTTTGACTTTTACGCAATTTAAGAGGTAGGTATGGTTCCTAGAATTAGTATGGGAAGTTTATCTTAAGTCATTTGCCAGCCACTGAATACCAAAAATGGAGTGAAATTTTCTATTAAATCCCATTCAGTAAAAAGTGCTTTTCATAGAGAAGGAAATGTGAATCTAGTCTAAGCTAATGGCTACTTTAACTTTTTGTCATCACCATTTGAAAACAGTGACAAATATGATTTATTAATGATAAATATAATTTAATAATAATAAAAATATAAATATACTAATTTAAATAAAATTATTAATTATATAATAGATAGAATGAGTATTATATAAAATTATATAAAATAAATATTACATATTATATCATAAATATAAATTGTTGATAAATTTAATTCTAAATATAATTATATTTAGTATATATATTATATTATTTTATGTTTATTATACTTATTATTTCTTATTTTGATATTCAGTTATAAGAATAAAAAACTATTTATTTCTTATATGTTTATATAAATTTAATAGAATTAATTATTTAACTAATATTTTTCATTTAAATTATATTTCATTTTATTTTATTAAAATAATTTAAGATATATATATATATATATATATATATATATATATATATATATATATGCAAGAAATCTTAATTTTTTATTTAGTCTTATTTTATTTTTATAATAATAAATTACCAATTTAAAAAAATATGATGGAAAGAGAGGGTAGAAATATAATTTAAACAAAGATAATTAAAAATAACTAAAATCTATTAATATTTCTTATTTTTTATATTATAATTTTAAAGAGTATATATATTCATAATTTTAGTAATACTTCTTAAAAAGTTCAAAGTTGAATTAAACATAATATAAAAAGTTAGTTTCTAAAAAATGTCAATTTTTTATTATCAACTAAATACAAAAGAATTTACTTCTTAAAAAATTCAATTTATTATGAGAACTTACTTATTATGTGAACAATATGATTCCTAAATACATTTTGTTTGTAGGAGCAGGAATGACAAATTCAATAAACATATACCATAAAAATTTAAAATACATAAAAAAGTATAAAATCTTAAAAAATATTAACAACTAAATCAGTTATATATAACCTCACGAAATAACTTATATATATATATTTGGGTTTTGTTTATTTAGTCAAGAAATATTTTTTTGTTCAAAATTTCATTTGTCTATATAAAATAAATGAGTGGCTTGCCATTTGTATACCTTAATTTAAAAATTAGATTAAAAGTCTATTTTGATTCTTGAAGTATTAGATTTTATCAATTTTGTCTCTAACATAAGGCTTATATCAATTTAATCCTTGAATATTTAAATTCATATCAAAATTTAGTCTCTACTCTAAACCATTAATATTTGTTAGAAAATTAATAGTTTACTTAGATTTAAATCTTTAATGACCAGAAATTTAATACTCCAAAAACTAAAATAAAATTTTAGTCTAAAAATTATTATATCTAATCCTATGAAAATGAAGAAAAATAAAATTTTTCATAAAATAAAATATATTATTTTTACTGCATTTTTTAAAATTGATATTAAATAAATAAAACACAATATCTTATCTCAATACTTAAGATGTTTTCGTCATGAACGGACTAAAGATGCAGAATCGCACTTCAGATGAGATAGAGAAGAGAACGTGGCAAGTGGCTCATTTCAAATAAGGCAACCAAGAAGGAAAGGACACTTTGCCAGTTGTGGCAGTGCCTGTAGGGTCATACCATCAATTAAATGGCCATCCAATATCCATGGCCACCCTTCTTGACTACGGTCAAAGATTTAAAAAATGCCACAAAAACAAAGGTCAAATCTCCACAAGCTTTCCTATAAAAGGCAACCCTTTTCCTCTGCATGTTCAAACAGCACCACCATTCATAACATTATCTCTGTTCTTAACAATGGTTACTTCTTCAGCCCTCCATTTCTTCTTCCTCTTCACTGTCCTTCTTTCAACTTCCTTCCTTCATGCATCAGCTCAGACTCCACCTTTTGTCCTTCCCATCAAGAAAGACCCATCAACCAATCTTTACTATTCTTCAGTGGGCGTAGGAAGCCCCCGACACGACATGAATCTCGTCATCGATCTCGCAAATGAAATCTTATGGTACGACTGCGACAAAAATTACAATTCCTCGTCCTATGATCCTGTGAGCTGTGCAGCCAAATTTTGCTCCGGCTGCACAGGCTGCAGCGGACCTTTCAAACCTGGTTGCACCAACAACACCTGCGGTGCTTCCATTAGCAACCCGTTTAGTTTTGCATTCAGTGGCGACTTTGGTGAGGAAGTTTTGTACTTTTCTCATTCCCGTGTGCCTCGATTCCTTTCCGGCTGCACGAATTCGGACGGATTTACCATTCAACCAGGGGTTCTCAGTGGCTTACCTAATGGAAGTAAAGGAATTATAGGCCTTTCAAGGTCACAACTTGCTTTGCCAACACAGCTAGCTTCAGCCAAGAATCTCCCCAACAAGTTTTCTCTTTGCTTACCTTCAAATACTAAAGAATTTGGTGGGATTTTGATTGGCGGCTCACATCCTCGTACTGCATCCAAATCTGCCCAGACAACACCACTGGTTGTAAACCCAGTTGGCACTGGTCCAGCTGTTGTTGAAGGAGTTCCTTCTGTCGAATATTTCATCCATGTTAAATTGATCAAGATTGATGAAAGTATTGTCGAATTTAAGCCTTCCCTCTTGGAAATTGATAGCAAGGGAAATGGTGGCACCAAACTTCGGACGATGATTCCTTACACCACATTGCATACTTCAATTCACAAACCCTTTGTCAGACAATTTGTCAAGAAGGCTTCGGATAGAAGAATGAAGAGAGTAGCATCGGTGGCTCCATTCGAGGCGTGCTTCAATTTGAACACCATTGGGAAGACGAAAACTGGGTTGTCTGTGCCAAATATTGATCTTGAGCTAGAAGGAGGAGTGCAATGGGCAATTTATGGAGCAAATTCTATGGTTATGGTTAAGGAAAATGTTGCTTGTCTTGGATTTGTGGATGGAGGAACTAGGCCAAACAGCGCATTTGTTACGACTTCGATTGTTATTGGGGGCCATCAGTTGGAGGATAATCTATTGGAGTTTGATCTGACTGCTTCCAAGTTGAGGTTTAGCTCTTCGCTTCTGCTTGAAAATACAAGTTGTTCCCGCCTGTGAGCGTCTGAAGTTTCAGTACATTAATTAGATTTGGTGAAAGTCATTACTTTTCTAGCTTACACTTTGGCGTGGAATAAAGACTTGTTGGCTTGTGTGAGTCAATTTAAAATTTGTACTTTGCTGTAAATCGGTTGGTGAGTTAATAAAATGTATCCTATTTCTCAATTTAAGTATTTATACTCTAAACCTACACATGCAATATTCTATGATCGAATTCAAAATGGAAAAATGGATAAAACTTTCATTAAATATTATATACCATTAGAATCAAAAGTTTTTGGTTAAAATCATACAGTTATATGTCATCAAATGCTTATTATATATATGGACTAAAGTTGCAATAAACAATGTTTCTTTTGCCAAGAAAAACTTTGCTTAATAATTATACTGATGGCCTTCTAATTTAAAGACTAAATTATTTAATTTTTTATTTATAAGGATACCGACTATTCAATCCACCAAATCATATGACTACTGTTAGTATTATTATTAGCAGTCCTTTATTTCTGTTTTTGTTGTAATTATTCATATTTTTGTTAAGTTATAAAGTTAAGATAATTGAAAAATATTGAAGTATACTGTGGAACTTCACCTTATTAAATTGAAATATAAACGGGTTTTTCAATTACATCATTTCTTTCCACTATCTGGATTTGTACATATACACTTTCTAAAAATCAACGGAAGATACGTTAATCTTACGTGTGGAGCTCGCCGCCGTCCTCTGTTTTTGTCCCTCTCCATGGTGCTCTTCAACTTAAGAAGAATCGTAATAACTACGAAGGTAAAAAGGTGGGTCAAAAGACCCAAAATAGAGGCACATTCCTTCTCCCAGGCAACTTGATAAGCTGCTTGAGATATGATTTGTCTGGTATCTTAGCAGTGGAATTGAATTCTCATTTTTAAACATTAGAGTAAAGAGCGAGAAGGATCTGATAAAACTTCTAATGTATTATTTAAGTCCCTTCTAGTTAGATCATTACCTAGTGGTTTGTCATAATTGAGTTCAATTCTAAGGATTCTTCTCACCATTAGACTATGACATTGTAGTTCGTAATAAATCATTTTAAATGTTGATTTTGAAGGAATTAATTATTAATTAATACATTTTATGCTTGATAATTAATTTTATAACAATATTATAAACACCAAAAAATGAGATTCAAGATTGAATTAAAATGTAAATTAAAGATTGTAAAAAAAATTGGTAGAATAAATTTATAAAGTTCAATTTAATGAATATAAAAAAATTATTTTAAATTTTAAAATTATATATTAAATATAAATTAAGAATTATTAATTAAATACAGAATAATATAATAAATTTATAAAATTCAATAGATGTATAAGAAATTTAGAATTTCATATTCTATTTTAGGTGTATATAATTTTTTTTTGTTGATTTTATAAAGAGCATAATTAATTTTTGGAAAAAATTATGAGATAAAAATCATTGGACAAAAGCTAATTATGTAAATTTTAGCCTAACCATGTTTCGTAATTAATTTTATAGAGAGAGAAAGATAGAATGTAACAAGGGTTATCTTCTAGAAGTAAATCCTGCAGAATAATTTGTACTTTGAATTTAATGCTTCGGTGAAATCCCAAAAAATGTCAACCACCAAGAAAATTTCGTATATTTTGACCTTTTGAAATTTATAATCATATATAAAAGGCCAAGACCATAATAGTCAGATATTTTTCAAGGATGTAAATGTTTAGGACGATTGATTATGTTATGAATTATTAAATTTAGGCTCTGATTTATGCCAACAGATAATTAATAACTTATAATTGATAATTAATAAATTAGTTAATTATATAAATATATTTCATAAAATTAATTGTTATATTAGCTAAAATTATAAAATGATGTAAAAAATATGTTAATAGATATAGATATATAAATTAAAATAATTCATATATTTCTAAAGATCAAATTATATTAATATAATTATGATATTTAAAATAAAAATATAATGTGCGACATTTAATTAATTATATTTTATAAACTTAAATATTTATTTACTTACATAAATTTTATTTTATTATTATTTATAATTAAATTATAATTATTTAAAATATAATTGATTATATTTCATGATATTATATATCTATTTATATGTATATTTTTATATATTTATAGTAAAATCAGGATAAGTAATTATATTTCATGACATTACATTGTGAAAGATATGGGTTGTAAATTAATTAAAAAATAAAGATAAATTTGAAAAAAAAATTGAAGAAGTAGTAACTTATAAGTTATAAGTTACTCAAGATATCTTATAAAATAAAACTTTATAAATTATAAGTTAATTTATTTGTTATGCAAAATAAAACCTTAATATTTTGAAATACAAATTGATCTAGCTAGTTCAACCAATTGAACCACCATCTAAGTGCAAAAATGAATTAGATATACCCATAAATTTGGATTATTTTGCCCAAGTCCAATGAAAAATTAATTGAAATGGTGTTTCATTTAACCCACTAATCAATTTTGCTTTTTCTTTTAAGTTTTTGGACTTGAGCTTGATTTGCACTAAGTCCAACCCACAATTCAAATTACAAAATAAATAAGAAATAAAACCTTAGCACTAAATAAAAAAGAACAAGACTTGTGTGATTATTATTGAAACTAGAGATAAAATTTTTGTTATTAACATTTTATTTTAATTAAAACCATATTAGATCATTTGTTGTATTTTAAAAACACACTTGTATATTGTTAGCACCCTTCATGGTATAGTGACACCCGGTGTTGCTTTAAGGGCTATATTATTCTCATATTCTGAGTTCAAATTCTCAATTTTTTGTGTGAGTATTAAATGGATTATCACTCATATAATTATGAGAAAAAATATACTTATATATTAATTAACTAATTTTTTTACTAGTGTTATATAGGGGTTTATAATAACCTCAAACATATATTTATTATGTGTTAGAAATAGTACTAAATTATTTTATAAATATAAAAATATTAATTTAATATAATAAATTTATATTTAAATTTTCTTTAACATGTTCTATGTATCAAAATGTATTGAAATTGAAGAAATTGAATGACGAAAAGATATACTGTACTAAAAAGTGGATTGTTTCGTGCTATTGTATCACTTTTGCAAATAGACTCTTCAATAGTGTTGTTACAATATTAACCTAACCAATTAGGAATATACACAATGGCTTTGACGTATATGTCATATATATGGGTTTTTCGTCGTGTAAAATGTACACCATGCCATTCAAGTAAAGCAATCAGCAAACACGTGTCTATATATTAAAGTGACACTTGTATATGATGATAATTTACTAGGTTGATTCAAAGTACTCAATTACATAATGAGATAAAAGTAATTATATTGGCAAATGCTAGCATAAGTGAAAGGTTTCCATCTTTCATGCAACAGTAAGTGGGTAGGTTTAATATCAATTACTAATGCTTATAACCATATATCACACGGGTATGCAACCAATACAAAAATTATAAATATGCTTGTTTCAAATAGTGTGTCTTTGAAGGAGTAAAAATATAAATCTTTAGTCACTAAATATAG
This sequence comes from Sindora glabra, assembly GCA_020226215.1. Lineage (NCBI taxonomy): Eukaryota > Viridiplantae > Streptophyta > Magnoliopsida > Fabales > Fabaceae > Sindora > Sindora glabra. Next base: position 39,793,237 of record CM035232.1, on the reverse strand, counting down.
ACATAATATCTGGTGCTTATTTCGAATAAAGTCTGGCCTTCCCAAAAATTCTCCTTTAATAAAATTTGTGGAAATTTTGACTAATTACTATAAAAAAAACATAGAATGGAATTAAAAAAGATAGAGATTTGATGGAATTTTTTTGGCTTATCTGTCATTTGAAAGGAAATAGTACCATATCAAACAATCAATTGACTCCAACTTGGTTTTATGCGTTATAAAATAAGGATTATACCATATTAGCCAAAAAGACTATGAAAAGAAAAGGTGAGTTTTAAAATTTGTAGATAATGTATCTCACATGCACACATGCACACATATATTATAAAGCACACTCGATTCTATTATCCATGTTATAATTAATATACAAAATAACTAAGAATGAGAGCTTAAATAGTAAGGTCAAGAAAATTTGATATGCAAAGATTATTCAATACATAGTGTAACAAAAAATATGAGATAAAAATAAACTCCTTAAAAGAAACAAAACTCAATATACTAAACTATTAATTGATTTGGTCATCCATTGAAAAAAGAAAAAAGGGGTCATTTAGATATTCAACAAAGATCAGCCAAAAAGAAAGAAAATTCAGCATAGCATTTATATAGTAATTTTAGTAGTAAAATTTCTCAAGATCAAGCTAACAAATTTGAAGTTTAATAGCTCATATTAGTACTAGATAATTGTTGAAAGACTTAATAAAAAAACTAACCAAAAAGAGAGTATATGTGTTTTTCAATTAAGCTATACTGCATTATAGAAAATGTGCATTTCATAATGTTCTCATACTTAAAAGCTCAATCTCAAACCATTTTAGTCATCAATCGACAAAAATAAGTCCTATGAATCCTTTTTTTTGGTACATATTGGTGGCAATTACCAAACCATTTCATGTTTAAGTTATTGGAATGCCAAAATCCTACTATGTAAACAAATCAAGTACAATAGGGTATAAAAAAATTGACATTTTGAAAGGACTTGCAAAGGTGTTTAGAAAAAAGTCCTTGTTTCCTAGAACTCTACCTATCCTTACTTACCATCTTCCAAGTTAATTGTGTCTAAATCATAATAAAAAGTGAATACATTTCAATTTATTAATTAAAAGCTACCAATTAAGAAGGAAAATTGAATATGATGGAAGCAAATGAATAAAAATTTTGAACTTTATGATTCCTTTATACATTGAAGCACCCTTTAAAAACCATTACTTTTCCTACAAAGCAAACAAGATCTTTATTATTATTTCATTTTGGTAATTAATCGCATAGCCAGCTTATAGCATTATAATGAAAAAGTTAATTAGAATCAATACCTTTTTCAAGTGAGCAATGTATTCTTGCTTGCTTATATTTTTCATTTTTTCAAGTTTTGTCCAATAATTTTCATACTACAAAATAACAAAAAGAAGCAAGACTCCAATAATTGTTAAGATTCATTGTGAGCTAATAATGAAAACGATAAAAATAAGAAGATAAGTTGATACTTTGAGTGCTAATTATAAATAGCATGAAGATAACCAATTGCAATCTTATTTAAAGATATTGTGCACAATCTTCCATGATTTCTTTTTTCTTTTAATAAATCAATCTTCCATAATATTAGCAACAAATAAAGTAAATTTAAGAAGTAGAAGTTGAAAACCTTGCTTTATAAATAACTTTTACTGTTATGTAATCACATCTTTTTATTCTATCACTTTCACATTAAGCATAGCCTTAAGAACTTAGAAAATAAATAAATTGCTCAATACATAGTGTTATTGTATGCACAACAATATGTATATTAACATTTCTTTGTAGTGATTATAGTATAATAGAACACCAAAAATTCAAGATTGGTTGATAAAAAATGAAATTCACAAATTGGATTGTAAGGATAAATGATATTCATCCTCAAAATTGGCTTTTAACTAATGCATACTAATTGAAGATTAGAAACAAGGGAGAACACCTGGCACTTGAACCTCCAATAACATAGTAAGTTGTAACCAAGCAACTAAGTAAAGATAAAATGATCATTTATTTTATCAATTATTTTTCTAAATCCATTTATCATTTATAATTTATACTAATAAGGTATAAAACTTATTACAGAATTTATAATATTAAAAAATAAATTAAAATCCAAGGATAAGTTTCTTACTCTTACTTATTGCTACAATTCACAATATCCACCATAATTAATAGGAATTGAGAATTTTTTGTGAGCTAGTCATTATTATTAACCAGTAAATAGTTAAAGCACTACTAATTATGAAAGATATATTTAAAAAGAAATTACTCGCCATATGGAACCAAGCATTTTGCAACTATGTATGGATCATCTAATTATATAACTCTAATAATTATTTGAGGTGAGTCACAATATAGGTTAGGAATTTCCTAAAATTATATTTTCAATCTATTTATACTCAAGGCTTTAGCAATAATGATTACATTGATGGACCAAACTTATAACTATTGGCATTCATGGTAGTAACTTACCCTCAGAAAATAACTATAAAACCTATAATGCCTAAACTATATCTTTATTATAGAAATCCATAATTTTCTTCTCCTATCATCTAAAACAACTCAAGGTCAAAAGAATATTAAGCTATATAACTACTATTATAAGTTATCAAAATAAAAAATTAAGCTTTAGATTGAAAAGACTCTTACTTACCTTATGCAATTATCGTTGTTGAATAGACAATAATTTGTCTGCTATTAATATTGACTTATTCATTCTCAGTTGGAAAGACTAATGGTAAACAACTATTACTTTATGTCTTGTTGTAAGAAAGTAAAAAGAGATCAGTCTTTAGAAGTTGAAATCAATATATGTTAGTTTATTAGCTAGAAATAAAATAGTCATTTTCTACATAAAAGATTATTATGGAAAGCAAATCAATGAGCATAAATATCAAACCTTTTACATATACCTTTAAGTAGGGTGGAAAAAAACATTTGACTTGTATAAATTTGATTGACCTAACCCAAAAATTATTAGGCAAGTATAGGTTAGATTAAAATTTTAGGTAGATGGGATAAATAAATTAGTTAAAATAAAATTTTTGGTTGGATACAGATCTCTACTATCTTACCTAATAGAGATCAAACCCAACCACTTGAGACATTAAAACAATGTTGTTTGGCTTACCAAGGTGAATACCATGGTAGCTTCACTCTCACACACACACAAGCAAAGTTAGCCATATATACACATATAATTTCCCTTAAATCTTCAAGAGTGCTGCCCTAATAAAGCAACTCCTAACTTTAATTGTTCATTACCACCATTTGTGCTAGCCCACCAATGGATTCTCTAAGTTTGTCTTTTTATTAGCAAATATAGTATTTATTTCAATTTGTTGAAGCTTCATTTGAAGGTTGTAAATGTTTAGCAATGGAGAATCCTTACCCAAAGTAAGCCCAACAAGTTCTTTATTTTTTCTATTTACATGTCTAGATTGTTTTGGTTGACTTAACGAGTTAAAATGCTTAATTAGCTCTAGATAGTGATCATATGATTTTGAACAGTGGGTTTTCATTTTCTACTATTTAAGGAATAGGTGGAGTTATTATGTGAGCTGGTCTTTAAGCCATGTTTGGTTTGAAGCTATAAAGTGAAGATAAAACTTCTAGGGATTGGATTTAATATTGTTTGGTGATCATATGATGTAAACTATGCATGACACTCTATACACTAATTTTAAGATAGAACTTCAATTGACAGATTATTTTGGGTATTAGGTGGTTTAAATTAGATGACTTAAAGTCTAAAGTATAAATTAATATTCACTAACAACTTCAATTGATAGATCATTTTGGAAATTAGGTTTTTTTCATAAATTATGATACCATTCTTTCATGATTATGGTTATATTTAAACAAAGGTTAATAGTGTTGAACTTTGTTGCACCTTAACAAAGGGAAATGGATATATATATATATATATTGAGGGGTAGGTAAACTAAAAATTGCACCTATTAGGTGGGTGCAAACATGGGTTGTAACTGATATGCTTAAGATGCATCTTAATTAAATATTAACTTTAAAAATTTTTCCTAAAAGGAACAAAAACTTTTCAAGCCTCTTAATTGTAGTTAATGAGAATAAATGTAAAGCTTTCATTAATCTGTATTATTGAGCATGATGAGAGAGAGATTATCCAACCATTATCTTGAAGTGAAGCCCTGATGTTAACTATAGGTGTACCAAAAATGGCTACAAAGTTTAAGTTTTAGGTACTCTCACACTTTTATTGGTTGAGTTCATTAGCACTATCAAAGTTACAAAGTAGTATTTGGAATTATGTCTTCTAAGATATTGGGATACAACCACTTAGTGGTGGCTTCATGGGTTACACCATATTTTCAATATTTTCTTTTATCTCACATTGATGTATCAACACACAAAAGTTAGTTTGAAAAGGAAGCCAATAAAAAAGGGAGAATTTGTATTAAAAAGGTAATTGATATTAAAATGAGAAATGAGAATCAAAGTAGAAAGAGGGTTAGAGCACTTATGTGTGAGAAAGAGAAAGGGAAACCTAACTTCTTTACATATCTGTTTATGTCTAGATCATATTGAAGTCTAGAAGTCTTATCCTATCTAGATTGTAACAATACTAAATTCTTAATGTACAATCTTTTTTGAGAAATAATTTGGAATATATTCTATTCTCATTAGTATACTTGTTTCTCTTATATGATCCTCAATGTTGAAGGATGTTAAAGATTTGCTTACTTATAGAACTAGTTTGGAGCGCAATGATCAATTATTCTTCTTTAAAGGCAAAGAAAAGGGCAATGAAAAGCATTTGCACCTAGAAGGTTCAAAAGACAAGTCTAAGATTTTGCTTTTAAAGAATCGAGTCAGTAAAGAAAGGAAACTTAAGGAGATTAGAAAGAATAATGAGATACTAAAAGCTTTTAAATCCATTGTTGGAGTGAGAGCAAAGATAGACAAGTCTCAAAGAGAGTTAGCTAATACTTCCTACATAATTGTTTTCTATAGAACCATATTTGTTGAAAAATAATCATCTGACCTTTTGTTTTTGTAGGTTATTACCTTAGAAGTGGTTGTGAATGGTGGCACTAAGGTTTTTGAAAAGGAGTTTCTGGTCTTATTAAAGTTGCTTATAAGGCAATTATTGAAATTTAATAGTATTAAGGCTGAAAGTAAAGCAAAGTTAAGAAGGAAAGCTAAGGTACTAATTGTTAATGTTAATGTTGCTAACCTTCAAACTTGAAGTACTTATTTTGGTACTCTTTCCTTTTATTATTCATATATTATGTTAAATTCCTAAGCTTTGTATGCTAACTTCTCTTAAATTTGTTAGAAACTGTATTATAGCATATGGAATTATGTGCTTTGAATTTTATTAGTTGGTATGTTCTATGGTGCATCCTATTTGACCCTTGATATCAATTCAAATTCATGATGTGGCATTGCATAATATTCTTAGACAATAACCTTGGATATCTTTTAAGTGGAGCTTTTTTTTACTTCTTGTTGACTAATTGTTATTGAATGTTAATTTTGGTTAGTGTGTTTATTAAGCCTTTCATAAATAGGCCATTTGTAGACTATCCAAAGATAAAGCTGGAAGAAGAATAGCATAAAAAAAATTTCATGATTAGCTAATGATAGTACCCTCTTGTAGTGATAATAAAAACTAATCCACTTCAATTACCATCACCCTTGAAAACAAAAATCTTATTATTTGACAAAGACATGTCCATTAGTATTTTATTGCAAATTTCTAAGTCCAATGTTACTCTAGTTCTTGACTCTAGCTGGATTTACTTTTTAAATTGACTGAACCTACCTGGAACCACTTCAAACTAACTCAATTGGTTAATCTCATATTAGAAGTTTCAAACAATTGGTTTCAATGGGATTTGGATAGAAACAGTTAGAGGCGATCAATTGGGATTGAACCTGCTAACTGATCGAACTTGACTAATTCCTACCCTTACCTTTAGGCTAAAGTAATGAGTTCTTCAAGAGCATTTTTCCATTTCCTTGAAGAATTAAAGGATGCTTGAATACATATAATACCTTAAAACATGAATAAAGTGTAAACTACCATTAAGATTAAGAAATGTGGATCCTAAGAAAAAGCTAAACAAAGAATTTTTTTAAAAAAAAACTTTTTAACATATTTATATATTACAATATTATAACACATTCAATATATATAGTTGAAAAATAACTAAAATCCAACAACTTTATAAAATTATATTTTAGGAAAAAAATTAAATTCCATTATCCTTTCAAGTTCGTAAAATTGCCTTAAGGAATGCAAAACTTTCATAAAAGCTCAAAAAGTTAAGTTTCCCTCACAAACTAAATTGAAAGAAAAAAACTTAGTAATCATATTAATAAAAACCAAATCGTATATGATTATTAATTTGTAACAAAAAAATGGATAAAACCAATACATTTGATTGGAGAAAATTTGGTTTGTAATTAATAGGGAAAATAAGAAAACATTTTAACTAATTGATGGTGGAAAAAATATGTTAGAATCGTTGCAATAACACCTTTTAAGATAAAGAACTATCGTGCTCTACATTACTCTAAGTCAAGATTGTTTGAAAGAATGAGATGAAATCAAAATGAGTGCTAACACTTAGAAAAAAGAAGATGAAAAGTAAAGAAATCAATGAGAAAAGAGTTAGCTATTCTTTTTAGTATCCTATCTTCATATAGAATTTAAAATATGAAGATAAAACACACATTTAATACATATGAACAATAGTAAACATCTTCATATAGAACCTAAAATCTACATAAATGACACACCTTGAATGTGTAATAACTATATAATAGACTTATGTCACTAGATCTCAGTTGCTTTCTCACAAGGTAACAAAACGAATAATCTTGTGGCATAAGCTAAAGCAAAAAGGAAAAAAGATTAGTTTAATCTATTTGATAATGTATAGTTAAATTTTCAATTCATTTAACTCAAATAGACTACAGATATGCTAACCACATAATTATTGAAGTCTAAACGATGTATAAAAATTTATAACAATGAAAAAATGCATAGTAGTAAATTAACTTATTTCAATAGTTTCATATAATTTGAAAATAATAAAAAATGCAATAACATTATATATTTATATATGTTAATGTTTTGCAAATAATTTTGTAAAGAATAGCATTCTAATAACCAATTAAAACCATTAGCAAAATTAATGCATGATTTATATATTTGAATCCTCAACAATTGCTTAGAATGTTATCAAAAGAACAAATAACAACCCAAATCAAATTGCTTAGGTTATATTTCTAGGCATTATTACAAACATAATATATGTAAGTGTATGAACGCTAATTAATTGCCTTAGCATATATGTTGTATGTCATAATAAAGTAAAGCAAATGAGAAAACATATTTACAATTACATAAAATCAACATATTGATATACAAATTTTTTAATAATTATTTTTAAGAACATAAATAAATGGTAGTCATATAATTTGTATTTAACTTGGAAAAAAATAATGGTAGGAAAAAAAAAAGAAAAATATCCAAGATGAATAGATGCCGCAAAGTATGAGAAGAATGCATAAACACCATGTTAAAACATTTGAAAAATGTTTTTGGACTCATAGAAGAGGAACAAGATCCATAATCAAAGTAAAAATAGAGAACAATAAGAACAAAAAAGAGAGGAAGAAGATCAAAAATCATAAAAAAGTTAACATTTTGCAAATTGCCTTTCCTAAATCTATAATTATAGTCTAATTAGCCAAATTACATAACATACATACAATACTTGCCATAAGATTTTGATAATCTTGAATTCATCTTAAATTAAGTAAAAAAAAATGAAATTCAAATTCCATCAAACCACTAGAACATACTTAAGTGAAAATGAAAATGTATTGGGAATATATGGTTTTTCTCTTATTTTCGTATCTTTTTAGATTTTTTTGTAGACTAGCTAAAAATTTTATTATTATTTCCTTATTTATCTTTAGTTGAGCTTTTTAATTCAAGGAGCTACTTTCTTTTAGAGATTAGATAGAAGATTATTAGAGATTAGATGTAAGATTATTCTCCTAAACTTTAAAAATTCATAAAAAATAAATAATAACTTTAACAAAAATAACAACCAAATCAATTAATTCATTAACATCTTCAACAATCTTCGACCCTCTTCCAATACCATTTCAATGTAACATCTACCTTCAACTTCTTGAAATATATTACAAAGGTTTTACTTCCCATCTTCATACATAAAAAGTTAGCAAACCCTCACACAAACATTACTATATAATTGCAATTTTACTTCAATTTATAGACGTCAATCATAGGTTAAATTACCGACAATGTAAATAGATGAAATGATATTTTTGAAATTATTAGAATAAATAAGAATATAATTTTAGCACAAACTGACATCTCTAATTAAGTGGTAGTATTTTTAAAATTTAAATAAAAATTTAATATAATAGTTAACTTGGGACGATTGGGACGACGCTGTTCTTGTTGCACCCACGTGCAAAGTACACAACTTTTCTCTACTTTTTTTGTTGAGAATTGAACAAAGTCTTAAGTAAATATTAAATTCAATATTTGGCAAATATCAGAGAATATGAAACCACACCCTGTGGTTGTGAATATATTGACTAAAGTTAAGGTTGTTATGGCAAGGTGAAAGATAGTCCCCTCAAAAGATGTAATTGATTCAACAATCAAAGATGAAAATGGTGAGACCATCTATTGCTCATAATATTACCCCCTCACAAACAAACAATGATAGTAGAAGCAGAAAACGAAAACAACGTAAGATTTGAAGGAGAAGATAAATGAATAGAGTTGTAAATAAATTAAATGGTTAAAAGTAAAGTTATCTAACAAAAATTTTACATTCCAAATAAAATGAAATCCTACAAAATCTAAACTAATTTGATATAATTTTAAAATAGTAAGAATATAAGTAAAATAAAATTTTAAAATTAAATAAAATTTAAATTTAAATATAATTTTTTAATAAAATTTATTTGAGAATGAAATGAATTTAAATTTTTTATTGTGGCAAAGGTTAATTTCGAAGAAGGAAGTAATATTTAGGAGATCCAGGACAGGGAGGAAGTACGAGCTCCTCCGTTATCCGTAGTTCTGACATTCAAGTCCGAAGTATGCACGGATTTTGACCGGTTATTTTGTCGGTGCTTGATTATGTTGACCACAGGCTTATACCAGCTTTAATATTTTTGGCTATATAGATAACTGTGAGAGCTTGCTATGTCGTAATGCATAGAGTCAGCTCTCAGTTTTAAGGGACAATTTGTACACATGAGACTAATTAATTACAAATCGAATTTTGTAGTGCTCATATACTAGGTATAAATTACATTTTTTAAGGTGCAAGATGTAATTTAAAAAATAAAATATTATAAATTTAAATAAAAATTTAAAATTTAAAATTTACTATATAATAATTAATTGTAACTATCCACATCCTTAATTTTATATTAAAAGATTTTCTTTTAAAATGTAATAAGCCAGATATATGCGCATGTTTCCTAATAGTCTCTAATTTCATTTGTATTAATAAAGTTCATCTAGCACAATGTACAGTGCACCATGCCCAACAAAACATGGACTCCGGAAAATTCAAATTAGATATGATTTTTAATTCCACAAACTTATCACATTGCTGTAACTAGAAGATTAGTATTTACTATTAAGTGTTAATTGTTACTAAAAGTTTAAATTATTAAGAGAAGGCTTACGATTGGTTTCATTGTTATTCTAACATCTACAATTATCAAAAGTTTTGATTAATTTTTTTCTCACATGTCATGTACTATAGTAGTTGTTTTCTTGTTTAAAGTAGGTTATTAAAATAATAAAACAAGATTAACATATTTTAATCCTTATTGAAAAATTTTGACATCAATTTACATAAGTATAAGAAATTAAATTACAGTTTACTCACATGTAATGTCATCCAATTTCATTTAACTCACTTATTAATCTTTTTTAGAGTTTCATTAAGAATATGATAAAAAATATTTAGGTGGTCAAAGTTTTAATAATAAAAAATACATATGAATAAATTGTAATGCTTAAAAATATTGGTAGATTAAATTAAAATTAACAAAATTACAAGTAGATAAAATATAATTTTTTTTCTTAAAATTTTATAGCAATAGAGGTGCTTCAAAGGTGAAAAGGAATAATTTTAAAAGAGAAAAAGTGTCGGATGTAACTTGTCCTAAATAAAAATAAAAAATATAAATAAAATGGGTACATGATATGCCCGCTCTTTGGAAAAATGGATTGAGAAATGTCATTTAGTTTATGCGTTTAAGCGATACGAAGAGTACTTAGATGTACAAGAAGCTGTGCCACGGCACAGGACACGATTTAGTGCATTATATATATATATATATATATATATTATACTTTAACAAATTAAAATATATTCTTTTAATATTAAAAATATTCAATCATAAATCATAATTATTAATTTGTTAAAAATATATAAAAGTAATACTAAAATCTCAAATCTATCTCAGTCAGTATTTCAATGGAATAAGAAATTTTTCCCCACGGGCGTGGGACTCCAAGATATCCTCCTCCTGTGTTAGGTGTAGCATCCATTTCAGTATCTAATCCCTTGACCCACTTCGGAATATTTATATCTTGAACCGAAATGTCGTCAAAGTCCTTTACTTTTAGTATATAATAATAAAAAATAATATAGCCTCATCAGGCATAACTATTGTTTTCTCATAGTTAGAGTCAGATAAGATAATCATGTCCTTCTTAACTCCGCTATAAAAATGGGGCAATCTGCTGCAAAGAATTATAAAAAGCAAACCCATCATTTAGCTTGCAATATTTCATACCGATAAAGATAGAACTTATTACCAATAAAAAGATAGAAGTAGGTTATTTAATCTGGCAACACAGACTTTTTAATCTATCCTAATTTAACATATTCAAAATATAGAATAAACGTCAATTTAAATTTTGATTCATTTTACTAATTAAATTAGATCATATTAATTAAATCCTAATGCATTGAAAAAAAATTATGCTATACATCAAGTCAAATTTAATTTAAACCTACAATAATTTTTAAATCATATATGTAACCCTAGCTAATTAAAAAGAAGGCCTACTTGAAATTAACTTACTTTTACCCTTAAGTAACATTAGGAATTTTTTTTTTTGTTATTAATATAAATCAGATTAATATTTCATTTTTAAGGTGATGAAAGGATGAAGGACTTTCAAAACCTAACCACTTTAATGAAGTTTAGTAAGAAATTCGGCCCTTGAACTTACGATTTAAATCAAATATTTAGCTCCGACGGGAGATTATGTATATGTAATTTTTTATCCAGGACAAAATATTGAAGCAGATTTCACGGACTATACAAAGCAAAGGATATATGAAGTCGGGTTAGGCGCACATAAATTCATAATCCATTAAAGATAAACTTCAAACGAGGCAACTAGGGGCACTTTGCCAATTGTGGCAGTTTTGCGTGTGGGATTTTAGTGCTCTCTTAGCCATCATTCTTCACCAAATGTGTACGTACGGTCAAAGCTTCAAAAAAGACACAAAACAAATGTCAAATCTCCGTACCCATTCCTATAAAAGGCGCACGTCCCTCTGCAATACCATCATCATTCATACCACGCAATTTCTATCCTTAACAATGGCTGCTGCTTCTTTTCTCCATGTTGTCATCTTCCTATTCACTGCCCTTCTTTCAACATTCTTCTTCTCTGTATCAGCTCAAACTCAACCTTTTGTCCTTCCCGTCAAGAAGGACCCATCAACCAATCTTTACTATTCTTCAGTCGGCGTAGGAAGCCCACGACACAACATGAACCTCGTCATCGATCTCGCAAACCAAATGTTATGGTACGACTGCGACAACAATTACAACTCTTCGTCCTACGTTCCTGTCAGCTGCGACGACAAAATTTGCCCCACGACCTCCGCATGCGTAGGCTGCAACGGGCCTTTCAAACCAGGTTGCACCAACAACACCTGCGGCGCCGACGTTAGCAACCCCTTCGCCGGATTCATATTCAGTGGCGGATTTGGTGAGGACATCTTGTACATTTCTCATGCACAGCTGCCTAAGTTCGTTTCCGGCTGCACGAATTCCGATGGATTCACCGGCGATGCTGTGCTTCTCAAAGGCTTGCCTAACGGAAGCAAAGGAGTTATAGGCCTTTCTAGATCACAATTCGCTTTGCCGACACAACTGGCTGTAGCAAACAGGCTTCCTATCAAATTTTCTTTCTGCTTACCTTCAAACGACAAAGTATCTGGAGACGTCATTGTCGGCGGCTCGCATCCTCTTAGCGCATCCAAATCTGTCCAGACAACTTCACTAGTAGGTCAACCCAGTTGGCACAGGTCCAGTTGTTGTTGAAGGAGTTCCTTCCGTCGAGTACTTCATCAATGTGAAATCCATCAAGATTGACGGCAATATTGTCGAATTTAAGTCTTCTCTTTTGATCATTGATAGTAAGGGAAATGGTGGCACTAAAATCAGCACCATGATTCCTTACACTTCATTGCATAATTCCATTTTCAAGCCCTTTGTCAGAGAATTTGTCAAGAGGGCTTCGGACAGAAAAATTAAGAGAGTTGCCTCGGTGGCTCCATTCGAGGCGTGCTTCGATTCGAGAACCATTGGGAAGACGAGAGCTGGGCTGGCTGTGCCTACTGTTGATCTTGAGCTTGAAGGAGGAGTGCTATGGACAATTTATGGAGCAAATTCTATGGCTATGGTTAAGGAAAATGTTGCCTGTCTTGGATTTGTGGATGGAGGGAAGCAGGCAAACGGGGGGTTTGTCGCCACTTCGATTGTGATTGGAGGGCATCAGTTGGAGGACAATCTATTGGAGTTTGATCTAACTTCTTCCAAGTTGTGGTTTAGCTCTTCGCTTCTGGTTCAAAGTTCAACTTGTTCCAACCTCTGAGTTGTAAGGTTTCAGTAAATTGTTCAGCGTGGGTGAAAGTCATCACTTTCATCCTCATCCTTTTGGATTGCAATAAACGCTCATGTGAATCAGTTTACAACTAAATTTGTTGTAAATTTGAATTAATAAAAACTATCTCATTCCTAATGAGCTTAAATCGGTCAAAGTTTTACTTTGTGATCAATTGTCCGTTGTTATTGCGGTCGACAATAATAATATTTCGTTATTGCAGATTGCACAATATTTATAATTTTATGTTATAATGATTATATTTTATTTTCATTTATTTATAATTCTGTTAATTGCAAATAAATTGCGACGACAATGTAAAATTATATCAGACATTTCATAAAAACCAGTTCCATTGTAAATAGAATAACTTATATCAAGTTTACTTATATACAGTTAAGGTCATATATAATCAAATCAAGTCAATGCAATCTTCTAATTTAAATGATTATTGCCGATATCACATGCCATTCATACATACATACATACATATATATATATATATATATATATATATATATATATATATATATATATATATAAAAGTTTTATTTATTTTTTAAAACAATTTTTTAGGAAAATTTTTCATTTTTTTATGATTATAATTATAAAAATTTTAAATAATTTATTTATTTATTTTAATATGTAAAAATATAACAAAAAATAATATCTACTTTTTATAAAAAAAAATTATTTTTTATTATTATGCATTATTTTTTCATAATTATTAAAACTAGATCAAACATTAAACCGGATAAGAATTTGATTTATCCGGGTCATTAATTCAACTAATGAATAATTGGTTCAATCACTTAATAAGGTAAAATACATTTAATAAATAAAATAATAGTAAATTAAAATTATGATTCATTAAAATATAATAATAAAAATAATATAATTCAAAATTATAAAAATTTCATAATTAAATAAATTAAAATTTTTAAATATTACTATTTAATATAATACAAGAATTCAATTAATTTAATCAAAATATCATCAGTTAAATTTAACTAATTTATATATAAAATTGATTTAATAATATAATTCAAAGTGGATCAAGCATCTATCCATTGATTTACTAGTTAAATTAATCAGATGGATTTGAATTTAATAACCATAATTTTATTAACTATAAAGTATAAAAATAGTATAAAAATCTTTTATTTTCTAAACAAATAATAAATCTCTTAAAAAATTATGACACAATAAAGTACAATCTTATGCCGCAATCGGTGGAAGCGGCGGCGTAATTATTTTCATTCAAGGCTCAGGAATGCCCAAAGACAAAAACGAAGAACATGAAGAATTTGGATAAGATCAGCCCAACGTTTGTAACTAGTAACACGAGTGTCAACTTCTTAGCATGTAATAGTACAGTTGTCATATTAGAATTAACGTAGATGGATACAACTTGTAAGACCAGAGGTTTTAGACATCTACCTCTAATATATTTATATTTAAGATTTAATTTTAAATTTTATTTTTAATACATGTAACATTATTAATATTTAACAGGCTGAGATCCAAATGAATATTAGTGCATTAATTTATTGGAAACAGTAGAATTCTGCAATTCCCAAGAGAATTTATTCCTACAATTTTAGAAAATTTTGTATTACTATTTTTGTTATAATTTTACATGCAAAATGTAGTCAACAGGTGAAGGAAGTTCAATTGATTTGACTTGTTTTTCCCTTAATTTACATGGATTTTGACCTTTTTTTATTAACATTGATTGGATTTCAAAGGACGAAGCGGTAATCAGGGACGGGGGGAAAGTACGGACTCCTCCGTTATCCGTAGTTTTGACTTTATGTCCGCAGCATGCACTGATTTTGACCGGTTATTTTGTCTCTGCCTGATTATCTTGAACGTTGACTTACCCTACTTTTGGCTACATAAATGACAGCCAGAGCTTGCTATGTCGTAATGCACAGAGTCAGCTTACTTATTTTTGAGTGACGATTTGTTACACACAACGCTAATTGATCACAAATAGCATTTTGTGCGGCTCATATGCTAGATATAAATTACATTTTTCTAAGGTGCAAGATGTAATTTAAAAAATAAAATAAAATAAACTTATTATAACTTTTATTAAAAAATTAAAATTTAATATATAATAATTAATTGTAATTATCCACATCTTGAATTTTTTATTAGAATTTTTTCTTCTGAAATATAAAAAGCAAGATCTATACGCATGTTTCCTAATGGTCTCTAATAAATATTCTTGTTTCATGTCAATTAATAAAGTTCATGATGCACAATGCACAATATATTATGCTCCACAAAACATAGATTCAAAAAAATTTAGATATGCTTGAATATGTTTTTATTTTTATATTTTTAAAAATTATTTTTAAAAGATATTTTCTTATTCTCGAAATAGTTTTTGGATCAAATAAAAATTAATATTAGAGGATAGTTAATATTGTAAATAAAAAATATTTTATTTAATTATAAAACTAACATTCAGAATAAAAAATAAATTCAAAAAATAATTAAAATTTTATTTTATTTTTTATTTTAGAATTATAAATTTAGAAAATAATTTTTAAAAACAAATTCTAAAAATAGGTTGGCAAACAAATTTTATTTAAAAAAACAAAAAAAATATTTTTAAAAACAAAATAAACACACCCTCAAACTAGATATGATTTTTAGAAATATTGGGACGGAAAATACCATTGCAAGTATTTAAAAAAAATTATATTTGAAAAGGAAAAATCTGTCTCAAAATTATAAACAATAAATTTTCTAAATGTTTTGAGATGGAATTTCAATCCCAAAATGAAAAAAATTTCACTGCAATTCTAAATTTTTAACGCAATTTTAGTTTTTTAACCCATTTTTCTGATTTTTTTTTTTTTTACTACTTGTATGGCTGAATCATATATTTAACTTTATGATATACATTTTATATATATTCAAATTAATATTTAACAACTAAACTAGAAAGATCAATAATCAAAATTATATTTTCATATGTAAATGTCAATAGCCAAGATTACATCTTTATACAAATCCATGATGTTAACAACTTTAATAGTTTACTAAAATATAAAACACAATATCACAAACATTTACAACATCCTAATTTAAGTTGGTTGAGTCTCGCTTCCGGAGAAGATTGGTTTTCTATCAGGCATCTCAGCAAAAATGCATCCTACAAACCAGACATCAATAGAGGTTCCATAGTTGTCACAATATAACAGGAGCTTTGGCGATGCCAACGAGTGACAACATACTCTGTCATAAACTGGCCAGCATCTTCTGCAAGCCCGAAGTCACATATCTTCAGATAACAATTGGCATTGATGAGCAGATTCCCGGCCCTCGTATGGTATTGACGAGCATATCACAATTGGCATCACACCACACTCCTCCCTCGAATAAGGCAAAATTAATTATCTACAAAGCAAAGCATAATAAAATATTTAAAGTTTCCGTTTGGACAAAAACATCATTAAAACCCTATGTAAAAAGCTGGGTGGGCTTTCATTCACCTCCGATTGAATGAGCCAACTATTAGTACTGGATCCAAATCCACGGTGCAAATGGTAAGCAGGCAGGGTTCCATCCAAACAGACTGGCTGGCGGTACAAGACATTGGTGTAGATCTCAATGATCAGATTCTAAATTAAGTAGAACACCCTAAGTGTAAATATTCAAGACAGACTTTCCAGCAAAATAGGCTTCACTATTATTTTTTAAGACAAGCATACGTATATACTGTTGTCCCACACATTTTATTTTAGCCATTAGAAAAACATAGCTCCCTAAATATGTTAAGCAGGTGTAGCTGATTACAATTAGAACAAAGCAGCTTAAAGAAAGATATTCAGCAGATGCAGTTGGGTTCCCAACTCACGAAGTTCATTGCAGGAGCAATATTTTTCCAGCTAAGAGATTCTAGTATAAACTAAATTAACTAGTGAAAAAGAATTATTATTGAGAACTCACTCATAGTGCTCAATTTTACGGTTAACGATGGGCTAATGAATAGAAACAAAATTGATGTATATAAAAAATACACAAGTAAATAGAAAGGAAAGCATCAACAGATTCATTCTGAATAGTAGATAGTAGATAGATTTCTTTCTCCCTCAGCCAAGAAAGCCAAAGAGCTCTATAATTAAAATCAAACAGACAAACAAAGAAAAGGTGAAAAAGTAGAGGAAATAATTTAAAAGGAAGACATTGTAATTACTGAGGGAATGCAATGTATCAGCTATAAAGTCGCTTATAAGAAGATTGAAGCCAACATTCAAATCATACTTTCGAGGATCTGCAAGTGCTTGAAATGCTTCAGTCCAATCTGTTCTCCACTATCTAGGATATGCAAGACCAACATTATATAAACAAGTATTGAAACAAAAGACAAGTAGATGAAAGACTCAAAAATTCAATACTGCTTTCTATACTTTAGTTTCAAACAAACAAGCAGAGAGTTATACTTTCACTACCACCAAGTCTACAATGGTCCAGTATTTTTCGAGCAGCAGACATATCCTAGTAAACAAAGCAGAGGAATTCAACTAAAATCATAGTCAGACTCCAAATCCTGAAGCATTTTACTCAAAATTAAATATTAATACTAAAATCAAGTCATTAAAATCTCAGATCTCAACCACAATGACATGAATCTAACCCAGCTATAGAAGTTCGAAAAGTAGATGAAAATGTTACCTAACGCAGATCAGGAGATGGCTACCGCCGCGACAGTTTCCGACGTGGATGCTTCCTCTTCATCGGCGGCAAGGCAGGTGGCGTTCGGACGGAGAGCGGTGTTGTGCTTCTCTGCTCTGCTACATCGTTCGTCTCAAATGGAAGCAGAAAACAAGAACAGACAAATTAATCAAATATATGAATAAAAACTAACCTCAACTTTTACGGATATGACCACATAAGATAAAAAGGATGTAACTTTCATAGAAAATTTGGGCGTGTACAGAAGATAAGGGACAGATCTAAAAGTTAAAGGGTGAGAACATACGTACAGTGTTGATGGAGAGATCTCACTAGCGGATTATCTCCATTGAAACAGAAGAAGGGGGATGGATACATTTCAGAAAAATGGCCGGAGAGAAGGGAGTGAAGAGAATAAAACGCAGAAATATGTTCCACTCTGAGAAATTCGCTGCAAGACTTTAACCACCATGTAAGCACTGGTGAAGTTAAGTCCCAAAGTAGGTTCATCGAGGAACAAGACGATAGGATCATGGAAGATGTCTATTCTGATGCAAACATGACGTCGTTCGCCGCCGGAGACGCCACGGTGGCCTTCGTCCCCGATGACGATTTTAGCGGCATTGCGAAGGCCCAATTGGCATATTAAAGCTTGAACACTCGCTCTTTTGTTCGATTTTGAGGGAGACGAGGAAACCTGAACTCTAGGAAGAACATTAGGGTTTCCTCCACGGGAAGCATGGCAGACAGATCTCTTGCGAATTCAGAAACAAGTGTTGGGACTCGAGATCAAATTGAAGTACAGATGAGGGAAGCCACAAATCCGTCTCCTTCAAATGTACCCGACAATCCACATATGCCAAATGAAAATAATGAACCATGTGGTTCACGATTGGGAGCTGTATGGACGCATGATGGTGGAAGTCATCTTGGTTCCGAAAGGACTAGCATATAATTTTTCTCCTTCTATGGCGTCATCTCTAATGGATGTCAATAATCAAGCTCATTTTGGTATTGCTTTCTGGACTCTCCGTGGTGTCCAACATCCAGATTTTCAATCTCTAATGTATGACTTCGTGAATAGGGGAAGGTGAAAATTCTATTTCTTACCGAAACTGACTAGATGGTAAGCCTGCTAAAGCCACGGCTGCTGAATTGCCTTTCACGGAATTTACTCAACTGGTGGTGTATGGCTTATGTGGAATCATCAGGACGTTGAGCTGGATGTTCTCAACAAATCTAACCAAGAAATTCATGCTATGGTTAAGATAAAACCTGTTTCCCAGCATTAGTTATTAAGTGGTATTTATGCTAATCCTAAACTATCCAATAGGAAAATTCTTTGGGAAAATTAAAAAGGTATTTCAGAAGTTCATAATTACCTTGGTTAGTTTTAAGAGATTTTAATAATATTTTATCATAATCAAAAAATTTTGGTGGCAATCCAATAAATCATTATAGGATAAATATCTTTGCTAATTGTCTTAATTATTGCAACTTGATTGATATAAAGTATTCTAAACCCATGTTTACTTGGACAAATTCAAGGAATAAAGATCAACTCATTATTAAAAGATTTGATAGAACTTGTTGTAATACTTCTTCGCAATCAAGTATTTCTTAATGCTCATGTTTCTAACCTTCTTAGAATAATATGTGATCATTCTTCTATTTTAGTATCTCTTTTTTCATGATCCTTAACTTTTTTTGCCAAAACCATTTAAATTTGAAACTTATTGGTTATCCCATTCTAATTTTCATGATATAGTTGTCAACTTTTAGAGGAACTCCTCCCTTTTGATCAAACAGTTAATATTTTTATAAACTATGTAACTTGGTGGAATTCAAATATTTTTGGTCATGTCTTTATAAAATGTTAATTGCTAGAACTAGAGGGGTTCAAGCAACTCTAGCAAATTATAAATCTAAATCCTTGATTAGGGTAGATAAATATTTACAAAATGAATATCACACTATTTTGAACCAAGAAGAAGAATTACACACCCTTAAGTCTAGAATGTAATAGATAGCTGATGATGATAAAAATACACACACTTATCATTTGTTCAACATTAGGCAGAGGAAAATAAATAAAATCTCTTTAATTAAGAATGAAGTTGGTCAATGGTTGACAAATCCTATTAATTTCCAATGTCACATTTTATTTAGTTTTCAAAATAGATATCAAACAAGAAAAATATTTTCTTCCTTCTTAATTACTAAACCTTCAATTTGGAATGTCATAGTAGATCAAAACATTAAAGCCAATTTAATTTTTTTCCTTTCTAATGAAGAAATTCTGCAAGCTTTAAAAAATCAAAAGGCTACTAAAGCCCCTGAATCGAATGGTTTGCACCCAACTTTCTTCCAATGTTTTTGGGAAGAAGTTAGACCATTTGTTACTAATTGAGTTAAAAATATTTTTGAATCTTTTGAAGTTCCTATCTGGTTAAACAAAACCCTTATACTTTAATTCCTAAAGGTCATATTCATGAAACCATTAATGCTTATACGCCTATAAGTCTATGTAATATTATTCTAAAAATAATTTCTAAAATTTTTACTTTTAGAATTAGGCCAATAATTGAAAACTTGATTTCCCCCTTTCAATTAGTTTTTGTTCCAACTAGAAAGTCTATTGATAATGTAATTATCTTAAAGGAATTAATTCATATTATTGATAAATCTAAGGCATCTAATGGTTTCATGATAATTAAACTTAACCTTAAAAAAGTTTCTGATTTAGTTAAGTGGGATTTCCCTCATCAAGTTTTGATTTTTTTTAATTTCCCCAAAATTAGATTAAATTAGTTATGAGTATAATTATTGGTGTTTTATATGAAATCCTTTTTAATGGAGGTAAATTGAATCCTTTTCTTCCATTCAAGGGTCTTAAATAAGGAGATCCTTTATCTCCTTATTTGTTTATTCCTTTTCTTCCATCTAGGTGTCTTAGATAAGGAGATCCTTTATCTCCTTGTTTGTTTATAATATGCTTAGAATATTTGCATTTAATAATTGAATATTGCTATCATAAAAAATTATGGCACCCTATTTAATATAGTAAATATGGTTTAAAATTTTCTCATCTATTTTATGCAAATAATATTTTTTTTTTGTGCCAAAGTTGATGTTAGTAATTGTTAAACCATTGTTAAAGTTTTGGATGATTTTGCTAGAATTTCAAGTCTTATAGTTAACAAACATAAATCCCATGTCTATTTTTCAAGGTATACTCCCACTGGGCTTAGAGATATTTTAAGTTTTGAATTAGGAATTCATTACAAAGGGTCACTGGGAAAATATTTAGGTATTAACTTAAAACCAAATTATAAACCAACTAGTTTTTTTTTTGTTGAAAATTTAAGAAATCAAATTAAATTACATCAAAATCGACATCTATCAATAGCAAGTCATGTAGTTTTAATAAATTCTATGCTATCTTCCCCCTTTTACACCATATAGGTTTTGTCAAAAATCTCTAATAATATTCATAAGAAACCTAATCAAGTTATCAGAAATTTTTTATCAGGAGGCTCTTTTGAGATGAAAAAATTTGCCTTGGTGAATTAAAACATGGTTACTACTCCTAGAGATAATGGTGGTCTTGTAATTAAAGACTTTTCTCTAATGAATTTAGTTATGTTCACTAAACTTGCTTGGTCCTTTATTCAAGATAATAACCATCTCTAGGTTTAAGTTTTGAGAACCAAATATCTTAACTTGAGTAATAATGTTTCCATAAAGAAAAATAAGAATTGCTCTAATAATTGGAAGGCTTTAAGGCCTACTGTCGGCATTGTTGCTAAAGATATTAAATAGGTTGTAGGAAATGGTCAAAAAAATTAAATTTTGCATGACAATTGGATCGATTTAGATCCTTTAAGAAATCTAATTCAAGGGCCTCTATCTTTGGAAGTGGATAACATTAAATTTAGTGATATAATTAACATGAACACATGGGATTTTAGTTCCATAACTATGAGTCTACCTAAAAATATCACTAATGTTATTTATGGAATCCTTTTCAATTTTTTGTTAAAGAAGATAAACTTATTTGGGGTCTTAATAAATTTGGGAAATGTACTACCACAAGTGTTTATAATTGCCTAACAGTCTAGAACACATCTAATTCTAGCCAATCTTTCAATTAGATATGGAAAATTCCTACTTATCCAAAAATTCAAGTATTCATATGGCTTGTAGTTCTAAATAGAAATCCAACTAAGGAATTATTAATAAAAAAAGATATGGATGTTCCTCTTTCTTATTTTTCTTGTAATATGGGAATAGATAACTTTAGCCATATAGTTTGTGAATGTCTAGTTACTTTTAATTTGTGAAAATCGTTATTTGTTCCTGCTTCTTATCTTTCCTCCTTTCAATTAAATACTACTAAAAGGGTTCATTTGAATGTTACTTCAAATCAATCAAGTTATAGCTCTATGATTCCTTGGCCAATAGTGTTTTCTTTTGCTATTTGGAATCTTTAGATCTCAAGAAACAAAATAAAATTTCAAAGATAATGTTGAAAATGTTGATTTAAAATATATTACTCTTATTAAAGCTAAAGAATATTAGGCAGTAATGGGAAAACTTAAAATGCTACCTTTAAAGAATGTTGTGGAAATTGGATGGAAATCTTCCCTTATTGGTTTCTACAAGTTAAATACTGATGGTGCTACCAAAGGGAATCTAGGTCTAACAACCTCCTCAATTATAATTAGAGATAATAATATTGAGCAAAAAATTGGCTGTGCTAGAGGCATAAGAGTCAACTTAAATATTGTTGTTCAATTAGTGGCTTTGAGAGATAGCCTATCTCTTACTAAAAATAAGGGTTTAACCTCTTTTATTATTGAACTTGATGCTCTATCTATTATCTAAGTAATCAATTCCTAAAATTCTAACTTTTGTGATGCTATTAGCCCACTGGTGGAGGATTGCAGGAAGCTCATAACTGAAATAGGAGTTGTTGAATTGCATTATATCTATAGGAAAGCTAACACTATTACTGATTTTATTGCTAAATCCTTTGTTGACTCTTATAATCATTTTGTAATCCTTGATGAGCCTCTAAATGGTACTACTATATATTTAAATCATGACAGAATGGGGTTATCAACTCCTAGAACTATAAAAACTTCTATTTAATTGTGTTAACATATTTCCCTTTCACAAAAAAAATATTTTAAAAATTAAAAAATTTTCAAAATTTATAGTTGGTATGGAATTAAGACAATTTGTATTTTATAATGGAATTTTTATCCTATATTTTATTAGAATTTTTAAAAAAATAAATAAATTGATACATAAGATCCGTCGTAATTCCATCTCAATTTGACATAAAAAAAATTGTCTCAAAATTCTACCGTAAGTAAGCATTTTTCTTGTAGTGGGTTACAAAGAGAACAGGTGTGCAGATATTAAATTAAAACATGAATAATACTGGTTGGCTCATAGGTTAAATCCCAAACTATACCAAGTTTAACGATGAATTTTAAATTAATTCTGAAAGACACTTTTATTGGGAGGTGCCGACTCGGAATATAATTAATCTCATTGATATATATATTTTTTTAAAACAAGTGAGTGTGAAAAAAAAACATGAATATTACTAATGTTATATGTAACAATTATATGCCCACGAAAACCGACAATTTATGATACATGCCATTGATTTGCAAATAGAATATCAAATCAATGAAACAATTTGCAATTTAAATTTATAATAAGAAGAATGCAGAATGCTTAATATACATATATATATTCATGTAATTTTTTGGATTTATACTCAAAATACTAAAGAGAATAAAAGTTTTAAAGTAACATAAATTATTATTGCACCCCATAAATACTTCCGTGACTTATTTTCTGTGGCTAGATTTGATCTTAGAATTTTTCACTCGTGCTCTCTTTGAACATCAAATTTTTCTTCACTTATAATATCTTATCCATTTCCAAACAAACTGGGTCTTCAAGAACAAATTGAGATGAATCATATTTCACTTTTCCTTCTTTTTATTTCCTTCATTTCACTTGATCTCTCTTCAGCTCAATCATATGAAACTATCTTCTATTAGGAAAAAAATTCTGTCTCAAAATATATAAATATTAAGCAATTAAATTAATTATAATAGTGCAGTAAATTATACCAATAATTTAAGGTAAAAATCCAAAATTTAGGGAAAAATTATGAATAATAAAAAGTTTATTATATCATTAAAAGATTATAGAATAACACATGTGAAAATTTTTAATAATAAATACATTTTCAAGTCACTATCTTTCCATCTATCTTAACCTTCCATAAGAATTCTCACATAACTTCCATAGTTATTTACATCGTATCTAGGGATGGTAATAGGTAATAGAGTGGGACAAGGATGGATTAGCCTCGTACTATTTTGCCTCCATGGTCCTATCATCTACCTCATTCTGCTTGTAGAGTAACTTAGTGCACCAATATCCTTGCAATCCGTGAGACACCAATGTCTAGCAAGGAAATCCAAGGAAATAGAAAAAAATTGAAAAAAATAAGTAAAAAATATAAAATTTACATATTTGAAATTCATATATAAGCAACGTATAATATTAATGCACTATTGTAACATAAATTTAAAAATATACATAATTTATTCAACAATCTCAAACTACAAACAATATAAGTTCTTTACATTTTTTAATACTTTTCTTTTTTAAAATTTATATATAATAATTAATTTAAAAAATTAAAAATAAAATTTTTAAAAAGTATTTTTAATAGTTAAATTACTAAAATGATTGCATATATTGATATATACATACATAAAAATGCAATTTGAAATCGTAGAGCTCCGCAACATAAATCAAGTTAATATTGCCCTATTCCTAAAATCAGCACAAGGTTAAAAACTTGACCTGTGAAATAAATTGTTATCCATATCTGTACCTTACAATCAAAAAAGCTATTATGAGATTCTGTGTTTAAAGCTACATAAGTAAACCCATAATAATAATAATAATAAGCTTTTGCTTTGGCATGGAAATAAACAAATTCATGAATTTGTTAAACATTTGTTCTACCAATGACTAAATGCAAAGAAAAACTCTACACCAAAGCCAACATTTGTTTAGCCTACAATACTTAAAGATTATAAAATTTTAGAAACTACAAACCAATGATAAAAAATGGTTGGAGGTTTGATAGTTTAGAAATTAAAATTATCAATTCCAAAAAATGATGAAATCGAAATGACCTGTGCTACAAATTGAAACCAGAGATAGGAAAATGTTTGGGTTTCTGCTGACGTGGAAGGATTCACAAAAAAAAGTTACAAAATTGCTAAAAACAGGTTCGGGGTCTGTGTTAGTGAGGAAGTGTTTGCAGGAATAAACATAAGATTGGAAATGATTGATGAGAGGGGGAGAGAGTTAAATGTTATTTTTTTCATTTTTCAGAGGCGAATCGTAACGGTAAATTGAGGCGACTCTAAACCGCCGTCGAACGAAGAATTAATCGTCTTAAAAAAGCGACCGGCGCATCCTTGGCGTTAACAGTTTTGTCAAAAGTGCCATTAAATCCTTCTTTTGCAATAGTGGGATTAGTTAGCAATTGTGTCCAATTGTCAAAGAAGTGCAGGAAAATTTTTGCAAAAAGCACATTAAATACTTACTCCTATGTTTTTGGTTATGAATCATAATGGACATTGTGTTTTCAAGTGGTGGTCGATCTGACACTCATTGCATCACGCTACAAGGATGCTTGAGTTTAAAAAGGAATGGTTGGTATTAGAGAAGCCTATGGTGCCTAACTCATGTGAGGTGTGAAAAATCTAGAATTATCTATGCTGCTGCTTAACAAAAAGAATTGAGTCAAGCATTGTTTCTTAGGACAAGTGTGCAATTTGGTAGCCGGCTTTTTGGAAGGCATAACATGAAGTTAGTAGAATATAACTTTTTACTAGTTTCATGATGTTTTAAAATATGTTTGTAATGCTAGGGAAGAAGTTGATAGAATGTAACTTTTTATTTTGTAATATAACTCTCTTCGAAATGTAACTTTCTGTGAGATGTTTGTGATGTAAGGAAAAATATATCTTTTTACAAAATACAACATCCTTTAAAAAGTCTGTGGTGCAAGGAAATCAAGTTAGTCGAATGCGACTTTCTTTTAAATTTTGCGAACATTATCTAACCTTTTTTAGAGCTTATATGCAAAAGTTAGTTTTAACTTTATTTGATCTTGAAAAAATTCAATGATATTTTAAAAATACCGTTTAAATATGCACGATCTGCCAACAAAATTAGTAAGTTCAATTTGGTGAAAGTTAAAATTAGTAAGTCCGATTTGAAGGCTGTTGACTGTGCTGACAGACTCGGCAAGGTTAGAAAGTTCACCAATTTAATGATGTGCGGTCACAGTACCTTATAGTAGGGCCTATATGTAATTAATAATTGAAAAGGTTATGTATTTGATCTACTTTTAATTTTACATCGATAATTTTAGTGGTTCTAAATTTAATATTAAAATTCAATTAAAGTGTTAAAATTTCTTATACGAGTGGGAATCAATTGACACCACTCTAAATATTACACTTTTATATTAATTTCTAATCATTAATCTTACTTACATCTAATGACTAAAACATAATCATTTATTGGTGGTGTATATCATTAGTAAAAAGAGAGAATATATATTCAGAAAATACTCAATTGTAATTAATAAGTTTTTTTTAATTAATAAAAATAGAAATATAAATAGACATAAATGAAAATTTTCTATAGTAAAAGAAATTTATGTTTAACTTAATCAATTTAAAGAATTGTGTTTAAAAATAATTTTGACCATTCTCTTCTCTTGAAATAATTTCCTACTATAAGAAAATTTTATTAAAATTTTATAATTTTTTAATATATATTTATTGTCCATAAAACCCTTACCTATGTCGTGAAATAAGTTAAAGAATAGATATTTTCTTTTATAATTAATGTATGTTTTTACTCATTGCTAACAACATTTTTTATGTAAGTGAGTTTTTTTTTAAATAAAAAATAAAATACACAATGAACAATTTTGGTAGTTTGTATATAATATATATGTATGATAGTATAAGAGCAAATGACCTTCAATCTTTTCCTTTAAAAGAAAAGATAATAAATTTATTCAAAAAAATAATATTTGTATAACTAGCAAAAACATTCATTGTGTTTTTTATTTGAAAAGATAAAAATAAAATCCCCATCCACATATTAGAAAAATGCTACCAACAATGCGTAAGAATATGTACTAACTATAAAAAAATTATATACTTTAGATTTTTTTTTTATCAAAAAACACGAGTATTATGAACAACAAATATATATAATAAGATTCCAATAATTTTTTTTAGTGGAAAATTATTGGAAGGAAGACTAAATTCTTTTAATCATAAATTTCTTTTACAGTAGAAAATTTTTTATTTATGTCCATTTATATTTCTTTTATTAATTAAAAAAGATTCATTAATTGCAATTGAGTATTTTCTGATTATATGTTCTCTTTCTTCATTAATGATACACTCCACTAATAAATGGTTATATTTTAACCATTAGATGTAAACAAGATCAATGATTAAAAATTAGTGTAAAAATATAATATTTATAGTGGTATCAATTGATCCCCACTCTTCTTATATATATATAAGTTGTTAGCTAGGGTTTTGATTTGAGTATGGTACTAATAGCACTTATGATCATGATTTAATTTAAAGGATTTTAGTTATTACTTTAATCGATTTCCGTATTATCCATAAGAAACTAATGGATCATTACATTCCACGGTGTTACATTGACCAATCCTGTTACAGATTGCTGTTATAATGTGACAACTAATTCAAATCTTTCAACCTTGTCCTTGAAAAAGCTAGCCGATACACACATACCCTCCAACAAATTCTCAATGTAATTAATATTTTTTAGTTTTTATCCAAATTAAATTCACTACTCTTTATCATATAGAGAGGCTAATCTATGTTTGAAATGTAAGTAGTAAACAATAAATTCTTCCGAACAAAAAGCACGTTTAAAAATCAAATTCAAAATTCTTTACCAAATTTAGAACTCAGTATAACTAACATGAGTGGCTGGTGGATCATACAAATACTCCCAATGTAAATTCTATTTTTAATCCTAAAATAATAATTACTTTTTGAAATTGCATTTACATAATAATCAATTATCTTAAAACATGTAAAAATGAAACAACTTTGTAGTATAAAGTAATGTGAATGGAAATACGCAATGTCATCTGGTGGAGAAGAGAAATTAAACATATCATGCGATAAAGTCAAAGTCAAAATTAGCATAAGTGGCTTGATGTAAAACCAACGAATGCTGAACCCAAGCCTTGAATTCACCAAATCAAACTGCAAAAAATTGTTCTCCAATTGATGAGCTCCAATTATAATTGAAACTCTTGGCTCAGATCCACCCTCCACATACCTGATAAATGACCTACTTGGATCCAAACCCGCATCCACGAATCCCAAGCAAATCACATCATTCCTAAACGGAACCATTGAATTTTCCCCCATGATTTGCCACACAGCTTTCTCATTCTACAGCACAAAACCTAAAGATGGCACGGTGGGTCCCATCGTAGAAAAATTTATGTCCGTGGATGCAAAACATGTCCCAAATGAAACCTTAGATTGGCCGAGACTTGCCACGCTTGCCTAGCCTTGTGGAAGGCCCTCTAAGATATCTTTGGAGCCACGAGTGAATAGAAAACTGGGCACTAATACAAACTTGTTAGAATAGAATCTGTTGGTTGGTTAAACAGAGATGAAATCTTGAAAAATGTTGCCATATATGGAAGCGACACCAATGGTGTCTCTAGGAGAGCGACAAGTGTTATCTATGTTGTAGTGATATAACCTAAAAAGTGAGCATAACGTAGAGCCGCAAAGACGAAGCTTGGAGATGGAGGAGATGTAATGGCCTTGTGAGCAATCTACCCTGAGAGAAATGTCGCCAAGATATATGGTTAGTTTCACTGTACAAGTGGAGTTCTTTCCTTGACTTAGGTGACATATTGAGGAATGAATTGAAGATGTATCTTTGGAGATGGGAAGAACAAATGCCTTCGGCTGAAGGGGGTTTTAACAACTGAGGGGATGATGAAGCAAAAAAAGACATCACATAAAAGTAGTGTAAACGAGGTTTTCATGATGGAAAGCTGAGGATAAGGTTAAGCTGCCATGAAAGGGTTTGGCTTGAGGTTGAGGTTCTTATATGAGTGCGGTGTATAGGACATGGAGACATTAGATGAGTGTGATATTTGGGAACCAAAGAGAAAGCAGTCTCTAAGCTATATAGGAATACCAAATCAAAATTTTGACCTAGTTAGTAGTTCACTGCAAGGAACGGATCATATTGTGGTGACATCTATTGTTTCAATAAGTCAAAAGATCATCATTCTATACATATATTGATGATATATACTAATGACTTTGTCATGAAAAATATGTCATCAGTATATAGTTGTGTCTGTAGGTTATATAATCTTATCCTAACAACAAGTGTCATCATACAATTGCACCCCCACTTTTGATGTGTTATGTTAGCAAAATATATAACAATGACCAAAAGCCATTGCGAAATATGTTATTGATATAGCAACTCTTTTATTGGCAATTGTCATCACTAAATAAGGAAATATTTTCAAGAATTTAAAAAAAATATCTATATTGATGTCATAATTTTTTATTTTTTAAATTTTATTTTTATTACAAAAATTTATAAAATATTATTATTTTATTATATATATCATAATGAATATAATTTAAAATTTAACTACTTGCATTATATTATAATATTGAAATAAATAAAAAATATAAAATCTATATATATAT
This sequence comes from Sindora glabra, assembly GCA_020226215.1. Classification (NCBI taxonomy): domain Eukaryota; kingdom Viridiplantae; phylum Streptophyta; class Magnoliopsida; order Fabales; family Fabaceae; genus Sindora; species Sindora glabra. The sequence continues at coordinate 39,763,696 of CM035232.1, read as the reverse complement.
GACAAAATCCTAAATGATATACTATAATAAAAATGGTATACATACAAAAAATATAAAATAATGTTGAAATAAAGAAATAAAATATAAAAAATCACTCAAGCTCACAAAATCTTATATGGTAATCATCCTCCTAGTCATCTTGCTAAGGCCAGAGTGCAGATGCAATTATTTGTAGAACAAATCTACTTAACAAGACCAAGGGAGGAATGGGCTGAATGATCGCAAAGGCAACAAAAGAATGGTAAGTCTAACAATTGATACCACATACCACTTTAACTAGTCTATGATTTGCTATCAGTGAAAAAAAGGCGCTCTTGCTAATACTCCAAGTGCTACTGACTCTGAATAATGTACTAATGGATGTTATTAAGCAACATTGCATCGTCTCACGGTCAAAAAGGATATGTGACACTACAACTTTAAAATCTTTTTACCAAGTATAGAAATTGTATATACAAGAACAAATCACATGAGTTATGTGATACAAACAATTTTACCTAACTTGTAATGGTCATAAATGCAAGTAAGGTCCTGTTGTGAGTCAATTTCCCTATCACTTTCGTGATATTGAGTATCAACAATGAGCATAATTATAAACAATTATAATAATGGTACATAAACAAACATTTATCATAACATATCAAAGTTAAATGTATCATCATCCTTAACATACATATTCCTATACATGAAAAGAAGTCTACACTTTCCATTAAACACCAATAATATTTATTACAACATATGGAATATTGTTTGAAACTTAAGGTAATGCTTACATATTAAAAAGTAAAAGTCTCAAAACCTTAAATGATACAATTATTTCACTATGGTGAATACATTTTTTGTAAAATAGATCAAATATGTGATCTATTACATGTGAAAACATGGTTTCCACATTCTAAAATAATACATTTGTACACTTAATGCACAGACATTTTCCTAATCCATTTTTGATAGAGGAAGTTTTTGGTTCCCTTGACAAATGCTATTGTATTGTTCAAATACTCATCAAATAGGTAATCATGTAAAGTATCCAACTCTTATCAATGAACATGTTGTCATTAGTCACCTAATGTGACAAATTAATGAGCAATCCAATAAGATTGACCACTCTATTTATAATAGCCTATCATCCTGACTAATTAAGTTTACTATCTACCTACTTTAATTTTATGTTTTAATTATTGAATATAGTACTTTGGTAAATAGTTTTCACATTAATATTCTTATTATTTAATTTATAAGAATTTTACATTATAATACTTGTAAACTAGATAAAAATTACATTAACCTCCCCTACATTATTGAAAACCTACACAAACTTATCCTATATTTTCAAACTATAACATATTTCGAAATGAAAATTATTTTCTCATTATTATAAAAAATTTATTAACCCATTAATATGAGAATATATTTTACATTTTTACCAAAAAATCAATTTTTATGGTAAATTAAAAAATTAATTTTTTTGACCAATATTAACATTTTTATGTTAAAATTCTTCTTTTACATTATATTTTATTTAATAGCAAAGTGGTTTTTATGTTAAAAATTGTTATCAATTTTTTATTTTTTGAGTGTGAACACATTTTAGTTTACCCAAAAAAAAATCAATGTTACAAATAAGATAAATAATTAAAAAAATGCATGAAATAACAAAAAAAATAACAAACTAATGTCAAAACCTCAAAACACCTCTCCTTCTTCCTTTTCTTTTCCTTCTTTTACCTCTATTCAGTTGCATGAATGGTAGAAATGTTGCTTTGCACTTTTATAAAATTTTCACTTAGTGATAACATTTAATTAGGTCATCACTTATTAAAATTTCAGTTGTCGCAATAGGGTTTATCAAAATATTAGCATTAAATTGCACCTACTCACCTTTCAATAACCTTATTGTGATGACATGTCATCCTAAAAAGGTTATTGAAATTCAAATTTCAAAATTTTTAAATTTTAAAAAATTATTCTATAATGACATAATTATTGGTATAGGTAAATTTTGGTTGTCACTATATGATCTCTATCAATACAGCTCTGACTGGTTCATCTCACTTTCCCAATGAAGCAATTACGATAACTTATTCATTGGTATAACTAAATTCAATCATCATCATTATATGTTTGATAAAAATTGAAGACAATATGATTTTTTACATACATATACCAATGATAAGTCATTAATGAATGGTCAATTTTTTCATTTTAAAAAATTTTATTTATTCTATGTTTATCTACCCACCATACACCAATGATATGCTATCATTATATATTATTTTTTAAAAAATAATTATTTTATTTTTTGAAGATTGATTTTTGTATTTTTTTTCTCTCTATAGCGATGATTATATCATCAGCAAATAGTTACCAAACCATATCCTTGGTGCCAAGTCCCTAATCTATACAATTTTATACATTTAGCAATGATCGAGAAAATATTATTGCAATAGTTGTCATTATAGTAAGTTGAATTTGTTATGGTGATTGAGGTTTATTAAAGTATTCCAAGTCATTAGGTAGAATAATTTTATGTCATTTTTTGTCTATGATGATTTGGGTGGCACAATTTTATGTCATTTTTTGTCTAATGAGCGGGAACATTGATTTTCAAATAATTTGTTAGGCTAACATTAGATTAGTCTATTTGATCAATTTAAATGACAAACTAGCAGCAAAATTAAAAAATTAACTTCTTGCTATTATATTATTTAAGAATATAAATTTTTCACATATTATGCACTTTTACATTATTTATTACCTATTAGATTTTTTTAATAGATCAATGTTTTCGATAATAAAGATTATGCATCCAAATAAAGCATGTCGAAAGTTATTAAGGGTTGACCTATTAATCTAAAATTTGAATAATATGTTAGAGGTTAAAAGTTTAAACATCTTCTCTGTTAATGTTAAAAATAAACTAAGGATGTATCATGTGAGTGTGAATGATATAGTTAGAAGAATGTTTTATATGATATTAAAAAGAGTGAATCATGATTATCATATCTTATATTTGATGATCATGATTGAAATCTGATGATCAAGATTGAAATAGGTACCCATGTAATTTTTTAAATAATCATTATATTTTAATCCCAATTATTAAATACAATACTTAATGGTTAGTATTTAGTATTGCCTTTCTCATCTCTTATACTAAGGCCTTATTTTATAATTACTTGATCACATTTGCAGTTAACTAATTCAATTAATTATTAACTATTAATTAATTATATTAATTAATTTGGACAATCGATAACATTAATTGTTTCAATATAATATTTAGTAAAAATAATTATTTATTGTTAATTATCTACAATTAAAATATCGTATAAGCATGTTTATTTTCTAATTAATTTGAGTATATATGCATATATTACATATATAAATTAATTTTAATTTACTTTTAATGTGAAAGGAATTTAAATTGATTAAAAAATTATGTAACAAAGTCTCTAATATATTATAACAATTATTTTGTTAAAATATTAATTTTATTATGTAAATTGAAATAATAAAAAGCTAAATAATTATTTATTATTTAAAAAGAAATATTTTATTCTAATATATATTAAATTAGTATATCTATAACCAAAAATATATGACGGTATAATAGTTAAGTATAAGGCATTAAATGTGAATGGACATGGGTTTAACTCTTAAAAAAAGTAGAAAGAATTATTATTTTTTTTTAGGGCATTTTTGAATTTTTATAGATATTTAATGAAACTATTTAAAAACACTATGATCCTCAACTTGCATTCGTCTTACTTCATATACTCTAGGAGATTACTAATCTTCACATTAGCGCTGATTCTTTCATTTAAATGAGAAAATCTTGTTACTAATTTATGACAATAAAATAATAAATAATATTATAGTTTATTTACTACCACCTTTAATTTCTTAATTTAATAAATGCATTTATCTTAGAAAGAAAAAAATGAATAAAATTAATTTAAATATTTTAAATTAATATTTTATTAAAATTATTTAAATATTTTTTATTATTTTATTATTATTAAATTAATAACATAATTTTTTTCTCAAATAAAAGAATAGAAATTAGTAACCTCCACATGTTAACAACTCCTGCGTCTATTATTCGAAATTGTTGTTTCTTGGTTGGAGATGGTAGCTCAATTAGAATAAAGAAGAAGGATCCTTGGCTTCTCGATATGCCCTAATTTGTTCCCACATTAAAGGAAGATACTATTCTGGCAGAGAAGACTAAAGTTTCGAAATTAATACTTGATGGGCAGAGGATTTGGGATGATCAGAAAGTCAAAGATTTGTTTTCTCCAATTACAGTTAGCTCAATTCTTAGGATGGCAATTTTGCACAATTCTGAGGATAAATTAATTTGGACTCTGAATAGCTCAGGAAAATTGTCAAGGAAGTCAAATATAAATCCATAATTGACTATGTCTACAAGCAGCACCACACAAATATGTGGAATCAACTGTGAAATATGAATATCCACCCTAGGAGTATTACCTCCTAGGTCCGATTGAGCTAGTTGATGAACTCAGGATCAATTCTCTTTCCTTTGTGGAGACAGAAACTGAGCTGCGCCCGTTGGAGAACTACGAGATTACTAAGCTCGTGCGATGCCGCTTCTGTGGAATTAACATCCCGTCTCGTCATGTTAATCTATCATAGCGGCGTTGCAAGCTCTCATCGGCAGCGATCATAGGTTGGTTCCGAACGCGAGCAGAGATGCAAGGTGTGAATAGCAGCGTTTGCAGTCATGGCCTTGCGAAGAATCTCGGAAGAGCAAAATAGAGTCATCCACGACGAGGAAGCAGTGGATCTAGAAAGGCTCTTTTGGTTGATCTTCAACAACATCAGAGCTGAGAGATCGAGTAAGGGCGATGGAGAAGGAACCTTTTGGTTCTGAAGAGTCCAGTAATGTGCAAGCGGTAAGACAAAAGGGCTATGCACCCGGTTCCACCCACCTATGGCTAGACCTGTTCATGAGCTCTAGTGAGCCAAGTTTGGGCCAAAGTTCACCAAATATAATAGAATCTCAAATTTTGTCCCATATAAAGTTTATTTATGCATTAGTACTTAAATCTATGGGTTTAGGCTTTGAGCCCATGGGCTATTGAGCCTATGAGTTCAACAATAATTAGCTCATATATATGGGTTTATTGTTCCAAGAAAGGGCTATTTACATGGTTGTTATCACCATACAATTCTAAACAAAAGACATTCCCAATAAAAGTAAAGAAGTTTCAATATTATATTGACTAAAAATGGTCTGATCACTCCGAAAAGTTAAACAAAAATAAAGTTAAGCAAAACCAGACAAAGCAAGTTTTCAATGGTGGTTTTTCATTCAACTAAACACAAAATATTTTGCTATTGTATAAGAATATTCAATTAGGCAAAAATAATAATGCATGCTTTACAAAAGATAAAGGAGATTAAAACAAAATACCAAACCCCCAAATAATAAATTACACTAACAATCCAAGGACCAAATGAAAGTGATAATAAATAATAGACCAAAAAGGTAACAAAATGTTAAGAGGGATTTTCTAAGAACCAACAACTTCACCTATTTTGCCACATGATTAAGGAATAACAACGCACCTTTGTGCATTTCTCAAAACAAATGGCATTAACTCTGCCATGAATTCTTGGACATATTCCTTTGGGTAGAACTTTAATTTTGCAATTATCTTTCAAGCACCAAAATTAACATAACCAACACCTAAGTTAAATGAATCAACTTAAGTATAATGTGTGTACACTATGTAGTTTAGAAGACAACTTTAACATGTGAAAAAATTTTGACTAGTATAAGCAACATGATCAAAGTTGAAGTGAATAAGAAAAATAATTCCATGATTTTTGTTATATAAGATATAATTATAATGTGTACTAGCAATCATCAAGCTTTACCGCATATAAGTTGCCATGATAATACAATTCTTATTAATTGTTAGGCATAAGCTTCCTCGCATAAAGAAGTATATATTTTATTCAGATAGAAAAAGAAATATATATATTTATTTCCTTTTTCTTTTAGAAAAGAAGCATGTATGTTTATTGAAATTAAAAAATATTTAGATGTTTCAACTCAAGTATATTAAGCAACAAGAAGCACTTATCTCTTATATTATTCATGACATTTGCTAATGCACCTTAAGAAAACAGTAAACTTCAGCATAAGTAATTAACTTTTATCCATATTTGAATCATAAGCAAATTAATCAAGTTGGAAGCAAAAAGGTACAAATAGAAGAAAAGGTATGCATTGTTTTTTTTTGTTGTATATTTTGCCATTGTATGAGAATATTTAGTTAAACATATAATATTTTGCATTGTATGAAAATATGCTATTAAATACACAATACAACCGTACATATTTTCATACACACATAATAACACACATTATGGTATAAATTAAATAATTCAACCAAATATAAGAAGAATTAGTTTAGGAAGTTAATGCTTACCAAGTTCAAATGAAAATAAGCTATTGATAAGAACAAGATAATGATATTTGTTAAGATGAAAGCTCCTGTATTGTTTTCTTTGAGTTATAAGCTAAAAAATAATAAATTTTAAAGCTTTGTTAGCTATTTTTGAAATTCATACAAGTATATAATTGTTTCTTATATGGAATCTATTGCTTTAAGCTTTTAAATACCTTTCAAGATAAAAATATAAAGTAATCCATTCAAAACTTAATTTCTCACTATCCCACTTTCCCATTTCTTCATTAGTTATATGGTATTCTAAATTCTTTAAACCATTATTTATGATATATTATTACTCAGATTATATATATAAACACACACAATAGACAAACTCTTTGAAAACAGTCTATAAATATTAAAAATATACTAAGAAGCAACTTTAAAATTACCTTAATGTAGACTACAAGATAATATGGTAATAGTCTTCTCCTTCACTGTCTATATCACCATCACTAGAATCTGATTCATTATAATCATCATTGTTATTAATATTTGACAAGTTAAATACTTCTATGATATTTGTAAAAAAATAGTATATATTAAAAACTTCATTAATATTAAATAGAAAAAGTAAACAACAAATTTTATAAAATCTTACCATTTTTAGCATATATCCAAATATCAAGATAAATTAATGACTCAATAATTTTTAGGTGCAAGTGAACTTCTCATAGGGCTTATCACCTTTTTGCAGTACTAAAAGTTGATTAGGATAGAACAATAGATATTCATATAGCCAACACATCAAGGACCATTAATGATTGAATAGGGTACTACAAAAAAGCTTTCTTCCAATAATCAAGAACATCTATATCAATCTTGTGATCCAAGTTCTTTTTAACTAAATATTGCCTTAACTGAGATTGTTTAGATTAACTAGACCTTGAAGTTAAAAAGTTTTCATAATTATCCAAATTAAAATTAGCATCATTTCTTGAAATTGAATCTCCACCACTACTACTTCCTCCAATTATTGTTGTAGTAGCGATGGCAAAGTTCTTATTATACTCATCATACTAATAAAAAAAGGTCTAATCCATAAGTCTCAAGTGATCTTGATAACCATCATTATATACTTTTTGGTAACAATATTTTAGAAACCTAAATATGTACCTTGAATCTAAAATAGTAGCACAAGACAAAACTAAACTATAATTAGTCCTAATATTTGTCAAATTTAAGCCTTCATTTGTGAGACCATGTTAAACATAAAGTTATGAGGTGTTTTTATTGGCTGTAACAAATAAGTGTGCACCTTTCACACCCTTTTGAAATTGACATTAGATGTAAGAGTCTTGCTAGTAGAAAATAAATTTGTAACATCATAAAATACTTTCAAAAATTGGTGAAGTAATTACAGTTTCTCCCTATTCTTCTTTAGAAAGACACAAAATGGTTAAAAATATTATCATGTCTACCTCAATATTGCCAAGCCAATTTGAAGTATAGTCATATGTTTTAACATCAAATAAGTACTATTCTATCTAATGATTACATCAGTTCTTAACTTTTTCTTAGGAATCAAGTGATAGCCATTTTCTATAATTTCATAGAACTTCTTTTTTTTGAGATACTAGAACTCTTCAAATACTTCACATCATTATGTATCTTAAAAAAATATCTTCAAGTAAACTTAAACCAATTTGAATAATTAGATTAAGAATGTGACTACAGCACCTGATTTTGAACAACTTTCCATCATACATAAAAGATTTATTATTAAGTAATCAAAATTTAAGACTATTAGTCATCACATTATTATAACTTACATTGTCTAATGTGATGCTAAATAATTTATTATCAATCGCCCATTCAATTAAACGTTTGGCAACCTCATCAGGTATAGAAGTCCCATCAAAAGGAAGCTTTAGAACTCTAAAGTGTATGGTATGCTTTTTAAGTTCCTAATTATTGTTCACCTAATACACAATTATACATATATATTCATCAATAATGTACTCAAATCTCTAATTATCTATGGTCAAGGAAATCCTACCATGGCTACTTACCAATTCATTTTTAACAAACTTTCTTTCTTTATCATACCTAATAAACAAATCCCTTCTAATTGTATTTCTACTAAAGTTAAACTTTGGATTTGTGGAATACATAAATTCTATAAACTTACACTCTTCTATAAGGATGTTTTCTACATATAAGAAATTTTATCAAACTTTTACTAGACACTTCTTGGCTAAACTTAAAGTTTCCTATAAATAGTACCTTTACTTCTCTTTGCTTGCACTACAACAAGGTCAAAGGGACACTTTTGATATATATTTAAATGGTAGCTTAAATGGGATGTTCCATAATAATCTTTCAAGTTCTTCCCATAATGGATGCATTGAACCTTATAACCCTCACTTATTTGAACCTTCTTTATTTCTTCCCATACTTTGGATGTTAATCTTCATTGTTTGTTTTCATTTTCTTCATTGTCATCTTCTAAGGTTAGGTTTGCTTCCTCATAAGTGGCATCTTCATCGGTGTCACTTGTTATTTTTCAATCATAAACAACTAAAAGAAAAGGTTAATTTTTCAAAATAAAAGGCTTAAAAGATTAATTTTAGACTAAGTGCTTTTACTAGTATAATTTTTAAAAAGCATATAATTAGTCCCTTAAACTTCAAACTGGTGCAAATAACCCTAAATCAAAAAGTAAATCAAACATTTAAAAGTAGCTTTAATGACATAAAAGTAATAGTGAGGTATTTAAATAAAAGTAGCTTCTATATGTTAACACATTGGATACATGAATTAATATTCCTAACCATTCCAACAGTAGAATGAAGGTTAAAATAGCCCTTTATAATAATTTAAATAGCCTCTAAACAATTACTTTTCGTAATGCAATTCTGCACTTTCTTATCCTCAATTAGACTTAGACTTCTATAATAAAGCAAACTAATATAACTATTTAATATTCAAAGTAAATAATTAGTTAAAATATTTAAAATATTAATAAGTAATTTATTTATTTAAAATAATTAGTTTTATTTACTTTTTATTTTAAATGTGGCCTTAAAACTATATAGTAAAGGATAACAAAAAGTTTCAAGTAGTAAAGGAAATAAAGGTTGAACTGTATTATGGAATAAAATTATAAACAAGTTTCATATGGCTACTAGAGCAAATTTATTTAAAGAGCATTTTATCAATGAGGAATAGGCAATCTCCAATTACCCAATTAAAAGAATAATGTCTATTCGAGTGAGTTTTTTCAAGAATGAATTTGGATATTTTTCCATTGACATACGTAGTGCCCATTTTCAAGAAAACCTTAAGCAACTGATAATAGATAATGTAATCATTCATTCAGCCACATCTTTATCTAATGATATTTCCTCACCCAACCTCACCAAATTATCAATTAATGAAAAAGATAAGTAAAAGGACAGAATAAGCAAATTTGAACAAGAAGCAAATGAAGGCATAGGGATGGGTTAGCAAACTAAATTATGTAAACTAGCATACTTATTCATTAATTCTAATTGTTCAAATTACAAATGTAATATATATATATATATAAGTTCTTACCGTGTCCATATTAGTATTAATTCTAACAGGTACTTACATAATGCATATTCAACTTAGTGAACCTTAGAACAAGTGCATTATAATCCTAAGGAATATAGTTATCAACTATATTTAACTAACATTTACTCATTGACCTCAATTGATTCCTTGTAAATAAGAAAGTAAAAATAAAAGTAACAAGTTTAAATACCTTGTGTCTAGCAAATCCACTCAATTAAAAATTTCAAATTCTAGAATTTCACTATTCTATCTACAAAACCTAAAAAAAAGGATTCTAATTGATAAAAAAAATTATTCAAGTTAAAAAAATTATAAATTATAAACAAAAATAAGATTATCAAAGATATATATATCTATAAAAAAAAAGTGGCTAATTGCTAAAATTTTACATAAAAATATGAATAAATAGGGCAAATTAAGAGCAACATGACTAGATTACAAAATAAATAATGGTTGTGATGTGGATAGAACAAGGAACTAATAAAATAAAAAGTTCAATTTTCTTATTATATTAGTTAGACTTGACATTATAACTGGGCTCTCATGTAATAAATGATATAACCAAGTTGGCATGACATAATTTAGACTTTGGCATTATAACTAAACTATCATGCAATAAATGATGCAATCAAATTGATTTCCTTTTAAATGAATAGAAGAATATATCAATTCTACACATTACACTCTAGAGTGATGATGTTTAACAAGAACATCTCTAATTCAAATCCCTATCTTAACAAGGCCAACTAGTTAAACTACATCGCTTGAAATTATACTAGTAACTATTTCAATACATGAAAAAAAAAATCCAGCATACATTAGTGTTTTATGCTTTTGAATTTAAAAAAATACAAATAAAAACCTAGTTCAAAATATGTAATCAATGGAAGACAAGACAAATGACAGATTATGAAAATAAGAAATCACGTGCCTATCACAATATAAACATTTAACATAGTTTATGTGAAGGAAACAAGCAAGCAATCATGGAGAAAAATAAGAAAGTCAATAAGTTTTGAATAAAATAGAACAAAGACATAATTAGATTATGAAAAGAAATTGTATAAGACTTACTTCTTTTTCCTAATTCACCAAATTAATACTTTAGCATAATTTCACAATATAAGTGAATATGTAAAAACATATTGAGAAAAGTGAGGATTAATATCAAAATTAAGCATTACTAATGACCATAAATACTTATATATCATTTTACAATAGAATCCAACAACATATAAGAGGGGAAAAGGAAGAAAATTTTGTAAGCAAATGCAATGGCCTGAATACTAGTAAGTTAATCACATTTTGATCCACACTAATGCATACTTATTCATAAAAATAGCCTATTATGTGTATTTCACTTCATAATTCAGCATGATCACAAATATCTATGCCAATTCACTTTTATGTACATGATTGCTTCATCTCTTGACAAATAAAATTTTACACAACAAAACCTGTAAGTACAAGAAGTGCATCCTAGAGTTCTAACAAAAAGCATACAAACTTCCCCATTCATGCCCACAAGCCCATAATAGAAAAGGTAATGAGCAAAATATTCTACTTAAAGCATCAAGAGAAGCTGCATTACAAATTCGATACATTGTTAACCATAGAATAACATATTATGTATATCAGATCTAAAGATCCACTTAATTCAAGGAAACAATTTGTTCCAAATACCATGAATGACACTATTTGTTATTGTCATGCAAACAATTGATATGAATAACATAACTTGTAGGCATTTGAAGTTTCCTAAAACATCTATAAAGAATATACTACACTACAATAACTATCCATAAAGTCTAGTTTCACATTATATTCAACATGCATGGTTCAAAATATTTATGATTATAAAGAAAGAAGCATATACCAAGGTCCATCCTAATAAGAAAATGATTTTCATTAGTTTAAAATCTAGGAAGTATTTAAACATAAATGTATAAATTAATCTAGACAAGTATCCTAAAATTTTAGGTTTGAAAAAGACAAATGAATGGGGAAAAAATAGTTAAAAATGTGTCCTTAATTTGCTTTATTAATGATATAGAGTACACCTTGACTTGTAGTTTCATAATCCATTCTTTCTACAAGACCTAACACTCTAACAGACTTCTAAACCATTTATTTTCTCAATGAGACAAACCCTCAAAAACTAACATCTCATATTTTCTTTCCCTATTTTTCATTCAGTATGAGCTCTTAACCTTTTTGACATTAAGAATAGAGGAAAGAAAGGAAAATAACTGAAAGGAATAACATAATGCAGGATAACATGCATGGTATATTCCCTAAACCAAAGTCTAAAACTCAATAACCTATATCAACCTAAACTATAATATGGACTCAAGATTGCTTACTCTAGTCTATTCATCCAATAAGGGTACTGGAAAAAAATAAGCAAAATAAATTAATAAAAGGATATTCAAATATTAACAAATCAAAAATCTTGGAAGAGTAAAAGATGTTTCATATAATGGCATTACTAATGCAATAAGATATATTCTACAAAAGAATTACCAATAGTAACAAAATAAAAAATAGCACTAAAACTAGCCTTACTACACATACTGACCTAACAATCATGTTGATCACACACTACCAATCCAAGGATAGGGATAGGGAAATGATCTCTAATGATCATTTGGCAATGTCACATGGAGCTTGTAAAAGCTATGCAAATACCTTTTATACATTAAAGCTAATAGGAGAAGGTGGAAACGAAGGAATGATATAAGCAATAATAAGACGCTAGGCACTATTTGTTCATGTTATGTTATTCATGTCAATCATAAATAGTGGAACAATTTGTACTAGACAATCAAGTTTATTATCACCATACATATAGTACATACATAACTTGATCTTGACTAATTATATAATGCCAAGTTGAAACTTAAAGAAAACTTAAGCCTAGAAATTCATTAGACCTAATTTCATTAGTGCCCAAAATTTCAAAACTAGAAAACATAGTTAGTTCATATCTCTTTTTTAACAACTTAAAAGGAATTAACAAGAAAAGCTTAAATAATAATTAGAACAACTAAGGGAAGAAGTAAAAGAGAAAACAACTTACTAGCAGCATAGGTATGGCAGCTTTTGGCATGGGGACTATCCCAATTGCAAATGATGTGAAACGAGATAAGGGTTGAAGTTGATGATTGCTCACAAATTAAGGTTACCAAGTTGTAGATAACACAAAGAGAATGAAAAAAAGAAATTCAGGCTTATTTCTTTTTCCAAACCTAAGTCTAGCCTGGGTATTGCCCAGTATTAGCTCAATCTCATTAAATTTTATTCTATAATTAAGAAATAGGTTAAAATAATTGAAAGGTCAGGTCAGGCCTTTTCATTAATGGATAAAGCCCAATTTACCCATCAAGCCATTAAATCTATAAATAGGTCTGACTATAATATAATTAAGATTAATGTTAACACTACCTAAATAAATGGAAGAGCTTCAATGGCAATTATTGCTAGTAATTGTGATGATGTTACTTTGGGGATGTTGTATGATATTTTTGAATGCCCAAGTGTTCTTAATGTTGAACTTCTTGCGATTCACAAAGGGATCTTAGTTGATAATTTTCGTCATCACTGAATTCAATAAAAAATTATTGCAAAATTGTAGTGAATATTTTATTGGGAGTGTCAGAGCGCCCCTGAAAAGGACAGATAGTGTTCAATTCAGTTTTTAATTTATTAAATAACGTTCGTTGTGTTACTCTCTCTTGGTGTCGAAGGTCTTGAATTAGGATAATTCATGAATATTAGGTAAATAGAGTGATTAAGGATAGTTCGAGCATTCCCAAGTCACTTCGTACTGTGTAAAATGACCTGTTCCTCGATCAGAAGTTTCTCTTTTTTGTCCATTTTCCTTGACAATGATGTAGTTAAATATTTAATTTCCTTTTCCTTAACAAATGAACGGCAGTATAGTTAGAAAAATACTAGTCGCATATTGTCCTTGCCACTCAGTTACATTCTTGCAATAATCCCAATCATTTGTCATATAAAATAATTAATAAATACCAACTAACTTCAAATATATTTTTTTTAAATATATGAACCTCAGATTTCTTCTTCATCATAAATCATTTTCCATTTCAAACGTTATAACCAAGTCTTCTGTAGACTTTAGGCCATGATAATTTGGAATGGCCTGCACCCCGTTCTGTCCATTATTTGTTTATGCGTTATTGTGGCTGGTGACCTAATTAAGCTGCCGGTGGTTGGACGATGACACTCGACTGCTACCGAACATTGTAGTATTGGATGCTTCTATGACCTTTTTTCACAGCAAAAATCTTAATATTAATTTATGTTAAATGGAACACAAATTTTTCATATTTTGATGCAAAGTTTACAACAATATTAAATTTTTTAAAGAAAATATAAATAAAAAATAAAAATAATATTATTATTCTTAGAAATAAAGATGACAATTCATGTCATTCAAATTGATTTATTTATTAAAAGTGTTAAAATAAATCACTCATCTAATCTGTTTAAAAATTTTAATTAATAAAATTTATATTATAAATTTATTTATTCAATTTTATTATTTATTATTTTTTTAAAAATATTTTTAATTGTTAATAAAATATTATTTTAAATTTTTATTATCATTTTACTAAAATAAAAACTTTATATCTTTATTATATATACATATTTTAATTAAATTACTAATTATTTCTCAAATAAAATTTCTAAAATTTTAAAATAATTGTTAAACATATTAGTGTGTTAATTCAAATCCAAATAAACTTATTATATTAATATCGAATTATCCTATTATATCAAAAATTACAATCCTTATTCGAAAGCCCTCTTACAAGTCCTTCCTTATTTAATCTTCTGTGGGCTTTTACTGTTAATGACGAATTTAAATTAATATATTGATGAGATTGAATATTTTAGAGACTATGTAATTTATGTAAAAATATTTTTTAAATTTTTATATAATTATATAATACTAATTTATAAATTTACAAAATTTTGGGAAGCTTATGCTCAAAAGAATTTCCACCACTACTTAAAGTATCCATTACATCTCCTGGCAGGATTATGGAGTGACAATGATTAAGAGTGGGAATCCCAGTCGTACATGTCAAGAAGAAAAAGTAATTTGAAAATTAAAAGAAACTTAATTTAAGATTAAACTATTTGCATATAAATGTTATATCTACGTTTTCATCCTTAAATATAATACAAATGTTTATATATGTTTAGATTTAAAATTGAATTTTTAATTTTTTATATTTATTAAATTAAGCTTCACATATTTACCCATTATTATATATTCAATTGATAGCTATTAATTTATATTTGAATTTCACTTTTAGTACATATAATGTTACTAGAAGTTTAATTAATGTTCTCATTTTAATTATCATTAGCAAAAATAATTTTAAGAGAGACAAGATACCATTGCCAATAACAATTTTAAAGGAGACATAATTTAAATATGTTAAAAACTTAAATGAAGTTTAATACATGTTTATTGTGAAATTCTCGATCAAAATTTAAATAATCGTATTACTTTTTTAAGTCACCATTAATAATTATAATTTAACAAATATAACTATTAATTAATTACTGGGAACTAAATATATATGTAAAATTTTAACTGAAATTTTTACAGTAAAAACTTATAAAATTTTACTTAAGTTTTCTTAAATATTATCTTTAAAATTCTTTCACCATCTCTGTTATAATATAAAAAAAATAATCTTTGTAATTTTTCATTATCTCACGTTATAGTCTCATGTTGTTAGTTAAGGCTAACAGGCGATGATAATAACATTTTCAAATTTATGGGTAAATTACATAAAATTCCTTTTAATTATTCATAATGTGTACATAACTCCTTAAATTATAGAAATATGTACATAACCTATTTAAACTTTATAAAATGTGCACTTAGCTCCTTATATTAACTTCTAGTTCATTAAAATTAACAAGACAACCTATATACTAATTATATGACTAAATGACGCTAAGGAAACAGATATTCATCATTTGAAAAATTGAACGTAAATTGGGGGGGGGGGGGGGAAACAAGGTATTGATACGTAATTTCATCCTATAGGACTAAAGTTTCAATATCCATAAATGATGATTTTCGGATATGGAAATGTATTGGATTAGAACTCTAAAGTTCAAATATGATAGATTTGAATTAGGAGTACATTTTGTAGTGTTTATTAGACATGTAATAAGAAAATAACTTATTTCATTATGTTTAATGAGCAAAAGACAATAAGTGCACAATTTATGAAGTTTAGGAGGGCTATTTACACATTTTTCACATTCTGAAGGATTATTGCACATTGTGACTAGTTGGAGGGTTTTCTTTATATTTTATCCCAAATTAATCTACCTTTTTCACTCAATACAATATTTAACATAATCTAATAGTGTCACCTCTTTAGATAGTCCTTTAACAGTAATTTCTTGTATCTCACCTTAATCCTTTGTTTAGATACAAAAAAAAAAAAGAGGAAAGAAAATATATAAAAAGAGAAAAGTAAAAAGTCAAATTTTTGTGTTCAGGTATTATGAAAATTAAAAGTGAAAAGAAAAAAAATTGAAAAAGTGTATTTGAATCAGCAAAAATCTTTTTCACCAAATAAATGCAAAAAATGAATAAAAATCTTTGTAATTTCAAATTTGCTCCTTTATAAAGCTTAAAAGATAAATTTATTGAATTATGATAGAAGTAATTTTATTATTTAATAAATTATTTCTATTCTTTTTTAATTTTTCAATGAAATTAAATAAAAAATTAATAATTTTATAATTTTCCCTTCATATATTTTTTATACATTCAAAAAAAGTAGAAAAAAATACTTTTTCATATATTTTCTTCTTCTTCTTTTTTACCTTTTTTCTTTCAAACATATCTAAACAAATGGTAAAGTTTAATCACGCTAGAAATTAGTATGAGTTGTACAAATACTGCCTGATTAAAGGATTCGTTGCGATAATCCTTCTCTTAGAAAGCCTAACCTTAGAGATAAGTAATGATAATTTGTTTTTAGGTAAATAAAGTGGCCGGAATGAAAGGTTTCCCATTTTATAAGGGAGTGTTAGTAACATAGGGAGATGGTGGACAAAGATTCAATCAAAGATTACTACCGAAGTTCAATCGAGTTTGAGAAATGAGTCAAGAAACCTTAAAAGCAAGGAATTTTCGTAAGAAGGCTTTATTCAACAAGAGGGCTAAGATTTAGGGAAAATTAATGTTAATATGATTTCAAAAGAGTTGAAAGAATTTCTCGAAAGGAAAATTAATGGCAGATATGATTTCAAGAGAGAATTTCTTAGAGGATTAATCTTTATAAATTTATACCATCATATTGTATTTAATCATAATTCTTAATTTTCATTTAAAATCCAATTTTGAATTCCATATTTTGAATGGATATAGCACTATTGTTTATGAACCTAGGAAATGGTCTCGGCAGGAGACAAGAATAGAAAATAGGATATGCGAATATGCTTCCCTGTTTCCAACATTCCACAACAATTTCTAAAATAATCAGATGCATCAATATTCAGCAACAGAAGAGTAGGACCAAGAAACAAATAATTCCAACTTCAAGCCCTTCCTTAGTATATCATAACTCAACCACAATCAGTTCATGATTCACACAGACAAATCTGGAAAATGTGGCCAAACAAAATTGAGAAAGAGCTAAGAACTATATATACAGCATGAGGTAAGATGGTAAAAATAGAAAAACAAGTAACAAAAATCAAACTGCATCACTTGGCATAAAACTAGCTTTTAAGTCAGAACAGCTAGTGTCCTTCATCGGTAGAGAATTGCTAAACCCTAACATGGAAGTTTCCAAATCAAACTGCAAAAGAACATCCTCTAATTGATGTCCTCCGATCACAATAGGATTTCTAGGATTCAATCCTCCATCCACAAATGCCAAGCAAATCACTTCACTGCTCACCTTCACCATCGAATTTCTATCATGAATTCTCCACTTCACCATCTCACTCTGAAGCACAAAATCCACAATTGGCACATTTAGCCCAGCTTTTGACCCACCAATACCTTTGCTGCTGAAGCAGAGCCTAAAAGGTTCCACTGAATCAACTCTAGTCATGTTCATAGCCATAGCAGCTTGCAAGTAAGCTTTTGTGAAAACTTCATAAATTGAACTCCGCATGGTAGTATAAGGCACAACTGAGCTCAATTCAGTCTTTCCTTCATCCATGGACAGTGATGTTGTGCTAAGAGACAATTTCTTGCCATTGATTTTGATGGAGTTCACTTTGATCAAGTATTCTTCAGACGGGTGCTTCTGATTTTGATTTCCAGAGAAGGGTGTGAATTTTAGAGATCTAAAAATCTCAGCTTTGGCTTGTGGCGGATGACCCATGTTGTCAAACAGTACCACCCCAGTTGAAGATGACAAACAGAAAGAGAATTTCCTCTGGGTATCAAAGGAAGTGAAAATCTGTGATGTTAGTGAACTTCTAGCCCTACCAAACCCTACCATACCTTTAGCTACACTTGTCAAGCCATTCAAAAGCAGGGATTCTGAACAAACAAAGCTCATCTTGTGGCTGGTTTGGATCTGGCTTGCCCTTGAATCCTGCGCTAGTTGCAGAACCATAAAATCTTCTACAAGCTCTCCTTTTCCAGCCCTCTTCCCAGTGATTCTATTTTCCGGGAAAATTTCACATGCCTGTTGTTGATCTGCAAGTTTTCCCTCACCAGCAGACTCAATTTCATGGGATTTCGCTGCAAGGCACTGGATTGACCGGCGAGAAATTGTTTGACCAGAAAAAGACTGAAGCTTTCTGGATTCACAATCAACCCACATAGATGAAGAGCCCAGATCAATTACAAACTTGGTCAGTGTAGGAGGGGTTCCATAGGAAAGAGCAGTTAAGTACTGAGAAGTCGAATAATCCTTAATTACAGGAAGCACCAGAGAAACTGGAGCATAAGAGGAGATCTGAGCATGGCAGATGAAGAAAAAAGACCAGAAAATTGAATGAAAATAAAGAGAGGAAAAGCAAGCCATGGAAGAAGGGAAAAGAGATTGAATGAGGTGCGATGAGGAAAATCGTACGAGTTATTATTGACAGTTGAAAGCCGCGGCGGGCTGTCAGCTGATATTTGAATGTCGGGTTAAGTGTGGCTTGATAATGCCGTTAGACCTTTGTTGAGTAGACAACACGGCGTCCTTATCCTTTCAAACTTGGGATTCTAGTTTGTGAGCGCATTGTGCAGCGATGTGTGCGTGAGATGGGCCCACCAACGACGTTCACGATGACTAAAAAGCACATGGTTTTATTGGTCAGCACTTACCTTTATATGGCTTTTTGAAACGTCATGAAAGTTGGCCACGTTTCTTCTTATTAGAATAAAATATCTTTTGATGTACTGAGGGAACTGTGGGCTTACTTCTTTTCCATGGCCTTTTCCTTTGCATACCAAAAAGTAAAATAATAATAATAACCACCGACATCAACTTTGTCCCTAATATTTCAAATTTTAGGATAATTTTAAATTTTAAACTGGTGCAGCGATTTTAAAATTCATTAAATAGTTAATTAAATTTATTAAAATGTAATAAATCTAATCACAAAATTTTAAAATTTATTTTATCATTTTAAGTTTTAAAACTTTGAAATATCATAATAAGTACTATTTAAGTATAATTCTATTTTTTATAATTTAGAAATTGACCCATTTTTATTCATCTAAAATTTTCAAACTAAAACCAATATTTTAGGTTTGTTAAAAATTAAATATTTGTAAAGTAGCTCTTGGTTTTTTTTTCTAAATTTTCCATCAAATTTACTGAAAAGAATGATTACTTCAACTCTATTTATTTCGTTGGTTTATTTTGTTGAAAAATGGTTTTCATAAGAAAATATTATATATATATATATATATATATATATATATATATATATATATATATATATTAAAAAGGGAGTAATATGTTACTCGAGTTTATTGTTTAAAAAATTAATACTTCAAATTATAATAATGAAGAAAAATAAATTATTTTTAAAAAAATTATTTTTCTCAAATTTTATATATTTAATATCAAATAATTAAAATATTTTTTATTTTAATATTTTGTAATTATATTTTATAAAAAATATATTTTATTGAAATAAATAGAATTATAGTGAAAATTTATACTTTCAATTGACATTGAGTTTTATTGAAAAGTTCAGAAAATTAAGTCAAAAATTAGAAAGTGAGTGAAACAGTTTGAGTGGCCAGCTAATGAAAATTTTACGAAGGGAGTAAAATTATTTGGATTACGCTTTTTGGAAAGCAATATGAATTTAAATTTAATTTATTATTGGTGCAAAATAATTTTATATTATCATTTATTTATATATTATTATATTAATAAAAATTATTAAATCTTTTTATGATTTTAAATTTTAAATTATTATTATATTCTAATGATGTGTCTTCTTTTTATTTAATAATTGGATAAAATAGTTTATATTAATAATAGATTAAATTTAAACTAAATCAAATTTTACTTTTATAAATTAGAAGATCAAACCTACCTGGCTTAGGAGAGCTATAATTAGAGATTGTTTGATTCGCTTGAATAATATAGGAAGTTTTATTTCTCAAGAAATAGAAAACTAGTAAATTATTTAATTAGTTATTATATCACAAATTACGAAAAATAGAACTTCTTGAAAAGTTCTATTTCCCACAAAATGTAGAAAGTCACTTACCCATCTCCCTCCTAGGTAAATTTTATTTCCTATATTATTTATAGATATAATAATAAAATTATTCTTATTAAATTTAATTAATGATAACTAAAATTTATTACTTTATACTATAATAATATTAGAGATATAATAGTCATTTTATTAATATTTCCTAAGATATTCAAAGTTGAATCAAACAAGATATAAGAAGTTATTTCCTAAGAAGTGTCACTTCCTATATATCAATTAAATAATTTTGAGTACTTTTCAAGAAATTCACATAGAAAATTTTTTTCTAATTTCCTAGGAAATTTAATTTCTTATGGGAAGTCACTTCCTATATGAACTAAATGATTCCTTATATTTAAATTAAACTAAAATAATCAATTGAGTCGATGCAATAGAGAATGACAACTATATGACTCTTCATTTGTGCTAATATGCTTTAGTGAGGGAAAGTACAACAATGGTAAAAATTTTCCTTTGCACAAAGAAATTTCGAATTTTACTGTTTAATTATTTTTTGTTAATTAGTAAGGTAAATTTTCAAGATGACAATCCTTTTTTTTTTAAGTTTTATGTTCAAATTCATCTTGCTTAGCTTTGCAATTTTTTTTAAATAAGGAAAATGTCAATATAAATACTTAATAATTTAAATTCAAATAAAATATAATAAAAAATTTAGATATCACACGTGATTTTCCCATTCAGTGTGTGTGTGTATATATGTTCTTTTACTTTTCTTTTGCCTTTTTTTTGTATTAAGAAAATAAGATTGATTTAAGTCATTTTTTTCACAATAGTAAAAGATCATTTTTTTTCTTGATTTGAAAAAGAGAGTCAAATGGGATCTTTAAGTGTGATTTGATTGATTTAGGATATAAGAGATCAATATATATATAGGAGAATGAAAAGGTAAAGGAGGATTTGGATTTAAGTCCATGTAAGGATGGTCTTAGGTTTAAAATTTATAAATAAAGAAAATCGGTAGTAGAAAATCTTTCTCCCTAATTAGGGTCAAACACAACTCGACTTCAAATTAGTTGGACCTCAACGTGATTTGCCAAATACTAGGTATCGTTAAAAAAAATGCTATATATATATCTTAGTTCCTTTTTACTTTTATGTATTAAGAAAATTAGATTAACTTAATTCATTTTTTTCATAAATCTAAAAGATCACTTTTTGTATTTGAAAAAGAGAGTCAGATGAGATCTTTGAGTGTAATTTAATTAATATAGGGTATAAAGGACTAAAATATATATGGGAAAGAAGAAAGGTGAAGGAGCATTTGGATTGAAATCTATGCAATATGGAGTGGAGGTGATTATTTCAAAGAACTTCAATGGTTCACTTACCATCTTTTAAATCAGACCATGAACCAATACTTTTAAAACTAGTGGATATGCAAAAAGGTAGGAAAAACACTCCTTTTTACTTCCTATCCACTTGATTTATACTTGACTTTTCCTAAGAATGGTGCGAGATTGTTTAAGGTAGGGGTGTCAAACGGATCATGACTCATAAACTAGTTTACTTCACTCTATGGATCCGCACAAATGAGGCCCTTATGGAAATGAGTTCATTTTTTAATTACTGGTTAAATGGGCTAATCCAAATGGGTTTATCTTGCACAGACATGGACTAGCTTCATTAGGAAAAAAATAGAAAACCTAAAATGGCCCTAGCCCTAAATCTTCACCTAAACCAACTTAAACCTAACCTAAGATCAGTTCCAAACCCTACTTTACTAAAGCTAAAATCACAAAAACCTTAACTATCACTTTGTAAAACTTATCCTAAATCATTTTTCTTTTTCTCTAACTACTTATGGCATTCTTAGTTATGCTTGGATTTCAATTTAGGAATGAGGATCTGTGCACAAAATCACTAATTTACTATATTTATGCATTATCTATTGAGCTTGCTTTTCCTTTTCTCTTCATTTGACTTTATCTAGGGTTTTAAGTGGGTTTTCTTCATTGGGGATGAGGATCTATGCAATGTACCATCCTGAGGGTAGTATTCTTCTATTTGAATCATTTTGTCCAAACATATACTATTAAAATTGATGAATTCTCATTACTTTTCTTTGTTCTTTTAGGGCTAGTGGTGTGTATATATATATTCAGTTCATTTAATGAATTTTTAACATTTGGAATGTAATTTTAGACAATCCTTTTGGTGTTTTTATTGTGCATAACAAAAAAACAAAGATTTGAGCTTCCTAACTTACGTAATAAATGTTAAAGTTAAAGGCAAGGTATTCTTGGAACTTAAAAAAAAAATTATCTTCTTATTATTGCTGAATACATACTTTTATTGGTGCATGTTTGTGGAATGATCACCGAGTTTTGAATATTTCAATTATTATTTTCATGGTGTCATCATTATCATTTTCCATTTTTTAAAGTGTATGCATTTTTTTGGGGTTTAGTTATACTTCATTAAAATATATGTAAATTAGCATGGCTTAAAAAATAGGGTTAAAAAATTCTTTGAAACATTTATTTTTAGGTTCAATCTGTATACTTTCCCTTGTTCCTTTCAAAAGCTTGTTAAATTTGGAATAAATTATTTTTAAGGCATTCACTATTATGGCTAGATGGATATATCATTACCTTTTCTAATCTTTTTAGAAATTATATAGTAAAGAATATCATTTCCTTTTCTAATCATCCAATATTAGTGAAGAGTGTTAATATTTGCCTCTAAGAAACTGTGTATAGTCATAGAAACTATATATTATTGCACTAAGATTCTATTTTTTATGTCTTTTCTTTATATAAATAAGAATATGAAAGTTCTTTTTTTTACATGTATGAAGATTTGCCTTACCTATTGAAATAATAAATAGTTTTTAGCACATCCACGACTTATATTTTTACCCTTTTATAATGTAATTTCTAATTCTATCATTTTTAGGTTATGCTAGACAAATTGATTAAATCATCAAATCTTATCACTAATACCAAGTACACTATTCTTTGATCTATTAATTTATAAATTTTGTTAGTCAATATTGGGATAACAAATCTTTTAAAACTAATTGGTTTTTGTTAACTCACGTCTTATTTCCAATATGCGAGGGTAAATCAAAATTCCTTTTATGCTTTTTGGGCCTTCTTTTCTTGCTTTAAGTGGCCATAAGTGAACTGAATGCATATTTAATAAATTCTATATTGGTATTGTTCAATTCTCTATTTCTTCTAGTTATAGTTAGGATTATTGCTTCATTATTATATCTTCTATTAATGCTTACTATAAATATTGTTAAGTTCCTAAGTAAGGGTTTAATTTTAATACTTAGCCAGTAAGATTCACTTAGGCATTAAGTTTTCTCTAATTTAAATGTGTTTGTATTCTATCAATTAGTACTAAACTCTATACTTACATGCTACTTTCATATCATCATTTTCTAAGCTTATTATGATAAAAGATAATATTGTCAAAATGAAAGAAGAACTAATTGTCAAAGCCTAATGATATTGGTTAAAAATCTTTAATTTTTTTAGTAAAACTAAGAATAAAAGTGATTCCTTTTTTATTTCTTTTATTATGCTTTCTGATTTTTGAATCAATTCTTACCAACTTTTAAAGCTTTCTTTAATTTTTTTGTTATTTTTTCAATCATTCAAGTTTATTCAAATGTAAATTTTTTTACCATTAAATATGCAAGGACTTCACATTTTTGTGCAATAGCACTATGTTTTGCTTGTGGAACATAATTTAAAGATGACTAATCACCCTACTATGAATTTGTGATTAAATAATTGCTTTGTGTGATGACACTTTTACTGTATAAAGTTAGAAACCCTTAATTTTTTAATTTACTGTTTGTACTACTATTTGTATAAGTGTTAATTAAGTATATATTTATGTGTCAACATGCAATTTGTAGTAGTCTTAAAAAATGGAATCACAATATGCACACCAAAATGTTGAAGGAAAACATGATAATGGAAGTGATATGCATGCAGGGGCAATAATAATGATACTAAAAATGTTAATGTTGTTGATGAAAGTACTCATGCATATGAAAATTCGCCTAAACTTAAAGTTAATGAAAGTCGTAAAAGAAACAAAATGACATCAAATATATGGATTGTTAATGATAGTCTTGGAATATGTAAAAAATGGTAAACATCAATATAAATGTAAAAATTGTTTAGCTTTAATTTTAGGAGGTAAAACTTAGGCCAATACTTTAAGCCTTGCATGTCATGCTCAAAGATGTAAAAAAACTCAAAAATTTGAAGCAAACTAAGATATTAGAAATATTGTTAGACAACCTTGATAAATCAAAAAGTACAAAAATTGATCAGATAATTTTTAGGAATAAACTAGCATTGACAATTATAAAACATAATTTCCCTTTTATCTTTGTTGAATAGGATGGAATTAAGAATGTCTTAAAATATTTAAATCCTAATGCAAAAATGATTTCTAGAAATGTTAATGCATCTTATGTATGGAAGCTTTATTTAAATGAAAAAGAAAGGGTAAAAAATGAATTGGTAAAAATTTTGGGTAGAATGTATTTTACTCCTAACTTGTGGACTTCTTACATTTAGAGGGTGTTTATCGAATAAGGCCAAACTGGATCAAAGTTCATGCAAGCTTAATCCATTTAGGCCTAACCCATTAAAACTTGCTTTTTAAGTAGGCCTAATTTAGTTTGTAAACCCACTAAGCGAGTCCACATGCCAGCCTGTTTGTTCTTTTTTAAAACTATTAATTTTTATGTTTTATATTTTATTATTTATTATATTTTTATTTTTTAAAATTTTATTTTTATATTTATTTTATGTTCATTAATTTTATTATTTATCTTTTTTATTCTAATTATTTTGAGTATTTATATTTAATTTTTTGATAATTGAATTATGTTTTATATCAAATTGGGATGTAAAAATAATTAATAGGTTACTTTTTTTAAATATAAATGTTATTTAAATTATTAAATATAAAAAATTTTAAAAAATTTCAAGCCTGTTTAGACTCATGGATCAGTTAGGTCTATTTAGGATCGAACTATTTTGGTCTGTGGCCTATCAGGACAAATTTGTTTAGGCCCAATTTTTTTAGTTTGGTCTATAAAAAGTTCACAAACTAATCTCTTTAGACTATGAACTCAAAAATTGTTAAACACCTTTACTTACACTCAAAAAGGCTATATTTACTTAATTGCTCACTATATTGATCTCAATTAGAAGTTACATAGTAGAATCTTAGTTTTTTATGGCATGCTACCTTTATATATGGAGTATGAATAATTAAGGAAAATAATAGAACTCTTATGTGAATAGGGGATAGATAAAAATATTCTCAACTTTAGATAATGCTTCTATAAATGATAATATACAATCATATTTAAAAGAATAACTTTTTTGGAAGAAAGCTTGTTGTGTGAGGTGAATTCTTTCATATTAGATGTTCTACATGTATTTTAAATCTTATTGTCTAAGATGGATTAAAAGTGGCCTTTAATGCCATTGTTGAAATTAGAAAAGTATCAAATATGTTAAGGTTTCAAAGGCTAGAATAAAAAGCTATAAGAAGGTTATCTAACATTTGTTAATAAGGCTATAAAATTATGATTAGATATACCTATTAGATGGAATTCTACCTCTTTTTTATACTTAATAGTATTTTGAAATATAAGCAAGTATTTACTCATTTTGCAGTTATTGATAAGAATTATAAGCATTGTCCATCTAATGTAAGTGAACAAGAGGTGAAAAGATGTGTAAGTTTTATAGCCTTTTCGTAAGATGACAAATTTGACATCTAGTTCAAGTTATCTAACTACAAACTTATATTTCACTTAAGTTTTAAAAATTATATATCTTTTATGAGATAATTGGAAAACTAAAAATGAAACCATGAGAGATATTGCTATTAACATGAAGGCTAAATTTGATAAGCATTAAAGTGAATATAATATTTTGCTTATTATGGCAGCTATTTTTTTATCCAAAAATTAAATTATTGGAGTTTTGTTATAATACCATTAATCCTACAACTTTTGAAGTAGAAAACAAGAATTGTGAAAGAAAATCTTTTTCAACTCTATAAGGTATATCCAAACATTCACCTTCAAGCTTCTAAGTAAACAATCTTTTGATGTTACTTCCATGTTATCCTTTGGAAGTTCAAATATAAGAAATAAACTTAAAAAAAAACTTTACACTATAAGTTTTTCCACTTTTAATTGTAATTTGGTGCTTATAAATATGATTTGATAATTTTATACAAGTTATTATGTTTTGATTATTTTTATTTTTTGATTATATGAATTTTTCTATTAAAATTTGAAAGCCTTTCATTCTCAAATTGTTACAAGAGCTAAAAAAATCTTAATTGGAGATTTATATGGAAGAGTTGAAGCTTGAATTTGCTCATTTAAAGATTTAAATGTTCTAAAGTGATCGAAGGTATAAAAGAATAAAATTCCAAATGTAGCCATCACAAGTTGTGACTTGTTAAGTGAGTCAATTACCACATGGCATCTGAATCAATATTTAGTACTAGAAGGTATGTGTTAAATAAGTATAGAAGTTATCTTCTTCCAAAAAAAAGTCCAAGCTTTAATTTGCATTCATAATTGGTTTTATGGTTTCACCCTTATTGGTAATTCTTTTTATGTAACTTTTAGTTAATTTATAAATTTTTTATCATTTCTTATTTTAATCTTTAACATTTATTAACAATTAAAATTTTAATTGTAGATTAAAGCATGATGATGAAGGAAAAATGTCTCAATTGAGCATTACAAATGCAACAATTGATCTAAACAAAGAATTAGAAGTTAATGATCAGGATGCATAGATAAATATCTCCCATTTATTTTTCAATAAGTGAATTAGTTACTAAATGATATCATAACTTCACATTAACTTCTATTATTTTTGTTAAATACATTCAATACTTTTAGACTTTTTTACTTATTATTTTTACCTTTTTGTTTTTACTAGGAAGTTTTCATGAACTTTTGTTTTGTTGGCTAGTAGTTATAGTAACTAATGAAAAGAGTTTCCAATATTATAAAATTGATAAAAGGAAAGGAGAAAGAAAAAGGACATATCTACCTCCCATAAGCAATCAATGATGTATAAAAACAATAAATTAAAAAGTTACAAAAGAATGAAAAGTTCTTAGATAGTATGTTTTTTGAATAAGTTTATATATTTCATTTTTATAAAATGTGAAAATATCATAAATGTAGAAATATCTAAGCTTAAAAGAATGAAAAGACATGTTCGTTAAATAGGAAATACATGTATAAACCATAACAAGAAAGGAAATAGTGAATTAAAAAAGTAAAAAGGGAATAAGAAAGGCATAAATGCATAAATCAGGAAATAAAGAAGGTTTAAAAGATTTGGCTTTTACGAAAATGGATAATATCTAGTTTAAAAATAGTATTTAAAAAAAATAAGAAGAACATCATATATTCAAAAGATAGCATCAATAAACCTCAAAAAGAAGAAGAAAGATAACAACATTTCTTTCTTAAAAAAAGAATCCATAATATATAAAAAAACATAAAACATATGTTTTCTAATTAATAAAAAGGAACAAAATTTCATAGAGAAGAAACAAAAGTGCAAAAACATCTAAGCTTATAAGAATGAAAAGACATGTTCATTAATAAGGATATACATGTATAAACCATAAATATAAGAAAATAAAAAAAGTGAATTCAAAAAGTAGATAGGGAAGAAAAAAGGCATGAATGCAAAAGTTAGGAAATGAGGATAGTTTAGTAGATACGCCTTCTCTAAAAATAGAAAATATCTAGTTTGAAAATTGCATCAGAAAAAAAGAAGAAGAAAAAGAATATCATATTGTAGTATATCACATCTAATAAGAGGTTGAATAGGGAAGTCTATTGTTAATGAAAAATCAAAATGAATATATAAAAACTAAAGTAAAAAACAACATCAATAAAGCTTATAGAAAAAATAAGGGCATATCTTCTGTAGAAAAGAATCCACAATATACAAATACCATAAAAGACATGTTTTATAAATAATGAAGAGGAATAGAAATGCATACCTTAGATTTTCAATAAAAAAATAACAAAAACATTTAATCTCCATAAAGAAGAGAGAAACCCCTCTTTTAACAACAACCTCTTAATGAAAAGTAAACAGATGAAATAGGATTTAAGATTTAGGGAAAGAAATAATATAAAAAAAGGAATTTAGAAATATATTAGTCCAATTTGAATTTGAAATTTTACTTTAATCACTAATATGATGATTAGATATATCACAAATTTCAAAGGAGATAGGTCATAATCATTTATTAGATAGATTAAATAAAATTTAAAATTTTACAAATTACATGGGTTATTGATAAATGCAAGCAAAATTTATATATCATGTTTCTAGAAATTGATTTTAATCATTGATAGCAAGTTAAAATTAGAGTTTCTAGGTTATAGAAATAAGCTTCACAAGACATGAAATAAGGATTTTATAGAAAACACATAATGAAATTAGGGTTTCTAGATTAGGAAGCAAAGCTTTAGAATGCATCATATTTCAAAACAAAAAGAAGGAAATTAAAGTTAATTAGAAATAAATCAAGCTACAAAAAGGTTCTAATGGATAGAAAATAAGGCTATAAGGTCATATAAAAATCATTTGAAAAAAACTAATTCAAAACCTAAAAAGCAAAGATTACACAAATAAGGAAAAAACAATAATAAAATGGGCAAAAATCAAGCCAAAACATACTAGTGATCTGCAATCCAGCTAAACTTGAATGTATAAGCATTAAATGTAAAGCATCTTTGTTTAATAAAAATGGATTGATAGAAAAAAGCTTAAGAATTTTCAAACAATTTCCATGTAGAATTTGAACAACATGAGTACAAAATTCATAAATGCATGATTAAATAAAAAAAGGTAGCAGATAAACTCACTAAAAAATGTTACTCTATGCAAAGTGATGGTGTTTTTAACAATGCAAATATTATAGAGTTGATTATTGTGATAGATCACCTAAGATGCTAAGCCAGTTCAATGATAACACTCATGCTACTAGCCTACCAAACGTGTAAATGTAGTGTTAAGTGCATGCATTTAACCTTTTTCATAACAAAAACTTAATTCAATGTGAATTTTTCATATCTATTAATAAAAGACATGAAGTTTATAATAGATTTTATTTTAAAAAGAATAAAATAGTAAATATGAAAAAATAAAAAATTATGCTCCTTATAAGTTTTGATCTTCCATAGTTTCTTATAGTACTTATCACATCTCTTTCAAGATCGAATAATGACGGTGACTAAGAGAAAGGGTCCTAATTGCACATCTAAAAAAAGAAGATAAGAATATAAATAAGTTTATTAAAATATAATTTAGTATTATATAAATTTATTAAAATTTTAAATTTTATAAATAACTTATTTAATTTTTTTTAATCATAATAGGGCTGAGCCCTAGAGGAAAAAAAATAGCAATACTAATTACTAAACAATCCTATATTTCCTTCCATCTCTTTTGGCAACAAATTGTTAATGAATTAGGAAGCTACATTCATGAATACAAAAAACTCTAGTAGAGAAAAACCATATTTCACTAAAGCATCTACTACTTTATTTTGATTTCAAAAAACATGGGTGAATATTACCTACTACTTTTTTATCAAAAAATCCAAAATCTCCTTAACTGCGCCCCTATTTAAATGTTTGAAACTGCATCCATGCTCACCAAGAGTGATGACTTTTGAACAATCTAATTCAATTATGACTTTTGTAAAACCTACGCTCCATGTAACTTTCAATCCAATAGTAATTTCCTATAGCTTAGCTTCAAAAGTACCACTATTTTTACCATGACCTAAAAAACCTTGAACCTAATCACCTTGAAATTTTTGAATAACTCCACCATAACCAAATTCTATGCCACCTTCTATGCTAGCTCCATTAGAATTAATCTTCACGCGACCTTTTTTTAACTTTCTCTAACTATCCAAGACAATAGAATGAGATACAAAAGAGAGGCCCAATGTCTACAACAATAAGATTTCTCTTGTAAATTCATACATTCTTTTGAACACCTTAGCATTACATCTCCTTGTTAGTTAGCATTATCAAAAACTAGATTGTTTCTTCTTTGCCAAATGATCCAACATGTAAATCTAAAATAAAGTTTCTAGTATCCCTCTTTTTTCCTTGCAAAGTCTTTTTTAAGATTCATTTCACACTAATCATGAAGATTGATATGAAAAAACTTATTCCAATATTAAGTTTTCACTAACCTAAGCCAGTTACTAGATATAAGAGGGAAATTACGTATTGTATAGAGTAAGGATTAATCTTTCTAACCATATTTGGGGCAAGTAACATTATCAAAAAGATGTCAAGCTCTTATATTTTTGTTGTGTAATAACATGTCATGAAAAAACAACAAGAGAAATTATCTAACACTTTTTGGCTCCTTCCATTTTTAGATAGTATTCCATATATAAGTAGAATTTGGACCCAAATTGCATGTTATAAATTTATAGGCTTTTTTCACAATGAATCCACCATCAACACTTTGTTTTTAAAACACATAATTATTTATAACATTAGTAGATAACACTTTTGGCTAAACTTTAACAATAGCCCTTTACAAATTTGAGCATTATTTTTTCTCTCCATAAGTGGAATATTGTTATTCTTATAACCATATTTACTCCTAATAATTTGAGCTTAAAGAGAATTATAGTCATCCATAAGCTTAAAAGCTATCTTTATAAAAAATGCCTCACTTAGAAGTCATATAGACTAGATGTCAAGACCACCTTGCTTTTTCAGTATGCAAATTTGATTCTAAAATACAAGATGGATTTTTCTTTCACTTGAATGAGAACCCCATATAAAGATTCTAATTTTTGATTTAATTTCATCATAAACTCCAAGAGTTAATAGCAAAGTTTGCATAGTATAAATAGGTAAAATTGATAGGATTGATTTAACTAAGGTGATACATCTTGCTAATGCAAAGGTCTTGGTACTTTAGGAAGAAATCTTCTTTTAGACATTCTAAACAATATGATTGTAGGACATTTTTGTGACTCTTTTGTGATGCAAAGGAGTTCTTAAATATTTATCAAGGTCAAAAGTAAGTTAAACACTGTTAGTGTATATACCCTAAAACCAATTGTATTGATGATTGTAATTTTGAATCATGTTATTTTAATGGCAATTTCAATTATTATATTTATATATATTATCTGCGTAATATATTCAATTATAATAATAACCTTAGAATAATTGTATTCTTAAATGTCCCTAGTCATATATCATTGTGGATTAGGTTGCTTTGATATGTTAAGACTAGCATGTGTGAAGACTTATATGGGATATTAAGTTTACACATGAGTACAAGTTAGAGAACTTGTATACTGGACCGACCCATATTAAGAACACTACATGGATCGTTATATGAGTGTCATAAGTGGTTCTTAGTGATCATTATTAATATGGTCCTTTGACCTGAGATTACCAAAGTTCCCTACATGTGAGTTTCATATTTTGATACTATTCTATGTCACTAATGGTTAAGTGAATGCAAGGGTAGATATTGGATATGTCACATATCATGCGGAGGGGTTTGTGTGATCAAGATGGGATTTGTCCCTCCTATATAACAGGAGTAACATCTATGGGCCCCTTGATTAAGTAAAGCTGAGAAAATGCATGGCCATGCTCAGATGAATTGACATGAGATGTCGATTACATTTGTTTCAGTCAGCTTACTTAGGAATCAAGAAACCTCAAGATTGGGCTATACAGAAATGACACGGTCCATCTCTCGTGCTCAATCTCGATGTATAGGACAAAAGGACATAAGTGATGATCACGTGTAAAGGTTTAGTCAAATCACCGACTTTCTCATTACTTGGGTTATAATGATGTGTTGCTAGACACCAATCATTGTTTAAGATCATTAATATGATTAATGGTCATTGCCAACGTAATGAGAGCCTGTAGGGTTGCACACTTAGAGCTTAGTGAATTTGGAATTAATAGACAAATTGTTTGGGCTTAATATTTGGGAATTCATGTTATAATTATAAAGCCCAATAGTAAGCCTATAATTATATATGGAATAAAGCCCAAATAGGTTAGGTTTTTCTATGCACCTATTTAAATAGGCTTATTGGGTAATAATAGGATGACTATTATTATTCTTCACGCACCCCAAGTAAAAGCATAGAAAAACCCTAGCCACTCTCCTTGACTAAAATCTCTGAAGAGGCGTAGTTAGCACTACGAGGTCTAAGGAGATCAATTCCAACTGGTGTGTGTAGCGGACATTCATCGGTGATTCACGGGTTCGTGTGGATACCATAGAGGTGCAGCCATATAAACGTTGTACTGGTGATCTGATTTACTGGTTTCCATTCCGGTTCGTGATTTGGAAGCAGATCGGACTTAGTGTAGCGATCAGAAGAATTTTGCCGAAAGGTATAAACCCTAATCCCTAATCTATGGCGTTCTATATTCGTATGGATCCTTGGTGGAAATCGTGCAAAAATTTTATTCCGCTGTGCATGTATGATGCGCGATTTCCAGCAAACACCTAGCTTTTCACTCGAGCTTTTAGCATAAGTATGGTTCATAATCCAAGAAAAGAATACTTGAGTCTTTTCTTTACTCACATTCTTGCCTAAAGTGACAAAGGATATTTCTAAACAAGTATTATAATAGATACCTAATATGAAAAGGCTTTTGAGAAAAAAATCAAGTTATTAGTAAAAAATAAGTAGGATATAAGAGGGGTTTTTCTTACAAGAATAGCTGGCCTCTATTTCTTCATGTGACTACTAAGCTAATAAAATAGGATAGCTTTTCAATACACAACATGAAAAAATAAGGAGATAGAGGGTCCTATTGTCTAATACCTTTTGAAGGATGAAAATTTTTAGTAACCTACCCACTCCATAGAATTCTCATGGAAGAGGTACACACGTAATTCATGATGAGAGAAATCATATTTCCTAAGAGACCAATATCTCTCAAAGTTTCTTGAATGAAGTCCTAATTAAAATTATCATAAGCCTTGTTTAGATCAACCTTTATAGCCATCAAACTTTTCTTCCCTCTTTTATTCCTTATCGAATGAATAACCTCCTAAGTAGCAATAATATTATTTAAAGTGCATCTTCTTAGAACAAAACCATATTAATAGGGAGAAATCAAATAAATTATATAAGTTTTTAACTGTTTAGCCAAAATCTTTGTTATTATCTTATAAATCATGTTGCATAGATTGATTGGTTTGATTGCATCAAGGTTTCTAGATTCTCAACCTTAGGAATTAACATAATCGAAGTTTCATTGGTATTATGGACATTATAAGGATTTTCAAAAATATCAAAGATTATTTCACAAATAGAATTACCAATTAGATTCCACTAGCTTTGAAAGAAAATGACATGAAGACCATTTGAGCCTAGAGCTTTCATTAGCATTATATTAAACAATACAAGTTTAATTTGCTCCATGGTGATTGGCCTATCTAATTCTTAGAAGGTTAACTGTGACAAAGGTGGAAAAGAAAGTCTAACAAAAATCCTTTAATAATTGATTTACCCTTTAATATATTATCATTATCAATCCACTCCCTATTTTTCAAGTGAAGCTTTTCAATTTTGTTTCTTCTTTTCTTAACAATAGCTGGTGCACAAAAATACCTTGTATTTTTATCCCCATAAAGTAGCCACTTGCTTTTAGATTTTTAGTACTAGGTAATTTCTTCCTATAAAAGAATAATTTCATATTCTTCCCAAACTTACTTATAGATTTTTTTTCAAGATTTCTATTTGGCTTAGTTAAGAAACTTTTATTAATGCCTTCCAATCTTGCAAGTAATTTCTTTTTTTCTTATGAATTCTACCAAAGAACTCTCTATCCCATTTAACTACTTTAATTTTAAACTCCTTTTTAGCTAATAGCTAGTCAACCCCTTCTTTCCAATGGTCTTCAACTACTCTAGGGAAAAAATCAGTGGTGAGCTAGGCTACTAGACACTTGAAAGGTAACTTGTTCTAAATCTTCTTTAGTATTTCCACCATTTTTAACAACAAGGGTTTATGATTAGATTAAAATAGAGGAGATGTATAATCCTTTTATTTTGGTATTTCATTTGCCATGTTAGATTAAACAAACTACAATCAATTCTTTCTTTAAGTTGACCTCTTTCCCATGTGAACTTTAGTCCTTTATATCTCATATCTATTAAACTACACTCCAAAATGCAATCATTAAAAGCCTTTAAAGAACTCTAATTAGGTTAAGAAACCTTATACATTTCTTCTTCCTAGAGATAGGCATTATAATCACTTATAAGAATCTAATATTCTTCAATTTCACTTACTAAATCTTAAATCTTCTACTAAAGAACTAGTTTTTCTATTAGATGAAGACTTCCATAAATTAAAGTTATGAGAGAGTTATAAGAACCATCCTTTCAAACTACTCTAGTATGAATAAATTATTTATAAAAAAGAGTGTTTAGACATGCACTACATTAGAATTCCACATATCCCAAATGCTTCCTGAATACCCATTAACTTTTATCTTGGCTAAGTCTTTAAAACCTATCTTTTTTATTTGTCTATAAGCTCGAGACTATTAATTTGAGTTTCCAATGGAACCAAAATCTGAACATCATGTTTCTTAACCAAATCTTTGACTAGCTTTGGAAAAGCTTTACTCTTTGTACCTCTATAATTCTAAGTGATACACTTCATAATCATTAGAGAAAGAGAGAAAATAAATACCATGTTAGATGGCATGAAACATAAGCCTTATGCCTCTTATTACCTTAATTAATGTTTTATTTTCCATACTTTGTAACTCCAAAAAGCGTTGCCTTATATTTTGTAAAAAATAATGGTTATTTAGAGGTTTTTGTTTGATTTCTCCTTCCACTGGAGCATTCAACCTAGTCTCCAAAGATTTTTTGCACATAACTTGTACGCTTGTAGTAGGGCCATGCAAAACATGCCTTTTATTAGTCTGACTTGAGGACTTTTCCACCTTTCCATTGGGTTCCTCATTGTTAGCTTGCTTTTAACATGTTATTGGATCTATTCTTTTTTTCCTTGAAAGCCTACCCCTTGTTTAACTTGAGGGGACTTATGATTATTGTTTATTTTTTATTAGCCTATTTTAAACCTACTAGAGAAAGCTTCATTATTTTTATTTTGTTTCATTGGGCTAGCTTGGCCTAACACAACATGCCTCCCATCATTAATACAACTTGTACTTATATCACTCTTAGATGACACTTGCTTAGCATCTATCTTTTACTTAGCTCCATTATTCATAAAAGATGACACATCCTTTATGTTTGAATTCCTGTTGATTTACCTAACTTCAGATGTTAAAATATTTCCTCTATCAATAGCCATATCTTCTCTATCATTACTAATGATTAATGATTGATCCTTTAAATTTGCTAGAGTATTAAATCTTGATCCTCCTTGATTCACTTAACTACCAAATCTTTTTTTATTTTTTGCCTACCCTTATTGCTTTTATTAATCTCCATAATTATTAAGAATTTCCTATATTATCTCAATTTCTTACCCTTATAAGCTATCATCCATAGGTTGAAGTTGTCTTTGCCAATAATCATCATGGACATTATCTTCTTAACACATATCTAGTCATGATTACTCATTCCATGAGCATGATTCTCAACTATATTTTCAACTAAGGATATTCCTTCTATGCGTTCCTCTTTTTTGTGGCAATAATGACAATAATTAAAATATATAAAATGTAAACCTTTATACTTAATATGATAAATTCTATTTAGAAGTTTAAATTTTGATAGAAGATGTTTTTAAAGATTTGCCTTAATACAAATGCTCATAAACTTTGTTCTTTTAATAAGATCTTTATCCCTATTCTCTTTATGGCTTAGACTATTTATGTCCACTTTCAAGGATTTACCAATTTTATTACTTAGCCTCGAGAGAAAGTGTTTGTTATAGAATTCAATTA
The DNA here is from genome assembly GCA_020226215.1 of Sindora glabra. Classification (NCBI taxonomy): domain Eukaryota; kingdom Viridiplantae; phylum Streptophyta; class Magnoliopsida; order Fabales; family Fabaceae; genus Sindora; species Sindora glabra. The sequence goes on along the minus strand of CM035232.1, from coordinate 39,726,919 downwards.
GCAATCCCAAAATCTGAGCCTTAATAACAGTCATTTTGAATTTATTATCGTAAGTATCAAAATTAGCACCCATCATTATATAATTAGATAATAATTAACTACCATCCACGATCTTTCTTGAATAATAAAATTATAATAATTGATATCATGAAAATGAACTAGATGGTACTTATTTTCCATGTCAATAAACTTAAATTCCTTTTTTAATGCCCACATCTTCTAGAACCTCTGTTTAAGGAATCTAATCCCCAATCTCTTCCCTAAAATTTTCAACAAGAGTCAATTTCGAAGGTTTGTAAAGTTCCTTCTTCTCCTTTATGGAAACTTTGATTATTGGGTAAGAGGGATCTTCCTCCTAAATAGTTTCTACAACTTCCTTAGTAAACACCTCTTCTCCATATAATCATGTATGACTACTACCTCAGAGTCGTCTTGTTCCATATTTCCTCCCTTATTAAAGATTAAGAGTTTATCTTTGTAAGAAATAATTTTTTAATCTTGTTCACTAGAATTTTCATTTGAAGTTCTATCCATTCTAGTATTAGGACCATTTTTCCTTAATATCTCCTCTAAATACTCAGCATTAACCTTCTTTATCATTACTTCATCTATTGTTACTTCCACAACCTCTAATCCTTTGACTTTTTTCATACTCTTAGCTAAAAGATTTTCTTCTTCAATCAATTATTCTTTCTCCACTAGAGAACTTATGAGAGATTATTTTTTTTATTTCAATTTAGATATTTGAAATTTAAAAAAAAGTAAAAATATTAATAATCTAGTTTAAAAAATAAAAAAAAGTATGTAAATCACCAATGATGTAGTGTTTCTAATAGTTTTTAACCAAATTTTTAATGACACATCTACTAAAATAAATTAATAATAATAAAATTAATTCAATAATATGTTTATATTATAAGCATTTTTAGTAAACTATTACTGAAACTTGACTAAATTATATTTGGAGATAAGATATGTGTTTTTTTATTTTTTATTACTTTCTTATGTTTCTATACTAAAAAAAAGTTAGAAAATAGTCATAAATGACTCATTTCTATTTTTTTTATTTTCTTTAATTAAAATTTCAATATCTTCACAATTTTGAAAATTTTAAGAGGATTATTTGTAAATTTCAAAATTTTAAGAAGATTATGTGATATTAAGCCGTACTTTAAGAATTTTATTTATGTTTTTCTCTATAGAACAAAAGTAAGTTGAAAATTAGAACAAGCTTAATTCAAGATTAAACTATTTGCAATTTAGAATGTTAAATCCTCTTTGATTCTTTTTATCCTTATGTTTAATTAACGCTTTCATTTTAATTATCATTATTAAAAAAATAATTTTTTTGACAAATGAAAAGGGACAAAAGCTCAAGATAAAAAAAAAAAAACTATTTTGAGATAATTCTAGGGCTACTAACTTTACTAACATTAATTAACAATAGAATCTAAAGACTTTTTAGAGGTCTCGTTAGAATGTGAATTCTAATCATTTGAGTTCGAGCAAAATTTTATTAATCAATTTGTGCATTTATTTCCGTTTTTATAGGTATGTTGGATTTTAATCTCCAATAATCAATAATAATTTTTGAAAGAGACATAATTAAGATATCTTTTTTAAATTTTTTCCGCTTAAGTGTTCCTGTTTAAAAAGAAATATTTTTCACAATCTTGTATCATCTTTTCATGTTATGCTGGCTAAAGCTAACAAGTGATGACAATTATAGTTATGTTTATTTGTTATTTTTTAAAAATAATTTTATATTTTCTACTTTTAAAAATAAAAGAATCTATATGATAATTTGTTCTCGAAACTTATTTTTAAAGATTTATAATTTTAAATATATAACTTAGAAATAGAAAAATAAAAATAACTTTCAATTATTTTTTAAATTTGTTTTGTTATTCTTGTTATTAATTTTATAATTAAATTAAATATTTTCTTATTTACAATACCAGCCATTTTTTATTTTTTATTTCCTTTCAATTTGAAAATAATTTTTTTAAAAATATAAAAGTAAAAATATATCTAAATACACCTTATAATTTCAAATCAATTTACTTTTTTCCATTTATTACAAATTGAACATACTCTAATTTAGGTTGTTAAATTAGTTTCAACTTTTTAAATGGCCATAAAAACCTAATATTTATGTTGCAACATCCTCAAGTCCTATAATTAGTAATTTCTTTTATCTCACCTTAAATCATGCTAGAAATGAGTAAGATTTTGTACAAATACTGCTTGATGAAGAATTCATCTTGATAATCCTATTCTCTTCAACGATAGCACTTGTAACACTATATTAACATTGAAAATAGAAAATTAAAATTTGATATTATTTTTATATAAATATTATTAAGTATATTATTTTTTCAACTTAATAATCTGATTTATAAAAAAATTAACTATTTTTTGTTAAAAATAAACAATTTTTTATCAAATTATATTGCTAAATTAAAAATATAATATAATTAATAATTATTATATGAAAATAGTACTTAAATTTTAATATTAATGTGATTCTAAATTTTTTTTCTTTTCTTTGCACCTATAAAAGCCTTGCCTTAGAGACAGTTAATGGCAGGCATTTCTTCTGATAAATAAGGTCATAGGAATCAAAGATTTCTCAATCCCATCATCAAGGTTAATTAAGACCCACGACAGATACCTAACTAGAGATTAAGTTAATTAAAACAGACAACGCAGATGACAGATCTTTTCATAGGTTACTTGTAAGTTCAACTGAGTTTGAGAAATTAAAAAAAGGATAAAACAATATACTTAATTTTTTAATTTTTATTAAAATTTCAATCTTCCTTTTAAATTTTATTTAAAATAAATTTATTATCTTAACTTTTAAATAATATGTAATGTTATTTAATTGGCTAATACAAATTTTTTAATAAAAATACTTATATGATATCCAATTTAACACTTTACATTATATATATAAATTATATTTTAATATTTTTATGACAAAAAATTACTTGTAATTTTCTAACTTTCACTAATGATATGTTTGAAAGTTGGAAGGAGAAGGAAAAAAAATAAAAGACAGTAAAAAAGAGTAGAGAGGAGGAAAAGGGAAGAGAATAATGGGGAGTTAAGCTTTAATTTTTCCTTCTTTGATTTTTTTGGGTCCCAAATTATATAAGGAGTGATGATGGAAAGTTAAATCAAATTCTAAAACTAATTAGCTTGTAAATTTATAATTTTACCTATTTTAAAAATTAAGTACTTAATAATATTTTATGATTGAAAAATATTTTTAAAAAAAATGTCATTCCAACTTTTTTCTATAAAATATTTTATCTCTTTAAAAATATTCTCTATAAAAAATGATATGATAAATTAACATACAATGACATTATAATTATTATTAAAAAAATTTATAAAAAATTATCATTAATTAATATAATATAATCTCTATTTAATAATGTAAAAAATGATCAAATCTACGTCCATTCTAAATTCAGTACGTATGAATCATAATTAAAATAAATGTATATAAATAAATAAATGTGAATTAAAAAATAAATTGAGTTAAAATAAAATTTAAGGAATAAATTTAAAATTTTAGAAAAAAAATTAGCAAAACAAAAATATTTTTTTATTATAAAAATATTAAAATATAATTTATATACATTATGTAAGATATCAAATTGATTATTATAGAAGCATTTATATTAAAAAATCTAATAACATTAATTAATTGGATAATATTCCATATTTTTTAAAAATTTAATGATAGATTTACTTCAAATAAAATTTAAAAAATGAGTTAGTATTTAAATTAAAAGTTAAAATAATTAAAAAAATAAAAACAATATTGAGAAAAGTTGTTCGTCCAAGAAAAAGATTTGGATTGAGGGGAAGTTAATGGGAAGTATGATCTCAGGAGTTGAAAGAATTTCTCAGAAACACACGTTACTCTCGGTTGGCCTTTAGGTATCACTTATATGGACGTAGGGCCAATTGAGAAAATAGGAAATGCGAATATGCGCCCCCTGATCCCAACGTTCCACAACAGTTTCTAAGATAATCAGATGCATCCGTTGTCAGCAACAGGAGAAGAATATGACCAACAAACAAATACTTCCAAATTCAATTCCTTCCTAATATATCATAACTCAATTACTATCAGTTCATGATTCATACAGACAAATTTGGAAAAAAAAAAAAAAGGAAGGGCAAAACAAAATTGAGAAAGAGCTAAGAAATATATACACAACAAGAAGATGGTAGAAGAGGGAAAACAAGAAAAAACAAATCAAACTGCTTCTCTTGGCATAAAATTAACTTGGAAGTCAGAACAGCTAGTGTCTTTCATCAGTAGAGAATTGCTAAATCCTAACATGGAAGTTTCCAAATCAAACTGCAAAAGAACATCCTCTAATTGATGTCCTCCAATCACAATGGGATTCCTAGGATTCAAACCCCCATCCACAAACCCCAAGCAAATCACTTCACTGCTCACCTTCACCATCGAATTTCTACCATGAATTCTCCACTTCACCATCTCACTCTGAAGAACAAAATCCAAAATTGGCACATTTGGCCCAGCTGTTGACCCGCCAATGCCTTGGCTGCTGAAGCAGAGCCCAAAGGGTCCCACTGAATCAACTCTAACCATGTTCATAGCCATAGCAGCTTGCAGATAAGCTTTTGTGAAAATTTCATAAATTGAACTCTCCATGGTAGTATAAGGCACAACTGAGCTCAGTTCAGTCCTTCCTTCATCCTTGGACAGGGATGTTGTGCTTAGAGACAATTTTTTGCCATTGATTTTAATAGAATTCACTTTGATGAAGTATACTTCAGATTGGAGCTTCTGATTTTGATTTCCAGTAAAGGATGTGAATTTTAGAGATCTAAAAATCTCAGATTTGGCTTGTGGCTGATGACCCACGTCGCCAAACAGTATGATCCCAGTTGAAGAAGATAAACAGAGAGAGAATTTCCTCTGGGTCCCAAAGGAAGTGAAAATCTGTGATGTTAGCGAACTTCTAGCCCTACCAAACCCCACCATACCTTTAGCTTCACTCGCCAAGCCATTCAAAAGCAGGGGCTCAGAACACGCAAAGAGCATCTTGTGGCCGGGGGCTTGGATCTGGCTTGCCTTAGAATTTTGTGATGATTGCAAAACCATGAAATCTTCTACGACCTCTCCTTTTCCGGTCCTTTTCCCAGTGATTCTATTTTCCGGGAAAATTTCACATACCTGTTCTTGATTTGCAAGTTTTCCTTCACCCGAAGACTCAATTTCACGGGATTTCGCTGCAAGGCACTGGATTGACCGGCGAGAAATGGCTTGACTAGAAAAAGATTGAAACTTTCTGGACTCACAATCAACCCACATAGATGAAGAGCCCAGATCAAGAACAAACTTGGTCGGCGAAAGAGGGGTTCCATAAGAAAGAGCAGTTAAGTACTGAAAAGTCGAACAATCCTTAGTTACAGGAAGCACCAGAGAAACTGGGGCATAAGAGGAGATCTGAGCATGGCAAATGAAGAAAAAAGACCAGAAAAATAGAAGAAAATGAAGAAAGGAAAAGGAAGCCATGGAAGCAGAAAAAGAGGTCGAAAATGAAGTGAAGAGGAAAACAGTGCAAGTAACCGTTTGATTTACGTTTAGAAATTTATTTCTTACCTGAAATTGTTGAAAAAATTTTAATGTTATTTGGTTAATATAAAAAAATTATATTTTTTAAAAAATAAAAATTATTTAGAAGAGAATAAATAAATAATTTTTTATATTTTATAAAAAATATAACGCCGTAAAAAATAATTTTTTATATTTTATAAAAAATTAAATAATTTATAATTTTTTATATTTTTATTGCAAATCAAAGTACCCCTGATTATTGCCGGTTGAAAGCCTACCGCTGGAAATGAAGTGAAGAGGAAAATAGTGCAAGTAAGGAACCGTTGTGAGAAATAAGTCATTCAGATAAGTTAAATTTTTTAAAAAATTATTTTTATGTGAAATTTTTGAAAATTTTTTAATATTATTTAATTAATATAAAAGAAGTTATATTTTTTAAAAAAGAAAAATTATTTAAAGAGGAGTAAATAAATGTTTTTTTATATTTTATAAATAATTAAATAATTTGTAATTTTTTATTTTTTAAAAAATATAATTTTTTATATTTTTATTACAAATCAAAGTACCCTGATTATTGCCAGTTGAAAGCGTGGCAGTGAGATGCCGCGGCGGGCTGTTGGCTGAAGTTAATGTCGGGTTGTGTGTGGTTGGATAATGCTATTGAGCTTTTGCTGAGTAGATAACACGGTGTGCTTATCTTCTCAAACTCGTGACTCTTGTTTGTGAGGGAGATGGGCTCCCCAACGAGGCTCACGAGGTCGAAAAAGCACATAACTTTATTCGATATCACATAGTTCTGATAGGACCTTTTTGAAACGCTTTGAAAGTTGGCCACGTTTCTGCGTCTTGTCAGAATAACATATCTTTTGTTGTGCCGAATGGATTATGTCCCTTGCTTGTTTTCTAAGATTTTTTTATTCTTTTCATGTGCGTATCAAAAAGTGTAGTTTGTCAAAGGAAGTTCTCTGTGTAACAATTTTGGTCGGTGAACATGTATTTAAATATATTTTTATTTTTATATTTTTAAAAATTATTTTCAGATTAAAAAAATAAAAATAGAAGATAATTATTGCTATAAATAAGAAAATATTTTATTTAATAATAAAAATTAACATTCAAAATAAGCAAATAAATTTAAAAAATAATTAAAAAATATTTTTATTTTTAAGCTACACATTCAAAAAATAATTTTTAAAAGTAAATTATCAAATATGGTTTTCTAAAACAAACAAACCCATAAATTTAGAAAATTCTATGACCTACTTCGTGTTGAATAAAATGAAAAATAAAAAATAGAGAATAATTAATATTGCAAATTAAAAATATTTTAGATTAAATGAAAATAAAAAATAAAAGTGGTTGGTGTTATAAATAAAAATATTTTATTTAATTATAAAATTGACATTCAAAATAAAAAAATAAATGTAGAAAATAATTTTTATTTTTTATTTTTAATTCAAAAATAATTTTTAAAAATAAATTCTAAAAATAAATTACCAAATAAATTTTTCTATTTTAAAAATGAAAAAAAAAATATTTTTAAAAATAGAAAATAAATAGACTTATAAATTTAGAAAATTCTATGACCTACTCGGTGCTGAACACAAAGGTTTAGATTAACTTCAATTCTATTACGAGTAGACAAAAATTTAATATATATAAATTAATTTTATTAATTAATTATAATTTATTAAATTAAATCATTTTAAAAAATAAAATTTAATATAAATTATTTAATATTTAATGTATTTATGAATTTAATATATAAAATAACTCATCTTAAATTAAATTATTTGTATCCTACTTTAAAGATGAATTAATGTATGCCTTTTACTTTGGTGGTAGACCGTCGGTATTTCCTATAAATTTATATAGTTAAATTGATATTTGTAAATTAATTAATTTATAATTATTAATTTAATTACATAAATTTATACCAAAAAATAGTGTACCATATGGTGAAAATTATTTTAAATTTAAACTGAGTGGAGGAATATATTTTATACACCAAAGTTTAAAATTTTATTCATGCTTTCATTTTATTTAATTAACAAAATTAATTATTTTTTTTATCATAGGAATGATTAAACTATTAAACAACTTATGCAAAGTCTTAAAATCAAATTCAAGATGTAAAAGAAGGCAAACCATTCAATTATCATTTAATAAAATGGTGAGAAATCTATAAAGTTTATAAAAAATACTTAGTTAAAAAATATTCTCTCATGAGTTCTTCAGTGGAGAAAAAACATTGATGGAAGAAAAAGATCTTATGTTTATATGTATAAAAAAGGTCAAAGGATTGAAAGTCATGGAAGCAACAATGAATAGGGTAATAGCAAAAAAGGTTGATGTTGAGTATTTGGAGGAGATATTGGGTAAAAAAGGTCTTGAAGTAGAGTGGATAGACCTTCTAATGAAAATTCTAGTGAATAAGGTTAGAAAATTATTTCTTACAAAGACAAACTCTTAAGATTTAATAGAAGAAGGCAATTTGGAATAGAACGACTTTGAGGTAGTAGTCATATAGGATGATATGAAGAAAAAGATATTTATTGAGGAAGATTGTAGAAACTATCTAGAGGAAGGATCCTGCTTGCCCAATAATCAAAGTTTCTATGGATGGAAAGAAGGAACTTTGCAAATCTTGGAAAATGACTCTTATTATGAAACTTTTGAGGAAGTTATTAGGGATGAGATTCCTCAAGTAGAGGTTTCGGAAGATATATGTTGATCTTAGCCCCATTAAGAAGGTTTTGATAATAATAAATTATTTTGATCTTTTTAGATTTGGCAATTGAACAATTAGAATCCCAATGCAAAAAGTGAAGATTGAAAAAGATTAAAGATTGAAGAATATCATTAGTTTAGTTAAGATTCTAATTAGGATTATAAGATAAAATTGCATAAGAGAAATTCATCTAAAAAAGGGGTTTAGGTTTTTTATGAAAAAATATTAAGTTAAATCTTGTGTTAAAAATCTTTTAAAATGAGGTTGGAATGTTCTCAAAGAAGAAAATTATGTTTCAAAATGATTCTTCTGGAAAATCTTGGAAAACAAAGAATAAATTAATTAACCAATTGATTTTAAGCATTTAGATAATAAGTTAAAATACCTATATCGATTGACCAATCGATTTCAAGCATCTAAAGAGCACACTAGACATCTTCAATCGATTGACTAGTTAATTCTAAGGGTCTAAAGAGTAATCAAGGCAAAATAAATTGATCGACTAATTGATTCAGTGTTTTAAAGTTCAAAAAATCAAGTTTCTTGAATCAATTAATAAACCCACTTATTACCTTGTGACTTTTGTTTAAAACTAAATTTTCAAAGGGTAAAATTGATTAACTAATCAATTTTGCACATCCAAAGTTGAACCAAGCTTTTAGTGAACTAATTGATCAATTAATTCACCATGTGTTAAACTCAAATTGTATAGTTGGATGAATTAATTAATCAATCGATTCATCGTAACTTTTTTAAAGATTCAAAGGCAGTTCAAATCGATTAACCAATCAATTCATAAGGCACCAACTACCTTATAACAATTATATTTTCTTTATAACAAATTTTTTCACTCTCCAACCTCTATATAAAGGCTTCATTTTGATTTAAAAATATAAGAAAGTGCTACGACTATTATATAGATACAAGAAACATTATTTTCTCTCATATAAAACCTAAATCCCTTTAGCCTAATAATGTACATGTCACAATGCACTAAAATTAGATTAAAAATACTGATTGCTATAATAAGAATGCAGATAGTGGCACAACTAGGTCGTATCCCTAATGATTATTTAATTTTTATCTTTTCTAAATGATTTCCTAATAATACCTATACAATTTTTGAATTATTTATGTAACAAAAACGTGAAGAACTAATGCAAATAGAATGCAATGTAACAAAACAAAATGTTGTGCAGAAATAAAATACAATATATGTATGTTGTATAATGTATACTGTATGTTGTTTGTGCTATTTGTGCAATTGTGCAATACAAAACATAGAATTAGAGGGATTTTGTTGCATGAAATTAATGTAAAAGCAATGTATTAAATAAGCACGAAATAAAAGCAAAGCAAAAGTAAAATTGGAAGAAACTTAATGGAATCAAATAGTTGATTCAAGGAAATTGAGTGCTTTAAATTGGATTAATCATAGATTAATTAGGACTTGAATTTTTCTAATTAATTCTTTAACCTTGGATTGCTTAGAACCCTTACAATAATTTATGAATTCTATGCTAGATAACCTCTTAGGATTTGATTAATTAAGATTAACTAATTAAGCAACCATTATAATTCCTATACTAGATCGAAATTGATTTATAAATAGAATTCAATTAAATTGAGAAATTAAACTAGAAATCTCCAAATCAACCTTTCAACCCTTTGACCCTATGTGTGAAAACGTGATTTACTAACCACAATTCATTAATAAAATAATAAAGAAATCATAAATCACAAGGAAGAATATCAATTATACCAAATCAACATCTAATACAAGCAATCTCAATAATTCAACACAAGTAAATAGGGAAAGAAGAAAATTAATTAAAAGAAGTTAATGTTAAAAATTATAATCTTATAATCCTTAAAAGGAAAGCCTCAAACTCTTTAAATTAACCACAAATTTAGGCTTTCATTGATGAAGAACAAAGAGAGTTAAAAGAAGAAGAAGGCTATTTGCTGAATGCTGTGCGTAATCTGAATGTCTTCTTCTCTTCAGCCCTCTTGTCTATTTATATAATCTAATTAGCCTAAAACCTTATTGGACTAAGATTACATGTCTCTTAGGATTACAATTACAATAATAAGGCTTTTCAAAATTTCTAGAAGTTCAGACCTATTTAAATCAAATTTCTAGAAGCTGCATTAGGGAATTCCCATAGGTCTGACTTCCAACTCGATTTTAGTCATGAAATCAATGTAATTTGCAAAATCTATAAACATAAAACTTGTAGGCTATGTCTTATGAGAATTTCGGTGCTGGTTTCATGTTAATCAAACCACTATAGCTCCATATATGACCCAAATATAGAAATAGTTTCAGTTGGGACAAAGACAGAGCTTTAGCTTTTTAGCCAAGTAAAGGTTTGAAGGAGTTCGAACTGGGTTTTGATAAAAATATAAAAGTTATAGATCTCTCTTTTAGCTTTCCAGCAATATAAAGTTTGTTTTAATCCAAGATTTGAAACCCAAGATATGATTGAAAAAAATAGTATTGAAATCCAACATTTACTAAATAAATTCACAAAATTGTAAAATTAATCCAAAATTATAAAACAAAACCTATTCTATAAAATTAAGCATATGTAACACCTAAGAGACATAAAATAGCAGAAAATAAAATAGTAAATATTTTTCTCATCACCTAACTAATTTAATTCCTCCTTTTAGCTCTTCATTGTCTAATTTAACTTTCAGAGTTTATAGGCTAGTTTCTTGATTCCAAATCACTCATTTGTTATATGTTAGGGTGAGGTATCCTTAAAACATAAAAAATATTGGATCTCTTGATAGATAAAGGCTTTAAGAGAGGTTCTCAAATGGATTATACAAGACAACAAAGATTTGTACTAAAACTTCTTTAAATGCCTTCAAACTTAAAGAGATAGTGGATTAGTGTTCAAAATCCAAGTTAGAAAGGCTTAATAGTGGATTTACACCTTAAAATGTTAGATCTTCTAAACTGGAATCACTATAAATAGTAGTGTTTGAATCTCTTTTTTTTATCTTTCTATTTACTCATATTATACTCTATTTTTTACTAAATATTTGCTGCTACGTTGAACTTGCATCAAGTTGGTCATTACTTTCATTCTTAAATCACTTATTAGCTATTTATCAAAATTAAGTTCATTATTATTTTGTAAAAAATTTTTATACTCAATTCATCCCTTCTTAGGTAAAATACTAAATAACAATATAGGCATTAAAAAAAAAGTTTAAGTCTATCGACATGAAGAATGAGTACTATCTAGTTTGCTTTAATGGCATAAATTATTATAATTTTATTATTCAATAGGAGCCATGGATGGTGGCTGATCATTGTTGGACTATATAATTATGGGTGTTGAATTTTGATCCTTATGATAATTAATTCAAAATAATTATTATTTGGGTTTAGACCCCGAGATTGCTAATTAAGTTTTATAAGAAACATTTTTTCTATAGATTGGGGAATAAAATTGGTAGATTCTTGAAAGTAGACATAAATACTTTAAGCTATAAAGAGAATGGGGATGAAAATCTCATTAAGAGAGTAAAATTTACAAGAAGAGTATTAAAGTGGATCTTCAAAAATGTCTTCTATCAAAATTTAAACTTTCAAGCAGAACTTATCATATTGAGTACAAAGGCTTACATTTTATATGTTTTAATTATGGTCACTATGGCTACAGAAAGGAGGAATGCATGGAAGGAATATCCTTGGTTGAAAATTTAGCTAAAAATCAAGCTCACAAAATGAATAATCATGACCAAATAGGTGTTAGGAAGACAACATCCATGGTTATTGGGAAAGATAACTTTAGCCTATAGATGATAGCCCATAAGGGTAAGAAGTTTAGATAATTTAGGAAATTCTTAATAATTATGGAGATTAATAAAGTAATAATAGGTAGGTAAAAAATAAGGAAAGATTCAATAATCAAGTGAATCAAAGAGGATCGAGATTTAATACTTTGGCAAATTTGGAGGATTAGTTACTGACTATCATTATTGATAGATAAGATATAGCTATTGATAAAGGGAATATTTGGAATTTGAAGTTGGGCCAATCAGTAGGAGTTCAAATATGGAGCATAGGTTGTCTTTTATGGATAATAAAGCTAAGTAAAAGATAAATGCTAAATAAGTGTTATCCAAGAGTGATAAAAAGACAGGCTATGTTCATGATAGGATGCATGTTGTGTTAAGCTAAGCTAGCTTAATGAAATAAAATGAAAATAATAAAGCTTCTTCTAGTAGGTTTAAAGTAAGTCAACAAAAAATAAATAATAACCACAAGTCCCTTTAAACCAAACAAAGGGTGGGCTTTTAGGTAAATAAAAAATAGAACTAGTGGTTTATTAGAAGCAAACCAATGATGAAGGAAACTAGTGAAAAGTTGGAAAGGTCTATATGCTAGATTAGTGAGAGGCATCTTTTTGCATGGCTTTATTGCAAGCATGCAGGTTATATCCAGCAGGTCTTTGGAAATTGGGCTAAACACTCTAGTGAAAGAAAGAATCAAATAAGAACTTCTTGATAACCATTATTTTTTTTGGAAAATATAAAGTAAAGTCTTTTAAAGTTATAAAGTATGGAAAAAGAGGCTTCAATTGAGGCAATAAGAGGCATAAGGTTTATGTTTCATGCTATCTGAAATGGTATCTTTCCTTTCTTTCTCTAATGATTATGAATTGTATCACTTAGAATTATAAAAGATAATGGAGTAAATCTATTCCAAATCTAGTTAAAGATTTGGTTGAAAGACATGATGTTTAGGTTTTTATTCTATTGGAAACTTGTATTAGTGGTTCTCGAGCCTATAGAAGAATAAAAAAGATAGGTTTTAAAGACTCAGCTAAAGTGGAAGCTAATAGGTACTTAAAAGATATTTAAGTTTTGTGGAATTTTGATATAATGCATGTTTAAATAATCTCTTATGATAAACACTTCATTCATATTATAGTAATTTAAAAGGATTGCTTTTAGGACTTTCTTATGAGTGTTATTTATGGGAGTCCTCATCCAATAGAAAGATTGGTTCTTTGGCAAAAGCTTTAGGATTTAATAGATGAAATTGAAGAACTCTGGATTAACATGGGTGATTATAATACTTATCTCCAAGAAAAAAGAAGAAGAAAAGTCTAGGGTTCTAACCTAATTGGAGTTCCATGAATGCCTTTAATGATTATATTTTGGATTGCAATTTAATGGATATAGGATATAAAAGACCAAAGTTCACATCAGAAAAAGGTCAAATAAAGAAAGAATTGATCGTGGTTTGTTTACTCTAGCATAACAAATGAAATATTAAGATAATGGGATCGTACATCTCCCTTTTTAAGTTCAATCATGAAGCTTTCTTATTACAAATGGTAGAAAGAAGAAGGAATATTTAGAACAAACTGCATTTTAGGTTTCTTGCAACCTAGCTCATTACTAATTCTTTCCTTAGAGTAGTTGAAAACTACCAAAAAGAAAATGTTGACTTGCTCTTAGCTAAAGAGGAGTTTCAAATTAAAGCAATTAAATGGAATAGATAGTTCTTAGCACAGAATTCATAGGAATAAAAAGAAACTAGATGCAAGATTAGAGGGTATTAAAAGAAGTCTCTCAACTAGTCTAAATAGGTATTTTGAAAAAATCTAGAAGCAAGTTTGGGAGGAATATGCAATTATTCTTTTACAAGAAGAAATTACTTGGCGCCAAAAATTTAAAAAATAATTGGCTACTTTATAGGGATAAAAATACTATGTATTTTCATGCATTAATTGTTGTTAAGAGAAGGAGAAATAAAATTGAAAAACTTCACATAGAAAATAGGGAGTCAATTGATATAATGATATGTTAAAGGGTAAAGCAATTAATTTCTTTAAAGATCTCTGCATAAAAGATAGTTTTGTTTATCAAGGATTTTTGGTTAGAGAATTTTTTCCGCCTTTGTCATAGTCAGCCTTCTAAGAATTAGATAGGTTGGTCATCATTGAGGAAATTAAATTTGTGTTGTTTAATATGGCAATGAAAGCTCTAGGCCTAGATAGTTTTCATGTCATTTTCTTCTAAAGCTAATGGAATTAGTTAGTAATTTTATTTATAAAATAATCTTTGATAATTTGAAAATTCCTTTAATGTTTATAATATTAATAAAATGTTGATTGTGTTAATTCCTAAGGTTAAGAATTCGAAAACCTTGAAATAGTTTAGACCAATTAGTTTATGCAATGTGATTTATAAGATAATCACAAAGATTTTGGCTAATTGATTAAAATCTTATATAAGCCATTTGATTTCTTCTTATTAGTGCAGTTTTGTGTTAGTATGTATGTATTCTAAGAGCCAATCATAAGATGATTACAATAATGTACAATATATCATATTTTATTTTAAGCAATATGATTATTATATTTTATTTTATTTTAATATTTGTACAATTTAAAACTTAATATAATAATTACCCCTAGAATAATTTTACTATTCCTATAATATCCATAGTTAAGTATTATTGCGAAAAGAATAACAATATACATTGAGACTAGCTTGTATGGTAACTAATGATTATGAGTCATTGATATGTGATATCAAGTTAATATATAGGTACATTATTAGTGAACAGGTGTACTAAAATGACCCATTACGAGAATACTACATAAATTATTATATGTCATTAGCTATTCTCATGTGACCATAGTATATGCAATCCTTTAATTTGAAGTCATTATGGTTCTTTATATGAGAAGTCACACACTTTGATGTCATCTTGTCTTGAAGTCATTGTAGTTCTTTATATGAAAAGCCACATACTTTGATGTCGTCTTGTATCACCTTTAACCAAGATGTTGTGTAAGGTGTTGATTAGATGTGTCACAAATTATACAGAGAAATGTGAGTAATGTAAATATTATTTTATTCCTTCTATATAGAAGGGGTGATATCTTTATACCCTTTGATTAAGTGAGATTAAGAAATATATGGTTGTACTCAAATAAATCAATACATGACATTAATTATTTGCTTAAGTTAGTTTACTCGATATCAAGAAATGTAAATTGAATATTAACGAGGATGATACATTTCATACCTCTAGTTTGATTTAGATATCGTTATAAAAAGGACTGTATTGTAAAGTATTGTTCACATATTAGGTGAATGTCGAATCATAAACATTCTTACTACTTAAGTGATAATGATATATTGTTAGATATCGTTCATTATCTATAGTCTACAAATGGGTTATTGCTAACATAGTAAAAATTACAAGGTTGCATAAAAAGAGTACGAATGAAGTAGTAATTAATTAGGCTTTAACTAAATTAAAATCCTATTAATTGGGCTTGTTATTTAGTGTATATATATTATCAAGGTAATAATACATTATTTACATAATATATAGTATATTATATGATATTATTTGATATTAAAGTAATATTAGACAATTATGTCATTTGATATTAGATAATAACATTAATTATATTATGGAATAATGTTATTATCTAATAATATTTAGTTATCAATATTAAGGTAATATTAGATAACTAACTGATAAGGTCTATCTCTCTTGACTCTCACTACGGTAGGGATAAAGTATTAGTAGTTGATTGAAATTAAATAGAAGAAGGGATTTTCTATGAAGATGAATTGCCACTAGAATAACAAAAAATCTATACTTAAACTTTATTCCCTTGTAAGAGAAATATCTCCTAGTAGTTTCACAAAGGTTAAGAAGTCGCCATTTATTTTGTGTGGATACCATTAAGGCACCATCACTTAATTGTGCTTGTGCTTTGTGATCTGTACTCTAAAAGGTAATCCTTGTATACATAACTTTTAATCATTAACCTTGTGCATTATTTTGGGAAGATTTCACAAAATTTTTGAAATTTTATTATGCTTAAACGTATGTGAAACCTAACATTTTGTTCCAAGAAGACACAATTCAAATAATATTGTTACTACTTAAGAGGTTATTCATTCAATAAGAAACAAAAGGAAGAAAGGTTTAATAGCTATAAAAGTTAACATAGACAAGGCTTATGATAGGCTTAATTAGGACTTCATTCAAGAGACTTTAAGAGACATTGGTCTCCTAGGGAATATGATTTCTCTTATTATAAATTCTGTGCCTACCTCTTCCATGAAAATTTTATAGAATGGCCATGTTACTAAATATTTTCATCCCTCAAAAGATATTAGACAAAAGGACCCTCTATCTCTCTATCTTTTCATGCTCTATATTGAAAGGCTATCCCACTGTATTAGCTTAGCAATCAACATGATAAAATAGAGGGCAGTTATTCTTGTAGGAAGAAGTCCTTTTATATCCTACCTATTTTTTGCTAATGACTAGATTCTCTTCTTAGAAGTCTTCTCAAACTAGGTATATATTATAAATACTTGTTTGGAAGTATTCTCTATTGCTTTAGGCTAAAATGTAAGTAAAAATAAACTCAAGTATTCTTTTCTTGAAATGTTAACCATAATCATGCTAAAAGCTTAAATGAAGAGTTAGGAATTTAACTTACTTTTGACCTTGGTAAGTATTTAGGAATTCCCTTGCATCATAAAAGAGTTACAAAAATGTTCTACAATCATATTGTTCAGAATGTCTAAAAGAAGATTTCTTCCTGGAGTGCCAATACCTTTACATTTGTAAGACATATCACCTTAGCTAAATTAGTCCTATCAAGTTTACCTATTTATATTATGCAAACTTTGTGTTACCCTTTGGAATTTATAATGAAATTGAATCAAAAGCTAGAAGCTTTATATAGGGCTTTCATATGAAAGAAAAATCCATCTTGTATATTGGGATCAAATTAGCATGAGGAAAAGGCAAATTAGTCTCAACATTCGATCTATGCGGCTCATAAATGAGACATTTTTTTTTATAAAGATAGCTTTTAAGCTTATGGATGACCATAATTCTATTTGGATTCAAGTTATTAGGTGTAAATATGGTTGTGGGAATAATAATATTCCAATAACAGAGAGAAAAAAATAGTTACTTGAATTTGTGGAGGGGTACTAGGGTTTGGTCAAACGTGTTATCTAATATTCAACAAGGGTTTAATGTTATAAATATCACGTGCTTTGGAATAAAAGTGCTAATGGTAAATTCACTATGGAAAGTGCTTATAAAGCTATCTATCTGGAAATGGAGAAGGACAGAGAAGGTCAAATCATTTCTTTAGTTGCTTCGTCATGATATGTTATTACATAACATAAATAGAAGAGCTCAACATCTTTCTAACAATGTTACTTGCCCTACATGTGGCTAGGAGGATGAATCCTCACTCATGCAATATGTGATTGCCTTCTTATATCTAGTAACTAGCTTAGGCTAATAAAAATTTAATATTGGAATAATTTCTTTTCTACCAATCTTCATGATTAGTATGAAATAAGTCTTGAAAAAGACCTTGCAAGGAAGAAAAAAGGGACCAGAAACTTTGTTTTAGACTTAGATGTTGGATCCTTTGGTAAAGAAGAAATAATTTGGTTTTTGATAATGCTAGCTAACAATGAGATATAATGTTGAAGGTATTCAAAAGAATGTATGAATTTACAATAGGATTCTTACTACTATAAATGTTGGGCCTTTCTTTCATATCTCATTCTATTATTTTGGATAGCTAGAGAAAGCCAAAAAAAGGTTGGATGAAGATTAATTTTGATGGAGCTTGCATAAAAGTTAGAAGGGAGTTTGCTTATGGTGAAGTCATTTGGAATTTTCAAGGCCATTGGGTTCAAGGATTTTTGGGACATGGTATAAATGATCATTCTCTTTAAGTTGAGTTATGGGCAATTGCTACTGGATTGAGAGCTGCATGGAGTTTGGTTTTACAAGAGTCATTGTTGAATTGGATTCTTTACAAGCCATTACTCTTATTGAGCATGGATGTAATTTCAATCATTTGAACAAAGGCATAATAAAGGAGATTTTGGATTTTTTGACATGAGAGTGGCAGGTGATCTTCTTCCATGTCTTTTGAGATCAAAATAGAGTAGCAAATACTTTAGCAAAACATAGTTTTTCTCTACCAGAGTCTATCATATTCATGAATGTAGCTCCCCTGTTCGTTATCAGTTTGTTGCAAGAAGAGATGGAAGGAAGCCTAACATTGTTTAGTAATTAGTGTTGCTGTTTTGTCTTCTCTTTAAAGCTTAGTCTTGTTGGGATTCAATAAAAAAAAATGTTTTAAGGCCAAAGTTAAGTCCCAGTACCATTAAAATATCTTAAATATGATTTTTTTAATTTGGAAATTGATTCATTTTTCATATAAATTTTTTGAATTGAAAAATGTTTTACATCTCTTACAAAATTAGATTAATCAAATAGATCTTCATATCTTGGTTCATTCATAAATTTTTCATCAAAATTAGGTAGCGTCCAAATATATTTTCAATTGATGCAGAATTTGATTAAAAAGATTAGGCTGTTATGTCAGAAATTAAACAGTCACATAAGCAACTTCAGTGGAATTTTACGGGGTAAAATCGTTTGGATTAAACTTTGAGCATGGCCAGTAGAGTCTAAGTTAATTCTTGAGCAGCTTACAATTCAATTTAAATTTTGGTTTGATAAATTAAATTTTTAAGATAAATAAATGATACATAAATTAAATTATTTTCTTATAATTTAAATGACCAAAATTTGAGCTGATAGAATCATAAGCTAATTCAATATATAAACATACAAAGGAAAAAAAATAAATATATGTATATACATATATTATATTTATAAATAAAATATTTAACAAAATCGTATTATAATACCAATAATAATATGTATTTTAATACTAATATATTACTTCAATATTTGCATAGGTACTTTAAATATAAATTTAAGTAAAAATGTAAAAGAAATTATATTAACAATAATTTATAATCATATATTTGTGAGCACACTTTACGGTATCAGAAGAATGAAAATTGAATGACAAAAAAATTTAATAGATAACATATTAATTTTATTTTTATAAATTAAATAATTACTTAAATAACTTTTATTTCAAGTACCATTCTTTTAATCATTTTATCAATTGTACTTTTATAAATCACTAATTCAGTAAATAAATTTAACTTTAAATTTCACTATTTTTCAATCAATTCAAAATCACAGTTCACAAAAAATAAAAAAAAAACTAGTTAGCTTCTCATGGTAGTTAAAAACAGTTTTCTGTTTTTGAAAATAGGTTTCTATTTTTTGTTTTTAAAAACACAAGAACTTGTTTAAAAACTTATTTTCAAAACTTATTTTTAAAAATTATTTTTTAAATGTGTAACTTAAAAATAAGAAAATAGAAATGACTTTTAATTATTTTCTAAACTTATTTTCTTATTTTGGATGTTAGTTTTATAATTAAATGAAATATTTCCTTATTTACAATATTAATTATCCTCTAATTTTAGTTTTCATTCAATCTAAAAGCAATTTTTGAGAATAAGAAAACAGTTTTTAAAAATAACTTTTGAGAACGGTTTTTAAAAACATAAAAACAAAAACATATCTAAACATACCATTAACTTCTTTTCCTTCTAACTTATGAGTAATGGTGATAATAATATTAAATTTAGTAATTTATATTTTTTATTTATTCTTTAGCATTAGATTTCTAAATATTATTACTTTTCTAATTTCTTAAACTATTAAATCATCAATAAAATCCTCCATTGTTATAATTAATTTGAGTTACGAGGTCGAACCAATCTAATTGTGAATTTAATTCAAATTGAGTTTATGATGAAAAAATTAGCTCAAATTGAATTTAAGTAAGAAAAAAATTTAAAGTGAATTGAACATAAGTTGAAACTAACTTAATTTAACTTGACTTATTGTTGGTTTTAATTTTGAAAGAAGTTCTAATTTTTTTTTTCAAAACATTGATAAATTTCAGTATTATTTCTTATTACAATTTTTTTTTCACTTCAAGGAATCATAATTAACATTTTTTAATTTAGAAGACACAAATCAAACTGAAGCTGGATTGTGAAAACTATAATTTTATTTAAACTAAACAATATGAAATAACCAATTTAGTCAAATTTAGCCAAAAAAATAAAACTATATGAGAAACTTGTTGTTAATACTAATAAAATAAAGTGATAGAGATATTGATAGACTAAGGTGGGCTCATCTGCGAATTAGTCCACATTTTTTATAGGCAGCTAATATGAAAATTCTAATTTGGTTCACAAAAATTCATAAATAAATAAGTTAGGCCATAAGTTTTTTTAATTTAAAATAGTTAAACTTTTAAATAATAAAAAAAATTAAAACTATTCCGAAGCATTACATATCTATTCATAAATAAATTATAACATATTTAAGAAAATACTATGTATACATATATAAATTATAAAATACCCATAAAATTAAAAATATCATATAAACATAATTGATTATACAACCTTATATAAGCAAAAGTAAGAGAAGAGCTGATCCAAAATCTTTTTTGACCTACTTGTGGATTGCATTTAGTGGCCAATAGGACAATCTTTGTTATACTATTGAAAGATAAGTACAATTCACAAGTGCACTAAAGAAGATCTAGGGTCAAGAACATGTATTGCTAGATGTAGAAATAATAGCATGTATTACTAGATGTAGAAATAGTAAGCATCTATGAAATGACTTTCCTAATAGAAGGTAAGGAGTAAAGGAAACAATAATGAATGACGTGACTTATTACTTGATGTAGAATAACACATTCAAGTTGAAAAAAGGAAGTAATGATTTTTTGAGTCAAAGATCTTTTACATTATATGTAAATTATAAATGACATATATTTTATTAGCTTGATAACATTTTAATTTCTTCACTATAATTATTTAATGATTTTCTAATTATGGGAGGAGGGTACATTTCTAAACTCCAACAATAAAGGTAGCCAAGGAGCTTAATGTAAATCTCATGACTTTAAAGAAAAAGTATAAGACAAGTAGGTATTTGAAAGTAGCAGCATAATGGATGAAATAAATAGTAATGAAAATTTTCCTAAACTATAATATCCTTAAAGCAATTCCTTGCTCTCATATTTATAATAACCATTTTAATCATTAAGACTATTCTTAGCCAACCTAGTTGAAATATGGGGCTTTTTATTCCTAATAGTACTAGTCTCAAATTCACTCCATAGAGTTAGCAGTGAATCAATTGAAACAAGAACTAAAGGGAGATAATAATAAGGAATTAGTGTTAACAAGGAATTGTTGTATGTTTTATTTTAGAGAATTAAACTTGGTAAAATACCTTAAACCTAAATAATGTGGATCTTTTGCATCTAATAGAACAAATCATATTTAATTAAGTAAGATAGTCTTCCATTTATAAAAAACTAGTGGTGGAGCAAGGAATCCTCAATTTGTGGGTTTAAATTTATGTATTTAATTTTTATATTTAGGATTATATTTTGATATTACACAAAAAATTTATACTTTTATATACTTTCTTTATTTTTATGAAAACTTATTATACATTTTACAATTTTTTATCAAAACTTTTAATTTTTATATAAAAGAAAATTTTAGAAATTTTTTTATGCAACTTTAGTTATAAAATTGTAAACTTTTTATATACAAAATACATATAAAGAGTAATTTTTGTGAAAAACTAAAAGATTTTATATAAAAAGTTCAAATTTCATGTTAAATTTTCATTAAACTTGCAAATATTCTAACATTTATTTAGTAATACTAAATACAAAATTACAATTCTTATAATTAACTTATTATTAAAGAGTGGATATAGTTCATCATTCAATATTATGATATTTCAATGAGTTCAAATCACAAAACTTTAATGAATTCATATATAACACCATCTAATATATTTGATAAAAGATTTAGAGGTTTAGTATCCTTAATTGCACATGTTCTACTTAATGTGACTCCACCACAATAAAAAACTAAATAGAAGATAAAATTCAAAATCCACAATAGACGGGTAGTTTATTGAATTTGAAATCCACAATAGTAAGATAGTTTTCCATTCAAGGGAATTTTTCTACATGTGTTAATTTATTCATTAAAACAAGCAATTTAAAAAATACAAAATATCGTAATAAATAGGAGATATAATGCTTTGTATTGATTTTATAGAAAAAAAAACTTATATTTTCTTTTATGATAAACATTAAAACGAAAGTGTTCTAGCAATAACAATAAAAAATCAAGCAACAATGGGAACAAATTATCTCAATCTTATAATCCATTGCATTAAAATGAATTGCCCTAACTTTGAAATCTTGTTGTAGTTAGGGTAAAGATGGAGCATTAAATACCAAGTTAAGTGAATAAAAAATATGGATTTGAATCATATCTTTCCATAAAATAATCAACAATACAATAATTAAATAAAAAATTTATCAAAACAAAAATATTACTACAATGCATAAAATAATTAAAAATCACAAAATTAAACCCTAAAAAAATAAAAAAATCTTAAAAGTATTTTTTTTACAAAATAATCAAGAATACAATAATAAAAAATAAAATTAATCAAGAAAATAAAAAATATCATTATAATGTATAAAATAATCACAAATCAAAAAACTAAATACTAAAAAATTGAAAAATTGAAAAATTCCCTAATGTAAAGCTTTTTGGACAAAATAATTAAGAATACTATAATCAAAAGTAAAGCTTTTTGTACAAAATAATTAACAATACAATAATCAAATATACAAATTTTCAACAATACAACAAATATCACTACAATATATAAAATAATCATACATCACAAAAACTAAATCCTTAGTAATTTTTTTAACAAAATAGTTAACAATACAACAATCTAACATAAAAATATTCAACAATACAATAAATATTACTATAATATGTAAAATACTCATAAATTAAAATCTTAAAAGAAGTTGAAAAACTTCCTAAAATTGAATTTTCTTTCACAAAATAATTAATAATACAATAGTCAAACACTAAAATACTGAACAATACAACAAATGTAATTACAACATATAAAATAATCACAAAAATACATCTTGAAAAATAAAATATTGAAAAACTTCCTAAAAATGATTTTTTTTACAAAATAATTAACAATGCAGCAATCAAATAGAAAAATATTAAAAAATACAATAAATATCATTACAATATATAAATAATCACAAATCAAAAAAACTAAATTTTAAAAATAAAAAATTGAAAAACTAACAAACTAGCATAAAAGTAAGAAAACTCACACAATGGTGGCAGTAGACAGTGACGATGAAGGCAATACAATAGCCAAAGATAATGTGATAATGAAAAAGGACGGAATGAGAGGAGAAAGAAGAAGGGAAAAATAGAAGGTCTTACCTTGAACTCTAATATATAATTTAATTTACTGATAGATATATTTGTTATTAATTAATGTTCAATGAAATGGTGTGTTTAGACTATCAATGTATTTTCCAAGTAATTTACCATTGCTTATTACTAATTTTGTTGCTATTTTTTTAAAATTCATTCCACCATCAAATAATTTTTTAAATTTTTATGTAAAAATCCATTGTTAAATTCATCAGTATTTTGAAACCTCAATGTATTAAGAGAATTAGCAGTGAATAAAGCTTTAAACAGAAATTTTTTTATAAAAAATCTAAAAAACTAGCTATGCAATTAGTAATAAGTTGAAAAATTTGTTGCTAAATTCAGAAAATAAATATGGCTTTTGGAATCATATTTATGAATGGAAAAACAATCTTTAAATCCATTATTTTCTTATAGTGTTTGACAAGTAAGACAATTATCTCCTAAATTTTAGTAACTATCTACTTATGATATCAAAATATCTTATTTATTAAAATACTAGTGAAGGTAGTACTGAAATCTTAATACTACTGTAGGATTGAAAATTGTCCCTATCTAATGATAATAATTAGGAGTTTTATGGAATTAATTAACTTTTGGTGTCAATATGGAAAAATTTCGATATACAATGAGAATAATTGTGCAAAAGGCTGATAGATACAAAATTAAAAGAGAAAAATATATTGATTTCTCCTAAATTTGGGTGAAATTACATAGACATTGCTTCTAGTTTTAAAATTTAAACATACCTCCTTTAAAACATAAAATAATGCTATATCAAAATTCAAATTTGAAATTTTCTTCCAATAAAATAATGAGAATTGAAAATTATCAATTCAAATTAAATAATATATGGTAATTTAATTTTTTAGTCAAATATATTCTTATTAAATTTAAGCTGCTAAAAATGCATGATACTTATATTAAGATTTAACTTTTTTTGTAAGTCATATCTTACCTAATTGTTATAACAAATTGAACCTATTGTGACGACATCTATTATAAAAATAATTTTTTGGTTGTTAGTAAATGCATACATTTTCTTGATCATCCCTAATCAAAGTATTTTTTATCAAAAAATACTTAAAATATTAAATATTGGTCTATACCATTTGATTTGAACATATAATAGTCTTTTTTTCATATTTTTATTGAAGAAAACATTAAATTTAAGTATAGCATCATTTTATATTTTAAAGAAGGTATATGTAGATCTTGAAACTAAAATGAAGGTTGGTATAATATTACTAAAACTTAAAAGAAAGCAAATATTATTTTCTCAAATTAAAAAGAAAAGATATGTGAATACTCTAAAGATAAATTTCTCTTGCTTACTTTTGAAAGTCTCCTTTTTTCAGTGGCATGAGAATTTCCATTTAATTATCAAATATATTAGAATATAAATGATTAATAAAGAAAATCACTCCAAAAATTACAATATTAAAGCTTTATTTGTTTTGAGAATTTTTTTATAGAATATAATTATAAAATATTAAGATGAGAGAAAATATTGTATTTATTTAATATTAGATATGAAAAGTTTAGAGTTATTATATGAGAGTATAGGATAGGATAATGAAAGGATAAGATATGATACTATTTAATATTTGATTCACTATATATAAAGATGATAGTACAAAGTTATATCATTAAATATTTGTTATCATATGTATATAACATAGATAATATTAATAAATATTAGTTTAAACAAAATTACCTTTAGATAATATTTGATTCTCAAAATTATATATTTCTTGGAATGATGGTGGATGGTAATAGTCAACAACAGTAAGGGTGGTGGTCAATAATAGTGGATAGCAACGAGCGGTGGTTAATAATAAATAGTGATGGCTTAACGGTATTAGGTTGTAGTGGATGGTAGTTAATAATTGGTAGTAGTGAGTGGTGGATGATAATAATAATGATCAATAATAATAGGTGATAGTAAGTGATAATCAATAATAATTAGTGCTAATGGGATGGTGGTAGGTGGCAGTGAGTGGTGGTTAATGGTAATAGGTAGTAGCAAGTAGTGGTTAATAATGAGAGGTGGCAGTAATAATGGTCAATAATGGTAGGTGGCAAGTAGTGGTGATCAATAATGATGGGTAGTGGTAGGTGATATGTACTGCTTAATAATAATGGATGGTAATGAAAAGTCGTCAAAAGTAGTGATCAATGGCCATGGGTGCTGGCAAGTGATAGTTAATGATAATGAGTAACTAGTTATGGTCAACCATTAGTTTGTAACTCATCATTCATTGATATATTCTCATTATATTTCATAATATTATCGTTTAAAATATTGAATAAAAGGGAGAAAAAAATTACTCTTATCTTATCAGCTTATATTATGTTCTAAGAAAGATGATAATTTTATCTTATATTGATAAGATAAAATGGTTCGAACGAATTAAATTATCTTATTTAATGGGTGCACTAAACATCTACTAAGACTAGATAATATATGCTTATACTATACTATTAACTTTCTCTGATACTATGCTTTAAATAAGTTCTAAGGATGTTTGAAAAATAGCTAAGTATTTAATATACAACTATTTTGGTCACTGATTGTCCCCCGATTAGTTAATTTGAAAAAATGGTGAAATCTAACATTTTCAATTAGTTAATTCATAAAAGTTGTATAAAAATACAAAATTATTCTAAATTGCACATACATTTATTAATTAAATGTACATAATAAAATAAAATATACATTTATTAGCTCTCTATTAATTAAAATTATGTAATAAAATTAATACAAAATAAAAAAATAAATCGTATAGTATGTACAAGATTATGCTATATGATTATTTAATAAAGTTCATTCTTTTCATGTTAAAAGTAAAAATTAATAATATTAATTTATACACATATGTAATACATAAATACACAATAATTTTTGTGATTTGCCATGTATTCCAATTTTTAAACTATTGCTTAAATAAAAAAGAGGATCATTCAAGTTAAAAAATATTATAAAAAGAAATATTTCTAGTCAAGTCATATTTTTTTTAAAAATATATGATGATGAATAATATATATATATATATATATATATATATATATATATATATATATATATATATATATATATATATATATATATATATATATATATATATGGGTGTGTGTGTATAATATATATAAATAGTATGTTGAAAAGTTTATATAAAATAATATAAAAGTGGAGATAAGCATCTAAATATATTTATTCATTAAAATAAAAATTAATAATTATAATTATTTTTATTTATTATTTCTTAACAAATTCAACAAGTATGATAAACTGTAATAATTTATTTCTTATTGAATACTTTAATAAATAATAAATTACAATAATATATTTTTAGAAGAAATTTTAATTTAATAAATAATATATAAAATAAAATTTAAAATCCCATTAAAATAAAATAATATATTTAAATAAATTATAAAATATACACATATCCTTATATATTATTTTATATATAAATAGTTAACAATAATCATATAACTTTATTAAGTATCTTTATTAAAATTGCTAATGTTATTAATTTTTCAAATAAAACAATATAATTACTTATCAGTTAACAGTTATTTTAATTAGTTAATCATCAATATAAATAACTGATTGCTAAATAGAATCTATAACTTTAGGTATTATCTTTTTTAAGTATAAATATAAATAGTATATTATCCCCTCATCAATATATATATAAATGATAATTTTTTTACAGAAAATATTTTCTGATGAAACAAATAAAAGTCAACAAAATTTTCTTCTCTTAATAAAAATCATCTTTAGTTCGAACTTTCACTATTATAGAATAGTTAATTAACATTAGACATTTAGAAAATTAGATGTTAATTTATGACTAACATTTAATCAAGCAATGTTGTATATCAATTTTCATGTTTATTGTAAAACCATCGAAAAAAGCAATAATAACATTGGTTGATATATATATATATACATATACTGACATTGTATAATGTGTTTATATCATGGAAAATGACATTTAATACTAGTTATTTATAAATAATTGACATCTAATATAAATATATCACTTTAGTTTATATAAATAACCAAAGTGGTATTTTCTACTCTTCTCGTCAACCCTACTTCACTCACATCACTCCTATTCCTCCTTCCTAAGCCTAACTTTCTCCATTAGTTCCTCCTTCTTGGATTCTTCCTATTTTTTTTGTATTTTACCTTCTAGAATAGCAAACCTAGAAATAGAAAATAATATCTCATATGACATTATAGAACCTAATAAGAATAATTTTAAATTATAAATTTTGTAATAATAGTTTAAAATTTGTGAGAGGTTGTACCAAACACCCCAATCATAAATAGGTGATGTGCTAAATACTATATTGATAGTTATTGCTTAATATGTGGGTTTAGCATTCCTAAAAAAGCATGGTTGAATTTAATCCTTACAAATGCAATGTAACATTTATTAAATTTTCAAAAAATGATAGTACACATGTTATATGAATAGATAGTAAATAATATGACTAAATGCCATAGAAGATGAATTAAATAAGGTTTTTTACCTATATAAACCTATAAAAGCTATATGAAAATGAAAGATAATGAAATATGGTAAATTGTGAAACCATAAGCTAAATTACAAGAACATAAAATTAAATTGCAAAAATAAAAATAAGAACTAAATAAATCTTTACTTTTAAATTATACAATTTTTTATGAGTGCTCAACCCCATAAATTTAGTGATGAGCTAATAGATATTCATTCTTAACAAAAAAATTGGTAAACAAATATATAAAATTGAAGAAAATCATTTTTACATTGGAAAGAGAGCATATTTTATTAAAGATAAAATAATTTTAAGGTTGGAAAAGCTTTGAGATAAAATTTACAAATGACATCATTATTTTGCTTTTTTATTTTCAACTTGTACTAAAAGGTAGGGTTTAGATGTTGATTATTTGTAACAACCTAATGTTTAAAGTGCAATGACATCGTTCTATCAACAAACAAAATGACATCGATTTGTATATAAATAACTAATGCTGTAAACTAAAATATGCCAATTTTAAATAGAAAACCAATGTCTTTTTTCATAGTAATTTTCTTTTTTGAAAAGCACCTATCAAAGACAACATATTAACAACACAATAAATTAACCTATTGACATTTGCAAAAATATATTATAATTCACAACAATTATAGAATGAGATAGAAATTAATAACATCATAACCAATTGTACAAGCTTTTGTACAAAATTTCTAAGCTCTTATTTCTACATCAAAATATAAGTTACAATAAGTCATTTACAACCAAACCAACTATTAGTAATTAATTTACAACAATTTAATTTATTACAATCACTAGTTATATTTAGGAACATCTAAAACCATTCATTCTTATTGAGCTTTAATCCTAATGAAATATCATGCCAAAATTTCTTTAACCTTATCAAGCTATTCTTTGATGTATGATTTGAACTTGTTCTTATAGAATTGCAATTTGTGTACAATTAATATGTTATTGTTAAGATTAATTTGATTAATTGAGCTAGTATGTGATGAGCTATAAATAAGCAAGTGCTAAATTTATTAGAAATTTTATGAGTAGATAACAAGTCATGCATGTAACATATGACATAATAGCTACACTCTATGTTTTTTAAGTTATCTTAAGCATTGCAATAAAATAGGAAGTCAATTTGATCCTATTGACACATAATTTTTTAGGTTAAATATGATGCAATTTTATTATTAATAATATAACTTCACTTTTACCCATTGGAAAAGTTTATCTTTATTCAGTTGCATGCCCTTATCATAAGCTTTGATAAAAACTCCTTTCAAGCAAATCTGTAACTTAGATCATGCTTTTTTCAACAAAGGATCCAATCAGTGGGTAAGCCCTCTCTTCGAAAACACCATAACAAGCATTTAATAACAACTATAATACAATGATATAACTAAGCCGTCAATTTTTGTTTTTTAAAAAATCATAACTAACACATAAGCATGACTTACTCCTCATGGTACAACATGAAGTAAATTTTTTCTTGGAATCATGGAGTAAAGTCTTGATGATATACTCTTACCTTGATGCTTGGATTGATGTTGACCTTCATCGAGTTAATATGGATATAGGAATCCATATGTAACACTCATTGATGGTAATAGAGCAAACTAATGCTTGTAGAAGCATTAACATAAGCTAAACTTATATTCAGATAGCAATTCAATTAATTTATGTTTAGTCAAAAAAGATAACACAATCTTACATAGTTTAGAGCTAGACACACATCATATCAAGCTCTTTGAACTTTAGTAGCTATTGAATGGAAGCTTTATCAATGTAAACTGAATTGGATAATCCTACAACTTCTTCTTAATCCAGAGCTTGACTTAGTTTTGATTGCCTTAGGAGCTATGATACGTAAAATATTTACATACTTATTTTCCCTTGTATGATGCATTTTTGGATGTTATCTTGTTAAATTAAATAAATTTAGTTGCATTTGGTGAATGGATATTGAATTTGAGATGAAAACAAATATTTTAGATAATGCTGTAATCCGATACTGTTTTAGGTTTTAGGCCATATCTGGAGTTCTGGATGTCCGATTGGGCTGTTCTTTATATGGATGGAAAGCTAAGAAGAAGCCCTAAAACTTTCATGTTTTAAGAAAAGCCCAGTTCGGGACCTAAGGATCACAAATTCTGCTTGGAAGATGAAACAGTGATTCTGACGGAATCTGACATATGGCTACTAATCTAATCACAACTTGAGCTAGATATGTCCAAATTAGGAGTTCTTTATATGCAAATTGAAGAAAAGATCCAGCCCTACAACTCCTATGTTGACATAAAGATGTAAATCAGCCATTTCGGTGGTCAAAAGTTGCCAACAAAGTGAAACAAATTGTGCTGCGAAAATCAAAAATGTTGGCTGCGTGTGATTGGTAGCAACTTGTCAAATTGGATGGCTTGTAGCTGGTTCATTCACCTATAAATAGGTAGAAGTAGAGAGCATTCAGCCATTCCAAGCATTGAATCATTCATTCATGCATCTTAGATAGTAGTTTAGTTCATGCAATTTTAAGTTCTTGTATGCCTCCTACATGGATGGTTCTACCTCCTAATGGATGGATAGCTTTTATATTTTTATGCATTTGTAATTGTATCCTTATGTTCTCCTCCTACATGGACGGTTCTACCTCCTAATGGATGGATAATATTTTTATTTTCATGCATTTGTAATTATAATTTTGTGTTCTCCTCCTACATGGACGGTTCTACCTCCTAATGGATGGATAGCTTTTATATTTTCATGCATCTGTAATTATAATCTTGTGTTCATGAATGTGATGATGTTTTTATTCTATGTTTGTGTTTAATTTCATTATGTTCTAATTTTTTATCTTCCTAGGGTGATGACGTAACTTGATAATAATGGATTGAATTCTAATCTATTGAAACTAATTTCGTTTTTACTTCCTAGATTGAGTTTTAATTATTGCTCTTAATGCTTTCAATTGATTGGCCACCTTTTGAATGAACTCAATATGTGTGTTGAGACCGGAAGGAGATACATGTGTATAGAACCTATAATTAAAACCGTAAATTGCATATGAAATAGGAATATATTCATATGGTTTATGTAGTCTTAATGAGTTCCATAAATCCTAATGCATGATTAGTTGTTTTAATTCACATAGGAATATAGTGGATTAGCAATTAATTATAGAATTACTTGACCTTGGAAGAGGCTAGTAATTAATTTAGGGAAACTCGACTATCAATTAAGGAAGTTAAAATTGGATTAGTGTAGATAGGTGATTCAATCCGAAATTATTAAGTGAAGTCTGATCCCTAGGTCTTTTATTCATCTTCATCTTTACTCCAATTGCATCCATATTTATTTTAAGTATTTTCTGCATACATCTTTATTTAATTGCTTCAAATCCAACTTAACAATTTGCCAAATAGTGTTAGGATTATAAATTTTGGTACTTAGTGAAACAATCCTCGTGGGAACGATACTTACTTATCACTTTATTACTTGTTTACGATAGTGTGCACTTGCGCTAATTGATAAACCATTTCACACGTAACAAGTTTTTGGCGCCGTTGCCGGGGATTGTTATCATTAATATCAATACCAAGTAATCTTAATCCTAATTTGGTTTTTATTTTACATTTTCTTCTTTCTTTGGTGTTTCTTTTCTCTTTTCAGGTTTGTCCTAGTGTATGACCAGATCAAAAGTTGCTGAGCCACTGCTATTTGATTTTAAGATCGAGAGAACTTGTCGAAGGAATCAAAAAATACAGAAGCAGTCAACTGTAGATCAAGGAGAAGCAATGGCAGATTTGAGAGAAGAACAAGACACTAAAGCACTCCGTGATTATGCCACACC
Organism: Sindora glabra; assembly: GCA_020226215.1. Taxonomy (NCBI): domain Eukaryota; kingdom Viridiplantae; phylum Streptophyta; class Magnoliopsida; order Fabales; family Fabaceae; genus Sindora; species Sindora glabra. The sequence continues at coordinate 39,694,888 of CM035232.1, read as the reverse complement.
AACAGTCATGGATACCATTTCTGGAATCAGGAGACCACCTGTACCAGCTAACAACTTTGAGATCAAGCCAGCCATAATTCAAATGATGCAAGCAAACCAGTTTGGAGGTTCTCCAATAGAAGATCCAAATGCACATATAGCCAGCTTTCTGGAAATCTGTGATACATTCAAGCATAATGGCGTTTCTGATGATGCCATAAGGTTGCGACTTTTCCCTTTCTCACTTAGGGATAAGGCTAAAAGCTGGTTACACTCTTTACCAGTGGGGAGCATCACTACATGGAACATATTGGCACAAAAATTCCTAGCAAAATTCTTTCCTCCAGCTAAAACTGCAAAAATGAGGAATGAAATTACTTCATTCACCCAACATGACATGGAAAGCCTTTATGAAGCATGGGAAAGATACAAGGAGCTGCTAAGAAGATGTCCTCATCATGGGCTACCAGATTGGCTACAGTTGCAGACTTTCTATAATGGATTGTCTAATGCTACCAGAACACTTGTAGATGCTGCAGCTGGTGGATCATTAATGGGAAAAAGCATCGAAGCTGCTATGGAACTGTTGGAAGAAATGGCAGCAAATGCTTACCAATGGCCTTCTGAACGCAACACTTCAAAGAAAGCACTTGGAGTCCATGAGCTAGACATTCTAACCACTTTGTCTTCTCAAGTCACCTCTTTATCCAAGCAAGTGAGTTCATTAACAGCTCAAGCAAATGCAATCAGAACTCCTGCAGATGCTTGTGATTTATGTGGAGGCCCTCACATGAGCACACAATGCCAAGAAGGAAATCCATTCATTCCTTCTCAACTTGAACAAGCCAACTATGTGGGGAATCATGATCCCTTCTCAAACACATACAATCCAGGATGGAGAAACCATCCTAATCTAGGGTGGAGAAGTAATCAGAATGTGTTCAAACCTCAAGGGAATTATCAACAGCAAATTCAGCAATCACCACCACAACCAAAGGCAAATTTAGAAGAAGCATTGGCTCAACTAACCATGAATACTTCCCAATTCATGGCCAGAACAGAAGCTACACTCAAGAATCATGAAACAATCATGCAAACTCAAGCAACCTCAATCAAAAATCTGGAGGTGCAAATGGGCCAAATTGCAAGTATGCTGAATTCCAGACAACCAGGCACTTTACCCAGTGACACCGAAAGAAATCCTAGAGAGCAAGTAATGGCTGTTTCATTAAGGAGTGGGAAGCAGTTAAATGAGCCAGAACCAAGGAAGAAAAATGAAGAAGCTCAGAAAGAAGATGAGGTGATTCCAGGAAGAATGACTTTTCCAGATAATCCTCCACCATATATTCCACCAGTTCCATTTCCTCAAAGATTGGTGAAAGCTAAGCTAGAAGAATTTCTGGAGGTGTTTAAGAAGTTGCATATTAACATCCCATTTGCTGAAGCTTTAGCCCAAATGCCCAGTTATGCGAAATTTATGAAAGAGATTTTATCAAAGAAACGCAAACTGGAAGATTTTGAAACTGTAGCCTTAACTGAAGAGTGCAGTGCAATTCTCCAAAAGAAACTACCGCCAAAGCTTAAAGATCCTGGGAGTTTCTGCATACCCTGTACCATTGGAGAGTGTGAATTTGAAAAAGCCTTATGTGACCTTGGTGCAAGTGTGAATTTAATGCCATTATCCGTCTACAAGAAGTTGGGATTGGGAGAAGTAAAACCAACTACTGTGTCACTGCAGCTAGCAGATCGTTCAATAAAGCATCCACGTGGAATCCTTGAGGATGTGCTAGTAAAAGTTGATAAATTCATCTTCCCAGTGGATTTCATAGTGCTTGACATGGAACAAGACCAAGAAATTCCTATTATTCTTGGGAGACCATTTCTTGCAACTGGACGAGCTCTAATTGATGTGCAGAAAGGAAAGCTAACTTTACAGGTTCAAAATGATCAAATATCTTTCAATATTTTTAAAGCTTTTCCATATGAAGATAATGTCTGTTACAGAGTAGACACACCGACCAATTGCATAAAAGATGTAATGCATGAAACCTGCACAGAAGAGCCATCAGCAGTAGGAATGGTTGATGCATCAAAGTCTACTGATCCTAAAATCCTGAAGCAGATTAATTACCTTGAGAAAAATTCTCCAGTTTTAAACAAGAAACCATTCAAGGGTTTAGGAGAGAGGTCAAGTAAACCTGTTCCATTAAGAGATAAATCATCAGAATTGGAACCAAAGGCTTATGAAAATGCTAAGCTCTGCAAGGAGAAGACAAAAATGTGGCATGATAAGAGAACTACAAGGAAGGAGTTCACACCGGGGCAGAAAGTACTTCTCTACAACTCAAGGTCAAAACTCTTTCCAGGAAAATTAAAATCAAGGTGGTCAGGGCCTTTTACTGTGGTTCAAGTTTGGCCGTATGGAACTGTGGAGATTCAAGATGGTGACAGAAAATTCAAAGTAAATGGGCAAAGATTGAAGGAATACAATAACAGTACATTCAACACCATCAAGACTGTCATCACGCTCGAGGAGCCAGCTGGTAAGTATTATTAAAAAAAAAAAATAAAGAAAAAAAAAATAAAGCAATAGGTTAGGATTTTGTCTAGCTAAAGACGTTAAAGAAGGGCGGCTGCTTGGGAGGCAACCCAAGATTTCTTTCTCTTCTCATTTCTTTTCTTATTTAAGCACACATCGCACAGCATTTTTCACTCACAATTTCAGCTTTCATCATTTTCATCATGGAGGAATGCCTTGTAAAGCTTAAGAGCAGATTCCCTACTCTTCCCAAAGATGTGCTCAGGAAAATCTACAACTGTCGACTTGAAAGAATGAGGGCATTTAAGCGTTTGGGTCTTCCCGAGGACATACGTTGGATTATTGAAGCTAAGGTACGTTTAGCAGGTGAGTTTCATGAATCATTTGTTAGACGTATGCCAGGTATGGGAAGAAGTTCTTACTCTAAAAAGAGAAGAGCTAAAAGAATGAGAGTCTGTCATAAGTGTGCAAGGTGGAACTGTAATAGGCTCTGTAGGAGTAAAGGAATGATTTCAGTAAATCGAGAGGACAAAATCCGATTCATAAAGGATGGACTGAGTAAAGAGTCACTGGATAATATTATTCAGACTCTTGAGACGCATCCTAGCGGAGATGTTCATGTTGTCCTTCTTGATTTAATGAACTTATTCCATACAGAAAAGGAGCGCTACAGTCTTGGGGATCTGACTGTAAAAGACCCTGTTTGCCAGTTTATAAGAAAATTGGATGGGAAGCAAATCCTCGGCTCATAGAAGCCGTTTAAGCCGTCACTGAATGAAAAATCAGAGGAAGATGTGAGCCACAATCACAACTACTGTACATATGTTTGTCTGCTTTACGTTTCCTTTATCTTTTTATCTTTACAGCTACTTTTTAACTTTTCGTACATTTATCTTCTTTTTAAGTTTACCTTTTCAGCATCTTTTTGACTTTCTTTACATTCCGTATTTTACTTTGTTCAGGCCATTATTACACTTGTCAGTTTTGTACAGTATTTTTCTGATATTATCTGATTTGCGTGATCTCTTTGTTTCTGCTTTTGTATTATAAGAATGCATTTCAGCAATCACACTTTGCAAAATGTCTGAGAGCGAGAGTAAAGAGGAGGAAGAGGTCGAAAAACCATCAAAATGTGGACTTAAATCTATCTGTGTTTTTGGTGAATCTTTTGCTGGAAAGAATGTAGAATTTCTGCTAGCAGCAACTGAACTTGGTCATGCATTAGCTGCTAGAAAGATTGCCTGTGTGTATGGAGGAGGGCTTCATAGCTTAAAAGGAAGTGCAGTAATTTCTGCCAACACTGGAGGAAGCAAAATACTGAGTATCCTTGTGAATGGTTTAGATGATAAGAAATACGCCATCGGTAAAACAGTAAAGGTTTCAAACTTGCCTCAACGTATAGGATGCATGCTTTACACTGCTCAAGCCTTTATTGCTTTACCTGGTGGTTTAGAAGCATTAGATGGAATTTCCAGCATTGCATATTGGATTAACTTGAACTTTCATCAGAAGCCAGTAGGTTTATTGAATGTTAATGGTTTTTATGATAGTTTGCTGTCTTTTTTAGATCAAGCTGTGGAACAGGGATTCATACCCCAAGCGACTCGTCGTGCCATAATGTCTGCCTCAACTGCTGATCAGCTGATTGACCAATTGCAAAGCTATACACCTAAACCAGATCCATCAGTGAAAAAGAAAGATTGGCAATCTCCAACCAGCAGTCAGAAGCATGAGCCCGACACCACTCTCCGGTTGTAACTTTCTTTACTCTTGGTTTTACTCCCAAAATTTCTTTTATGTGTGCGTTGTTTATGCATTTCCTTTTAATAAGTCCTTTTTGCTACTCTGTTGAAGACATTGGGGACAATGTCTACATTAAGTGTGGGGGGGATTACAACAAAAAAAAAAAAATTATTTTTATTTTCGTAGGTTTTTTTGGTAGTAGAACCATGAGATTCATTATAAAAAAAGGGGGGGATGGCCGAGTAAAGAGCTTTTTACTCTTGATACGCATCCAAAAAAAAAATTATAAAAAAAAAATATATATATATATATTTTCCTGCTTATTAGGTTCTTTTCAATAATTTTAAAAGATTTCATAGCATGATTGAACAACTTTCTTACTTCCTAGGATTGATAGATTTTGCAATGGATTTTGAGTTGGATTGAGTTGGAAACCTCTAACCGTGAGATTTTGAGCCTATTTGTTGAATCAATATTATATTTCTTGCGTGTGATATTCACCTGTTAAGTTGTCACTCTAGAACTTGCATGAAATCTGGTTGAGATTACAATTTACATGCATACTCAGATATGATAAAGGCATTTTTTTTCCTCAGTTTGAACTAAATAGCCAACCCTGCAGTTTTACCATTGATAAACCCCTTTGAGCCTGATTAACCGTTTCTTTACTTTAACCTATTAATATGTCATTTAATGAAATATCAATTGTCTTTACTTAACCCTAGGGATTAGTAGAGCATTTGAATTTTTGAAAAATGGGTTTTTGACAAAGTGTGGGGGAATATGTATTATTAACTTCAAAGTTGCAAGGGTTTTTATTCAAAAAAAAAAAAGAAAAAAGAAAAAAAAAAGAGAAAAACTAAATAAATAAAAAAAAAAAAGAAAAAAAAAAGAAAAAGAGAGAAATTGATGAGAATCGTGGGCTACTATGTTAAGATAAAATTATTTAGAGATTACTCATGTTTTAATTGTTCTATTAATTTCTCTCCTTACTTCAGCCTTTCATATCCCTGTTTTATCTTTCCTTTACCTTGACCTCATTACAACCCTTAATAAGACCTTTTGATTTGAAGTGTGCATGTAAATCAAGTAGTGGAGATTGAGAATTTATGCAAGCCTATGGTAGTGCAATCTTTAATAGGATGAATTTGAGTGAAACACTTGCCAATAAACATTTGAGAGAGGAAGAGTTCCAGTGATTATATCAATCTGATTCAATCCTTCTCAAATGAAGTTGCAATTTCTTTTTAATTTTATATGTCAAGATTTGTTGATTCATGAATGCTATGATATCTTTGTACTTTAATTATCTTTCTTATGTTTTTCTAACTATCTCATGGGTAGATTAGTACTAACATTAGCATTAGTATTAGTTTTCTTTTATTTTGTGTTTGTCCGAGGACGTCCAAAAGCTAAGTGTGGGGGAATTTGATACGTAAAATATTTACATACTTATTTTCCATTGTATGATGCATTTTTGGATGTTATCTTGTTAAATTAAATAAATTTAGTTGCATTTGGTGAATGGATCTTGAATTTGAGATGAAAACAAATATTTTAGATAATGCTGTAATCCGATACTGTTTCAGGTTTTAGGCCATATCTGGAGTTCTGGATGTCCGATTGGGCTGTTCTTTATATGGATGGAAAGCTAAGAAGAAGCCCTAAAACTTTCATGTTTTAAGAAAAGCCCAGTTCGGGACCTAAGGATCACAAATTCTGCTTGGAAGATGAAACAGTGATTCTGACGGAATCTGACATATGGCTACTAATCTAATCACAACTTGAGCTAGATATGTCCAAATTAGGAGTTATTTATATGCAAATTGAAGAAAAGATCCAGCCCTACAACTCCTATGTTGACATAAAGATGTAAATCAGCCATTTCGGTGGTCAAAAGTTGCTAACAAAGTGAAACAAATTGTGCTGCGAAAATCAAAAATGTTGGCTGCGTGTGATTGGTAGCAACTTGTCAAATTGGATGGCTTGTAGCTGGTTCATTCACCTATAAATAGGTAGAAGTAGAGAGCATTCAGCCATTCCAAGCATTGAATCATTCATTCATGCATCTTAGATAGTAGTTTAGTTCATGCAATTTTAAGTTCTTGTATGCCTCCTACATGGATGGTTCTACCTCCTAATGGATGGATAGCTTTTATATTTTTATGCATTTGTAATTGTATCCTTATGTTCTCCTCCTACATGGACGGTTCTACCTCCTAATGGATGGATAATATTTTTATTTTCATGCATTTGTAATTATAATTTTGTGTTCTCCTCCTACATGGACGGTTCTACCTCCTAATGGATGGATAGCTTTTATATTTTCATGCATCTGTAATTATAATCTTGTGTTCATGAATGTGATGATGTTTTTATTCTATGTTTGTGTTTAATTTCATTATGTTCTAATTTTTTATCTTCCTAGGGTGATGACGTAACTTGATAATAATGGATTGAATTCTAATCTATTGAAACTAATTTCGTTTTTACTTCCTAGATTGAGTTTTAATTATTGCTCTTAATGCTTTCAATTGATTGGCCACCTTTTGAATGAACTCAATATGTGTGTTGAGACCGGAAGGAGATACATGTGTATAGAACCTATAATTAAAACCGTAAATTGCATATGAAATAGGAATATATTCATATGGTTTATGTAGTCTTAATGAGTTCCATAAATCCTAATGCATGATTAGTTGTTTTAATTCACATAGGAATATAGTGGATTAGCAATTAATTATAGAATTACTTGACCTTGGAAGAGGCTAGTAATTAATTTAGGGAAACTCGACTATCAATTAAGGAAGTTAAAATTGGATTAGTGTAGATAGGTGATTCAATCCAAAATTATTAAGTGAAGTCTGATCCCTAGGTCTTTTATTCATCTTCATCTTTACTCCAATTGCATCCATATTTATTTTAAGTATTTTCTGCATACATCTTTATTTAATTGCTTCAAATCCAACTTAACAATTTGCCAAATAGTGTTAGGATTATAAATTTTGGTACTTAGTGAAACAATCCTCGTGGGAACGATACTTACTTATCACTTTATTACTTGTTTACGATAGTGTGCACTTGCGCTAATTGATAAACCATTTCACACGTAACAAGCTATTAAGGTGCATTTGTAGCTCCTTCTAAGCATGATTAGAAGATTGTTGAAACACAAATAACAATAGTTGATAGATTCATACAACAATGCTAAAACTTTAAAAGATATATAAAAAATTTAGTGATGAGTGTAACTGCTTTTCTAGAAGGATTCATATTATGGATTTAGTAAAAAAAATTATTGTTAATCATATACAATAATATAATAGGAAAATGCATAGGTTGATATTATTTAATAAAGAACAAAGTAGTAGATATAAGATTGGTCATTACAATAAACATTGCATTGAATTGCATGAGTTGCATGATAAGTAACTTAAATTAGATTACATGAATCATTGTGCTTTATAAACTCATTTACTAAACTACATGGTTATGGAGAAAATAGGAATCATAAAGTAATATATAATATATTTGACAAATTAAAAAAAGATACAATAGCATGCAATAAAAAAGGTAGCAAGTAAAAATAATAGATACATCACCACTAAATAGAACGTGACCATATATAACCATACATCCTAAGGGTGACTAAACCCTAAAAGCATCACTAAAGACAATATATATAATCTTAAATGTAATGATGAATAAGATTGTCACAATATCACTATACATATACGTATATATGCCAATTACACAAAGCCTAATTTAATCTCTTCATATGCATAAATACAACAAAAATGAGAGAAGAAAACTTATTTGAAAATTTTTTTGATGACTAAAATGAATACAAAGCTAACTTTGAATGTAGCAAAGAATGTAGAAGAAATTTAGGACTCACTGAAGAAATTTAGGACTCACTGAAGAAATTTTGATGGAGGAGTTAATGGTGACAAAGTGAGTTTCAAAAAGTAAAACTGATAAAACACAGAGGACCAAGTGAAAAGTTATGCAAACAAAATAATTACATGTCAATGTTTTAATTGACAAACAACATCTTAAATAATTGATGTTAGTTTGATAGAAAATAGACATATAAAGTTAAGACAATGTTTATAAAAATATCATTGAACAATTAATTTCAACGTTAGTTTTTTTGAATAATCAACCTTTTAAATTCTCTTGCCCTTTCAACCGTAATGGATCACATTCACCTTAGATGTTGGTTATATATAGAATTGACATTTTAATATTAATTCTATTTTTAAATATGTTGAGCTTGATAAAATGACGTGAACTTTTATATTAACTGCCATTTTAAGTTTTGATGGAATTTTAAAAGTACCATCATGTGACAAAAAATGTCATTTTTTTTTGTAAAATCATTATATTATTTGTCTTAATAATTTTAAAAATGTTACTATATTTATATGAGTAGAGGCTTATTTAAAAATTAATTCTTATTGATTAATGTAGAATTATAGTTCTGTAATAGTGTCCTACACAAAAAAATTTGCTTAGATCAACAGATTATCACTAAATCGAAAGCGTTGGTGAGAGGATAGTATATTCCATCTACAATGGCATCACGCTTGCCGCAAGTTTTTTTTATTTTTAAGTTTTCTTCAGTACTCACTTTTTAACTATGTATATTACAATTCCCTCTTTGTCCATTTCTTTTGTAACTAACGAGAAAGAAACTACTTTAAGCAAAGAATCAAATATTTTAGGTAAAGCATGTTAATTAATTATTTAAATAATGAATACATTTCTTTATTATTATATTCGCAACTATTAGTTGTCGCGGTGTTTATTCTTAACATATCTTTATTTCGTGGACTTGGTTCACACAGTTTTCTACATATTTTAATTCATCGAATCGTTATCATTAGCAATATTTTAATTTTTAAGTCTTTGCTTCAATAATTAAATAAGAAGTCAATATAATTCAATTATTTTAATCGGCTATGATTTGGATTTTTTAACCTACAAAGTCGATGTGAATTATTTTCTTTTATATCAGAATTTTATATATTGCCAGAGAAAAGGAGAACCAGAAAGCAGAGTGGATCCTGCCAATCCGATTTGTGTTCAGTGCGGTTATTGCCAAATAATAAGAATTTGAATTGAATTAGCGATTATCGACAAACGGCCGCGTTCTTTAACTTTCTATCCTTGGCTAGGGTACATCAACCCTTTTTGTTTTTGGTTTTATGCTTAAATATCACAAATTTTAAATTCAGATTGGTAGCAATACTGAATAATGTCTTAATTCATTGGTTCATTAATTTAATTAGTGATTTATTGATTCAACCAATTTTGACTTTAAAAATATTAATTAAAAGAAAAATTGTAATTTACCCATGTGTAATTTTATCTATTTTCACTAATTTTGCATTTGGATGAAGCATTTAATAAATATTAAGAATTTTAAAATTTTGTATTAAAAATAGATAATTTTGCTTAATCTTATAGATGAGAAATGATGATTCACAAATTATTTCAAGAATAAATATGAGATTTATAAAATGATATCTACTTTGATTGAATGTAAAATGCCAATAGCTTAAATTCTTCAATTATAATATTTAAGTAATTCATAAATTCTATTTACTTATTATTTAACAAAATATTTTAACCGATAATACTTAAATTCCTTGGCAATTAAATTATCAATTTCAATCTCTAGATCCAAACATAACATTAATCTATTTGTGGTTTTAATTGTTAAAATCCATCTATTTGTGCTTTCAATTGATAACACTTTTTTCACCTAAATTATTTTCCATTCAAAACTTAATTGAAAATTTAAATGCATTATACGTGATCTTTCCATCTTTATATTTTGACTCAATTTAATTCTCATTTTGAACCAAATTACCCCCCAAAAATACAATTCAATTGGAGATTTTTCTTATGCAATTTAATTCATAGATATTGAATAAGGATCTTTGGAATAAATTAGTTTGAATAAGCATTAAATTGTCATAACTCTCCTAATTGGTACGAAATTATTACAAATAATCTAGCAAACCTTCCATATGCTTAATATCAATTAACAAAACAGTAAGGTAGTAAAGCCTCTAATTTTACTATTTATTTAAGATGTGATTCCTAAAATGGTGAGCGTTAACATGTATAAGCTACCCTAAAAGATAGGTTAGACAAAGTTATGAATTATGGTCTTACAAAGAAATAAGTTGGCATAACTGAAGCCATATATAAGCATTCTACATTGTACTTCTTTTTGAATATAATTCTGTATAGGAAATTTTGAATAATGTAAACACTAACAAAAAAATATCAAATTATTGAATGCTTTTTGGTTTGGAAAAGAATGGAGGATTTGTATTGTGATGATCATGCTTAGCATAGGAGTGGTGGTGGAACCCTAATTTAGGTATTTGAAAATGTAAACCACATAACAGTAAGTTTAGGAGTTTAGTAAAACAACACTCTATTTAAAATGGTTAAATTCATAAAACTATATATGAACACTCAATATCAATTAAATTTCAAAATGGATAAGCTCTCAAATGGGCTAACTTAAAGGCAATCAATTAATACCACTTACTTTAATTACCACCAAAGCACAATTCAATTTCTTATTGTAGGATCAAACTTGCTAAAAGAAAGATAATATAAATATTTCACAAAAACATGTTATTCAATGAATAAGGTTATCAACTTGTACAAGAGATATTAATAATTGAATTTTTGAGATACTAGCAATAATAAAATTAAACAAGGCAACAACCTTCCTTATACATTTTAGTGATTCTTATCTCCTTACAAGCTTTATCCTTACATAAGCATATATCACCTCTACCATCACCGTTTCACATTCATGGCATATATAAGTAAAACTTAACAATTTCTCGAGGCATTCAATTTCACAAGTCATTAAGTCCTTTTTAGAGTCATTTAATCTTCATTAAGATCATTTGTTTCTATATGGCTCATATACAAAGGTACCATGCATGTAAAATCCTTGAAACAAGTAAAATTTGAAAAGAGAATTGAATAAATCAATTTAAGCCTTATAGAAGCATTAAGCATTTTGTCCTAACTAAATTGATTCTAGCTATACAAAGAGCAATTTGGCCTTAATGAATCTATTGGTGATTCGATTCCATCATAAATTTTAGGATGAATCCATTCATCAATTGATTTAGGCCCTATTGAAACATTTCCAAGCCTAAAGAATTGATTAGCCTATGAATTTTTATAGATTTTTGCAAATTTTACCTGTTCACCTAATGTATTTAACCTCCAATCTCATTCATAACCTTAAATCTCTCAATTAAACTATCAAAATTTATAAGAAACATATAACAACCATAAGATTCATCATAAAAATCACAATTTCTTAGTCTAAAACACAATATCCACTTAAATTTCTTTATAACCCTATAATGGTCAATATTTATGGAACCTAATAAAATGATTGAGTAGTTACACATTAAAAAGAAGAAATCTTAAGTTACGGCATAAAATTTTCTAAGTTTTCTTCAATTCTTATTCAATAATTCCTTATGAAAAGATATAGATTTCAATAAGCAAATCTTCGAAGGTTGAGGAAGTTAAGGATTATACCTTGATTGCGTGATTGAGGATAAAGATTTGGAGAAGATAGCTCTAGCTCTCTTTTAGGCTTTCAAGGAAGATGAAGACTGAAATGTGGGAGGTTAGAGTCTTTGGGAAATAAGAAGGGCCAATTAGTTTAGGAGCAAAATGGAAAAGAAAATATGTTTATTTTAAACATCCTTAATTAATCTATCTTATCTCATTCTATTAACATTACACCCATCCAACTCAACAAATAATTAACATGAATAATTCATATTATTATGACATCTCTTAGAATGCTTATATAATGTAAAAGGGTTCAACAATAGCTTACATATTTACAAGTCACTTAATAATTATATATAAAATTTTAATTCATATTAATAAATTTAAGTATTTCTATTGTCAAAATTGGATTTACTTTTACTCTAATATCCTTCAATATTATTTAAATTATTCATTTAGTAATCTTAATATTATTGGGTGTAATACAAATTGAGTCAAAATTTAGAAAAGCAAATATCATATATAGTGCATGTGAGTTTTGTTAAATTTTGAACAAAAAATAGTTTAAGTAGAAAAAGTGTTAACAATTAAAAATACAAGTGGGTAAAATATTATGCTTAAAATTGTAGGTAGGTTAAGTAGAAAAAGACAAATTATAAGTGGGTAAAATATAATTTTTTAAATTATGTAAATACTATTAATATATATAATAATTTGATTAATGATAAAAATAAAAAATAATAAAATATAAGTAACACAATAATAATTTATGTTATAAATAATTAAAAAATAACACAAATTTAGTTGATGTAAAATTACGAGTATATTACACTTTAATTATTGTGAAAATATAAAAAATTATTGTTTTAAAAAATAAATTTTGAAACAAATTGACCTTGATCATTCGATTTTGGCCTGTTCACACTTTACATCAATTTTGGTTGATTGGTATCAATTCACGAATATTGTTGGCCGAAAAATTTTAACTGAATTAGGCTGATTAATCGGATCGATAGTCCAATTCGATTTTAATAATTAATTGGGCCGGCAGTCCAAATTTTAAAATAATGTTAAATACAGTAAAATCATTTGCTTATGCCTTGAGATCCGCTTTCTTCAGAGTTGATTCATTAATTATCAACATGTGTTGCCCCAAAAGAAAAGGGAGATTTTTCCCTTATTACTGTCTCAAATTCGAATCTGACGAGCAACAATATTAAATTTCATAAATTTGCATGACCTGACTTAAATCAATTTGTTTGAGCCGTCCAAAAAAAGTAATAGTGACAAACCCTAAAGCCTCCTTGCTTTGATTAAAAAAAGTTCGTTTTTTGTCCAAAAATGGTTAATTAACTAAGTTCTAATTCTGCTATCCCTATGGGCTGTATCGATCAAATTTTTGAATACGGCCTTATGTTTGGGCCTTAGGGTCATCCTCTTTTAGTTTGAAGCCCAACTCTTCCAATTGATTTTCTGAACCTCCTTTCGAAGATTGTATTTGTAGCCAATTTATTCCATGTTTTATTTAGTCTTTGTTTTTGATGATAATGCTTTTAATTTTTAAACAATAAAAAAATTTGAAATTAATTTAAAAATCAGGTATCCATTAATAAATAGGTTATAATTTATTTATTCAAAATTTATATATGCAATATATAAATCATAAAACACCTACAAGATAAAAATATCATTTATAAATAATTTTTAACACAATCTTATTTAACTAAAAACAAAAAAAGGAATGTAATTTTATATCAATTGAAAATTTAAGGAGTCGTTTAGTTCATATAAAAAATAAATTTTTACGAGAAGTTAAATTTTTGAAAAAGTTACTTCGTATGTGAATTTCTCGAAAAGTTCTTAATATTATTTGATTGACACAAAGAAAATTACATTTTCCAGAAAATAGAAGTTATCTAGTGGAAGTAGGTAAATGATTTTCCATGTTCTGTTAGAAATACAATTTCCTAGGAAGTGATTTCTCATATTTTGTAAGTAATCAAATAACTCACAATTTTTTATTTCTTGAAAAATGTAATTTACTATGTTTTTGTTGCAAATCAAATGATTCCTAAGCCTATGCAAAAATTAAAAAAATTAAAAATAAAAAATGCTAGCAAGCTGCGCTTGGTCGTGAATTGACTCGCACAAACCGTGCGAACTCTGTGGGTCGGATTGAATTTGGCCCACTTTTAAATGGAGTGCCAAAATGAGAGCCCTAACATACATGGTAACGAGCTGGTTCTTGGATTTCTACCCATTTCAACACCCTAGCTTGAATTCTCGTCGAGTACACTTGCATCTTCAGAAATGGGTCCCAGTAGTCAAATGAATTTTGCTACTAAATTTGAGCAAAATATTATTTTTCCTTTTTACGGACAGTTTAGCTGGTAGATTCAAACGTGGAGAATTAGGATCCATTCTTAAATGTAATCCTTGCTTAGTTGAATGGAAAAAAAAATAAGAGAAAGAAAATGAGAAATATGAAAAAAAAAAAAGAAAACAATTTTTTAGTTTGGTTGAAAAGTAATTAAGAAGAGAGAAAATATAAAAAAATGATTTTCTTTCACTTATTTAAATAGAAAAATAAAAGACAAGAAAGTCAAATTTCTTTGAATGATAATATTATCCTTAAATTTAATTCTTAAAAAATAAAGTGAAAAGAGGAAGATAGGAGCCAGGGAGAAAACTAGAAAATTTTTTTTGAGGACGAATTTACAATCAATTGTGAATATTTGAAATTTTTTTAGACATAATCTTTTTTTTTTTACTTAAAATTAATGTAAGTTATAGTAGTATTCCACTAAAATAAGATAAGAAAATAACTTATTCATTACTAAAATCTCATACACATAGAATTAAGTATATCAATTAGAAAATACACTATATTTAAACAGGAAATATTAAATTTTTAAGGGGCAAACATTTTATTTTTCAAAAATTAATTAAATTTTAGAAAAATTTATAATCTCCTTAATTAAATATTAGCTATGACATTATATTAGATTTGCTATTGATGTAATTTTTTCCTATATTAAAGTGCATGTCACTTGCTAATGTCTAAGTCAAAGTTTTATTTTTCCTCTTATGCATCTATCTTTTTCTTTCATAGAAATTTTATTGATTTTATTTTCATTTTGAAGGAATTCTGTTGATACTTTTGCATTTTCTTTTTTGAGAAATTTTGCTAATTTTGTTTCCTTTTTGAAGGAATCTTGTAGATTTCCCATGTTGATGCTTTCATATTTTCCTTTTGAAGAAATTTGATTGATTTCATTTTCTTTTTGCAATAATCTTGCTGACTTCTTCCAATGATTTCCTATGTTGATGCTTATATCCTCCTTGATTTCCAATTGTCCCTTTTGTTTTAATAGAAAATCATTTAACATTAAAAAATTTGTTTGGGTATAAATTCATTTGATGTATTATTGCATTCTCTTTATATATATATATATATATATATATATATATATATATATATATATATATATATATATATTTATTTGCAATTTCACATTCTTTTCTACTTTAGGTTGTCGTTACATAGCTTTATTAAATCGTTGCTTTATCTTACGACTCCTTGCCAAACCAAAACTATCCCTACCCAACACTAATTAACTTAAGTCTTTGTTGTCCTCCCACTAGATTTCATTAACTTTAGTTCAAGTTCTTTCTCAAATTATTGAGTTGTTTTTGCTTTTCCTTAAAAAAATTTCAATTTTAGAATCTAAATTTTTTAGATTATTATTTATATTTGGATTTGTTGATTTCATCTTTTCTTTAATTTGAAATGTTTTGATTATTATCCATCTTTTTTTAAATCTTTCTCAATCCCTTTTTGTAATGTTTGTTTAATGCTGGATTGTATTTATTTTTTTTACTTACATCAAATAATTTTTTTTTCATTCATTCAATTTTTAAATCTTTATTGCAAAAAATTATATTCATAGAGATGATAAAAATGCAAAGGTATGTGTGGAGTGTACATTGAATATTGATGGTGTACTATTTGGCCTTCCCACCAAAACTAGAATTTTCATTCTTTGATTATTTTTTTTTTATAATATTGATGGTGCATTGAATATGTTTTTTGTGCATTTGTTTTTTCAATCTTGGAAGATAGGTAAAGGGTACACATGATAGACAATATATATCTTCAAAGACAAGATAAATGGAAGCATTTATTAAGTCATTGCATTTACTATTTTCTAGATAGTTGACAATAACAATTTCTTTTATCATTTCTATCATCCTGCAATTAAAGATACCATCTTTGTATATAGAACATATTTGCAGCATGATCTGGGTTAATTATCTTGAAATTTATGATCTTTAAATCATTTTCTATACTATATCTTCTTATAATTAATGATTTAACTAAGTTTGCTAAGTTTGTTGATAGATACTTATTGATAAACAATCAGAAATACACTTAGAGTCCGTTTGGTTGGGGAAAAAATGAATTTTTGAAATTTATTTTCTAACTTTCCCCTGTTTGGATATTCAACAATTTTGATCAATAGGAAAATAAATTCTGATCAATCAGAAAGTTATATTATTTTTTGAAAAAATAATTTCTCATTTTGAAAAATGAAATTCATTTTCTTTGTTACTCAATATATCCATATCCAAGCCCAAGTTTTCTACCTTCTCACCTTATTATGTAATTACGATCATGAGCAGAATTTATTTTTATTTATTAAATATTTTCATAATAAATATTTTATTTCTATTTTTATAAAATTTTTTTTTATTCATTAAAGTTCAATGCACATTTTTATGCAATATTCAATAAAATATTCTTCCTTTCTTCCTAGTGATGGATATTCTATTATATAATATTTTGTAACAATTAATTAAATTAATTATATGAATCTATGTATAAAATTTTATAATATCTTTAATATATATTTTATTGTTAAAGGTCAATTATCATTGGACTATTGGATACCAAAATGATAAAAATTTTATAAAATAATATTTTTAAAAAGTAGATAAAATTATAATAATTTTAAAGTAAATAATTTTAATTTACTTTAAATGGAATTAATTTTTCTTTGTGCACCAAATACTTGAAAATATTTTTTTTATGCATCAAACAATAGAAAATTAATTCATTTTTTAAAAATATATTTTTTTAGGAAAGCATTTTTAAAAAAATTTATTTTCTATAAACCAAACGGACCCTTAATTTAATTGCATTTTCATCTCAATTAATAAATGTGTTGAATTGTTTATAATCTTATTTTCGTTTGATTCTCATATATAACAGATCTTAAGAAGTACTTAATTTTTGAATAGCATTTTCATTTGATTATTCTTACTTCAGACAATGCAATCCCATTTGTTACTATTGCTTTGAAATATGGCCTTGAAGAAAGGATAAAAAATGTAATTTTGGACACCTTGAATAGAGAAAGGGGCACATTATAAACAAGTGTATGATGTTTGTATGATAAGTTATTTTGTTTATATAATAGCCTTTGCATTTATCATAAGATTTCATATTTATTCCTTTTCTAAGCATTATAATAGTTTAGTTGTTGAAAAATGTTTAATTTGATTATCTTAGTAGATGTTGACATTTTCATACTACTTTGTTGTGTGTTAAACAAGAATTATATTATGATGTTAATGAGTAAGATTTTACCTATTATATTAACAAAGAAAAATATATTAAACAAATGTTTTTCTCTAAAAATAGTGTATTTTTGTTCAAAACATGTAGGAATATTAATATTGGGATTAGGTACATAATTCCCTAGATAAGGGACATACAAGAGAATAGAATTATAAAAGGCATTTTATTAATTAATATTTTACAAAAAATTATCTTCTATTATAATAAGGTTATTAATAAGATACAATTGATTGGATAATGCAACAATGGCATAAAATATAAACATTTAAGGTCATTTAATAGTGCAATATTGTATCTTTCTTTTATTGCTTCTAGAGTATATTTTTGTTTTATCACTTCAATTTGTTGAATTTCAATGCATATTAAAGTGAGTTTAAATATAGCCATTTCATTAAATTAATTCTTTTATATTTATAAAATAAAATATTACTAATTATATGAAAAAACTACACATTTAAAATTGGTGCAAACCCATGCTTAGGAAGGGTTAACGACTAGTGTAATATATAAGATTATGTGCAGGTTTGAGATAGCCATGGCCCCCTCACCTTTTCACATAAGTCTATCCTAGATGGTGGTCAATCTTGAAATAAAAGTATAAGGTTATTATTCTCCATCCTTTTTCTTCCCAAATTTGTATAGAAAATAAAAATAATATATTAATACCATTTTTTCCCTAGCTTTTTTTTACCTTACAATCAAGCAAAGAAAAATTGTATTTTCTACTTTTCTTTCTGTCTTAACTTTCTTCCTATTTTTTATAGAAAGAAGTAAAAGGCAAAATAAAATTTGAGTGAAAAAAAAAAAAGTCCTTCGGACGAACAAAATAAGTTTTCTTACCTCAGCAACCACGTTTTCTGATTGAATAGGTTGGCATACTACTAGTTTATTTGTTTGCTTCAACCTGGAAGTCTCTTGCTGCTCGATATGTACTCTGCTATTAAGGTTTGTCTATCTCTATTTAGTGATGATTCTCTTAAAAAAAAAGTTATCTATTTATTTAGCCATTTATGAATTCTTATTCAATCCTTTTTTATTCGTACTACTTTCGTGTTGAAGAAAAATACACTAAAAAAATTAAATGTATTTTTGGTCCTCATAATTAGTTTTAAATGTATTCATTTACACTTTAATGAATGTTTGGGCAGATTATAAAATTAAAGAGTGGTGCGCATAATTTCTACGGTTAGTGTATTTTACTTTAAAATGAATTTGCTTGACAATCAAACACTGATTTATTCAGATAAACCTCGCGACAATAACATAAGACTTCCTAAAAAAATTGAGTAAACCGCAGAAATGATTCATAAAAGATTAAGGCCTCACTGTATATTATAGTATACAAGGAATATTGGATAATATATTATAATATTATATAGCATAAGGTGATATAAAATGAAGATTTGGCACACTGTATTAATATAAGATAAAGATTTATATAAAATTATCATATCTTGTATTTATTATCACATTTTAATTATAAGAATATATAGGTTTGAAAAATAAATAATTTGATAAAAATACTTTTACATATATCTGAGAGAGGAGAGAGAAGAGAGAAATAAAAAGAGATTTTTTTTGATAAATGAGAAAGATAAGGACATAAAAAAATCATTTTTAATTTTAATAATTTAGTATTTATTTTAACATTATACTATTGATTTTTATCCTCTTCCTTAGGGAGTGAATAATCTTATATGGAATGAAACTAAATGTATAAGAGAGAATTTTTAGATAAATTATACAAACCGTTTGAAATCTCTCTCTCTATACATATTGTATAAGTTCCAACTGTATAGTTTATTTCATATTATTGGTCCTCGTGTGTCAAATAGTGCTTGAGATTATATTAGATTTCATTCTAAAGGGATTTTTTTTTCCAACTATATAGTTTATACCATATTATCGGGACTTATATAATGTGTTAAATAGGCCTGAGATTATATTGGATTTCATTCTAAAGGCTTTTTTTTTCCTTTTTACTTCATGACTCTATTTTTTTGAAAAATATTTTTTTATAAGAAAATTTTATTTGTTTTTATATAAATTAAGCAGTGATATATATAATTTCTATATTTTGTTATTAAAAAAATTATACCTAAAAACAATTTCATCTTTAAATAAATGAATATATAGAATATTTTCTGCGAACTTAATAATTTATATTTATAATTATATGTAAGATATTCTTCATCAAAATAACGAGTCCAAGTACATAAACATTTAATATCTATGTCAAATACGCCCAATATACATCTATTTTTTTTTTACAGAAATCATAAATAGTTTGTAAAATAAGTGTTCCAGGAAAATTTAATCTAACATTTATATTTGGTTTATTCAATTAGACATGCACCGGACTAAAAATTGTCGGCAAGTCTTCTTCCCCTATATTTAATGGCGATGAATCAGCAAATGAATTATTATAGTCAGCATTGACTTCTTAACACAGAAAAGCTAAAAAATTTTAGCTGCCAATCATGACAAAGGATTTGGTCTTCCCCTTCATTGGATTTGAATTTTAAAATATGATCCAAGGAATTTTTAGTCATAATCTATGAATAAAAAATAATTATTAATTTTATAAAATTTATATGCATTAAAAATATAATTTTTTAATTTTTAAGACATTGAAATAATAAAAATTAATAATTATCTTTTATTTGTTAATTGATTATGACTAAAGATACATGTGTTATACTTGAAATATACAAGGATTTCTTCTTTAAACAATACTTTCCGTTTGAAAAGAAGCTCCAACACAAACCTTGCTAATGGCCCTTTTTTTTCACTTCTTTCTTTTTGCCACTATTCTCATCTTCGTCTCTCCTTCTGCAGCCAAAACCTCGTTCATCCCAAAGGCACTTGTTCTTCCAGTCAACAAAGACTCAATAACCAGCCAATACATCACTCTCATTCGCCAAAGAACCCCTTTAGTACCTTTAAAACTGACCCTAGATCTAAGTGGTAAATTCCTTTGGGTAAACTGTGAAGAGAACTATGTTTCATCTACCTACAAGCCTGCCCATTGCCACACCGTTCAATGCTCCCTTACAGGCTCCAAATCTTGCGGAGATTGCTTTCTGTCTGAGCCAGGATGCAACAACAACACATGCAGACTTTTCCCCAATAATATTTTCAACCCTGTCATCGAAATCGGTGAAGTTGCACAGGATGTTGTTTCAATTCAATCCACTACCGATCCCTTAGAAGGCCTTGCTCATGGAGTATCCGGGATGGCAGGTTTCGCGATGAGTGAGATTTCAGTCCCTTCTCTACTTGCTTCCGCTTTCAGGTTGTCTAGAAAGTTTGCTATTTGCTTGAGTTCTTCAGCTAAATATAGTGGAGTAATATTCTTGGGCGATGGTCCCTAGGTTTTGCTTCCTGACGTTGAAGTTTCCAAAATCCCAATCCATACACCACTGGTTAAAAACCCAGATAAATCAGCTGGGCCTATTTTTCATTCAACTCTTGGAGCACAATACTTCATTGGATTGAAATCAATCAGAGTAAATGAAAAGGTCATCCCTTTGAACGCATCTTTGTTATCCATAGGCGACGAGGGCGAAGGCGGGACGAAAATTAGTACCACAGATCCTTACACAGTCATGGAGACATCAATCTTCAGTGCCCTGGCTAATGCGTTTGCGAAAGAACTTAAAAATGTTCCAAAAGCCAAGCCGGTAGCTCCTTTTAAGCTTTGTTTCGACTCGAAGAGCTTGTTGAGTACAAGGGCTGGGCCTGCAGTGCCACCGATAGACCTTGTGTTACAAAGTGAAGATGTGTTTTGAAGGATCTCTGGGGCAAACTCTATGGTACAAGTTAGCAGTGAGGTTTCTTGTCTAGCGTTTGTGGAAGGCGGCGTAGAAACGACGACTTCTATTGTTATTGGAGGAGATCAAATAGAAGACAATCTCTTGCAGTTTGATTTGGATAATTTTAGGCTTGGTTTCAGCTCTACGTTGTTGTTCAGACAAACTACCTGTGCAAACTTCAACTTCACGTCCAATGCCTAATATGTTGAAAGGGCATGGTTTGATATTTCTTCTTCTCTATTCATTTTTCAATTTGTGTTAATTTGTTGTCTCTCCTCGATTCCTTAGCTTCTTTGCTTCATATCCATTCCAAGAAAAGCTTGATAGACTCTTAATACGATTGAATATATAGCAATGATATATGTACTAAAAATAGAATCGAGAATGGAAATTAAGAATAATTATTAAATATCTGATAGTAGGATAGATTTGTAAAGTTTAATTTAATGAATATAAAAAATTTGAAAGTCAAATTTAAATCTCATTTTTAATATGTAAAATATTTTTCTTGTATATATCATACACGCCCTCTAAAAATTATTAGATATTGAGAATTACAATTTTGTAAACTCAAAATCTGTAATCTTGGAATGAGATTTATGTAATAGAATTGATGATCCATATATAAGGGGTTTCAACTTGGACTTTATGCGATATCCTATTCTCTATTACACAATTAAGTACTCTGGATTGAAATGGCTTATAGATAGAATGATACTATTAGTAATGATTCCATACTATAATTAATTTGGAAGAACTCAGAATGAGAGTTTCTATATTTTCACCACTGAAAAATAAATATAATATTTAATATTTTATTTATATAGGTGGTGATTATTATATTTTTAAAATTTTATAACTAGTACTATTAATGTTTTAATTTTATATTTATCATAATTATTCATCTCACTTGCAATGTTAAAATAAATGTAAAATATTTAAGTAAATTGTCAAATCTTACCTTAGTAATTTGAAATACATGCATGCTATTTTATTGCATTCTTTCCTTATTTTCACAATTTATTTTAGTATTATTGAATAAAGGGAGCAAATAATTAATTATAACAAAAAGAAAAAATAAAAAGCTGATAGCATTAGTAATAATAATAATAATAATAATAATAATAATAATAATAATAATAATAATAATAATAATAATAATAAACACATGTATAAATAAGAAATTAACTATATATTATGTTTGCTCTTGGTTGAATATTTTGAATAGAGTAATGAGATGAAATTGTCCGAAACCATTGTCTTGCTTATATATGTTGGATAAATCAACAATTTTAAGAAACACTCAGTGCAGTTGAATTCAACCAAAACAAAGCAAACTTTGTTCGATTTTCATCCTCACTCTACACGAGCCTTTAATTCATACCAAAGGATAAAGCGAAGTAACAGCTAAAAGGAAAATATTATAGTTACAAAAAGTGGATTTCAAAATTAAATTTTGAATATTTTATATTTATTGATTAAATTTTATAAATTTACTTTACTATTTAATGATTGCCCTTGATTTTTATTTGCAACCCAATTTTAAGTCCTATTTTCAATGCATATAATATTAGTAGAGATAAAATATGGAAGGCCAAAACATATAAAATCCCTTGTAGTATTTATAAGTACCAGGAATTCATATATTAGTTGAAACAAAACTTTTGGTGATTATGGAAGGCTAAAATATGCATAATCCCTTCTACCATATCTTATTATATAGGGAAATGCAAATAAGCCCCTTCAACTATGGAGTGGTTAAATTTTACTTTCTTAAATTATGAAAATTTAGATTTTATCTACTGTAATTATATAAAACTTGAATTTTACACCAACTATTATTAAGTTAATGACTATAATATTTAGCTATGGTTCTGTACACTTAGTGGTGGTTCTGTACACTTAACGGTGGTTAAAATTGATGCCATATATTATCACTTAGTGGTGGTTTAAAAATGCCAATAAATTAATGAATATGGCAGTGATTTTTAATCGCTGGTAAGTGAAATATAATAGTTATAATTTTTCTGGTAATTTTTATTAACTTGATAATAGTAGGGATAAAATTTAAGTTTTATATAATTACAGGAGGTAAAATCTAAATTTTTATAATTCAAGAGAATAAAATCCGATTACCTCATAGTTGAAAGGAGTTATTTGCATTTTCCTTATTATATATATATACAACACAAATTCCGATCCTTACGTTTGAAAATATGTAAATTAAGCGCTTAAAACTATACATATTACAAAAAATAAAAAAAAGAATCTCTGTTTAGTCTCTCCATCTAAATTTCTAATTTCGCCAAACTTCTCCAATATGTGCTATTGCATTGGAGAGAGTTTTCAAAGCTTTACTCACTAATCTGACGCTTTCTATACGTTGGCATGCTAAATTAAAATTTTTATAACAGGTGCTGGATGTAGTCAAAATATTTTATGCTTTTCAGTTCTATATTAATTAAAACATTTTGACATGGTAACTTTAAGTAATTTAAATCTTTATTAATTATGGATGAAAGAAAAATTTATATCTAAAATATAAAATATAAATAATTATAAATAATGCTAAAAAAATTTAAATAATTCTAAATTTAAGAGGAAAAATATTTATATAAATGATTTTTGAATAACAAGACATAAATTCATTTAATTTTTGATAAATATACTTGGAATGATAATTTATAACAAAAATGAGACAGTGTGATATTGAAAATTCTAACAAAAAGACGTAATTACATCATATTAACTTTCTTTTGAAAAAATAAACAGTGTTTTAAATAAAAATTTGCACATGAGAGTGTATTTATAATTTTAACACATAGTATTTTCATTTTTTTTTTACTTTTCCATCAAATCAAACAAAGAAAAGTTACTTTTCTCATATTTCCCCCCAGTCTTTCTTCCCTTTATCCAAACATAAAGAATGAAAATATGACCCTTCTTATTTTCATTCCATCCAATTTTCATTCTTCCCTATTTTAACCTCATGCCAAACAAGCCTGAACTAACATTTTTCTCTTGGTCCAAATTCTTACGCATTACTACTAAATGCTTGTGGCTATCCAATAAAGCACTTCCAGTTGAAGATTTTTGTGGTAGAATTAACCAGTATAAATTAATTACTAGTTAATCTGAGAATTAATCCAATGAGGTTTTGTGGGAAATCATAAACCTCAAATATTGGGAGGTCTTTCTACATATCCTTAAGGAGATAGAATGACACATAGCTTATCTGAAGGAATCACAACCTGGTAACACTTCAAAATGTTTGACCATCCATTTGGCCCAACAAAGTCTGCGTACAGCCCATTTTATCATGATCAAGTGACCTACTAATCAATTGGGAATTTGGGATCTGCCCAATTGGCTCAACTCATAGCTGGCTTAGGAGCATATCCTCTGCGTTCAAGCAAGCATGTACAAGGCCACTGAGGCCAGCTCAATTGGCAGAATCTTTACTGATCGAGCTGGCACAATCTTTATGCCCCCTGGTTATGTGGCAGAGTGGGGGAAGATCGATTCCCCAATCCCCCGTCCTCTTCCCCCTTCCTAAATTCCTATTCTTTCTAATGACCAAAATAAATAAATAAATAAATAAATAAGGCATGGACAAGACTATAAAATACTGGAGGTATGCTCATTTGAGCACATTATGCATTGCAGTGTACCCAACAGCTCATTTTTGCCGTGTATACGTCGACTTTCTTCTTTATGTATAGATAGCCTCATCCGGACTGTAGAACCCACCGTACATTTTAGGAATTGCGAAATCCTTAGACAAGGTAATTGAATTTGATACCCCTAATTTCGAGTTTTCTCCGCGTGTGGTGCTTGTGAATTGAGCTTATATGGCTCGGATATCAACATTACTATATACAAAATTTTTACACAATTTAGATTGAATTGATATGAGTCGGATTATAAAAAGATTGATTTATCTAATATGGATAATAAATAAATTTAATTAGGATTATAAATAGTTGATGAACCAACCTATTTAAGATTATATATTAAAATTTTTAAAAAAATTATTTGAGAATAATTAATAACTAAATAATAAATAATTATATATAATAAAAATATAAAATTCATGCTTTAGTGGAATGGTAATAAAAATTTTAAAAAGTATTTATTAATGATTAAATATATTTTTCATAAAAAATATAAATAATTAAATTAAATTTAATAAATAATTAAATTTATAGCATAAATTTTATTAATTAAAATTATTAAATAAATTAAATGAATTAATCCATCTTAACATGTTTTATAAATAATTTGATTGGATGCAACACAATAATTATTTTGGTCGGATTTGAATTCAACTTATTCTAAATATTATTAATGTTTGACACGATACGAACTCCACGATGAGTCACCACCCTCCTTGTGATGCTCTAAATCTAAATAAAGGAATGGACTAAGTTGCATTCACATGGTTAAGTGGGATCCAAGCCTGAATCAAAGCACATGCCCCATATGTCAGTTTCTACTAAATCGACACTCACTAATGCTGGCCGTGTGGAGCAGGACACTAAAGATGCCATGAATACTCTAGTACCGTTTTCACACACTATTTGGTAAGATTTGAATTCCCTCTTGTTTTTCTTGTATTATGTTTTTTTTTACACGGAGAAAAATAAATACAAAATTTATTGTGTGTCATTTTACAAATAAAAATAGGATATTGAATTTTATTATATATAAAAATTCTACAACTATTTTTTAACAAGATAAATAAAAGAATAAGTCTAAATTAATTTTGCAAAATGATGTGGATTAATTCCACAGTATTCATTGTAAATAGCTAAATATGATAATAAGTATAATGTTATAATGGACAACATTTAAATTAAATTGATCGAAGAAAATTTTATATGCATATTACAAAACACTTGGTGACATTTGATTCCCATAAATGTGTATCTTGGGAATTTGATTATTGAAAATTTAATTAATAAGAATATAATATTTTTATATTTAGTTCATTATAAATTTTTTAAAAATATTTTATCAAATTCCTAAATATAATATATTATTATATTTAGTTCATATTTGATATTTTTGAAAATCTTGAGATTATTTCAAAAATACTCTTATCAAATTTTTTATTATAAAATATAATATAGTAAATCATATTTTTATTTAAAACTACATAAATAATAAAATTTTTTAACACCTAATAAATTAAATTTCAATATTTAACATCTAAAAGTTCATTAATATATATATACATACATTTTACACTTTATTATATTTTAAAATTTAATGTATCATATTTTTATATATTATACTTTATTATATTTTAATATTTTATACTTTATTATTATAATTATTATAATAATTATTATTAGATCAATTTTCAAAATGAAATAAGTATAATTTATTTAAGTTATTATCATAATATTAAATATACTTGGTATTTCTCTTTCTTGTGAAATTATAATTTTTCATGGTTAAATTAACTTTACAATTATATTTTATATTGGTATTAAATTTTATATTATAATTTATTCTATAATATAAAAATATTATTATTTTATATTTTTTATATATAAATATACCTCTTCTTTAAAGAAACTCCATGCCTATTGTATTATTTTTTAATTAAAAACTCATATATATATATATAATTATATTAAAATAATCTTCCAAATATTAGGAACAATAGAAAAGAAATTATATTTAAAAAATTAATGTTATTATATTTCTTAATAATAAAAAATATTTTAAAAATAAAGTGATAATTATTTTCTAATTTAAATTAAAATTATTTGATAAAATGATAAATAAAAAAAGAATTAAATATGAGGATAATTTGATCTTTTTATTTTAGTGTCAACATTTTCATCTCATTAGAATTTAAGATTCTCATCTCTCTCTATAAGATTATTTTGAGAAAAAATTAGGCTAAAAATATGGATGTGACCTTCTCAGATCTTTTTTAGAAACTTTGAATTAAATATAAGAATATAATATTTCCTGAAATATTCCAGAATATGTTAAAAATATTTCGCGAATAAAATGCCATGTTTACGTCAATCATAAACAAAGTTATAAGGAGTTTAACTTAATTTTCCTAATTTATAATCCAAAAAATCTGAGATTAGAGGGACAACAGGAAGCTTTGAGAATATAAAAGAAAAACGGAGGGTTAGTTGGGTTGGATGAAGAGCAGGACCCCTTCTGTACTTCTACTAAGATCAGGATTTTCTGTTCATTGGTGAAGAATTTGAGATTCATCTTGTTCACAAAATTTTCATTGGTTAACTTTTTAAATTATTTCAAATTTGCAGAGTAGCTATGCTAAGCTAAAAAAATGATGAAATATTTTAGATAACCAGTAAGATTAGTACGTGGGCTAAATTACTAGGTGATAGATTAGTAGCGATGGCCTTGATTAATATGGCGGACGTACTACATTCAATTCATTTGGTTATCAATGTGTGTGTGATTGAGGAAATCTTCAAAAACTCTTTTTTTATGCAATTGTTTATTACGAAATTTTTTTGTCACCATTAGCGTTAGAGATTTGGGTGGAAAGATAATGGAGGGGAACTTTATGCATAATTTGTATAATTTCAATGTTTAATTGTACTTTTTTAAATATCATTGAATTTTTTTTTGCATACGAAGTATAGTAGTCATGTGTATTTTAGCCATTATGGAAACCTTTATTTGATATAAACCTTTGACACTAAAAAATACAATTTATCTTATTTCATTCTATTAAAAATGATTTATTTCTTTTTTTAAATTTTTTTTTGGGATAAATTATATAAAATGTAATTTCATTTCATTTTGAAATAAATTTTTTTGTTTGAAATTTTATTAAAACTTGTAGAATTTATTTCTAATATTTATATTTACAATATTATCCTTAAGAGTGAAGGAGAAAAAATTTAAAGAGAAAGAGATAGTTATTAATAACATGAAATATTAAGGGTAAGATTATTCAATGAAAATATTGCTTTCGAAATGAAATAAATTCTTACCAAATTCTATCAATTTCATGAGATTTTAAAATAGTAATAATATAAATAAAATAAGATTTTAAAATAAAATGAAATAAAATTTAAAAAAATTTAAACCCAAATATAATTTCTTAATAGAATTCATCTCAAAAATGAAATGAATTGCGGTAAATGTGAAACAAAAGTTAAATCCATCGTGACCAGTAACAATGGGGAGAAACCTAAACTCTGAACTTAGAACAACTTGTGTTCCGAAGCAGAAGTGAGGAGCTGAAGCTTAATTTTGAGGAACTCAGATCAAACTCCAGAAGATTGTCCTCCAATTGATGGCCCCCAATAACAATTGAAGTTCGAACATTCTCACCACCATCCACGAATCCCAGGCATTGCACGCCTCTTCGAACTTTTACCATTGAGTTATCACCATAAATCCTCCAATTCTCTCCCTCCTGCATCACTAAATCAATAGTTGGCACAGCCGGTCCAGTGATTCCGTCCTTGATATTGCTCGAATCGAAGCAAACATCAAATGGAGCCCGTGGCGTTACCTTCCTCATTTTCATCGTTCCCGACTTTCTGACAAAATCTTCAACAAGAGCCTTATAAATCGAAGTATGTAATACAGTGTAAGGCTTCGTTGTACTGATTTTGGTACCTCCATTACCCTCTTTGTCAATTGAGAGAAGGGAATTATTAAATTTCAGAGCTTGGCCATCAACTCTGATACACTTCACAACAACGAAGTATTCATATGAAGGATCTCCCTCGACATAGATTGGAGCTGTGCTTACTGGATTGATAACAAGTGAGGTTTTGGAAAGATTAATATGGCTATGATATGGTGTCCGACCGACAAAAACGCCGCCTGTCTTGTATAATGGAGGTAGACAAAGAGCAAACTTGTTACGAGGAAGCTTATACGTCTCGGCGAGCTGCGTTGGCAGTGCAAGTTGTGTCCTCGCAAGGCCTACGATCCCTCTGCTGAGATTGGCTAAGCCATTGAAGACATTATCATCAGACTGACTAAAGGAATCTGAGTTGACGCAGCCGGAGAGTAAGTTTTGCACTTGAAAATGATCCATGAACAACACATCTTTCCCCAACTCACCATTGAAGAGAAAGTGAGCAAATGGGTTGACTGTGTAAATGCCGCAGGTGTTATTGTTACATCCTGGTTTGGGAGAAGAATTGTTGCAGCTGATGCAGACTGAATTCGAGCGGCATTTCTTGGAGCCGCAATCAACGGGAATGTAAGATGAGGAGTTGTATCGGTTGTTGCAGTCGTACCAAAGATTTGGTCCGCCAAGATCAATTGTTAGATTTATCTTATGTCGGGGATTCCTATTTCAATCGGAGAATAGTAGAGTTAGGTGGATGGTTCTTTCTTAATGGGGAGGAAAAACAAAGGGGGTTTAGGGTTGGAAGCTGCATTGGAGAGGCAAGTGATTGAAGCAAGCGATAGTATTGAAAGGAGGAAGAAATGAAGGGCTAAAACTGCCATATTCCTCAGAGATGAACAAGGCAGAAGATTGTGTTGTAGGTTTGTAGCTTGATCAAGCATAAAGCAAATGGTTTCTCTTATGCTGAATATGTAGATCTAGTATCAATAGATTAATTTCTTTACTTGTCCCTTCTTGACCAAGAAACTGTTTCTGTCTAGCTTGCAAACAACACATGCGCTTGCAGGTTGCAACTGTGTAAATTATATTTTATTTTGAGACAAATAGCTAGTCACTTTAATATATACCTGCAATGTTTTGTGTCCAGGCTTAGGTTACTGCTGCATCACTAAAGATACAATTGTTTCTGTCTTAGCTTGGGGGGCGATAGATGTCACTCCCTCATACAACTGCAAATATAATTCTTCAATGCCTTGTTCGAAATTTTATCAAGTTCTATTTGTTTCAATATAAACAATTGATCAGTGATCCCTCATTTTTGTTCATGTAAAATTTATCTTTTCTCATTTTTATTTATATGAAATATTTTATATTAATATTATCCCTATTATATATTAATTTATTTAAAATTTTCCTTTAGCTAGTATTTATGTGAAAATTATTTTGTTTAATTTTATGCCTTCAAGGATGAAATGAGATAAATTAATATTTCATAAGAATAAAATTGATAAAAAATATTTCACATGGGCAAAAATAAAAAAAAAGCATTTCATAAGGATGAAATTGGGAGCTTACTCAAAACAATTTGAAATCTTCATAAACATTTTTCAGTGTTTTGAATTAATATTTTTTAACATACTTTGATTTAGAATCTATTTTGGATGAGGTTCGATCCGCATGGTCTAAATTACATTTAAACTTAGGGAGTGACTTTAGTACATCATTGACACAATAATATAGTGGTGTAATATTAAATCTGATTACATATAATATTTATTTTTTCCCAAGATCAAATGTTTTACAATATACGATACAATATTAATAGTTAAATTTGATGGCATACTAGTATATATCATTGTATCAATGATATTCTATAAATTTTTCCTCAAATTTATATTGTTGACAAAACATCTTTTAGAATTTTATTTTAATTAAATCAACTGCTAAATTATAGGTATCAATAAATAAGCAAGTAAATAGTAAATATTGTTTTAAAAATGTAGTGGTACTTGATATTGTTTTAGAAACTATACTTTTCATTATGTGTGGGGTTTAAATTCCAAATTCTATATGTATAAATTAAATGAATTAACAATTTTATTATTATAAAATATATTAAATATTTTTTATATTTTATAATTTATACATTTTATTTTAAATTTAATTTATACAATATGCATATAAAATTTCATTATAATTTTTTTGAATATGAACAAGGTAATTAATGTTTCAAATTTAAGACTGTAAATTTGATAAAAGTTTTTTTTTTAAATTATGTTAAAATATGAATACAAATTAATCTGATGTCAATGAATCTCAATTTAAAATATATTCAAATAATAACTTTAAATTTTAATTAATTGACTGAACCTGAGATCTCAAGATCACAGGTTTTATAGCATTATTATTGTGACGTAAGTACTGAAAAGCTTGAGTGCACTTTAATTTCGAAAAATTTACTTTCACATATAATATATGAAAAAAAAAAAAAAAATGGAGGCACATGCAAATAAATCATTTTGTCACATGTAATTGCCGTGTGCTCCCCATTAGCTAATACATGTACGGAGTCACATGTTTTAAAGTTTCTATGCCACCGCTTATTTTTCCATCGAGTCCCGTGTTTTGGTTGAGCCTGGAATTATGACGTTCTAGCGGTGACGTAAGATTATTTTTGTAAAATCTTGGTGATCAATTTTTTTTATTGAATTCATTTCGTCGAGTAAAAATATTTCAATTTACTTATAAATAAATTTATTATTCATAAATTATATGAAAAAATAATTTTAATTTATTTGTAAATAAAATTTTAATTTAAAATATATAAAAAAGAATGAAACTTAATTTAAAAATAAATTTTTATGGTGTATAGTAAATAAAATCTTGGAAGAATTAAATTTTTAAGAGAAAATGAAAAATACCACCTTTAATTTATGATGATTAAATTTTACTCTCTCAATTTTAGAAACTTAGATAGTATTCTCTAAAACTATACAAAATTGACTTGATTTCCCATTTTAACAAATTATGTAATTTTATTATAAATATTTTAAACAAGAATTATAATATTGTAGAATCTTAGTTTACTCATCATTTGGACATATA
This sequence comes from Sindora glabra, assembly GCA_020226215.1. Taxonomy (NCBI): domain Eukaryota; kingdom Viridiplantae; phylum Streptophyta; class Magnoliopsida; order Fabales; family Fabaceae; genus Sindora; species Sindora glabra. The sequence continues at coordinate 39,662,897 of CM035232.1, read as the reverse complement.
ATTTTTAGGTTATACAATTAATAAAAATTAAATTAAATATATAAAATTTTAATTAAATAATTAAAAATGAGTTATAAAATTCTGTTAAAAAATGATGAAATATAAACCAATATCCCATAAAATTTTGATTTCTATTTAAAAAACTTATGAAAAAATTGCGTACAATACGTTGAAATGAAACAAATTGAAATTATTATTAGTTTGACTTAATAATATGAGATGGTTTTATTCATTTTGATTCAAGCTTCCTCATTAGAAATTTTAATTCATTTGATTGGACTAAATGAGTTATTGAGTTGAATCGGATGATTAGCAAGCTTAATTTAATTCAAATTCAAAAAAAAAAAAAATTAACTCATTTGAAGATAAATTATCACAACTCAAATTACCTCTAATCTTAACTGGCACGAAGAGCATCTACATTGCCTCTAATTTTAACTGGCACGAAGAGCATCTACCTAATATTCTTCACCAACCCTCTTTTTTAGATAATTTTTCCCATTTAATATTTAGTACGATATTGCTCATTTGATGTGAGTTTTGTTTGGAAAATTCATTATAACATTTTTTGTCTATAGCAACGGTTAAAAGTTATTGCCTATACTCAAAAAATTGTTGCCTATAGTATTAGTAACGGTTTTTGGTTATTGCCATATCTTGCGTTACTTATTCTTCAAACAATGATTTTTTAAATATTTGGTAGTGATTCCTAACCATTTCCTATTTTACTTTAAGCAATGCTTTCTAGCCGTTGCATAAACTACATGCAACGCTTGTGGGTATTATAAGTAACATTTAAAAATTGTTGTTTATAATTAAATCAGCATCAATTTTTTATTGTTGCCTAAAGCATACATAATAAGCAATGGTTTATGATTATTACCTATATTAGTGTAAGCAATGATTTTTTATTATTGCTTAAAAGAAAAATAAGCAGCGATTATTATATATTGCTTATATAGGAATAAGTAACAATTTTTTACTGTATCCTATACAACTATAAGAATGATTTCCAACTATTGCTTAAGAGAAAATCAGGAACGAGTTTTCACTGTTACATATATTAGAATAAGTAATAGTTCTTGATTGTTGTCTTGGATACTTATAACCATAAAGAATATGTAACAATTTTTTATCGTTGCTAAAAATTTTAATTACAATAGTTCCTAACCATTGCTTGTTCTATATAAAAAATGTTGTGAAATAAGCAATAGTTTGAAAATCGTGCCTATTAATAAATACCATTTTTTTAGATCATGATTAAATATGTTTTTTTATCATTGTATTTTTTTCTTATATTTATTTTTTAAGAATATATAAACAACTAACCTAGTGTGCATATTAAAAATTAAATATAATCATATGAAAATAAAACATCAATTCCATTACAAATTAATTAAATGTGCACATTTTCCCATCAATTTTGCTATAAGCATCTAAATCAATAAATAATATTTAAAATGTAATCTTGAATGACATTAAAATACCTCCTAATAAAAGGTCAACATAATTTTAGAAACCAAGCTTAAAGTTAACATAATCCTGAATGACATAAAGATACGTCCTAATAAAAGATCAACATAATGCAATATTTATAAAAGATGTTTCAATATTCTTCAAGTTGTGCACTATCTTTGTCATTCATATTTAGCAAATCATCATCCAATAGTTTGTCATCATTATCATCTTCACTAGTTTGTCATCATTATAATTGCAAGTCCTATAACAACAAAATAACTTTATTCAAATGCCATTTAACAAATAATAGATTAGAAGATTGATTATTTTATATGCACTTCTTGTCAACATACCCTCAAAGAAATTGTATAGATACCTTTATATGTTACAAAATGAAAATAATTTACAAGAATCAAGAGTTAAAAGTACCCTTTTTAGCCTAATCTCTCCTTATAAGAAAAACAAGAAATAGTTTCTAAAATAATCAACTAACATACAAATCAAGACTTATTTGATTGCTAGTATCCTTTGCAACAATTTATATTTTACCATCGAAATCTTCAAACTAAGTAATGCTAAAAAACTATTGCAAGAGATTGACTATGACAAACTAATTTATAAGCCAATACCCTGCAAAACTATCTATGATAGCTCATTTAGACAAGAAAAAAACATTTACAAATAGATCATTTAATTTTATAACTTATTTATTGAATAATACAAAGGTAATCTTAATGAGAAATACATACATAACTTCTCAAGAAATTCCCTCTCTACAATAAACAACACAAAATTAAAGTGAATGATTAACTAAGGCATTTTGACCAATAGCAAATAAAGATGATTTAAATACAGAATTCAACTTAAGACACTGACATGGAAAGTATAAAATGCAAATAGCAAGACAAATTTCACTACTTAGAAGCTAAACATAATTACATTTACTTAGGCAGTATAACACAAACAAACAACACATAAATCTAATCAAACATAAAAGATAACCTTGCCTACTATGCCCCATATAATGTGATGAGACCTAATTTGATGAAGAACCCAAAGTAATTTCAACAGCCACAATTCCATTCCTATAATATAACATTAAAAATGTATTGACAACTTAAATTTACTAAAATAATTGCTAGTTATAATAAAATGGTTCATAAACTTAATACCTTTTCTTTGTTTGGAACATGGGTTGATTGTAAAGAGGGTGGATGAACTGGTGTAGTAGAATTTCTTCCACTATTTGCATCACTTAGAGATGGCTTCAATTGAGCTAGCATTGCCTCAATAATCATTTTAGAATTATTTATTTTGTAACAATGCATTAACAATAACTGTTAAACCATCAAAACATGCCTTCATTTCTTGAACTTCACCTTTCAAAGAGTTAACTTTTTCATCATGCTTTCGCTTAAGATTGATTATTTCTTTATCTTTCTTCAAAGCAGTAGAAGTTATAGTTCTCCCGTAACACTATACTCTCCCTAACTTTTCTTTGCCAAACACTACTTAAAAAATATCTTCACTAGTTTTCTCAAAATTATGAGTTAAACTTTGAAGTTGCACTTATCATAAAATAAAAGAATTAAACATGCATAGAGTATAAAAATAAACATGCAATGAAGAATTTACTATAAAAAAGTCACTGACAATTGCATCTTAAGTTTTTTAGTTAATTTGCTTTCCTTTATTACCTTGGTGCGTTTTGATGAATAACTGAATTTGTGTGGGCTCCTCATTGTTCTCATTTTTTTCACGCTACATCACATGATACAAGAAATTACTAATCTATATAATAATAGATATCATTTTTAAAATAATCTACGACTTATCAATCTTTGACGTACTCTAGCAAAACTTATAGGTCCTATCCAATGCCTCTACTTTTGTTGAGCTCTATTTTGAGCATTTTTTTGACTAATTTCCTATAATACAAAAGGAAATAGTTATAACTAACTTTCAAAAATAAATTCACAATGTTTAGTAACTGATTAAAAATTGTATTAAGTTTTTAGCTCACTTGGATTGAAGCATGACTCAAATACTTAATTAACTTTTTAAAATGCAATTTTGAAATTTTTGTGGAATGATGCTTTAACATCTCAATAATAGCATTGTACTTATCAAAATAGTTTTTTTTAGTCTTGCATTTATGCCTTCTCCAAGTATCTTGTATAGTACAAAGCACCTATTTTTTCCCTTCATTTGGAATGATAAATTTTTTCTACAAAGAACAAAACATTAGTATTTATAGAAAGTTTAAGTTTCTAATTTCATTAAGTGAAAAAAATAGTTCCTACATTAACATAGTACCATATGTTCTTTTTGTTATCACCTAGCATAGCCTTCCAATTAGTGTATGTCAATGGGTAGAATGATGAATTTCTAACAATTGTGCCTAAGAAAAAGGTTAAATCGATAACTATTTTTTCACAGGGCCTAATTGCTTGGCCTTTGTCGAATGTTACTTCCACTCATTCATCCAAAGATCTTGCATGAATATTTTTTCATAATGTTTTTTCACATATTCTTTTTTCCTCTAATGTCCTTGCTTTAATGAAATAATAAATATAGAGTCATACATATGAAATGCAGTATATAACACAAGTATAAAGTATGAAATTAATAAGTACATAAAACAATACAATCACTTTTTTCAATATCCTAATTTGACTCCCTAACTTTAATACTTTTTTTTAGTATTTTCCCCAATGCTGGTTGCATTAATGGGCTCATAATGATACAAGAGATTAGTTAATTAATGTTCTTCTTTTTCTTATGCCCTAAGTTTTCCAAGAAAGTCATTAACTAATGATAAAAGGTAGATTGGAGTCCTATTCATTTTTTTCTTTGGAATTTCTGATTGAACTTGCTCATTTGTCTTTGAATTTTCTTTTAAATCTTGATTTTGAAATTTTTTTTGGACCAAAGGTTTCATGGGCTAGTTAGATCCTCTTGATTGAAACCTATTAGTAGTCATCTATTGCTTGGATCCTTGGGATTGAGGAACAGTAGTGGTTAGTTTCTTGGATCTTTGTGGTTTACTCAAATTAGTGAGCAATGCTTGCTTGAATCCTTAGGATTGAAGCACACTTATAGTTAATTAGTTGGATCCTTATGATCACGGCTTAAACATTAGTTGCCTTGATCCTTGTTTCTGACCTTTTCATTTTTCAAGCTTGACCTCTTTAAATTTTTGAAGTAACTCAACACTTGACCTTGCTAGGATATTAACAACAAGGTCTTGTTTTTTTATCAACACTTATTTCCTTATCTATATTTTCTTCCAAAAGTAGAGCTTTTGGCCTAAATAAACAAAACAAACAAATTATTCACAATTAAAATAAAAGGCAATGCCTCACAATAAATAAAAAAAATAACAATAGATGAATAATTCTTGAATTATTATTAAGAGAAGCTAAATCAAAGCACTATGTAGTAGCAATTAATATATAACATGAAGAAGTATAGTAAAACTACTTACACAAATATGATAAAAGAGTTGAAATCAATATACATTTCTTTATTGAAAGTGAATTAAATAAAATCATGGAAATATTTAACAAAATAAAAATAACAAAGATATTCCCATATGTTGTCTTATATTGTATTATCAATTTCATCTTTTGGTATCTATTTCATCTTTTTTAATGTGAAGCATAGTCGGAGCCATATCAATAACAGTTGCGAGTAGATCTTTCCTCACCAATTCAATTTCAACCTCATAATGAGATATAGCAAAGTTTATTAAGTTATTAGATGGCTCATTCCTTTAAGTTTCTAGAAAATTAACATCTTGCTAGTCATTCACGACAAATAAGTCTTTGGGAATTATTTTCATTACAAATTGTTTATTTTCATTTAGTGAATCTTGAACATAGAAGCATTAATGCACTTGAGATGCTAGCATAAATGGCTCATCTTGATAATACTTTTTGTTGAAGTGGACGAAAGTCAACCCATAATTATATTCTCCAACTTTAAACTAATCCTACTTAAATAATACAACTTTAAAATGAGCATAATAATTTAACTCAATAATATTATTGATTTTGCTAAAGTATGCCACATTTTTTATGATTGGGTGTTCATCCTTTGAGCTTGCAAAGCTTTAAGTTAATGCCACCAAAGTCACACTGTTGTTTTAAGTTTTGCATTTTGCATCACGACACCTAGTATGGAATCTATATTCATTGATAAGATATCCAAAGAACCTTTTTGTAATAATATTTGGTCCTTTAGATAATTCTCTAATCCAGTTTAGCACATCCAATCTCTTGGCATGAGTTTCAAACCAATTAATAAAGTGTTGCCCTTGATTTTTTACTTTACTCCACTTTGTTCCTTTGAATCAGCTATTGGTTCCATGCTTATGCTTTCTATATTATAAATAATGACACTTAGTATAACTATGTAACATACTTTTAGTATAAAATAAAATGCAAGTTATAGTACCTGATATACTTATCAACTTTGTCACAATTAATCAAGATGTATTTATGAGTTTGTGTTTTTCACTTCTTATCAAGAAAAAATTGTTGCCTTTTTTCTTTCCTCTTATGGGTTAACCTTTACTTGGAAAGATATTAGAATTTTCAACTTAACTTGAAGGGCATTCATCATTGTTACGTGACATTCTATTTAACCTTGTTTGCACACCATCATGGAAATATATTGGACAAATTGTTAAATGTTCCTCAACTAAATAAGCCTCCACAATAAAACCTTTAAGATGACTTTTGTTGCAAATATACGACTTCAATCTGCACATATATCTTTTTTATAGGTACATCCATCAAAATTGGACTGGGCCACCTAATCTCACATTATTTGTTAAATGAATAGGCAAATGAACCATTGTATAAAAAAAACTAGGAGCAAAAATTCTTTCTAACTAGCAAAGAATTTCTACAATTTCTGCTTCCATGTGATCAAGGTCTTCAATTTTAATAACCTTTTGACATATAAAACAAAAGAATAAGCCAAGACAAATTAAATGAGTAGCAACATGCTTAGGCATCAAGCTTTGAATAGGTATTTGTAGCAAGTAATGCAACATAAAGTGGGCATCATGAATCTTATAGCCAATTTTTTTTACTAACTTGCACACAGTTAGAGATATTTGATGCATTACCATTTGGTAATTTGACTATCCTTAATGTCTCACAAAAGATAGTTTTCTCTTTTGCTATCATGGATAAACATGCTTTTGTGAAATTTGCTTTTCAACCATCTTTTGTCTCTTTTGGTTGAAGATTTTCCCTTATCCTTAAATCTTTAAGATTAAAATGAGCATTCACATGATCCTTTATCTTTCCTAGAATATCTAAAAAAGTCCTAATTATATTGTCACATATATTTTTCTCTATGTGCATCACATCAAGGTTATGACATAATGTGTTATGCTGCCAATAAGTCAACTGAAACAAGATTGGCCTTTTCTTTCATATGCCATTTTTTCTTTTCTTTTACTTCTTCCTAAACACATTTTGAAAGTTTTGTAATTCCTTAAAAATTTAACTTCCCTCAAGTAAAGGTGGTGGGGACTTAAACTCAGTAAATCCATTAAATGATCTCATATCAAATCTCCATGGATGATTTATAGGGAAAAAATAACACATCTTTTAACTATATTTCAAATACATAGAAGAGGTCCTATAATTGCAAGATGGGCATGCTAACCTTCCTTTGGTACTCTACCTAGACAATATAACATATACTAAGAAGTCACTAATAGTCCATAAAAGAGCTGCTCGCATTTTAAAGGTTTGATTGCTTGAAACATTATATGTTTCTACCCTTGAATCCTATAATTCCTTCAATTCCTCGATTAGAGGTTAGAGATACACATCAATCTCATTTCCAAGAGATTGTGGCCCATGGACTAGTAGAGACAACATACAATATTCTTGCTTTATGCACATCCAATGTGATAAATTATATGCCATCAAAAGTATAGGTCAGGTACTATAAGTTATGCTCATAGTGCGAAATGGATTGAATCCATCACTAACCAAACTAAGCCTTATATTACGAGGATCCATTGCAAAATCAGGATGTTTGATATCAAAATCCTTCCATGATTGGGCATTAGATAGATGTCTTAACTTCCCATCCTTCACACATCCCTTTTCATGTTATCTTAATGTATCAACTATTTTTGAACACATAAATAGCCTTTGAAGTCTTGGAATTAAAGGAAAGTGCCTTAGAGTTTTTATAGCAACCTTATGACTTTTTTTGGAATGTTTAACTTCACAACCCAATTGAGGATCTTCATTCCATCGTGAAGCTCTACATTTTTGGCAAGAGATTTCATTTGCATACTCCTTCCAATATAGTATGCTATCATTAGGACATGCATCAATCTTTTTATAATTAAGACATAGGTCCTTTATCATTGCCTCTATTTTGTTAAAAGATGAAAGGATATTTAAATAAAGTATAACCTTTTTCAATAAGTTTAATAGGGCAGTGAATGGAGCATTACTCCATCCATGTAAATATTTTAACAAGTGTAGCCGAATGGTAAATGATAATGTTGGGAAGTTTTTACAGCCTCGGTATAACTCTTGCTTTGCCTCTTCAACTAAGTTAAAAACTTCTTTGCATCTTCATTAAATCCTTCATAAACTCCCTCCACTTGAGCAAACTCTCTAAATGTATCATTTAGTAACTATCAATGTCATCATATGATTCATCATCATCATTATCATCAATATAACCATTCGTATTGCCATCAACATCCATTATAGTTACCCCTTTTCCATGATTTACCTATTTTTTTGTAACTTTAACAAACCCATAACATATTAGATGAGTTTTAACAATGTCCCTTTTTTTCCAATCTACCATTGCCACACTTAGCACAAGGGTATAAAATCTCTTCACCTTGAGCTTTTCCTTTAGTACTGAAAGCAAAATCTAGGAAAAGAGAAACACCATCTATGTACTCTTTGCTATATCTTAGTAGATCCATCCACTCTCTATCCTCATCTTTCAAGTTATTGAGAAAATTAATAAAGATAGGTATAGTTTAAATAAATATATATGTAGTAATGTTAACAACCTAAAGACATATTCTATTTTCAAAAGCCCTATATAGTAAAGTACTTTCTAAATATATAAATCTTTATTTACTAAAGGAAATTCATGCATGTTGTATTTAAAGAATGTTAATATATAAATTGAGATAAAAAGTTAATATTTAAAGATGAATGTTAAATTATTTTTACCGGTTAGAATCATGTTCCTGCATCTTCTGATTCGCAATCTAGAGATCAAGTGAATCTTTAAAGAAAGAGCAAGCTTATGTAATAAAAAAATTACCATAAGACATAGACTCTCTATTTTTAAAATTTTTTTAAAGCTATTGAAGGAAAATGAGACTAAAAATTTAAAAAATGAAAAGATAACTTTTTACATATAAAGATGATTCGTAGTTTAAAAAATTATGATTGTAATATGATTTATAACAATAATATTGTGTATCATATTGCAATTACATAAGCTAAATTAAAAGCTTGCAAGCATGTATAATACTTGTACCAATATATTTAGCACATGAGCATTTTTTTATATAGCTATGAATTAAACAACTCACAAGAAATTAAAAGCCAATTTTTCCTGGATGAAAAAAAATTCCAATAATTGTCGTCTGATCTCAACAGTACATAATAATTTGCTCATGAAGAGTACTTTATTTTCTTTAGGAAAAAGTTTTGAGTTCCTTGTTAAGTTTTCATTTTGGCTATTCTCCACTATTATGAAGTATAATTTTCCAAGTGTCAATGTAGCTATTGAGATGCATGTCAAATTTGGTAAGTGAAAAATGACATAAATCTTAGAAGGTGGCTTATGGTAGGGATATTATGCCCTTCTTCTATTGGTAAAGGGCCTTTTGTGTCACCTTACGAATTCATGACATTTAATAAATAAAAAATATGTTTAGTAGGATGGTGTTTTCTATGACCCATGTGGTTATTTTAACCACTGGAAAGCTTTTCTACAAATTCTTGTTTGTCCTTACCATTAGCATTAAGCAACATGGAGTGATACAGGGACAGTAAATATACATACTATATAATTCAATTTCAATAAAGGACAAAGTCAGCAAACTAAGATAAACTTTGTAGGAACATAAGCAGCAAGACTAGAGTAAAGGCTTCTTCTCAATTCCTCATCAACAAAAAGAAATCCAAATGAAATAAAAATAACCAATCAAAATATACATAAGGTAATGAATAATTAAGGTAAACCACAATCCTAATAAAGTAAAAATACATCCAGTCAACATAAAAAAATGCAGCTCAAAGTACCCAATTTGCATACTCCCAAGATTGTATAGACTTGTAACATTTTGGTCTGTAGTTACAACAAGTAATTTCACTCAACTGCTATTATAATAGGTAGAATCAAGTTTTGCTTAGGAAAAGTCTTCACAAAAGATAATTAAATAAATATATAGTATTAAAAATAAATTAATTATCTTAACAAAATAGAAAATATTAGCTAAATATATAGTCATTTTTTCTATCCTATTAGTAAGATAAAATAATAATTAATTTTTTAAATTTTAAATTTTGAATTAAATTAATTAAAGATTGCTTACTAGTATTTCAACTTACAACTGCTGAGATTTCTAGTAGTGGTTAAGAAGTATAAAAATTAACATATTAAGAAAGAGAGGGAGAGAAGCAGAGAAGCAGGCCCAACATTGCATGTAAAGGAAGAAATAAATATTAAGATTTGTATTAATGAAGCTAATGAAAATTTAGTTAGGAAATTTAGAGCTAATAATGTGATATGTGTAGGTAATTTAGGAGGTTTAAGACATAATTAAATAGATACCTAAGGTTAATCAAGTCTTAAGAGATATGTAAAGTTTTCCTGCCAATTAAAGGAAATGGAATGGTTTAGGAGCTTACCTGGTTAAAATTTAGAAAACAAAATCTAGTTTACAGTCAATATAATAAAGGTTCAAAAAAGGTTATAGAGATATTCTTTCACTTTCAACTCTAATGCTGTGAATGACAACTAAGCTTAAAGTTAGGCTTGCATCTTCGATTACCATGGTTGCAAGGAAAGGTTTGTTTGAGAGCAAAACATCACAAAAAAAGGAAAATTATGAATCTAACTAAAAAGATCCATATGTTAAAAAATAACTATGGCTAGTTATGATAGCATTTATTTAGTACCATAAATCAAAGCATCAAATTTTAGTTCTCTTAAACAAAAATTTTTTATATCAAGAAGTAAAAGGATTTCATCCGATAATAGAGCCTTATTTTAGCTTATGCTATGCAAATAGACTATCCAGGCATCAAGGCTACCAATGATAGTAATAAACATTGATAATTGATTCTACACCCATAAGACAAATGGTTCTAATTAGAAGGTAGGTAACTAACCCATTGCTTATGATTAACAGCCACCAATGATTGGATTAGAACATGATCAAAAGTGAGTAACATAATTGCAGAGAAAAGAGAGATACAACAAGTTTTGAAGGACCTTTAAAGAAAAGATTTTGAAAAAAGAAAAAGGAACAAAAAAGCAAAAGAATCACCTGCTACTTGAATCTTCTATTATAAAGTTGATGGCAACTAAGTTGTTGCATGTCATAACCCATGAAGATCTTAGTATTAATTTCATCATAAAAAAACAAAGTGAATCTAGAAAGCATGCAAGAAAGTATAATATAAACACTTAACTAATTTTTTATACATTCAACATTGAAACATGACATAACCTCAATTGTCTTGTAAAAGGCAAAAGAGACACCACAATTCAAATATTTAAGTGAAATATTTAGGATAAAAATTGATATATGGCCATGAATTTAATAAGTGCAAATGGTTAACAAATGAAAAGAAACTAACTTGATTTGGATTTATTTAGAGTTAAAGTTTTTTACGTCATTGTATATCTCCTATATGAATTTTTATCTTAATAATCTGACTTTTATTTGCTTTCTAATCACTAGACACTATTTTGCTAAATTTTGGGAATGTATTGATAACATTTAGAAGACACAAGTATAAATGAGATAAGGGAATATATTATAAAAAATCAAATTAGAATAACAAAGACAAAAGACTATGAAAAAAATGAAAAATTATAACAAGAATAATTTAAAATAGGTTCTAAAAAGTTTATATAAACAACATAAATCTAATTCAATTTTAAGCAATCAAATGGTGTAACCAATGGCTCTGCAACAACTTATGTCATGGATGACACCAAAAAAATTGCTACCTAATTTTATAATGGAATGACATTAACAACAAGGTACGTACATATTGATGTCAACCATCTTTTATGCTGCATAATCCAATCATAACCCACCATGTATTTTATGGGAGGACACCTTATTTTCTTTATTGTAATTTTAGCTTAGTCCTTAAAGGGTGCCAAAAGAAAACAAGAAATAGAGCTTTAATAATTTCAAAAGGTTGCATAGCATAATCAATTCAAGTAGCAAAAGGTGAAAATAAATTGTGACTTCTTTAGTCATCCACCCAAAATAGATTCTCAATTAAATTAAAACTTTAAAGTCATGCATTTTTAAGATGGGACCCCCATGCGTTAGTGATGATACTAATGACTAATTAGATGCAATGCATCAGTATGCAAAAATTAATAACACCCTCCCTCTTCATCTTGGTTCCCATCATAAACAGATATACACTAAAGTTCAACCAATTAAAAATCAGAAAAAAATATGTTCGTCAAGAAATGGTACAATCTATCTCGAATTAAACTAAAATTGCAAGATCATCATGCATATATATAAATATGATAATTTTTTATATTGAAAATAGTATTTTGCTTAGCATATACACTTATCCTTTAAAATCATCATCTTCTAGTTTAAAAATTAAGTTTTGCTATTTAAAAAGAATAATACTAAAGCAGTGGATTAGGAACAGGAAAAGATTGACTGCTTAATTAGACTAAATATAAACTAGGTAGTTGATGAAAAAAATAAGAAAGCAAAAGAAAACCATTATACATTAAACAAATGGATGGTGGGAATTCTCCATATTCTTAATATCAATCTTAATTACTTGAATCTTTTTATATTAGTTTGGTCTAATAAGAAGCTGAATTGTTGCCCATTAAGGATTCTCAAATCCTTGATACAAAGACTTTGCTTACATTCCTCTTATATTTCTATTCAAAATTTGGAACCGGACTTGTTTATGTTGAATTTGAAAGAGACTTACACCAAATTACATGCACTCAATAACTAGTTTAAAAAAGAGACATTCGTTCTTATTCTCATAATTTCCTTCCTTTTTCCCTTCATAGTTCAGGTAAAGGTAGATGTGCATTATCGACTACAATAATCCAAAAGTTACATTTTATTATTTAAAAGGGATGGTTATGATACCAATTGGTCTCCAGTCAAAGTCTACTTATGGAATAAAAGGGTGGTAAAGGATCATTCTGGCTTTTATATTATACTTAAATTAAATAAAAATAAATTAAGTAAAAACAGAGAGGGGAAGAAGGGATATTGTACCTAGTTAGGAGACTCGAATCAAGCAAATATTGACTTGAGAGCAAGTTACAATCGTGACAAACTGAGAAAGATTCACAATTGATGGGCTTCCTCTTTACCTTAACATGAGAGCACCTTACTTCTACAAATGAAGGAGAGCTAAGACGTGCTATTAGCAATTTGACAAATTGTGCTATTTTTGTTTTTAGGCTGAGAGTTATTGTGTATAATTGTGATTAATATTTGTCAAATATAATATTTTATAAAAACAATAATTTTATCAAATTAAAAATTATAATTGTGTTTAGTATTTGTCAAATATAATATTTTTTGCAAAAAGTTTAAAAATAAAATTAAAATATAATTTAAAAAATTATAAAATTATAAAATTATAAAATTAAACAAGAAGTTTAATTATAAATTTTGATATAAAATATATTTAAAAAAATTAATTCCTTAAATAAAATATTAGGCAATAGTTAACTAAGTGTTGCTTATTTTATAATAGACAATAAACAAAAAGAAATGATCATTAAATATTGCATATTTTAGATTTAAATAATAGTTCTATCAACGTTGCTTAATAGGCGTTACCTAAAAGCAAAAATAAAAAGCAACATACTTTAAACTATTGCTTATTCAATTTTAGATAACAATTTTGTAAAGTAGTAGGCAACACACTAAAATTATTGTATATGTTAATTTAAGGCAACAATTTCATAAAATAATAAGCAACATGCTAAAAACTATTGCTTGTTGTAGTTTTAGGCAATATTTTTTTATTGTTGCCAAATTTTGCATTTTCATATGCCGAAAATGTTGTAGTGATTTTTTATTTATGTGTTCCTAAAATGGTTGCTTGTAAAATTTAAATTATTTGTTTTGGAATTGTATTCGATTTATTAAATTATGAGTTATGGGAAAAAATAAAAAATGATAAACAAAGAAAATTTTAATGAAAAAAATATGTATAGATTTATATATATGTCGCATTAATTCGTTATCTTTATATTAAACAATGAAGAAAATAGTAGTAATATATATATAAGGGAGAAAGTGAAAAATGTATTTAGATTAATCATATTGGTCGCTTGTATATAGGTGACGTGATGATATACAAAATTAGTTGTGTTGTCTTTTTATTATCTTTCCCTCGCGCCTTCTAGTCAAGTTTAAGAATCCATATAATATTCAAAGTTCACATATAGTATGTATGCATATATATATATATATATATATATATATATATATATATATATATATATATATATATATATATATATATATATATATATATATTCACAAAAAGCTTTATATAATATTGTAAACCCTTTTACAAACAAAAGAGAGGATTTAATTCCTCAATTATTTCCACGGACTTCTGCAAATAAACAAAACATAGTCTTGTACACAAAAACTGTATATATATAACTATATATATAACAACTATGAAGGCGGCAGATTTGATGCGTCAAGATTATAAAAATTTATAAACTGAAATCTTGGGGGTGGAATATAGATAACTTAAGTGGGTGAATTAATTGAGGTCCATTTATGTTTATCAAGTGGATGCACTGACATTGTAATTTACAGTGACCGTAAGATATTAGGAAATCCCAATACCGGTCATTATTATATAACTTAGGTTCCATCAGGCATAAATTTATCTATAGTATTTAGAAAAATTTAACAATAAAAATTAGTATAAATATTCAATAAATAATTATCTAACCTATTCTTTTGTGAGTTTGATCATCAAACAATTTTTTTATAAATAATATATTTATAAATCCATAATTTATTTTTATTTTTATGTGGTGAGTATCATATTAATAAATTATAATATATTAACCTCAAAGAGTGTAAAATGAATGGCAGTTAACCATACAGAATTTCCACTTTATTACTCATTTCATCTATAACTTTCTCTTCCAACCTTATCCCCTATTTATCCATAACCTTCCTCTCTTACAATTAACATCGAGCCAATATTTCTTTCTCATTATTTTATTTATTTTTTCTTCATTCCGAAATTCAATATTAAAAAAATATATCTTTAGTGTTAAAATTATTATTATTATTATTATTATTACATGTGTGTCTAATGCAATTTCACGTTGAAATAGGTACCAAATCATGGCTAAATTCATATTTTGTGAGTTTGATCGTTAAATAATTTTTTTTATAAATAATATATTTATAAATTCATAATTTATCCTTATTTTTATGTTGTGAGTATCATATTAATAAATTATAACATATTATCTCAAAGAGTGTAAGATGAATGGTAGTTCAACATATAGAATTTCATTTTATTACTCCTTTTATCTGTAACCCTCTCTCTTCTAACATTATTTCCTATTTATCCATAATATTCTCTCCTACAAATAACGTCAAGCCAATATTTCTTATTCATTATTTTATTTATTTATTTTTCATTCCAAAACTCAATATTAAAAAAATATATTTTTACTGTTAAAATTATTATTATTATTATTATTATTATTATTATTATTATGTGTGTGTTTAATGCAATTTCACGTTGAAATAGGCAACAAGTCACGACTAAATTTA
Organism: Sindora glabra; assembly: GCA_020226215.1. Classification (NCBI taxonomy): domain Eukaryota; kingdom Viridiplantae; phylum Streptophyta; class Magnoliopsida; order Fabales; family Fabaceae; genus Sindora; species Sindora glabra. The sequence continues at coordinate 39,647,356 of CM035232.1, read as the reverse complement.
TATTTTTTTTATTCAGGGTATAGCTTGAGTGTACCCTCACTCACCGGAGGAAGACATCTATACACACACATGCACACACACTATCACTTACTACTATTATTATTATTTTATAAATCCACTTACATGGATAATTCTATTTTATAAAATACATTGCCATGTCTAGTGTATTCCATAATTGTAATGATCACAAGCACTTCCAGGCATATATGAAACTATTACATACACTACAAACAGTCTAATAGCAGCAGTATGTGCGGGAATCAGTACACCTGTCGTTATATAATTGTTCCAGCTAGCGTCAAGCACAATATATGCAATATTATAGATAATAAATAATTATGAACGGTTGAACAAATATTATAAATTGATAAATATAAATCAAAAGAGCGTGTTTATTATTTCATAATAAAAAAAGATGTGAGTAACAATTAATACAAAAATATCACTTTTTAATTATTATGACTTTTTAAATAATAATAAATATTATAAATAAATATATAAATCTAAAAAAGAGTTTCTACTATCTAACTTATCAAAGAAAGGTAGAGAATCACTTATAGAATGAGAGTGTCTCTTTTGATTAATCACCTAAGTTTACATACCAAATAATCAGTGGTTTCTTAATATGAATTATGAAGAAGGAATCAAACTGATCTAATGTTGTGTTAGTCTTCGTACAAGTAATTAATAAATTAACTGATAGTTAATAATTTATAATTAATAGTTGATACGTAATAAATTAATTAATTAATTAAAAAATTTTCACAAAATTAACTATTGAATTAATTAAAATTAAAAAATAATATAAATAGGCATATTAATAGAAATAAATATATAATTAAAATTATTTATATTTATCTAAAAATTAAATTATATTATCATAATTAAAAAGTTTAAAATAAAAATATAATATTTAATATTTAATTAAATATATTTTATGAACTTATATATTTATTTACTTACATATTTTTTATTTTATTATTATTCATAATAAAATTATAATTAATTAAAATATAATTAATTATATTTTATGATATTATTTATTTATTTATTTACATACATATTTTTATATATTTATAATTTAAAATTAGAATATAATTATATTAAAATTAAGTTAATTATACTTTATCAAAAAATATTTAGATTTATATTATAGAGGGGCATGGATTTTAAATTAATAAAAAGAATGACAATAAATTTGAAAAGAATTTGAAGAGATAGTGACTTATAAGGTATAAGTTACTTTAAATAACTTATTAAATTAAAACTTATTTTTTTAATAGGTTAGTGTAAGAAACACCTTTAAGGATTAGCTTATATCTTATTGATCAAGTTAATAAGTTATAAGTTAACTTATTTGTTACATGACATGGAGCCAAAATGAAAAGGGAATGGGAAATAAAGATCCGTGTGTTTTTTGTTTAGAAAAGGAAAAAGAAGGGTATTTATAAGGCTTTCGAGATAAAAGGTAATGATTATATTTGTTTGTTAGTGGGAATACATGTTCATTCATGGCAACTTAAGAAAAACTTTTGGAACTTCTATTCCCTTTGACATACATCACTTCTTCTTACCTTATCTTACAAGAGACAAAAGGATATTTTAGTGACAAACAAACAAAATCTACTTTCTTGATTATAGTAGATTGTTCTATAAAGATACGAAGATTATCTACTCATAGCTTGTCATTTATTTTAGTTTAGATTCTTTATTGATTATAAGATACTATAAGATGTGATAATTACATTGGATTATAAACACTTTAGTTGAAACTTTGACTAAAAATTTAAGTAGGGAAAATTAAAAATAATTTTATTAATAGTAATATAATTTTATAATAATGTAATACTAATACATTGATATTTTATTAATATTATATTAATATAATATTATCCCTATCATTTACAAAACATTAAAAATAAAATTTCCTAACCAAATATTGAGTTCTTACAATTTTGCTTTAAAAGTATTCTAGAATATTATACTATTTAATTTTTGGAATTGCAATTTTTAAAATTCTAAAATACTATTATGATTTCTATAAAATTCTATAACATTATGATATTTAATTTAATTTTTTAATATGTGCATATCATATATCAACAACTTGGTATTTACATGTCAATTGCTTGAGTTGAATCTTCTTGTTCTCAATGCATTCTCTAATGTAATGATACTTGTTGTCTATATGCTTGCTTCTGTTTTGAAAATTTGAATTTTTTCCAAGGTAATAGTAGATTCGTTATTAATAAAAATATCAATAGCACCTTCCTGCCCAAAGTTTAGAAATTTCAATAACCTCCTTAATCAAATAGTGTGACAAATGAGAGAAGCAGCTGCAACATACTCAGCTTCAAAAGTTGAAGGAGAAGCAATTGATTATTTCTTTGAACTCCAAGTAAACACAGCACTACCCATAAAGAATGCAAAACCACCAATACTTTTCTGATCATCAATATCTCCTCCGTAATCACTATCATTAAACCTAAATAATCTGAAATCTTTTGCAATAGTATAAATAAACCATAATTCAAAGTTCCTTTAACATATCAACATTGGAGCTTGCATGCAACAACTAATGACACTAACTCCATACAAGATATTTGGCCTTGTATAACTAAAAAATCACAACCTTCCAACCAATCTTCTAAACAAAGTTGGATTTACCTTCTTTGTACTATCAAATTTAGAATATTTGATTCCACATTATATAGGTGTAGTAATTGCATTAATTATATTCATCTTGAATTCTTTCAAATTGCTTCTAGATAAGTATTTTGAGAAAGAAAAATTCCTTCTTTACTTTGCTTTACCTTAATTCCAAGCTAATAGGCCATAAGCCCTAAATCAGTCATCTTAAATTCTTTAATCATCTTTTTGTTAAATTCTTCAATCATCATTAGACTATTACTTGTGAAAATTAAATCATCAACATATAAACAAATATACATAATTTCTCTATCTTTATTCTCTTTGACATATAAAACATGTTCATAAAGGAACTTTAAAAAACCATTTTCCTTGAAATATTTATCAATATGAGTGTACTAGGTTCTTGGAGCTTGTTTAAGACTATATAAGGCTTTCTTCAACTTATGTACCTTGTCTTCTTATCCTTCAACACATAACCTAATGGTTGCTTCACATAAACCTCTTCTTATAAATTTCCATTTAAGAAAGCTGACTTTACATTCATTTGGAAAATCTTCCACTTTTATTAAGCTACTGATGAGATAATTAGCTCAATGGTTTCCAAATTAGCCACTAGAGGAGAAATTTCATCATAATCAACTCCAGCTTTTTAAGTAAATCCCTTTGCCATAAGTTGAGCTCTGTACTTTTCCACTTCTGCTTTAGCATTTTTCTTCATTTTGTAAATCCAATTTACCACTATATGTTGTCTTCCCTTTGAAATGGATGTCAATTGCTAAGTATTATTCCTTTTAATAGCTTCCATCTCTTCATCCATAACCAATCTCCATCTTTGATCTTGGATAACTTCCTTAAATGATATTAGTTCTGTATCTATAAATAAATAAAATAGAGTAGAATTATTGATTTCTTTTATTTCTGCATAAATTTCCTCCAAGCTTCTCACAGGAGGTGGCCTTTTAGATGAGCTTTGAAGAGACAAATTCATTGTTTGAGTTGTGTAAGATGGAGTTTACGGTGTAACTTGATCTTCAGACTAATGATCTATAACCAGAGTATCATCAAACAAAGGGTGAAAATTATAATTTTCATCTTGAGGAACATTCCACACCCAGGAGCCTTCTTTATCAAACTTTATATCTCTACAAATGATAGTCTTCTCATTTTGAGGATTATAAAGTTTTTAACCTTATGAATTCTATGCATAGTTAATAAATACAAGTTTCTCACTTTTATCATCTAACTTGCTTTTTGTTTCATTAGGAACATGAACATAACCAATACTACCAAATACTCTCAAATGAGAAATATTTGGTTTCTTTCCACTTCATGCTTCATAAGGAGTCATTTGCTTTAATCTTTTTGTGGGATTTTGATTACTCAAATGGATTGCGCATGCCATTGCTTCTACCCAAAACTGATTTGGCATATTCTTACTTTTTAGCATACTATGAGCCATGTTAAGAATGGTTCTATTTTTTTATTTTATAACATTATTCTGTTAGGGTGACTTTTGAAGAGTCAACAAATGTTGAATACTAAGGTACTCACAAAATTGATTAAACTTATTTGATGTAAATTCTCCTTCTTGGTCAGTTTGTATAACTTTGATGCTTTCATTTCCACTTGAGCTTTTAATTTCTTGAAGACTTGAAATGCTTTAGATTTTTCGTTCAAAAAATAAACTTAAGTTTTATGATTATAATCATCAATAAACAATAAAAAATGCAGGTCTTTCTCATAGGAACTTAATTTGAGAGGAACATATATATCAGCATGGACTAACCTAAGTGGTTATGAAGCTCGAGAGAATGACTTCTTTGCAAAACTTTTCCTGATTGCTTTTCGTGCATGTAACCTTCATAAATTTGATTGGGATGATTTATAAAAGGCAAGCCATACACCAACCTTTTCTTAGATAGCAACTTTAAGCCTCTAAAATTTAAGTGACCTATCCTAAGATGCCATAGCCATGATGAATCGCTTGTAGAAGTCTTTAAACATTTAGGATGATCATTATTGATTTCTAGTTTGAACATTTTATTTCTTAACAATGGCATTTTTGCTATCATTTTTCCTTGTTTGTCTTTCATGTCCATCCTAAATTTACTCATATATATCTTATACCCCTTTTCTAAAAGCTAGCTAATACTCAAAATATTTATCTTCAATGCTAGAACAAAATAAGCATGAGTAATTTTATGATCTCCACTCTTTAATCTAATAAGAATATTACCTTTGCTCATGATTGGAACTTTAGTTTTATCACTAAAAGAAATACTACCTTTAACAAAATCATCAAAACTACAAAACAAATCTTTATTACTAGTCATATAATTACTAGTTCCTAAGTTGAGATACCAAGACTACTAATTCCTTTCCTCATTTTCATTGCATGTTAGCAACATAGTGGACTCTTCATCTTCTTTAGCTTTAAGAAAATTTGCCTTCTCATCTTTGCTTCAATTCAATCTACAATTTGTAGCATAATGCCTGAATCCTTGACAATTGTAACATTATACATTAGATCTTTGACCATGGGCACCTTGAAACCAACTACTTCTATCATGTCTTTTTGACTTTTGTTGCTGAAAAGATGATTTTTCATCTGTTGAATAGGTTCTACCTCCTTTGCCTCTTCCATAACTTTTACGAGACCATCCTTGTACTTTGCCTTTTATTCTTCCTTGACCTTTACCATGTCCTCTAACAAATTATCGCTACACATTTTCTTTTTCATTTAGATTTAGTTTTGCCTGCAATACTTGGGTGATAGGTACTCCTCTTTTCTTCATTTTCTCTTCATGGGCTTGCTTGATCAACATTCATTAACTTAAATTTTTTTTATTCTTCAATGGCAATCACAATAGAATCAAATTTTGAAATAAATGAACAAATAATTTTTTCAATCACATGAACGTCTTCCATTGTCTTTCCATATCTTTTTAATTGATTAAAAATTGCTAAAACTCAGCTAAATTACCCTTCAATAGATTTAGAGTCATTCATTTTGAGATTTTCATGCTTACCTTTCAAAGTCTGCAAGCACACTTTAATTACTTTATCCTTCCTTTTAAAAGAGTTTTAAGAACCTCCCATGCATCCTTTGCACACGTTGTATTAGAAGCTTTTTCAAACATACTCTCATCTAAGCATATATAGATAAGAGTAAGTCTTTATTGGGCTTCCTTTCTGGTCTTCTACAAAGCCTCCTTTTGTGTAGCCGTTAGTGCTCCCTCATTCTCTAGCTAGTTAAATCCTTTCTCCATAATCTCCCACACATCTTGCAATCCTAGCAATGCCTTCATTCTAATGAACCAATTGTCATAGTTCTCCTTAGTGAGCTTTGAAAATTGGAAGGGAAACATTCCATTCATCATGATTCAACCTTTTAAGCAAGTTTTGATACCATTGTGTTAGAGGGAAGAGGGAGATGATCACTATAGAAAAGAAATTCACTTGTATTCCAATTTTCTTGACTTCACTAAAAACACTAGGTACAAGGGTTATATATAGGCACACCATATGGTTAGATTCACACCTCTTATTAATTGCTCCTAGTAATTGATCATACATGTATCACACACACCTAGATACATTATTTAACACATGAATCACACTTTTCTAAATACTCAAATTTCAAACTCTAGACAAGTGCACAAACATTAAATCTAATCTCCTAGAAATTACAAATTATTAAATGCTTTTAATTACAAGTTTACTTTTCCAACATAAATTACACATAAATTTAGGGAACAATTTTGGTACATCATTAATATAATAATGTAATACTGCATTACTCGATTTGATTGCATATCAGATTTATTTCTTCTCAAAATTAGATTTTGCATATTATATGATGAAATATTAATGATCAGATTTGATAGTGTACTATTATATCACTGTATTAATGATGTCCTATAAAATTTTTCTCAAAGTTATATTGTTGACAACAAATCTTTTAGAATTTTGTTTCAATTAAATCAACTGCTCAATTATAAGTCAAGCATCAATAAATAAGCAATTAAATAGTAAGTATTGTTTTAAGAGTGCAATGGCATTTGATATTATTTTAAGGATAGCTCTTCGGATGTATAGGGTTCAAATTCAAGACTCCACATTTTTGCATTAAGTGAATTATCACTTTTATTATCATAAGAAAATAAATATTTTTTATATTTTAAAATTTATATATTTTATGTTAAGTTTAATTTGTATATGAACATAGTAATTAATGTTTTAAATTTAACACTATAAATTTGGTAAATTTTTTTCTTTAAATTATGTTAAAATGCAAATACAAATTAATCTGATGTCAATGAATCGCACTTTAAAATATATTCATATAATAACTTTAAATTTAAATTAGTTGACTAGATCTGAGATCTCAAGATCCTAGGTTTTATAGCATTATTATTATGACGTAAGTACTGAGAAGCTTGAGTGCACTTTAATTTCGTATAATTTAATTTCACATATAATATATTAAAAGAACAATATGGAGGCACATGCAATTGGATCATTTTGTCACATGTAATTACCGCGTGCTCCCTAATACATGTACGGAGTCACGCGTTTTAAAGTTTCTGTCCCCCCACTTATTTTACCATCGAGTCACATGTTTTGGTTGAGTAAGGAATTATGACGCTCTAGTGGTGACGTGAGATTATGGTGTGAGAATTTTTAATTTTTAGGATTTCATATATAATAATTAGAGTACTATAAATATAAAATTTGTACTTATTTACCTAATAGATTTGTGGTCATAATTGAATTCAGTGGAAGCTAATGAATTCTCTTCAATTAGATCTTCCTATTCGCTCTTCTCCTTGATGGCGGCTCTCAACGGGTAGAAACCGTATATATGAGAAGTGAAGAGGGCACTTAATTATAATCTTTATTTATAAAATTTTAGTAATCCTCCTATAAAAGGTTTACTGGGCCTTTAACCTATATAACTGCTAAATCACACTAAATTATGTAAATATGCTAAGTTCATATCTTTAAAATCATAATTTTAAGATGGGCTTCATGCATATTCATAATTGGACTAAATTTTAATCAGTTAATTTTAATAAATAAAAAAATTACCAATTAATAGTAGTTTAGTTTATGAAAAATTCTAACATTCTCCCACTTTAGCAATATTAATTGGGTTTTATATGAGTTTAACAAAATACATTTTGAAAACAAGACTTCAGATTGATTGATTAAAAACTTATATATAGCTATAATTAAAAATAATTTAGCCCTTTGAGGTAACATCACAACAATCCTATTTAATATAGCTAACTAATACTGAATCATAAAGGCCTTTATGCCCCTTATTGATATAGGATCGGTCCATGGTTACGAGTGCTAATAACTTTATTGACAATGATTTTAGTGTGGCTGTGTAGCAAGAAAATAACATCAAAAGTGATTAAATATGCTATTGTCATTATCAGTCCTCCATGATTTCTGCAAACTTGATGAAATATCCATATGGTAGATATATGTCTCATTCATATTCTCGAAATCATTTAGTGGTATCATTCTATAAGACATACTTTCTTAACATTAAAGTCATACTTAATATAGACACTAGTCTTAAGAAATAAAATTTCAATACCTATAAGTACATATACAAGTAAAAGCACATAATGGCATAGAATATCACTTTATAATAATCATTGATGAAATTAAATATCTCATAAAAAAGAGGGTTTAACATAGCAAATTATAACATAAGAGTATCAAATACAAGAAATATGCTCCTACTAATTAAATACATCAAAAAATCCCTAAGACACTTATACTCTTAACATGTTCAGTGAAAACTATAGGTCTTAACCCTTTAGTCAGAGAATCAGCAATCATGTTGTTTGTATTAACATGCTTTATAATAATGTCACTATTTTTCACAAAATTTATGACCTTATGATACTTTATTTCCAAATGCTTAGACCCATATATGTTTTTTATTGTTTTGGAAAACAACACTACAAATTTGTTATCATAGTAAATCCTTAAGGAGTTAGAGGCTAGAATTAATAATGCAAGACCAAAGATAAGATTTTTTAAGCCAAATAGCTTGTACAAGCTACTCCATAACATGCAATAAACTCAGCTTGCATAGTGGATGAAGCCAAGATTATTTGTTTCACACTCTTCTAAGATACAACTCCTTTAGCTAACATGAAAATATATCCTGAGGTGAATTTCATATCATCCTGATAGCTAAGAAAGTTAAAATCTGTGTATCCAACAATCTCAAGATTGTCAACTTTTATGTAAACCAACATATAGTCTTTTGACTTTTACAAGTGCCTCAACACTTATAATCCATGCCAAGGTTAGAAAGATACTTACCAAGAACTTCCTACTACAAATGCAATGTCTGACCTAGTACAGACCTTATGCATACATAAGACTCCCCACTACACTAGAATAAGGTATATTTTTTCATTGATTCTTTTTCTAAGTCATTCTTAGGACATTAACTAAGGTTAAGTTTATCATTGGTTATAATAGGGGCATCCCTACCTTTATAAATTTGCATATTAAATCTAGTAAGTATATGATTAATATAAAACCTTTGTGAAAATCCTAATAGACCTCTAGATCAGTCTCTATGAATTTCTATCCCAAGAACAAATGAAGTATTCCCAAGATCTTTCATATAAAATTTTTGGACAATGATCATTTAGTTTCATGCAGAAATCCATTATCATTACTAGCTAATAGAATATCATCCACATAAAGGATAAGGAAAATGTACTTACTCCCATTGATTTTAAGGTATATGCATTGATCAACTTTATTTTCTTCAAAGCCCATGGAAGTGATCACCTTATCAAATTTAAATTACTATTATTTGAAAGCTTGTTTAAGCTTATAAATAGATTTTTTAAGTTGACACACTAAGTGTTCTTTTCAAGCTCTTGAAAACCTTTTAACTGTACCATATAAACTTCTTCTCTCAGATCCTCATTCAAAAAAGGCTATCTTCACATTTATCTAATGGAGCTCTAGATCATATTATGCTACCAAGGCTTTGATAATTCTAGAAGAATCTTTAGATGACACTGGTTAAAAAGGTCTCATTATAGTTCACTCTTTCTTTCTGAGTAAATCTCTTTGGAATAGTCTATGTACCCTATGAAGTACTAATGAGTAAATTGAGGTTTAATTTTCTTTTCAAAAGGATTATAAATTCTAACTTCCATAGGATATTCTCAAACTCAAAAGTGGTTTAAGCTAGGTTTCTTACCGGTTCACAGTTCAAAAAATGTTTTTAGTATAGATTTGTTATGTACTTTATTCAATATATATAATGAACATTTCATGGTTTCACTGCAAAGAGATTTAGGAAGATTGGTTCTATTCATCATATCCTTAAAAGTGTGCAATTCCATCTTTTGGTCACATCATTTTGTTTAGGACTATCAGGCATAGTGTTATGGGCAATTATTTCATTTTCTTGTAATTATTTGGACAAGCAAGTCTCATATGTTGTCCAGTTGTACCATGTCTGCCATAACTACTTACTACCTCGATTAGACTTAATAATTTTAATGAATTTTCCTAATTATTTCTTTACCTCCATTTTAAAAATTTTAAAATTTTCAAAAGCATCAGAACTTCTCCTTAATTAGGTAGAGATAACCATAATGAGAAAAATCATTAATTAAAATAATAAAATATTTATTATTACATAGAGTCGGAGTAAATGGTTCACTAATATCAGTATACACAATTTCTAAAAGGTCAAAACTTTGAGTGGCCCTTTGGTTTTAGTTTTAGATAGCTTACCCCTTATACAATTAACACACTGTGTCCAAGTTTTTTGAATTAAGAGAAGATGAAGAACCATCTTTTGTCAATCTATTAATTCTCTCATTTGAAATGTGACCTAATCTTTTATGTTATAACAAGAAAGACTTTTCACTAACTAAGGTTCTCTTAGACACTTTATTTTCAACATTCATAATATTGTATTAATTATTTTAGGCCAAGCATAATCTATATAAATTTTTGCTTAAATTCACCAAAAATTTTAGAATTTAAAGACAAATCAATTTTTCCATTCTTGATAATAAAATGATAACCATGCTTATCCAAAACAGAAATTGAAATCAAATTTCTTTTAAAGGAAGGTATATAGAAAATATTTTTCAAAATAAGTTCAAAACAAGACTCTAAATTTAAACCTATTGTTCCTATAAAATTAACTTCCCCTTCAGCATTATTTTCAAATCTAAGCTTGGCCTATTTCTCACTTGGCTTTCATTTGCTTTTGAATCCTTTCTTGCTTACTCTTTTTCTCTAACCAAGATTTGTATTTATGGCACTCAAATTTCTTATGACCTTTCCTTTTTGCAAGAAAAACATTTACCATATTTCTTAATGATAACTTTCGGTCCACTTACCCTTTTTGTTTGATTACTGCTTTACTTTTTATTGCCCTGAAACTCATTAGAAACTTTTGACCTAAACTTCCTGGCCTTATTGGAAATTTTCTAGTGGTTAGGTTTGGAGTTAATAGTGACTAAGACACTCTCATTTTTCTCTTTTTTGAGTTTTTTCTTTTCAGAAACATACTTGAATATAAGATTATTGATACTCCAAACTTCATTCATGGTGTTATAGGTAGTTTTAATTTAGGTGAATTCATGAAGGAGAGAGTTGATGGCATGATGAACAATGAATTTGTTAGGTAGGGTGATTTCATAGGAAACTAATTTTTTTATATGGACTATTTTCATAATGAAGTCTTTAGCATTTCCAATAAAATCATACCTCATACTTGCTAACTTCTTCATAATGTTCTTAGCCTTAGACTTGATAAATTTTTAGTACATTTAATTAACAGTATCATAGAGTTCTTTAGCATTCTCAATCTCATCCAAACCATTTAGAAGTTGCTTTGAGATAGATGTCTTAATGGCATATAGGCATATACAATTCGCTCTATCCCACTTGACAAACAACTCCTTTTGTTCAATAGCACTTTAGCTAGTGATGGCTATAGGTGGATCTATATGTAAGGTTATATCAATCTCACTCATAACTAAGGTAAAGTTCAAGTCTTTATTCCATCTCTTATAGTTGGATTTATGTAGGATCTCAATGGTAGCTTGATTACCATTTACAGAAAAAGTCACTGTTCAAGATAAAATGCAACAATTAACTAATGGATAATTTAAAAGAGAATATATAAATAGCAACAATTCTTAATGTGCTACAATAACTAGAGAGTCTAGGTACATCATGATATTCTCTCCTTCGGGCAGAGAATATGACATGTTAGTAAGCATTCTCCTTATAAAACTAATATGAAAATACTTAATTTTCAAAAATCCATCCCTTTTAGGTAGATAAACTTTCTAAATTGATATATTTTCAATTGTGGTACCTTATGCTTATAGCAAAATTATTTTATATAATAACTTAATTTGGGTAGGTGATTATATAAGATAATTTTAGTACGAAAAAATATTTCACTAATCAGTATAAGTAAGCCACTTTGGCAATCAAGCACTTATATTTATTAATGAAAATTTTGCTTAAATTGGGAAAATAAACTATCAAAAATCTCAATTTGCATAATTAACTATATGTATACAATGGGCTACTCTTGATATAATGCTAAAACTTAATACATCTCAATGAGCTCTCAAATAATGTTGCATAACAAAGTCTTGAACAAAATTTAAAATTAATATAATTATAATATTTAATTATATTTACTCTTTAAAATGAAATAATTTAATTAAAAAATTAGAAAAAGTGAATATCATCAATGAATTACAAGCATTTCACTCTATATATATTATTTTATTATTTTTTGGAAAATTTCATAATGTTATAATTTTGAATTAATTCATAAACCAAAAATAATATATAATAAATATTTTCTATATAAGATATAAAAAAAAGAAGACACAGAAAGAAAATAAATAAATAAAATAAAGGGCATCTGGCCCCTGTCAATTCGTGGCATAAGCCACCTCATTATGGCACCACATCATGACATTTTGGCGTAATTTCACCAAGACGTGAAAAGCATTTCACATTGTTCAAATTCAACAGGCATGGAATTAATCCAACAACCTAACGTTTCATAGTGGCATAAATAGGCAAAGACACGACGCCGTTCAAATCTTTAAACTAATGACGGTAAACATGGAAGTAGGAGAGAAAAAGAATTATAATGTGTGGCCTATATTGTTGTGTGGCATAAGCCACTTTAATGGTTCTCATATGATGGAATAATAATAATAATAATAATAATAATAATAATAATAATAATAATAATAATAATAATAATAATAATGTAAACATAGAAGCAGAAGAGAAAGAAAAAATAATAATAAATGAACAAATATTGAAAGAGCGTGTGGTCTATGATGTCTTGTGGCATAAACCACTTTAATGTTTCACCAGGTCATGGTAAGGTACTTGATGCTGTGAGGATTGGCACTATCAATAAAACAAAGAAATAATATAATAATCCTTTTCAATTTAAAAGTCATTGACACCCATTGAGCCTTTTACAAAACAATATAATGAAAATTATTAGAATTTAGTGGCGTTTGCTTCACCGTACTCCTTAAAGGATTTCTTTGACAAATCCACAAGGTATTTTCCATATAGCATTCTAGGGAATAATGGACAAAACAAACGAGAGATAAAGAAAATGCCATTGTAATTATGGCATTATTGAAAACCAATGGTGTATATATATACATTAAAATATTTTATTTCCTTAAAATACCTCAATCATCAAGGGATTTCAATTATTCCGTAATTTCCAAGTAGTTCCGTAACACACACACACACACATATATATATGATAAATTAGGATTTCTAATTTAACAATCTTGATGAATAAGCAGAAATATTCATCACTAAAATTATTATAAAATATGCTATAATTTCATTAAATCTTTCATGCTTTATAAAAGCACAATACATAATATAACTCATCAAATTTAGAGATCAATTTCATATTATTATTGAAGGAAAATTGATCCATGATGCATTAAAAAATTATAAAATAAACATTATAAATTGGTCGTATGATTTTATTTTAAGAATCATACATATAAAATTTTATCATAAAACTTTAATCAAAATAATATGAAATATAATTAATTATGTTAGGTTCTAATATCATACATGTAAGCTTTGATACCACATGTAAGAATTTTCAATTTTTAGGATCTCATGTATGATAATTAGAACACCATAAATATAAAATTTGTATTTACTTACCTAATGTTGTAGCCATAATTGAATTTAGCAAAAGTTAATAAATTCTCCTCAACTAGATCTTTCGTTTTGCTCTTCTCCTTAATGGCGGCTCTCAATAAGTAGAAATTATGTATATGAGAAGTGAAGAGGGGACCTAACCATAATTCTTATTTATAAAATCCTAGTAATCCTTCCCATAAAAGGTTTACTAGGTCTTTAGCCTACACAATTGACAAATCACACTAAATTACGTAGATGTGCTAAGCCATATCTTTAAGATCATAATTTTAAAATGCGCTTCATGCATGTTCCATAATTGGGCTAAATTTTAATTAATCAGTTTTATCAAATTAAAAAATTACCAATTAATAGTAACTCACTTTATGAAAAATTTCAACATATAGTTGTAAAATGAATTAGAAAAGGCAATGGAAAGAGACAGCTAAAGCAGGGATTGATTGACCTATTCCAAAACCACTAGGTAGGGACCTTTCCCTACCTACTAGTCATGAAAATCATTCCATCCCCACCCTAAGCTAAAGAATGGAATGTCAGTCTCATTTGAATACAGTTGCATCTACTTGTGCTACTGCCTACCTAGCTATCACTGAAGTCATAGGCTTCATTAAGTTAACCATGCTACCCTAGTCACAAGGGAAATCAAAGTGAAGCGAAAGCACGAATTCTCACTACTAATCTATTCTTAAATGTGAGTAGCCCTAGCTCCAACTACAGGTGTTATAAAGCCTAAGAAAGCTGCGAGCTGAGCAAGGATATTCTATTTAATATGGACATACCTCAGAGGCATATCATTAGCCATAGCCTATGGAATGCTGATGACTCTTTTCTTTCTTTCCCTTTCAGGGCATCCTTTGTTGTAAAATAACAAAGTTAAAAAAGCCTCGATTTCTGATAAAAGTATTTCAATTTACTTACAAATAAATTTTATTACTTATGAATTATATGTAAAATAATAATTTTAATTTATTGGTAAATAAATTTTTTATTTAAAATATTAAAAAAGAATGAAATTTAATTTAAAAATAAATTTTTATGGTGTATAATAAATAAAATGTTGGAACGAGAATTAAATTTTTAAGGAAAAATGAAAAATATCATATTTAATTTTTAATGATTAAATTTTACTCCTTCAATTTGGAAACTTAGATATTATTGTAGAGAAAAAGGGATACAAAAAATTGAGGCAATCTACAATTCATGTACAGTGGTGTGTACATATATATAGAGATACAACAAGTTAGAATTGTGTGAAGATAGAGATAAGAATAATAAGATAAGGATAAGCATAATAAGAGATAATTAGTTTTGATTATCCTAACAACTCAAGGTTTAATGATTGTGGAATGAGTGGGCGAAGGGCCACTCAAGAGGGAGGAGTTGTTTGAGGGAGAATCTATCATTGAGGGTCTAGAGATGGAAGGGAACAAACTAGGCAATGGGGGTAAGGGGTTTACAATGAGTGAAGAAGAGGACAGGGTATCTAAGTGAAATATGAAAGAAGAGTCTTACTGTTGATTAGACAGGAAGGGTGTAGAGGGATAGGTAGTGATGAGAATATTGTGATATGAGAAGGAGAAGAGGGTACGATTAGTGGTGGATTGTAAGGAAGGTGAAATATTGGTGTTTTGAAAGGGGAAGATATGTTCAATGAATTGAACATGTCATGAGATATAGGCTTTTTTATTTTAGAAATCATAACAAATATAGGCATGATGTTGTGTGAGTAGCCAAGAAAGATGCAAGGGCATGATTTTTGGGATAGTTTGTGAGCGATATAGGGGCGCAAGCAGGGGTAACAAAGATAACCAAATGCTTTTAGGTTAAGGTATTGAGGTTTTTATTGGAATAATTTAAAGAAAGGATATATAGTTGTAATGCTTGTGAGAGGAGACGGTTCATGAGGTAATTTATTGTTATAAAGGCATTGCTCCAAAAGGAAGAAGGGAGATTGGAATAATGTAATAAGGAGAGACCTGTTTCAATTATGTGATGGTGTTTTCTTTCAGAGATACCATTTCTTTAAGAGGTATGAGGGAAGAGATAAAGAATGAGATGCCATGTTATAACAAGAAGCTTTTAAGTTTAACAACTCACCTTCATTATCAGAATGAAATGAGCAAATTTTGGAATCAAAGTAAGTTTCAACAAGTGATTTACAATAAATAAAAGTGAAAAAAAATCTAATTTATTCTTAAGGGGATATAACTAAGAGTATTTACAAAAATGATGCAATAATGAAAACCATCAATAGAAATGTGAGGGGAAGGATCCCATACAGTCAACAAAGACATGTTTTAAAGGCCTAGTAGATGTAAGACTCAATCTTAAAAATGGAAGCTGATGACTTTTATTACATGAGCAGGACATGCAATGATGAGAACTTAAGGAAATTAGGAGTTGATGATGATGCCTAAAGCAATGAGGAAGACTTTTGTAAGTTAAGAGCATGAGGAGATCGAGAAAGGCAAATTGGGAGTGGATATATATGATCCCTACTCGTGCCTTCATGAAGAAATGCCCCTTATAGTGAAATCCTTGACAAAAAAAGAAGAAAAGGTAAATTTGATGGACACATTGTTTGAATGACAAAACTGGGAGATGAAAATAAGATTGTTTGTCATAAGGGGAACACAATGAACATTGTGAAGTTTAAAAGAAAAAGAAGGAATAATGAAGTGAGTAGAGCTAAGATGAGTGATTTGTAAGCCTTTATCATTACTAACAAGCATTTGCTTGCTTTCATGGAAGCTCTGTTTGTCTGATAGATTATTAAGGTTGTTTGTAATGTGATAGGAAGGCCCCAGTGTCCAAAGGCCATGTATCACGGTTAAAAGCAACATTAGAGGCAAAGTTGACTTTACATGATTTTTTTAGTTTAAGATGAGGGAAGAACTTATAGCATTAGGCTGCAATATAGGCTAGTTTTGGCACAAAGTTGGCAGGTTATTGAGGAAGGGTTAAGGAATGAGGATGAGCTGAGTCGAAAGCAAAGGTTTGTTGGTGGAGGGGGAAGGACTACGGTGTCTGAAGGAAAGGTTAGGATTAGTTTGTGGCATTAGTAGTAGGGGGAATGGCTAAAAAAGGTTTAGATTTAAGTGTTGTGTTTTCAAAATATGCTAAGAATTATCTAAGTTCTTGAAAGGAGATGGGGTTTTCATGAGCTCTTATGGAACCTGTGATTTCCTTGAACTTGGATCCTTAGTTTATCAAGGACATAAATCATAAGGTCAAGATTATCTACAGGTACGGAGATGAGGCTAATTTCATTTGCAATGTTTTTCATTTTTTGGAGGTAGATCTGGATAGATTTTGTATCTTTTATGGTGGTTAAGAGTTTGGCTTTAAGAGACATTAGGCAAGCTCTTGATCTGCTAGCAAAGAAGGTGCGGAGATGGTCCCTAACTTCATGGGCACTATTTAGCTTTTCAAAAAGATTAAGGACTTCAAGTTCTAGGGAGGAAGTAATGGTGTGGAGAAGGAGTTGATCTTGGAGAATCCACAAGGTGTATTCAAGGTTAGGGATGATACATTTATTATTAATGATGGTGGGGAAAGGACATAGTTTTGAGCTATCTAGATAGTGCATCAGGTTATGGCCATAAAACAAGACATCTGAGAGTTCTCCATGAGGAGTAATTGTCTTGATTAAGTTTGATAGGTACATAAGATAAGGTGAAGGAGATGAGAGTTGAACTAGGGAGATTGCCACTTTGGGTAACAAGAATGTGGGGTTGGGAATTAGGGGAAGTAGAGGTGCTGGAGGCCATAGATCTAGGTGTTGTTAAGCAAGGGCTTTGATACCATGTGGAGAAAAAATGATACGAAAAATTAAGGCAATCTATAACTCATGTAAAGTGGCATATACATATATACAGAGATACAACAAGTTAAAATTGTGTGAAGATAGAGATAAGAATAATAAGATAAGGATAAGCATAATAAGAGATAACTAGTTATGACCATCCTAACAACTTAAGGTTTAACAATTGTTGAATGAGTCAGAGTCTTATAAATTATCTTCTAAAACTATACAAAACTTAAAATTGATACTCATCATTAACTTGATTTCCCATTTTAACAAATTATGTAATTTTTTATAAATATTTTAAACAATAATTATAATATTGTACAATGCTAGTTTATCTCATCATTTTTTACTATGCTTTTTATGTTATATAAAAATTAAATTAGATATATAAAATTTTAATTAAATACTTAAAAATGAATTACAAAATTATGTTAAAAATGATGAAATATAAACCAAAATCCCATAAAATTTTGATTCTTTTTAGAAAATTTATGAAAAAATTGCATACAATATGGTTAAAAAAAATTCAAATTATTATTAGTTTGACTTAATAATATGAGATGGTTTTGTTCATCTTGATTCGAGTGTGCTTACTAGAAATTTTAATTATTTAATTGGACTAAATGAGTTATTGAGTCAAACAAGATTAATTCAATTCAAATTCAAACAAAAATATTAACTCATTTGAAGATAAATCATGACAATCCAAATTATCTTTGATCATAACAGGCATGAAAAGCATTTACCTAATATTTTTCATAATCCTTTTTGTTAGGTAATTTTTTCCCACTTAATATTGAGTATTATATTTATCATTTTATGGGAAGTTCTTTTCTGGAATTTTTTTATTTATTTGTTACTGAAATGGTTTCTTGTAAAATTTACATTATTTGTTTAGAAATTGTATTCCATTACTACATTATGAGTTATGGGATAAAATAAAAAAAATGACAAACAAAGGAAATTTTAATGGAAGAAAATATGTATAGATTTATATATATGTCATACTAACTCATTATCTCCATATATATATATATATAAGGGAGAAAGTGAAAGTTGTTTTTAGATTAACCATATGGGTCGCTTGTATATGGGTCATGACGTAATGATGTACGATTGCTTTTTTATTATCTTTTCCTTGCGCCTTTTTAACTATATGGGGACCCAGGATATTCAAAGTCACAAACAAAAGAAAGGATTTAATTCGTCAATTGTTTCCATGGACTTCTGCAATCAAAGTTGATATATATATATATATATATATATATATATATATGTGTGTGTGTGTGTGTGTGTGTATTCACAGAGAACATTATATAACATTTTAAACATTTTTACAAACAAAAGAAAGGATTTAATTCCTCAATTGTTTCCATGGACTTCTGCAAATAAACAAAATAAAGTCTATGGAAGTGGTAGACTTGGTGTGTCAGGATCATAAAAGTTTATAAATTGAAATCGTTGTGGTGTGGAATATAGATAACTTAAGTGGGTGAATTAATTGAGGTCCATTTATGTTGATCATCAGGGATGTATTGCAATTGTAATTTATAATGACCGTAAACTGTCAGGAAATTCCAATACCAGCCATTAGTACGTAACTTTGGTTCCATCAGGTATGAATTTATCCATAATATCTAAAAAAACATCCGACAACAATAAACACTAGTAAGTAACTATATAAGCTACTCTTTTGTGAGTAGTCAACAATTTTTTTTATAAATAATATATTTCTAAATTTATAATTTATACTTATTTTTATATTGAGTATCATATTAATAAATTATGATATATTAATATCAAAGAGTGTAAAATGAATACCAGTAAGGTACATGAAATTTTCCACCTTAGTATTGCTTTCATCCATAACTCTCCAATCTTATCCCTATTCATTCATAACCCTCTCTCCAACAAATAACATTAAACTAATATTTCTCCCTCATCATATTATTTATTGATTCTTCATCCAAAACTTAATATTGAAGAATATATCTTTATTGTCAAAATTATTATTATTATTATTATTATCATTATTATTATTATTATGTATTGTTTAAAGCAAGTTTCACGTTGAAATCGGCAACAAGTCACAGCCAAATTCATAGTTTTTATTTAAGATGTAGCTTGAGTGTATCCTCACTTGCCAGAGGAAGACATCTACACACACGCGCCCACACAACATACTATCACTTATTATTATTATTTTATTATTATTTTATAAAACTACACACAAGCATAATTCCATTTCATAAAATACACTGCCACGTCTAGTGCATTCCATAATTGTAATAATTACAACCACTTCCAATAGCAAGAGCATGAGTAAGAATTAGTACACTGGGGATCGTATAATTGTTCCAGCCAGCCTCAAGTACAATATATGCAATATTATAGATAATAAATAACTATGAATGATTAAACAAATATTATGAACTGATAAATATAAATTAAAGAAATGTGTTCACTATTTCGTAATAACAAGAGATGTCAGTAACAATTAAGACAAAAATTATCACTTTTTATCTATTATGACTTTTCAAACAATGGTAAATATTACGAATCAATAAATAAATTTAAGAAAAGTTTCTACTATCTAACTTATCAAATGGAGGGTAGAGAGTCACTTACAGAATGAGAGTTTTTCTTTTGGTTGATCACCTAAGTTTACATAAAAGAATAATTTAGTGCTTTCTTAATATAAATTATGAAGAAGGAAACAAACTAATGCAATGTTGTCATAGTCTTATATATTAGAAGTAGGAAGACTCGGACAAAATGGAAAGGAAATAAGAAGCAAGGATCTGTGTGTGTTATGTTCAGGAGAGAAAGAAGGGTATTTATATAGCTTTTGAGATAAAAGTTAATGATTATATTTATTTGTTAGGGGGATATGTGTTCATTCATAGCAACTTAAGAAAACTTTCGGAACTTCTATTCCCTTTGAGTTACATCACTTCTCCTTACCTCATCTCAGAAGAGATAAAAGGATATTCTGATGACAAACAAAATCTACTTTCTTGATTATAGTAGATTGATCTACAAGTATACAAGGATTATTTACTCATAGCCTATCATTTATTTTGGTTTAGATTCTTTATTGATTATAAGATACCATAAGATGTGATAAGTACATTAGATTATAAACACTTTAGTTGAAACTTTGACTAAACTTTTAAGTAGGAAAAATACAAAATAATTTTATTAATAGTAATATAATTTTATAACAATGTAATACTAATATGTTGATATTTTATTAATATTATATTAATATAATATTATCCCAATCATTTATAGAACATCAAAAACAAAATTTCCTAACCAAATACTAAGTTCTTACAATTTTGCTTTAAAAGGTATTCTAGAATATTATACTATTTAATTTTTGGAATCAAAATTTTTAAAATTCTATATAATATTATCCCAATCATATACAAAACATCAAAAACAAAATTTCCTAATCAAATACTAAGTTTCCTACAATTTTGCTTTAAAAGGTATTCCAGAATATTATACTATTTAATTTTTGGAATCAAAATTTTTAAAATTCTAAAAACCTATTATGATTTCTATAAAATTCTATAACACTATGTTATTTAATTTAGTTTTTTTATATGAGCATATCAGTGGGTGTTACACAAATACAATTTCAAGTCGATATAAATTTATTTGAATTGAATTGAGCTAGTTTACAACTTGATTCAACCTAACTTATGAACAACTTAATTAATTGATCCTATTCTAAACCAATTCAACTTATTCTAGTTTTGATCCGATATGGACCACCCAATAATCACTGGGTCTAATCGTTAGACACATAATCAAATGGTCCAAATAGTCCATTCTCATCATAACAAGTATCACATTTGTTTAGGGAAGTCATGCTAGCATGTACTTTCGCTTAGTTCAAACAATTCTATAAGAGCAAGGTTCTTGCAATCTCTTGTACATTTCCTACTGTAGCTCAAACAATTATCTTGATTTATCTTGATTCTTATATTGTTATTTTATCTTATTGAGATATTGATGTATAATGAATTATTTCTATTATATACAACTCATCGTTGGCTTTCTATGCAAGATCTCTAACTAGCCGGCTATCTTAAAAGGCAATAGATTGAGATGTAGAAGTACAAATTGGCAAAATTTATAATAATACATACATGTTTTAATTTGTTTGTCATTTTCTATTTTTTCTATACACACCAACAAAAAGAAGGTTTAAATTTAAGATTTTCAACACTTTGACTAAATTAATCTCATATTTGATTTGCTATTATAAAGACTTTGTATTTAACCATAGAAAAGTTTCAAAGCTCACCTAGAAATCTTAAAATGGGAGGATATTTTTGTAATTTTTAGATTGAATTTCTCTATGTAAATAGCTATAAATACCCCCCAAAATCCAAAATTGAATAAAAATTTGTTCTTTAATTGAAGAGTTTTCTCTCTTTTTCTTTTCCATTTGTTTTCTAGGCTATTTTAGTATTAGAGCTAATTTTCCTAGTTCCTTGCATAAGTGTTTGAGTCAGAGGTAGTTGAAATTCTCTTTAGATTCATAAGTTGACAAGATCATCAACCTTACCAGTGTCGAGACCCTTTTTTTTGGTCAGTTTCTCAATGAAACAACACTGTAG
Organism: Sindora glabra; assembly: GCA_020226215.1. NCBI lineage: Eukaryota > Viridiplantae > Streptophyta > Magnoliopsida > Fabales > Fabaceae > Sindora > Sindora glabra. Next base: position 39,625,003 of record CM035232.1, on the reverse strand, counting down.
ACATGCTTGTTGAGCTCCAAAATGCTAGCCTACAAAATTTCATGGTGATTAAAGTTATCATGCACCCTCATAAGCCATCATTGCTGTCCTACGCACCGGTCACTCATAATATGTGTCATAAGCACCTGACTGAGGTTGAAAATGACCATGCTAGCATTACATCAGCAAATGTAATCCATTTTAAGGGTGCCATGTGTCACAGTAGGCCACATTAGCATACCTAATTAGCCATCTAATGTTAACTATAGAGTCAACACTTAGGTGCATAGTTAGTGCCATGCCAGCTGCTAAGGTTACGCTATGTGTCGTTTTAGCTATGTCAACAACCCCATCAGTAGAATTTTCTATAATTTTAGAATTTCCCCTCAACTTCTTTAAATTTTTATTTTAGCCATAATTATTCTTTAAAATTACAAGACATACCTAAACCTTCCATAAATTCTATTTCAACCTGACAATTTGTCTTGATCTTACAAAAAACACTCCCAAACTTTGATGAAATTTAGATTTAAACCTAAACTTAGTCTAATTGTTATAATTATCCCTCTAAAACTTTTAAAAAATTTTACTTTGACCCCATAATCCATCATAAATTGATTATAAGAGATTGTTAATACTCAATAAGACTTACTGAATTAAAGAAGGAATCTTGAATATGCTTTTGATAGTAGTAATTACTCTTTAGCAACTAGTCACCACCCTCAAAGGCAACTAACCCAAGGTAATCACATTAAAGTAGATATTTCAAATTTCGAGGGAAGGCTCCAACTAGATGAATTCATAGATTGGCTTTAAATAGTTGTAAGAGTGTTCAAATTGAAAGATATACCAGATTAGTTGAAGGTTAAAATTGTTGCCATCAAGCTAAAGAAACATGCCTCCATCTGGTGGAAAAATTTGAAGAAAAATGAGAACGTGAAGAATAAAGCAAGATTAGGACATAGGAGAAAATGTAATGAGAACTTACACATAAGTTTCTACCTAATCACTATTATCAAGATAACTTTATCCGATTACATAATCTTCACCAAAAATCCCTATTTATGGAAGAATACACTAAGGAATTTGAGAAATTGATGATGAAATATCATATTTAAGAGAAAGAAAAGTAGAATGTTGCCCACTACCTTGGAGGCTTGAATTCTGAGATTGCCCAATTAGTTCAACTCCAACAATATTGGATCTTATATGATGTCATTCGACTTGCCATTCGTAGTGAGAGATAACTATCCAAAAAGCCCATATTCCAACCTTCCAACTTAAGAAACCCTACTAACACTCGTAAAGCTCAAACCCCATAACCTAATATCTTAAACAAGACTACACCTAAACCTACCAAAAAAGCTAGCCCTAAAATACCTACTCAACCCTAACCACCTAAATGCTTCAAATACTAAAGATATGGCTACATTGCATTAGATTGCCCTAAATTAAAAAGTCATTACTATCATTGAGGAAGAAATTCAAGAAGTATAGGAAGAAGAATAATAGTTTAAGCAGACATAAGATAAATCCAATAAAGCACTAGCATTTGACAAAGAACTTCATTCTTATTGATCATGGAAAATCACTGGTGATTAGACAAAGCTTATACACCTTAGCCAAAAAGGAAGAACCTTGGCTCAGGCACAACATTTTCCACACTTGATGCATAGCATAAGGTAAATTCTATTATGTCATCATAGATGGTGGAAGTTATGAGAATGTTGTATCAAGATACATGGTGGAAATGTTTAAACTACTTACCCATAAGCATCCACACCTTTACAAGTTATAATGGCTTAACAAAGATAATGAGGTAGAAGTTATGAAATGCTATCTTAGTTATCTTTTCAATTGGCAAAAAGTACCAAGATGAGGTATGGTGTGATGTCATTCTAATGGAAGCTTGTCACCTCCTCTTAGGAAGACCTTGGTAGTACGACCATTGTGCTATATACAATGATTATACAAACATTTATTCTTTCATAGGATGGAATGAAGAAGTTAACTCATTACCATCTGAAGAATTTAATTGGGCAAAAAAATCAAGCCAATTCACTGGTGTCTTAATATCTAGAGTTAGAAATCAAAATGTTGTAGCAAATGCTCTCAATAGAAGACATACTTTACTTGCTACTCTCTAGACAAAGATTATCAAATTTGAAACTATTAGAAAACTATACTAAGATGACCTAGAGCACTATAGGAAGATATTAAAATGGATTTTATCCCTCAAACTACCTTGTACTCAAAGTAGAAAGATTCCATAATGATAGTTGTAGAGATATTCTTAAAGATGGCACATTTTATTCCATGTTAAAGAATAAATGATGCTATTTATGTTGAAAACTTATACTTTAAAGAAATTGTTCTATTCCATGGCATTCCAAAAAATATTACTTATGATTGGGATGTCAAGTTTCTAAGTCATTTTTGGAGGACTTTGGGGAAGAAAATAGGTACCAAGCTTCAATTTAACAGTACCAATCACCTTCAAACAGATGAACAAACAGAGGCAATCAATAGACTTCTAAGAAACTTACTCCATAACTTTGTTGGAAAGAAGATGAAGAAGTGGGATCTTATACTTGCCTAAATTGAATTTTCCTATAACAACTCCACTAACAAAGCCATTGAAAAATGGCCACTTGAGGTGGTGTATGGTACTTATCCCCTCACCCATTAGATTTAGCACCATTTTCTATTAGCTATTAGTACAAGGTAGATGCAAAGTAGAGAGCAAAGGAGATCAAGATGCTTCATACACAAGCTCGTGAAAGAATTCAAAAATAGAATTTAAAATATTAAGCCCAAAGAGATAAACATCGATGACAATATACTTTCAAGGAAGTAGACTTCGTATGGATGCACTTGCGAAAAGAGAGATTTCCAAATCAATCTAATGCTAATTTATCCCCAAATGTAGAAGGACTATTCCAAGTTGTGTAGAAGATCATTGATAATGTTTACAAGATAGAGTTACTAGATTCCTATGGCATCTTTGCTACCTTCAACATTGCTGATCTTTTGCCATACCATGAGGAAGATGACAACTAGACTCGAGGATGAGTCTTGTCCAACCCAAGGAGATTAGCATAGAACTCAAAAGGATATTTTTATGAAATTATAAACATTCCTTGCACCTAGTCATGAAAATCATGAAGGTTTCTAGGTTTTGTCTAGGAATTATAAAAACTTTGTATTAGCAATAAAAAAACTCAAAAGCTCATCTAGAAATTTTAAAATGGGAAGATATTTTTATAATTTTTAGGGCAAATTTACCCATGCAAATAGTTATAAATATCCCCCTAAAACTATAATTTGGCATCTAAAATTGAATAGAAATCCATTATTCAATTGAAGAGTTTTCTCTTTTCTTCTTCTTCATTTGGCTTTGGAGCAACTATCAATCTATGCCAATAATTAACAGAGAAAAGGGAAAACTACTCTCGATTAAATTACAAACTAAATGAATTGTAAGAAAATGCAATTGAGATCGTAAGTTGACTTTCACCATAATACACTTTAACAGCCACATGATCCTTAATTTATTCTGCATCAGTACATAAGTTAAATTTATCAAATTGACTTCTTTTTGGGTAATATAAAATCGTCAAATTAACTTCACCGAGAAAGAGAGAGATCATAGCTTAAGTATGAATATCTATAAGGGACTGAGGATCTGAGCAGCTTGCATCCCAAAGCAGAAGTGAAGAACTATAGCTCAGTATTGAAGTACTCAGATCAAACTCCAAAATCTTATCTTCCCACTGATACCCACCAAACACAATCGAAGTTTTAGCCTCTTTACCTCCATCCACGAATGCCAAGCACAGCACGCCTTTCTTAGCCTCAACCATCGAATTGTGACCATAAATTCCCATATAAAGCCCGCTGTCGGAGACCACCACATTAATCCCTGGTACAGCCGGCCCGATGTCGATCTGGTTAACAGTTTTTGCATCAAAGCAAGCACTGAATGGCGCCACGGAAGCCACTCTCTTTATCTTCCTCTCGGCGGCCTTTTTCACAAAAAGTCGAACAAAGGGCTTGTAGATCGAATGATGTAATATGGTGTAAGGAATTCATGGTGCTGAATTTGGTGCCTCCATTTCCTTTGTCATCAATGGACAACAAGGACTTGTTAAATTTCACAACTTCATCATCAATGTTAATCGAATTCACATTGATAAAGTATTGATTCTGATCGCCTGCAGTGGTAACAAGTGGGATACTGGCAAGAAAAGTTGGCCTCCATGGTCCTCCGGCAAAGAAGATTTCCCCGGAGCCGCCATTTTTCGAAGAAGGAAGACAAAGGGAGAATTTTGGTATAATATTTCTTATGGATGAAAGTTGTATTGGCAATGCAAGTCGTGACCTTGAAAAGCCTGCAATCCCTTTAGCCCCTTTGGTCAAATTCACAAGAATCGAGCTGGAAAACCTTGTCCCGCGTCCGAACATCCCGACAAATATCGAGGCAGGATTGTGTTGTTTGACAAGTACAAGAAATCCTCACCCAAGTCCGCCGCAAAACTAAAACCGGCCCAACGAATTAGTGACATCAAGGCCACATGTGTCATTGGTGCAACCCGGTTTTGTAGGGAAGCCATTGCAGCCTATACAAGGAGAAAATTCGGGGCATTTTTCTGAGCCGCAACTGACGGAATGGTAGGAAGAGGAATTGTAGTGAGTATCGCAGTCGAACCAAAGGAATGTTCCTTCAAGATCAGTGACCAGTTTCAATTTGTGTTTAGAGGTTCCGATGGCAACTGAAGTATAGTACTGACGAGTTACTGGGTCTTTGAAAATGGGTTGGGTGATGAAACTAGGGCTAGGGTTTGATTGAGCTGATGCTGATAAGAAGGAAACTGTATAAAAGAGCGACGAGAGGAGGATGAAGTGGAAGAAAGAAGAAGCCATTTTGAGTGAGATTGCTGTGGATCAGCTTTAGAGTGAGGGTTTTGTTATATAGATGCAGTATGCAGGATATGTGGATCATATCTTAGTCCACGCGCTTGTTCTTTGATTTATTAAATTATTAAGTCAAAAAAATTGGGCAAGACTCTGAATATTGTATTATTTGCCATACGTTGTCGATTTTGGCATCTGGGTAAGTGCAGCCTAAAAAACTTGTTATTTGTTCTTGGAAAAAAGGATTCTGAAACTGAATTTTAAATTTTTTATATATTGAATTTAATTTTATAAATTTATTTTATTATTTATATCTAATAATAATTTTTAATTTATATTTAAAATTTAATTTAATTTGAAATTCTATTCTTAATGTATATAGCATTGCTTGCAACCAATTTGACATGTGCTACATATCTATCAATTTTCTAAACATCAATAATGGGTCACTAGCTGTTGGTGTCTTGCTTGGTGCTTTGGGTTTGATACTTAATTCATTGGATCTCCCTCCTCATAGATTCGATATAATTCAAATTGGCTCACTTAATTAATGGTTTCATCTATATTTAAGGATTTTAAAAAGTGTGCAATAATTGAAATCATATTTATCAAAATTAATACAACTGACGCTACTTGAATGAATGTACTTCATGTACTTTTCATGTTTGTATTTTTGTTAATTAAACAGAATATGACACAAAAGAGTTGTATACTAACACTACAAATCATACTATATCAATAAATTACAAATTATTAATAATATTAATATTAATCTATTATTAATATATAATTTTCTACACTGTAAATAAATAGCTATGCGAAGAGTCATTAAATAAAATTTTATTATTATTATTATTTAATATTAAGAAATAAGATGTATTCACGGATCCAAATAAGTGTGTTAACCAAGTAAAGTGTCGTATTTGAACAAGATAGATATATTATTAAACCATAACCCGCAGGTAATTTGATTCCCACCTCTTTCGTCTTATTGTCATAAATCCAACAATTTTGACTTTCCCTGTGAAGTCATGGACAATTAATATGAAAACAAACACGGGCAATAAATATATGTGCACATCAATATAAAATAAAAACGCAGTATTAATACTCATCATTTATTGATAAATCAAATATTTTAATATACCGAGATGAATTGAATGTTAAATTTGAAGAGATAATTTTTAAATTTATCAAAATATAATACACAATAACACTGAAATTTTTTAGTGACATAATAGTGCTAGAAAACTTTCGCAATAGGACGTACACCGGGAGACAAGAATAAACAGAAATCAAGCACGAGACCATAACCAACTAAAATAAGTACATGATCATCTATTAAAAAAAAAAACCACTTGCCTAATCAATCCTGCTATTTATTGAAATTGGATAATCTCTGTATCCTCAAAATGAACGAAGGGATAGAAAGATAGGTATGATAACCTCCATTTGTTTTATCAAAAAATATTTTTTGTAAAAATTATTTATTAATAAATGGTGTGATATATTTTTTATACTTCATTATAAAAAATGATATTTAAAATTATGTTGATAGATGAAAATAATTTTTTTAAAAAAATAAAATTATCTTTTATCAATTTTTTTTACATTTAATATTAACTATAGAGAATATTTTTCACTGGTTTGTTAACTTATAACTATATTTATTTATATAGAAGACGTTTTCGCAAGATCAAACAAGGCTGGATTCATCTATAAATAGCGAGTGTCTTGATCTGGGCATAACCAATTTGACATCGCGAGGAGAAAATTATATTTGAAACCAATAAAAAAAAAATCACCCATTTGCCTAATTTAACGAAGAAATTGGCACATTTCTCTACAAGCGTGCCAAATTTTAAATACATAAAAATGTGGGTTGATATTTCATATGCATAGTGATAAAATTGTACTTACACCAATTACATATGACAATAATTAAAACCAATCTCATCTCATAATTTTTTTTTATAAATGCAATTTGGTAATATGAAAGTAGAAAAATATGATATACGTAAACAGGTAACAAGAATGTCAGAAAATATGAATACATAATAGGATGTTATATATCATCAATGTAAATACAGTATTTATACCACCACAAAGCCATAAAAGTACGCAAGATCAATAGATTTTACAATTCGGTCAAATTAGGCCTGCCTTGATTATTTAAAATTACACGAAAATTGAGATAGATTTAAACCAGCAGCAACAAACCAGTTCACATGACAAAAAAGTGAAAATTTCCTCATCTACTCGAAAGTGTTGCGCAAATCAGATGCATCTGTTAAAAATGGAAAATCATCCACTGCGTACAAGTCTAAACGTGATGTTCAATGCTAATCTTCCCACATCAGCATAATAGCATCCTCATTTTTTATGACATATATAAAAAGAGAAAAATATAACAATTACACTCTCGTTTAGAAAGTGATGACCATTATATATTTTTATTAAATTTCATGACTAACAGTAACAGTTATTTATTTCTATTTATGTTATAATTATTTGTCCTTCAATTCATATATAATATTAAAATAAATTTTTAAATTTTACTTTGATAATTTAAATATATATTTATTTTTTAATTATATTTTTTACTATTTATTTTAATATTATAATTAAGAGAGGGATATGTAATTATAACAAAATAAAAAATAAATTATTATTATTAATAATTAATTTTTTTTAAATATAATAATTAACACCTTTATAAATGTATGAAGATTGAATAATCAACATAAAAATTTTATTCTCTCGCCGTCAAAAGCAAGCGAAGAGGTGAAACAAACTCTTACTCCGCTGAACCTCGAACTAATCTAAAACAAACTCTCATGCTTATGTTATACATTACTGCCAGCTAAATTTGCAATTGCATTTCTTGTAAGAGTCATACTATTTCACTCGAAGGAAAGAGTTGAAAATAAGTAGTGACTTCAATTCAGCCGTGAGATGCTTAGTTATATGCTGGAGTCTAACTTTTTATTATGGAGATCAATGATAAATAGTATGGGTGTCAAAATTCCGAATCCAGTCGGTACAAATTTTTCAGATGATTTAATATTTTCTTTCTTATAATTTTATTTTATAATCATCTTTCAATTTGTTAACAGATCATGATTATAATCGTAATATACAAGTGATTTGATATATATATATATATATAATATAAAACACTTGTTCCACTTTTCAACAACTAATTTAGCAACACAATAATATATGATGATGTTTTTAAACTTTCTTCTTAATATTTTGGGTTTAAATTTAAAATTTGATATACGTTAAATAATTTATTATTTTCGCCTTAAAAAAAACGCTGCTTTTCCTTCACATGTCCCATAATATTTTATATATATTCTCACGCGGATCCATCATCCATAAGCATAACAGGAAGGGTGGCGGACCATTTCATAATGGGAGCGTGATGCTGGATCTGTGCGCGAGAAATGGGAGGGAAGCTGCAACGCAGTGGGAGCATATGGGATGCTTTATTAATTCTTTAAAAGAAATAAATTATCCTCTTTTATTCAATTATTATTATTTTAATGAAAAGTGTGAAAAACCAATGTAATACGTAACACGTTTTGAATTTTAAATGGGACTGCTGGAAGGGAACCTCCTGAGACAGCAGCATATGAAAGATTCAAGATGACCAGGCGATCTGAAAGGTGTAAAAAATATAGGAAAAAAAATGGAATCAGAAACCTTTCACAGAACAAATAAAATTAAGGGAAAGGTTTTTCAAAAAGGATATTTCTTGTGGAAAACTTTCATTTTTCTCGTATATAAACAGAGGCTTATGAGTATCATGTAAATTTATGATATGATTAAAAAAATATAGCTAAAATCGAGGAGCAGTATTACTAAATTTTTTATGTTTAATTTGAATATATAAATTATTTTTTTACTATCTTTAAATTTTATAATTATATTTTCATAAAAGATATTTTTCAACGAAATATGTACTGTCATGTGGGAATCTTTAACGGTATAGTAACTATATAGTAAAGTAACATATGATATTCTATTAAAATATATTTTTTAATGTTTTGAATTTGAATTTAAAATATTAAATTTTGAATAACCCAGATTTTATATGCTTGAGTTGAGTGGCTTTACACTGAAGAATTCACTTAATGGTATACTATTTTTATGTTAACCATGCTCATACTGTCCATTGGAAACTTCCTAAATCCTTCCACATCATTAATACGACAACTATTTGTTCTCTGAATCGATTTTAAACACTATTGCTGTGATATCCCAATAAATTGATGATTTCAATATCCAAATATATATAAATCAAGATCAGATCTGCACACTTTTTGATATAAAAAGCACCTCCAAAACTCAAACTGGTCAAAGCAACGCCAAACACCCAAGTATGAATTTAAATTATAGTGGTCGCAATCGTGGTCACAGTCGCATTGCTATACAGGACTAATATGGAAAAACTGCAGTCATAACAATATAAAATTGTAGAAAATTAGTGGATACGATCTGAATTCAAAAATACAATATTGTAGGGCAATATTACAGGTCGCAGACTATTTTTTAAATCTTAGCACCCAACAACGGGTTCTTCTTCTCTCCAATATATCATCCTCCCTTCAATAGCCCTAATTTCAACATCCTCTCTATCAACTGCATTGAAACCCGCCCCGCACCTTCATCCTTCCCATTAAAAATGACCTCGGACCTGAGCGGTACTACCCTCGGTACTACACAACAATTGAACTGAGAGATTCCTCAACCTTCTCTGACGTCTGTCATTGACATCGGAGAACGCTACCTGTGGTGCAATTGCAATAGTGACTACAATTCTTCATCCTACCACCCCATCCCATGTGGGTCTAAGAAATGCAAGGTAGTCATAGTATCACAGGCTGGTAGCTCCCTACTTAAAATTGTATGGCCTTGTATTTGTTATTTTTGACAAACATGCTAACCTTTTCATTAAAATCCTTGCATACAATGTGGGATAAAGATAGAGAGACATGGAAGATTTATCATACATATAATAAAATCTTGTGTACAACATGTTTGCAAACAATTACCAAATATTGCTAAAATATTTGCACATACTAAGCTAAAATCTCTCTACACTGGGAACCCTTGGGTGCAACAGGCTAAAAGAGATAGATTTAAATAGGGAGAGGGATACTTTATTTACTTGGTATATGTCTCATTCCATAATTTTAAGTGTGTAGATAATGGCCATAAACTAACTCATTAAGGTGTCTTGTTAGGCCTTCTTGATACTTCACCCCCTTAAGGAACATTTTAAACAAAAATTCATCTAACACAAGTATATGTGCTTTTTTTGAGTCATCATAAGCTATTTTTGCAATGTTAAAGGTCTTTGATTCACACCAAAATGCACTGACATGAAGATAAAAATGTGAGGATCACAAATATAGGTTTTTTTAAATTTTCTAAATTCTTGAACCTTACTAAAATTATCAAAATATTCCTAAGATTAGAAAATTAAAAAAAATAGTATACAAGTCAAATTGATCCCAAAGCCACAAGACCTCTACAGCATGCTTGATTTTTCAACCAATTCTCATCTTAAACTGAGTACATTTGCTTATTGTATATGTCATAACTTTTAACTTGTGATATTCTCCCTCACTTTAAATGTCAATATCCTCATTGACACTTTAATTTGATATGACTCCATGAAGAATTCATTTACTCTCTCAACTTTATGTTAGTCTTTGACCTACTTCTTTGAGTTACTACCTCAATCGCTCACACATGTTTCTTTAAGTGCTGTAAGTGTTCCCATATTTCAAAGTTGGGTTGTCACCTTATCAGTATCCTTTTGGCCAAATGCATTATCTACAAATTTCTCAAAAAGTTACCTCTATAAACTCCTTTCAAAGTGTCTTGAACTCATTATTACTATAACTCATCCGATAGGTAGTTACCTCTACAACTTTATGCTCATTGCCTTTATAACCTGCATAGATGCTACCTTTATAGCAAAAGTGTATACTAACTTTATAGCTTGTGAGCAATGCTTAGCACTCTAAACCGCTAACTAGTAAGCGTCTTGCACCTAATGTCCTATTGTACAAGTGCAAGAGCCAAAACTTATGCTTCATTTACATATAGGTCCTATAACCTTATTCACAAGTCTATTTGCATCACTTTCGATTAATTCTTAGCACTTTGCAATGTTACTTTCACACTTGATTGGATCTTTTGATCCTCTATAAATTGATATCCTCTAGCATCTCATTGGTCACCATAACCTATTCGCAAAGTTGATACTTTCTAGCATCGTTGTCCTTATGACCCTTCCTTTGTGCATCCTTTGACAACTTCTTTGAGCACATCCTTTGATGGCTTCTCCACTTCAATGTTTTAAAGAGGGTTGAGCATAGAGTCTTCTCATACTCTAGCTCAAGCTCCATTTTGTTTGTGCATGAGCAAATATGAACTCATGGTTATTATCACAAAGTCTCTTAACTTTGCAACTATGTAGTGCTTGTTTACTACCTCTTCTCTAACTTATTGTTGCCATTTCACAAAGCAACTAGTGTAGTCTAACCTACTACATCAAATGATCTTGTAGGGAAATGCATGCTCTCTATCAATCTCATAGATTGTGCATATTATATCAATTCCTTTGAATCTTTATTGTGTCATCTAGCTATGCTTCATAAGCAACATGAACAACCTCTTCGGATTACCTTGACATGATTTTGGATTGCTTCCTTTAGAAGTAATCTACTTGATACATTTCTCCTAATGTGTCATCCTTTATGATATATTCATTGACTATGGTCGTGCATTTCTACATAAACAAGGTTTCACCTTTCAGCTCTACCATATGCCTTCTTGAAAATAGTTAAGCCATTTAGCAAGAACAAGGCATCTCCTATTAGATTACCATTAATTCACTCATCCCTCTGAATGGTGATTTACATCCTTTGATGTTATTACTATGAAAGAGCCTATAACCAATGTCTTATGCACACAAGCAAGCTAGCTCTCTAGCATAAATGCTTGAGCCGAATGCACCAATCTATGATCACTCAAATGCATCATCCTCTCAAATACTAACTTTTTAGGTTGATTTAATTTCTTTCACACACTGTTCAAGTCTTTGACAATGACTTCTCTGAGCTTAAGTGAGATAGCTTCATACATCCCTCATATAGCATTGGACAAATTGCATCTAAACTAATTATAACTTACCTAATCTTGGCTTTCTAGTGCAAATCGAGCTCTAATGCCATTTATCATGGGCTAGTATCTCTTTGGTTGAAACCCTACAATGTTGCTTGCCATTTTTGGCAAACATGCTAACCTTTTTATTAAAACTCTCTCGTGACATACTTAGTAAAGATAGTGGGATATTGAAAATTTATCACTTCTATAATAAAATCTCATATACAATATATCTGTAGACCATAATCAAATGTCGTTAAAACACCTATGCATACCAAGCCATAAGATCTCCCCACATTAGGAGCCTCTGACACAATAGGACAAAAGGGATAAATTTGAATAGGGAGAGGAACACTATATTCGCTTGGCATATGCCTTATTTTATAATTTTAAGTATGTAGGTGATGGTCACAAGTCAATACACTAAAATCCTTAACTCAATGCCAAGGCACCCTGTTAGGCTTTTTTTATACTCCACCCCCTTAAAGAACATTTTGAATAAAAGCCTACTCAGTAAAGTAGACATACTTTTACTAAGTCGTCATAAGTCTTTTTCACAATGTTCTAGGTGTTCGATTCATACCATAATGCACCTGATACAAAAATAAAAATATAAGAATTACAAATACAGTTTCTCAAACTTCCTTAAAATTCTTGAACCATGCCAAAATTATCAAAATACCCCAAAAATTGGGAAATTTAGAAAAATAGTATACAAGTTGGATTGATCCCAAATTTTAACCACATGACTTCCACAACATGCTTGATTTTTGCACCAAGTATTATCTTAAACCGAGTATGTTTTCTTGTTGGACAATTATAATTGCCAGCTTGTGACACATAGGCACACACTGCAGCAACTGTGACAGCCTACTCAAAACAGGCTGCACCAACAACACCTGCGCCATCAAACCATTCAACTCCTTCTTGTGTATCTTTGTTTTTGGAGACCTCGGCGAAGGACATCATGAGAATACCCTCCATAGACAGGTGCAAGATACTTGTCGAATGTTCCAGTCAAACGCTACCAATCCGTCTGCGTGGACCTGGATCGACTAACATTCTGGGGGCTTTATCTGTACCTTAACAAATGGTAGTAAAGGAATTCTACGGCTTGCAAGGACTCCAGTTGCATTTGCCTGCACAACTCTCTTTGGCTTTCAAGATGATCCTTCGATCCAATACTTCATTGATGTGAAATCAATTAAGGTTGATGACGAAGTTGTCAACTTTAATACCAGTTTGTTGATAGACAGTATAGGAAGTGGGGGTACGAAACTTAGTACCGCGTTTCCGTACACTAATTCACGCAGTGATACCTACAAAGCCCTTGTTAATGATTTTGTGAAGAAAGCTGAAGCCAGGAAAATAAAGAGAGTAAAACCGGTGGATCCGTTGCCTCCATTCGATGCGTTCTTCGATTCCAGAATATTGGTAAAAGAATAGCTGGGCCGGCGGTGCGGATAATTGAGCTAGTGTTGGCAGGGGGAGTGCATTGGAAGATCTATGGAGCCAATTCAACGGTTAAGGTTGGGAAGAATGCACTTTACCTGGGGTTTTTGGATGGAGGTGTAGAGCCAATAATGAATAGTCCTATTGTTACATCAATTATTATTGGTGGGTATCAGCTGGCGGACAATCTGTTAGAGTTTGACTTAGGTTCCTCGAGACTAGGGTTTGGCTCTTCACTCCTGCTTCGCAATACTACTTGTTCTCATTTTAGAGCCTAAGTTTTTACTCACTATTTTGGAGATTCTCTGCCTTTGGTCTGATTTAGGATTTTTTGGTCGAAAAATATCTCTCTCCTGGGAATAATATCTTATTTGCTTGCATTATACTTATAAAAATTTAGTATCTTAGGAAATGCTTTTATTGGCTAAATATTATACGTTGGTTGTGTGGTAGAAAATAAAGATATGTTTGGATATGTTTTTATTTTTTATTTTTAGAAATTTTTTACACAAATTATTTTTTCATTTGCAAAAAACTATTTTCAAATTAAAAGAAAATAAAGAATAGAGAGAGTTTGGATGAGCAAATTGAATAACTAAAATTTTTCATTTAATTATCAAATTGAAATCAAGAAAAAAGTTAAAAAATTTAAAACTAGTTTTTGTTTTTTGTATTTTTAAATTACATATTTATAATTATAATTTTCAAAAATAGATTATGAAAATAATTTATTAAATAGGATCTTCTGTTTTTAAAAAATAAAAAATATTTTTAAAACCTGTAAACAAACAAATACCAAGATTCATTATTTTAGAGGAATTGTTTTCTCTCACTAATATAATATCATGCATTATTTCATTAATTACAAAGGTAAACAAGTGGTATGAAACTTTTATTATTTATTCGTACTCAGGATATCCTAGGTGTATTTTACACAGCATGGGACTAATTTTTATTTAGGGTAGGAGCAATGTACTAATAATTCCTCTCAACAAAGAGGATTCTAAGGATTAAATTCATAATCCTTTATTGAGCTTAAAACCCATTGGAATTTTGCTTGCTTTCATTGATCTAACCAACTATTGGTTGAAAAACCTTTATTGAATACAAACAATTAAAATTTTCTTACAAAAGTATTTTTCAATAAAATATGTTATTCCTAAATATTCAGCATAAATAACCGCGATTAATTGGTGAGGGTTATATAAATCTAATATATCAGCACCTTCATTTCTTTCAGTATTAATAAACCTGACAGATAGCAGTGTTAGGCAGAAAAGTCATGGCTACCGTGTTAAACAGAATTGATAGTATAGTACCTTCCTTTTTTAAACAAAAATATATAATATTCTCAAAATAATTTTAATTTTCATACCATTTAATACTTCTGAAATATTTGAGGAAATTTTTAAAATTTTCTTTTCCTTTTCTTTTGGTATTGAGGAAACTTTTAAAATTTAATAGAAGCGCAACTCCTCAAGAAACAATAAAGAAAAAAAAAAGAGTAAGGTTTCTTCCGTTTCTCGCAATCAAACGAAAGAAATCTGGGTTAAAATAGCAGCATGTGATGCATACGTGCACGTGGTGCTAGAAAATCATTAAATTTATATATGTGAGGATTAAAAATCAAATTTTAAATGCATTATAAGCTATGAAGTTTTTGAATAATATCAAATATTACTTGAATTAAGAGTTCGAAATGAATTTTTTATTCAATATGTTTCTGTATAATTTTAATTTAAAAATTATATGTATTTTAGCCAACTTATTATCATTATGCAAAAGCCAAATATGTCAAAGTAAATAAATGTGAAAGGGTATCCTCGGTGACAAACTACAACGCTGGCGACAGATAATTTGATTCTCATCTCTTCGCCTTGTTGTCATAAATCCAATTCTTTGGCTTCCTTCATGAACAATTAATAAATGTGCATGTTTATGTAAAATAAGTAATTCCATCACAGATATAATTTTAACTATCACATAATAGTGAAATTTTAGTAATCTTATTTTTTATTTTTTAATAAGTAAAATATATTGATTTTATGGTTGAATGAATTTTAAAATTAATATGGTGATTTATTAATTTATTAAAATATAAAAGACAGTAGTGTTAAAGTTATATCAGTACGGTAATCGAACTAAAAAATATTTCCCAATTGGACATCAGGAGACAGGAATAAACAAAATTCAAAGCTCAAGATCACATAATCAATATAGGATAAGTAGATTATAATCTATTAAAAAAATGACCCACGTGCATAATCAAACCAGTGATTAATTTATCCAAATAGAATAGAGTATATTTCTTTGAAATGAAAGAAAGAAGAATACTAGCACTTCAATCTATGAACAGATGAAGTTTTGATCTTGTGGTGACCAATTGGACATTGGGTAGCAAAGAATAAATGAAACCAATGAAAAAGCATCAACTTGCCTAATTTTATCCAGTGTTTTAAGGATGAAAGCGCACATTTATTTACAGTAGTGCCCAAATAATTATTATTATCAGTATATAAAGGTCTCACTATACCAGTAGAGTTGAAATTTGGCCAAATGTGACCTCCATTTGTTAATTAAAATTAGAAAAGGAAAAAAAAAAGATATAAAATCATGAGATAGGTTTTAAGCCAGCAACTTCTAAGTCCGCTTCACTTGATAAAACTTAAAAAGTGAAAATTCATGTTGCTCAAATCAGAGCATCGATAACAGGGCGTACTATCTTCAATTTTTTTTTTTTAATTTTATCAGTTTCTTTCCATTCAAAAAAAAAAATTATTTTGACAGACTACTTCCATATAAAAGTAGTTTTTATATTTTTCTCCTATGTGAATTTAAATTCAAACGCTGAAATATTTTAAGAGATCGAAGGATCCATACTCTTAATAACCTTAAGAGGAAAAAATGGAAAAATTGGGGACCGCGTGTGGAAATCGTTTGTAATATCTATGTTGTGTCAAATCTGCAAATCTGATCTTCCTCCAGTTCCGCATGTGAGGGAGATGCCCCATCTTCAGCCAAGAGTCCTACTACATAAAGTTAAAAGTTCATAATTTTCAAATTGCAATAAAACAATCCTATTGTTGCTGTGATTGATTCTGCGACTGTAATTTTGTTCAACAATAGCTTACAATATAATTATTATTATGATCGTTACAAGCTGTTAATAAGAATTTATGGAATCATTCATATAAAAGATGGCTCAATATAGCAGTATTCTAAACATACATAAGAGGAAATTTAAGGTGGTGGATGATTTTGAAATTGGCGTGGAATGGAACTTCATGATGCTGGAGTGGGCACAAATATTTTTTCTTCTATAGGAAAAATGGCTTCCACTTGCCTACTTTATCCACTTCTTCAACCAGAAGATGGGCAAACTCGTTTATGAATCTCTGATGTATGGAAGTTTCCGTTTCCCAGATGACCAGGAGATCTGACCCAGATAGTCAACCCTTACTGAAGGCCAGCTAGCAATCTTTATTGCGTTGTGGGGATCCCAATGAACACTAAAGCAGGAGCCATCCCCTTTTGACTAAACGAAGATCAATGATCTGAAGCCCATTTATATAGTTATTTAAGATCAGATCTAAACTGCACTTGCTGCTTTAAAAAGCACCTCCAAAACTCAAACTGATCTGGAGTCAGAACAACACCAAACAACCAACAATGGCTTCTTCTTTCCTCCATTTCATCCTCTTCTCTGTAGCCCTAATTTCAATGTCCTTTTTATCAACTTCATGGAAGCCCCCGAAACCTCGTTCCTTCATTCTTCCCATAAAAAAAGACCCCAAAACCCTTCAGTACTACACAACAATTCAAATGGGAGATCCAGATTCCTCAGTCAAGTTCTTTGATGATGTCGTTGACATCGGATGCCGCTACCTTTGGTTCGATTGCACTGACTATAATTCTTCATCCTACCGTCCCATCCCATGCGGGACTAAGAAATGCAAAACAGCCCTAGGCACAGTCTGCAACCACTGCAACGGTGCATTCAAACCAGGCTGCACCAACAACACCTGCAGCGTCGAACCGTTCAATTCCCATAACACGTGACTTTGTCAATGGAAACCTCGGTGAGGACATCTTGAATGTATACGCCACAGACGGTTTAAGATACATTTCCGATGTTCCTGTCAAACACTTCCAATCTGCCTGCGTCGACTTCAATCAACTGGGCTACTGGGGCCTTCTCGATGGCTTATCGAATGGCACAAAAGGAATTCTAGGGCTTGCCAGGACTCCAGTTGCATTGCCAGCACAACTCTCTTCGGCTTTCAACGTTCCACGTAAGTTTGCTCTTTGTATTCCTTCTTCCAACGACAATGGTTTCGGAGATATCTTCATTGGTGGGACCCCTTATTTTTTGCCTTCTAGTTCTCATGATGCCTCCGAGTCTCTTATCAATACTCCATTAATCGTCAATCGTGCTGCCAAAGGTCAGTTTTTTCATGATGATGCTTACATCCAATACTTCATTGATGTCAAATCAATCATGATTGAATGGCGAAGTTGTCAACTTTAACACTAGTTTGTTGAAGATCGACAACATAGGACGTGGGGGTACGAAACTTAGTACTGTGGTTCCTGTACACCAGGTTGCATAGTGTTATCTACAATGCCTTTGTGAAGAAAGCTGAAGCCAGGAAAATAAAGAGAGTAAGATCCGTTGCACAATTCGGAGCGTGCTTCGATTCCAGAACTATTGACAAGAGCGTCGCCGGGCCGACCCTGCCAACTATTGATCTAGTGTTGCCGGAGGGAGTGCGTTGGAAGATTTATGATGCCAATTCAATGGTTAAGGTTGGGAAGAACACACTCTGCCTAGGGTTTGTCGATGGAGGTGTAAAGCCAATAGATATAACAAGTCCTATGGTTACATCAATTATTATCGGTGGCCATCAGCTGGAGGACAATCTGTTTGAGTTTGATGTCAGTTCCTCAACGCTCGGGTTTAGCTCCTCGCTTTTGCTTCACAATGTCACTTGTTCTCAATCGAGGGTTATCTAAGTTTTCACCCATGTTTTGGATATTCTTAGTCATGTACCAAAAAGTTAATTTTAATAACATTTCACCAATGTTGAGTTTGTTTTAAATTTTCAGGTTTACTTGTCTTTATAATTATAGAAAATAAAGGTTATAAAAAGTATTCCATCTTTCAATGTAATACGTGGGACTACTCCTCGAAAAGCAACATGATCCATGTTTTAGAGAAATTGTTTTCCTTACTATCATGTCACCTTATGTAAATTACATCATTAACCATGAGATACATAAGTAGTATGAAATTTTCTTTATTTGTACACGGAAGATATTATATTTTTTTAGAGAATATTTTCTAATAAAACAAATGAAAATAAGATTCAAAAATTGAGTTCCAAATGCAAATCAATAACTAATATTAAATGTAAAATTAATGGTATAACAAATTTATAAAACTAATCAATCCAATGGATATAAATATTCAAAACTCAATTTCAAAATTTTTTTTCACCTATAGTATTCCTATTATGATTACTGAATGCTCGTTTATTATTTTTAAACAGAAATTTAGCTAGCGCACATTAATTTGAGCACAGTTTTAAAATTTAGTTGTGATTACATTGCCAAAAAGAGAATATGAAATTACAGAGAAATCCAATTACTGTAATATAAAATTCAACCAACCCACCTTTTTAAGCGTTATAAAAAAAGGGTGAATTTCATTATACGCTTTTAAACTACATTTGGGTATTAAATTACTCACTTTAAGTTTATAAAAAATTATTGAATTATTGCAATAGTTCTATCTAATTATAAGGAAAAAATAATTTTTTTTTGCGATCAACAGTATAAGAAATTCAGAACTATACTAACTAAAGTGACAAATGATGAAAATAATGCCAACTAATATAAAATAAGGTGAAATTATATCCCTTCATGTAACTGTTTCCTTAAATTATTATTATTTTTTAAAATCTAATATCTATTTATTGAAGAATTGCATGTACCATTTTGCAGAAGGCATAATTCCACAAAAATTTTCTTAATTCACCACAGGAATTCTATCCCACCATTTTTGCCATTGTTGCCAATGTTGGAGTGTAGAAGAGTTGGCATAACTATATACACTGATAAGCCAATTGTTAATTTGCACAAAAGGGTCAAGCTTCCAAATATTTTGTTACGATTAATATTTGAAATAACATTTTCATTTAAAACTTTAAAGAAATCAAGAGTTAGGTTTTAAAATTAAAAAAATAAGTTGACACTGAAATATAATTCAATTGGTTATGGGTTACCAAGAGGAAATGGTTATTTTGCACAAGGATAAAAGAAGGAAATTTTCTGACCTAAATTGTTTTCCAAATCAACAGAGGTCGATGATTTCAACTTTTCAATCACAACCTTTCAAGCATTTGCCTCCCAATTTCAAAAACCCATCAAATTGATAGACAAAAAAAAGAAAACTTAGATAGATATATTTAAAGAGGAAGAAGCAAAGGAATTAATCCTTAGCTAACAAAAAGATCCTTCAAGTTATAACCAAAAATAAATCCCAAATGGCAACAGTTGAAACCTCCTTAAAAGTTGCTACAATTGCTAAATCTAAACTTATTAAAATACCACCAACTATATCAAAAAACCAAATATCCAAAAGTCTTTTTCAAATAAAAGCTAAATTTCAAAGCAAAGATCCCAAAGACTCCTTTCAAAAGTTTTTCCAAAAGGATGGCATTTCATCCCCAAATCACCACTTAATTTTCAAGAATTTTATGAACACATTTTAGATGATTCTACATTGGTAAAAATTGAACATAAAATGAGCAAGGATGATCCAAAATTTGTGACTCATTCAACTTCTAAAATTATAAAAATTCTTCAATCAATTAGGGTATGGAACCCTTTTGAATGAAAAAATTTATAAATTTTTTCATCCAAATTTGATAGGTTATCCATATAGGACTATCAAAATGCCTAGTATAATATCATCTTTTTCCAAAATCAAACTTTAAAGTATTCTTGGCTATTCTATTTTCTTTAAGAAATCAAGTACAAAATCCTAAATTAATTCATAAAGTAATGGAACATTTTCGGACTAATTGAAGAAATTCACTTGGAAAGTACAAAAGAATGATGGAATACCTTTAAATCTTGCTTTCATAATTTAAATTAGGGCAACTTTCTCATGCTTCAATTTTTCTCTCAAATTAGTCTACCATGGGCTTATTCCTGGGAATATCAATATGGTCTAAGTCCTTATTGTAAATTCCCGTTTCTCTAAAAATAAGGATTTGTCAAATGGTAGGCTAATTATAGCCAATCCTTCAAGGCCAAAAAACTTGATATTATGAAATGGTTTCACAAAAGACCTCATTTCCATAAGAATGCAAATGAAGGTACTAGCTAGTTCCTCTAAAACAAATCTCAATTGGTGATATTTTTAGCCTCATCCTTAAATAAGTAGGATTATATTTCTTAACTAAAGAATATCCTCTTATTGTTGGAGATTGAAGACAAAGTAGAGTCTAAATGCTCTAATAACTCAAATTAAAATTCTAAGGATTATGCCTAGTTCAATGAGGATGAATGTTTTAGCATTGATCTTAGAGAAGATGAAAATTTAACCTAGCAACTCATCTAATTCCAAATTTGGAAACTTGGTAAATTCTATACTTCAAAAAATTTAGCATCATGGGTAAAAGTAGAATAGCCATAAACAACATTGGGAATCTCTTACAAAGTATCACGAGCTAGTAGCTCTCTAATCGAAACCATATAATGCATGCTTCCTACTCTTAGTGAACATATTAGCCTTCTCATTAAACTTATGCAACATTCTTGGAATATATGATGGAACTCATAAGTCTTCCAGTCATAATCGAATGTTACTGAAGCACCTACACATATTGAATGACAAGATCACCCATAAAAGAAGCTTCCAAGTACAATGGGTTGAAAGTGATAAATTTAAATAGGGAGAGGGACACTTTGTTCACTTAGTATATGCCTTATTTCATAATTTTAAATGTGTAGGAGATAATTACAAGCTAACATACTTAACTCTATAGCTTAGTGCCAAAATTCCTTAATAGGCCATCTCGACACTCTATCATCTTAAAGAGCATTTTGAACAAAAAATCATTTGGTACAAGTAGATCTCCATTTTTTAAGTTATTATAAACCTTTTTTAACTTGCTATAGGTGTTAATAAACACCAAAATGCACCAACATAAAAATAAAATTGTGAGAATCACAAATAAAGGCTTTTTGAACTCCTTTAAATTCTTAAACTTTGTCAAAATTATTAAAATAGCCTTAAACTTGGAAAAATTAGGAAAAATAGTACATAAATTAGAATGATACCAAATTTTAGTTATAGGACCTTTATAACATGCTTGATTTTTCCACCAAGTCTCATCCAAAATCAACCACATTTGCCTATCAAATTATCATAACTACCAACTTAGGATATTCTCTCCTACTTTAAATATTAATACCCTCATTGGCTCCTTAATCTAACATAGTTCTATGAAGAATTAACCTATACCCTTAAAATTTCATGTTAGTCTTTAGTATACTCCTTTAAGTCACTACCTTGACCACTTATACCTGTCACTTTGAGTGTTATGAATGTTCCTCTATCTCAAATTTGGGTTGTTGCTTCTGTAACATCAATACATATGCATCCTCCACACATTTCTTAAAGGATTACTTTTATGGACTTTTTTCTAAATGTTTTGACACCTTTTAATATTGCTTTCCCACTAAGTCTTCTAAACTTATTATCTCTGTAACTCGTTAGATGGGTAGTTACCTTTGCAACTATGTACTTATTGCATTTATAGCTTGCACAAATAATGCCTCTACAACAAAAATATATGATAAGATTATAATTTGTTAGTAATGCTTAACACTCAAAATCACCTAATAATAAATGTCTTATGCCTAATGTCCTATTACACTAGTGCAAGAGCCAAGATTTACACTTGATCTATGTATAGGCACTATAATCTTGCTCATAAATTTGCTATATTAGTTTCCATCAATTCATAACACTTTGCAACCTCATATTCATATTTAATTGGATCCTTTAATCCTTTTTAAATCAATAACTTCTAATATCTCATTAGTCATCATAATCCATTCAAAGTTGATGCTTTCAAACACTATCATCTTTCCCACCCTTCCTATCTTGGGTGATATCCAATAATGCTTAGGCTATTGTAAGTCCTAACTCTAGTGTGTCCTTTGATGACTTCTATAAACACATCCTCTAATGGCTATCCTATATTAATAACTTAATAGGGTTGAGCATAAAGTCCTCTCACACTCTAGCTTAAGTTCCATTTTGTATGTGCATAAGCAAATGTGAATCTCATAGTTATTGCCACAAAGTCTTTCAAAAATGTGACTATATAGTGCTAGTCTACTACCTCTCCTCCAAGTCATTGTTGCCATTTTGCAAAGCAATTATATACCTCAATCCACTACATTTACTAAAGATTATGTGCTCTTTATCAACTAATAGATTATGCACATTATATAAATTCCTCTGAATCTCCACCTCGCCTACCAATTATGCTCATTTGAGTAACACAAAACAATCCCTTTAAATCAGCTTAACAAGATATTAGACTACTCCCTCTAGAGTAATCTGCTTTACCCTCTAGTTATGCTTGGACTAGATGTTGATAAAAAAAATGCTTGAACAAATTCTTTGATCTTATGTTGTTTAGGTGGTAAGAGAGGTTTAATGATCCTAGTAATAGGGGTTTGTTGCTATTTCTCAAAAATCCTATAAGGATTAATGAAAGGTTGTTAGGATATTGGGATTTTACTGTCTTTAGAAAGATAGGAGTCTTCATAAAGATATTCAAGTTTTTGAGCTGTAAAGTTTTTGAAGGAAGATGTTTTTTATGGTTGAAGATAATCAGATGAAGTTGTGAATGGTCTAAAAGAGGTAGATTTAAAGGGAGCTAACCACTTAAACTTAGCATCAAAATCACTTTTATGAGAAGATAATAGTGATTTTAGAATACGAGCAAACAACCTGAGACACACACGTTCACCTTAAAGCTAAAACTCTCAAAGATATTATGCTCTCCATTTTAAAGATTCATTCATGTTTAAGCACTCAATTATACAGAGAATTATCTATTTTTTATGTAGAAGATCAGTCAAAGCTACAACCACAGAGCATACACAAGTAGTCCAGAAGCAAAAAACTTTCAACGAGAGCAAAGATTATTAAATGAAAGATTGATTGCTCTAAAATTGCTTTGTCCCCAGTGAGCAGATTTCACTACTATTCATAGAGAAGAGTATATAATACAACTAGATTGTTACAATGAAAGTGTTACAAGGAAGATTCTCAACAAAGCAAAAAATACAACAATAAAACCAAATTCCTTGGTAAAGTAAAATAATATAAAAAAATACAACAATAAAAGTAGATTCCTTAATAAAGTAAATTGAAATAATATAAAGAAAGCATACTTCTTCAAAAAGCAAATGAAAAAGTTATGGACTGGAGGACGCATCATCATTACTCTCACTTTCACTACTATATCCATTATCTGCTCACTAGATATGGATTGCCTCATCACATTTTTCTTAGTAATTGGTTGGATAAAGTTCGTGTTGCCAGCTATGCCATGTGCTAATATTCCAAAAGTCTTTAGAAAACTCTTTCGACTTGGTCAAACTATCATACCAATACACTCAAAAAATTAAAGGAGTTGTCTGCCAACCTACTAGTTCTCCAAATTCCTACCACTGATGGTAAGGAGAATACTTCAAATAGATGCTAGCCATTACTATTGAGGAGCTGTATTACTTGATGAAAGTAAAGACTGAGCAATTTGTAGGTATTAGAGTGAAAAATTTTAAATAGCAGAAATCTATTATCATTCCACTTTCAAGGAACTTCTTGTAGTAAAAAAGGCAATAAAGAAATTCTAATTTCTCTTGATTGGTCTATATAGAGTTAGGCTATATAAACCATATGTCATTTGTATAACTCCCCATCTATATAGACCAAACAAGTGGTCTGTATAGCCTAACTCTATATAGACCATATGTGTGGTTTACATAGGCTCAACCTATACAAACCACAATATTACCTGTATAGGCCTCTCTAAATTTTCTTGCTTGAGAATTTTGAGAGAATATATACAAACGACTTTGTCATTTGTATAACCTCGCTCTATACAAACCATATATATGGTCTATATAGGTTACTCATATATATGCAAAATATTTTAAACTCTCTATTTAAATATTAATATCATACTCTTTGTGTAAAAAACATTTTCATTAAATTTTATTTCACATTCTTAACAGAGAAAAAACTTTTTTTATTTTTTTAACCTATTTGATTATATAAAAATTAATCATTTAAAAGTAATTTTGCAATCAAAATTATATTTAAAATAAAAATTATGAGTAAAAATTTTTCATTCAAAAACAACAATTAATTATTATTATCAATTATAAAATATCAAATTATAATTATTTATAAATTAATTATTTATACTTAGCTATTTTTAAAACTATTTCTTATATGAAATCATTTCAAAAGATATCTTATCATTTTAATCATCTTAAAATTCAAAGGAATGAATTAAAATAAAAAATGAAATATTTTTTAAAATTATTTTGTGCAAGAAATAATTTCAAATATAATTGATGACGATTATTATTTTATATTAGTGCACTAGAAAAAAATTATTATAAATTAATGTTAGATCATTAGATTTAGAAATAAAAATATTATTTTCATTTTTTAGTTTGGCATTAATTTTGGTTGTAAAGTTAGGTTTCAAAGGTTAAATTTGCATAAGTGCACTAAAGAAATTAATAGCACAAACATTTTTTTACCATTAATGATTTGAATGAAAAAATAATAAATAAAAAATTAATTTAACTCCAAATATTTATTGAAACATCAATATAATTATTAGGTGTCCTCCTAAGTATATAGTGATAAGAATGATAATGAAGTAGAGTTAGAGCATATCAACCTTTTTTAACCCATATTCAATTATTGAAGACAACATATTAACTTCTACCATACTGTTTTATTAAGAATAATCTTTGTGTCATCATGATATTTCACAATGTTCCATAGAAGTTAAAACTACTTAACATCTCCACAAAAAATAAACTACTTAACATAATTTAAAAGATACATCTCTTACAGTTTACACTTCATTCTTTTGATTTTAATAATATGATCAAATATTTTTAATTATAATAGGATGAAGGTTGACAAGTATTCTTTATGTTTATATTATGAATAAATTTATATAACAAAATTTATTTAAAAAAATTTATTTAATAAAATTTATTGATATGTTTTTCATATATTTTTCAGCATTGTATTTTAAATCTTTGAATTTAAGGAAGAGTTAATAGAGATCTTTTTTCCTTTGAAAAATATAAGAGCAAAATAATTAATATATTGATATTGGAAGATGAAAAATTATTCTAATATATCATTTTTAAATTCAATGGAATTCTTAAGTATAAGAAAAAGTTTAGTCAAGTAGATTTTTTTTAATCATTTTTTACTATTAATGTGATATATAAAGACCCCTACTACAAATATACAATAATTAAGGTTTTTTAGAATAATTTCTTTAGTAAGTTGAAGATCTAATTTAACTAAATTATTTTATTATATATCATACATTTCAATTCTTATATCACATTTTTTAAAAAAATTATTTTTAAATCTAATTATAATTATAAAATAGATATTATGCATTAAATTTTAATACTTTTATAAATTTTTATTAAATATTAAAAATAATTTTAAATTAATTTAGATTTTGTTTAGGTTTATGTATAGTTCCATTTTTTTATCTTTTTTTTTATATATTCATCTTTATATTCACCAAACTATTTAATGTTCATATGTCAATGTCAATATCATTGACATACATGTATATATATGTAAAATAATTTCTATTGCAAAATAAACTTAATATAATTGAAAATTTTAATTTAATCAATTAAAAACATATTTATTTTTCATGTTACTTTACTATACAATTTACTGATTATTTCTCTTTATTTTAATTGACCCGTTGCACATTTCTCTTCTTTTTTTCTATATTTACTCTCATTATGTATAATTTAGATAATAAGTTTAAAAACAATTAAATTTGTAAGAAACTATTTAAATAAGTTATAAATCTAATTTTAACTCAATTCTATTTTTAATTCTTATGTTACCCTACAACACACCATTGTGGGTCTTTTTCCTTTTTTCTTTACTTTACTCCATTTTTTTTTTTTTGCATATTAGTAGCTAATATCATTAAATAATACATATATGATGTCATATATTTACATTTATTATGAAATGCTATTTTTAATATGTTAAAAAATAAATGTATTAAGTATCAATTAAAATAGTTAATTATATAATCTATTCAATGAAAGTGTTTAAAAATCAAAATTAAATCTCTTTAATGACCTTTTTCAATAGATTTGTGATATCAATTTTTTTAGTATAATATTTTCATGTAAATATATCAAAAACTTGTCAAGCATTCATTGTAGCACTCATTTTTATTAAACAACTTTTTATTTACAGTCATTACATATTTTTCTATAAATTAATGATTATTACTTTTTATTAAAAAACTTTTCACATAACATTTTTATGATTTTATATAGGTGCTACTAGAAAAAAAAATGATTATAAATTAATGTTTAATCATCAGAATTAGAAATAAAAATATTATTTTCAATTTTAAGTTTGGAATTAATTTTGGTTATAAAGTTGATTCTAGAAGGTTAAATTTGTATAAGCACCTTGGAAAAAAATAATAGCATAAACTTTTTTTATCATTGAGGATTTGAATAAAAAAATAGTAAATAATTTTTTCCACAATGATTATAATTTAGATGTTTAATTACACATTTTAAAATATTAAAAAATATGATATATAGTATACGAAGTTAATTATAAGTATTTTAGTCCAAATTGATAAGAGAATGCATTAAAAGAAAAAGGAAAAGAAATAAAATTCTTCTTCAACTTTAATATGGTTAGATTTTAATATTTTCAACCTTGAAAATTTAGAAATTATCCCCTTGAAGTTGATAAAATTTGTAAATAATATACATTATTAACTTAAATAATTATTTTATCAAATCATTTATTTTTTATGAAATTTTCAAGTAAGAATTATAATATTGTAAATTATTAAGAGGTTTTATTAATTTTTAATTTATTTGTATACAATTTTTTAATTTTATGTTAGTGGCAAATAACATAGAGTTTTTCTTTAAAAGGAAAAAAATCAAAAAACTCTACATAATGACTTTTGTTGTCTATATAGAGTTTTTTAAAATTTTTATTTAAAAAAATCAAGAAACTTTATATAAATGATGTCGTCTGTATAGCCTTAATCTATACAGATGACATTTATCATTTGTATAGATTCAGACTAGATAGATGACAAGCTAGGTCTATTTAAATGAATATTTATCATTTGTATAAGTATTTTTAAAAATTTTTATTCAAAAAAATCAAAAAATTCATTACAAATGATAAAAAGTTATCTATATAAATCTTTGTCATTTGTATAGAGTTCAAATTTTTAGAAGTGATAAAAATTTGGCATGTTAAAATTCGAAAGCAATATAAACGACTAAGGATACCTATATAGATTACTTTTTGTCTTCTCCTATGTGCTCTTCCTTGGCGGAAGCTCTTCTATGGAGTTCATGTATGTTCTCTTTTTTTATTTTTTACCATTATTTTATAATTATTTATTAACTCTTATATTTATTTTATTATATATTCTAATTATATTATTGCATTGTTGATTAAAATTTCTAGTTGTTACTTTGCAATTTTAATCATGTATGTTAGAAAAATTTACACACAAAATTTTTTTAATAGTGTTGATATAATAAAATGTATAAACTATTAATTTTTATTATATAGTATTATATAACTATTAAATAATAACTTAAACTTTCATTACATAAAACTATATAAATTATTATGTAAATGTCTATAAACTCTTATATAATGACATAAATTATTATATAATATTATATAAAGTATATCAAAATGATATTTTTATACAAGAATGAAAGTAAAATTATATAAATTATTAAATTTATTATATAATGATGTAAACTTATTATATATATAAACTTTATAAAGTATTATATAATTGTATATAAACTGTTGTATAATGGTATGCACTGTTATGTAATATTATGTAAATTATTATATAATGATGTAAACTTTAATTATATACTATTATATAATACCATATAAACTATATCATAATGACTATAAACTATATGAGCTATTAACTTTATTATATAATATTATTATATAATAACGTAAACTTTCATTATATAAAACTTTATAAAGTATTATATAATTATTTATAAACTATTATATAATGATATAAATTATTATGTAATATTATATAAATTATTATATAATGATGTAAACTTTCATTATATAAAACTTTGTAAAGCATTATATAATTGTGTATAAACTATTATATAATGATATAAACTATTATATAAAACTTTATAAAGTATCATATAATTGCTTATAAACTATTATATAATGATATAAACTTCAGTTATATACTATTATATAATATTATATAAAGTATATCACAATGATATTTTTATATAAGAATGAAAGCAAAATTATAAAAATTATTAACTTTGTTGTATAATATTATATAAACTATTATATAATGATATAAACTTTCATTGTATAAAACCTTATAAACTATTATATAATTATTTATAATGATATAACTTCAGTTATATACTATTATATAATATTATATAAAGTATATCACAATGATATTTTTATATAAGAATGAAAGCAAAATTATAAAAATTATTAACTTTATTGTATAATATTATATAAACTATTATATAATGATATAAACTTTCATTGTATAAAACCTTATAAACTATTATATAATTATTTATAAATTATTATATAATATTATGTAAATTATTCTATAATGATGAAAACTTCAGTTTATTCTATTATATAATATTATATAAGCTATATCATAATTATATTTTTATATAAGAATAAAAGTAAAATTATGTAAGTTATTAACTTTATTATATAAACTATTATATAATGATATAAACTGTTATATGATATTACGTAAACTATTATATAATAATGTAAACTTCAATTATATACTATTATATAATATTATATAAATTATATCATAATGATAGAAGAATGAAAGCAAAATTATATAAATTATTAACTTTATTATATTATAATATATAATTTATTATATAATGACGTAAACTTTCATTACATGAAACTTTATAACATATTATATAATTGCATGTAAACTATTATATAATGATATAATTTGTTATATAATATTATGTAAACTATTATATGATGATGTAAACTTCTATTGTATATTATTATATAATATTTTAATCATTATATAATGATATTTTTATATAAGAATGAATGTAAAATTTTATGATCTATTAACTTTGTTATATAATTTTATACAATATTATGTAAACTATTATTTTATGATGTAAACTTTTATTATATAAAACTTTATAATGTATTATATTTTTGTATATAAACTATTATATAACGATATAAACTGTTATACAATATTATGTAAACTATATAATGATGTAAAATTTTATTATATATTATTATATAATATTAATGATTATGAAATTATGATATTTTTATATAAGATTGAGAGTAAACTTATATAATCTTTTAAATTTTTTATTATATAATATTATAGTAATAATTATTTATTGACAAACTTTCAATATATAAAACTATATAAACTTTTAGGTAATTGTATTTATATGTGTATATATATTTATATATTTATTTACATATATATAAATATTTATATATCTAAAAATATATATATTCCAAAATAATTATTGTATCTTTATTTTACATATATATTGAAATATTTTAATTAGATTTAAATTCTTTTTTAGTGATTATCATTCTTTAAATTATGAATACAAATTTTAAAAGTGTTAAAAAATTTAATTTTTTTTAATTTTAGAGGTTATATAAACAACATTCGTCATCTGTATAGGTGTAAGTTATACAAATGACAAGTTAGCCGATACAAATGATATTTGTTCTTCGTATAGTCTCAATCTATATGGACGATAAAAAAATATTATTTGTATAGGTTGAAATAGGTACAATTCTATATAAATGACTCAATATAAATGATAATATCGTCTATAATACCTACACAAACGACAAATGAGTATGCATAGATGACTTTTATCGTCAGTATAGTACATTCTTTTGTAGTGTAAAACAACAAAAACAAAAGGGAAGGATTAAACTATGTTTCTCCTTCAAATTAAATAACAAAGGAGTAATAAAACCTAATTTAAGAGTGAGGAAAGCGTTGGACATAAAAGAGATTTGAAACCAATGAAAAAACTACCAACTTCCCTAATGTCGAGTTCTTTAAAGAAATATGAGTAAATTATAATATGGACAAAAACACATATAATTCTTTTTTTTAATATTTAATATCCCTGTACTCTTTTATTGGGTATAAAATTAATCTTATTTAAAATAAAAATAATAAATGATAAATTCTTCTTAACAAATGGGATTCTAAAAATCGAACTTAAAATCTTTTGCCATACTAGGAAAAAGCACATAAAATCCTAATTTGTAGAGGTGCCCGCAACTTAGTCTATCTATTATATATAATGAAAAGGAGAAGTTTTCCTCTAAACGTGTACTCTTATTCAAATCAAATATTTCGATTATTAAGAAGAAACAACGCCCGACCACTTGCATGATTCCACGTTAGTTTGCTCTTTATTTTTCTTCTTCAAACGATAATGGTTTTGGAGATATCTTCATTGGTGGGCCAACTTATTTTATGCTATGCCTCTTCATGACATCTCTCCAAGTTTCGTATCAATACATCATTAATTGTCAATCATGTTGCCAAAGGTCAGTTTTTTCACGATGATACTTATATCATATCCAATACTTAGTATTGTGGTTCCATACACTAGGTTAGTGTAATCTACAATGCCTTTTGGGTAATAATTTTGTGAGGCATACTGAAGCCAGGAAAATAAGGAGAGTAAAATTGGCCAGTGCCGCAGATCAGGGCATGCTTCAATTCCAAAATTATTGGTAAGAGTCTCACCGGACCGGGGCGCTGCCGACTATTGATCGAGAGTGTTGCCACCTGCCAGGCGACTGCATTGGAGGAGTTATGCGGCCAATTCAATGGTTATGGTTCGGAAGACACTTTGCCTAGGGTTTGTGAATGGAGATGTAAAGCCAATAGACATAAAATAGTAAGTCATATGGTTATATCAATTATTATTATTAGTGGGCATCAGCTGGAGGACAATCTATTAGAGTTTGACCTTAGTTCCTCAAGACTAGGGTTTGATTCTTCACTTCAGCTTCACAATGTTACTTGTTCTCAATCTAGGGTCATCCAAGTTTTCGCCCATATTAGTTTAGGGTATTTTTGGTCATGCAATAATAAAATTTAAGTTTAATCATAGTTTTGAAAATTAAACTAGCCGATTATGAACTAGTCAAGGAGCTTAACCAATTAAAATCTTTGAATTAAAAATGCATATGAATTAATACAAACCGGCTAGAATTGGTGAGAATAGATCAAAAACCTAATTGAACTTATTAAATTTAATGAATCAAATCAATTTTTAAATTGTTTTTGAAAAATAATTTTTTTATAATTTTACAAAAATTGATATATAACAACTTTATAATTTCATATTAATTAAATTTATATTTTTAAGTTATTTTTAAAATAAATTATTATTGTTTTACTTGTATTTAATTACTTTAAATATATATTATTAATGTATATATATAATTTATATTTTTAAAGCTAAAATCAGTTTAACTAGTAAACCAATAGTTAAATCATTGATTCAACGAACTAATTCTCTATCTAGTTCAGGTTTAATTTTAAAAATATTGCTTTTACTAACTCTAGATCAAGGGGGAGTTTGTTTAAAAATATGGTATTTATGTGTAACTTTAAATGTCTAACTTAGAAACAAAAATATAGAAATAACCTTTAGTTATTTTATAAATTTATTTTCTTATTAGGGTTATTAGTTTTATAATTAGATGAAATATTTTGTTATTTGTGATACCAATCACTTTCTATTCTTTATTTTCTTTCAATCCAAAAATAAATTTTGACAATAAAAAATAATTTTTAAATTAATTTTTGAGAACAATTTTTTAAAAAATATAAAGATAAAAACATATTCAAACACTCCTACAATTGCTCTAATATAAAATTCGACAACCCACTTCTTTAGGACTCATAAAAATGGTCGATTTCATTATATATCCACTTAAAATATATTTCAAGGTTAATTTACTCCCTTTAATTTAAAATTTTTCATTACTTTACTTTCTAGATTTTTAATTTTAATGATGTTATCAATAAAATGTTAATTTCAACAAGCTTTTATGTTTTTCAATTCTCTTTCTCATTTTCTCAAATTGTGAGACAAAATTGAAATTTTTAAAATTATTTATTGGTATCCATCCCCTTCTTATATCCACCTTTTTCAACTTATACTTTGGTTTCTGTTTTTCTATCTTTAATCAATTTTAGAAACAAAGCTTCTTATGACTTACTATTAATTAAGGTTTTCTCTTCTCAAAGTTGATGATCGAACATTATAAGCACATCGCATATCTGACTTCACTGGTTGATAGACGCCATTATTTTAGTTATCTTAATTAATCACACAAATCAATTATTTCAATAATTCTATTTAAAACAAACATAAATAATTAAAACAATAATTTTGTAATCAAAACCATAAGAAAGTTAAGAGAATTGTAAGAATTTTTAGCATTTAACAGGATTTTTATATCAAATCTAAAATCACAAATTTTGATTAACTAAAACTAAAAGAGAATTAGAATTATATACTTCTTAATTTATTTACAATAACCTTCAAAAGAAATCAATCATTATACAAATGCATACTAAGAGATCCAAGTTTTTCCCTCCTTCACATTTGATAACATGTGACAACTCCAATGAGATGAGTTATTAATAGTTTTATGTGTAAAGAAGGGACCTAACCTCGCATCAATAAACCTTAATGAAGTCCACTCATCATGAGGTCAATAATAGGCTCTGCACTAACTTTGCCTTAATAAGTTCCATCACATCAATTGAATTTTAATAAAAATAAGAAAATTCAACTAATGATCACCCAAAATAATAAAAATTCTTACATTCTCTCACTCGGGTAACATTAATTAGATTTTATTAACTTTGAAAATAATTTAAAGAAAATGGCTCTGAGATCAATAACAATTTTAGTAGTCACAAAATATCATAGCCTAATAAATTTACTTCATAACATGATTGGGTCCAATAAATCATTAAACTTAAAACTATAGATGATGGCATATTATATAACAATATAGTACATCCATCATTATATAAGTTAATTACTTCATTGACATGATTACAAGAATGTGAATGTGTAGTTACTGTCATAGTATGATCAAATGATCCTCCTATACTATTGTGTAAAGGTTCTCATTATGATCTTTCTCATGAAAGTTACTATATCTTTCTAAGAAGATTATCTAAGTTTCTAATAAAATAATTTAACATCTCTAGAAGAGATAATTATAATTAAATTTATAATGAGATCTCAATTAACTATTTCTACAAGGAGAAAACTATGGCAACTTTTTGTAATAACATCGTTTTAACAAGAAAACAACCATATCCTAAAATATATCACTGGTACCAATATATATTTAAAGAAAAATATTGTCATGATAAATCAATCAACAAGGTACAATCACTTTTGCAATTACATTATCTAATGGAAGTATCAAGGCACAATTATTTATACAAGTATATACTAACTCCCACTAATCAATCACATTAATATTTACAAGAAATTAAATGAAATGTATTCCTCACATGATTGATCAAAATAATTTATTTGTTAAGAAGTTTTCAAATTTTCAATATTAATATTTATGACAATAGTACTAAATTTCATTTTTCAAAATCATTTTGACAATAAGATATTTACTATTTATTATAGCATACAAATAATAACAATTGCTAATTCACATAATGTGCTATAATAAATATTTCAAGATACCAAATGAAATTATATAACTTATCAATCATTAAGCTCATAACATAATGCAATTCATAAAATGTAAAGAAATAATGATTAAACTTTATTTGAAACATTTTAAAAATTAATACATCAATCACTTAGATTAAGGGAAAATATCAAGTTTAAAATATACAATCAACATTAGTATTAATGATGAGCTTACCTTAAGATTAAATCATCTTAAAGTATATAAACAATTAAGAACAATATAGTCCTCATAAATTTTTATTAATTTCACTTTTGTCACAAAATATTCCTTTAATAAATAAAATCTTTAAATTATGTTTAATATATCAAACATATCATAAAAAGATACTCTCAAATTTTCTAAGTCTGTTATTTAACTTATCAAAATTTGATTTTAAAATACCTACTAGAATATTAACTGGACCTAAAACAAAAGCCTAATATTATCCAAGTGAAGCAAACATGAATATCAAAAAACTTAATTTCATATTCTTTAAAGGCATGTATAGTAACAAGTGGAAGTAATTACTATCAAAATTAAGATAATATTTAAATAGTATATTAATTCATTATAGAATCATTAGTATCTTGATATAAAACTATTATATCTTACAATATTTTGTATCATAGTCCAAAACTTAAAAATTGATCAAAAGTTTAGATTTATTATACCTTTAACATATATTTCAAATGTATTAATTATTCTTACATGCATCATTGTGTTAGGAACTACAAAAGGTGATAAGAAATATATATATATATATATATATATAATTACAAAAAATGATAAAATGCTTATAAAATTTATACCTATATATGGGCATACTTGATCATTATATGATCATCAAAGACAAGAAAATATATATATAAATAGAACTTTTCAAAGATATCATTACTTTAAAAGTATAATAATAATAATAATAATAATAATAATAATAATAATAATAATAATAATAATAGAGAAAAATGTCAATATCTAATATAAATGATGATATTTGATATCATAATGCTCCCATTGATGTTAAAATTCCTTACTAATCAATTTAAAATATTTTAAATTTAACTAATTAAAAATATCAATTATTAGAAATAAGTGAATCACTTGTCAAAATTTGCCATAGACATTATGGGAGAATTTTCAATACATAAAATTATATATGTAAAAATTTTAAGCACATACTAAGATATAAGCTTATAATGTCATTATCTCTTTACAAGAATTCTTCAATTAAAATTTTCATTAAGAAATTCAGTGAATTGATATAAACAATGAAATAATTTATATTCCTCTAAGTCTTTATGGACAATATTCATAAATGATTGGCAAAATTAATTAAAAAATAATTTCAAAGTATGATTCATAAATTTTACAAAATTTCAAGTATATAACTATGCAATCTCATGTGGGCATAATATCTAGCATATACAAGAATTGCTATATAACTCAACAAATATTATGAATTATAAAAATTTATTTAATATTAAAAAAATTATGTGTACAATTATTCAATTATCATATTGTTCTAATAAAAATATAAAATTGATAATATCACTAATAATCTACTATGATAGCATTCCTCACAATTATGAAATTAACAAAATTGGAACAAAACTATTTTCTTTCTTTCTTTTTTTTAATTATGAATAACTTTAATAATATGTACATATAATCAAAAATTATTTTTATAAATGATAAATCACATATCCTCGCAAATATTCCAAAAAAAAAAGCATATGATTGTCAATATTTATATAAAAAAAACATTTAAAATTGAAATCACTAATTTTTTTAAATAAACAAAGTCAGAATTCATCAATGGAAGTTGGATTACTATTTAAATAAAATGTGCTAATATTGCACAATTATTTTTTCACACATGGAAAATTAATAGTGATAACCATCATAGCATTGGAACTTTAGGTATATAATTGCTAACTCTCTTGTAGGTAAAGAATATAGAATATTTTTAAAAAAATCTCCAATAATAAGTCAATTAGATAATAAACACATTTTTTCTAAGAAAATAAAATGTAACACCTATAAATAGAAAGATCATCTTTTTTAGTAGAAACAAAAAATCTAACATTTGTGGGTGAATAGATTTTTAATACATAAAATTATCCAAAAAGTTATATTCTACTTAACTAATTCATATAATAACCCCCTTATGAGTATATTACAGTATAAATTAATTAAAATAATAAGAACATTCTATAAAATTTAATAAGAATATATTGGTTTAATAAATAATTATTATAGTGATGAATATTTATTAAAACCAAATAAATTCTCACGAGATAACCCATAACAAATTATCATATTCCAAAAAAATTTTAACAAAATTCCATTAGATTAATAAGTAACCCACTATGGTAACAATTACTCACTTTACCAATAATTTTCTACAAGATAAATAATGATTCATAATTAGTTATTATTTTTATCTCCATTTTAAACATGCATGTTTCCTAAGAAACAAAACAATTTTAACCATTTTATTTATTATGTAAGCAATTGATTATGCCCAATATTATAAAGTAAAAAAGATAAGCCAATCCCACTTGCATTATCTTATAAATATACTTTAGTATGTAATTTCATAAAGCATACATATTATGTGTAAACCAAAATAAATTAACAACATCCATGAAATGGTAAATTACATATCAATTTCTTAACCTCATGTCAATGGTTGAATTTTATAATCTTATTATCTCCAAATTTCATATTTCACCAAGAAACATATAAAAAAATAAAACAATTTCTATTAGTACATAAAATAATAAATCATACAAATGATTATATATCATAAAACTAATATTAAATTAAACTCAACCAATAAAAATACAATCATAAAACAAATATCCTTAAGATGCAATAATATCTTATAGGCAAAATGCTTATTACAACATATTGAAAATTAATATAATTATTTCAATAATTTTCAAAGTTATAAACATTATGCATAACTTAAAAGTTTGCAATATTATAGCAACACTAGTAGAAGAATCGTGTCAAAATAAATTTTAGTTATTACTTAACATTTTAGGCTTCTATTATATGAAAGAATTTGGTGCTCAACCTAAGATGAAGGAAGAAGCAAAGTTTACATTTCCAATTTGACTCAATGCTAGCTTAAAATTAAGT
Source organism: Sindora glabra (assembly GCA_020226215.1). Classification (NCBI taxonomy): domain Eukaryota; kingdom Viridiplantae; phylum Streptophyta; class Magnoliopsida; order Fabales; family Fabaceae; genus Sindora; species Sindora glabra. The sequence goes on along the minus strand of CM035232.1, from coordinate 39,587,154 downwards.
CCTAGTCCCAGTAATTAGAACTTAAGGATGTATATCCATTTTGGTTAATACTAATGGCACTAAATTGGATCTGTATTCTAAGTCCTATGCCCTCCAATTAAACTTTGATTATATCTCTTAATGAAACTATTAAAAAAGCTATAGACTCTATTTAAATAATAATTATATTTAGCTAATTGGTCTCTACTTCGACTTAGAGAGTTAATTTAAAATAATTTATCTTGTCTTTTAATATATATTTTTATACAAGTGTCACTAATATATTTTTCAAAAATTCATTATATTAAAAGAAAGATAAAATAAACTTTATATTTTAAAATAGTCCATCTCCACTAACAAATAAAATAAAAAATGAAATTAGTTCAACTCTATTAAATGGTTATTATGATGACAAATATTTAATTCTACCAACTTAATTCTAAATAAGGAAAAATATAATAAAATTACTTGTAAAAAAATTCACCTTCATATAAATTTTTCCAAGATGTATCTTATTCTTGAAACATATCAAAATAATTTCAATGATTGTTGTCAACTTTCAAAATATTGATATATTTATGCCAAATTAAATGGAAAGAAAATATAGACACATAAAATCCAAAGCATGAAGAACATGCACAAAATTATATATATATATATATATATATATATATATATATATATATATATATATATATATATATATATAAAACAAGTTTCAATACAAAAAATGAGTTTATATAATAAATATATAATATAATATAATGCAAAACGAGATCTAAGCATGTTAGAATACACACACACACACACACACATATAATATAAAACAAGTTTGTATAATTAAAAATGAGATCTCTATAAATTGTTTATATATAAATGAGTTCATCATATACAGAAATTGTCAAATCCTAATCTTATATACAAAATGGCAAAATTTGAGAAATTTGTTTATATAATTCAAAATAATTTACAATTCAATTTAAAATTATTATACAAACCAAGCACAAATTTTAAACAACAAAACATTACTTCATCTTTATGATTAAAAATTTCAATATAATCATACATTAATAATTATTAATGAAAATTAAATTAAAAATGCAATTAAATATATTAGGGTTTTAGTTTGATATAACTAGCTTTGATACTTATATGTAAAAAAATTTAGTATTTAATAGGATCTTAATATCTAATCTAAAACTACAAATTTTGATTAACTAAAAATAAAAGAAAAACTAGGATTACATTCCTCTTGATTTATTTACAATAACCTTAGAAAGGAATTATCATTATACAAATGCATACTAAAAGATCCAAGTTTTCCCCTCCTGCACATACAACAGCACCTGATGACTCCAATGAAGCAAGTTATTAATAATATCATATGTGAAAAAGAGATCTAATCTCATATTAATAAAACCCTAATTAAGTCCATCCATTATGAGTTTAATAACAGACTTTATACCAACTTGCCTTGATAAGTCCCATCACATTCTTAATAGAATAGTATACCTAAAAGATAAATTAAAACCTATTGGATTACTTAATAATAATTCAGGTTATAAAATAGGAGTTATATATATTAATTTGGTTTTAATAAAAAATTCAATTAATAACAATTCAAAATAATAAAAATTCTTACATTTGTTTCCTCAATAAATGGAATTTATGAAAAGTGTATTTTTTTTCTTAAGAAAATGAATTGAATTTTTATTCTTTGACAACAATAACAGAAAATACATTCTCTTATATAGTACAAAATGAAACTAGTTTCTATTTTCTTTTATTACAAATAATATTATACATATAATTTTTTTTGCAAATGTAATACATATCAATTTTATCTTTAAAGTTAGGCTGTACAATAATCATTTTATAATGTTATCAAGATAGGAGTCAACAAATTCTTAATAATAAAAATGAAAATTAAGTACATTTTGTATAAAAAATGACAGCCAATTAAAAATATTCAAATTTTTATTTTTTATACTTTTCATTTTTCATAAAATTAATTCATATTCATATGATTTTATCAAAAATTAATAACCTATAATTGTCAACTCTCATATTTGTCTAGGTATTTTCTCAATATAATTTTTAATACATTTGTACAAACAAAAAGAGAGATATAGGAGAAAGTGAGGGAGTGTGGCGGAAGAAATGCAATGGTTTTTGAATTAACATATTGAGGGCGATTTTTTAGCCTCAAATGACTTATATTAAAAAAATTTTAAAAATTTATTCACATAATTATATGATACTAGTAATAATTTTAAAAATTTTGAGAGACGTGCTTCATGAATGAAGATTTACATAGAGCTAATAAATAGTGGGAGAGAAAAATAGAAGAGTGAGAAGAGGAAAGTAAAAGAAAGAGAGAGAGAGAGAAGGGTAGAGAGAGAAAGAGAAGTAAAAAGGGTAGAGAGAAAGATAGAAAATAAATGTGAGGAAATGATGGATAATACAAAGGAAGAATGAGATTATATAATGTAAAGGAGAAGTAAAAAAGGGTAGAAAGAAAGATAGAAAATAAGTGTAAAGTGATTTAAAAAATAATTTCTTTTAATTAAAATGAGAAATTACTTCTACCAAACACATTATCATTTTTTATTGAACTAAAATTATTTTAATTGACCAACTTTTTCTCATTGTCTTTAATAAGAAACCACCGACTTTCCTAATTATGGAATTGTTTAATGAAAGGCGAATAAAGTATAGGTTCCTCATTGATAGCAGCGATAAAATGGATAAACTCGAATTCAAAAGCACAAAATTCTACTATAAGCAAGTGCCCACAGCTTGTCATGTCTATCACATGTGACGAAAAGACGAAGTGTTTCCTAATCTAAACGTGGGACTCTTATTCAAATCAAATGTATCGATTTATGAAAAAGAACAACGACCACTTGCAAGTTGCAATCTGAGTATTCAAAAATTCTATTTCATAATTCAGAATAGTTATTAGTGACCTGGATTTTCTCGTGCATAAGCCAAATTATTGAATACTTTTATCGACAAAGATGGTTGCTTTCCGCGTTCCAAGTAAAATTTGTCGATTAAAGGCTGATAGAGTAATATCAATTCATTCTAAAATATAATTGTGGTTGTTATACCATGCATGCATGATGCAAAAGGGAAAAAATTTATAAACCCAAAATAAAAAAAAAGTAAAATTTATGGTAATAATAAACTACCAAGTATAATCATTGATATATAATTACATGATGTACTTTAAAAAATTACTAATTTAATATACAGTTAGATTTAATAATAAGATAAGTACGACTCTCCCTTAAAAATAATCAATCAATACAGTTTTATTTATTTATTTATTTATTTATTTGTAGTGAGAATCTATAATGCTAAGGAGAGAAATCCGAATATACAATATTATAAAGTATGTGGCAAAATCTTACTTGACACTTAATCTAAGATGCAATATCAACCATTCAATTAAATTTGATAGATAATTTTTAAATTGGATGAATCATTTTTAATTAAAAATAATAATAATAAAACCTTTCCTCTCTCCCTCTCAACCGAAAACTAACAATTCTATAATACACAATCAATTCCTCTCATCTATTTTGTATTAATGGGATGAATTTTCAAAAATTCAACTATATTGGCAAGCACATTTCTCCTGAATCCAATATACTAAACCCACTGTTTCTAGCAGCAAAGAAAGTTGTAGAAAACTTTCTATTTGATTCTCAGATTGAGATCATTTTAGTTCAAATATTCACAATTTTCTTTCTCAAATTTAAATAACTGTCTTAAACTTTTTGAATTTTTTATTTAGAACTTTTTAAATTATTAAAGAAAAATTACATTGGTATTTAACATGGCCTCCTAGCACTGTATGCTTCAAAAATCATTCAGAAGCACAATAGAAACTTCCTTCCTTTTATTTTTAATTTAAAATACGGGTACAGAAACCCGCATCACCTAGCATTTTTGAACACTTGGACCTAATTTATGTTGACCCTGCTCTTCACTTTCTTAAAAGAAGAACTTGATTGGTCAGTACGCTGCAACTTTCTGCGGTGCCAACGAAGATACTGTCATCTGAGCTGATTTAATAATACAGTCGTCAACTTGATTCTTAGAATAATGACGCACTACCTATCAGTCAATTGGAAACATTTAAAATAAAAAAGACAGAAAGAAAATAGGAGTTAAAGAGCTCAAGACGCTTGCATAATTTGACACACATCTTTGATCAACTTGATATTATTATATATACTTTTAAAATAAGAGTGTATTTTACATTTCTTTAATGGCTAATGAGATTCTAGGGCTGATCATCGGGTGATTTTGTTCGGTTTTAAACCGACCCTTACCTAAACCGAAACAAATCAAATGACTAAATCTAACACCTATGCCGACCGATTTTAATAGCCACACCGAGTACAACTATCTTGGACGGTTTAACTTTGTTTTAAACAATTAAAATCGGGTTATTTTTCTGAAGAAATATTGGTGTTCTACAGCTTGTCATAAAGAAATATTAAAGGGATAACTCTCCCGATCGTTTTGCAAAAAAGATTGTGGCAGGGTATTAATGGTTATGGACAGCTTTAAGAATATATTCAACAAGCTGTCCGGTTTCTTGCTCCTCACTGACAAATCCGTCATCGTTGGTGTCAGCATTTTTTACTACAAAATAAGCTCTGCCAATACTTCCTTGCTCAAATGACCATCTTCGTTAGAGTCTGTGCTTCGAACGAGTTCCTCGATTTTCGGCCTGGTGGGGAGCGTCTCACGATTGGTTATAAGCCACAGAATCCTTCCTATCTCTTTCTTTCTCTCTCTCTCTCTCTCTATTAACTGGTTTCTTTGCTACATTTTGAAGAAATATTGGTGCTCTACAACTTGTTAAATATATTCTTAAAGCTCTACAGCTTATCATAAACAAACAAACATTTTGTTTATTTTCGGTCGGAATCGGTTCAAACTGATTAAGCTTTCAATAAACCGTAACAAACGGATTTCCTAATTTTTGTAGAAAAAATCATCCGCTTCCGACTGATTAATACTTATGAACTGATTTAAATCACATATATTTGATTAAATTCGGTCGGTTTTCAATGGTTTGGCCATTTTTGAACACCCCTATGAGATTCATAAAACTATAAATTTCACAATTTGTAGAAAGAATTCAAATTTAAAATATTTTTAAAAAAGAGTACTGATAAAAGTGTAGGTCACAAACAATATAATCGTCATGATCAGTAGTCAAATTGGTAATTATATTTTTAATAATAAAATAAAATATTATTGTATTTTTTGTAAAAAATTTATTAATATAAAAAATTGATAAAATAAATTTTTAATACTTCTGTTATATAAAATTTGATTTTAATTATAATTTTGATTATTAAATTTAAATATAATATTTTTATTATTAATCCTATCATATATATATATATATATATATATATATATATATATATATATATATTATTCAGCTTATATTGACTTCAAATTATATGCATGTTTAATTACGAATAAATAAAAAATAACAATATTATATTTCATATAAATCTGATTTTAATTATATATTTTTCTTTTATTTTTAAAGGTATCATTGTTACTAATTTTTTTATTTCATTCTTATAATATTTATTATACTAACGGCAGAGCTAGAATTCTGGTTTGGGGGAACAACTGTAACCAAATGAAATTTTATTCTGATGTATGCTAAAAATTTTATAATTATTTATGAAAATTATAATTCTTTTGATAATTTTGATTTTATGTACTTACAATTTTTAAAAATTAAATATAAAAAATTATAAAATATTAAATATAATTATAAAAGTTTATTCATAAATGTTGCAACACATCAATTTTTTGAATTTTTATAAAAAAATTACAATAAAATCCATAGAATTTTTAAAAATGTAATTAATTTAATAAATTTCATTTCAATGCATTTTTTAAACATGGCATAAATATTTTACTATGAACATTTTAGATAATAAAATTAAAATATATAGTAAGTAAGCAGTATTAATGTAATTATACTATATGTATAATGTAAATGAAAATAAAAAATTATTCTTATGAAGATTGCAACACATGAATTATTCAAAATTTTATTAAAAAATTACAATAAAAGTTTATAAAATTTGCAAAAATATAATTACATTAAAAAAGTTTATATGTGTATACACATTTTTTAAAATATGTATAGAGAAATATGAAAATTTAGAACTATTAAAATTGATAGTAAATAAGTAGCAATCTTGATGCTAATCATATTATATGAATAATGTAAATAAGTTTACATAGTATTTTTCTACAAAAATAAAATTAGAGCTAGACATAAGTTAACAAATATTTTGTAAGTTATGTAAACTTTTTGTTTAATCTAAACATATGCTTCTTTAAGTATTTTTAAGATATAAGACAATAAAAAAAATCATATTTAGCAAGAAGAAAAAAGTCAAAAAATTAAAGTATAAAATATTTATAATTAATTAATCATAAAAAAATTATAATCTTACAGTTTGTATTTATAAATTTATCTTTTTAACAAAATTTATTTTTTTATATAAATATATATTTTTATTTTATATAAATATAGACACACACGCATAAGAGAAAAACAAGGAGTTTTGGGGCCGAAGCCCCTCTTAGTTTTGCTCCTAATTATATCAAATATAACTATAAAATAAAATATTCATTATTAAATATAATTAAGGGATTGTCTTTTCATTCTATTTTACGAGGATAAGCACATTTCCATAATAAGATCTATAATATTTGTCAGCTTCGCTATAAAAGGCCATTTGACTATCCAGTCTGCATCGCAGCCGATCTGCACCAACCCTTTGGTTACAATGGCTACATCTTCCCTCCATATCCTCATCCTTTTCTCATTCACTCTTTTCTCCATTTTCTATCCATTAAACGCAGCAAAACAACCCAATGCCTTCATTCTTCCCGTCAAGAAAGATCCCAAAACACTCGAATACTACACTTCCATCAACCTAGGAACTCCACAAGTCGCCTTAAATCTCGTCCTTCACCTCGGAGAACGCTTTGTCTGGTACGAATGTGGCGACGCTTACAATTCCTCTTCCTACAATCCCGTCCCATGCGGCACCAAGAAGTGCAAATCCAACAAAAGCACTGGCTGCATCACCTGCAACCGACCGCTCAAAACCGGCTGCACCAACAACACCTGCGGCATCGAACCATTTAATCCCTTCCAAGAATTCTGGGTCAGCGGAGATTTCGGCGAAGATATCTTGTCCGTATACTCAACGGACGGTGCACGTGCCGTCTCACGCATTCGGGTGCCTGGTTTCCTCTCAGCCTGCGTGTACCCGGCTAAATTCGGCGTCGACGGTCTTCTTGGAGGCCTAAACGAGGGCAGCAAGGGGATCCTGGGACTTGCCAGGACACCAATTACGCTACCAGCACAGCTCACCTCGAAATATAAGCTTCCGAGGAAGTTTGCTCTTTGTTTGCCTTCTTCAAACAAGAAAGGATTTGGAAGTATTTTTATTGGTGGTGGATCTTATTACATTCCTCCTCATGATTCCTCAAAGTTTCTAGTCTCCACTGCAATTCTTACCAACCCCGTTTCAACCGGGCCGGTCTTCGGTGATGGCAGTCCTTCTATTGAATACTTCATCGGCGTGAAATCCATAAATATTGACAACAAAGTTGTTAGCCTCAACACTTCATTGTTGTCCATTGATAAAGGTGGAAATGGTGGCACCAAGATTAGTACAGTAAAACCTTTTACTGTGTTGCAAAGTTCTATATACAATGCGCTTGTTGATGACTTTGTTAAGAAGGCCACTGCCAAGAAAATGAAGAGAGTGGCGTCTGTGGCCCCGTTCACGGCGTGTTTCGATTCGAGCACCGTCGGAAAGACAGTCGCCGGACCGGCCGTTCCGACTATTGATCTGGTACTGAAGGGAGGAGTGCATTGGAAGATTTACGGTGGGAACTCGATAGGTTAGGACCGGTAAAAATACAGTTTGTCTAGGATTTGTGGATGGAGGTGCTGAGACTACAACTTCGATTGTTATTGGTGGTCATCAATTGGAGGACAATCTGCTGGAGTTTGATTCGGAGAACTTAAAATTGGGGTTAAGCTCTTCCCTTATGCTTCGGAAAGCAAGTTGCTCCCACTTCAGAGCCTTTTGAATTTTACATAAAACTAAAGTTGTGATGTATTTTCCTTAAGTTGTCCTGATTCGATTCGTAAGAAATAAATGGTCTTCTGATTTTGTCGTCAACAATATAATATTACTTTAGGGGTGGGTAAAAAATAAAAACAAAGTGAAGTTGAGTTCAAATTAGGTCATATTAATATCGACCAGTGGTCCCACCATTAAAAAAATATATATTGTATTATCTTTGCCTAGTTTAATTGGCCAGTCTCACCCAAATTATGTTCGGTACTTTCTATATCCAAATGTGCAAGTTCACCCATTTTTAGACCTAGTTTTAATATTTTAATATAATATATATATATATAATATATATATATATATATATATATATATATTATAATCAAAATTTATAAATATATAAGATATATTTATATTTATGTCATATATAACCCATTTTTTAGTCAATGTGACTAGCGTGAAAACATCATACATTCTCACAACCTTTAAAATTTTTTTACAAACTTATGTTATTTTTATATGAAAACAAGATTCGAGGAAGGTTTCTATCAGTAATTTTTTTTTATTTTTAAATTTTACATACTTCATATTTAAGTAGTTTTTGAAAACTCCATTTACTTACAAATGTTCAAATGACCATATGAAAGAAAAGTGCTAGGACATTTGAGTCAATTTGAAAATCATCTAGCTAATTGTATATCAAAAAACTCTTCTATAAGACATTATAATTGATGATTTTTTTGTAAATATAATTGCATAGTTTTATGGAAAGCCTATGAGTTCATATTATCCTTGGAAAATATAATTTTTCTTCAATTGAAAATAACTTTGAAAATAGACACAAATTTGTGAAAAAGGGGTACTAGAAAATCCTTTTAGAGAATTTATGATAGAACTTCTTGATATTGAATGAAAACCAGCATCGTGAAGTTTCAATCTTTTCTTTAATAAAAATTGTGCTCTTGACTTGCATCAAAGAAAGATGCATCTAATCTAGAAAATTGTAGAAGCAAATAGATTTTAAGCAAAGAAGAAAGTATGATTTGTTTTATTCCTTGATTTTTCTTTAAGGAAAACCATAAAAACAAGAGGAAGAAAGATGAATGAATTCTCCAATTTTATAAAGAAAAATCTTATTATAAAACAAATATAATAGAATATGACTAAGTTAGTAAAATTCAAAAATTCTAATGACTTACTATTTGAAAGTTGGCTAACTATTTGTTTTAAAGAATGGAGTCGTAAAATAACTACTTCTATTATTATTTTTAATGGAAGATACTTTAAAGAAAATAGAAATCTTTATGATGTTATTTCATAACAACAAATTTGGGAAGTTCATAAAATCATTGCTACTAAAATTTGAAAATTTAGCATAAAACTTTTTCCTTATTTCTTCATGGTTCACATGACCAGGTAGTAAGGTTTCCAAATTATTATTTTGTAGTTTTAGAAATGCTATCATGTAAACATAGCAAATCTTATGTTCCTTTACACATATATTGTTATACCCCAATCTAATTTTCATCGGTTAACATTTGGAACTTTGTAATCAAATGTGTTGAAGGCTTGAAGGTAATAAAATAGAAGCTAGGAAATTAGAACTTAAGGGCCAAAATGCCCTTGAACCCATTTTATTCCTAATATTCAGTAACTTTGCTTGTTCTTCTCATCCTTTCCAACAAGAAATCGGAGCCTTCTCTCCTTTTTCCTTATCTACTCCAAAACCTATGCCAATCTAGGAAGCCTAACGGAGCAAAAGAGAACAAAACCAAGATTCAAGTGGTGTCTTAACAAGTAAGCATACTAGATCATACAAATTCTTCACAAACATTCCATTCAAACACCTTATAAGAGTATCTTTATCACAACCCATCTAATACTAATTTGGTATCATTACATAATAATTAATATGCTAATCAAGTCTAATTACTTCATTTCATTATCAAAATTAAATTTTTACATAATAGTTATAATGTCAAGTATTCAAGTTGTTTACAAATTACAATAGGTTCCCATGATTTTTCTAATCTAGCTTCCTATATAATATTTAATATCTATGGCTACTCAAAACAAAACTCTACTCTTAAACTATTTGTGGTTGTTATAGAGTTTTAACCTAAGTATTTGTAAAACAATTAAACTAAGAAAAAAATGAGACCTAAAGTCCCAATATGTAAATAATTTACTTATTTAGTTTATTTTATGAATCATACTACAACATATATTTCATATTTTAAACCAACAATGTAGTATATCACATTAACCTCAATTAAGTTTCACAACTAAACTTAATTCAAATCTCAACACTTAAAATAAATGGAATTAAATAATAACAAGCAATAATTAGTTAATAATAGTTAGTCCACCTTGTGCTTCCTATCCATCTTATCTATAATAATTCTAATCTTATTCCTCCTGATATTTATCATTCACTATTGAATAAACTAAATCTGGTATAATTATTTCAATTCAATGTTCAATATCACATCCCATCCTATCATCATCACATTTCAATATTTCACAACCCCTCACATTCCATAATCATCATATTTCCCTAGTTCAAACACTTTCCTAATTTATCACCATATTCAATTTAATAATCTTGAAGTCAAGTGAACATATGCAAATCTTTGATGGAACATTTATTACTCATAATTATCAATACATAAACCATCAAACCATCTTATCCTACTTGCCCATCTTACAAGTTTATCATTGTGAAATTCATGCTAGATATTATAGTATAATATTCGAGCATGTGCTCCTATAATAGGAACCTTACTTGAGTACTATGTCTAAGTACCATATGGTAAAATAATAAGGGATCTTAGTATTCAAGTATAATACTTAAATATAGGCTATAAATTAACAAGGCTTGTAATGGAATACACTACTCGACTACTTAAAGTCAATAACAATAGGGAATTCATTATTCAAATATTGATCTAAATTGAGCAACATTCAAATATCATACTACACTATTGGTTCTAGGAATTCTAGAACTTTGCTTAAAAATGCAAAAATACATCTAGTCCACACTTTATTTCAATATACAACATTATCTACTATCATTTTTCATTCCACAATTCTGACATCAACATTTCTAACTTAAGTAATGTTATTTCAACACACAATTATCATTCTAACTTCATTTATCAAAGAATTCATGAAACTACTAATAAACAAACTTAAACTTAGCATTTTCATCTAGGAAGGAATGAGAGAGATTAAGATTCAATTAAAATGGTTGAAATTGGTTATCAAACAAGAATGTAAATTCCTAGTTTTTTTTTTCTATCACCATTCCTAAAGAAACCTAGTCACAATATCATAATTATATAGCTTCATACTTTAGTTAAGGATGATTTTGGTGGCCAACTTAGGAATTAACATTGATTTGCTTAAGAATCACTTAAAATCATTAAAGGAAATGAAGAATGAGAAGGATGAAGGGATGGTTAGTGATTTTGTCAAAGGTTAAAGGAATAATCCAAACAAATGAAAGGTATAAGCATAGGTTGATTATTTTTTAAGTCAAAAAGAAATCTTGTAATTTTAATGATCACTTAAGAGTAATCTAGGAAACTATGGCCCTATATCTCTTCCATACATCCTATTTTAGTTCCAATTTCACACAATCATATAATTAATTTGCTTATGCTCATTTTCATATTTAGATGTCATTTTCTAAAATTAAGCATTCATCTTAAATCTTTTCATAACTTTTCTAATCACAAGATTGTATTCGAAATTATAGGATAATTAAATAAAATAAAATTCTTTAATTTTTAAGGATATAATAGTTCATCCCTTTTCAAAGAATTCATCCTTAAATCCTTAGAAATTATCTATTGGAAAATAATAAAATAGATCAAACTTCAAGCTTATTGAAGAGAAACAAATAATTTTCCTCATTTCATTTTTAAATTCCTACATAACTTTTTCAATCCTGTATCTCTCCTAAAAATGGAATTACTTTAGATTTTACCTTGTGAATTTAATAGTTCAAAATTTCTATTGGACATTTTTCGAATAAGAATTTTGGATATATCTAATGTGATTTGTGTTGAATAACATAGAAAGCATCTAATAAATATTTACGAAGCAAAAAAATATGAAAAAATGGATGCATCATGTGTCCAACTCATTGAATAATTTGAAATGGACCAATATAATGCAATGCAAGTTTTTCTTTCTTGCCAAATTGCATCACTACCTTCATAGGGGAAACTTTCAAAAATATAAAATCTCTTACTCAAAACTCTAATTCCTTCCTTTTTTTTTATTAGTGTATGATTTTTTTACAATCTTGGGCCATTTTTAATTTATCTCAAATGATCTTCACCTTCTTAAGTGTATCAAAAAAAAAAAAAGATCAAAGCCAAGGAATTTAGCTTCTTTAAGTTCAAACCATACCATTCAAGATCTATATTATTTACCATGTAGTGCTTCATATGAAATATCTTATCAAACTTTAGTAACTATTATTATAGGCAAATCCAATCAAAGGCAAATATTTTTCTAACTACTTTCAAACATAAGATTACATACATGCAACATATCTTTAAAAATCTAGATTGTATGTTTAGATTAGTCATCTATTTGAGGATGGAAGATAGTACTAAAATGCAATTATGTTTTGAAAGCTTGCTAGAAAGACCTATCAAAAATAGACTATTAATTGAGTGTTGCAATAAAAAATGCTGAAAAAAAAGGATTCCATGCAAAGGAAACTATTCTATCAAAACACAATTGAGCATATTAGACTATAGAATAATTAGTCTTAACAGGAAAAAAATGAGTTATCTCAATTAATCTATCTACCATCCCTAAATTAAGTTAAACCCTTTCTGAGACTTAAGAAGATTAACTAAGAAGTTGATAGTTAAATTTTTCCACTTCCATTGAGGAATAGAGACAAGTTGAAGTAAACTTAAAGGCTTCAATTCTTGGCTTTGACTTACTAATAGGTGAAACACTTCAATACAAAATTAAGTACATCTCATTTCGTTTCTTTCCACCAAAAGTTTTCTTGCAAATTATGATACATTTTTTATACATCTAGATGCATAGTATAAGAGGAATAATGAACTTAATGAAGTAATTTATTCCATTTGTTTATAGGAATGCAAAGTTGATGCTAAAATTAACTTGTTCCTTCTTTATCAATAGTCAAATTTGTATTCTACTCTACCATTGCTTCTTCTTTTAATGCAGGATACTAAAGATCATGCTTTTGCAATTCCTTAATTCTTTTTATTAATATAGATTGAATGGCTAGTTAAGCAATAATCACCATTTGATCTTCAACTTGAATATTGGCTAAAGTTCATAACAATTTTCTACTTAAAGTATCAATTATGACATTGGCTTACTTGGGTGATAATGGATAATGTAATAGTAACCTTTCACCAATTTTGTCCACCTATGCTTTCCTAATTTTAAATCTTTTTTATTAAATATGTATTTCAGGCTTTTATGGTCAATATATATCTCACAAGCTTCATCATATAAAAAATGGCGCTAAATTTTCAATACAAACACAATCGTAGTTATTTTAAAAACATATACTGAATAATTCAATTCATGTTTCTTCAATTATTAAGATGCATGCACAATCACTTTTCCATTTTGCATCAACGTACAACCCAAGCTAATTTGAGAAGTATCACAATATATAGAGAATCTACCAAATCTTGAAGAAAGAACTAAAATCAAAGTAGTAGTTAAATAGATTTTTAACTATTGGAATCTATTCTTGCACTTCTCAACCTATTCAATTTTAACTCCTTAAGTAAGCTTTATCAAGGGATAAGCTATTTTAGAAAAGTATTTCACAAATCAATGATAATAACTAGTCCTTTCGAGGAAACTTTGGATTTCATAAATAGTGGAAAGTTAAGGCTAAGTTTGAATTGCTTCAATTTTCTGATGGTTAACTTAAATACCATTTTAAGATTTCATATGTTCCTAGAACTTCACATTAGAATGCCAAAACCACATTTGGGGAACTTTGCAAAAAATGAATGTTCTCGAAGAATTTATAAGATAATTTAAATATGTTAGGAATGTTTTAATTCATTCTTGTAATAGATAAGAATATCAGCAATAAAGACAATCACAAATTTGTCAAGGAATTGTTTAAAGATTCTATTAATGAGATCTATTAAAACTATTGGAGCATTCTAAAGACAAAAGACATGATAAGAAATTTATAATGATCGTATCGAGTTCTAATAGCTATTTTAGAATTGTCTTTTTTATTTTTTAGATTTTTAATTGATGATAATCAAAATGCAAATCAATCTTGGAAAAGAACTTGGCACCTCACAATTGATTAAACATGCCATCAATTCAAGATAAGAGATATTTGTTTTTTATTGTGACTTTATTCATGATGATAACTGATATAGAGATGTAAGGTTCTATCTTTCATATTTGCAAACAAGACTGGAGCACTTTATAGAGATGAATTAGGTTGAATGAAGCCTTTATTGATTAATTCTTGTAACTCCTTCTTTAACTTTTTTTCAATTCAACACAAGCTGTTCAATAAGGATGAAAGGAAATTGGATCTATATCAAAAACAACTTCAATATTGAATTCAATTTAACAATCTAAAGGCAAACTGAGTAAATCTTTTAGAAACACATTTAAGAATTCATAAATAATAAGAAAATTTTTTATTTCAAGGAAAAGCTAAATAAAATCATAAATGATGACAAGATTTGTGGAACATTTACTACAAATAAGCTTCTAATCTTTAATATTGGAGATTATTCCAATGATTTTGAAATCCTTTTCCCCCTGAAAAATAATAAAACAGGTTCCTTCTATAACAAAAAAGACTATTTTATTAAAACAATCCATTTGAGCTCAATATTTTGATAATAATCTATGCTTAAGATGATATTATAATCTATCATTTCCAAAAGAATCAAATTAATATCTAAAATTTAATCATGAACATGAATAGAAAAATTTTCTACAAACTAAGAAGCAACCAAAGTTTTATCTACTAGTGTTGATACAAAAAAAGAGCTTAACAATGTACTAAGTGGTTTGTTCAACAATGTAACAAATTTATAGAAACAAAGGAATATGTAGGCTAGATCTAACAAAACATAAGCTGGCATATTTTCAACAAAAATTATACCTACGACTACTACATTAAAGGCTTGTGCCCCCTGACATGTTAGAGTGAAGACTCTTGGTTTCTTAATTGATTTCTCCTTCTAGTATTACCATTTTTGCTATAACCTTATGATATTTAGGGTTTGTGAGATACTTGTTAATTTATGGATGGAATTTTTTGAAAAGAATAGTTCATACTATAGCTTGGAGGATTACCTAAATAATTTTTTTTACCCAATTAGGCCATAATAAAAATAGACTACATTCACCTTATTGTAGACCAGAATGTTTGTTGCCACATTAAACACTATCGAGATGGTTCTCCTCAAAAATTGCTTCTATTTTGAGATAATCACCTACTAAAGTTAGTAAGAGTATCAAAAAATAATGAGTGAGATGAAAGATACTCTTAACCTCTTCTTCTATGAAGGTACACTAGATGTACTTTTGGGATAGAAAGTTGGAACTGACTAACTTCTATCATATTAAGGAATGTAAGATAAAGTTATTCCTTTAACACTAGATAAGTGACTAGGCCCTTTCAAACTTACTACACTTCCTACCAAATTGAACTATCCTTTCTTTGCAATTCTTAATATGGTACTCCACTTCTAGTGCTTGATCAATAATATCTTTAAAAATCATGTCTTTAGTGACTTGGGTGATATTAAAAAGGTGATCACGGAGGATATAAACAAACATTTTATATTTTTGCTCTTTCAATAAGTAGCAAATATCCCATATAGTGACATAGATAAAGAAATTGAGCCACATATTCATCGATAAACATCAAACCTTACTTCAAATACTCAAACTTACAGATTTTTGCTTCACAGACACTAAGGGATGAAATTAATCAATAAACAATTGTTAAAAAGCAAGCCATGTCAATGGTTCATAAGGAAGAATAACTATTTTCAATTATGCTAGCAAACTAGAAAGTGAGCAATATCTTTAAGTTTTTATCCAACATGTTCAATCATCATGGAATTAAAATAAGTTAACATTTTGTCATAGCACTCAATTTGAGTAAGGAATTATGAGGATCAATGTTAGAATTAGTTCCAATAAAATAGGAAGGCTTCAGTTTATTGAACTTATGAATAATAAAGAGTTTATCTCTAAAGTTCTATTTAAATGGCATTCATTCTTTTTCTTTTCAATGACTGAAGGCTTGATCCTTTTGATCCCTATGTTGTTCCTGCACTTTTCTTAGTGGAGAACCTAAGCCACATCAAATAATAGTTGCTAACAAAAAGTGGGAGCCCACAAAGGTATATATTGATCATCATTACCCTTTTAAGTACCATTGTAAGCCTATGACCCTCTAAATGATTCTCCATTCCCCTAAATTGCTAGCTCTATAGCTTTTAAAGCCTATCATCCCCTAATTTAGGAAGAATTTTCAAACATTTAGTTTCATATTCAAATATTCTTATAAATAGTTATTCTATAAAAGCTTCATCACTACTATTACATAACTTTTAAGGTTCACTGAAATGGTATTATGGTATGTGTTTCCAAACATGCACATATCACTTATACAATTTCAATTAACACCTAAGTAAGCATTCATAATTCAATTCTACTCATTTTATCCTAACGCATTTCCTATGTAATTCTTGATCATGTTATCTTACCAACTTTATCATGACCCATCTGGTTATGACTAACATAGACCTCATTATCGATATCCATAAGCTTAACTAATTCTAATTTAGTATCATTATATAATAATTAATAAGCTAATCAAGTCTAATTACTTTATTTCATTATCAAAAATAAATATTTATACAATAGTTATAGTGTCAAGTATTTAAGTTATTTACAGACTATTATGGATTCTCACGATTTTTCTAATCTAGCTTCCTATCTAATATCTATGGTTACTTATAATACAACTCTGTGGTTACTCATAATACAACTCTACTTTGTGTCTCATTGCTTTTTTTAATTATTTTACAGATGCCCAGGTTGAAGTTCCATAATCACCACCAATAATTTACAAGTAAACAAATAATTTACTTATCTAATTTATTTTAGAAATTGTACTATAATATATACTTCATATTTTAAACCAACAGTGTAGTATATCATATTAACCTTAACTAAGTATCACAATCAAACATAATTCAAATTCTCCATACTTAAAAGAAATGGAATTGAATAATAACAAACAATGATTAGTTAGTAATAGTTAACCTACATTGTACCTCCTAGTTCACCTTATCTATCATAATCCTAACCTTATTCCTCCTGACATTTTTTACCTACAATCAAATAAACTAGATCTAATATAATTATTTAAGTTCAATGTTCATTGTCAAATCCCTATCATCATTACATATCAATATTTCATAAACCCTCACATTTCATCATCATTATCATCATCATCATATTTCCTCATTTCATGCTCTTTTATAATTTATCACCTTATTTAGTTCAATAATCACGAAGTTAGTAAACACATGTAAATCTTTAATAAACATTCATTATTCATAATTATTAGTGTACAAAACATTAGACCATTTATGTGCCTATCTTACAAGATCGTCTTTATGGAATTCATGCCAAATATTTAAGTATAATATTTAAGTATATGCTCTATTATAGGAACCTTACTCAAGTACTATGTTTGAGTACCATATAGTAAAATAGCAAAGGATCTTAGTATTCAAATATAATACCCAAATAATGAGGCATGTATTCAAGTAAATTACTCAATTGCTTGATGTTAATAGAAAAAGGGACTTTAGTATTAGAATAGGGTATTCAAATACTAATATTGGGAAATATTCGAATATCATACTCAATTACTGGTTTTTGGAAATTCCAAAACTTTGTTCAAAAATGCAAAAATTCATCCAATCCCTACTTTGTTTCAACATGCAACATTATCTAGCTACCATTCATCATTCCATAATTCTAACATCAACATTTCTAACTCAAGCAATGTTATTTCAACACACAATCATCATCCTAACTTCATTTATCAAAGAATTCATGAGGTTATTAATAAAAAAACTTAAACTTAGCATTTTGATCTAGATTTAGGTAAGTAGATTATCCAATTACCTCAAATTGAAGGAATGGAAGAGATTAAGATCCAATTAGAAAGGCTAAAACTGGTTCCTATCATCATAAGTAAAATAAAAATGTAAATCCTTACTATTTTTTTCTATTCTACCATGATTCCTAAAGAAACATTTCTTAATTAAGGATCATTTTGTTGGCCAACTTAAGAATCAAAACTAATTTGCTTAAGAATCACTTGAAATCATTGAAGGAAATAAAAAAGGAGAAGGGGGAGGGGAAGGTTAGTGATTTTGATGAGGGTTAAAGGAAAAACCCAAACAAATGAAAGGTGTAGGCATAGATTGATATTTGTTTTAACTTAAAGTGCAATCTTGTAATTTTTCATGATCACTTAAGGATAATCTAGGAAACTATGGTCCTAAATCTCTTTCATACATCTTATTTTAGTTTTGATTTTACATAATCATGTAATTAATTTATTTATACTTATTTTCATATTTAGATGTCATTTTAAACATCCATCCTAAAGCTTTTCATAACTTTCTTAGTTACGATTCATATTTGAAATTATTAGATAATTAAATAAAATAAAATTCTATAATTTTAGAGGTATAATAATCTTAAACTCAAAAGGGCAAATAGAAACTTGGCCTCCATTTTTATCTTGAAATCTTAAAGAGTTTAGCACCAAAGAAGTAAACAATGCACCTTTTTGCCTACTCTAACCTAAGTGAGTAGAATATTAGCTTAATATCATTAATACCCTCTATATTTTGAAAATGAATGAATAGTACCATAAAGTTAGGAAATTCTTATATTTTGATTGAATGGAGAGAATCGTTGTAAAAAAGTAGTAAGAATTGGTTATTCTAGAGTTTTATAGCATAGAATCAAGTTCTGATAAGTCAATAAGAGCCTAGAAAGTAATCAAAAGGGATTTAACCCTTTGATAAGCAAGAATTCATGATTAAGAATTGTAGAAATCTAGAGAAGTAATTGGCCATTCAAGCCATAATAGCCACCCATTTCACTAGAGTTCTCTAGTGTGCCAATCTAGAGATAAAAGATCAATCATTTATCCAATAATGGCTAGCTGTTTGTATCCTATCTAACCCAGATGGCCCAAGGTCAAGTTATGTTGGTACATACAGACATGTTAAGCACATAGTAATATGTAAGCGAAAATTATTAAGTTAAAAATTAAGTAATAAATTGAATGGAGAGCATAATGAAAATGTGGTCCATCTCACTAAGTTTAATATATAAAAAGGTAAACATTAAAACATGTAATCCTACACATATTAGTGTATGGGTTGGAGATTGAAAATGTAGATCTTGAAATGATTCTTTGTAATGGTAATATGATGAATAACAATTTGCCTTGTATTATAATATTAGTAATATTATGTTAATGATATGATATATGTCAATGGATGAACATATAACCTGTCATCCTACATATGAATGAATAGATTATTAATAAGCCAATATTGATATGGAAAGTGTGAGAGGGCAACATGATTGTTGATTAACAATATACCAGTAAAGAGGTGGGAAGGGCATAAGTTTGGCATAGGAAGAACAAGGAAGGAAAGGAAGTAAGGTAGAAGTAGGACCCAAAAGTAACAAGGTGGATGTATATTACAACTCTATTGATTTATGTATAACAATGTAACTAGATAACTTAAAATGAATGTGATTCTTTGATATAGATGATGTGTTATAGATATGACTCTTAACGGTTAAGACAATTGTGTTATCCATAGTAGCAAATTTTGTATGCTCAAGTGCTTCATTGTAGTAGTGATTATTTAAAGATGTTTAGCCACAGTTGACTAGATATTCGCTAAATGAATTTCTTCTAGTAAGATTATATCAATTTACTAAACTATTGGATAGAAAGAAATTGCTACGCTTTACTTGTATACATATTTTATTTTAATATAATGTTCCACTCACTAAGTCCTATGACTTAATATGTATGTGTTTGGTGGCTTATGTCATAGGATAGACTTTCAACTAATCAAGTATCCTAGTTCCTGAATTGTAAAATGCGAAAGATAATATGATGGCTATGTATGTCTTATATAATGGGCTAATTAGAATAGGAACTAGACGGGTAAAAACATATACACATATTGAATTACAATGATGTGATCTTTTAATATATAATTATGTTAATTTTATGAATCATGAGTACTAAGTAGGGGTGTAAGATTTATGTTCCAAGGCAAATGATTATGTTAATCAAAATCAATTGCATATGTTTAGGCTAATGGGTAATAAGATCCATGCCAAGTATAGGTTGTGACATGTATATAATATTAAAGAACTAATATAGTGATACATAAATCAAGCATAAGTACTACTGTAGCATATTAGTGAAAAGTATGCTGACAACAGCAAAGTTAAGGGGATTAGAGGTGGCCCCAACCCCCTCCAAAGCTTAGTATTTTCTTTTACATACTAGAATTATCACTTACTCTATTTGCTATTTATTTTGATTTTATCATTTTAAGTCTTTAGAATAAAACCTTTATATATGTATGTATTTATAGATACATATGTACATACAAACATAGATATATACATACATACATATGAACTTTATTAACATAATTATCTTTTTGCAAATTTTATAATTTTTTGTTGTAATTTTTTTATAAAATTTCGAAGAACTTATATATGAGTTACAATCATTATCACTTTAAAATTATATTTTTATTTACATTATACATAGAATATGATAGCAATAGAATTATCACGTACTTCCATTTTAATTTTACCATCCAAAATTTTTATAATAAATATATTTAAAAAGAAAGTGTATATATATGGATTTCATTAAATTAATTATATTTGTAAATTTTTTTTTATTATTATTTTTTGTAAAAGTCTAAATAATATATGTGCTACAACCTTTATAAATAAGCTTTTATAATTTTTCTTAAAATTTCATAAGTTTTATATTTAATTTTTAAAAAAAATTGAAATGCCTCATATTAAAATTATAAAAATATAATTATTAATTTTTTCAATATATATCTAAATAAAGTATCGCTCACCTACAACTTAATTCGACCCTCCTAAATCAAAATTCCTAGTTCTGCCACTACATGCAGAAAATCATAATTAAGTTAAATAGTGCAATATAGTCTAAGCATGCATAGGTTGGACCTTATGGCCTTATAGAAAACAAGTTCATAAAGTATTGAACTTAACCACTAGCCATTAATTACAAACTAAATAAATTTTTTATAGACAGTTGAACAATAAGGCAAGAGGATTCACTAAGAGTTTCACTCATAAGCAGGAGTATCTATAAAACAATCGATATGGAAGTAGTGAGTATGAAACTTAGTAAGAAGCCACTTGACCCTAATTCTAGTGGGTTTTGGCAAATAAAATATATGTAAAAATAAGTACTTACAAATTTATGAATACTAAATCTTATCAATAGAAATATAGAAAGTTTACCAAAATACCTTTTTCTCTATAAAAAAATAAATGCAAATGATACATGGGGTTACCACTTTTTTACTCTTTTCATTCTTATCTCTCTTTCCTTCATCCCTTTAACTCCAACTATTATGAAAAATGATAAATCCCCAGACCAACTTCCCCACAATCATACCATAATATGTCTCACAAGACAAAAATATCATAGAAAACATAGTCATCACAATATCTTATATATCACATAATTATGATATGATCTAAATACCACTCATGGCATAATGTTTTCTGCATCACCTCTGCTTACAATTGTCAATTTCAAAAAGGTTACCTACCTGCGCAAAATGGTTCAACAACAGAGAACGTAGGATACCAACATAATAAAAATACTCGGTAATTAAACAATTTGATCTCTTCTAAGAGGAAAACTACATATATTTGGTCAACAACAGAGAACCAAAGATACTAGCATAATAAAATTAGTCAGTAACTAAACAATTTGCTCTCTTCTACAAATAATGTAAACTAGATTGAGAAAACCACACATTAGTTAGCTCATCAGAAGAAAAGAATTCAGAAAACAAAAAAAAGAATACGATGTTGTAAATTGAAAGGGACCGATGAATAAATACTATTTAAAGGAATGTGAAGGTTAAATTTTTTTCCCAGTCAAACTCAATTCTCTTGTGCCCAGACAAAAGTCATGCCTTCTCAAGATACCAAAAACCAAAATTTCACAACAATGTCATTAAAGGAAAATGCTTATAATCAGCTTATGCTTGTTGTCTATATCAGTCTTTTGAATACTCAAAGAGTTTAGTGGCAGGTCCAAAGCAAATACCACGGAGTGAGCGATGCATGTGGAAAATAAATACATATTCAAATGAGCATATAGTCATAGATTTCATCATATTCATACTTGGTCGGCTTGAATGACTGTAAACCATGGTTTTTCAACTTGTTCAATTCTAACTCTCTAGTTTGGATGCAATCATGCAAAACAAAGCAATGGTTAGAATAGCAAATAAATTGAAGTACGGACAGTGCATATTGAATTTTAATAACTTGATCAAGTGTATGGACAAATCAATATACTAACGTTATATTAGAATAAATCAATTAATATACATATGATTATTACTATATCTTGAAAAATTAAAGATATGATTAATGACAATTCTTTGATTTGAAACCCTAACTATAATCATGTCATAATAATAGTGAAAGAATTCATATCAAATAAAGAATTCATATTAAATATGAGAAAAATACTACAATAAATTAATATTTATACCACGAATTATACCACAAAAATTTAAAAATTGAGGCAAATTTGTCTCTTGTTATGGAAATAAAAAATTCAAAAAAAATATAAAAACTAAAAAATTATGCCATAAAAAAATTTTACTTGTAGCAAAATATTACTTATACCATGAATTAAATTATAAGAATATATTCTTCATGATAAAGTATCACTTATGTTAAGAAAAAATTTTATCCATAACAAAATATCATTTGTGTCACAAGTTAAGTTACAGGAATACATTCCCATAATAAAATATTATTTGTTTCATCATATAAGTCAAAAAACTTTGCCCATGTCAAAGTATTATTGATGCCACAAATTAATTCTATGCATGAAGTCATAGCCAAATATATCATTTCTATGGAAAAAAATACATATAAAAAGGCTAGTTATAATAAGTGTAATGTGTTGCAATGTAAAAGAATAAAAAAATATACAAATATTTATATATTAAGAGTGCTTAGCAAATAGTAGATTCATCAATTGAGTTAGGGATCTTTAACTAATTGACAAAATCAAATAGTTGTTTTATGTATTTGGTAAATAGCTTATTTGATCAGCTAATTGGCCATCAATCAATCAAAATAAAAAAATTATAAAACCTAATTTTTCAATTAACTAATTCATAAAATGTATGGTAAAAAATAAAAGTACCTGCAAATTATATAGTTATGTGTATTTATTATTTCACATCAAATGATAAAGAAAGGAGTTAAATCTGATACCTTAGGATATATAAGAAAAAGCTTATTTATTAAGCTCCCAAATTTTTTTATTTGTTTATGTACTGATTTAATATATATATATATATATATATATATATATATATATATATATATATATATATATATATATATATATATGTAACAGTTCTTTATATATAATAAATAGTCATTTAACTTTTCATTAGTTACATTTATAAAATAAAATTAATATGTATCAACAAAATAAATATTATAATATATTAAAGATTATGTTATATAATTATTTAATAAATTTAAATTCTTTACATATTAAAAATAAATGTTAATAACTTTAACTTATACATAAATATAATACATACATACACAATAGTTTTTTCAATTCATCATTCAGTATAATTTTTAAAAATATCAATTAAATAAAAATAGATCATTTAAAGTATAAAATATTATAAAAGGATTGATTTTTTAATCAAGTCACATTCTTCTTTAAAAAATGTGATGAAAAAGAATATATATATTATGAAAATAATAAAACCATTAAAATATATATAAATGGTATAATTTATGGTATAAGTGATAGCAAATTTTATCATAAAAATATGTAATAACAAGTTTTATATTCATCATTGTAATATCAAGGAAACCTTTATCACTGTAAACCCTAAACCCCAATAACAAGTTTTATATTTATTCACTATAATATTAAGGAAACTCTCATCAAAAAATTGAAAATAATAATATTGTAAAATCAAATATAGTTTAATACTAATTAAACTATTATATTAATAAAATATTTAAGTAAATTATATTTAAGAGAGTGATATATATATAAAATAATCTAAAATCTCATTTTGGTTCCTTGTTAATTTCGCTTTTATCAATTTTAATCGTTATAAATATCTTGTATCAACTTTGCCCCTTATAAATAACAACTTAATTAATTTGGTGCATCCATATGTAATTCTATTGATAAATTAATGACTTGGTCAATAGAAGGATAAAAATAAAATATAAATAATTTATATGGGATAAAATTGATACTAAAAAATTGTGAAGGGTTAAATAATTTAACTTATATTTTTGAATAAAAAAAATAAGTATTATAAATAAAAAATTAAAAGTAAATAAATTTATAATAATTTAAGTATTAATTTATAATTAAAACTTCAATATGCATGATAGTTCAAAGTTATGATTTTTATGAGTATTTGTTTTATATATTTTAACCTTTGTTGAAGGAATTTTTAAGAAAAATAACAAAAAGTTGCATGAAAATGTAAAAATTTTACCTTTATCTCGCAATAACTTAATTAAAAACAATTAATGGACAATATTAATAGAGGGATGAAATTAACTAATTAATTACTTGTGAGAAATAAAATTAATACAAGACATTTGTGAGGAAGCAAGTTTAATACAAGTGAAATTAGTGACAAAACAAATGAAATTTAATCTATACAAAATAGTTTTTAAAATAAAATCATAAATATTTATAGCATGATTATCTTTTTATTATGTGTTAATGATTTAATATTTTATTATTATATAATTAAGATCACATGATTGTAGTTCTATTAGTAAAGTCAATCAGTTAACTAAAATTTTATATAAAATATATTATATTATAATATTAAATAAATAAACTAGCACAATGGTAAGGCTTGACATTTTTAGCTTGGAGATTTAAGTTTAATTTCCCATTTCATTTGCAAGTTTCCAAACAAAGAAAGTTCCAACTGATAACACTAGTTTGATGTAAGTCAAAAGTATTAACAAATTTTAGCAGATATATAAATTAAATGACAGGTTAATATTCGATTGAATCAATTAAACAATCATTCATTTTGGATATATAAAAATTATTATGACTAACTTACATTAATTTCTATAACAATTTTATTTCATTCTTTGCCATAATTCTATTCATGGTAATATGAGATATTGGTCATGACTATACTTTTCTTACCATATTTGTGCTCATAGGTAGAAGAATCTATTAGTCATAGTTGAACTCATGAAAAAACAAATCATATGCCATATGAACCTTTTTTTTGTGAAGATTTTCTTGTCACGTTCACTTGTAATCATAAATCCATCCAACTAATATTTTTGTGACTAAGCTAGTATATCAACAAAATTTTGATATTGTGCCACTATTTTGATCATTGCACAATATCTTTTTTATTTTTAAGATTTAAACCTTTTATAAATCATAAGAAATTTTTTATATTTGAATTCATTGTTATAGTTATAATTGTAGTTGTTGCATCTAATGATGGATTGGTGTGGGCTTCATGAGAAATATAGGGAGCCTTGTATATTTGGATGTAACAATGTTATATGTATCAAAATTTGCACTCCAAATATAAATCATGGGATACTAATCAGTATATAATTGTGAAACAAATTTATAAATCTCAATTCAATGGATATAAAATATTTAAAATTCAATTTCCACTCATATTTTCAATGCATATATTATTTTTATTTGGATGATGGAATGTAAAAATTGCAACTTTAATTACAAGATTCGAGTTCTTTTATAAGGAATAAATTTTAGAAAGTGATTAGCTATTATATATGATTTATTAAACAATAAAATTTAAAAAAATAAAGGTAAGCAAAAATTGATATATTTGCACTTTTTTATTAGCAATAACTTTTATAAATATTCTTCACAGTCTGCGCAAATAAAAAATATAAAACGAAAATATAAAAAAGTAACATATTTAATTAATACAATATTAAAGAAATTTTTAAAAATTAAAAAAATACATTATATCTTAGAAATAGATTACATATAAGACACGTGGCACAATGGTATGCACATTAGTGTAAATGAATCTGTGCACGAAGTAAAAATCCATAAACAAATAAATGAGATTATTTATGGAAAAAATATATATATTCTCTGCGAGAAAAAAAGACGGAAGGTTTTAACAAATTCTAGCTGCAGGCATTACATCGCTATCTTTCTTGATATTTACATTATTTTTCAGGGCATTGTTTAATAGCTCGAGGCCAGCTGGTCAACCTTTACAGCGTTATCCAACCCCAAACCCTAAAAATTTAATGGATAAGCCATCCTCTTTATTCTCCTAACAGAAATAAATAAAATTATAATTATAATATTCTCCTAAAAGAAATATATAAAAATTATAATTATAACGTAATATGAAATTTATAAATTAAGGTCATATATCTACACACTTGCTCCTATAAATGACACCTCCAAAGCTCTCTAAACTGATCAGAACAACACCAAACGCCCAACAATGGCTTCTTCTTCCCTCAATTTCATCCTCCATTCAATAGCCCTAATTTCAATTTCCTCATTATCAACTGCATTGAAGCCCGGGCCCCTAAACCCCGTGCCTTGGCCTTTCCCATTGAAAAAGACCCCGGAACCCTTCAGTACCACACAACACTTAACTGGGAGATCCAGATTCCACAATTAAGCTGTTTGACTGTAGTCATTGACATCGGATCCCGCTACCTATGATTCGAATGCACTGACTATAATTATTCAGGCTACCGTCCCATCCCATGCAGGAATAGCAAATGCAAAAATGGCCCGAGGCACAGTTTGCAACAACTGCGACGGCGGCATTCAAACCAGCCTGCACCAACAACACCTGCAGCGTCGAAGTATTCAACCCTATTACACGAGTTTTTGTTTAAGGAAACCTCGGCGTGGACCTCTTCACTGTAGACACGACAGACGGTTGAAGAATTAGAGGCCTATATTCCTTTCAAAGGATTCCAGTCTGCCTGTCTCGACTTCAATCAACCGGGATCTCGGGGCTTCTCGATGGCTTAGCGAATGGCACTAAACGAATTCTAGGTCTTGCCTGGACTCCACTTGCATTGCCAACACTACTCTCTAAGGCCTTCAACATTCCTCATCAGTATGCTCTTTGTATTCCTTCTTCGAACCAAAATGGTTTCGGAAATATCTTCGTTGGTGGGCCACCTTGTTTTATGCCTCCTTACGATGCCTCAAGTTTCATAACAATACTGCATTAATCGTCAATCGTGCTGTCGGGGGTCAGTTTTTTCACGAATGATGCTCATATACTACATTGATGTGAAATCAATCAAGATGGATGACGAAGTTGTCAATTTTAACACTAGTTTGTTGGAGTTTGACAACATAGGACGTGGCGGTACGAAACTTAACACCGCGGTACCTTTCACCAGGTTAGATAGTGTTATCTATAATGCCTTTGCTAATGATTTTGTGAAGAAAGCTGAAGCCAGGAATATAAAGAGAGTAACATCGGTGGCGCCGTTCAGGGCGGGCTTTGATTCCATAACTATTGGCAAGGGCATCGCCGGACCGGCGGTGCCGACTACCGACTATTGATCTGGTGTTGCAGAAGGGAGGGCATTGGAGGATATATGATGCCAATTCAATGGTTGAGGTTGGGAACAACACACTTTGCCTGGGGTTTGTGGATGTGTAGAGCCAATAGACAAAACAAGTCCTATGGCTACATTAGTTATTATTGGTGGGCATCGGCTGGAGGACAATCAGTTGCAGTTTGATCTGAGTTCGAAAAGACCAAAGTATAGCTCTTCCGCTTCTGCCTTTACAATGTTACTTGTTCTTAGTCCAGATACATCTAAGTTTTCGCCCATATTTTTGGATATTCCAGGTTATGTAACGATAAATGTTACTTTTAATTACTTTTGACCATAATTTGCTTTAAATTTTAACGTTTGTTTGTATTTATTTTTGGAAGAACTGCTCCCTTTTATAGAAGTAATAATTCCATAAAAAATTTCTTGATTTACAATTAAAGATGTTCATAGACTGGATTGTCAAGCTTCGGATTAAAATTTTCTTCTATAATTACATTATATGAAATATAATAATTCAAGGACCTGTTTAAATTTTTCAAAAGTTTGGTCCAACTCAATCTAGTTAAAATTATATATGGTCCAAGATCTGCTGGCCCGATCTAAAAAATTAACTATTTTTATTTTTATTTTAAGTAAAAATTAAATTTTACATAAAAATGCATATTTAAATAGAAAAATAAGACATTCAAATATAAAAATTATTTAATTAATATTAAATTAAATATTTTTATATTAAAATAATTGGATATAAGTATTTGTAATATATAACTATATTAATAAAAATATATCCATATATTCAAGTGAAGCCAATTCATTTTATATTATTATAACTAAACTCCGATTTGAATATTAATTGAATCAAAGAAAAATAATTTAATAAATATTCAAATAATTAAAAAAATTCAAATTCTATATTTTTTTTTAGTCAACCCGCCCGGCCATCTACCCGGCTATTTACAACAAAAATTTCTAGCCCACCGCGCGTTTTTGCCATCATTGCCGATGTTGAGTTACAAGAGTTGGCATAGCTACATTAACTGATAAGCCAATTGTTAATTTTGCACGAAAGGGTCAAACTTCCAAGGATTTTGTTACAATTGGTATTTGAACTAACATTTTCATTCAAGTTAAAAATCTAAAGAGATTAAGAGTTAAATTTTAAAATTAAGAAAAATATAAAACATACTTCAATTGTCTATATATTATTTTACCCTGAAAAAACAAAGGGAAGGATTAAACTATAGGCCATTTGGATAAATTGGAGAATGGAAAAAGAATTAAAAAGAAAATAAAATAAATATTTTATAAATAAATATTTCATAAATATTTATTTTATTTGGTTCAAATAAAAAATAAATCAGTTTTTTATTTATTTTACTCACAATTGGTACATTAAAAAATTAATTAATTTTGTTTATTATTATTATTATTATAAATATCGTTATTATTCTTATTTTAACATTGTTATCTTATTATTTATTATCATTATTTATTATTATTTTTGCAATATTCATATTTCAATTGACTATAGACTATTTTACACTGAAAAAGCAAAAGGGAGGGAATAAACTTCATAACTTTAGATATAACTTATGTATAATAATTATTAGTTTAATCTTATAGTTTTTTAATATTTTAAATTTTTAAAATTAAAACTTTTTAATACTATAAATTCTATTAAATTGATAAATAAATAATAAAATTAATAATTATTTTCTAATTATTATTATTATTATTGACGGAGTATTTGAGAATTTTCTT
Source organism: Sindora glabra (assembly GCA_020226215.1). NCBI lineage: Eukaryota > Viridiplantae > Streptophyta > Magnoliopsida > Fabales > Fabaceae > Sindora > Sindora glabra. The sequence goes on along the minus strand of CM035232.1, from coordinate 39,557,254 downwards.
TTTGGCTTAACGTGCGCCCGACGGCCTTTAGTCTGCTGACTTGTCCCCGGAACCTATTTCCACCTGTACTCAGACAAGCCCGATGAAAAGTTTACAAAATCCGAAAGTAAAATCACTTTGTGGGAAAAAAATCCGCAGATTGTGTCAATTCGTAAACTGAGATAAGGTATTCTTGCGTATGAGATTTCGATTCCGATCATTCTATCGTCAACTATATTCTTTTTTCTCCACACTGCATCTTCCTTCGGAATTGAAGGTGATTTTTTTTTTTTTACCCCCTTCATCTTTCCTTATTGATTCTCGTTTTTTGGTTATCAAATCGCCCCAATTGTTGGTGTCTTATGTTTAAGTCGAAATTTCTAGTATTGGTGATTGAGCGGGTATGCCAAATTCAGTCTTCTTTTGCCTGATTCGCCAAAGCTATAAATTCTGTCTGTGCTTGATGTAAGCCGCATTATCGATGCCATTGATGCTCATGCTAATTTTTTTGCAAATATTAATTATTTGAAGTATATATGTGTGTTTAATCTGGATAAAGATATTAAATTTTCTGTAACCGACCATTCAGATTAGGGTAATAAAGGGAGGATATGTTGAACTTTACTTTCCCGTATGGTTGAGTGAATTATAGCTTGTGGAAACTAGTTATTGTTTTGGGAAGTAAGCAATTCTTAGGAATTTGATGCATTATTTGTAGGTTAAAAGAACTGAACAGGAGGGCCACCTTGAATTGGCAAACATGGATCCGTTTGATGAAACGATGAGAAAACAAGTAGCAGCACTTTGGCGGGTTATGCAGTTAACTAAATGCCTGAAAGAGGACAATGTTCCTTGCCAAATTGAAGAGGTAATATGGCTTTGGCTGATGACCCTCATTACAAATTTCTTTTATTTTTTCCTTTCCTCGTTTTGACTATCATTCAGACATTTTCCTTCTTATGTATATGCAACTACAGCTGTTTAGCAGCTTTTTGAGCTTTAAATTTTCAGGGTCTATTTTTGGGTTCAGTTGGTGCTGCAAACAACAAGGATGCGCTAAAAAACTTGAATGTTAGTCATGTTTTAACTGTGGCTAGTACATTACGGCCTCCACATCCTAACGATTTTGTCTACAAAGTTATTGATGGTATGACATTTTCATGGATACACAGATTCAACCAATGGTTGCTACTAAAACTTACTTTATGCTATTGGACTACTAGCAAATATTAATCTTCTACTTGCATCTAAAAATTTTAATTGGTTGGACTTAAATAGATGTCATAATTTCAGAAATTGGCATTCGAGTGAGTCATAAAGTACTGTTTCTGATTAACTGAATCTGCATCGATTTGCTGCCCTTATGGCTTGTAAGAAAGAATCAAAAAATTTTTAATGCTCCCACATAAATTACTGACTCCCACATAAATTACTGATGCACTGAATTCACAAATATGTTAATGCTTACTGTCTTCTCAAGTTTGTTTAGCTTCCAGTATTGCATTCATACTAAACTAAAGATTTTTTTTGGAAAATTGAGGTAGTTGCTGACAGAGAGGACACCAATATAAAACAATACTTCGATGAGTGTTTTGCTTTTATTGATGATGCCAAAAAACTTGATCGAGGTGTTTTGGTTCATTGCTTTGTTGGAAGATCCAGGAGGTACAGCTCGTCTTTCCCTTCTTGCTCATTATACATGAATCTCTTCTTTTTTCGTAGAAGACATTTGTTTAATTTGGATGATTGTGTGAATTAAATTGTTTGAAGCTTATACTGAAAACATATACATAGTTTTTTTTATTATGATTCTTATTCTCCTTTCTTGCAAAACTTTCTTCCACGTGATATTGATTTTTTTTTTATCCTTTTTTTTTAGAGGGGGTTGGGATGGGTGGGTTTATGAACTTATAATTATTTGGACTGTTGTTTTCCATCCTGAAAGTAAGCAGTGCATATGACCTATTGGAAATCTGATCAGTCTCCTAAAAATCTTAATTCATAAAGTCTATCATATTCAATGAATTATGTGCCAGTTCTGCTACCAGTGATGACAAAGAAAATAAGGCATGTGAAAAATAACATTCTTTCATTGCAATAAGTTTAAAGACCACATTTCAGCTGTACTTGAAGGTTATTTTTAGAAAAACTGTTGCATGTCCATAAACAGGGTATGCTACAAATGTTATATGAAAAAAATATATATATGGAAACACTATACTACAAGATGAGTTGAGTCAAACTAAGTTTTCTGCTGTCTGTCAGATGCTTTTCTGAATTTGTGTGAAAGCTTAGTTAGATGAATATCTCACGTGTGTGATGTAAGAAAGTAACAGGAAAGTGTGGAACATATGAATTTTTACTTCAATCAAATACTTGGTATGATTTTTTTAAGTACAATGAATCTTCTCCTCCTCTATTTGGGGCTGTCTATTTCTGGAGGAAGCTTATGACAGCTTCTTACTGACTCCTTCTTCAATTTCATATCATATGGTGATTAATATGCTCATTCTTCAGTTGATTTTATTTCATTTTCGTAAGATTAACCAGGTACGAGGGGAGCTAATTTTTCCACCTTGCAGTGTGACTATAGTTGTTGCATATCTGATGAAGACACACAGAATGAGCTTATCCCAAGCTCTGGAACATGTGAAAAGCAGAAGACCACAGGCAGCTCCCAATCCTGGTTTCATTCGTCAGCTGCAGGACTTTGAAAAATCTCTTCAAGGTACCTCTGGATGGAACTATCTCATGTCTGAATAGGAGCCTAGATAGGCACAATTTCGATATATTTGTGGATTGCATATTCTGCACATTCTGTGGTTCTGCTATCTGTCACTCATGTCAAGTCATTTTAATATGTGACATTTGTTTCTGCCTGTTACTTATCTTCGCTGGTAAATGAGTTCTAAATTCAGCTTTGTTACTAATGTTTTGCAGCGTCCATTGTGGGATATAATTTTAAAAATTGAATTTGATATTCACGTTCTAAAGATATGTTCGCCAGAAGAATTAGTATCTTTATATCTGAAATTTCTTTATAAGGTGATATGTATTGTGTTGTAGAAGATAATTAGGAGGCATTGCGAGCTATCATCTGCAATTACATTTGATTGTTCGAGAGGAACCACAAGTTGCATCCTGTTAAGATGTGATACAGTTACTTCCGTGTCTGAACGAGACATACATCTATATTAAGATCCATGAAGCAATCTTTACATCTTGATCGTACCTCTAAAGAAAGAATGAAAAGTTAAATAAATAGAAATAAGATAAACTCTTTTCTTTGCCCTCATCAATGAACATTTGATGCTGGAACTTACCCTCTTTACATCATTGTTTGGGACTTTTTTCATCTTTCCCACTAATCGACTTCCATTGAATTATTTTCTTTCAACAGTAGCGCATTGAGAAGAAATTGTGCGAACTTGGAACTGCTTGGATCCTCTGCGGAAACACATCAATTGTCCGCAGACAGACTATCATGGTGGTGATTAACTAACAACACTTGGTACATAGTCAGTTAAGTAAATAATATTTATTTGTGTACACGGACTATAAAAAGACTTTGTAGTTGGTTTAGCAAATAATATTTTGTGTAAACCATGGAACCTTATGAAGATATCATTATCTTGAGTTAGTCATTGGAGAAAAATTATTGTAATATGTAGCTAATGGTTTATGCTAATTATCTGAGTTGCTAATGATCTTCGTTGGAAAAGTATAGGAGTATGTTCATATTAGTTTGAGTTTAATCTAAACATGAGATTTGTCAGTATAGAATCTGTCATTAATTGAATCCGGAAAAGCTGTTTTTATTGTTTGAACTGTGTATTCAATTTATATCAATATCCTGTTCCCTTATGATTAATATATATATATATATATATATATATATATTATGATCTGAGCTTGTAGTTGTGTTTTTTTCCCCTGACCTGCGTAATTATATATTTTTAGGCAAATTGCTGATTACTTTCTCTGAGATTTAACATAATAGTATTCACTTATTTTATTTTTAAAAATATACTAATTTTTCTTTTATTTATACACTTACATTTCTTTACCCCCCCCCTTTTTTTTAAACATACATTCACCTTCTCTACTCTAGAAAAATGAGCAAGTGTGGGTCTGTTTATTTCTTATTTTTAAATAGTTTTCTATTTTTTATTTTAAAAAATAGAAAATATTTTTTGACAAACTATTTTTATATTCTATTTTTAAAAAATTATAATTTCAAATATATAATTTAAAAATAGGAAAAGGTTTTTGATTTTTTTAACTTGTTTTTTATATCAATTTTGTGATTAAATAAAGCATTCTCTTATTTGTTTATTCTTTATTTTCTTTAAATTGAAAATAATTTTTTAAAATCAAAAAACAAAAATTTTATCCAAATAGATCTTATATATTTTTCTAGAAATAGAGAGGATGTGAGTTTCATTAAAGTTCTATTTATTTTAATGAAAAATATTTTTCATAAAAAATAGTTATAAAATGTTAAAGATAAAAAAATATTTTATTTATTTAATATTAAATATAAAAAGTGTAGGAAAAGGAAATTCTTCTTTTTTAAAGTAGAATTTGCTTTCTTTTATTATCATAATTTTAAATATTATTTTTACTATAAATACTAATAATATTTTTTTAATTAATATACATGTAAATGAATTTTTTTATACAAAAAATATTTTTTGATGAAATAAACGAAATCAAATTTAAATTTTAAGAGAGGTTAATATAATTTAAGCTACTTTTAAAAAATATAAAATTAACCACATTGGTTATTGGTTATTACTCGTTGAGTCGATTTGTTGATCCTATGCAGAGTGAGGACTGCGGACGAATATAGGGTCTTTGGAAGGAATAGGATTTGACTATCACTCGCCGGCCCATTTAAGAAGTGGGCTTAGACAAATTAATTTCTTTGGGTTTGTGCTGGGTATGTCAGGCCCAGTAAACTGCCGCCCTTTTATTTGACAGCATTTCGTCCAACAAGTGCACATTAATGCAAGGCCAACTGGTTCAACAATTTTGTATTGTCATTCAGTGTGGTATAAAGGGGCAGTGGTTCTAACCCTGCCCAACCCCCACCCTCTCCCCTAGATAAAAAATAAATAAATAAAAGTACAATTTATGCAGTCATGTAAATCATATTAACCATTATCGTTGGGTTTAATTAAATAAATAGTATTGGTCAAAATAAACTCAACTTATATGTACTTAAATAGTCACAATTCATTTTTAAGCAGAAGAATACATGTGCGTGTTTTGCATTGAATAAATTGTCAAGCCACTAACACACACTCGATTTTAGACCTTAAAAAGAAAAAAAAGGGCTTGAAAGCCTCTATGGGATATAAATGCAATATATATATATTGTCCAACGAGCACATAAATTTTGTGCCTACTACCCCTAAAAATTTATCATTTTATTAATGATAAAATTTAAATACAATAATTAATTTTTTAATTATCCGTCCTTTCGTTTGTCTCAACTCTTATTGAGTGAGACGCATTATGGGCCCGGCTAACCAAAAGATTCTCAATAAATGCACCACTAATTAAATGTATCCGCAAATGATAGATACATTTTGAGCTAATGGTTTGTCCCTAAACAAATTTTCTACACTAATGAAGGTCGTTTTCAAGTTCAATCTTACATCATTGTTAGTAGTGCTGAAGCTGTCTGGCATCTTTGGTGATGCAATGCAGACATTCAATTTTACATCTGAGACTATCACTTTCAATATCTTGAATGTGAAAGGTTTGAATTCGTGACTTTGTGTGTTAAATATTTTGCTACTCTTTTTATTAAAAAAAATTATGCACGAAAAAATGCAAAATATTCCTCCAAATTTGCAGTGGTTGAATTTTACTTTATTTGACTTTGAAAACTTGGTCATCATCCCTGTAAAACTTAAATTAACACTCATTAATAATTTAATTTTTCATTTTATTAAATTATGTGACTTTTTTATAAGTTTTTTAAGAAATATAATATTGTAGTTGTTGGTTTATCTTATCATTTTTTTTCACACAATTTCATAACTTATTTTCAAATTTTTAATAAGATTATATATATTTAATTTTTAATTTATTGATTATATAATATAGAAATTATATAAAAATGTTAAGATTTTTCTTTAAAATGTTTACGACAAAAAATCACATAATTTAATAAATGACAAATTAAATCAATGATAAGTGTTAATTCTAAATTTTGTCTAATTTAAAAGGATAAATCCAATCTTTCAAAATAAAAAAAAAGTAAAATCCAATCATCTCAAAATTAAAGTCATGTTTTACATTTTTCTCAACTATATATCATAATTTTACATCAAAGTTTTCAATCAAAACCTCGCTCAAATTATAATGTCGCATTGTAGATGTACTCCCTTCATAACTATAATTTGCACAATTTTAGTCCACAAACATGTTTTTCACAAATTTGGTAGTTAAATCTAGTTATGGCAACGAGGCCGGATTTGACGGCGGAATGTGCAACTAAATCCAATAAGGACTTGTTATCCTAAACCTCTTAAAAATCGGGATCTATTAAGGATTTATTAGGACCTGATCTAAAGATCAAAACTTCATTCGTTTTGGACTACTTTTGAATAATAAAAATATAATTATTTAAATATTTTCAATGAAGAAACAAAAATACAAAATTTTACTTTTATTTTTATTAATAATAATTTATTAGGATTTTTTTATAATTGTAGAATTAACAAACCATTTAACTTGCACTCTCAATAATTTGAATCTGAATTAAACTCAAAACACCAAAGAGATGAGAAGTATTAGAACAACTTTGGATATTACTACACCATCAAAAATACTTATAACAATAAGTTATTGAATATATGATCTAATTAATATAATACCTAAAAGAATCTTAAATTCTATAAGATATTTAATAATTAGATTTAAATGTAACCCCATTAAATAATAAGTTTAATTTAGATTTGACTCAATGTGTAAATGTTCATTTGATCCGTTGGATTTAGATATAATTGTCATCCCTAGTTAAATTACAATCGCCACTATAACTGTAACAAGGCCCATGATATCCAAACCCGTCAATGTCATCGGAATGGCATGCACTGGGGCAACATGCTAGGCATAGCAGAAGGTAGAAGGATGAAGATGTCAGCAAGGCATGCATGATGGAGGCAAGAGGGTACAAAGATAAATATTGCATGGGAAAGTTGAGTGAATTAGCTTCGACATGACGAGGGCCAAGTAACTATCACAATATCATGAACGTGAGAGTCGTAATGTGTACAAGAAAGAGAGAGAATGTTATACGTGTAAGCTGCACCAAATTGAAGAATACTTCACGGGAACGCAACATATAGCATTTATTACAGTAAGATAAAAACCTCAAGCAAACAGGGTGAGTAAATAAGTATTCATTAAGATGAAGGAGTGATACAAAATTAAAAGGAGAAAATACGTAGATCCTCCAAAAGTGGAGGCGGCTCCTACATATTTTTGAGTTCATTTATCTGATCCGTCTAAGGGAATAAAAATCTGTGTTTAATCAAGGTAGAAGTAGGGTATAATCTCTCTGCAGTAGTCAGTAGGATGTATGCTTTCTGCGTCTTACACCTTGGCTCATATAAATATGATTCTTTCCTTTGGGCGTATATTAGCTGACAAAAAGAGAAAGGAAAAGAAAGTCAGAATCATAATTTGCTGAAAGCCAAAATGTCTCACATAGCTGTGGAGAGGAACAGGAGAAAGCAGATCAATGAACATCTCAAAGTCCTAAAGTCCATGACCCCATGTTTCTATATCAAAAGGGTATCTTCTTCTTCCATTTTTATTTCCTTGTGTGTCTGTCTAAATGTGCTTAAATAATTTTACTAGCATGTATCACCCTTCACATGTATGATACTGTCTGAGTTAACCTAACTTCACCTTATTTTATTGTAACTAAGATTAAATTACAATAATCTTAATTACTAAAAATGCAATCATTGTAATATAGAATTATGCAAAAAGCAGTTTTGAAGGTTGAAAGAACTGCATATAATTAATTACAGCTGTTGTGATCACAATTCTGAATCATAGGAGTTGTTTGGTTTTTTGGATGACATTTATTGTGAGAAAATTTTATTTGCTTCTATATAAATGAAGGAGTAATATCTTGTCTCTATATCCTATTATTAAAAGAATGATACATGATAATAAAAAAAGAAAAAATTATTTTCCATCGAACTTCGTATATTTAACAATAAATATATAAAATATTTTTTCACCATCTTGATTTATAACTATATTTTTGCGAAAGATATTTTACATCAAATCGAACGGAGCTTTAATCATAATCAATTTTCATATCTTTATCTTGCTCTTTGGTTTTAGGGAGACCAAGCATCTATAATATGGGGTGTAATAGAATTCATCAAGGAGTTACACCAAGTTCTTGAAGCTTTGGAATCCAAGAAAAGAAGGAAGAGCATAAGCCTTAGCCCTGGCCTTACTCCAAGAACACGGCAGCCAACACTTCAGCTTGACAGCCCCTCAGGAATTGAGGCTGTTTCTTATAAGGAACTGGGAGCAAGCTGCAATTCTTCAGTTGCTGATGTTGAAGTGAAAATCTCAGGCTTCAACGTGATGTTGAAAATAGTTTCCCACAGAATTCCAGGCCAAACCACAAAGATAATCAGTGTTGTGGAAAAGCTTTCATTCGAAGTCCTTCATTTGAACATCAACAGCATGGAGGATTCGGTTCTATATCATTTTGTCATCAAGGTAATTTTGATATTAAGTATTAAAACTGCCTTTTTGTACGTCAAAAAATTGTTATGATGATTAGAACTTCTATTGAGAAAGTGAGATGCTCATTACTCCAATCACTTAAGTTATACAGAATATTGGATTGGATTTAGCATATATGACGAGTCATGTGAAAAAAAATAGTGTAAAATTAAGGCATATACCATTTAGCAAATAATTAACTGGAGAATGGGGGAGCTCGACAACTTTTTAGTTTTGTGATTGTCATTAATTTTTATAGCAAAAAATTATAAACCATTGTGGTTTAGTTAGGTTTGGTTTCATGAACAAATTAATGGAGTCACACACATAAACATAGTTTCGTTAAGATTTGGTGAACCTACCCAATAATTCCAATGCAATAAATTCATGGAATCACAATGTAGCTGATGTAAGTTTTCATGCCTAGAATGAACAAGTGGAACATATGTCACTTTACATGTTTTTAAAACAGCACTACATGTTCTTGTGGCTAATAATTATAACATTTTTCGTAAATTTACTTATGAAAATTAATGCTAAATTCCGCGGAAAAAGTGTTTGGTTTACTTGGAAGGTGGACTGTTCGCTAATGAACAATCTTCATGAAGAACGCCAAGTTGAGCAAATAAAACATTTTTCGTAATCAAAACAGTGATTTTTCCTCATTTTAAAATATTTTTACTTCATTATCTCCACTTGTCCCTGATAAGTTGGCTTCTATTTGTGTATATACAGATAGGGTTGGAATGTCAAGTAAGTCTGGAGGAACTGGCTATGGAAGTACAAAAGTGCTTCTGTTCAGATATTGCTAGGACTCAGCACTATCGAAATATAGGTTAGATTCAATTTCAATTGTTGTTATCAAAGGTTCTAAATTGCAGTTTGCATGCCACAATATTAATGCTATTGCAGACCATGCCTCATCCATAATTTTATTAGAAATTGATGAATGTTCTGTACCAATGTTAATATCGGAGACTATCATTTCATTGATGAATTTTCATTACAAGTACTGTTGATATATTTGATGAGTTTTCTTTTCATATGAAATTCCAATTACAAGAAATGAGTAGTAATCTATTTATAAACTTAGTTTATTAAATCTCTAGATTTTTCTTTTCTGGTTTTATTTCACATTTTACAACTTGCATTTTTAAATTTTCTAGACACTTTTTTTTATAAGGATTTCTGCAATTGTCTTCGTATTTTGTAAATATTTCTCCCTCATGATGATTAGTAGATTAAAGTTTTTTCGAGAATATAATTTTAACAGGTTTTTCATAATTCTGTATTGCAACATTCATATTTTTTTCATATTTATTTTCAATTTCCTAATTAAAACATAATCGTAATCAAAATTGCAATTACAATTTAGAACCAAAGTTGTTAGTATAAGACATAAATGAACAAATCATTTCTTCAGCTGCTATTAAATTAACTAAGGTTACAATACAATTTATGATTGTACCAGACCTGAAGATAGCGGAGAATGATTTCTCTGTACGTTCATTTCTAGTCTTATCTTCTTTTTTGGCATGTTTGAGTTCATGCGTTCAATCCCAGCATTCTCATCTCCTTCATACTTACTGTTTTCTCATGTTGGCCTAGATATTAGTTGAGCAAATTAATAAAAAATTTAAGTTTAGGACATCTAATGTTGGTTTGTAATAATGCAGAGCCAGCACAGAAGCAGACTGAGATTGTTTCAAGACATCGGTGATCAACATGCATGCAAAAGGAGACTAGGTAGTGTTGATCACTCTGATGATCAAGTAAGCCATTTTCAGAGCATTTAAATAAGTATTTCAGTCGTCACAAACCTTAAATAAGACTTACTCTTATTGATAGTAGTTACCGCTGATTGATCATCCAATTCGGTGCCCCACGCGGTTATGTTTGATTGGTCAAAACCTTCTAGATTAGAGGCATCTTGGCCTTTTTGTCGAGTAAATGATATGTTTAATTAGTCGCTCAGTTATCAATGTAACTGCATCCAATTGGTAGGAACTACAAGCACTTTATCACACTGTACATACAAATTTTTCATTCAGAATTTAAAAAATGAGAAAATATTGACGGTGCGAAACTAATTTCTAATTTTGATGTTCTTCAAAAAGAAAATAGTCTCCCCTACTTAAGTTGGCTCTGGTTGAGGGAAAAGAAAATAGTGTCCTCGGATTGAGTTTGATTTGGCCGAGGGTTCTGAGGAAGCCTGAAAACTTGAATCGAACCGTAAATATTTGACATTGACACAAGGTTTTGAGGAGTTTGATCTTAAATCGAAGATTAAATAATTGGTTTTAATGGAGGATTCCAAGAAAGTTTGATCTCAGAGTGAAGTTCAATTTTCACAATGACTTCAAAAAATTCAAGGATTTGAATTTAAAATTAGATGAAGTCTCCAGCTCAAAATTGATGTTTTTTTATTGAAGTTACAAACACCAAATGCTTGATCTTTGAGAGCATTTAAAACTTCATGTCTCTTTCTCTTACTTCTTTTATGTAGAATGGCATTTATAAATTCTCTATTTATAAAGATAGCAGGGGACATTTGAAAATAAACGTCCTCAGTTTGGAAAAAATCCTATTAAATAAAGTGATGCATTTTGACATATGATAATTTCTTATTTATCAAGTAATATCATTAATAGATAGGTTTAATCCTATTAGTAATTTATATGGTATTTATCTATTAATTTAAAACATGTGTATTCCCCTTTTTTTAATTATTAGAAAAGGAAGCGTTCAAATGCATCATAATTCGATTTGTTTTGGTTGCCTTATCTCTCTCTCAAAAAAAAAAAAAAACGGAGAGAGAGAGAATTAACGGAGACTTCTATTGGAACCCGTAATTTCCACGAGAGATTTTAAGTCTTCATCAATAATCATTTTTCTAATCAATTATATAATTTGGTGAGGTGGATATAAATATAAAATTTAATTGTCTACGTACACGTTTCAACCAGTGCGGACTCACGGGGCAGACCGCCCCGACGCGGAAGGTACGTGATCGTTTATGCTAAGCTGCTCGATCTTTAAAGGATCATGGTGATCTATTGGAACGTATTTATCACCCCATATGTCTTTAATCTCACAAGATTAAAAAAAAAAATCTTGATTAGAATCCTTTATTTCCAACATAAAATTTTCTTTCACACTCTGTTGTAACTATGAATTAATCAGACACATAATCTGATATGAATTTCATTACAGATTATAAAATAGATTTAAGGGCCATAACTGTGGGCGTCAGTCATGATTTTCTCTCTTTTAGACTATTTGCAAAATAGAAGAAAGAAATTGAATTGAGACTATCGAAGGCCTCCGACAATCGAGCTAATATATATAAAATGGAGAGAATAATTCAAATAGTAGATATGTAGTGTATATCTTATATAAAAACTTCTCAGAACATAATAGTTCTAAAATAATTGAACAATTATAGTTATTACCCCAAAATTTAATATTTATCAGAAGTTGCAATAGAAATTCATGAATCATGTGAATTAGAAAATCTTACATACGTGCATGACCTCGAACCACTCTAGGATATGTTCAAGAATCAAGAACAATATTCAAATTATGCATAATACTGAAATGTATATCTGATATGAAATAGAATAGAGCAAGATGATGGTGAAGTAGATCCAAATTCTAATACTCAATTTTTTTTCTTCATTTTATGACTCGTAGGATTCTTTCCCCATTTTTTATGCAAAATTTATTCTTTCAAAAAGATTAATTTTTGCCAGTTTTTTAAAGTTTAAAATCATTCAGTTTGCAAGTTAAGTCAGTTTATAAGTCCCTCATGACTCATTAGTTCACTTCAGTTCATAAGTTTGATAACTTGCTCAAAATAAACAAGCTTATGTGTAGTTGGCAATGGAAGTTGGATCGATGGATAAAATTAAATTGCATTAAACTGAAAAAATATTTAGTTCAAATCTTATCAGTGATTTTTTTTTTGGGGGGGGGGGGGGTAAATTGTTACTGACTTCTTCAAGTAAATTAATTGACTAATTACGGTGTGCCCATCTACTAATATGTCTCTTCAAATCACACCTCAAGATAATTTGCACTAAAAAGGTTTCTTTTAGAATATTCAAATTATCTTAATATGTGAATTAAATAAACAAATTAAACTCTTAATTTATTACTTTATAATTCAAGCTCAAACATGCTCTTACCTACTCATTAGATGTTGGATTAATGATGAGAAATTTATGCAACATAATGTGAATGTCTTAAACTTTCTTATTATTAATTTAATTGAAAAAAAGTTAAGAAAGAAGAAGGAAAGAAAAAGGCCATAGTAGGTATTATCCAATAAAGCAGCTAATAAGTTGAAGGACAATAATTGGTGGTCATATATGGGAATATATACTGCCTTCTGAGGCTTCTCTACTGTACACTGTTTGGAGAATGGATCCAAAAGCAGGTTTAACCATTTCTGGGGTCATTATTTAGGCCCTCAGTTGCCCTGACTTCTCCGTATTGATCACATGAAATACTATCCGCAACTGTGAAAATTTTGTTTGTATAATCCAAGATGGCCCAAACATTGTTCTAAATCATGATCTTATGCACTCTACATTTTAATCCCATAAGGACCAATGAAGGCCTTTGTTACTATCTTGGTTGAAGCACCACATGTGCAACCATGACTTCTATGATTTGTCCAGCCCATCAGAATAATTTTATCCTCGATTTTTAATTAGCTGACACTCATTACATTCTTTCTAGCAAGCAAGTACGTGAGATTTAAAATTTTGAATAAATTTATCAGTACTTCAAAATTAGGAGCAATCATCAATTAGTTAATGACAGTTAAAATTATTTTTTAGCCCAATCATTCTTAATTAAAAAATATTTTTTCAACCGACCGAATCCAATTACATAATCTTAACCGAATTTAACTAATAAATTCAGTTTTAATCAGTTAAGTTTGGTTTTAGTCAATTTAGAATTTGATTTTCTTTTCAAAATGCCTAAACAAATTGATTTAAAGGTTAAAATCAGTCTATAAACACATACTAATACTATAATTCGATTAATATAACTATAATAAGAAGTAATCAAGTATTAAATTATAAAAATAATCAATAAAATTTTAAATATGAATTTTCAAACAAAAAATAATATAAATTTCAATTAATATCAATTAGATTTTATTAATTATGATTAAGAATTTACACCCACAATTAATCAACCACTAGAATTTATAAATTTTTTCTTCCATTTTTAACTGATAATAATATATTAATTGCTCTTAACCAACTAATTCCAAGTTTAGTTAGTTGGTTAAAAGCGAGTTAAATATTTTTTATCACTCCTATTCAAAACATTTACTTTTGCTTTACCATCCTTTCTAAATCAAAAAAAAAAAAAAATTGACATAAAATTAGGCATGGCAATAATGCAGGACAATGAAAAATTAGTAGTATACTAGTCCACCTTGCCATTGCATTAATCTACTCCGTCTCAATTGTAAGGTAAGTTGGTGCTCCATCCCTATGATTTGCAAGAAATTGGTAATTTGCAAAAAAATTCAAAAAAAAATTTAAAAATTTAAAAAAATAAAAAAAATAAAAATTTATAAATTTTAAATGCACACATAATTAACATTTAATATTTAACATAATATAATAATATTATTCTAAAATCACATATAATTTATCTAACTAATCTTAAGTTTTAAAAAATTAAAATAAATATTAGTTAAAATAAAATAATTAATATAAATATTTTTAATTATAAAATTACTAAAAAATATTTATAATAATATATATTTTTAAGTATAATATAAAGGATAAAAATAATTTATAATTTGAGAACAATTATTTTAACTCAAAAACTTACCTCGCACCTTATTTCGTTGAGCAAAAATTTATATTAAATTCGTGCCCCAAGAGGCAAGTCCTGAGATCCATTTTTTTGCCATCCCTTCATAAAATTTTGAATAAAAGCAGGTCTCTCTCTAACACTCTGAATCTCACCGATGATAACAAAATGTGACATAAAATTTTGAAAGGGAGAAAAAAAAACTATTTTGGGGAACCAATTAAATGATTTAAATAATTTTTTAAAAAATTTACTTAATTACATCTTATAAAAAATGAATTTAAAATTTTTTAGAATAGTAATATTATAGGGAGTGAAAATAAATTTTGAAATTAAATTTCAAATACAAACTAAAAACTATTAATAAATGCAGAATAATTAAATAAATTTGTAAAATTTAATTCAATAAATATTAAAAATTCAAAATTTAATTGCAAATTCAATTTTAAATACATATAAATTTATTTATAGGGAATTTTGAAGGAGTCACAGCCCCTTAATCCTTTAAAAGCTCCCCGCTGCTCACCAAATTGATTCTGTCTCTCAAAGCAATCAATTTCTTACGTAAAGAACCTAAATTCGAGTGAAATTAAATAGAAAAAGCAAACATATATCATTACGATGGGTAATGCAAATCCCATTGAACACAGTTCACTCATTAGAATCATTCATTCCATAGCACTTACCAATATCTTAATCAATAAGATTAGTATATATCATTAGAATAAATAATAATATTATGTATATCAAAAATAACATACAAAATTAAATTTTGAATATAAAATAAATATTATTATTAAATATAAAATAATAAAATAAATTTATAAAATTTAATTTAATAATTATAAAAAATTTCAAATCTAATTTCAAATCTCATTTTTGCTATCTACTACTACATTTTTGCGGAATAAATTAAAATTAACATCAAAATCTATCACTAATAATTAAATCAAGTGGGAGATGAGGAACGAAAAAGTGGAGCCGAAAGTCAAAACGAACCTTCTTCCTTCCGGCCATAATAATGGAGGAAACTGTTGTGCATCACTCCTTCTATCTCCAGTGTAATTCTTTACATCATTGTGGACAAATGACAACCCTTCTCTAAATTACTGGTTATGGGCCCTGTGGTTGAATATTCAAATGATTCTGGATCCATTTCAGGAATGTCGCTTCCCCACACAAAACTCTGGGCAAACCGCAGTCTGCTCTCCTTTTCATCTTGCTCGTCCCCACTTGCTCGTATGCCCTCATGTGAATCTTTTAATGGTGCATATAATCATTGAGTGCTCAGCGTGACTTCATGCGCAGTACAGTACTACTACTCTCTAGAGGAAAATTCGCCAACATTCAATATTCAATAATAACAAATATGAAATTAAATTTTAAATTTTAAAATAATATGATAAATTTTAAATTTATTAATTAAAATTATTTAAAATTATTAAATTATTAAATTAAAATTATTTAGTAGTATTATAAGGTTATAGCAAGCACCTAATTATTATTAAATTCAACATTATACAATCCCCAACATAATGTCGGATGAAAATATCTGGTTGATAGCATTTGAATTCTCTATTTCTTGGGGGGGAAAATGAAGTACCTAGAAGATCTTAAATGCAATGATTGGATGTGATGAGAAAAATAAATAAAAATAAAAAGATTGAAGAAAAAATATATGAAAAAGTGCTTTATATATATAGATATAAAAAAATAAATAAAAATGATACAAATATTTTTTATTTGATTTAATTGAAAATTTAAAAAATTTAAAAAAAAAGAGAAAAGAAGCAACTTGTTAAATAATAAAATTATTCTTATTGCAAGTGAACAAAATTTGTTAATTGTTGATGTACTTTTTCAACCTCTTGTCTTTTTACATCAAATATTTCGTATGATCTAAACACTTAAAAATTTATCTTCATTTTTTTCCATAAAATCAAATAAAGGAAAATTAAATTAAAGTCAATAAAGTAATGGATGGAGGGAAGATACTAACCTCTCGTTCGAACCTTTAAAAGAATGAAAATCTAATTCATCTGGAAGTGAATTCACGCACAAAATTATCCATCAATTCAATTCTAAATGAATTAAATTCTTATTTATATTAATTTTTAAATGAGAGATTAGTAATTTGAGCTTGCTAATTTTCAAAAGGGAAAACTGACGCTAGTTACCTCTGTTTGTTGTTTTTTTTTTTTTTTTTTTTTTGAGGGGGGGGGACAGGAATCCTTTTTAAAGAAAAGAGAAGATCTTGAAATGAAATTTTCAATAAAGTGGGCAAATGGAGGGAAGACACTAAGCAACCATGATTTTTTAAACAATTTGAAAGTCGAGTTTCTGAGGGAAAATATGCATATAGATTGTTGGGATAACTGAGCGAGGGATCAGTGAGCTATGCAAATAATTATGACAAAGTTCAAAGTTTCATCTGTGGTTGTACAGTTGCTGCTGTTTGGAAGAATATTTATGGAATAGTTGAATTCATATAAGTTTTATAATAAGTTAAGTTTTATAAAAAGTAAAGTATTTTGTGAATTTTTTATTAAGTGTTTAAAATTATTTGATTAACATTAAAAGAATTAACACTTTTTAAAAGTTAAATTCTTATATTTTATTTAATTCAATTCTGAATTTTCTAAAATATATTATTAAATTGATTAATATACTCATTAAAACTGTAATATAAAAAATAAGAGATATTAACAAATTTGGATTCTCTTTAATTATTTTTTTCCTTTTTGAAATCATATTTCTAACCTTTCTTCCCATCATAATTTTTATAAATTAAAAATTTTTTATTTTTAATCTATTATTAAAAATAAAATAAGTTTACATAAAAAATTAGGATGCAATATATATATCTTCAATTATCTCAATAAAATTAAAATAAAATAAAATTAAAAGAGTAAAAATATTAAGTACATAATTAATTCTCTTAAAAATTCATATAAAGTAAATAAGAAAACTATAATTTTTTGTAATTAAATATTAAAATAATAAATAATACATTTAATAAATATAAATTAGAAATAAAATAATATGAAGGATATATATATATTGATTTACAATTAAATTTTATTATAATTATATTTATAATACAATATCTAATATTTATTTAATATAATTTTATATAATGTTAATTAGATTTATAATATTATATAAATAATAATTATATTTATTTTTATAATTAATTAAAATTATATATATTATTAGTAAACTATATTTATTATAATTCTCAATTAACGAAGATAAAAGATTAAAATAGTTATTAATTAAAATAAATAAAGATAACTTTATATTTATATTTATAAATAATATAAATATTTTTTATTAAGGGCCGTGCAAATAAATAATTTTTTATACTTCTTTTATTTTAATAGATAATCACTAATCAAATAATATAAAAATTTACTACTTTTTTGAGAAATTATACTTCTTGTTGCACTTTTACGCACCAAACAACATCTGACTTTCAACATCGGTCTTCTCTGTAAATGGCACACAAGCAGGACAATTTTATTTTTCTTTAAAAAACACAAAAATAAAGAATCTTTTATTAGTCTCTTTTCACTAAATCGGTGCAATCAGGCGTTTCTCTTTTCAATGTCATGAGTCATGACAGTTTGATCGAATTTTCAAACGATTACTAGTACAGATGATAGTGTATCATATCAATAATTAACAAAATTAGAAAAAATTGTCGTGTTTGTGATAAATGTGCAAAGAATTTATATAAGTATAAATTAATTTTATATTACTATTTATCTAAATATTATTATATTAATAAATATTGTTAAAAAATTCTATTATTAAAGAAAATTATTAAAATTTTAGTGAAGTGTCACATTCTTAATTACCGATAGTATAGAATCGATAATAAAATAAATTTAAACTCAAGTGCAAAAC
This sequence comes from Sindora glabra, assembly GCA_020226215.1. NCBI lineage: Eukaryota > Viridiplantae > Streptophyta > Magnoliopsida > Fabales > Fabaceae > Sindora > Sindora glabra. Next base: position 39,538,753 of record CM035232.1, on the reverse strand, counting down.
AATTTACTTTTTACTGAACGATTCAATGATGGTATAAACATCTCTATATGGATGTTGCAGATAAGCAAATATTTTTGTCACATCTGCCTCTCACATAGCGTGGAAGTTTCGCTTCCCTACAATTTAAGAGAAAGTTGTATATTTTTTTTATTAAAAAAAGGTTGTATTTTTTCATATAAATTTTATAATTTTTGCATAAAAAGCACGAAATCATAAGTTTTTATAAAGATTATATTTTTTATATAAATCTTGTTACTTTCTTTTGCCAAAAAAAAATTTGCATCTATATTGGCTACAACTGTAAATAAATACAAAATTTTATAAAATAAATTATAATAAGTCATTTTAGTAGTGATATCTTCTAAAAAATTCAATCAAGCACGAAGAACAAACCGTAAAAAATATATTGTAGATATGATTCATTAAATACACTCTAATATTTCAATCATTATTTCAATAAAATAGATTGATAATAAAAGAATGAAGATGCTATGAAATGAGCATACCTTTAACCTTTAAATAAATTTCAGTCATATTTAAGCATAATATTAATGTGGTTTTGTGAGTCAGTTAATAATGTATACGTACATTAGGAGTTGAAAAAAATCTCTCCTGATACATATTTTATTTGAAAAATGAATGCTACATTTTAAATATGATTTCACTGGGGCACAGAAGATGCGCACGAATAATGCGCGCGTAATTGAAGGGATTAGTCTTTATTTAATCGTTCATATATGAACTTGCTTGTTGGCTCAAATTAATAGCATGGGAATTAGATCTGGGATAAACTAAATGACATCATCTAAATTGAATTTAAATCGAATTGACAGAATTAGAACTCAGCTGAATAGATCTGATAAATTGAAATTTTTTATAATATTATAAAGTAGTTTTCTTTTTTTTTAAAAAAATGTAGGCGACATGGCCCGAAAATAAAGGAAGCAGAAATCAATTCAATAAATTTTTTTGTATGCGACCAGCCTAAGCCTGAGCTGCCCCAATTGTAATGTAGTTGGGTATTTAGGAATAATTGGGCCCTGAGTGAGTAAATGTGATAATTTCCGACAAATAGTAATAGTATTAGCCTAAGTCTAAGCACTTGACTTCTTCCTATGGCGCGTACAATGTCATTATTATAGCCATCATTTATAGCATTATAGGAGCAAAAACTACTGTATTTGATGACTTTCCGTCCAAAATAATTGTAGTTAGCACTAACCATTGAATCTTTGGGACCAAATAACTACAACTCCACTCCATTATTATGTCAAGAGCTGTTAATTCCTTTTGACTTTTGCTGTAAAACTTGACTTTGGGACCAAATAAAATGACTACAGTTCCACTCCACTATTATCTCGAGAGCTGTAAAACTTGACTCCCTAGCTTATTCTTGCAGTAAAAATTGATGGACCACATCAAATTTGGATCTTTTACGCTTAGTGGCCCTGAGCTATGTGTACCCCAGTTGCCCGTCCTTCAAATCATGTGGCACTCGGGCCAGCCGTGTCCGAACATTTTGTCTCAATCGTAGTTTTGGGTCCTGCTAATTGTTTCTACATGTACAGAACAGAGGGCATGGGTCCTTTATAAAAACAATGATCATACGAGAGACCGGTGTTAGTATTGTATACCCATAATGCCCTTGTGCCCCACTTACTCATTCACCATAGATGGATATACACGTTGAGTATTTCTTTTAAACTTTTCAATTATAAAAATTGATTCAAGAATTGAAATTTTTCCTTACATTCTTCTACTAAAACAAAATTCATTCCATAATCAAGGATAACTTAGTAATCTCTCTTTCACATATTAGGTGATTAATTGAATTTTTCATATGAGTGGACTTTTTCAAAATTATTAGATAAAATATTGTAATTGAATTCTAATATCAATATTGAGTATCTTTTTTTTTTCTTTTTAACTTCAAAAATTAATTCAATAATGGAGACTTTTCTTATATTTATATAATAATATTCAATCTTTTTTACCATCAACACAAGATAACCCGTAGGATAAAGTGTCAGTAATATGTTAAAACAAGAAGTATATTTAATAAGGATGTTGAGATATTGAATTATAATTATCAAATTTTATGTTTAGAAATCAAAATTAAAGTATGATTTATGATTATGATTATTAATATAAAATTTAATGGCAACCATTTTTTCTGTTTTACATAGAATAAATACTCTCATCGATGCAAATATAAATATTGAAATGTGTAAGTATGTTGCTGCATATAGTGTATATATATATTTTTTACTGCTGTCAAATAAAAAGATTCGCTTCTCAAGGAAAAAGAACAATTATAAATTTTAAATTTAAATACAATTTTAATTCTAAGAGAATTAAAATTGTGCGATCTTATTTTTTTTAAAATAAAATTTTCGATTTTGAACACCTTATTTCACAAATTATTTGACTCCGGTCCATGCATGTAATCCGTTTGCAGCTTATGGAACTTGCCTACTTACTTGGCAATCTTTTTGTCCATAGTGCAAGCAAATTAGAAGACAGCATGATTAGTATGGATTGTCAAATATTTCCAAATTATTTTTAATTGATAGGTAGAATTTAAAGTTGATCGATTAATAATGATTAATATATTATTATTAGTTAAAAATAAAAAAATTATAAATTTTAAGTGGCCAGTTAATTATAAATATAAAATTTTTTTATCATAATAAATCAATATTAATCAAAATATGTTTTAAAGTTCACATTTAATATTTTATTAATTATTTTTATAATTTAATATTTGATTACTTCTTATTATAGTTATATTAATAAAATTAAAATGTTAATATTTATTTATAAACTAATTTTAATTGTTAAATCAATTTGTTTGGGTTCCGACCAAAACCAAATTATCTGTTAGATGCGCTTAAAGTTATGCAGTCATTTTTTGTTGGAGAAAAGCACACTCACAATTAAGAGCGGCCAATTAAAAAGACAATCTTAATTGTTATTAATCAATCAATGCTCATCTCTATGCCATTCTAACAAATCATCTAAATAATGTCCAAAACAAAATAAAATTCAAAATTTTGAAAACACTTGAATGAGAAACAAAATAGAAATCGTCGAAAGAGATTCTAGGCCAAAAATGTTGGTGCAGACGCAGAACGCCACGAGAAAAGAGAAGAACTTGAAATGAAATTTTCAACAAAGGGGGGGATCGAGGGAAGACACTACGCAACCTTGGTCTTTTAAACTATTTGAAAGTTGAATTTCTGAGGGAAAATTTGCATATAGATTGGTGGGACAATTAAGCGGGGGATCATTGAACTATGCAATTAATTATGACAAAGTTCAAAGTTTCATCAGAGGTTGTTCTGGTGCAGCTGTTTGAAAGAATATTCAGGGAATGAATTGGTTATAAAGTTTTTGCAGTAAGTTAATTTTTTTTAAAATATAATTTTTTAAAATTTTTTAGAAATTATTTTAAATTATTTATTTGATTAAATTCTTAAACAAATGATATACAAGAAGGATACTAGTAAACAATTTCTCAAGATTTATAAAAAAAAAGTAATTAATTAAATAACACAAATTTATTTCTTCTTTAAAAGTTATATTTTTCATGCTATTTCTATCAATTGAATGAAGCCTAACTATCAAAATCTGAGATACTTTGTTTCAACATCGGTCTTCTCTGTATAAGTCGCACATAACGAGGACAATTTTTTTTCTTTTATAAAAACACAAAAATAAACATTTGTTAATTTAGTCTCTTTTCTCTAAATCGGTGCAATCAAGCGTTACTCTTTTCAATATCATTAAAATCTGATCGAATTTTCAAACGATTGCTATTAAAGATGATAATGTGTCATATCAATAATTAACGTGATTATGACAATTGTCATGTTTGTGCTGTACATGCAAGGAATTTGTATCAATTTTACGTTATTATCTGTTTACATATTATTATTATTATTATTATTATTATTATTATTATTATTATTATTATCCTATTTTCTATTATTGCTATGACAATGTAAAACTGACTATAAAATAAATTTAAACTCTTGTGCAAAACAATTTTCCTTTTATTGAACGATTCAATGGTGATATAAACATCTATATATGGATGTTGCATATGCCACGCAGCAATTGTTTTTGTCACATCTGTCTAAATTTTGATCCCCTACAATTTTGGAAAAAGTTGTATATTTTAATTAAAAAAGTTATATCTTTTCATATAAATTTTATAATTTTCGTATAAAAAAAGGGAAATCATAGGTTTTTCATAAAAATTATATTTCTGATACAAATTTTGTTACCTTTTTTGCAAAAAAAAAAAAAAATTGTATCGGCATCGATTATAATTGTAAATAAACTATAATATTATAAGAAAAGTTACAAAATTTTATGAAATAAATTATAATTTTTAATAAAAAATATTATAAGTTATATATTATATTAGTAGTGATATCTCCTAAAAAAGTCAAGACTTTCTGCACAAAGTGCAAACAGTAAAAAATATACTATACATACAGTTCATTGAATATACTTTGATATTAAAATTAGTGTCTCAATAAGGTAAATTGATGAAAAAAGAATGAAGATGTCTTGAAATCAACATACTTTTGACTTTTAAATAAACTTCGGTTTTAAGCATAATATTGATGTCACCTTGTGAGTTAATTAATAATGTATACGTGGATTTAGAGTTGAAAAAATCTCACTTAATACATATCTTACTTGAGGAGGAATGAATGTTACATTTTGTTGCACATAATATTCCTTAAGATTGTTGCGACTTTAAGACCGTTTTATAGAAAAATATAAGAAAAATTCAATTTTACCTTCTACAATTTTTTAAATTTTTATTATATTTTGAGAGTTTAATTCACATGCTATTTTTTTTAAGCAAACTTAATTTAAGTGAAGACAAATATATTTCAAAGGAAATGATGTCCTTCACACCTTAAAAATTCTAATTCTTCCACCCCATACATTGTAAATACGATTTCATTTGAGCATAAAAGGTGTCTACGAATAATGTGCACTTCATTAAAGGGATTAATCTTCATTGACTTCTTTATATATGAACTTGCTTGTTGACCCAATTTAATGGCACGGCAGTTGAATATGGGACAAGCTGAATTGAAATGACATTATCTAAATTGAACTTAGATTGAATTGATCGGATCAAAATTGAGCTAGGTAGATTTGACAAATTGAAAATTTTAAAATGTTATAAAGTGGTATTTTTTTTAAACATTAGGCGACATAGTGTCATATTGCAGTAGTTTTCTAGTTAAAATCATGTAGTACATGCTTGTCACTCTTGTTGAAGATACCAACCTTATCACTAAACGCTCTCATGACACATTTGGAAAATATAGTGGGATATCAAAAATTTATCACCTATACAATAAAATGTCATGTACAATATGTCCAAAGGTAACATAACTAAGTTACTATATCACTCATGCATATTGAGTCACAAGAACAATCCACACTAGGAGCCTTTAAGTATAACTAAAAAGGAGAGAGACAACTCTTTTCGATGGTATATGCATCATTATATAGTTTTGAGTATGTAAGGAATCACCACAAGTCAACATACTTAAGTTCTAAGCTTAATGCCAAAGTGTCTACATGGATCTCTTGACATTTTACTCCCTTAAAAAATATTTTTGAACAAAAATCCATCCAACACAAGTAAACATACTTTTTTTAAACCATCATAAACTTTTTTCTCCATGCTTCAAGTGTCTAATTAGCAATATAGTACATTGACTCAAAGACAAAAATATGAGGATCATAAATACAAATTTTTTGAACTCTTTCAAATTTTTAAACCTTACCAAATTTACTAAAATACCTTCAAATTTGAAAAAATAAAAAAAATAATTTACAAGTGCATTTGCTTCTAAATTCACTCCATAGGACTTCTGCACCATACTTGATTTTTAGGTCAAGTTTTATCTAAAATTGAGCATGTTTTTCATATCAAACTAGTACAATTGCCAACTTACAACATTGTCCCACACTTCAAATGTCAATACTCTCATTGATATCTTAATCTAACATGGTTCCATGAAAAATTTACTTACTTTCGTAAAATTTTATGTCAATCTTCAACCTACTCTTCTAAGTTATACGTCAATTACTCATGCCTTTCTCTTTAAGCTTTATTGAATTTTTCTAGGCATATTTAGGTAATCGCCATCGCAACCTCCATATTCTCTTTAGTAAAAGTGCATCCTCTACAAAATTTTCAAAAGGCTACCTCTATAAACTATTTTAAAGTTATCCCAACACTATCAAGTGTCACTATCCCAACAACTCTCCTGAACTTATTGTAAATAGAACTTATTTAATCGATCATTACCTTCGCAACTATATGTTTTTTCTTCTATAACTTGCACAAATGCTACTTCTATGGTAAAAGTGTATGCTAATACTATAATTTATGAGTATTTCCTACTAGCAAATATCTTACACCAATGTCCTATTGCACCAGTGCAAAAACCAAGACTTATGCTTGATCTATATATAAGCTCCATAAACTTGCTTATAAGTCAGCTTACATTGGTTTCAATTAATTCGTTATACTTTGCAATGTCACTTTCACACTCAATTAAATCCCCCATAATCCTTTCCAAATTAACACTTTCATGGTATCTTGGCTATCAAAGCCTACATTTGGAGTTGATGCTACTTTCTAGAATTATGGTCCTTATAACCCCTTTTATCTTGATTGACATCTAGTAATGTCTAGACTCTTGTAATCTGAACTTAAGTGCATCCATTGATAACTTCTTTGAATGCATCTATTTTGATGATTGCATCATATTAATAACTTGATGGGGTTAAGCATAGAGTTCTCTCACACTCTAACTCGAGGGATGCAAGCCACTACTACTATAAATGAGCGCATAACTAATTTCCTATATAATGCAAGCTAACTTACAAGAACTCAAGCTTGCATCTGATACACCACTCAATGTTTTCTTGATAGCATTAGGCAAGTCACATCTAACCACTTATCACCTACCTAATTATGTTCACTAGTATTAATCAAGCTCTGATACCAAATGTCATGGAACTATAACTTTCAAGCCAAAACCATGCAATGCATGCTTGCCATTCTTGGCAAGCATGCCAACTTTACCATTAAATATTCTTATGATACATGTGGAAAAGATAACAGGATATCAAAAATTTACCACCTATACACTAAAATCTCATATACAACATATTTGAAGACAACATAACTAAGTCACTAAATCACTTATGTATATTAAGTCGCAAGAATGATCCACACTAAGAACCTCTAAGTATAACTGAAAAGAAAAGAGATAACTCCGTTCAATGGTATATGCCTCATTACATGATTTTAAATATGTAAAGAATGGTTATAAGCTAGCATATTTAAGTCTCATGCTCAATACCAAAGTGCTTAGATGGACATCTTGATATTCCACACTCTTAAAAAGTATTTATAAACAAAAGTCCACCCAACACAAGTAGATATACTTGTTTTAAGTAATCATAAGCCTTGTTCTTTATGCTCTTAATGCCTAATTGGCACCATAATATATTAACTTGAAGATAAAAAAATGTAAAAATCACAAATATAAATTTGTTGAACTCCTTTGAATTCTTGAACCTCACTGAATTTACTAAAATCTTCCCAAACTTGGAAAACTCAGAAAGTTCATTTACTCCCAAATTCACTTTATAAGATATCTACACCATGCTTGATTTTTAAGTCAAGTTTTATCCAAAATTAAACATATTTGCTTGTTAAACTAATCACAATTGTCAACCTGTGACATATAGTCCAAAAATAAAAGGAAGTAGAAATCAAGTTAATTCAATAAATTTTTTTACATAAGACCAGCTTAAGCTACCCAAGAGTCTTGTGATAGTGTATATGAATATAATTGGGCACTAAATGAGTAAATGTGATAATTTCTAATAAATAGTATTAGCCTAAACTCACTTGACTTTTTAATTGAATAGAAATATTATAATGGAATTTTGATATCAATGTTGAATGTCCTTTTTGACCTTTTCAATCATAAAAATTAATTGAAGAATTAAGACTTTTCTCATATTTATATACTAATATACAATCGATTCCATAATCGATGTGAGATAATCTAACAATCTCCCCTCAACACAATAACTTATTGATTAAAACTTTTATATAAATTGGCTTTCCCATGTACTATTAAACAAAGATGTTGTAACTCAATTTTGATACTAATAATGAATATCCTTTTTGGACTTTTTCATCCATAAAAATTAGCTCAAGAATTGAGACTTTCTCTTATATTTATATACTAAAATACAACTCTTTTTATAATCAATATGAAATAATCTATGGAATAGAATATCAATACTATGTTAAAATAAGAAATATAATTAGTACATATATTGAGAGATTGAATTATAATTATTAAATTTTGGTATTAGCAATCAAAATTAAAATATAATTTATGATTATAATTATTAATATATGATATAAGGGCTATGATTTTATTCTCTTTTATATAAAATAATTACTCTTACTAATGCAAATGTATATATTCAAATGTGTATGTATGTTATTGCATATTGTGTATATTTTTCATACCGCCATCAAATAGAAAGTGTTATATCTCAAGGAAAAAGAACAACTATAAATTTTATCTTGAATAAAAGAGTTTTGATTATTTTTTAATGTTGAAAAATGATTAAATCACAAGATATATACATATAATTCTAGACATTGTGGGAGTTATAAAAATTTTCAAAAGACATTAAATATTTCTTAAGTAAAAAATTCTCTAAAAAATGTTTTAATAATAAAATTAAGTACTTTTTTTCATTTTAGTTGGAAAACTGACTAGCCACTAATAACTGCTTAGTGTTTTTAATGGATATAAACCAAACATGCAGAATAACAAGTATTCTACCAAACAAATGATGATAAGTACAAATTGCTCAACTCATGCCAATTAGTAATAGTCTTGTAAACACTAATTCATATTAACTAGCACAAACTTTATTATATATGCCAATTTTTTTAGATTTTTTAAGCATTAATTTGAATTTTTATATAGTTTAATAAAATCAATGAGTATAGTTATATTAGATATTATTATTAAAATAATAAATTACTAATTATTTTTTTGAAAAAATATTCATTCCTTAAAAAAATGACTCATATAATTAGTTTGTGTTATAAAATTTTGAAAATTCTATAATTTCTCCATTTTCAATTATATAACATAATATAATTTAATAAGTAGTGCAATTGGAATCATATAAAAGAATTGAAAGTGATATGTAAGGCATTAGTCACAACCTGAGTCAGTTATCCTTTCCATGTGTTTTCCTAAATGCATAACTTCTAATGATTCCTAGAAATTAATTGAAGTGTTATCAACTGCATGCACGATCAAATGGATGCAAAAATACTTGTTGAAAAGACACAAACAAATGAAATATGAAAAGAAATTATTTTCTTTATTGAAACCACACTATTTGTTTGTTAAGAGAGAAACTCATTTTCTACGCTTTGATAAGAGAAAATACGACCTCATATGATTTCTAAAGATAAAGACCCCTTTATATAATTAATTAATTAAACTAGGTTATGAATCCTACTTATCATAAGATCCGTACTCAGTTAACTTATTTTAAATTTAAATAACATATAAAACTCATAACTTTATTGTCATTTGAATTTTGGGTATTTTATAATATCAACATTAATAAATAATATATTATATATATATATATATATATATATATATATATATATACAAATTAAGTAAGGTCCAAAATTAGAAAAAAATTTCAACAATTTCCCACTTTTAAACTTATATAATTTATAAATAATGGTGGCTTTAAAATTAATGCCAACATAACAAATGGTGCTATTATACTTTCGAGTCTAATTGAAATCTTAAGCATTCAACAATGCTAAATATTACATAAAAAGTGATAATAATATCAAATACCTTGAGTGCCTACATATCATTGACCAAAATAATTAATATTTGATAAGAATATTAACATAAACATAAATGTGCATAATATAATTTACATAACTTTAACATTGCTAAATGTAAATCCCCATATATAGGTCTTGACATACACTTAAGATGCCTAATGAGAATCAATATTCTCAATATAGATGAGATAAAGTCTAAATATCTCTAATCATATGCTATGACCCAGAATGTAGACAAAATGTATGGTAACATCTTGGATATTTCATTATGAATATTTCGTTTAAATATATCTTAAGATAATAATAATAAGTTCATATCATCAAAACTCTTACTAACTCACAACACTGAAAGGTTTAAGCAAATTCATATTATTTACTTGATCATGATTTATACCAATTTCTAAACATTTGATTAGTAGATCTACAAGTATACAATCTATAGAAAAATAAGTAATATGCTTATGTATCTTTTCTTTCTCACAAACTTGTATTTCATACTGAAGTCTTTTGTATAAGCAAAATCTTCATTTCTTATAGAGAAAGCCATAACAATAGTATTATCATTATAAAATATAAATCGTCAAAAACAAAAATCCTTCAACTAAATAGTTTCATAAATGTATTCATATCACACAACATGTCATAACCTTATAATGAAGGTTGGCACAAATTACTACTTAACATTCTTCATAACATAGCTCTCCTAATATGTGTTCAGATACAAATTCATGATCATCTAAATAACTAAACAAAAAAATCTAAGTAGCCTATACCTATAAGATTTCTCATAAGTTAGTATGTAATCATTTGTACCACCTAAGTATCATATGAATAGTAGTCCAATATCAATGACGTAAATATACATTAGGCTACATATGACTAATGCATATAAGATGTTCCTTATCATTTTTTTCACTTTAAAAGAACATTGGGCCTAATAAAAACTTTACTTTTTTATATTAACAAATAAATTCGAGAGCATACTAAAATGTTAAGCCTTTTTAGTATCATTGTTGAAACAAGTTAAGTACTTTTTTCTTTTACTTCAATTACTTTGTCTTAATCAATATATCCACATTATCATTGACTAGGAAAATGTTATTATTATGCAAATCCTAAATTACCAAAATGCTTATACTTATCATCATATATTGATTTGCATTACTCTCCTTTAATTTAAGAAAGGTTACAACCTCATCAAAATTGAGATATAACCATCTAGACGAACCTCTTTATTTTCTATGTAGAATGTTCTTTATCCATCTCTTGAAAACTATCTAGTTGTTTTATATTATTTCTAATATGTTACCATTTAGGAAGGTTATTTTAATCTCCAGCAAATGTAGCTCTCACTAAAATGAGCTACCTACTTTATAACAAGTTAAAGTAAGTCTCTTTAGAATTTATACATTCCTTTTAAGTGTAATCTTTTGACTATGAACCTAATTTAGTTATATCAATTTCATTTGAACATCCCTTTTAAACTCAAATTTTCATTTATTTTTTGCTAACTTGTTGTTCATGAGTAATTCAACTTGATTTCATATTTTGTCTTATATGATAAAACCAACTTATATTCTATCACTATTATCCACTCTAAAGGACCATTTTAAACTTTATAAAATATTTTCAAAGGAATTTAATTATTATTTTTCTTTATTAGTTGAATTAGATCAAACCGTGTGATGCTAGGATAGAATTCATCAATTTATACTCTTAGTGGAGTCATTACACTTTGATTCTGACTCCCACATTCTATAACATCTTTTAACTTCCATTATTTAAGCCACTCTCTAAAAGGATAGTTGATAACCCAAAGATGGTTTTAAGATGAATTTTACAAAACTTGAATTAGAAATAATACAATCCATCAAAACAATGCACCTAAACAATCATATTTGTCATAAATCAAAATAAACTTTATTCATAAAAATATTCAATAAGGCAAACATAATAACTAAAAATAGTTTCTCATGATAAAAAGATATTAAATTTTATATTTTTAGCACAAAGCAAATTTTTAAGTTAAACAACCATCTTTAGCTCTAATGCATTCAATTGATTCTTTATTTTGCAACTTCTTCAAGTTTCTTAGTATCTTTTTTTCTTTTTCTTTGCCATTTTTTGTAATTAAAGCAATTCACCTTCTTCTACATATACTTCTTGCAAAATCTACAATGCCATTTGAACTATGATTTCTTAGGCTTGATACGGTCATCTTTAATTTATTCCTTTTTTTTATCATGTGTGAAATTTCCATAAGTATTTCTAAAATGCTCTCTTACATTTATTCTAAAGTTAAACCATAAGCAATGAGGTTAATTTTTTGAACCTTTCCCTTCCTTATGTCTTCTTTTACTTGACTAACAATGGATATCATTTTATTGATAGTCCATTCGCCTTTTTAAGTGTTATACACAATCTTCAGAATGTTAAATTATGAAGGTAATGACGCCAGTGTTCACTAAATTAGAAAATTATCTCCTAATTCAACTCTTGTATTCAGTTTTAAAATGTGCTTCCCCACTCCACTAACTTCATTATGGGTCATTTTATCAAGTAGTGAGATATAGTGACCTTTTGCACTTTATCGAATTTTTCAACAATGAAATCAATAAATTTAGCATTCTTAAAGTTAGGGATGCTCTTTCTAATGATCCTATTCCTAGTATATTTCATAATCATTATATAGGCCTTGTTCAACTATATCCACTTTTTAAGTTTCTTCTTTCATTTTGCACCTAAGTTTGCATTAACTTGGGGTTCCTTTTTTATGATTACTATATCCATGTTTGCAATCACCATATGCAATTTTATAAATTTGATTTATTCATCATAATTCATCACATTTAAAGTCTTTATTAAGGTTAATTTCATATGTAATGAAGCTAAAGAAAATGCATCAACCCATTAATATGTGTAAATATTTTAATTACACTTTCATTTTTCTTTTAAAATAATCTATGCAATTTCATATAGTATTACATTATAAGATGTAATATTAAAAGATATTTAAAATCTTATAATATAATACAAGAATTAAATATTATACTCCTAAAATCTAATACAAAAAAAGGTGTTAAAAATATTAAGAATATAATACTTAACTTTACACTTATATTATTGCTAACAAACTGTATCAATAATATAACACTGAAGGGTATTTAATATTATTAATATAGTATCTCCCTTAAAATGTTAAAATAGTTTTCTTCAAAATTTCATTTGCAATTAGTCCTATGAAAAGTGGGTACATAGTTATACAAAATTTTATAATATAATATGAACAATTAGTAATTCTTATATAACGTAATAATATTCAATAAAATTATTACATCATATATACATTGTCAAAAAATTACTACAAAATTATAAAAGGTCGCTCACATCATAGGAATTATATAGAAAAAAATTTTAATCAAAATAAATTCAAATGTACACTAAAATAAAAGAAAAAATTAATATAAGAATTTGTAATCCCAAAAAAAAAGTAAAAAAAATGCTCATTAAATATTGTTCAAAGAGTATAGCACAATGGTATAAGTACTACCACACAACTTCATCCTTAGAGTGGTGCTTGGACTATGCATGTCATTTGTGAGAGTGGGCCATGTGCAACTAGCATTATGGATCATCATCTTCCTTTCACAAGTCTATGACTTAGGTAGGTTAAGCTGACTTGGTTGTAATTCATAATTGATCTTGACCTCTTTCTATTAGATTTTCATATTTTTTTTACCTTAATTTTTACTCCAAATCATTTTAAATGCAATTTCTTAATTGACCTACTTGGATTTTTATCCAAAAATCACTCTAAAATCTTGATTAGAAATTCTCAAAATTTTGGCAATACACTTGTGACCTAATCTAGGATTTTCTATGATATTTATCCACTTTAAATAGTTTAAATCCACAAATCACGTTTTCGAGTTAACTCAATCCACATTTTGGCTTAAAATTTGGTAAGACACTAAATTTTAAAAATGCAACTGTATGTGCAATGAAATGCATTTTCCTAAAAAAATTGAAAATTTTGAATCTGTTTAGATATAATTTTATTTTTATATTTTTAGGAACTATTTTCAAAAATTATTTTCAAAAATTATTTTTAGATTGAAGAAAAATAAAGAATAGAAGGTGACTAGTATTGCAAATAAGAAAATATTTTATTTAATTATAAAATTGACAACAATAATAAAAAATAATTTTTAAAAATATATTAAATTTTATTTTTAAATTACAGTTTTCAAAAACATTTTAAAAATATGTTATCAAATAATTTCTTCTATTTTAAAAAAATAAAAAAATATTTTTAAAAATAGTAAAGAAGCAGATCTTTTATCTTTTCAAATGGTTTAGGATCCAAAAGCTATAAAATTCCGATTTTGCAGCCAAAAGGAACAGGTTGAATTTGAAACTCAAACTTTTTTCATTCAAACGAGTTTTTCTGGAAAATTTTTCTTATCATAAAATGCAGTTTCCTTTTCACACGTCACTGCATCTTCTGACTCTAGTCTTTCCCACAAAACATACATCAATGGCTGACTCAACAATACATGCATACTAATTCAGCAAAAATTAGACATAAGTGATTGTGCATCCAACTAGCACAGCACTCAAACACTGTAATTTTCCAGTAATAAAAAAAACCAAAGTTCTAAATCAAAACTTAGAGAGAAAAAGGCTTATAGCATAGCAACGTGATTCTGCACTCCATATGTGCCGGTAGCAGAGTGTTAAAACCGAAAACAGAGTTATTTAAACCCATAAATCACATGTATGGCATTGAAGCTCTCTGTGTTTAAACTCATAAATTACATAAGATACAATCCATGCATTTCAATGCCCTAGGAATAAGCCAAACATGAAATATCTTCATGTTATTTAAACTCATAAATTACATAAATCCACAACATTGTAGAAACAATTCAAACCAGAAGCATACATTTATGGCATAAACCTAGGCATATATGCACACATCCAAAGAAAGCAGAAAAGACATATTTCGGAGTTCAAAATGAATTTGACAGAGGGAGAAACATTTCCATTTTGATATGGAAAGCACATGTACTTAATATTTTTATATATTGACAGAAACATGTATTTCCCAAGAGCCCTTTGCCAAATAAATCATAAAATATGAATTCACACAATTTCATACATAAATTTATGCACAAAACTGCTCCAATAAATTAGATGTGATATACAATTAACTGGACTTTAATATCAATTGTTATAAAAATGTAAAAATTTTGTAATTTTCCAATCATCAATTATTGTAACACAACATAATTCAATGAGCAGTGTGCAATTGAAATTATATGAAAGAATTGGAAGAAATAAATAAAGTATCAGCCTCAATCTGAATCGGTCAGCCCTTTCATGTATTTTCCCAAGTGCAAAATTTATAATGATTCCTAGAGATTAACCGAAGTGTCACCAACTGGACAATTAAATGAATGCAGATATGTTCTCTAAAATGACATAAACAAATGAAATGTGGGGGAGAATCACTCAATCTATTGAAACCACACTATTTGTTCTTTGAGAAAGAAAACTCTTTTTTTGTACTTTGATAGGAGAAAATGCAATCTCATAAACTTTAGAGGTAGTAATCCTTTTGTATAATTAATTTATTAAATTAAGTTATGGATCTTATCCATTACAAAAATCATACTTAGTTAACTTATATTAGACTTAAATACTATATAAAATTTATAACTTTATTATAACTTGAATTTTAAATATTTAATGATATTAATATTTTTAATTACTTATTTATAAATTAGGTGTGATCTAAAGTTAGAAAAAATTCCAACATTTTGAACCCAAGCTTACGACATCATCACCCATTCCTTGCGTCCTTGAAGCTTTTATAACGGCGTTACTACAAAATTTTTAGTATACAAGAAATTTAAAATAATTTTTTAAATATTAAATAATTTATAAATAATAATAGTTGGTGTAATTAGTGTATCTGATCTTTTAAATTAATGAGCTTCCTCTATTTTTACGGACGTTGTGTTAATCAAAGATTAAATGAAAAATTCACGGTGGAGCAGATCAGCATGAAATCTTATAAAAATATATAAGGTTTAACTCATCTAAATGATTAAATACATCAATTATGGTTATACTTATTACATAATATTAAGATTTATAAATAATTTAATGTTTAAAAAATTATTTTCAATAATTTTATATAATGCATATGCCATTTATTTAAATATTTGTCCCTGATTACAGGTTGATTATCAGACAAAATTGTAAGTTTGTCAAATAATTTTCGGTAAAAAAGAAAGGGAAAAACGAAGAAAAGGAGCCAACAAAACGAGTAATGTATGGAAGAACCGAAGAAGGTTTGACAGCTCATAAAAAGAGTGAGCAGAAAATACAAATGGTGCCAGGTTACCAACCGGCATCCCCACACTGACGAAAAACGACCTCACGCATACACAACGCACCGTCGTTTGCGCGCGTGACGCCAAACTCATCGTAATCACAAAACTTCGCAAGTACTGAACTCTCGTGCATCATGCCACGCGTACAGTCACAAAACGACGGAATCCATTTTCTCTCTCTGTCTCTCCCGACGCGAGCTTTCTGAATAATTGAAGAGCGGGAATAAGATAAGCCTTTGGTTGGATTGGGATCATAGCATAGCATAATTGAGTAGCCTAATTATAACATCAATTTTTACGTGCCCCAATTTCTGCTATCAAAATTATAAGAGTAAATTAC
The DNA here is from genome assembly GCA_020226215.1 of Sindora glabra. Taxonomy (NCBI): domain Eukaryota; kingdom Viridiplantae; phylum Streptophyta; class Magnoliopsida; order Fabales; family Fabaceae; genus Sindora; species Sindora glabra. Next base: position 39,522,045 of record CM035232.1, on the reverse strand, counting down.
ATTAATTTTAATTTAATTATATATTATATTAATTTTAAAAAATATATTTATCTTTTTTATATTTTTCAGAAGTAAAGGAAGTAAATATATATTTCAAACAAAACAAAATGAATATTAATGTATATTTTTAAAAATAAAAGAAATACCTATGTAAATAAGTTAACCTTCGATGGAAGCAATTGTAATTTGCTCAAAGTATAATGTAGAAGCATAAAAATTATGAGAATAAATTACATTTATTTCCTTTAAAATTTAATACAATTAAAAATACGTAGTGACCTTCCTTTTTATGTATACTTACTTCTTCTAGTATGTCCTATATTTTGAACATATATTCATCTCTTCTAACAAAAAAGGGTGAATGAATAATTTTAAAAATAAAAAAGAATGATCTTAATTAAGGTAAATGGTGGAAAAGTGAATGTAATTTATACAAATTTCAATTTACTAAAATTTTTATAATGATAAATAATAAGAAATTCTATTTTAAATTTTATTCAAACTATATGAATGTTTAAGGTTCCGTTTTACGCAACAAATAAATTAACTTATAACTTATTGACTAAATCAATAAATTATAAGTTAACTTTCAAAGGTGATCCTCGCACTATCTTATAAGCCACTTCAGGTAACTTATAAGTTCTGATTTAATAAGTTACTTAAAGTAGCATATAACTTATAAGTTATCCTTTTTTTAAATTCTTTTCAAATTTATTCTTATTCTTTTTATTAATTTACAACTCATACCTTTTATAATATAAATTTAAATAATTTTTATAAAATATAATTAATTATATTTAAGTAATTATAATTTTATAATAAATAATAAAATAAAAATTACATAAGTAAATAAATATATAAATTTATAAAATATTAAAAATTATACTTTTATTTTAAATTTTTAATTACATTAATATAATTTTATTTTTAAATAAATAGAAATTATTTTAATTATATATATATATATTTCTATTAATATGTTCTTTTATGTTATTTTACAATTTTAACTAATTCAACAGTTAATTTTATAAAATATTTTAATTAATTTATCAGTTATCAACTATCAGTTATAAGTTATCAATTATCAAGTAACTTATCAGCTACCAAGTAATTTATCAGTTATCAAGTAACTTATCAACTATCAGTTAATTTGTTAACTAGTTATGCGAAATGAAGCCTAACAATAACAATATTTGAATTTACCTTTTTGGTAAATTTTTAGGAAATAATTAGGATCTTTAAATTTATTTTTAAAAATTCTTATATAGTATTAAAGTGAGATTAATACAAATGGCTAAACTTACTTTACTTTTTTCAAAAGAGTATTAATACCATCACATATATAATAATATCATGATAAGCTAATGGCAATAAATGATTTCAAAAATAATTAATTTTAAATTAAATTTAAAATATATTTAATATAATATTTTTATTTTAAAGTATTAGTTTGTGTAACATAAGTCTATTCCTTATAAAGATAAATGGATAAATAATTATTTACATATTGGTTCAATATAATTGACAAGATTAATAGTAATTTAATCCACATTTATTTTAAAATTATTATGAATGAAGAAAAATAAATCAAAATAAATATTAAGGAAAAATATATTAATTCCTCTTATATTTTAATAAAATTATATAGATCTCTTCTCTAATTTAAAATTTTATTTAGATATCCTTTAAAATATATAAAAAAATTACATTTAAACTCAAATTCAAAATTTTCATCAAAAAATAATGAAAAGCGATAACTAAATACTTTAGATATATTAAATATAACATAAAATATTTTAAGTATTTTATGATAAAAATATTTTTTAATTAAATTCAAATAATTAAAATATAACTAATAAAAACATCAAAAATGCATTTTAAATATGATATTTTTTAATCATTTGAACTTAATCAAAATATAATTTTAACGATTAAACATTTATATTATATCATTTATTGATTGATTTAAATTTATAATTATTTTTTTAATTTTATTGATGAAAAGTTCAAGTTTAAATTTAAATGTAAATATAATATTATTTTATATTTTATAAAATTTTTAAATAGGTTTTAAATTTAAAATAAAATTAGGTATAACTTTATTAAAAATTAAGATAATTTTTTTTTCTAAATATAAATGACTGAATAGAAATGCGTTGCAGTTCCTATGTAACTGTGCCGAAGGAGAAGAAAGATTCCGCTGCTTGGGAATGACAAGAGAACGCGAGAAAGTCCAGGGTCACGGTTTTTCTTCTGTGGCTTCATTTTGAGCCTCGTTTTCTTGTTGCAGGCTACCTGACAATTTTTGCCGTTTCGCAACTTTTCTCTATTTTATTATTATTATTTTCTCCTATTCATTTACCTTTCTCTATTTTATTATTATTATTTTCTCCTATTCATTTACCGTTTTACATTTTTTAAGCCGTTCTGTCGGGTCATGGCTCGGCCAAGCCGGCTTTCTTTTGTTTTTCGCATTACCTAATTTGCCCCTCTTTAAATATTAGAGCAAATCCTTATAATTTAAGATATAATTTTTAGGTTAAATTAATGAGTTCAAATTAATTCATTATTAGTATTAATTAATTTTATACTCTCATATACGTATCTATTATTATATCAATAAAAATTGATAAATCTCCTTTATTATTTAAAAAATTATTGCTATTATTTTTAATAACATATTCTTAGTTGTTGATAATGTAAAATATGTAAATTAAATTTAAATAATATATTAATTTACTATTTCCCACAATTTTATTTAATTTTTAATTCATTTTTTTACCATTTAAAATTTTGAATTGAATTTTCATATTAAGTTTTCATTTTTAATCGAATAATTTGCTATTATTTTATTGTTATATTTTATTAACAATTCAACCACACAAACAACAATCTATTAATAATTAATGAAATGAAAATAAATGATCTATTATCTCTTTCCCAAAATGAAATTATTTTATGATATATTCTTATTTTTTAAAATTATTTATCATTATTATATAAATAAAAATGCAATTGAAGCCCCCCATTGATTGTCGTCGAACAGCATCATAACAGGGATGTCCATGGGTGTTGAATGCCAACAACAATATTTAACAAGAGAATTACATTGCGTATCTAATCTAATCTAATTATAAATAAAAAAAATTATAAGAACTCAATTCAAAAAAACATTTAGACGGTAAGGATCTGACAAAAAATTGAATAAAATTATAGGAAGTATCAGAATAATTCAACCTAATTTTTATCGGTTTTATTCTTGTGAAATATTTTTCTTATCAATTTTTTTTATCACTAATTTAAATTTATAAAATTTCATCCTTAAAAATACTTTTTCTCAATTTTTTCCTTTATTTATTTAAATTTATTCAGCTTCATCCATCATTAACAATTTGATGCACATACACTAATAAATGGATGAAATTTGACAAATTTGGAATAGTGAAAGATGAAATTTACAAAAAAAAAAAATCGAAGAATGAAATTGGACTAATATGAATAAATAAAGGACAAAATTGATAAAAAAAAATATTCTAATAGATGAAATTTGACAAATTTCAATAAATGGAATGAAGCTGATAAAAGAAATATTTTTAAAGAATAAAATTCCTACAAAGTACATTTTCTAGGAATAAAGATGGGTTTTTACTCAAATTATTAAAAACAAAATTTAAAGTTTTATATAAAATTATTTACGAATTCAATTTTAAATAAATTAAATTCTATTTTTTAAGGCTTCACATAACGAGTAAGAGGTAGCGTGATGTGTAATTTTTGCTAAAATAAAAAAATCCTTGTGGCACAATAATTATAACTTTTTTACGTAAAATAACAAAAATTGATATGAAAATATTGTAATTGGACATAAAAAGTTAATATGAGAAAATTGCACTCACATAATGCATTTTATTATAACTTTTGAGTGACGTTTAATTCATAAGATCTTATATTTTGAGAAATCTTAATATTTTTGAAATTATGACTATCAAGAATTTAATTCTCATTAAGGTGATATTATTATATTTGGTTCATTTAAAAATAGGAATGATAATGAAGAAGATATAGAGAGGAAATTAAGATTCTTGTACTTACCCAATTTTAAAATATCCTCCCCCTTCCCAACTTCATATCTATGTAGGTAGAATTTTCAATACACATCCTCATCCTTATCAAATATTTAAATCCCTATAATGATGTGTATTTATTTATATCATATTATAATTGTTTAATAAAATTTAAATATATCATTTTATTTTTATCTTATTTATCCAATTATAATTTATCTATATCTCATTATATTTATTATATTTGTCTATAACTTATTATTTTTAATAAAATAATAATTTGAAAATTCTAATAATATTAATACATTAAAGAATAATATAAGTTCTTTTATTAAAGTTTATCTTTAAGAACTTTTTATATTTAAATTAGCTAATTACCTATAGAATCAAATTTATATATAAATATGTATTATTATATATTATTTAATTATATTATATATCATAAAAGATAGGTATGGGGAGATTGGATAGTATAATCCTTGAACTTGTACCGACACCTAATAAATTTTCCACAAAAATTCTTTTATTTGTACTTATATCCATTTTCAAGACTCCATAATTATGGTTGGATGAGTTTATGACATAATGTTTTACTTAAGATGCCATTATGAATGGCTACCCTTTGTGACTTTATTTATTAAGATCCACTAGTATAAATCTTAACTCATCTCATCGATATAGATGTTATTTTTATTATCAACCTACTTACATCGAAATACAAAGTCTCTAAACATAATGTAGTCAAGTTTCCACATATTTTCAACGATCTTGTAATATAACATATTTTTATAAATAAAGTTTCTATCTTTAAAACGACTCACATACATAGCCTGAATTATCAAAGTAACCTTACTAGTCTACGTAATGCCACTGTCATCCTTGACTTTTTATATAAAAATAATAACCATTGAAGTCATATTCATGATGAGAAATGACCTCACTACGTGGCCCTTATGCTAACCATTTGATAGTTTCTAAAATAGCATTTGGTGTTCCTTATGCTATCCAATAATGAACTTAACTTTCAAATTAATTAAGAAATGATCAATTGTGTTTAATTTAGATACAGTGATCATTTCTTTTTCAATGTTATCCCTTTAAAAGGGTTACATGCACATCCACATAAGGTTAAACTTCAATATTATGCAAGATGTAAAGATAGGCCTGTATACACATTTTAAGGCTTATGCTCACCATTTGTGTACCTAGTGCACAACCTATAATTCTACTCTTGTGATAAGACTTTGAAAGTCCAATAGCATCCATATTGGATAAGTAATTATTATAAAACTTAACCACCTTTTCAGCAATATAACCTTCCACCTTTTCAGCAATATAACCTTCAACAATGTATCCTTTTTATGGATATCTATTTCTCATATATCTTTTTAAGATTTTCATATATCGTTTAAAATGGCACATCCACTTTAAATAAGTCGATCAATATAGTTTTATCCTTTTCATGAAATGGATAACTAAATGCACCATGATATTAAATAATAAAGGTAGGAAGTACAACTTCAACTAATATAATGTAACTACAATTTATCTTTGTAAGTCATCTAACTTTTTAAGGATAATATCCTTCCTACATATTACACTAAAGAAGAAATAAAGTCTAGTGATAGTGTATTTAACATGTTTAAGTAAGACTCATTAAATAGCCACCAATAATAATTGATGCATTAAAGTATGGCAATCATGAGACCAGCTTATTGATGTTTAAAGAATATCTCAATGGCACTTTGACACTAAATAGATACTCACATAAACTTATCTTCACCTTTTCTAAAAAGAATATGGCAAGTTAGCAAGAAATATATATGTTGACCTTTTTTTCTAGTGCTAGTTCTTTCAAAATGGATATTTTAACTTGACTTTGACTCTATCCTTGGTTTTCTCTAGTATGTTCAATAATGTTTCAATAAGATTATCACAAATATTTTTCTCTAAATACATGACATCAATGTTATGTCTTATAGATAACTTTTTTTAATATAGAACGTTACCGCATATGGACCTCTTTTTTCACAAAATATCCTTACCTACAAGCTTGTAATGTTTGCTAAGAACAACATTAAGCTTTCTAACTTGTTTATAAAACTAAAATACAAAATCACACATAATTAATAAATTAAAAACATTATTTAGTTGCCAAAAATAAAATAAGTATTACTTTTGAAAATTCAGTTGCATCTTTGATTATTGTTGAAAGCCTTCTTTAGCCTATCATATTGATGGTTCTGATGCTAAAATCTTTGATGATTGAGATATACAATGTTCTTATCGTACTTCAATTGAGAAGAATAAGTACTATTTTCATAAATAAGGTATGTTTTATGCCTTTTGATATTATGTCTAGATAAGTTACTATAAGTTGAGAAGTCATTAATTATATAAAAGAGTATGGCATGTAAAATAAAATACTTCTCATGTTATGTAAGATCAAGTTATCTTTAAATCTTCAATAAGCATTCTTAAAAAGTTATTTATGTCATTTCTTGGATGTTTTGTCCTTAAAATTAATAAGGACAATATGATGTACTTGCATTTCATGAACAGTTAAGGGGTAGATTGTAAATTACCAATATAATAGGCCATATGTTAGGTTTGTTACCTATATTACCATGAGAGTTCATTCTATTAATGCAAAATGCAAGCCAAAGTTTCTTAATTCTTTACTAAATGCAAGAAACAATATATTAACTGTTCACCATTAAAAAGAATTAGCTAGATGCTAAAGCTTGCTATTGAATGGTGTCTGGTGCGTATGCTATGTTAAATTCTTAGTATCTCTTACATTGACAAACATTCATTTAAGCTTTAGTATTATGGGAGAAAATCACAACACCTTAGCTAGAGCCTTTTTATTATTAATGTCATCATTCTTCCTCAGTCTATAAGATGTTGCCCTCTATTTTGGACACTCCTCTAAATCTTTGTTCTCATTTTAGTACAATATATAATTACTAAGGCCAGTATGTATCTTTTAGTACTTTATGCCTATTGGGCATATGACTTTATTAGTCTTATAAGTACAATCTAATAGTTTATTACCTTTAAAAAGCATTTCTTTTAATAGTTGTAGCAATGACATGAAGCTCTCATCATTCTAACCATTCTCTACTTTCAAGTCAGATGATTTAAACATCGTAGATAACCATATAAATTTAATGCAACTTAGATATAAAGGCTTTTCCACATCATTAAACAACTTATAAAGGACATATGAAAGCTTAAAATTATTTTCAACATTGTGAACTATATCCTCTAATCGATCATTTGCTTCCATATCTATGTTATCATCTTTATAGGCTTTATTCCTTTTGTAAGTATGAGATGAACTAGATAACTCACATTTCCTATCCCATATCTATTACTTATATCCTTGGTTAATGCCATTAAAAAATAGATGCACTTTTATCTCTATTGGAGACATATTTTTCACAAGGACATAATATGAACTTATTACCAATTTCTTTTTCTTTCTTTTTGCTCTTGGCAAATCTAATAGACTTGTTAACCCCCCTTGCATATTCAAGGGTCAAACAATTAGTAGACATGATCCATGACTACCTAATTTAAAGTAAAAATGCAACAAATATAGAAGAAATCCACATACTAAAGGATACAGGTACAAACATTTGAACAAATTCAAAGTTCTAAAGAAGTTACAAAACATATATCAATACCTAGTCCATTTAAAACCCTAAAAAAAGAAATCAAATACACAAAATCCTAATCAATATAAACACTACACAATCATAACATTGTATAGTTCTTCCTTATGATTAAAAAAAAATAAGCATTGTGAATGCACCTCAATATTGTAAAGAAGACTTGAGCAAGCTAATGGACGAATAAGAAGTTAATCATGATTTTTTTTAAACTTAGGTGGGAGCCTCTCCTTATGGCTAAATGAATGTTGAAAGGAAGATTGAAAAACTCTATACCTTGCTTTTTAATGTTAAGTTAAAGATTACTACTTATTTTGACTTCTATCTTTATTTTAATGAATTACTTGAAAAGCAAAATGACATTGTTAGATATTCTATATTAGTTTTATACTAAAATCGATGTTTGATGTAAAAATTTTAATGATGAATATAACGTGTTGGTTAACAAATAATTGTTATCTTATATACTATTTTCCATATTAGTTCAATACAAACACCTAAAATGATTTCATAATTTTTCTTATCATAGAACAATTTCTTAAATATGTGAAATGTAGTTTAACTTGTTGGTTCTAAGAAAGAAACCATCATAGTTTATTTGTTTTTTCACATTATAATGAAATATTTTATTCTTAGTGAAATATTCTACTATTCACACATTGATAGGTAGAACAAATCAATATATTAAAATCTTTGGAACTCATATCAAATAGTTACTTTAAAATATTTTAAAGATAAAAAGTAACATTTTTAACCTATAATGCATTGAAATCAACATATATTCAAAAATAAAAAGCCATCCAAATATACAAAATTGTGAACATAAGGTAAAAAATATATAAGAAAGGATATATATATATATATATATATATATATATATATATATATATATATATATATATATATATATGAAATTACAATTTTATTTATTTTCATAAATTTCTTTACAACATTGCATTTATAAAATACAATAAATAGTTAACTTTTCATTACATCATCAAGTAATATAATAAAAAACTAATTTCCTATAACTTGGTAATGCTAAAAGGAAATCGAGGTAGAGGAAGGTTTTTATCTCAACAATAGCTAATTATATTCAACATGTTCCTCTTTGTTAATTCTTTTTTATTGGATATTCTCCATGCTTGAATCTGAAGCCCAATAATATGATACAACTTGGTAATGTTGAGAAGGGTGTTTTCCACCAACCCCGTAAAGAAATCAAGGTGAAAGAAGACTTTCTTCTCAGCCATAACAAATATAAATGTTTAACATCTTAGCAATATATTTGCCTTCATTATCAACACTGAAGTTTGAAATGAATTCAAAGATAACATTCCTTTCCATTCCAAGAAACCTGTTTAGAAAAGGCTACAAATTTTATTAAATTAGAAACATTATGAGACTTGAGATGTCAAATGAAAGGAAATTCCTTTAATTAGACTTGCAACCTCATCAAATCAGGCTTTTTAAGATGGAAGAAATGTTATTTTTAAATCAGAACCAAACTTTAGAATTAATTAATAAATACTAAGGCATCACAAAAATATTTCAAATGAAGACCAAAGCATACTTTTTAAGCAATATAGGATGTTATACATTAGTTATTAGCTTAAAAGTGAATTTTTTGAAGTTGAGTCCATTAATATACCTTTAGATATTGGTTATTTAATAATTAATGTAGTAAGTGTTCACTTCATGAATACCACAATACATTTCATATAAGCTAATTGTTGAAATATAAATAAGCTTTACTGTTTTTAATAATATCATAAATATAAACATTAATTGGACATTTACACATCAATTTCTAAGAAAAATTAATGTATAAAACTTTACAATTTCTAATAAAATTTTAAATATACATAAATTGCTTATTGACATTCATTTATACATTGGCTTAATATATAACTGATATCTAATATTCCATATGATATTTATTTACATGATGATTAATTAAGAACTGACATAGTAATGCATATTCAACATTGATTTTATGTGCAACTGTCATCTTAAATTTGTCTATGTTAAATCCCTCATCTCCTATAAGAAAATAAATCTTTATAATGTTAATTGGATAATATAACCAACGTGGTAAATTGCACTTATTTATAAAAATGTCACTACGTTATTATGTATATTTATTTTTACTTTAACTAACATAAATAGTATAATGTTGAAGAGCAAATCTATAGTAGTACTTACTTTTCATTTTATTTATTTTTAAATTATCATTGAGTTGACACCTTTAAATTAAATAAGATAAGATGTATTGCCATTATGATATGTATAAGATTGCTATTGAATTGCTATGATTAGATAATAAAATTGTAAATATGAATGTAGTACCTTTATGATTTAATTGCCTTAATAAGTGTGATGATGCAGAAAGAATAAAGTAATAGTGATTGGGTTTTAAGATTACATGTGTTTATATTTGCTTCCTTAAAAGATAAGTCACTTCTCAAAATAAACCTGTCTTTTTCTCCTACAAAAGTACAAAAACTTATTAACTCTTTTTAGATGTATTCCACAAAAAAATTAGTATTAAAACTTATGATATGTCATGATTAAATTTTAATTATTTTCCAACACCTTTGCTTACTCATTGAGTTTTCAAGCAAATTTATTTTCTCTCTTTCTTTCTCTCTCTCTCTCTTTTTAATAAAGGATCATTCCTTAGGTGTTCAATTATTATTTGTTAGAATGGAAGTTAGCCCATTTGTGTATCTTAGCATTAAGGTAAGTCATGAGATAGTTAAATTAAATAGTTATATATATATATATATATATATATATATATATATATATATATATATTTGATACATAATGAATTCATAATATTTTATTTTTTCTTTGGGAATCATTTATTTTTATTAGAAGGAAAAGCATTATTACATGTTTCAAATTGCATTATTCGCTTAAGTAAAGTTGGTAAGTAGTTGCTTATCATAGCTCCCAATGTCAAACACGTGCATCGGGATGGGTCATGATAAGGCGGTAATGATGGTCATTAACAATGAATAATAATTAATGATAAGTTATGAAGAGCAATAATCAATTATGGTAAATGGTAATAGATGATGGCCAATTATGATAAGTAGTGGTAAAATAAAGCATTAATAGTAGTAAGATTTCAATAAAAAGGTAAAGAAAATAGTTTATTTATATTACTAAAATATTTGTACATAAAAAAAATGTAAAACACCCACCTCTCGTATTAAAATATTTTAGGATTATATTAAGCTAAAATATTATTAGGAATAAGACTATTTTTCTAAAAGTTGAACCAAACACATGAATCATATATTCCTTCAAAACATTTTTGGAAATATGAAAAGGATTTCACAAATCAAATGTCACCATAAAAGTTTCTAATTGCCATATTATTTTAAAGCAAACACAAAAAATACAAAGATTATGACCATGTTTTTTTCATACTAATATTGGATAAGCAAATTATATCAAAATGACCAAAATGCCTTAAAATAGAAAAAATTGAAAAAAATAGTATACAAATCATATTGTTCTTAAATTTAAGTCACAAAAACTTTATACTATGTTTATTTTTTTCATAAAATTTTGTGTCAAATCAAGTATGTTTGCTCTTTCCAATTACTCGTAAGATGAATGTTGGATTTTAAATACAACTACTTCAAAGTTAAAGGAAGTTTATTGTAAAAACTAATAATTATGGATGCTAAATATATCACTTTAGGGAGTGAAGTATAGTTTTTAAAGTTAACATAAGGATAATATTATGCAATATAAATTCACCTTAAGTGAAGTGCACCAATTTTTAAAACATAATTTAGTATTGATACAAAATTTTTTAAGCATAATGTATGTAAAAATATACATTTTAAATTCCATATCTGAATTATAAAAGTAGGTAATTAAGAATTTAGATATGTCATAATGTTAGTTGCTCCTATCATCTAAAAACATTCTCATCTAATGTGCATGTGTTTCACCCATGATTTTTTTAAGCAAGAGTAGAAAGTCACATAATATATGCACACATAAAAATATAAAAAAGGAAAAAAATTTAGAGACAATATTAAATATCAACAGAACGTTACTAGTGTTGGCGTATGATATATTCAATCTTATGGATTATGATAAATATTAATGTTTAAGGATTAGAACAATAATTATCTAATTAATTATCTAACTACTTACAACCATTCTATTTAAGGGAAACTTTTGTTTGAAGCATACTCTTATACTCTCTAATAGATTATTCTCCTTACTATGTATACTAATTTGACCATTAGATTCTTCCTAGGAGATTTTCTCCAATCCTTCCTTTCCGATTTTGCAAATATTTTAAGAGAAAAAATCATCATTAGTGTCCTATGTAGGTGAAGCTGCTAACCAAGGCCATTGAGGCTTCCTAATAGTTCATATGGTAGAAAGATTGACCAAACTATCAACACATATGATCGAGATACCAATCAAAATTTCAACTTATATAAAATCAATTCATGCGGTTAGGGTTATCATATTAGTTATTTAAATTTTTATATTTGGGTATTACTTATTCAAATATATGTGTAGAATTATCAAAATAAAAGATTATATGAGTATCAAATTATCAAAATAAAATGTTATATACATATCAAATTAATATACTAATAGATTATATAAGTATACAATTATGAAATACTCATTCAAATCTCGCTTATAAATATAAAAAGGAGCTAATGGTAAATAATATTTTAAGAGTTATAATAATTACTGTTGAATCAAATTTTATAAAATAATAACCCTAATTGAATCATGTGAAAAAGAATAATATTAAACACAAAAAATAATTTATTATTACATAATGAATTCATTATGAGAGAAATATGTAATCAGGATTTGTTGCAAATTACAAACTATTCATGATCGATCTTGATTATGAACTTCAATGAGGATTTCTTACTCCTATCAAGCCTAGATGAGAACTTAATAGAGGAAACTTTTTAATATTGATGAGGAATGTACAAAATCAATTATAAGATTTAGAAATAATGACTCTTATTTATATTAATAACATAGCAATCCTTATTTATATTAATAATATTAGTAAGTCAACTCATCGCTGAGAATCACCTATTATCACATTAATTAAGTTAGATTACCATTAGATCCAAATTATTCAATCACTTTAATATTAAGCTAAACCTTTTTATATCTTACTTTATTATTGAATTAATAGGTCCATAACAAAAAATTCAACAATCTTATACTTAGACTATGTAATTCAATAATAGTGATTACTTTAATAAGATATAAAAAAAATTTATGGCATCTTTACACACCTTAGTCTAATTTGAGATTATAAATATTTAGTAATATAAAATACAGTATCCGATAGAAATATCAATGAAATATATATATTGTACACCTCCACCTTTGTGACCATATATAAGAATATATATATATTTAACAAGATTATGCTTAATAAGATTTATATAACAAATATTGTAATAATATATACAAATCTTTACATATTGGATTGAAACATCCACTCATGATGCTAAATGAGAATCATAATTCTTAATACAGTATTGAAATAAGGTCTAAACATCTCTATAAATATGTCATAATGAAAATATGCATAATATATGGCAAACATGAATATTTCATTTATATATATCTTGAGAAAATAATTATGTTATAATACTTCTACTAACCTAAAATATCAAAAGACTTAACTAATCTCATATTGATTACATGATCATGATATACTTTTATCATTAAGCATTTGGTTGTTAGATTCGCAAGCATATAATTCATGGAAATATATTTAATACATGTGATCATATATCTTCTCTTGAATAAATTAGTACTTTATATCAAAATACTTTGTACAGGTTGAACTTTTATTATTATAAGAAAAGTTTACAACAATAGTATTATCACAATAGATGGTCAAGGATTTTGAGATGCTCTTAATAATCTCAAAATTAACCATATAAGTGGCTTCATAACATATAACATATTCTACTTCCATAGTAAAGGTTACTGTTAAAGACTACTTAATACTTTTTCATGACACAGCTCTTCTCGCCATCATAAAAATATCCAAATGTAGATTTGTGATCATTTGAAAAACTAACAAAATTTGAATCTGAGTAACCTGTAATTATGAGATCTCTCAATATCTTATAAGTCAGCATGTAATCTTTTATATCTTGAAGGTATTTTATGACTTTCTTCATAGCAATCTAATATCACAAACTAAGATTATTTAAGTATCTCTCCAGTACACCAATAATATAAGTTATATCAGGACGTGTATATACCTAAGCATATATCAAGCTACCAACAATCGACATGTATAAGACATCTTTCATTCTTTTTATTTCAACATCATTTTAAGGAAACTAGAACCTAGAGGAATTTTTTTCTTTTAAAATGGGTGTGAAAACTTAAGAGCAGGTTAACATGTTAAACCTCTTCAATACTTTCTCAATATAAGTCTGTTGAGATAAATCAAGCAAATTTTGAGATCTATCATAATGGATCTCTATCCCTAAAATATAAAAGGCATCTCCAAGATCCTTCATCTAAAAATATTTGGATAATGTTTGTTTTGTTTTAGTCCACAGGTTTATGTCATTACTCACAAGGAGAATGTCATATACATATAGTACCAAAATAATAAAATTGCCTCGCACTCATCAGTAATATATAAATACACTGCTCCATTACATTCTCTTTGAGTCCAAAAAGAAATCCCTACCTTATCAAACTTGATGTACCATTATCTAAAAGCTTGTTTTAAGTATAAATAGACTTTTTAAGCTAACACACAAGGTACTCCTTTCTCTTCTCTTAAAAACCATCTAGTTAGTTCTTATAAATAGTTTATGTTAGATCACCATTCAAGAAAGCTATTTTTACATCTATCTCATGTAGCTCTAAAAAAATAAGCCACCAAAGCCATAATAACATGGGATGAGTCTTTGGTTGAAACTGGTAGAAAAGTTCCTTTATAGTCTATACCTTTCCTCTAGTGTAGCCTTTTACTACTAATTTGGCTTTGTACCTTTTAACTTCACCTCAAGCACCCCTTTTGATCTTGAAGACCCATTCATATCTGATTAGCTTACAACCTATAGGAAGCTCTACTAGATCCATACTTGATTCTTATGCATTAAAGCTAACTTATCCTTCATAGCATTCATCTAATCAAAATCATTTAAACTAGACATAACTTGAGAAAAGGTTGTAGGATGAGTATCATCATTATTATCATATTTATGCTTCTGTAGCTATACAAAATAATCATTAAATATTGTCGATCTATGAACTTTATGATATCTTCTTAGTGAAAATTTTTCATTTACTTCATCTAGCTTGACATCTTCTGCCATTAGCTATAACAAATCAATTGGTAGAGTAATAAAAGATGATTCTCCTAATATTGATGCTAACGAAACAATTGCTCTATTTTTGGAGAAATCCATGATGGGTGGTATTTGGTTCCCATTATCTATGGTATTTGGTTTCCATTATCTAACTTATCCTTAAAAAAGATGGTTTAATCAGACTCAATTGCTTTAGTCAGATGAGTTGAATACTAAAATCTACTTCCCCCCAAGCCACTACAATACTCAATAAAGTATCCACTAATAACCTTTGAATTAATTAGTGAAGTAATAAAAGATGATTCTCCTAATGTTAATGCTAATAGAAAATTTGTTCTATTTTTAGAGAAATCCATGATACGTGGTATTTGGCTCCTATTATCTAACTCATCCTCAAAGAAGATGGCTCAATTAGACACAATTACTCTTGTTAAATAAGTTAGATAGTAAAATTTACTTCCCTTCGGGCCACTATAGTACCCAATGAAGTATCCATTAATAATCTTCAAATCAAGTTTCCTTATGAATGGAATGTATAGTTTTACTTCAACTTTGTAACCCTAAACTTATAAATGGCTTAAACTAGGCTTTTTATTGTATAACAGTTTGTAAGGGGTCTTAGGTACTGATTTACAAGAAATTTGATTTAGAATGTATGCTACTATTCTTAATACATCACCCTATAAAAATTCTAGTAATGAAGTATGGGTTAACATGCATTTCACCTTGTATATAAAAGTTCTATTTCTCTTTTCTACAATTCCATTTTGCTCAAATGTACCAAGCATGGTGTAATTTGCTTGAATTTTACAATCTTATAATATCTCACAAAAGGATCAAGGTTATTTCTTGTTTCATCATACCTACCATAATACTCACTTCCTTTATTAGAATTAATATATTTTATTTATTACCCCAATTTTGATTCAAATGCCACCTTAAATGACTTGAAGGCTTCTAGTGATTTTGACTTATCATTGAGTAACTCTACTTAACTAAATCTAGAGTAATCATCAATAAATATGATGAAGTATTTATAGCCACTTTATAGCATTAGGTGCGATAGGCCTACTAATGTAAATGTGAATCAATTTTAGAAAATTCTCTTTTTTGCTTCTCTTACTCTTTCTAACTCTAATTGCAAGTTTTTCTTTAATGCAGTCTCCACATGTACCAAAATATGAGAATTTCAAATCATAAGGTACTTTTTCCTTTACAAGTCTTTGAATTCTATCTTCAGAGATGTCCTAATTATCTATGCTACAACATTGAGGATCATTGATCAATTCAACACCTTTTCTTGTCCATAAAAAAGTTTATTGATTTTACAAAATTAAGATCTAAATTAACTCTATATAAAGCATCACACACAGAACAAACACTAACAATAGAAGATTTATAAAATAATTCAATCTTTCTATTTCTAAAATAACAAGAGTTTCTAAAAAAATCCAAAGCAATAATTGAAATTAAATTCCTTCTTATAGATGGTACATAAGCTACATTATTCCATAAAGCTCATATCCAATCTTCAACTTTAACTTTACTGATCCTATGTGCTCTACTTCAACTTTATCTCCATTTTCAAGTCTCATAATTAGCTTTCCTTCATTTGGTTTTCTCAAAATTGTGACTGTCTGAAGACAATTAGTCACATAAATAGTTGCACCAATATCTAACTACTAAGATTTTGATGATACATCAATTATCTTTGACTTAAAATAGATTAGAATTAGATAGGTATCTTTCTTTTTCTTTTCAACCCATTTCTTGTATTTAAAACAGTCCATTTTCTTATGCACATACTTTTTATAGATTCAACAATTACCCTTGATTTAAGCCTTATTAGGTTTATAGCACTATTGTCTACTAGATTCATCTTTCTTATCCTTCTTCCTTTTATGGTTATCGTAACTCTTGCTAACACCATCATACATCGATTTCTCAAGTAATGAAAGATATTATCCCTTCTCAACCTTATCAAACTCCTTATATTTTTTTTGTTATAAAATCTAAGAACTCTTTTACATTTGTCATTTCGAGAAGCTCTCTCTTATTATTTTGTCCATTGTATACTTCATTTTCATTAAAAATACTCTATCAAAGTGGGTCCACTTCTCATGATAATTATTTGCTATAGATTTAGCATTAATATGAGGCTCAGCTTTCCTAAACGCTAAGTCAAGATTAGAGATTACTAAATATAGTTTTAGCGATTCAACCCAATACTCATGATTAGTCTTATTAAGAATCTTAATTACATTTAATTGTATACGTAAAGGAGTTAAGAAAATAAATTTTAAAACATTAATACATGTTTAACTTTAATCATATTAGAAATTTTCTTTAGCAAACTATGCAATCAAACTTAGTATTATATTATAAAACTCAATATCAATAGGGTATTAAAGGCCCTATAATATAATACAAGGACTAAATATGATATTCTTAAAATTTTAACACTAATAGGGTAATGAAAATTCTAGAAATATAATACATATTCTTATACTTATGTTATCACTAACAAGTTATATTAATAATATTATACCGATAGGGTGATGAAAATTCTAGAAATTTAATACTTATTCCTACATTCATGTTATCATATTAATGATATTAATATGATACTTTCTTCACTCCAATTGCTATTTTATAAAAATGCATAAAATTTTATATAATTGGGCCTATGATAGATAAACTCACAATTACACAAAATTTTATGATATAACATAAGGCTAAATAATTTTCTAAAATTATTTTCCTATACATACATATACATGAAAAAATAATTAATAAATCAAATAGTCCAAAAATTCCACAAAGGAAAAAATATATATATGAAAGCCTAATATACAGAAATATAATAGTAAAATATATATGTGTAAAGCACAAAACAATACAATAATTTTTTCATTGAATTATCAAAAACTTTCCAATTTTAAAATAGAATTTTTTTTGTTAAGTCAGTGCGAAATTATTATTATTATTATTATTAAAATTAAACAAATTTGGAATTTAAATGATGAGAATTTATTATTTTATAAATCATATATGCCAAACCAAACAAATATATGGAAGGTATCAAACAGAATGCTAAACGAAAAATAGAAAATTTTATATAAAATTTATTTTATCTATATATACATCTAGATAGCCAAGCATATACATATATATATAAAGAGAACTCGAAACATATATGTAAATATAATAAATGTTCCACCAAAAATCTCATATGTATAAAACGTGGAAACATGAAACAGAACATATACAAAAGGCCAAAATATAAAACACCAAAACAGCATATATATATATAGACAAATGGAAATCCTCATATTTTCTTGCCAATGGCAAAAACAAAAGAAATTTATCAAATTATAGTTTGACCCATACAAATTGATAAGTTAAGTACTTAGAATCTAACCCAAGAATGAAATTTGTTAAAATATCCACAGAAAATTATTGATGAGTATGGATCCGAAGTAAACTCACCAAATTATGCTCCATATTTTCTTTGTTATTTCTTAGGGAAGAAAAAAATGCTATGTTGCTTATACTAAGATAATTAATTAGGATAAACAAATTAAAACAAAGCATGTTTGGTTGCTGTGATACGTGTAACTTACGCTTTACAAGACCTATATGCTATATATGTATAGGGTAATACTGCATCTCCTGAAAAAAAATTTCCCAAAGGTACCAAAGATACGAGGTGTATTATCCTTTTAAATCCAACAATTATATTTCTCCAACAGGACAAATTTCAAAACCTTTGCTTTGTTGTCCTGTATAATTGCCATGTGGATTTGGAACAAGTTCGGCACAAACTTTTTGGGTGAAACAGCAACGTCCATATATATATATACACACATACCGTACAATTTCAGGCTTTTAAAGATCAAATAAAATTCATCCAGAAACACATATAATATATGGATGAATCATTCAAAAATTTCTCATACATATGATATGTGTATTTTATTCATAATAAAATTAACATACATATATAGCAACAAAATAAAAAAATGAGGGCTATGAAATAATTAAAAATTCATAACAATTTTCATTTAGGATAGTTCATCACAAAATATAATATTATTCAAAAGATAAATTTTGATTCTTGAATTCATATGATAATATATTCAATCCATATGATTCAAAGTTCTGATACCAATTGTTGAATCAAATTTTATAAAATAATAATCCTAATTGAATTATATAAAAAAGAATAATATTAAATGTGAAAAATAATTTATTGTTATTTAATGAATCCATTATGAGATGAATGTGTAATCAAGATTTGTTGCATGCTATGAATATTCACGATCGATCTTAAT
Organism: Sindora glabra; assembly: GCA_020226215.1. Taxonomy (NCBI): domain Eukaryota; kingdom Viridiplantae; phylum Streptophyta; class Magnoliopsida; order Fabales; family Fabaceae; genus Sindora; species Sindora glabra. The sequence continues at coordinate 39,502,606 of CM035232.1, read as the reverse complement.
TATGAACTTCAATAATGATTTGCTACTCTTATCAACTTTAGATGAAAACTTGATTAAGAAGACTTTCTAACATCAATAGGAAATGTAAAGAATTAATCATAAAATTTAGGAATAATGACCATTATTTATATTAATAACATTGATAAGTCAACTTATAGCCAAGAACACCCATAATCACATTAGTTGAGTTAGATTATTATTGGATTCAAACTATTTAGTCATTTTAATATCTGGTTAAACTCTTTTACATCTTATTTTATTATTGAATTAATAGGTTCACAATAAAAAATTTGATAATTACTTGATTAATTTTCAAACCACTTTCAATGGAACTCTTATATAAGATATACTTCTACACTTACTAATAGATTATCCTTTCTATTATGTATATTGATTTGACCATTAGATTTTCTTCAAGAGTTTCACTTTGCTCTTTTTCTTTCTATTTTGTAGGTATCAAAAGAGAGAAAATCATCAAATGCTATCACCAGAAATGTGTGTATATATATATATATATATATATATATATATATGTTAAGATTAGTCAATATTAATTAAGTAATATTTTGTTATGAAAGTAAAATAAAAACAATAGAGGAATAGATGAAAAGAATTAGAATAGTATGAAGGAAGCTTCTTTTATTTATAAACGTGTAGAATCTTTTTACAACCATTTATGAATATAGAGCCCAAAGTGTCAAGGGAGAATCGTAAGTACCCTTTTATTATAACTTACAAAGAAGAAAACTGATAATGAAAAGATTAAATTATCTGTTACTCCTCATAATTTTACTCAATTTTTAGTCAGATTTTTGTGGTTTAAGAAATTTTAAATTGAATCCTTAATTTCTTTTTTATTTTTAATTTGATATTTCTTATCATTTTTCTTTTAGATTTTATTAGCAATCCAACTACATAAACAATAATTTACTTGCAAGTTACGAATTGAAAGGCATATGATCCCTCCTTTTCATCTAAAAATAAAACAATGTGATAAAATATTTTAATTTATTCTAAGTTATTTGTTATTGAAATATAACTAAAAAATGTATGAAAGTTTTACATCAATAATTATTAAATTACATTCAATGAATTTTGTCCCTATGTGCCAATTATTGCAAAATTCCATACACAAAATGACAAAAATATTCAATTAAAATAAAAATAACAATAATGATTCAATTCAAAAATTTTAAATTATAAATACCTAATTTGAAATTGAATGAAATTATAAGGAGCAACAAATTAATTTAACTTAATAAAAAGTTATCACTAATCAATTACAATTAAAAATAGAGTTAAACTTGATCAGAATCATTCGCAAGAATTAATGTATAAATCAAAATGATTTCATGTACACCAACGTAAATGTAATATTTATAACAACTCTCACTTTTTCTTGTTTTATTCTTTGTTTTTAAATGGCAACACGACTCTCGTCTCTTATAAATCATTTGATGACATAAATTAAAATGAATAAATAGATGACTTAACCAATGATCTTCCTTTCAGACGAGAGGAAAAAAAAAACATGTATGCATATTAGACTTCTAATTTTTATAAATTATGAATTTTGATAATTTTTTAGGAAAAAATCATAGCTCAATATATAAAATTATAAATTTATACCTTTTCATTTTGCAACTAAATTTGGATTCTCTTTTTTTTTTTTATCATTTTCTTGTCATTTTTAAAGAAATAAAAATATAACTTTTACTCTAGGTTCTACCTTTTTTTTAATTGGGACTCAATTTCAAATAAAAAAATTCATTTCCTTTGCAATTTGAGAACTTTTTTACATTTATTATATATAAAATTCATTCAAAACTAGAAAATTATATATGAAATTTTTTTATACAAATCACATATTTTTATAGAAAAAACATTAAAAAAAATGTTAGATTCGATATAAATTCTTATTGTTGTTAATTTGTTATTCTTTTCTATTGTGAATTATATTCTTATCCATATTAAAAATTTATGTTAGAATAAAATTGAAATTTTGTATTAAATAAGTGTTTTTAGATTATAAATATTTATATTGATGAAGAGTTTGGGATATGATAGATGTGATATAACTATTTATGTGATTTTTGTGAAAAACTTTATCCAAATTTTGGAGAAACATAAGAATAATTGTTAAGAAATTATGAAATTATAGTTAAAAAAATTTAAAAAAAAATTGGAGTTTTTTTTTATGTTAAATCTATTTGTTTTATTGTGTTACTGTAATTAATTTAATGACATAAATATATATTTTGAAGAGGAGATTTTTCTTAGAGAAAAAAAATTAGGTGGACAGATGAGGGTACCATTACCCTCAAAATTGAAATTAACACTTTAAGGCTTGAATACAAGTAACATAGGATCCGATTCAAATCATTTGAATAGGAAAGTTAAATAGACTTATGCATGGAATCTTGATGATAGGTACGCTTTCATGTTTTATTTGGCATTCACATGCACCGAAAGAGATGGGCGTTCAATCATCACTGCGTAGCCGCTGCTGCATTCCTAATTTCACATCAACATGGGCCGCCGCATAACCTCAGTGCCAGGGAAAATTACAGTGAATAACCATTTCAAATTTTTAATAAATCCAAATTTTAGTTATATAAGACAAGATATTTTCATATGAACAAGTCTTGTTGAATTTTGCAAACACTTCAATAATATAATAATACATGATGTTGTTTTACAGCTTTTATTGTCTATAATGATTTAAATTCAAAATTATATATATTAAATAAATTATCATATTTATTAAAATTATTAAAAAAACTTATTTTATTTTTTAAATTTATTTCTTACTCACTTTTTTTGACATTTAGAATTCTGAACTCTACAAAAAATGTGATATCAATATGAACTAATTTCAATAGAAGAAATTTGTACATTTTAAATAAGATATTTTGAATTCCATTCAAATCTATATATAAAGAAAACTTAATCGAGAGAAGTTCCCTCTTTGGTATACCACAGTATTTTAGGGATAAGTCTCTTATCAATTATGAGGGAATAACTTAACATAAACCAAAAAATAAATAAATTTAAGATAGAAAGAAAGTAAATATGTAAAGTCTAAGCATCATTATTTTGAGACTAATTATTTTTATAGTGGGATTTATTTCGGTGTTTCCTTATATATAAAAAAAGAGCATAATATGATCTTTTGCAATTTTTTCTAAAATTTTATAATTTTTTTTGATAAAATTTACAGGTGTAACTATTTATATCACAAATTTTAATAAAAATATTACTACTATATTATTTTATTGTTTCCGATTTCTTATGAAAAATCATAGATTTTATATAAAACATTACAAATTTTGTAAAAAAAATTCATAAAATTATGCATATAATATATTTTCATAAAATCGCGTGATCCAATGCAAGAAAACTAGATTAAAAATCCCTCCAACCGTTCTCTCTCTCTCTCTCGGTTAAAAGGACCCTCCTACCGTTCCATCATTATACTTTTGTGCTCCTAAGAAGCGAGTAAAAGTAGAAGCAGCATCTACAGAGGACTCATCCAAATTGTATGGCGAGGCAAGGAATTACCCAAATTTGTGGCTAGCAAAATTCTATCTATGGTTAAAAAGGGGGGGGGGGGGACAAAAAAGAAAGAGCGAGAGAAATGAAAGGACAAAAAAGAAAAGATCGAATTTGATATGTCAGCAAATGAGAAGGTGAGTTTTGCGGGAGACATCTTTCATGAGATATTTCCCCTCAAAATCCCGCTCGCTAGTTTTGCCACCTCGGTTCCAGCTGCCTTCTTTGACACTGTTCTCCCTTTACTTTCCCGTCTTTTGAACCGTATGGCGTATGTTCAAGGGGCAAGGGTATTCCTGTAATCCTGCGTAGTACTGCTGCCATTAGTCAGATCTAAGACAGGATACCGCTGGCCTTCTATTTTATATTTAATTACAATTTTGATTTCTAGTATTTAAAGATACCGTACTAAAATTTTTAAATAATATATTTTATTTTATTTTTAACATATAATGATTTAGATTTAAATTGATAATTCCTTTAAATTTAAGAGATAAACTTTTATTCGGCATGCAGATCTTTACAGGGGCTCCAGCAAACAATCATAGGAAAATTTTAATGAAACTAGCCTGTTATATATAAAAAAAAGTGAAATAATATGATTAATTTAATGTTAAAAATATATTAATTTAATCATTAATATTATATAAATAATTAATTTTTCTTTGGACGATTATTAATATGGAATCTTGTTGGAAGTTTACGTGTCAATTGATATTTTTATTCTTTAATCTGATTAAAATTATTAATAAAATTTAAATATGATTCAATTTATATATGGGAGAGATTAAAATAAAATATTATATTTATAAAATTAAATACGATTAGTTTATGCATTTTTATCTGCTAAAGTACTCATATTTTTATGAAATTAATGTAACAATATAGACTCTTAAAATGCAATTTTTAAATAAAGTTATTTAGATATTTATTTTAAGAATTTTCTATTAAATCACGACATGCATGTTAGTTATTTTATTGAATTATCAATAATAATTACATTTTGATAAATGAAAATTAAAACACTAAAGAGTTTTTTTTCTCTTTTAATAAAGATTATTTTTAGAGTTCGAACTCCATTTTATTGATGAATAAAATTTATTTAAAATTAATATATTTTTTTACTAAATTAAATTTATTGGTGTTATTTTTACTTTTTTTTATTCATATTAATTTATAAAAAACTTGAACTCCACTTTATTCTTATAATCTCTATTAAAAATTGTGATAATGCCTATCCATGAGTGGAATGACAGAAGGGCTCTGCAAATGTTGCCAAACTAAATGAACATGATGTCAAATGGGGCTACCGAGGGCTACTTGCCATTGTAGGCGACAAAAAGTCAGAGCCGTTACAGAAAGGTGTGTACCCTGTAAAAGGTGACTCAAAGCACGTGAACTTGACTATATGAGAAGGAATGGAGGCTGCAATGTTGTGTTTGGAAACCATTAATTTATTAATTAATAAAATAATTTGACCAATTAGAATGAAAAAATCTGTTGTATAACCCTTAATGTCTAAATCTTACGAGAATGGTAATTAATTAATTTACTGAAAATAATCAAGTGATAAAGTGGTGAACATAATTTTTTTATTCACACTCAAAATATTTTTATATTTTTTTACTATATATAAAAATTACGTTTTATTTTGAATTAGAGTAATATTAGATAAACTTATTACAATAAAGGTGCAACCTAATTTAAAATTATTCGTCAAATTTGAAACGTTTCAAAATGGTTTGAAATGCAGTCCACTTTCATCAACCTTTGTGGTTGGGTGATGCATAAATTTATCTATTATAAATTAGATTGTTGCAATAACGATTTTAGCAATAGAAATAACATCTTTTATTAGTGTATTTTAAAGACACATATTATTAATATTATTGGTTTGGTTAGAACCTTGAAACATGGAGTCGGAATCTAGGGCCTATGTCTTCACAAAAATAAGTGAAATGGGGGCCTATATACAAATTAATTGCTTCTGAATTGGTTCAATCCAACTCCATTAAATGATAACTTTAGGACATGCACTGTTTTTTTAATAATGACAATAATAATTTTCTATACCTCGTAGGACCACCCAAACTATGGATAAAAATGTCTTGAAATGTATAATAGTGGTGTAATATATTATCTTAGATAAAATGAAGATGTCTAGATTCTATCCCTAATACCATACTTACAGTATTGACAAGATTTTCTATGTTCTGTACTTGTTTTATCGTGTCATTTTTTTTCCTGCATGTCAGAATAAACTATAATTTGGATAAGTAAATTATCGTATTAAATTTATACATATTACATGAAATTTTGATTTATTATAACCTCTTAATGTTTTCTATATTTTTTAGGTGCTACCTACCATACTTAACTAATATTCACATTATCTAATTGATTTTCTCCACAAGAACAATATAATAAATTTATATATGTAATTCCTAATATCTGCACAAAAAATTATATTTTTTCATGAAATATTTCCTACTTAAAAAAATTTAAGATGCAACTTATTTGAACAAAGTTATATTATTTATTTATTATATATAATAACAATAATTATTTTAAAAGAAGATACAAGTTTAAATCCAGGCTCCGCTCCATGGGAAAATTAAGGAAGAAGTGAGACTTATGGCCTAATACTCCTACAATGGTCTCCATGAGATTTATTGTTTAAAATTCATTAGTACTAGTTATTTGAAATTTTGAATGTATAATTCCTCACTTGAATTTTTCAGCTTTCTTCATTGTTAAAAATTAGTGAGTTAATTAATTTATTTATAACTAAAGGATAGGTTTGGGTGGTTTCTGATGACATTTTAAAATTACGCTTAAATTTATGTTAGGAATATTTTTAAAAATACCTACTAAAGTGTATGGGTTGGTCAATGGGACGAACTGTAGTGATTTGTTTTGTTATGATACATAAAACAACTTAAACTGCGTGGGGAGGACAATTATTGTTACATTTGTTCACACACTATCCTATCCCGAGATTTTATCACCTAATTACTTCTAATTAATAAAAAGAAATAAAAAAGATAAAAATATTATACAAATTCAATGGAGAAAGTTGAAGAAATGAATTAGCGGTACATTTTCAATAGATACTAGTTTTCGCTAGTACATGCTGCACTGTATATAGTTTCATCCAATATTAAGTTTCGAATAAACTTAAAATAGAACTTTTATAATTTTAACATAAATTTAAAATATTCTTAAGATGATTATTCTGAAAAAAAAAACTATCATATTATCTTTATATATTATATATAAGATATAAAATGATATTTAATTTTATAATAATAATAAAATAGAATATTATCACTTGTATTAATCTTAAATCTTTTACAATAGTATTTGTCTTGCTTTAATATTATAAACTTAAATTTAAAAATAAAATTTCATTCGTTATTTATATAAATCTTTATCAAATGAAATAAAAATATAGTTTTTTTTTCATTTATCTTTACGTTTTGAATTTTTCTCCTAAAGAAAACCACGATATGATATATATTTTATAAGGTGTTATATCCAAATCTAATTTTTAATATATTTTCACCTTTAATCTTAAAAAAGCACTATTTGTTACAATATTCTTTTTTCAACCTCCCTACTATGCCGTAGATTAATGCATTAAAATGTAAAAATATTTAAATATTTTTCTTTATTTTATAAACTAAATCTTAAGGATATTTTTGTATTTATAAAATATCATTAATTAACTAATCCAATCCATTTGCAAATCAAACGGATAAACTTTAGCATAATCAAGCTCTTTTCATTTAAGTAGTTTTTATTTTTATAATTTACTAATAATACTAAAAATCTTATTTTACAAAATTTTATATATAATTTGAGGCTAGTATGACAAATAACAAAAATAAGAAAATTTTACGTTACCTAAGAATTTAGAATTTAAAATTTAAAATAAACTTATTCAATAATAATCTCATCCAATAAAACTTAAATTTAAAATTCTTAAAGAACCGTAAGTCACACAAAAGTATAAAAAATAGGTTGAATAATCAAAATTAAGATAATGGTGGCCATTGACATCTAAAATTTAAAAGGTCAGAGGACTTTGTCCTCTGATGTGACTTGAATGGCCTCCATGTGATTTACTGCTCGAAAGTCATTGGTGCTAGTGCTTTGAAAAAAGAATTTCTTGTTTTGACTTCTGTAATTCTTCACTATTTAAAAATGAATTTATTTATTAATTAAGTAATTCGGGATGTATCTCATTGTTTCTTATAACATTTAAAATTTATTTTGGAATTTACTGCAGGAATATTTCTGATTTCAAGAAACCTCTGACATAAGTTGGCTGTTAAGTCAGTGAATCAGATAAGATGCGGCAATCTATCGATATGTTCCCATAGTTAAAATTAAAATGGCTTGCACGTTGCACCATTCTGTAAAACCAATCAGTGCTGTAGTGATTCACAGACTTATCCTACTCGCATTTTATCACCTACTTCCCTAATTAAAAAGGAAGACAAAAATTATGAAGATTAAAGATTCTTATTTTTTTAAGAAATTAAATATTTTATTATTAAATTATTTTTAATATTTTAATATTAATATTTTTATTTTTAATTTATTTATTTTAAATTAAGAATAATTTTATAATAAAATTGTTTAATTTTTTAAGAAATGAAACTTTCTATAATATTCTTCTAAAATAAAATTACTGAAGAGTTGAATGTAGAAATTAAACAGAAAAATGAAAAGGTGATGCATTTTTAAATCACAGTTAAAAATATCTTCTTCTTTTTTTAGTTTATAACATTCGCATGAATTTCGATAATATTAATTAATTTTTAATTGAATAAATTATGCCACTTAATTTTTAAAATAAATATAACGTTGAATATATTGAACAATCATCCGTTAAACAAATAAGAAAAAATTTACATGATTAAATGAAATGTTCACCATACTATAGAAGTTATTGATTGAAAATTGAATTGAGCCAATCACAGCTCAAATTTGAATTCATAAAAAATAATAACTAAAATTCAAATCAAACATTATTAAATTTAAATAATTCAAACTCAAGTTAGAATTTAATTCAAATATAATTTTAAATAAATTTATACAAATTTATTTGAATAATATATTATTAAACTCAAATTTTTTATTAAATTTGAAATATTAAAATTTGAATTTCTAATTAATATGAACATAAACTATTTTATACAAATTTAGCTCGAATTGTTGTTATATTACTTAAACTTGAATATAAGATCTTATTTTTCATAAAATAATTGACTTTTTGATTTTATTTTAGTTATCAATATATATTTTTCTATAGCCATTAAATCTATTAAAAATATCTACTCAATCTTTATATAATAGCAATAATTATACTTAGTAAAAAATAACATATGTTAGAAAGTTAATTATTTCAATCAAGATATCATACTACTTCATGTAATTTCAATAATTATTAATGTAATTAATTTTTTAGTATTATATTATTTATATATACTATAAAAATTAAAAATATTTTTTTATTATTAAGTTTATTTAAATTCATGAATAATTCAAATCAAGTAATATGAAACTTAAGTTTAACTTATTTAAACTCGAATTCAAATCAAACTTTTTATGAGTCAATATTGAATTACTCATGAATAACTCAATTCATTTACACCCTTAACTATTATATGAATCTATATGAATTAAGAGGAGAGTCAAATTCATTTTACCCCTCAAATTCAAAATTAAATCTTTTTTCGTCCACAAATTAAGACACCCAATTCCCTCCCGTTATGAATCCTTAAAATTCATATGTAATTATTGTCAAGAAAACGTATTAGAGATAAGTGAGATGTTAAAATTCATCATAAATCTCTCTCCGTTTGTTGTACTCACATTTGAAGACGCAAAGTATGAGTTTGCTAGCTGCCATGCATATTCTTCTAAATAACCTCCCTACTTATCTTCTATATCAAGTGCAGTAGCAAAATTGGGCTTGGCAGCTAATGCAAAGGCAAGTATGATGGTTATAAATAGCATTGCCTTCTTCGGTGCAAGGCGGAACCAACAGGTCGATAGCAAAGAAGCAGAAACACAGCAAGAATTGTCCGGTTAGCGTGCGTTAGTATTTTGAGTGTTTCTTTCATTGTAGTGAGTATTTTAAGTGTATAATGTGGCAGAGTCTAAGGTGCTCCTAGGGTTCCAGAACCCTAGATGACGTGGATGAATATGATGTATTGAAATTTAGATTTCAAATCGCAACCATTGTTGTAACTAATACATTTCCGCTAAATGTGGAAAACTCTTCAAGAGTTCTTACAATTATAGAAATAGCAAATTTACCCTAGAAATAAAGAATCTTTGATGTGTGGTCACTGTGAAGTGTGATTGAATCCTTGTAATGCATTTTCATTCATAGCAAAATTCGAAAATATTGGGACCAATCGGGAGTTTCGTTAAATCACTGTGAATCTACTTTAACATTTGCAAAGCATGATTGAAGCCCCATTTGAAGGTATCATGCATGTCCTTGTTTGGGTCTTTATGCATTGAAATTGTTTGCCACTATGATTTTGTTTTCGAATGTTATTTTCTATTTTAAATTGATGTAAACTTGTAATCTGTATGCAATGTTTTGTTTTTTTATTTTTTTATTTGTAAATTGTTGTAATTTGAATTCTATGACCGCTCTGAGTGCAAATGCCAACTCCTTTGAAATTCACAAAAAAGCTACTTCGATTTCAGGCAAAATAATAGACCATAATCTTGCTAACAATTTTTTAAGTTTTAATAGCCACAGTCAAATATACTAGATCAACAGAGCACTCACAAAATTTCTTTAGAGTTCTAGAAAATCTTTTGATTCCAACTACAACCTAACCACCGTGGATGGCCGCGAATGTCGGCACCAGCTTTATCCTAAATAGGACTAATGTCTTGTGTGTTTTGCCAGAATATTTGTTCTTTACAATTAGTCTTTAGTGTTCCTTATCTAATTTGAGTAGAGGTTGATGAGAAGGATCTGAGGTGGACAAAACATAGTTGGCAGCCCTCTCTCCTACACCAGATGGGTCATTTTTTGCAATTTTTCCTACATTTTGATGATAGATAAATTTTAATTTTTTGTTTGATCAATGTACACATGATAATCAATTCATCCGTCACATGTCTTGGGTTTCGACACCCAGGGTTAGGTAAAGACACCATAATCTTCCCCATCAATAATGAGTGATTTAAAGTATGCTTTATATTTATCATTTGAATGGATCTTGTATATTATAAATTATTACGTAAGAATTTTCTTATTTTGGATTGTCATTAATTAAATTTATTTTATTTTTAATAAAACTAAATTAAGTATGTAACTTAATTATATGAGACTTAAAAGTAATAAAGTGATCCAATGAATTATATATTTACCTGATTTTATACATATTATATTAAGAATGTGATTTAGGCTTATTTAAACATTTAATTTAGTGCCTATTGTTAAATTTATAACGAGTGAACTCAACTAAAGTTATATATATATTATTGAGGCAAAGTTCTCTCTCAATACTAGATATTTATAATCATTCTCCACATTAAAGCATTAAGAATGGCAAAAAAGTATAGGAAGGGAAGACTCTATCTCTACATAGATTTTTGTGTGAAAATATTGGAGATTACTAATAGATTTAAGAGATACATGCTATTCTTAACTATAATACATTTTTATTTGTGGTTCTAATCTTGATATATGATTTGTAAAATTATGAATCTTACATATGATATCAGAGCAAGTTATATCAAACTAGAACCTTAATTTGATTAATTATCATCTTAATTTAATTTTTGTTAATAATTATTTTTTTACGATTTTATTGAAGAGAAATTTTGAATCATACAATACTGTTTTGGCTTTTAAAATATGTATAAAAATTTGTTTTATATTATATATATATATATATATAGAGAGAGAGAGAGAGAGAGCATTTTTATATATATTATAAAAAAATTCGTTTCATATATATATATATATCTATATATTCATGTTTGACGTTTTATATATCTTTGGCACCCTATTCAACGTTTTGCATATATATCTCTACACACGCATGTATATGTGCTGACGTTTTCTGTTTATCACAAAAAGATGCTTTGGCATTTTAATGTTCTCCATGTATTTGTTATATATACAGTCCGAGGTCTTCTATAAATTATTATATGTATACTTTCTAGGGTGGACAATTTTATGATACCTAAAGTAAAAATTTGAGTATTAATACCTTGACTTCATGTTAACATAATAATAATATGATTTTGATGATGTTAAAATGAATGGTTAAGATGAAATGATGAGAGACTTGTTACATAAGTAAAATGTTTATCATATGATATTTATATCTATAACCTTAATTTTTTTATGCAATTCTAAATTTAACGTAGAGTTAATTATTTAAATAAATTATTTATATTAAGTTACATGCAAGAATTTAATTTTCTTTATTATTATATATTAAATATATAATAATATTATAAAATCAATTCATTTGTAAATATTAATTTTTAATTCTATTGACACTTTATATTTGACTTTTATTGTACATATTATTTGAGATTATTTTGTATAAAATTGAGATACTTTTGATTAGTTAATAAAAAAAGTTAACACTAAAAAAATATCGTGATTTATTTTAAATATAAAAAGTAAAAAAATATAATTTCTTATATTTTAAAAATATCATTTTAATTATTTTCTTTTAATTATCTTTCACTCATACATAGATCATAAAAAATTTATAAATTATTATTAAAATAAATTTAATTTTTTAAATCATTCAAAAAATCACACAATTTAAGATAATTATTAGATAATAATTTTATAAATTCCTTATATTTAAAAAAATCAAAATTTTCATATTTCATTTTATTTTCTCTAAAATTCACTTCCAAACCTGACAATTCAAGGTAAGTAATCGATGTTATTTTTTTTAAATTTATTAAACTATAAAAATTTATTTTAGTTTAATAAATTTAAAAAAGTAGCACTAATTCCTTATAAAGTTAATTATTGAGAAAAATTATAAAAAAATATAATTAAAAAATTAATTATAAAAAATTTATTATATAATTATAATTTTATATTATTAAATATTTTTATGTCAATAATTTCTTAAGAAAGCCTAATATACTAAAAATTATGCTTAATATAAAATTAATTTACAAATCTTACAATTAATTAATAATCACTTATTGTTAAAATAAATAAATTTAAAAAGAATTTTTTAAATGGAAGAAGACAAGAATCATATAACCATACTGTTTTTAACATGTTTATAATAACAAAATCAATCATACAATTGAGATTCATCAATAAAAAAAAATCAAGAGATGAAAATCTATTGAATTTAGATTTTTCTTCTTTTAATCATTTTCCCTCTAGTGATAAATAAATATATTATTTTTATTGTAATAAAATTTTATTTTTATATTATTTTAGACTAAAATTATATTAAAGAGATTAATTATTATTTTTACAAATAGTTAAATTTAGTATTTTTTTATATATAGTAAATTTTATGAAAAATTATGTATATCTCCCTTATATATTGCTCGCATATAATAAGAAAAGAAATCGATATAATTAATGAAATATATTATTTTTAGCTTTACTAAATAATATACTTAATTTAGAAATTTTATTTTTTAATTTTTTGATTTAATCTACTTAACAACATACTTAATTATTTTATATTTTAATAATTAATATTTTATTTTATTATTTGATAGATTTATTTGGTATATTATTATCACTTAAATATTTAAATTTTGTTAAGACCAAATGAAAATAATAGAAGTTAGAATTAGATTTTCATGATTGGATGTATGTAGAATTAAAATAAAATTATTTAAAATAATTAATGAAGTATGAAAAATTTAAGAAAAGAAGAAAAATATAATTTCCTGATAACTAAGGGTAAAATTAAAAATATAAATAAATTTGTTAACTAGTTATTTTTTATTTATGTGCTACGATTTAATTTATTTAATTATTTATATATGTCATGTGTCATGTATTAATTAGTTAATCAGTCAAGGTATCCATGCCCTAATTTTTTCTTTGGGCATGGAAAAACTATCCTTCTAGCATTTTGTAGGTACACACATACACACACAGACACTCTTGATATTGTATATGTATCATAATTGTTATATATATATATATATATATAATTTAGTGTACGTTATTCATGCTTTAGATTTTATGTGTATATTGTATGTTGTATGTTCTTTCTTTTTATTTGATTTAGCATGAATTTACCAATATTTTAGAGAGTTAATGACAATTGTTTGTTGACATCTATTTTATCCAAAAAATAATATAAATAAAATAAATATTAAAAAATAAAATACATTAAAAATTTAAAAAAATTATAGTATAAGAGTAGTAGATATGAAGCTACTAACAATTTTCATCTTCTATATTGCACCTCCTTTATACCCACCTATCACTTTTTTCTTAATTATGCAGTAAACTTTGCTAATTATAAACTCATTGCCAACCTTTCTCTATCCTCACAATAAGATAAAATAATTTTGAATTATTCAAAAGAAAAAAATTTATATGGCATTACAAAGCATATGGTAGTAGCCAATGTTAAAAAATAATAAATTTTTGTTAAATTCTTAGCTTACCAATAATACTTATGTGAAATATAAAACAAATATAGGCTAAATGCAATTGTAATTGTTGAATCCTCATCTATAAAAACTAATAAACTCAGTTATAAAGGGGGAATGAGAAAGAGAGGAAGATAAAAAAAATTCAAAATAGAGGGAACAAAAATATATTTCAAAAAAAAATTATAAAAGGAAGATAGAAAAATTTCAAGAGAAAGGGAAAAAGAAGGAAATGTATTCAAAAAATTCAAGAAGAGAAAAGGTAAGCAAATAAAAAAAAGAATGCTAAAGATAGATAAAAAGAAAAGAGAAATAGTAAGAGAAGAAAAAAAATAAAAAAATGAGAAGTATAAAAATCAAGAGGAAGAGGAAGAAGAAGAGAAAGAAAAAGAAACGAGTCGAAGTTGCAAATGAGAAAGAAAAGGAGGAAATAGTTTGATGGATATAAGAAGAAAGGAAGTAAAAGAGAAAGAGAGAGAGAGAGAGAGAGAGAGAGAGTAAATATGTAGCAATTATATGTGAGAGATAGAGAAGACACTTTTTTATTATTTTTAAAAAGGATGGGATGGGATGACACTCAAATTGTGATCATCACATCCTTCTTCTTATTTTTTTATTTTTTATTTTTATTTTATTTTGAATTCAATATTTTATTTGTTTGACATGTGATGTTAGAGTTTTATTTTTATATAATTCCAACGATAAAATAAATTAAAATAATTTGAAAGTTCAAACTATTTTAATATTCTTAAGATGAAAAATATTTTAAAAATTAAATCAGATGAGCTAATTAAACTAAAAAAATCTCAATATTATTATTCATAAAAATTATCTCACGATTATCACTTTCTATATATAATGCATTTTAATTCATTTCACTTTATTGAATTTACATATGTACTCATAATTTATGTGATGTTTCTATTTATTTTTCCTTTTAATGTGTTATTATAAAAATAAAAAATAAAAAGGATAATCTTTCTCAAAGTGAAAGATAATGGGTGGGATAGTGCTGACCTACTTGTCCCACTTCTTTTTTTATTTTTTATTTTATTTTTTTAAAACAATTTCAATATTTTATTTAGTATAAAAAAGAATTATTAAAAAAATAGAAAAATAATTTTTTATTTTAATTAAGTAATAGATGGGACGACATTATCACTATATTATCCCACCCATCTAACACTTCTAGTGTTAATTAATGTGCGTGTGTGTTTCTTTTTTAGCATATCATCTTATATTGTTTACACACTTTATTTTATATAATGTTAATTAAATTCATTAAATAAAAAAATATTCTGTTAACAAATTTATTATCATTAAAAAAAATTTAAAATGTTTTTATTTATATTCTTTTTTACTTTTATGAAATTTTTAGAATTTAAATTTTTGTACTGACAAAATAATATTGAAATTAACTGTAAGTGTAATGAATATGATTTCAATTTTCTTAAATAATATTTCTATTCAGATTTACTCATGAAATTAGATAAATTTGATGCTTTAAAATTATAAATTTATATTAAGATTATAATTTTACCTTTTCTAAGCAATTCTATATTTAGATTTGACTATAAAATTAGACAAAATTAATATTTTAAAATTATGGAATAATATTAAAGTTATAATTCTAATTTATCTAAATAATTTTTTATTTAGATTTTGCCATAAAGTTAAATAAATTTGACACTTTAAAAATTATAAATTAATATTGAAATTATAATTTGAATTTTCTCGATCAAATTTGTATTTAGATTTAATCATGAAGTTGAACAAATTTGATACTTTAAAATGATATAATAATATTGAAATTATAATTCCAATTTATCTAAACAATTTTTCATTTAGATTTGGCCATTAAGTTAGATAAATTTAATACTTTAAAAATTATAAATTAATATTAAAACTATAATTTCAATTTTTCTAAGTAATTCTATATTTTAGATTTTATCATGAAGTTAAAAAAATTTGGTATTCTAAATTAAAAAATTTATTTATATAATACTTTTAAATAAATAAATAAAATTATTAAAAATAAATTTTATCTTATTATATTACAATTATTTCATTAAATATCCTTTAGAAATGAAAAAATAAAAATATTTCTAAAATGATAAAATAAAATCATTTCAAAAACAACAAAATAATTTTTTTCCAAAATAATAAAATTTATACCTATAATATATCAAAATTAAGTAATCTAATTAAAAATACAATTATGATAATACTTAATATTATTAAGACATTTTTATTTTATTCAAATCTAATCATGAAGTTAGATGGATTTGATAACTAAATTAACAAATTAACTCAAATTAAAATCACATTTTATGAAAGTACACATATAATATATTGAAGACCATTGTAATTCAATTCAAAAGATAGAATTAGAATAAATAGGTAACCATTTTTTAAACGAATGTTATAAGATGCTAATACCTTCCTTACACGTAATTAACTTCTAAATCTGAACTTTGTGAATGCAAACTATTTTTGATGTTCTAATTACACCATAAAAAATAATTAGTGACGATTCTATTTTCTTTTTATTCATCCACCAACGTTTGTGAGAGGTATGAAACTTGCTTACCTTCCACGGATTTTGCCACGTGGATATGTGACACATCGCGACATCATTGAAATTGTTTTGATGTGCTCCAAAAATGAGACATACTTGGCAAAATTTATATGGAAGTGAATTTTTTTTTGGCAATTTGGATATGTTTTTTTCGATTTAGAATTGAGTTAATGGAATTAAATGTTTATCACCACAATGATCATTTAATAAGTAAGTGAAATTCTTTTATATTATTAAGGATATTTTTATTATTTAAGTTAGTTCATATAATCACCTACGTATAAAAGATTATTATATGAATTAATTTAGATAATTTAGGACTTTTATAATAATAGGCAGGTTGATAATTCTTTTACCCACAGATGTTAAATTTTTCAATTTTATTTATTATTATATTAGCTTAATATTTTAAGGATATCTTAAAGTTTATTACTTTTTTTACCCATAGAGGAACCTATAATAATATTTTAAGGTGCTTGGTGTTGATTAAATTTTTGCTATCATCATTGTTTTCAACTTCAAATGATTTTTCCCAAAATAATCATTCTTTTTTTTATTGAAACTCTAACTGGAGGAAATTATAAGAGATGGAAGGGGGATGTAAAATTAGCTTTGACCATGATAGATATGGATATGCAATTAGAGTGAAGAAGCCCATCAATTTAATTGCTTAAAGTATTATTAACTAGAAAACTTATTATAAGAAATGGGATAAGGCTAATTTCTTGGCTTTGATGGTGATGAAGAGATTAATCTTTGAAGGTTTAGTTGCTTAAAGTATTAGAGTGAAGAAGCCTATCAATTTAATTGTTTAAAGTATTATTAACTAGAAAACTTATTATAAGAAATGGGATAAGGCTAATTACTTGGCTTTGATGGTAATGAAGAGATTAATCTTTGGAGGTTTAGTTCAAGTGATTCTAAGTACTAATAATGCCAAAACCTTCTTTACTTCAATTAGGGAAAGGTATATAGTTTCTGATAAGGTCAAAACTAGTTAATTGATAGAAAAACTTATTAATATGAAGTATGATAGTACTAGTAGTGTTAGAGAGTATATTCTGAGGATGGTTACTATTTCTATTAAACTTAGTGAACTTGAATGCCCTATTAATATACTTTTCTTGTTAACATACCCTAAATGCCTTACTTTTCTAATTTAATACCTTAAAAACTTCTCTTAATACCCAGAAAGAAATTACGATGTTAACACTTTGATATCTATTTGTACTTAAGAAGAAGAAAGGATGAAATATAAAGTTTCAAAAAGTGTGAACTTAGTCAATTAGCCATGTCCTAAGAAGCCTTTTAATAAAAGAAATTTTAAGCCCCAAGATAAATGTGGTCCTGAAAGAAACTTCACTTATAATTACCATGGTCCTAAACTTATGATAACTAAATATGAATGCTAGTTTTGTAAGAAGATAAGTTATAAAAGGAAGGATTGTTTTATTTATAAGTACCTAGAAAATAAAAATAAAAATAAATCAAGTAATTCTTTTACTTTCATTTGTTTTGAATTCAGTTTGATAGATGTTTCTATTAATTCTTGGTGGATTTACTCTGGGGCATTTGTTCACGTTACTAATATCTTATAAAGATTCGAATAAGTGAAAATCAAGTAGGGATAAATTCAATCTATGTGCAGGAAATGTGGAATGAGTGCAACTGAAATATATAGGCATAGTTAAACTAAAATTAAATTTAGGATTTGGTTTATCTTTGAAAAATACTCTATATGTACCATCCATGAGGTGAAGTTTGATTTCTTTATGAAAACTTCAAGATTTAAATGTTTGTTTAAGTTTTAATAATGGATCTTATCAGTTATTTTATAATTATTTTGTTATTAGTAATATTTCAAGATTTGATGGTTTGTATAAATTGAATTTTATTTTTAAATAGTTTAATTCTCTTCATGTTATAAATGTTAGTATTAAAATGCCTTTGTTTAAGGAAAATTCTTTTCTTTTGTGGCATAGAAGTCTAAGTCATATATTAAAGAAAAGAATCAACAAGTTAATAAAAGAGAATGTTATTCCATGTCTTGATGATTCTAATCATGATTATATTAATTACATTAGAGAGAAAATATCTAAAAAAATTAATAAAGATTCTACTTGTAGTAAAGATCATTTGGGGATAATTCACACAGATATAAGTGGTTCTTTTAAGAGCACTTTATGTGGGAATAAATATTTCATAACCTTTATAAGTGACTTTTTCTATTGTGGCTATACCGATCTTATAGATGATAAGTCGCAATCTCTTGAAAAGTTTAAAATTCTTAAAGTTAAGGTAGAAAACCAATGTGATAAAGAGATTAAAATTGTAAAGTTTAATCATAGTGGTGAGTATTATGACAGAGTTGGTGATACAAGTTAGCTCATAAGACCTTTTACCAAACACTTACAGAACTATGGGATAATTTTCTAATTTACTATGCTTGGGACTCCTGAACCAAATAGAGTTGCTGAAAAATAAAATCACACTTTGATGGATATGGTAAAATCCATGATAAGCAAAACTAATTTACCAAATTTCTTTGAAGTGAAACCTTAAAAATTACCATGTATATCCTAAATAAAATTCCTACTAAATTAAAATCCAAAACACCTTTTGAACTTTTTAAGGGTTGGAAAACTAGTCCAAACTATCTTTAAGTGTGGGGTTATCCTACTGAAGTAAAAATCTATGACCTTATGGCATCAAAGTTAGATCCTAAAATCACTAAGTGTTATTTTATTGGATATCCCAATGGATCCAAAGGTTATAGATTCTACTATTATGCCTATGAGATAAATATAGTTAAGATATTAGCAACAAAATTTGTTGAAAATGATGTTTGTGATTCTAGTGACCTTTAAAATGATGATAATATTTTAGAAGAGGTACCAGCTACTTTTTCTTGTACCTATTATGGAAGAAAGGATCATGTATCAACCTATTAATAGAATACATGATATATAAGATCGTGAAAGTGTTGTGAATAATCCATTTGAATTAAAAGAACCTATTATGCTTATTGATGCTTTTGTTAGATATTTTGAAAGGTAAGTAAGCCTATAATTTCAAATGATTATGTTATGTACCTAAGTGAGCTAATTATGATATTAGGCAAACTATTGATTCAATGAGTTATAATGAAGCAATTTCTTATAAATAATCTAGAAAGTGAATAGAGGCAATGCATAATAACATTCAATCTATGTATTTTAATGAAGTGTGGGAATTAGTCAAAATTCCAAATGGTTTTAAACCCATAAGTTGCAAATGGTTGTTTGAGACTAAAATGGATTCAAAAGGTGACATTGAATGATTCAAGACAAGATTGGCAATAGAAATGGTATGTGCAAAAGAAAAGGATAGACTTCAAAGAAACTTTTTCTTCTGTATCTTCTAAAGATTCCTTGAGGATTATTTTAACTTTGGTGGCTTATAATGATCTAGAACTCCATCAGATGGATATAAAGACTGCTTTCTTGAATGAAAACTTGTGTGAAGAAGTCCACATGTAACATTTAGAAGGCCTTGTTGAAAGTAGAAATACATATTTAGTATGCAATTTGAAAAAGTCAATTTATAGTCTTAAACAAGCGTTTAGGCAATGGTATTTGAAATTTGATAAAATCATCTTTTCTATTAGTTTTGTTGAAAATAAGGTTGATCAATGCATATATCTCAAGATGAATAGGAGTTATTTCATTATTCTTGTTCTGTATAATAATGATATATTACTTGCTACTAGTGATATTAATTTATTTCATGAAACTAAATTTATGTTATCTTAAACTTTTAACATGAAAAACCTTGGTGATGTATCTTTTGTTTTAGGTATTGAAGTCTATAGAGATGAGTTCAAACACTTGGTAGGACATTCACGACAAACCTACATCAATCATTTTCTTAAAAAGTTTAACATGGATAAATGCAAGCCTAGAGATGTTCTTATATCTAAAGGTGATAAATTTAGTAAAGACCAATATTTTGAGAATGAAATTCAGAAAAATCTGATGAAAGATAGGCCATATTTCAGTGTTATAGGAAGTTTAACATATACTTAAGTTTGTACTAGGCTTAATTTGTCTTTTGTTGTGAATGTTATTAGTAGGTATCTATTTAATCCAAGTGATAAAATTAGGTTGCTATTAAAAAGGTAATGAGGTATTTGCAGAAAACTAAGGATTATATGTTAGTTTACAGGAGGGTCAATAATTTTAAAGTGATTGGATACACAGATTTAGATCTTGCTAGGTTATGTAGATGATATGAAATTGACATCAAGATATGTTTTTCTTTTAGTTGGTAAGGCTATCTTTTAGAAATGTGTGAAACAAACACTTATTGTATCTTTCACCATACAAAAAGAGTTTATTGCCTATCATGGTGCAGGTATACATGCAATATGGCTTAGAAATTTCATTTCTAGGTTGAAAGTAATTAACTCCATATCAAGCCTTTAAGGATTTACTGTGACAATTTTGCAATATCAATGTTCTTAAAGAATAACAAGATATCTAATGGTTCTAAAAATATTGTAATTAAGTATCTTGCAATCAAAGATTAGGTTAAGAATTGTGACATTCATATTGAATATGTTAACACTCAGATGATGATAGCAGATCCTCAAACCAAAGCTATTCCACTTATTATTTTCAAGTAACATGTTTTAAATATGGGTGTTTTGAATTCTTTTAATGTAATTTAGTTAGTAGGAGAGTTTATATTATAAATTTATTTATGTTACTTTTGTAATTTATTTTTCTATGAGCTTATGTGCTTTTTATTTTACGTGCATATTGTGAAAGCTAAATGCTATTATGATAAAGTTTATCTTAAGAGATAATTATTTTCTTAGTGAATACATTGTTTACTTTTGCTTAAATGTAAACTACGCTTAAATGTAAACCACAATTATTTCCTTAGGGAGATGAAATTAAAATTAATGTTGTATTTATGAAAGTATTTGTAGTTATCTCTTTGAAGAGATAGTTATTTATTTTATAGTGATATCCTTATAAAGGATCATAAAAAGGACCTTTATACTATAGTATAGAAGGATCACTTAGTCATACTATATATGTAACTACACTATCACATTCTTGTGATCATATTAATAAGATAAATGACTCTTGTAATTATGGGTGTACTATATAGTAAATTGATATATTATTATCCATAATTCAAAGTTAGATGCTTCATTGGACTCAATCATGTTTCAAGGTAAATCGTATTGAGTTATGATTTATTTTGTAGTCACTTATGTTGTTATTTAATCCAAGAGTCATTTTTCTTAATTAATTTTCAAAATTGATAAAATCTAATTAATATTGCCCAAGTGAAAGAATGTAAGGATTTTCTTATTTTGGGTTGCCATTAATTGGATTTGTTTTATTTTTAATAAAATCAAATTAAGCATTTAGCTCAATTATATGAGACTTAAAAGTAATCAAGTGATCCAATGAGTTATATATTTACCTCATTTTATACATATTATGGTAAAAATATGATTTAAGCTTATTTAGACATTTTTGGTATAAAGTCTGTTGTTAAGTTCATGATAGGTGGATTCAACTAAAGTTATGTATATTATTAAGGTTAAGTCCCCCATATGATTGTTCTTCCTATTATAGCATTATGACTAACATAAGGTGTAGGAGGGCAAGACTCTGTCTCTGCACAGATATTTGTATGAAGACATTGGAGATCACGATTAGATTCAAGAGGTATGCCTTATTCTTAACTTTAATATTCTTTTACTTGTAGTTTTAGTCTTGGTATATGATCTATAAAATATTGTAATTAGTATTTGAATATTTTCACATAAGTGTAATTACTTTATTTTTGCGAGTAAAATTAGAATATTCTCATTTACACTCATTTCAAAACTTACTAATTTATTGTTCTCTTTTACTCAATTAGCTAATATTTTACTTAATAATTTGGTATCGAAGTTTGGTGGTTAAGGATCAGTTCCCAAGGAGTGATGCTTGAAGAAACTCTACTCATGTACAATTTGGAACAATAAGTTTACTTGATATAAAATTAAGTAATTTTTGTTAAAAATTATAATGAATTAATTACAATCTATTGGGAGCATTAAGAAGTCGAATAATATTAATTAGGGCTTGTGGTCAACATGCATGAAGTCATACTTGCAAGGACAAGATCTTTATAAGGTTATAAATAGTGATGACACTACAAAACTAGAATAAACAGATGTTGAAACCATAAAAAATGGTGAATCAAGGTAGGGAAGGTCATGTTCATTCATAATTAAGATTATTATAAATAAACAGAAGATAAATCACATTAGAGCTATGAAAAATCTTGAGTCAAAGACTTCAAAGGCTCATATGAGGAGAATAATGACTCATAGTTTGTAATCAAAGTATAAAGGTTTCAGAGTAATAGTATAAGAATGGCCTGCTTAACCTTCATTAGAAAAGTGGGAAAAATCTATTGATAACTCAAGAATTACTAGTACAATAACTAACCAAAATGTCACTAAAAAGTGAAGAAAAAGCCTTTTTTAGTGGCATCAATATCGTCAAGCCCAAAAGATAAAAAGGAATAAAAGAAAGAAATAATAACTAGAGGTAACATTATCAAAGTTAAAAGAATACAAAATTAGAGGGAGAATTACAATAACATTTCCAAAGAAGTCCAATAGCAAACAAAAGTCATGGTGATGAGTGCTATAATTATCATAAAGAAAACACTATGCTAGAGATTGTCAGTCGAAGAAGAATAATGTTGAAGAAAACATAGCAACATCTAGTAGTCATGCAAAAATTTATGAAAGTAAAAGTAAATGAAATATGAAAGCATCATTTGTTATGATGGAGCTAATTATAAAGTCTTTCTTTGATAAGGAGGAAGATACTAATTCTTATGCAGAAGAATTAATATTAATGATGTCTACTATAGAGGTGATGAACTATAACAAAAATTAAATTGTTAACTTTAGGCTTCAAATTATATGATTGGTGATAAGGACAAGGTAGAGGATGTTTTAAAGTACAAAGGCAGACAAATGGCCGTAATTAATAATGACTTTAAACTTCTAATTAGTCATAATAGTAAAAAAAATACAATTATATTTTATCATAATCTTTAAGAAGTGTGACTTAAGAATGTGTATAATGTACATGGCATGAAGAAAAATCTATTGTTAATGACATAATTAGTAAATGAAGGTAAGTTCTTCTATTTGAGCCAAAAGATATGAGGTATATAAACATATAAAGGTCTTAGGGATACAAATCGTGATCGAATAATGGCTAAAGTGTGTTTATATAGTGTCTATAGAAGTAACATATGTAAACAAAACTTAGAAGAATGAAACAATTGATTTTTGGCATGCATAACTAGGACATTTTAGTTATCACAAGCTTAAACTATTGATGGCGATGTCTATATTGAATGGACTTCCTTAACTCAAAGTTTGAGGTAATACAGTGTCTCAAATTATTCTATGGTACATTATTGGCATAGGAAGTTGCTATAAGTAATAATTCACAAAACCTTGCCTTTATGTAATTAATGCAATATTTTACATGCAACTATATAGATCTATTCAATATATTATGGTTGAATTTAAATACCGAGAGAGATACATGCAATTATGCATTTTTTAACATTTGTGAATGTTTATTCCAAGTGTCTCATGACTTACCTTAATGTCAAAATTCTTAAGCATGACCATTTCTAACCTATCTAACAATAACTAACTGTTTAAGAGAAAAGTTCCCTTTAAAATGAAAAAAAGAAAGAGTAAAATAGGTTTACTTAAAATTCAATAAGTAACCCTAGCAACATATAGATCAATTAAAAACCAAAAGTTACATTAGCATATATATATATATATACATACATTCAATTAAGTTTTAAAGGGTTTACTAATCTCATCAAAAAAGAACAAGTTCCCTTTATACTTTAACTATGGATAGGTTTTATCACATATACAATAAATTTCTTTAAGTATGGAGATGATGATATCAAATCATGTTCAGTATCTTTATTGAATTAATGTTACATTATAAAGTTTTATACCAACTAATTCATAACAAAACTCACAATAGAGCCTATATAACAAGATAAATAAATAAAAAAGAATGTAATTCTCTATATAATAACTTTCATCCTTATACTTCACAAGTTTATCCTTATTCTTTCATAAGTAAGCATATATGTCTGGTACACATAGCCAAATATAAGTATAATCACCTTAGGATCATTAGATCTCATTCACATCACAATATATCAAAGATAATTAAATGTCTGAACTAGCATTTCATTTCAATGTTATAATAATAATAACTTCTCTTTCTCTTTCACACATATACATACATATAAAAATTTATTTCTACACAATACAAAGTTCATATCCAATATTAAATAATGAATATAACACAAGCAAGTAACTTACAATAACTACATTTTAATTAATTCATACCACAATAAGCATTTACAATTACATCTTCACCACTAGGGATGTAAATGAGCTGAGCCGAGCCGAATATCTACATGTTTGAGCTCGAGCTCGATTGAGCCTAAAAAATTCAAGCTTGAGCTCGAGCTCGAGCTCGAGCTCAAGCTCAATTCAAATATGAGCTTAATCGAGCTTATACGAGCTTTACATTCCTTATTTTAAATTTCTAATCGAGCCTAAATATTCAAATTTGAACTCAAACTTAAGTGATATTCAAGCGTAAACGAGCCTGTAACAGTTTAATATATTTATATTATATATAATATAAAAAATAAACGAGCCTAAACGAGCCTGTAATAGCTTAATATATTTATATTATATAAAATATAAAAATAAAAAAATATTTATACTAAGTTCATTTAGGCTTGCGAGCAGCTCGAGCCGAGTAATAAAAAGTTCAAGCTCAACTTAAACAATAAACAAGCTCGGCTTGTTAAAATTCGAGCTTGAATCAAACTTTTTACGAATCGATCCCAAGTTGTTCATAAATAACTCAACTTGTTTGCACCCCTATCCACCACAAACCTTTCTAACTTACATAACTAGGCCATAAATATTCTTTTCTTGAGTGATCTTATAGCAAGAATTACAAATTAGGCCTTATAAATTAATTTAAGAATTCATTTAGGGTCTATAATAAGTTTTAATGAGACTTAAATTGATTTGGGTCATCTTATGTGATTTTAGAAGGCTTAAATTAATTTAGGAATTGATTCAATGCATAAAAGGTTGCTTTTTGACCCCATTGCATTAATTCAATTACTCTAAATTTGGTTTTTCAAGAAGTGAATTAATTCATGACAAGGAATTTTGCATATTGATCCTAATAAATTGATTCACACATGAATTTTTGCATTTTTACAAAAAATTACATCATTCACATGTAGGGAAA
Organism: Sindora glabra; assembly: GCA_020226215.1. Taxonomy (NCBI): domain Eukaryota; kingdom Viridiplantae; phylum Streptophyta; class Magnoliopsida; order Fabales; family Fabaceae; genus Sindora; species Sindora glabra. Next base: position 39,476,440 of record CM035232.1, on the reverse strand, counting down.
TTCTTTTAAATCTTATCCTTCATGTATTCTTATGCCATCCAACCACTATAAAGCTTAAAAATAAAATTGTATCTACCAAATTTAGTTGAAAATTCATGCCAAACATCATTCTATATCATTTTTCCTTAAATCATGCAAATATAAGAAAAACCTAACCTAATATAATCTTAATCATTTAGATTTGAACAAAATAAGTTAAAATGGTTATTAACCATTTATGGAAGAAGCAGTAAGTAGTAGAAATAAGGATTGACTTACTCTTAAACATCCATAATCAAGAATTTGCAATTAGGCATTGAAATTCCATTAGAGCTAAAAACCTTTAATCACTTAAAATTTAAAGTGGTAGTAGAAAAGAAATTTCACAAGGATTCAAGTGCAAAAAACTTTACATTACTTAGCTTGAAGAAAATGAAAGATTGAGAGAATGGATTGAACTTTCTCCTTGCAATAAGGAATAGAAGAAAAACATTTTTGGATTTTAGAGAGAAAAATGAAGAAAAGCACAAGTCAAGGATGTACATAAAGGGCTAAAAGCCTTAAAGGAAAAATGAAAAAAAAAAATCCACCAAGTAAATACTCATTCTTAATCAAATGTTGTCCTAAAACTTTTGCACTTACTTGTTTATCAATCATTTCAAACAATAGCTTTTGCCCATACCTTAACTGTAATTAATTAACAAATTTTCAAATAAAATATTTAAGTTCTAACAAGTGTAACATATAATTTGTTTTAGATTTCAATATAGTAAGGCATATCAATTATCACATATAGAGTCAAACTATAAAGCAAAAACTTTATTAGTGTTAGTACATTTAGATGTTTTTGGGCTAATGAAATAATCTTTAATTGATGGCAGGAGATATATAATTACATTCATTAATAATTTCTCAAGATATGTCTTTTCATGAAAGAAAAATCTAAAGTCTTTAATAAGTTCAAGGAGTTCAAAGAAATAGTCCTAACAACCTTGATGTTAAAATGGATTATCTATTACTCTAAGTTATAAGATAATCATGAATGCTAGATATGTGATGATTGTTGAGCTAAAAATTATGTAAGAGGATTTATGAGCTAAAATTGGCATTTAGTTTGATAATTTCACAGAAGAGTTGGAAATTTCAGCATATATTTGAGTATAGTAATCTAATATTGCCTTACAATAAGTTATATTCAATTATTATAATCAAATACCCCAAAAGAGGCTTTGCCTTTGGATTAAGAATATTTAGGTTTGGTACTTGATTATGGTCATACTAGGAGCCATAATTGACTATTATAATCAAATATAACATGAATATGTGCTCTTTAAATGGAAATATTTGACTACAATGGTTGAAAGGAACTTCTTAAAGCATTATATTCGACTATTATAGTTAAGTATCCATATTTAACACCCTGTTTTATATTTGTAATGGTGTTGTATGTTAGTAATAAGTTATATAGCTATATAATGATATAATTAGCTTGTTGATGGACTTATTTATGGTTAATATGTTAAATCCTATATAGGGATGTGATAATGTATGGAAATATGGTTAGGAGAGGTGATATTATGAAACCTTTGTGTTATGTTTATGATAAAATTGTAAAATGATGATAAGTTATGTATATATTGAAATTATGTGTGATTTTGTTATTAGAAACTTGGAAAGGAATATTTTTACATGTTCATGTCAAAATGGGGCTAATGAAATATGATGATATGGAATAGTACTAGATTCAAGAATACATTTATAAGGGGATATAGTGGGACTTCGGAGGGATAAGGATAGAATTTGTTAAGGGATAAGGTTGATCAAGAGGCACAAGGAGATTTAATGCTTTCCTATACTATTCTTGTTACTTGTTATTATCTTCTGGTACTGTTGCAAATAAGTCTTGTGGTATTCTTTTTACAAAGACATATATACATATGTGTTTAGTAAGTAGATTATTTACTTATTGAGTTATTAACTCATTATTTTACTTGTTTCCCTTTTTTAGATAATCCAGTGGAAGCTCCTCTTCCACCAATACATCAGGGGCGAACATTTCAACATTCAATATGTTTTGGGCATCCATAATTATTGGTAGTTTGGGAAAAGAAATATTTTTACACCTTGTAGAAGGTTGTAAATTTGAAGTTATAAAGACACTTTTTGTATATTTTTTAATAGTGTTTATAAAAAGAAATTTGTTCATTGCTAGATATTGTGTAACGATACCAAGTTTTTAGGTTGGTAGAAATTGAAAAATAGGTTCTAGGCTAGTTGCAACCTTGGTAGGTCGAGATAATCAATTAATTTTAAAATCAACATATTAAGTTTTTCTCATTTTCCCAACCTTTAAATGTCTTACATTTCAATGTTAATTAAAAAAAAAGACCAATGTTTTAAGTTTCCTAATAAATTAAAAAATGTCATTAAGTCTAAATAAATGTTGATTAAATCTAAAATTGATGCCTTAAATTTTCTCATTTTTCTAATAACCTTTAAATACCATATATTATAACATAGATTAAGTAAAAATTAATATTTTAAGTTCCTTTATAATTTTAAAAATGTCATCATGTCCAAATGGACGTCAGATAATTATAAAATCGATGTTTGAAGTTTCATTATTTTTTCAACAACCTTAAATATCATGTAATACAATGTTAGTTGAGTAAAAAGTCCTTGTTTTAAGTTTTTTAGAAATTTAAAAAATGAAATTGTGTTAAAACAGACGTCGGTTGTATTTACTAACTATCGTCTTATTAATACTAATAATTTCAAAAATGCTATTGCATAAACATAAATATCAGTTTTGCTTTTTACAATGTTTATCTACTGACACAAAATTGTAATTCTATAGTAATGCTTCTATTAATTGTTTATGAATTTTGTTAGTATTAGGTCAATATAGTTTTAAAATAATAAATACTTTTATTGTTTAAAGTAGGAGTTTAATATACAATTGGTTGTGTAAAATTTTTTATATTATCAATAAATAAGAAGAAAGCATGTCATTGAAAAAATTAATCATTTTTTTATCGATAGTAAGATTGTAACAATTTTTATTGATATAACAATATATGAGTAAATGATAGTATAAAATTGATTTATATTAATAATAGATCAAATCTAAAACCTTAAGAAAAATACATAAAGATTAAAGTAGTTATTAATTGAATTTAACTTTACAAACTTAAATTATTTAAAATCATATTTGAATTAAAATTTTTATTAGTTAATCTCAAGCTGCTTATTTACAGTTTTATTCTTTTGTGGCTTTACTTATTATCACAAGCTAACAATTATGACTAATTCAATAAGTAAATATGCTCAATTTTAGATAAAACTTAGCTTAAAAATTAAGTATTGTGTAGGGCTCCTATAAAGTGAATTTGGCAGCAAATTCTTCACTTATATTTTTTTTATTTTTTTTCAAATTTAGGGGTATTTTAATAAATTTGGTGAGGTTTAGAATTTGAAAGAGTTTGAAAAGCTTGTGTTTGTGATTTTTACATTTTTATTTTGGTGTCAATGCATTATAATACCAATTATACACTCAGAGCATGACAAAAAGAACTTATGACACCTCAAAAAAAGTATGTCTATTATTATTAGATGAGTTTTTGTTCAAAATATTTTTTGAATAAAGTGAAATATTAGGAGGTCAGTTGGAGCACTTTGACACTAAGCTTGGGATTTGAGTGTATTGACTTGTAATCATTCCCTACATATTCAAAATTATATAATAAGATGTATACTATCGAACGAAGTCATCTTTTCAAAAAGAACTTATGACACCTTGAAAAAAGAATGTTTACTTTTGTTAGATGGGTTTCTGTTCAAAATATTTTTTAATGAAGTGGAGTATTAGGAGGTTAGTTGGAGCACTTTGACATTAAATTTGGAATTTGAGTGTGTTGACTTGTAATCATTCCATATATACTCAAAATTATATAATAAGATGTAAACTATCGAATGGAGTTATCCCTTTTCCTTTTGATTGTATCAAGAGGCTTTTAATGTGGATTATTCTTGTGACTTGATATGTTCAAGTGGTTCAATGAGTTGATTATGTTGTCTTCAGACATGTTGTACATTGAATTTTATTGTATGGAAAATAGATTTTTGATATCCCGCTATCTTTTCTAAGTATTCCACGAGATATTTTTATAAGAAGGCTGACATGTTCATTAAAAAGTAGATGCCGCATAATTTCGATTAGAAAACTACTGATCAATAATATTTATGCACACAAATTTAGCAAACAAAATGTCAAATCTTAAATTTTTAAGGCTCAATTTGTTGGTAAAAAATAATTTTTTTGTAAAAATATAATTATAATTGTAAGATAGTGAAAAATATTTCATATATTCAATATTAAATATAATGAATTTGATACAAGATAAAATTTTTTAAAAGAAAATTTTTTCCTCCACTACTATAATTTTAAAAATTATTTTTTTTAAAGTAAGATATAAAAATATGTAATTCTAATATATATATATATATATATATATATATATATATATATATATATATAAACAAACAACCTAGGAGTAATAAACTTTGATAATAATTAGCTGTATATCTTTGAGGGCTTGCGGATTAAGCAAAAAGGAGAAACAGATCTCTCATCTTCCCCAGTTGATATGTTTTAATTTTAAGTAGTATAAATCATTTTAGGTGAAGAAAATATATAGTGTAAATCTTGACAATTTAAATTAAGGACTAATAAATATAATACAATAATTCAGTTCAAATAATTTGTCCTAATCAGTCGCAATCTGTGCGTTATCTAGAAAAGCACTCCCTAGATTTTTGTAAAAATAGCTAAGCATATGAATGATTTTCATGGATTAGGCTTTCCTTGAAAGATTAAAATGCTGAAAAGGTCATGATTTGCTTAAAACTTAAGTTTATATATATATATATATATATATATATATGGTACCTGATTAATTTTATTGGACTCTGAACCAACACGAAGCGGAGATGAATTAAACTTATTGCGAGGGAAATCTTATTAATTTTCTTTATTTATAAGATTCTAATATAAAATTTTGTTTACGAAGCATTGAACTTCAATCACTAAAATTGACTGGTTTTGATTATTTTATTTTATATATATAAAATGATTAATAATTATATAATGTGGATCTTTATGACTTTCTTCCCAACAAAATTCCGCGGATTGCATGCACTATGCAAATCGGGCCTATCTATATAGAGCTTTACAATAAGAAGATTTAATAATCGAAGATGAAAGTTAAGTAAATGTTTCAGGGAAAAATTACAAAAAATTTCCTTAGATTTCGGACGGTTTGAATTTTTTCTCTACCAACTTAAAATTTTGTAAAATTTTCATTTATAAAGAAATTAAAATTTATTAAATTTTTATGTGTTAATGGCTCCATTTAATTATTTTTAATACTTACAATATATGATAATTATAATAGAAAATACAAATAAATTTCATGAACTATGATTAAGTATTACATAACCCTTTTAAGATTTCAAAATCTATAAATAATCCTCCTATAATTTGCAAAATAAGTGAAAATATTGATAATTTAGTATAAAAAAGGGGAAAACATGTAAATCTCTTATAACCATTTCTAGCTATTTTTAATGTAAATTTAATCGTTTTTAGTGAAATTCCTTTTTAAATAAATTATTGATAACAAAATTAATTTTGTAATGTATTTATAATATAATTGAAAATAAGTATTTTCAATAAATTATTACATTTAGATATATGCTTCTTCTTTTTTATTACTTTTTTTATTTTACTCTACTATCAAAAGTTAAAATAAGCCTCAAGTGGCTCATTTTTATCTTTTTTTTATTTTTAATTGAAATTTAAACATTTTTACTCTTTTGAAATTTCGGGTTATTTATTTGTAAATTTTAAAATTTTAAAAAGGTTATGTGACACTAAGCAATATTTTCAAAAGTTTATTTGTATTTTTTCTATTTATAATAATTATTAATGTAATGATTATTTTTTAATAAAATAATTAATACACATATTATGATTTAATTAGATAATCTTATAATATCCACTTAAATACTTTACCCAAATTTTATTCTTTTATAAATTAACGCTCTTTTTCAAAAGAGCACAAAATTTTTTTCTCATATATTCTGACATTGTAATGATGTAATGAATACAATTTTATTTTAAAGGCTTTTCTTCAATCACATCTTAAGTTGAAAATTAATATTTATATGTGTATTAGTGCTTTGCTATTCCTACTATTAATAAGAAAAAAAATGAGTTCTTTCATAAATTAAATTTATATATAGTTCATATCAAATTTTATATTTCATTTGAGATAAAAAAAATTTAATTTAATAATTTATAATTTATCAATAAAATTAATTTTTATATATATATTAAAATTTATTTGATGAATAATATAATTAAAAAAAAACTCTCATCGGATCTATGTTTTCTAATTAATGTACTTAGAAGATGTTGTTTAACAATTACGGATGCAACATCAGTCAAACGCCACATGTTATTATCGTTTAAAATTAATCATTTCGTTAATTAATTTTCTCCTCCCATGTGTCCCATCTCATTCCTGTAACTCAGTCATGTATATCCATATTTTGGCCCCCACCTCCACCTGATAATATCTCACTCTGTAAAATTAATTAATTAATTTTTGCGCTTTTAGGGAAGGAAAATTCTTGTTTATTATTTTTAAAAATAATTTTTATTTAATAAAATATTTTTAAAATTTATTGTTTAAAAATTATTTTTGAAATTATTATTTTAAAAATGAAAAATAAATTTTGGATATTTTTTAAACTTTTTCTTGATATTTAATTTTTTAATTAAATAAAATTTTTATTCATTTACCCACCAAATAACATCTATTTATTATTTTTTGAATTTAAAAAATAATTTTTAAAAATAAAAAATACAAACACATTCAAACACACTTTCAACTTCACGAGTCATTACTGAGCAAACATTTCAGCGACTCGTGATTCAAAGTTAATTTGACTAATTAAGCATAATCTTTCGTATTGTTTTTTGTATTATTTATTGATAAAGATTAAGATATATTCTTTATGATATATTAATAATTTTAAATTATTATATTTTATTTAATTTGTTTAATATTAAACAAATTAATAAATTTAAAATTTTAGATTTTGTGATATATAATAATAATAATATACGGAAGTCTTTCCCTCGTATATTATATGTTTTATTATATTATATATGCAGATTGTCGTTTTCTTAATCTCATGCATTTCAAACTTGAGAGATACGCAAAGCTTTTGTTATAGACTTTGAACGGTAGACGACAATGGAGTGGAAATGAAGATTTTGACCTCAGTCACCAACCTACAGCGCAAAAGTGCAAAAGATCACAAGCCTGACTTCATGAAACACTTTAATTTTTTGTCTATAATTATTAGCTTACGCCCGCACCGAATAACAAGAACAACTTGCTGCTTTTTTCTTTGTAAAGTGTTAGTAAATAGGAAACTCGTATTTTATATTTAAATTATACATAATTGCAGAGGCGAGGCTTCAGCCTCAGCCAATCCAAAATTAAGAAAATTTTAAAAATTTTATTAATATTTATATGAAGATTAATTTTTTTCATTTTACCTCATTAAAAATAAAATTAAATAAATTAGTATTTTATAAAAATAAAATTAATACAAAATATTATAGGATGAGAGGAAAAAATTTATATGAACGATACAGCGGGCGTAGTCTTATATAAATAATAAAACATATAAAATAAAATTGGAATCTTTCCATTTTTTTATCATTTTAAAAAAAAATTATTTTTATTTTCATTAAAATTTATAATTTTAATTAAAAATTTATATTTACTTGTCTTCAAAATTCACTCGATCATTCATTTCGTATGAAGTGTGTGAAGCTATACCTCAATCATACTCAAACTGGGTTCATATACGTATGGCCAAAAATGCAGAGGCGTACGTTAACGGGATGAAGATACTTGTGCTGGGAAAAGTCGTCAAATTAACAGCTTATTTTGACAGCTTTTTCTTGCTTTTTGCACAGTGTTTAATCAAACTTTTAGGACACTTCAAGGGAAATGAAATGATGGTCTATTCTGTCTTGTTATTATGATAAATAAGGCTGCAATTCGGCTTTCGTCATGCCAAGCTACCCTTACAACACAAGTTTCTTTCAGCATCTGGCTCTCTCTGGCATTTAAGATCACATCCAACATGTGTACCTTTGGCTTCTTAAATGCAGATGTCAAACTCGATGCAATGGTACTTGAATAGATAAATTGTATGCAAGAGAAAATATAATTCATTCTCCTAGACTTTATAGTTCTATAATAAAATACTAAAATTTTATTTTTTATTTTTCTGAATTTTAATTGAATAATAAAAATAATAAATAAACTTACAAATCTTATATTTTTATCTATGAAAACTTTTATAAAAGATAAAAATATTAACTTTAAGTTAAATATGAACTTTTATTAACCTAATTATTTTAATAATATATAAAATAAGTGATTCTAAAATTATGGAAGTATTGTGATAATTATTGAAAATTAAGAAATACGTGATATCAAATTTTGATATACTTGTGCCTAATGAAAGTTTTTTTTTTTTTAAAAGTCTTCAAATTTATATTTATAAAAGTTTGATAAACTTTATCTAATACATATTTAAAAATCAAATTGTTTGACAAACATAATTTAAAAATATTATAAAAATTGTTGTTTGAATTGTTTAAAAAATTACTGTTTGAAAGGTTAGTATATAAGTAAACATTTTGATTCAGTAGAGACACAATGGATTGGAGATTTATTATTTGATTTATTTTATACATTCTTAAAAAATTAAGCAAATTAAAATAGTTAAAATAAATTATGTACTTAAAGAAATCTTATTTCAGAATTTAAAAGCAATTTTGAATTTGGATATCTCAACTTTTCTTTAATTTTCTTGGACAATTAGTCATTAGACTTGAGTATTTTTTATTTGTTGAAACTAAAAAATGGCTAAATACAATAAAAAAAAGTAATATCATCATATGTTATCATTAGATTTAATGCAAAATTAATAGTTTCACTTTTTTCTAAAAGTTAAATGGTAAAGTGTAAGAATTTTTAAAATTTATGTACTATTTTTATCATTCAGTTAAAGTTCAATGAATAAAATATAAATTTTAACATTTATTTGCCGTTTTCGTTACTTAGTTAGAGTTTAATGGGTTATGCTGTATTTTTTTCCTAAAATTTAATATATATACATGAATTAATTTTTTTACTCAATCAACATTATATTTATTTTATTAGAAAGCATTTTTCATAGAAAATATCATATATATATTAAGAAGGGAGTGACACGCTACTTGTATTAATAGTTAAAAAAAAAACCTAAAGATATGATAATAGATGAAAGCAAATTTTCTTTTAAAATAAAAGAAGTTGCTTTTCTTTCACTTTTCATATTTGATATTAAATAAACATTTTAATATTTTTAATTATATTTTACATATAATATTTTTTATCATAACAAATAAATTCTGGGAGTCATTAAATTAAATATTTTTAATTTAAAAATATGAAGGGATTTACCGTTCAAATTATTATGTTTAAGTGGTTTCTACCATATCATAAAGAAAATAATATTACAAAATTTTAATTATTTGTATTGGTGGCTTTATTATTTTTTTATAAAAATCATCAAAATAAAGAATCAATATTTCATATATTTGTGATATGATTTTTTTAATATTACTATAATCTTTACCTAGTATTAAAACTCACATGTAGAGGGCATTTTTCCCCTTTTGTCTTTGAGATCCAAATAAGTCAAGTTATTCACAAATCATTCAATATCAACTTGCAAGAAGCTTAATTTGAGTTTGGCTTTAATGAGTCGAGCCTAAATAAATTAAATTAGAATTTCATACTATTTGACTCAAATTATTTGTAAGCATAAATTAACCAAGTAATGCAAAAATATACTTTTAATTTTATACTATATGTAAATAATATAATGTATAGAAAATTCAATCATTCTAGTCATTATTGAGGTTGCATAAAGAAGTAAAATTTTTGGATTAAAGAAATTAACTTTCCAGTATATGTTATTTTTTGTTAAATGTAATTATTGACATTATGTAACAAATGTGTTAATATTTTTAATAAATTTAATAGTTATAGAAAATTTTATATTAATAAGAAAAATATGATAAAAAATTGGCATATGGTTTATTTGTGAAAAACAAGATTTTATATGTTTAAATTCATGTGAAATAACAAACTATTTAAATAAAATTATGTAAACTTAAATTGGAATTCGAATATCTCAAGTTTGATCAGAAATTGAGGCATAATAACATATTAAGAAATAAGCTCATGTTCAAATCAAGTTAGAACTTGATTTCGAGTTTTGTTAATTTTTTCCCAATTCAAATTTAAGCACATAAATGTTTAGCTTGACTTGATTTTTATGCACACAACTTACATTGGAAATCCAATATTTCTTGTTACACCCAAAGTATTTTCATACATTTTTTACTAAGATTAATTTCAGTTTGGAGTAGAAATTGTAAATGGTAAATCTCTCCTCAATAAAGGCATTTTTAAGAATTGAATTTAGGATTCCTTATCAAATTTGAGACATTTTGGGACTTATTTGGTTACCATTGAATAGGTATATAAGTGAATTAAGTTATGTTGAACTTTAACTTAATTGAATATATCTTGATAAAAAATTACAAGTGCTCAAGTTTGGTTTAAGCCTGAATTTTAATAGAAAGTTTTGTTTATGCTTAACTTGACTTGAAATATCAACGTTTAATAAGAAGTTCGATTAGCTCAATAATGATAAAAATATTGTCAAATTGTGAATTAATCATACTTGATTTGAACTCAATCGATTAGAAATTAATTATTTTAGTATAAAGTATAATTTTTCAATAAATATATAAACTTGAAACATATATTAATTAAAAACTAAATTTAAATCCTATCAATACTTATAAATTAATTGAAAAAGTCATCATTTTGTTAATATTGACACTTAATAGAAAAAAGAAGAATATATTAGCTAATTTCATAATATATATTTTAAAGAATATATTATATATAAATAAACTACTTGAGAGTTAAGCAAGTTAAATAAAAATAAATTGTGCTTGATTCAAATTGTGAAACGAACAAAATTTTTTGTTCAAACTTAATAAAAATAAATTATGAATTGAGCCAAACCAAATCGTTCTTGAATTAAGTTAAATTAAATTTATCGAACAATGGAGTAGTTCGATTCAAATACTATACATACTACTGAATTAATCAATCGTATCTGGCCGCTCAAGAGAGGGAGTACAGTCGTCGTCTGTGGAAAATACTCTAGTCCCACTAGTACGAGTAAACACAGGATGATGATGGCGGAGGTCAACACCCGGCATCAGCTCGACCTTATGACAAGAATAACAAAAGAATAAGACAAGCGAAGTTTCAAATATTTCTTTAGGTCAAAATTTAACCCTCAATTCAGGGACGCCTTTTAGGAGCACAACAATTTTTGAAGAGAAAAATTTTACAGTAAAATTCTAAAATACTCTTAGAATTTTTAAATCTTGAATAGTGTAACATAATTTCATTCATTGGATGAGATTATTTAAGATTTAAGTAATCTCATCCAATGGATGAGATTATGCTACACTACCTAAGATTTAAAATCTCAAGAGGTATCATAGTCTTCTCTGATTTTACATTGTAATATTGATATAATAATATATTAATATATTATTAAACTTAATTATAAACTTTATTGTACAACATATTTTAAAAAATTATTAATTTAATATGGTGCTCTGATAAATAGTGTTCTAACGCAAAGTTGCTTCCACTCCACCTTTTTTCAAAAAGCAATGTCGTAATTTCCTTCACTCGTCCTTTTAAGCAAAGTTGTCTTATTGGCCAGTCTGTCCCAGTCATGCCCACCTTCACATAATTATAAGTTTATGGTGGCGTTTGTTTCGCCCTATATTTTTTATATTTTTTAAAATATTTTAGAAGGATATAAAATTTATATATTTAATTTAAATTTTAAAAAATATTTTTAGTTCAATATTTTTTAAAGTATTTATAAAAAATATAAATATATTATATTTTTATAATATAAAAATATTTAATTAATATAAATAATTTATTTTATTCATCCTACCACCTACAGTAATCGACCCTACTTATTATCATTTATCATTGGCAATTATGGAATTATATATACTTCATCTTGAACGTCTACCCTCATTGATTTTTTCAAAAAATTTATATAAAATTATATTTATTATTTAAAATATCCTCTCTAATATCTAAAATTTACTCCAATTGAAATATTAAAATACATTTACACCCATTAATCACAAAGCTCGGTTCTGCTACTAATTGATAATAATTACGGCCGATTATTATTCATTATTAATAATTATTACTAACTATCATTCATTATTAATAATTATTATCTATTAGTGCTAATTATCAGTGGCTACCGTCAAACATAATCAATTATTAATGATCATTATTAAGCAACACCCACTACTAATAATTACTATTTATCACTATTTACTACTAATAATTATCGTCTATTATAATTTATTATTAGTGATTACAGCCACTTATTATTAGTGATTACAGTCACCGCTCTTCTTTTTTTTTAATGAAGATATTATTTGTAATCAAACAATAATTTTGATAACATATAAAATAAATTATTATAATATTCTTAAAAAAATTAGTTGAACCAAATATTATAATTTTATATTTTTAATAATTAAATTTTTAAAAATTACATTTTCAAATGTATTAAAATTCTAGAAAATATACGATTCTACAAACCAAATTTCACCTCTAACTAAACTAATGTAGATTCAATATAAATTACGATCCCTATATAACTAATGACTACATCAATTCATAATTTCACTGATAATCATTTATCTCCTCCTACGTAAAAAGAGGAGGATTCAATATACAAAATGAGTTTTAATCAAAATAAAGGGCTCACTCCCTGTAAAAAATAAAAAAAATAAAAATCTAATTTAGGAGCGTCTTCAGCAGAACTCTTTATTTAATCTTGATAAATTTAATACTCTCTTTCTTTTTAAGTAAATAATGTTGTATGTAATTTAAGTTTCTATTTTTTAATCAATTTATTTTATTTTTATCAAAGAATGATAAAAGGCTTAATTATAATTTTGATTTGTTTGATTCTCTTACCCCTTGTTTTGATTGGATAATCAAAGACAGGATTTCATTTCATTTTTAAATGAATTTCTTTTAATATGGTATTTAGCTTTAAGTGAAAAAAGATTTCAATTCATTTATAATTCTTATTTTAATTACATTTTTACCACTATGAAATTTATTTAATTTTGTAAAAATTTTATTAGAATTCATTTCATTTGACTTAAAAAATATATTATATAAATAATTTACTCTTTCTCTAATATTGTATTTATCATGATAATATCAAAATTTACTTTTTAATTAATATCTATGCATTTTTCAATATATTACAAATAAAATAATTTATTTACAAATGAATTGAAATTATTATTTTTAATAAAGTTGACAAACAATAAAATTCATTTGTAAATAAATTGAAATATTTTTTATTGAAATGAAATGAAATTAATTTTAAAAAAGCGCATGTCAAACGAATCCTTAAATATAATATTCTATTTCCATTCATCTTACATGCAAAATAGAGTAAATTAAATCTTCATTAATAAATTTTATTAGATTCAAGGTTAGAAGTCACAGTTAACACTAGAGTTCCAATAGTTATGTTGGCAATATCAAGGATGAGAATTAATGGATCATGTTACGTTAATATAATCAAATTGAGTATGTTTTTGCATGCTAGACCTGGATCGTGTAAGTTATAGTTTTGTAACGTGATAAGGTGAATTTTACTTCCTAGGAAAAAAATTTTGTCAGTATTACCAGTTTTATATCACGGTAGTTATCAACTTAAAATTTCGTTGGAAGCATGTTTATTAATTAAATGTTTACATCTTTAATGTGACGAAAGTTATCAATTTAAATATAATTATCTTCGATTTATATATTAAGAAGATTAAAATATAATATTATATTTAAGAGATTAAATATAATCTTTTTTTGAAAAAATATAATCCATTTATATACTAGGAGAAACAAAATTGTAATGAATCCTAATTGAATTCAATACCATTACTACAAAAGTCAGCAAATAAAAAAATTAGGAGAAATAGATAATTTACATCCACCTAAATGGATGAAAACTATTGTATTATTAAAAATTTCAGGATTACTTTCATTAATATTTTAACAAGTAGAATAATCATCTCTTAAATTTTAATAATCACTCATTTATGGTGTCAAAATATTCTATTTATCAAAATATAAATGAAATAATATTAAAATTTTAGTACTAGTGCGGAATTAAAAAAATATTTCCAAATGAATGAATATAATCATATGTTCATTGCAGGCCCTAGTGCACTAAAGAATTAAGGTAATTTATCATTACCTTAACAGGTTTAGTTTCTTCTTAAAATATTGTAAAAGATTCTTCTTCCTTGATTTTTTTTAAAAAATAAAACGTTGGAGATTGGATCCGAGTTCGAATTCTCTATATACGAGACAATGCAAAAAATGTGATGTGCCATGGAGGGATGGAAATTGCATCATGAAAATGCCAAAATTTTCATTACTCTCTTCGATCCTTAGTGGCTTCAATGGTTGAGATGTTTGTTCGCATGCGTGTCAATTTTGTATAGATAATTTTTTATTATCAATATAATATCAATCAACGATCACGTTATTATCACGTATTATCGTGCGGGGTCAAGAGTTCGCATAATCGCCAATTATGCGGCCTTACTCCTTTTAAGCAATTCTGCCTCGTATTGTATGACTATTAGGCATGAACCTTCGACCTCGCATCTTTCTTTTAAACATTTTGATAGGAACAGAAGTTTAATTGGAAAAGAAAGAAGAGAGGAGAAGCAGAAGAATGAAAGAAGAAAAGGAAAAGCAGAAGAATGAGAAGAGAAAGAGTTGAGAGAGAAATTTTCAATTTTATTGCTTGCCTACTCCGTTAGACAAAGCCACCTATATAGAACCAATTCAACACAACAAATTTCAACCTCTTAATAGAATTAATATTAAGAATTTGCAAATCTACTCAAATTGTAAATCTACCTAACCATCAATACAAATATACAAAATTATCCTTACTCATTAAAACTATTTGTATTAGTACCTTCCCCCAACTACACCTTTACCCTCAAGGATGAATAAAACTCGTAAACTGAGAGAATTGCTTCTATAATTCAAACTAGACCTCCCAGGTGGCTTCTTCTTCTATCTCACCCTTCCACTTAACTAGCACTTTCATCATGGCTCTATTTCTACACTAAATCATTCTTCTATTTAAAATAAGTTTAGGTTCTCTTGAAGTCTCAAAATTATCCCATTTAAAAGGAAGTTGTCCTAATGGTATAAATGGATTAGAGCATGGTTTGAGTAGGGAGACATGAAAAGCAGGATGAATCTTTGATGTAAGGGTAATTTCAAGGTATAAGCTATAGTACCCACCTTCTGTAATATCTGATATAGGCCAAAATAACAAGGTGATAGCTTCTTTGAACTTTTCAATTGTGTAGATTGTTGCCTATACAGTTGAAGTTTAAGCATTACCCAATTATCTTCTTTAAATTGTCGATCTATTCGATGTTTGTTAGCTAACATTTTCATCCTATGTATAGCTTTCTACATATTAATTTGAAGCTTTTGGATCATAGTCTCCCTAGCTGCAAAACTTCGATCAATAACATCAACTAAACAAGCCTGTGGAATGTAAGGAATATGCAGAGGAAGTAGTTGATCATATACCGCTTCATATTGGGTCACACCTGTAGAAGTGTGATAAGTAGTATTGTACCACCATTTAGCTAAAGGTGGCTATTTGGCCTATTAATTCGGACTTTGCCAGACAATGGAGCAAAGGTACTGTTCAAGGCATCGGTTAAGGACTTCACTTTGCCCATTTAACTGTGGATAATAGGCAGATGATAGATTCTAAGCTACTCTTAGTTGTTGCAAAAATGATGCCCAAAATTTGCTAGTAAAAAGGGGATCTCTGTCACTTACAATATTTGCTAGCACTCCATGAAGCTTATAGATCTTATTGAGGAAAATATGTGCTAATTGTACTGCATCAAATGGATGAGCTAGTGGAATAAAGTGAGCATATTTGCTCAACTTGTCTACCACCAACCAAATCATATCTTTGCCACCTGATTTTAGGAGTTTTTCTTTAAAATCCATTGCAATGCTATGCCATATACCATTAGGAATTGGTAGAGGCTGCAACAATCTTAGATAAGCTACAAGTTCATACTTACATCTCAAACATGTTTCACATTTTTTCATAAATTCCTCAATATCCTTTAACATTGCCTTCCAATAAAACATATGTTTTATACATTGCAATGTAACTTTAATCCTAGAATGCCTACCTTAATGTGAAAAGTGTAGCCACTGTAAAATTAAATCCTTGACCTACTGTACTCTTGGAATCATTATTTTATTCTTCCTTAGTACTATCCTTTCTTTGCAACTATATTTCTAGTTCGCAACCTCACCATTCTCTAGCTTTTATTTGAGTTACTGTAATGAAGCATCCTATGCATAGGACTACTGAATTTTTTTGCCATAAGTATGTAAATATTAAGGATACCGAAAGTTATAGTAATTGGCCATGAACAACTCTAGATAATGCATTAGCTACTAGATTATCCCTCCCCTTCTTGTATTTGATTTCATATTACATTCCCATGAGCTTAGTCAACCACTTATACTGCTCAGGTGTAGATAATCTTTGCTCCAAAAGAAATTTCAAACTTTGCTAGTCAGTTAGTATGACAAATGGTTGTATAAACAAGTATTGGTGTCGTTTAGATACTGCATAGACTAATCCAGTAATTTCCTATCGTATACTAACATCAACCTATTTTTGGGCGATAACACTTTGCAAATAAAAGCAATAGGATGTTTTTCTTGCATTAGCACCACACCAATACCAATGTTGGCTGCATCAGTTTCTATTTCAAATTACTTTTACATATTAGGAAATGCCAAAAGTGGTGCACTTGTTAATGCTTCCTTGAGTTTATTGAAAGCATCCTTTGTAGACTCATCCTATTTAAACCCTTCCTTCTTTAGTAAACTAGTTAACAGAGCAGCAATCATACTATAACCTTTGATAAACCTCTTGTAGTATCCAACTAAGCCCAAAAAACTTCTCAATTATTTGATAGATTGTGGCTCAGGCCAATCTTTTATTGCTTGCACCTTTGTTGAATTAGTTGATACCCTTTCTACTGAAATAGAGTGTCCCAGATATTCTACCTTCTTCATAAAAAAATTACATTTGGTTTTTTTCACATAAAATTGGTTGTTTCAAAGAATTATTAGAACTTACTTTAAGTGCTGCATATGTTGTATTTCATCCTTACTGTAAACCAGGATATCATCAAAGAAAACTAACATATATCTTCTCAGTTGATGCTTAAAAATGGCATTTATGGCTCCTTGGAATGTTAAAGGGGTGTTAGTCAAGCCAAAAGGCATGACTACAAACTTATATTGGCTAGAATGTATTTGGAAGGCTGTTTTTTCCATATCTATATTTCTCACTCTGATTTGGTGATACCTAGACCTAAGATCTAGCTTTGAGAATACCATGGCTTACCCTAACTTGTCCAACAAATCCTCCAGTAAAGGAATAGGAAAATGACTTCTTACTATCATCTTGTTTAAACCCTTATAGTCAATGCACATTCTCCAACTCCTATCCTTTTTCTTCACTAGAACTATTGGGGAAGCAAAAGAAGAGGTACTAGGTTAGATTATACCTGCATCCAGTAACTTTCTAACCATTTTCTCAATGACATCTTTCTGGATTGGTGGATATCAATAGTGTCTCATGCTTATTGGATTTGAACCATTTTTAAGCACAATTTTATGGTCATGGATGCCTCTGAAGGGTGGTAATTGTTTTAGCTCCTCAAAAACATTATTAAACTCTATTAATAATTGCTGCATTTTGATTAATTCTTGTTGTATTTCTTTTCCTTTAATTGCACATCACATTTCTCCATTATGAGAAGGTATAATCTGCATCATAAATGCAATTCCTTCTTCTGTCATAATCTTATTAAGCTAAACTTCTTGAATCATTTTATTGCTCTTTTTTTTTCATGCAAACAACCTCCCCTGATTCCTTCATTTTCGAAATTCCATTGCTAAGTTCAGATAGTCCTATGCAATAACCCATAATTTTTGCAACCACTGCATGCCCAAAATCATGTCATAACCTACTAAAGGGATTAATATTGCATTAATTGTGAAATTATGTCCCTGCATCTGCCAATTGATCCTTTTCCATATGTACTTTCTTTGCAACCTTCCTCCATTAGCCATTATTATGAACACTAGGTTAATATGCCTTATTACTCCTATCCCTTCCTTGCATAACTTTTCATCTATAAAGTTATGTGTGCTCCTAGTGTCTATAAGAATGAAGATTCTTTTCTTCCCTAACCATCCAATAATTCTCATAGTAAGGTATTTAACTTCTCCTTGTAGTGCATAAGAGAAATAATTGGCTCACTAATCCTATTTTCTTCCCTTGCATTCCTAACCTCATTTTCACCTATTTCACTCATTTCCTCATCTTCCACCTCCATCAATAAGAGTTGTATTTTCTTCTTTTATGGACAATCATAGCCTGGAGTGAATTTCTAGTGATAGAAGTAACACAATCCCTTGCTTCTATATTCCTTAACTTTGGTGTCAACCTTTGTTTAAATCTGAGAGCTAGTTTCCCTAACACATTTTTCTGATTATTCACTCCACCATTACTAGTCAGTCTCACTTTTTTGGTATTTAACTCTTATTTTTTCTTAATGAAACCCTAATTATTGTTGTTACCCATACTCCATTTATTATTGTTGCTACCCACCTAAGAACCTTCCTTCTTATGCAATAATTCAATGTTTCATTCTTACAGTTTGGCTAACTTGGTTGCCTCAAGTAATATTTGAGACTAAGTAGCTTAACCTCTACTGTAATCTTAGGTTTTAAACTGGGCACATAATAGCTGATTTTTTACTATTCAGTTAGTTCAATCTCGTATATAAGACCATCAAATAGCTCTTGATATTGGTCTAGAGTTCTTACTTGCTTTAATTGCATTAATTCTTCCATTGGATCCTCAAGAATAGATCCAAACCTAATATGCATTGCATCAACCAATACTTATCAATTCAATCTCCTAACTATCCCTCGTTCTAACCCTTGAAACCATTTAAAAGATTGCTCATTAAGTGCAATATTAGCCATAGTTATTTTATTTGCTTTTGGTGTGCCATCCAATAAGAAGTACTGTTCATACTTAAAAATCTAACCATTGATATCATTCTAGGTAAATGTTGGAAAATCTAGGCAAGTGAATCAGGTTAGAACATGATATTCATTTCCTAGTTTGTCATTCCTACCTTGTTCACAGCACTAATTCATTAATTCTGCAACATTGATTGATGAACCCCTCACCAGTTCTTGAAGTTCAACTAGTTATTGCTTAATGCCATTAAATTATCTTTTCACTGTATTCTTATGCTAGTTAATTACACCTATCAATCCTTCTTTGACTTCACGAATAGATGTCTGAGTATGAGTCCCATTTTCCATGGCCGAGGATCACCTCTGATACTAGTAATAGGAATAAAGGTTTAATTGAAAAAGAAAGAAGAAAAGGAGAAGTAAAAGAAAAAAAAGAAAGAAAAGAAGGAGAAGCATAAGAATGAGAAAAGAAAGAGTTGAGAGAGAAAAATTCAATTTTATTACCTGCCTACTCTGCTAGAGAAAGCCATCTATATAGAACCAATTCAATACAACAAACTTCAACCTCATAACAAAACCAGTATCAAGAATTTACAAATCTACCCAAGAATTTACAAATTTACCCAAATTGTAAATCTACCCAACCATTAATACAAATATACAAAATTACCCTTACTCATCAAAGCGATATGTATCACGTTTTGACCCATACTTTAACTCCATGTTAACTTAAGTATCAAAGCTGATGAATACTAATCATTAGGCTAAACAAAAAATCAGCTCTTCGTTGATCTACTAAGGGACAATCCTAAACAATCTAAAATGATCAATTTGTAAGATGCATCAAAGGATAGCATAATCGTAAGCATGTCTAATTAACAAAAGCAAGTAATTATGATGACGAGATCCACTAGTTGGCAAGGGATGATGAAAAGACTGACTCATCCTAATAGAGAAACTTCGATTGATCGATCTATTCCTTTCCAAAATCTTTTATGAAACTTCTATATATAGTAGTTAGGTTTGTCATTCTCTTTGAGTAGTATTTATACAATCACTCTCTTTACTTACTCTTTAATACATTTCTAATTTGAGTATTGGAGGATACTAAATGATAACCACCACTTTAAGTCTTATTTATAGGAAGACTCATAATTATAGAATTAACTTTTTACATTAGTTATTTAATACATTTGACTTTAATTATTATTCAACATAAATACATGCATTGTTATATGCTAGATTATTCCATGATAGTTATATAGTCAACAGGAAAAAGACTTATCATATTGGTCTTTTTGCTAAAAAATTAATATCTATTCTTTTTATATATATTTTATTTTTTATATTTTATATTAATTTTTAATAAAAAATCATTTAAAATGTTTATATAATATTTTTTAATGTTTGCTTCTTGCTTCTTTATTAAAATACTTATAGTAAAAATCGAATAAATTCAATATTTCATGAAAAATGTGTACTTTGAATTATAAACCTTAAAAGGCTATAATTCCATGCTCAGTTGTCTATTTAAGGAAAAAAATTATATTGATTTTATATAACTTTTTGATATTTATTCATTTACAAACCTTCCCTGAAATTGCAAAAAAAGGCTATTTTCATGAACTTTTTTTCATTTTTTCTCCACTTTTGTTGTTGTTTGACTGACTTTGGATGACTTTACAACAAAATTTTTAAACATATAATAAGTATCTAAAATTAAAATATAACTTGAAAAATTATATAAATAGAGCATAAATAGAAATTTGTTAAAAACCTATGTAAAAAATGAGAGAAATGAAAGTAATGAAGATTTGAGAAAGAGAAGTAAGAAAGACATTACTTATGTTTTGAACCTATTTCATACTCAGTGCTAGTTAAACAAGTATTGGTAACTTACTGATAAAGATTTCTTAAAACTCTTTAGGTAAACTTATGTAAAAAATGAAAGCAATAGAATAGATAAAAATTTGAGAAATAAAAGCAAGAAATGCATTTCTTATTTGAACTTGCTTTATATTCACTGCTAGTTGAAGGAGTGTCGATAACTTGCTAATATGTGATGGAAGATGAAGTAAGATATAGTATTTTATAGAAGAAGCTAAATGAAGATAGAGAACAATTACAAGAAAATCTATATTTAGTAACAAAATATTTATGATGAATTTTTGTTAGTAAATTTGCTAGTAATACCTAAATATATGTTATGATTTTAATGATGGAATTAGCAATAAACCCATTACTAAATTCATTGTTAATATTTTTCACTTCTAGAAATTTTTAACCTTAAAGAATATCTATTTCTACATCCATTTGTAAAATTTATTGATAGAATTAGCAATAAATTGTTTAAAAAATTAATTTTGACTTGCTAATTGATTTAGTCATAGACTTATGCAAAAATTTAAATTTTTGTTTAACAATGCAATGAATTTGTTTTAAATTAGTGACAAATGCCACCAATGTCCATTGCTAATTTTGTCACTAATTGAAATGCATTATTTCATTGAAATGTGTTATTAACTGGCTATTTAATCACTAATTATGTCGCTAAACTGGACCTTATATTGGTGTGCAATACTAGACCCTTACTTTTATCTTTCCTCATCTCCTTTACGTCTCTTGTGTTATGCACTGTTGCCACTTTTCTGCCTTCTATAAGCATCTTTGTTGTTGCTATTAGATTCACAGCTAGCTACACTTTGTTCTAATCAATAAATTTTCTTCGATTTCATTCATTTTGGTTCTTTTTCCATTTTGCATTAGTTTTAAGGTCTAAAAGGAAAAATTAATTGGGTTTTGGTCAATCATGCTAGAAATTGTAAGAATAAATAGGAATAAAATGTAATTGTATATTAATATATTGTTGAAGATTGGTCTATCATTTCTACATTTTTCAACGAGTTTCCTCTATAAAATGTAATTTTTCAAGAAAGTTTTATTTAAGTTAGTCATCTTTCTAGCTTTAAGGATTTGAACATTCAATCTGTCTTGAATGTTAAGTTTATTTGAAAGAAAGAAAATAAAGAAATAAGTTAAATTTGATAAACATCAACTAAAAGAAAATTTTCCAACATTTTCTTTTTCCTTCTCCTTTTTTGCTTCCACCTATATACATTACTAGAGTAATAACTAGTCAGCTTCATTTTAGTACATACACATACACACATTCCTCCCCAAACATATTATAATAATAGAAAATATTTTACTTTTTTAAATATTAAATATCAAAGTATGTCGAATAATAATATTATCTATTTTAAAGAAAAAGTTATTATCTTTCATAACTATTATAATATTATGCATTATTTTTTTAATCATAAAATATACAAGTGATATGAAAATTTTCTATTGGTATATAACTAAACAAGATTTTATCAAAGAAAATTTTCTTTCGATGAAAACAACAGAGTTTTAACACATAAGGTAGTGAAATTAGCCATTAAGAAATAAATAATAAAGATGAAAGATAAGATGAAAATAGGAAAATGCTTTTTGTAAATAATTCTCACACAATGATAATAAAGATTTTCTCAATGGTTTTTGTTAATCATACTTGAAAGCTACCATTTTCGTCAAAAATTGATTAACTTTGACCTCTTCATATATTAATTTTACATATATTCTCCTAAAAAATAATTAGCTAGAATTTTGTAATTTCTTTGTATTTTATTTGTAATTACATTTAATTTATACCATATTTTCTCATCAAAAGAAAAAATATATTTTAAATAATTAATCATGTTTGAGTACCATTTTAAGTTAAAATTTATCTTTCAGTTACATGTGAAAATTATATAATCTATAAATATTATTGTAAACTTAAAAAGAGGTGCTATAAATAGCCAGATCTTGATTCTTCTTCAGCTAAAAGAAAAGATCATTTATTGTAAATGAAACTTTGACCACTCTTCATTGTATAAAACTTGGAAATGCTACATAAGAGCCTTTATTTAAGGTCATTTTCTCTTTCAAATTTCATAAAAAGTATAGAGTAGGTTATATCAACATCCCTTAGGATTTCATGAAATTAAACAGACATCTTTTTAATGTTTAAAATTATGAATGGCTTTCATATGTTAAGATAAGCTAATTTTGACACTTTAAATTACAAGTGAGTAAAGAAAACACAATTTTCTTATATTATTATACTTTTTCATATCATCTTCTAGATGATAATGTATTATTGCCACTAACTCTGAGTTTGTATGGTTGAAAAATAATTTTCTTTGTGTTGGAGGCTTCTTTATCTATGCTTTTGTTTTTCTTTCCTATTTTTTTGCCTTTTTGCATAATGATTTTAGTATAAGAATTTTCCTATCCATACCTTAGTTTGTGTAAATGAGGAAAGTATAAGTAGTTTTCATTAGAACTAATTTTAGTTGTAATGTTAATATTAAATTTTAAGACATTTGGTATTTATTAATCAATTATTTTATTTGTTGAATGTTGTAAAGTACTATGTTATCATTACACAATCTAATAGATATACTCCTAGCAAGGATGGTAGCCATAGGCTCAGAAGTCATGGTATCGATTCAACCACTCAATCTTCCTCTACCACTATTGGTGTGAGCTTATTAAAGACATCCTAGTAGCCATCTGGGTAGAAGTCCTAAATTTTCCGATCTCATCTCTAGGTAGTGGCCCTTTCCTATCTTTTTACTCAGGACCTTACTTAGTAGGTTGCATAGCACCCAGCTCTAAATCTAAGATAGCCTTCGGGTTGTCCTTAAGGTAAAAACCTAATTAACTATTACATTTAGATGCATACAGATGGTGAATTATAAGTATTGGTTTACATTTAATAGTTTATTTATTATAATTTATATCAATTTTTATTCATTTGTATGAATGTTTAACATTTATTACAAATTGACACTATTATATTTGATTATATTTGACCATAGTTTGATTGTTGCATCTATTTATGGTCCCATTAGGGAAATAATAACTAAGGTTTTCACACAATTAGCCCTCACCTACACCACTATACTATGGAGGTAGAAAGATATTGTTTAAGAAGTAAGCAGTATTGATTTTTATATTTTATAGTCCAATTTGTATTTGAATTAGAATTTATATTTTATATTCTAATCATTATGTATTTGTATTTATAATTTAATTTAGTATTTATTAATATTTAAGTTTAATTATTTAATGTTTGAAAGCCATGTACAAGCGGCATCCTAAAGACGTATATATAATAGAAAAGAATTTTGCTTATAAGGTTATGTCCAATTATAAAGGCATAATGGATCGAATGAGGAAGGGTTTGTCAAAACAGTTTAAATGGATGCCCAATCACATTTTTTAAGACCTCAAGAAGAAATGGGCTAAAGATGCTAGCTTTAAGAGAAAGCAAGATGTCAAAAAAAAAAAAGGAAACACATACACATACACATATCTTTACTACTAAAGGGAGCTTGTACACTAGTAGTTTCATCTTTATTTCAAAGCATAAAAGGAAGATTGTAAGTTTTAATTAGTTTTAGTTTAAAGTTGAAATTAGTTTTAGCATTGGTTCATTTCATATATGACTATAGTGTCTTTATCATAACATTTTAGAAAACTAGCCCTAATTGGATCTTTATTGAAAAGGAAGTATTCCTATGCACTCACACCTAACCAACTTTGAAGGGTAGCTAGTGATTTGTAGATGAGACATTCAAGAGGACCTCAATAAAATTTATTATTTATATTTGATATGCATTATATTATATATATTTTTTATGTATAAAAAGTGTTTAACCTTTTGTTGCTAATTTTATAGGATAAGTAACTCCAAGATGGTGGAAGTGCTATCTTCCTAGGCATTTGCTAATGAGGAAGGCATCTTCCTCAAAATCTATTAATGGTGATGAGGGTTCCCCAGCGAAGGTCGACGAGACCTTGATTTAGATAAAGGTAGTTAATGATCGAAATAAAAAGGGTTACATTTATGGTATAAGATTAAAGGTGTGTAAAGTTAAGTTATTATCTACCATTGTTGGACTATTATTGTCGCTTGAGCTAGAGCAACTACGAAGCAACCTCAAGTAGCAAAATAAGGAGCTTGAGGTAGCATCATAGAATATGGCAATAATTTTAAGCTATGCTTGGTTAAATTAAGGAGAACAAATGTGTTCCAACCCTTCAAAAATTAGCAAATTGACTTTATTTTATATTAATTTTATTTATATTTATGTGCAAGTGATAATTTATTTAATTGTTGTGGTTACATTTAGGATGATTTTTTATTTTAGAAAAATGCTATATTATGGCATAAGTAGGAGGAAATATCCAAGTGAATTTATATTTCCCTAAGGTTAACTAGATGCAATTCGCTTTTAAAAAAAAGTTGAAGCTTTTCCTTTTCCTATCTTTTTCATTAAGTTCCTTTAAATCAACTCTATTGATTTCTAGCAAACTAGAGTTAAGGAACTTCAAGAAATGCCTTCTTTTTCTTTTCAACTAAGGTAATTTTAAGTTAGTCTATGGTTTTACGTTGAAAAGCTTTTTAGGGTTTGTTTGAAGAGGAGTTTTGAGATTTGAGTGGATTTTTCTAGTTTCTAGCTTAAATTGATGTTGTTAAATCAAGCCAAACCTTATTATAGCTTCTTCTTGTCTCCTTCATACCATGATAAATGAATAATTTACTAAGATCTTGATTTATGAAAATTTCATTTTAGAATATGATAGTATTAGGAACTAGGGATTTTGATGATACTTGATGTAATAAATGATGAAAATGGCTTATTAAGGTGTCAAAAGCTTGTATTCATAGTTCTATGTAGTTTGGTTAGGAATTAAAAGCATTAGAAGCTTAGTTTAGTTGAAAAAAATGTTTTCAAGGAGTTTTAATTGTAGAACCTAAACTAGTGGTTGGCCAATAGCCCATGAAACCCAATTTTCAAACCTTTTAGTAGCTAAAGGTCGATCAATGCATCTAATGATTAACCAATGTTCCCTTATATAGCTATTTTTCACATTTTAATCAATAGCATTGAGGGACAATCATTTTTATTAGTCCATCAATGCTTATAAGCATATAAGCTTAAGTACTAAACATATAATTGATTAATTAATATATGTTTAACATTGAAATTAAAATGTAAAACCTACTAAATAGGACTATACTTTTTTTAAAATATATATGTATTGTTAGTTTGTCTTAAAGTGAGTGGATATCTATTTTAAATACTATTTCATGTATTATATATATATATATGCATTCCTTTTTATATATACATTAGCCTTGTACTTATATTGTTATCTTTAATATGTTGAGTATGAAAATATATAATTGTGATTATTTGTTAATATTCCAATTACTATAATATTTAATGGTAGTCCTTATGAATTATTGTTCAATTATTTCTTTAAAGCCATGTAATGAAAACATAGCATTATCATTATCGTTGGATTATCTCATGCTTGCTTATATAATTTGTGATTAATATTGAATGAATGGCTTGTTACCACACATGAGAGTTTTGGAGTTGCTGATTAATATGATTGTTATATTTAAAATGAGATTGTACCGATAAATATATTGTGAATGATAATATGATGTGAAAATACTATTAAGCATGTTTGATATGATACAAGGGGTGATGATAAATATAATTAATAATGCATTCAAGAAAAGGTTTGTAGAGGGATAAGACAGGATAACTAGGAAAAACAAAGATGAAAAGATTTATAAGGAGATAAGGTTGACCAGAAGGTACAAGAAGAGATATTTGTTTCCTTTATTATTATAAATTGATAATTATTCTTTGAGATATTAATATGATCTTGGTGGCATTCTCTTGAATATGAGTATTTTATGAATGTAAAAAGGTATTATGATATGCATGATAGTTCATTACTTATATTTACTTTGTTTAGTAAATTGTTTATTTATTGAATTATAAACTCATTGTTTCTAAATATTTTTTTTTCAGGTACACTTGCTGAAACACCTCCCCCACCTATAGTTTAGGGATACTAAATCTCCTTATTATCTAGTTAAAGTGGCCATAGTTGTAAATGATTTATAAATAGAGATATGTTAGGCCTTGTTGGATATTGTAAGTATGATGATGTGTAAACAAATGTTTATGTATAAAATTTTGATAATCACTATAAAGCATGTTTGTTTGTTAAAATTGTATTATAATACCAAGTGTAGGTTAGAATAAGTTGATAGAAATTAGGAAGCAAGTTTCATACTAGTCGGGGCCTAGGTGAGTTGTGACAAAGTGAATGTTGGCAAATCTAGCCCAAAGGGTAGAAATGGGTGGTTTAACACCTCCATTGCCACCAACTATCTTAAGACACTAGTGCTAAGAGGATAATTACTAATTTTAGTTATAGTCTTTAGGATTTTGTATTTTTTTTAGTTTTGTACTTATATTAAATTCCATTGATTTTTGTACATAATTTTAAATTCTATTTTTTAATATTTTTTATGTTATATAAATAAAATATTGATATTTAGTTTTATTTTATAAATTTAGACTCTAGATTTTGATTGTTAAATGTATATTTGATTTTTTAAAAAAAATTCCAATATAACATAGTGTGTTTGTTATTTGCCTTGTTAGCAAAATAATCAAAATGTCAACAACTATTTCTCACATTAGCAATGAATTTATGAATCATGGCATCACTAATTTTGCCAAAATTCCAAATTTGTCGCCAAATATGAAATTAGGAACGAAAAGCTTGCTAGTAATATAAGGCTTAACAACAAATAAAGGCATCACTCATTTCTTCCATCATTCACCTGTGCTTGTCATAAAGCCACAAAATTAAGGCAAAAATGGTGACGTATGGAAAAATTCCATAGTTCATTGAATTTTCGATGCACTATTTGCCAGCATTCCTTATTTCATTAATAAATCTATTAATAAATATTTTAGCGACAAATTTTTGTATCAGTAATTAGTTCTTTTCTTGTAGTGGAATGAGTTTGGAAATAAACAAAAGAGAAAGTAAAGATGATGATGAGAAACAAAATATAACTTATTTTATTTATAATACAAAAATGTCACCACTCTTATAAATTTTAGATGTCAATTATTTTATAAACTAACATTTAAAGTGTCACAAGAAGAAAATATGTTGATTATTTATTAAAAATCAATGTCTCAGTTGATTTCATTTTTGAATATTGATGGTTGGTATTATTTTAGACATTAGTTTTGTAAAAAAATTGATGTGTTAATTATATTTTAATTTTTTGAGCTAATTCTTCCCTTATCTTTTGATGTCAATTCTCTAATAATCAGCATAAAAAATTGTTATGACATCAATTATTTATTTGAATCAACGTGTTGTATTACACTTTTCTAAGAAAGCAACAATTTACATAAGTTTAAACATCAATTAGTTTAAATTTACATGTAAGCTATAATAGATGTCAATTATAAATAATAACCAATATTTTTAAATTTTCATAGAACGCACTCTTCATCTCCCATTTTAAATTATAATTTTATAATTTTGTTGATTAATTATTTCAATTGATATTATAAATTACCTTTATTTTTAAAAATATTATCGTATCATTATATATGTCGATTTTTATTTTGATCACTATTAATATGCCAATGTTAAAAAATAATTCTGCGATAATAACTAACTGCTCTTGACGACGGACGGACGGACGAACGAACTATAACCGCTACACCGTCACCATTTTAGTAACATTCAGTAGTAGAAGCTTTCTTCAATGGTTCAGCCTTTCATTATTGATATTTATTCTTTATGCAGATTCGCAAGAGACCACATAGGTAGAGATTATTAAACTGTATCCTTAGTCAACCTCGCACAAAATGAACATAGGCCATTCAAGAATGCACTAATAATTAGGGGTGGTAGTGGACTTTAATCATCACTAGCATGGTTAGAGCTTGCAGCTACTTAATCTCAGGCATGGTTTTAAATAATAATTCCTTTAGTGGCAATGTCACGTAACACTTGTACTAGAAATCAATGTAGGCCAATGGCGGTGGAATCTCCACTGTAGGATTTCCTCTTATGAAAAATGTTGTGTGTACCTTAATCAAACATTAGGGAAAGTACATGAATGCTGGGGCAGTGTAAGATATTGTGTTTTAATATTTTAATAGAAGTAAAATTCAAAAATTAATAAAAATATTAAAATGAAACATGTAAGTATATGTAAAATTAAAAAAAAAAATCAGTGAGAATGTACATTTATATTAATATGTATGCATACCACCGAGCATGAGCTTCATACTCAGAATTTAAATAAAATGAAAAATATAATTACACTTAAATTTAAAAAAAATCAATGAAAATGGACATTCATATTAATATATATGAATGCCACTGAGCATGAGTTTCATATGCAGATTTTAAATAAAATGAATGCCATTGAGCATGAGTTTCGTGTGCAGAATTTAAATAAAATGAAACATCTAATTATACGTAATAATTAAAAAACAAAAATAGTGAGAATGCACATTCATATTAATATACATGTATGCCACTGAGCAAGAGTTTCATATTCAGAATTTAAATGCCTTGTTGGCGTATTTAGAATGTGTCCAAGATTTTGTTATGATCCTATTTAAATTTTAGAATAGTGCTAATTATGTTGTCGCGTGTAGAATTTCTATCATATTTTAAGTGGCATAACTTGTATTATATTGGTTGCATTTATTTGAAGCTTAAGTTAAAGCCAAATTATATATGCTAGTCAATTTTACAATAAGTTTTTGGATAATCAATGATATATAATTTGTGCGTTGACTATCAAATTGATATAAATGTAAGAAAAAATAGTTTAATATTTAATTATTGTATTAACTTTGTTAATAATAATGAGATGACAAAATTTTGAGAGTAGTACATACACAAGTTGTATGCCTATGAATAAATAATTAAGAATTTTGAATTTTACATGTTAAAAAAACTATATCAATAAATTTTTTTATTACATCCATGTATCCTTATACACTTTTTATTATGTATAAAATTAATATCAATATTTTTTGGTAACAAATTGGTGTTGTATTTAAAAATAAAATAATTAATTTTATTAGAAATATTATGTAGATTAGCATTAATTAATTAATGAAATATTTATTTAAGTAATTAATTTTATATTTTAACATCAAACATAGAACAGATCGGATTTTGATTTAATGTATATGATTTATAATAGGTTGTATCATGTAGTAAGTCCTATATGGGTAGAGGTCCCTAACTTACAACCCTTTAATAGGTAAGTAATTTTTTATCACAAGTCTAACCTTAAATAAAGAGATCAGGGTTATTACTTTGATACTGAAAAATAAGAATTCCCACACTCCTAAAATTTTCTCTCCCTTTCTCTCTCTATCTGGATAACTTAAGGGGCGAAGTAGGTTGCAATTCTACTCATCATCATTCAGATCAGTCATAGCCTTATCAAATTAAGCTCTAGGTACGCTCATAATTTTATTATGATCAATTTTATATTTTGAGATTTTAATTCATACTTTTAACAATTGATATCAGAACATGTTGATAGTATGAATTATCTGATTATGAGCAATTTTAATTATCTTAGTAAAATTTTAAATTTTTTCCTTCCTTCTTTTTCAGTGTATGAAACCCTTGAAATTGGAATTTTTTTTTATTCTGAGATAATTTGGATTAACTTTCTTTCAATTAAACCATGAATTCTAATTGTGTGGATGTGTAAAATATCATGATATTGCTGGATTATATTTTAATTTTATGATGTTATGAATCAAAGGAATGAAAATTTCAGAACTAAGGATTTTAATTCTAGGAACAATTTGGATCTATTTTTCTTTCAATTAAATCTTGAATCCTGATGTTGTATACATTGAGAATATTATTCTGTGGTTTAATTGTATTAAATTTCGTGACTATTGTGGATTGATGTTTGAATTTTTTTGAAAAATTTATGAACATAGATCGTAAAGTTTTGAAGCCTTTTATCTTCTAATAAATACATAAATCTATGTTAAAATAGATTGGATATAATTTTCTGAGATTAAAAGGAGATAAAAATAAATTTTTGGGGCTTGAAAAATCCCATTAATGGCTAAAAAACTAGCCATAAACAGGACAACACTGAGAAAAAAGAGGGAAGAATATACTGTTTCGACCTGCGCGTGGAGTTTACGCACCTGTGTTGGTGCATGAAACTCACGCGCCAAAATTCTGCACACAGTCAGTTTAATGTTGACGTGCGCGTGGAGTTCACATTCCATCAGGCGCGTGTACAACACACACACGGTGGTATGGTGCCAGCTGGCTTTAGCGTGAATTTCATGCTTCTAGTTGTTGACCAAGGTTTGGCCGTGCATGATGTCACGCGTGGATGGCGCGTGTGAATCACGTGCTAATAAACCTGGCAACTTTTTGTTCTGCTAACCCCAGTAGTGCCTAACGTGCGTGCTAACGCATGTACCACACACATAAGGCTTTTTGGGCCTAGTTTTGGCCCATTTGATATAATTTTTTATTTTTCTATCTTTATGTAATTTTTTTAGAAATTTTTGAGGCCAATAAGTAATTATTTTAAATTTTATAAAGTTTATATTGTATAAAAACATATTTTACTTGTGAAATTTTGGCCTGAAAAAATTCGTGAACATTCTTCACATTTTTTCTAGGATTTAGTGACAAGCCACTCTCTCTGGTTGTAAGCATAGCTATATTAAACTAATTTTGAGCCCTTAATTATGTAATTTTATACATATAAAGACACTTAAAGCTATTTATTTCACACCAATGATAGATTTCGGATATAATAAGACTATTTTTCATAAAATATTGTCCTTCTAAGATATTTAGGAGTATATTGCATTGATGATGGATACACCCTATCGGTGTGACATTATTAATGTAATTTTAAGGTTTAAACTCCTTAGAATAGGTGTGCAATAATTATAATGTTTCAATATTTTTTGTATCTTATCGGTATGGCTATATTGATTACATTCTTATGTAGACTTTTGTACAAGTCAAATCATATTGTACATGTAATTTTGATACCACTTTATAGTTATTTAACTGATTTATTTAATTAGGAAATCTCGTGTTATAATTATGTTGTGCACACATAATTAATAATTTCCTAATTCTATTGCATCAATCTCAGTCTTTCAATAACCATCTGTGGTGAGGACTCTTAATGGAACAAATTATGATGAATGGAGAGAGTCTTTGAACATGTACCTAACAATCTCTAAGGAGGATTTGGCTCTTAGAGAACCAAAGCTGGCTAATCTATTACCTGAGTCTAGTGCTGCAGATAAGACCTATTACAAATAATGGTATGAGTCAAACCGAATTTGTTTAGCAGTGATTAAGTTCACTATTGAAAAGGAAATTAGAGAGAGTATCTTAGATAAGGACACTGTTGTGGAATACATGAAAATTGTTGACGAGAAATTCAATTCTACCCATCTAACTTTAGTGTGTTTTGAGTCCAATAATCTTGAAATATCTTCTAAATTTTGGTGATTGAATTTTAGTGCAACTGTTCATGTTGCAAATTTTTTAAAGGGGCTCAGAAACAGTCGGATCCCAAGTGAGACGGGAGAGACTGTATTCAAAGTAGCAAAAAGTAGGGATAAAATTAAATACATAGGATCATTTTCTTTCTTTTTGTTTATCTTCTGGACATTTTTAATTTGAATTATGTCATTTAACTACCTTTTTCAAGAAGAAATTTGATTTCCAGTTCTATTTTGAATAATTGTAGTTATTCTTTTTAACAAAGAAAATTTATTATGATTTTGCTATTTTTGGCATGCCACCTTACAAAATGATCTGTATCATTTAAATTTGAAAAATTATCCTATTGTATTTTCTGATATTCCTATCAATGTTATAATTAGGCATAAACAATCTAGAATAAGTTAGAATTCTTCCATTTTATGGGATCAATTTTAGGCCATTTTTCTAAAGAGACATTAGAAAGATTGGTAAAACAAAGGTGTATTGTTAAACCTATATTTCTCATATTTTGAAACTTTTAAGTGTGGAGTTGTAAGGTAGAGATGAGACCATATAATCCCTAGTTGAAGAAATTAGAATCTAGAACAATCAGTGGGTTCTTCATTAGGTACTGTACTAGATCAAGAGGTTGCAGATTTTCTTGTATCCCACTCATAGTACCAAAACCATCGAATTTGATTGGACATTTTATTTTGAAGATGGCTTGGATAGTGGGAGTTCGAAGCTTAGGGCTATCAATTTACATGACAAGGCCACCATTCTGCCTATACCTATTTTGATTCCCTCACCACTAGAGGAGATAATGTTGATAGTCTAGTTTATATAAATAAAGATCCTTATGTTGAAGAACCTAATCAACTAGCCATTAAGTTTAGACGAACTCAAAGGGTTTAGAGACTTGCAATATCATATGACTATATTGTGTACCTGCAAGAATTTTAATAAATTTATTAGAGTAATTTTGTCATCTTAGTGCCTTATGTTAATGACATTTTGTTGGCTAGAAACTCAATTAATTTAGATGAAGTCAAAACACATGTTACCATGTCATTTTGATTTTGGCAAAATATCTTTTATTTTGAAATTTAAATCTATCGTGATAGAACTCATAGTATTTTAGGTTTGTACCAAGCCAATTTGATTGAACGGATGTTTGAAAGATTTAAAAATGGATACCTGTGTGTCTAGTCCAATGCCTACTTAGAAAGATGATTCGTTATCTCAATCATTTTGCCCTCAAGCTGATATTGAAAGGGCTGAAATGGATAAGATTCTTTATGCTTCCGCTATTAGTAATCTTATGTATGCACAGGTCTATATTCGTTTAGATATAACTTTGGCTATTAGTGTGCTTGGAAGATACTTAAGTGGCCTCTAGGATGGATCATTGGAAAGTGGCCAAGAAAGTAATGGGGTATTTTTTTTAAGATACCAAGAATCATATGTTGACTTGTAGATGATCTAAATTACCTGAGGGTATTAGTTATTTAGATTCTGATTATGCTTTATACATAAATGATTGTAAGTCAACATTTGAATACATCTTTATGATGTTTGGAGAAGTTATTTTATGGAAAAGTGTTAAACAAACACTCACAACTACCTCAACTATAGAAGTAGAGTTTATTGCATATTATGAAGCCACTTGTTAGGTGGTATATGGTTGAGGAAGTTGATATCTGACATGTAATTGGTTGATTCTACATCATGACCTTTACCAAATTTTATTGTGATAATTCTCCTGCTATGTGCTTCTCTCAAAATAATAGGAATTCTAGTCATAATGAACATTTTTTTGATATTGAACTTTTGTTCATTAAAGAGAGAAGATTATTGAATCTCAGACTCGCATTGAACACAGCCCTAGTGGAGACATGCTAGGGATACATTGATTTAAGGCTTACCTATAGGAGTATTTTAAAATCAAGTAACTCATATAGGTCTTGTTAAATTTTTTGATGAAACCTTAGTTTAGTGGGAGTTTAAGGTATGCTTATTTTATTTTGTTGATATTTGTGACTAATAATTACTCATATTGAAACATTGGTAATATGTTTTATACATATATAAATCATTTGCTTCTCTATCATATTTAATGATTTTTGAGTTGTTTCTCTTATGAGCTATGGTCAAAAGACTTATACATATTTAGTTCCTTTGGGATTATGAGATATTAATTTTACATCACTTATCTTCCTATCGGATTCAGTGATTCTATATGGTTTCATTTCATTTATGTAATTATTGCTCAATTTGAATATTGAAACATTGGTAATATATTTTATACATATATATATATAAATCATTCGTTTCCCTATCGGATTCAATAATTTTGAGTTATTTCTTTTCTGAGTTGTAGTCGAAAGACTAAACTTTATTCAGTTCCTTTCAGATTATGAGACATTATATCACTTGTCTCCCTATCGGATTCAATGATTCTGTGTATTCTCATTCTCTGAATTAAGTTTATAGCTTAATGTATAACTAATTGCTTAATTATTGATATTTCAATTATTTCATATAATTAATTAATGCTATCCAAGTGGGAGATTGTTGTATTTAAAATAAAATAATTAATTTTATTAGAAATATTATGTGGATTAGTATTAATTAATTAATAAAATATTTATTTAAGTAATTAATTTTATATTTTAACATTAAGCATAGAACAGATCGGGCCCTGATTTAATATGTATGATCTATGATAGGTTAGATTATGCATAAGCCCATATGGGTAGAAGTCTCAACTTACAGCCCTTTAGTAGTCAGTTATTTCCTATCACAAGTCTGACCTTAAATAGAGAGATCAGGATTATTACTTTGATACTGAAAAATAAGGATTCCCACACTCCTAAAATTTTCTCCCCCTTTCTCTCTCTATCTGGATAACCTAAGAGGCGAAGTAGATTACAATTCTACTCATTATCATTCATATCAGTCATGGCCTTATCAAATTATGCTCCAAGTACGCTCATAATTTTATTATGATCAATTTCATATTTTGAGATTTTAATTCATACTTCCAATAATTGGCGCCAAGCCTTAAAAGGAAAAAAAAATTAATTCAAAATAAAGTCTCGAGTCCAAGGGACTCCTAATATATCAACAACACTTGACATAAAAATTTAGGGAGGAAGGCTATGAAACAAATGTAATCCTGGTTGTAGGGATGTGCTATGAGATGTCATTCAATCAGCATACTCATTGCCTTCTCTGTAGGTATGAACAATTTCAATTTCCCAATGCCTTAACATTAATTCATGTAGAATAATGATCAGTTGATTTCCCTTGTTCGATGAATTTAATAAAGCTGAAATGAGTGTCTTGGAATCACATTCAAGCAAGACTTTTCTAAGTTCCATATCCTAAGCAATTGTCAATCCACATATTACCCCCCAGCACTCAGTAGCATATAGGGTGCAAGGTCTAAGTGGTTTTGCAAATCCAATAATCCAATTGCCATTAGGATGAGAATAGTATACATAAACTTCTCAAATAAAAGTGGTTCTATAATTTAAATTCAAGACTATTTATTAAACCTGGAATACCTTGAGTTTTCCTAAACTAGCCACTAATTATTAGTAGATTTTACACGAAGTTTCGAACTCTTAATATATTAAGTGTCACAAATTAGAATTTATCTATATTGAATAAAGATGTATTTTCAAACAATTACATGGTGGGTTAGTAATTAATATAGTGGAGGTCTTGAACTCGAACCGCTTTACCATCCATATAACAGAAAAAAGGAAAATATCTAATTAACATTAAAAGCTAAACATTCTTATTATCTTAATATTTTATAACTACATTCCTATAAATAATATTTTCTATCAAAATAAATGAAGTTTTGAATTATGTTGGAAAAAATATCTTCTCTCCAAACAATCAAGTCTCATAATTAAAGTAATTATAATATCACAATAAAGCATGTGAATAATTTAATGTGAAAATTCTTAAATTTTGAAAAAAATTACAAATAAAAAAATATTAATTATGTTATCAAAAGATTATAGGATAATGCATATAAAAGTTCTTAACCATAAGCTTATAACTTCCTAGTCACCATCTTTACATCTCTCCTAATTTCTATGAGTAGGCATGACACAATTTTGAGTTTGGGATTTGCTTGATGAGGTTGGATATAGTTTGAAAATTTGCCCCATGATGCAAAATTTTAACTTAGAGCAAATTTCAGAGTAGATATAGTATTAGTTAAATTTTTCGCTCAGAGCTCCACAACATTAATATTATATTTTTATCTATATAATTGATGCAAATATATTATGAATGTAGTTTTTTTAGTAATTTAATTATTAAAAATATTTTTTATTGATTTTATTTTTAATTTTTTAATTTAATTATTATATTATATGTACATGCAACAAAATATAGGATTAAATAATAATTTAATTATTGATATTGTTATCTAAATTAAGCATATTTTTAAAATTGTTATTACATTATTTTAAATATTATGTGTTACTTATGTGTCAATTTTGATTATATAAAGTTTATTCTTTTTATTTATACTGATTTTCTCATGGGACACTAGTGCCTTTATGGGGACAGTTCCCTAAAGCGAGGATAGAGTAGATGACAAGAGTCACGAGGTGGGATAGTATGAAGCTAATCCATCTTTGCCCTAACCTGTTGCCATCCTTATCTATAAGGTTCTCACGGAATTTGCATAAATACTTACATCATATTTTTCTCATATCTCAAACATTTATCCAATACAAATATTTATAATTTAGAAATATTTTTT
The DNA here is from genome assembly GCA_020226215.1 of Sindora glabra. Lineage (NCBI taxonomy): Eukaryota > Viridiplantae > Streptophyta > Magnoliopsida > Fabales > Fabaceae > Sindora > Sindora glabra. The sequence goes on along the minus strand of CM035232.1, from coordinate 39,438,790 downwards.
TGACAGGGAATCTTAATCTTATTCTAGTACAAAAATCTAACTTGAATAAGAAGATAATACATAATAGGAAACTATCAATAATTGATAATAATTAAAATTTAAGTCAAATTTAACAATTTTTACCTTGACATAATTCCTATTAGTTTTATCAATCTCAATGCTCCATGTATTGCTAAAATGAAATTGATCATAAGGGCCAATCATGAGAGTTTTCTATCATTGCAATTTCTTTAAATTGATGCAACCATCTTCTTATCAAGCATATCCATCTCAATCAAGTGTCATAAATTTTACTGGAGTCTATCTACAACTTTTACATCCACAGGGATCTCTTACATCTATAAGAACATGACCTTTGTAAACACCTTCATGAATTAGTATATTCTTTTCACATCTTCATTTTTCATCAATAACTTACCACTATCATCACTATGATCCACCAACTATCATATGATATCAAATTATCAATTAAGCTTTACTGTCTAAAATTACTACTCCCAAGTGAAACTAAACCCACTCTGATACTAGTTATTAGGAAAAATATCCTCTCTCTAAACAATTAAGCATCAAATAATTAAATTAATTAAAGTATCACAATAAAATACATAAATAATTTAATGTAGAAAAACCTAAACTTTGGAGAAAAATACAAATAAGAAAATATTCACTATATCATCAAAAAATTATATAATAATATGTATAAATATTCTTAACTATAATCTCATAGCTTTCTAATCACTATCGCTAAATCTCTTTCAACCACTATGAAGGTTCTCATATAACCTCTATAGATATTCATATTACATTTTTCACTTACCTTAAATCTTTACCCAATATAAATATTTATAATCTAGAAATATTCATCTAACAAAGAATCTTATTCCCACTCTAATGCAAAAACCAAACTTGAATATGAAAATAACTTATAATAGAAAACCATTAATAATTTATAACAATTAAAATTTTAGTCAAACTTAACAAATTCAAGCTCCTGCCAATGTTTGATAAAAAAATGTTTCTACAAAGATTTAAAAATTTATCATCGGGTTGTTTAACTTGGTCAAAATCAACTACTTGCCAAATACAATTGATGTTTTCTACTAAAACAAATGAAGCCTTAAATTCTGTTAGACAAAATATCTTCTTTCCAAAGCAATCTAGCATTAGACAATTAAATTAATCAAAATATCACGATAAAACTCATGAATAGTTTAACATGGAAAATCACAAACTTTAGGGAAAAATATGAATGAAAAAATATCTATTATATCATTAAATTATTATAAGGTAATTTATTTGAGCGTTCTCAACCATAACCCTATAATTTCTTAATAATTATCCCAACATCGCTCTAACTTCTATGAATGTTTTCATATAACTCTTACAAGCACTCATATCACATCCTTTTTATATCTCAATCCTTTAACTGATATAAATATTTATAACCTAAAAATACTTGTTTAACAAGGAATATCAATACTACTCTAATACAAAATACCTAATTTGAATAGAAAGATAATTCATGATAGGAAATAATCAATAATTGATAACAATTAGAATTTGAATCAAACCTGTTAATCCTTACTTTAACACAAATTTCATCATTTTCATTAATTTTCATACTTTATCTATTGTCAAATAAGACCAATGATAGGATGTCAACTATGAGGACCTATTATTGCAAATTCTTTAAATTGCAACAGCCATCTATCAAGTATCTCCACTTTAGTCAAATGTCACAAGTTTTATGAGAGTCTATCCACAACCACAGGAATCTCTCCTATTTGCAAAAATATGAAACTTGTAAACACATTAATAAATTAATATATTCTCTTCACATGTTCATCTTTATCGATCATTACTACCACCACTACTATCATCATCATTATAATCCATCATCCATTGTAGAATATCAACCAAGCTCTAGTGCTTTGATATCAATTATTAGGAAAAATATCCCTTCTCCAAATAGTTAAGCACCAAACAATTAAATTGATCAAAATATCACAAGAAAGCATGTGAATAATTTAATGTGAAAAACTCCAAATCTTGAAAGAAAATTATAAATAAGAAAAGATTTACTATATTATCAAAAAATGATGAGATAATGCTTGTCAAAATTTTTCAATTATAATCTTACAACTTTCTAACACCATCCTAACATTTCTCTTGGCCTCTACGAGGGTTCTCACATAGCCTCAATTGTATTTATATCACATTTTTTTATGCCTCAAACTCTTATCAAATATAAATATTTGTAACTTAGAAATATTTGTTTGGCAAGGAATCTATGTCCTCTTTTAATACAAAAAATTTAATTTGAACAGAAAGATAACTTACAATAAAAAATAATCAATAATTAATAATAATTAAAATTTGGGTCTAAGCCTAGTAAATTTGAACTCCCACCATTGTTTCATCAAAAGCATTTTTGCAGAGATTCGAAACTTCATCCCCAGGCAAGCGATGTTATATTATATAAAGGGCTCAACCTTCAATACATATTTAGCCTTGTTTGTTTTGAGCTTTTTATCATCATCATGATAAGTTAATTGTTTGCGGATTCCGTCGCCATGAGAAGAAGTGGATGGAATTCACAACCTAAAGTCTGCTTCGAATAAATTAAGTCGATTTTAAATATGTTTTATTATATTATACTTTTGGTTGTGTTTCAGGTCTGTTTATCGTTCTCTTGTTATTTGTCTTCGTTAAACGCGTTAACGTAAAGGCAAAATGGAAAAAAATTGATTCTCTCTTCCCATTTGATTATTTTAGTATCATCTAGAAAAAATTCACAATAAAACTTTCTTGTTTATTCTTTTATAAAATAACTTCAAAAATAATTAAATTAAAAGAAAGAGAATCAATGAAAAGATCATTGTCAAAAATAAACGAGACCAAAACCTATTTGAGAAAGCCATATTATATATCGATATCGATAATTAATTGATTTAATAATAAATTAAATTTAAAAAATTTAAAATTTAGTAAAAAAATTATGAATTTAATTTTTAAAAATTTTATAATTAAAATTTTTATCATTTATTAGTCTCATTTTAAATAAAATTAAACTCTTACCTCATAAAGAAAATGTGATAATTTCTGAGCACTGAGTGTAAAAAATAAAAAAGAAAAATATCATGCCATATTTGGTCGTCATGGCAAATCCCTGTGGAATGGTAGTCGGCGGACAGAAAAGGGCTGAAACACTGTGCTTCCCAGGTGACACGTAGGATGACCAAATCAGAGTGAAAAACCTTTTGGAGTTTTGCGTGGGGCCACACCAATGAGATGATCGGCGTCTTTGAGAGGACTGATGACCCCATCATCATTATGACCATCTTGTGATAAATACATCCAACCATCAATTGTATGGGCCGAATTTGGACACCTCCATTTTGAAAAATGGACCGTATAAATTTACGAAAAAAATATAAAAATTTCATTATTAAATTAATGTTAATAAAAAAATAAAAATCTTAAAATAAAAAATTATTTGTTTATCCATCCTAAACTAAAAGTTTTTGATAAAAAGGAAATAGATAGAATTCTGTCAATATATAATTTTAAGGGGGTTATTCAAATTTTTTCCATATCATCTTGGCTTTTATTTAAGAACTTTTTAATTGATAATAATGTGTATTTTAATAAAAAAAATTTAAATAAGAATGACGGCCTTCAATTTTATGATTGATTCGCACTTCAAATTTAGAATGTGTTATGCTTCATAAGTATTTAAATAAATTTATATTTTTATATTTTTCAATATATATATATATATTTGCATACGTTGATATAATTTTCAATTCGCGGTGCACATTATATGTAATTTTCTAATGCGTTTTTTTATCTTTTTTTATTAGAATAAAATGATTTTGTAATTGTTTATAGAAGAAAATACAACTGATTGTGACACCATCATTATTCCATTAGGGGTGTTTGCATTTGATGTGCCATCTGCGGAAAACATTTTACACTTACCAAACTTGGTGATAATGCATTTAGATTTTTTGTAGGGAAACTCTAATCTCCTAAATCTAATTACCGTAATCATCAAGTTTGGTTACCCGCAGCTAATCAATGGATTCGTATCCTCACCTTTTTTTTATTATTCACATTTTCGTTGTGTTAAAAAAATATATAAAATTTTTAAGTATAATAATATCTAAATTCTTTTACTTAATATCTAAATTATTTTAAGTATAATAAAATTTATAATACATTTTTGAAATATTTCTAACTTGAAAATATAAAGAAAAAATGGGAGAGAGATTCTAAATCCAATAGCGAGAACATTGTGTTTGGATATATTTTTATTTTCAAAAATTGGTTCTAATTTTTATTCTTAAAAATTATTTTTAAATTTTAAAAAATAAAGAATAAAAGGTGATAGGTGATATAGATAAGAAAATTATTATTTAATTAAAAAATAAGTTAAGAAAATATCTAAAAGTTATTTTTATTTTTTATTGTTAAATTACATATTTGAAATTAAAAATTTTAAAGATATATGATGAAAATAATTCCTAAACTGAAATTTTTATTTTAAAAAATAAAAAATAAAAAAATTATTTTTACAAATAGTACACAAAAGTACCTTTAATTTCCCTCAAATTTTTACAATGTCAATTTCCTTCCATTTGGAACAGAAAAAGACACAATATTCAGTATCAACTATTTTAATGTACAAATAATATTTTTTTATCTTGCTCATCCTGAATTTCCATGCTCAATATTATAAAGAAATTGAGGGCACTCATATTCAGTCGTAGAGGATTTAAATCCCCTCAATTTCTATGTGAGAGAGGGACACATGAAATTGTATGGAGATCTGCAGCAAGGACTAAATATGTAGGACTTGAAGCTCTCTATTTTTCCTTCTCTCAATTTTTTAATCATTTTCAGAAAAATAAAGTCATAATTTTTATACTGCATTCTACTATTTTTTTTAATGGAAGCCACCATGTCAATATAAAAAATTTTCTGTATCCAAAACTCTCTAAAAAATACCCTATTTTTCTTCAATGTGTATAAAGTATTTTACAATTAACTGATTCATTAGTTTTTAGGGCTAAGCTTTTAACTTTTAATGTTTAATAAATAACTTATTTGACTAATTGATTAACTTTCAATTAGTTAATCTGAAAAAATTAATAATCCTACATTTTTAATTGATGGATTCATAAATGGTATAAAAAAAGATAAAATTACCTCTAAATTTCATAATTTTCTATGTTTATTATTTGCTTACAATGTTGAAAAGGGGATAAGCCTGAACTTTAAGATATACAAGCAAGCATTTAACCATTAAGTCACTTATGATTACATTTATACAAATTTAATACATATTAAAATGTAATATTTATTTGTAAATAATAAATCATAATTTAATTTTTAATTAATTAAATTATATTATAAAATTAATATATATATATATTAATAAAATAAATATTTTAAAAAATTAAAAATTGTGCTATATTATTATTTAATAAATTTAATTTTTTTCATATTAAAAACAAAAATTGATAGGATTAACTTAATTATACGCATATATAACACATAAATATGTATCAATTTTCCTACTTAATTGTTTGATCTAATTTTTAAAATATTATTTAAATAAAAAAGAATTATGAAGGCGTAAAATACTATAAAAAATTACTTTTAATCAAGTTACATTCTTCTTAATATAGTGATAAATAAGATACATATATATAACATGAAAAATAGTATAATTATTTATAATATATACAAATAGTATGTTTGAAATTTGGTATAAAATAAGATGAAAGTGAAAACGGATATCTGAACTTTAACAAGTGTATTAAATTATAATAATTTATTTTGTGAAGAATAATTTAATAAATAATAAATTATAGTAATATAACTTTTAAAGAAATTTTAAATTAATAAATAATATATAAATTTTAAAATATTATTAAAATAAAAATATATTCAAATAAATTATAAAATATATTAATATTTATATATATTATTTTACATATAAATAACTACTTTTTTTCAAATATCCTTATTCAAACATATTATCAATTGATCAAATTAATTAATATAATTAATTATTATCTAACAATTTATTGAATCACCTAATATCTGATATAATCAGTTATTTGTCAAACAAATTTGTAATTTAGATCTCTTCAATTTTTTATTTATCAAATTGATTCAATTTAAAAAAGATAAAGATATATTTTTTATTTTGAAATCTAATTTTTTTTAGAAAATTGAACAAGAAGAATCATTTCAGCTGAGTCAGTCCAGAGAGCCTCTTTCCTCTTAATCCTGCTTGCATGTCGGGGGGCTTATCCAGCAAGTATTACCAAGGCGGTAATACAAATATATAAATTTACTCTACAAGAGTGGTTTTTTTTCTCCTTTTTTTATTTTTAAACTTTAACGGTTAAAGATAAAGTATACGATGGACCTTTTAAGAATAACTAATAAAATCTATTATAAACTTTTTTTTATATTAATAGTAAAGATATTCAAAATTAAAACTTTCAATATATTATTCAAACTACTCACTGTCAGTTTATCGCTCAATAACTTTATTATCAACTTCTTTAATAATAATAATAATAATAATAATAATAATAATAATAGATTTCTTAATCAATTAAAGTTGCTAATGTTGGAAAAAAAAATTATATGTTGATGTTTTTTCGAATCATTATCATGTGTCATTGTATAATTTACAGAGCAGCATAAAAAAAAAAATAGCAGGCATTTGTAGATTTTAAGAATTAATTATGAGGCCTTTTACCTGAATTACTTACTTAGAACATCCATTGGTTCCTTTAACAAAATTGGCAGCCTCTGCACCTCTAGAAATTGATAAGTTCTTTCATAATTCACAATCAATTAAAACCCAAAGTGAATCCCTAAAAATAAATACAGACAAAAGAAAAAGCGAAAGGAATCACTGTCTCTACAAAAGTCTCATTCTGTGTCTCTTTATGGAAATTCACTTTTTTGCACTCAAATGAGGAGAATGCAGTCTCATGAGAGTTATAGAAATAGGAACCCTCTAACATAATTAATTTAATTGATTCATATATCCTACCTATCATAAAATTCATAATTATCTTAGGCCTAAATATTACATTATACCCTAACTTCAATAATCACTTAATAATATTGACATTAATAATTAAATTTATAAATAAATGTGAGGTCCAACATAAAATATTCCAATAATCTCCCATTTAAACTCACATAATTTATAAATAGTGGCCATGTAACATCTAATTCTATTTAATCATCTCTTTAAAATTTAAAGTTCCAAAGTGATTATTTTATATTAGTTTATATCATTGGATTTACCCATTGTAGCAATTTCCAAAAAATAAAGTAATTATTTGTATATTTAATTGCTTAATCACTACTTATTATACCTTATGATAAAAATCTAAGCAATTAAAATTTATCAACTGATAATATATTTTTATTTATTTACTTAACTAATGTGTCTTCCAAAGTCACTTTGAATAATTTTATAATGTCCCTTTTATAGAATCTGAAATATTTAAAATTTTGCCAATATGGGAATCTATAAAAATATCAGTGCTAGCTTTATTGAATAAATTTATCTAAATATTTACTAGATCATTTTAGTAGTTACAAGGAAAGAAGAAGAAAAGGAAAAATGGTAAAATTGAAGATAAGTGGTTGTGATTTAAAGAAGGAAAGGATTCTTATAAAAAATGACTAGTTAACATTAGTTTTGATTTGACTTATGTTACACCTACCACACTATAACATCTCCTTTTTGACTTTATGCCAAATGAAGGGTTGGCATTGAATCGTAAGTAGGTTACATTACACCTAAACCATAGGATAAAAGCCTATAACTCCATTTTATTTTATTTTTCCTTTTCTCTTTCTTTCTCCCCAACCCATTTTCATCACTCTTCCTCTCCTTCTCCTGACTTTCGGTGCTCACACACACTTTCTCCTTCCCACTCTATGCGGCCTCTCTTTTTCATCACACCATTACTAGCGCTTTGGTGCACCACCACTAATTAGTAATTGTTCATAGAAATGATGAAAGTTGTTTATAATAGTTAGAAAAAATGGTAGAAATAGGGCAATCTTGCCTTTTTCAATGCTAGCGTTTGTATGGTTTCACCGCTAGCTAAATTGAGAGTGGCCTTCTTAGGAGGACTTAAGTTTATTCAAAAAATAATATTTAATATTTTTATATATTTTAAAGCTTGATCTAAGAACCCTAATTCTAGTGTGAGCTTCTAGCTATTTGAAAATAATCTTAGAGAAATAAAAGACTTTATGATCTAGTTCATTAGAATGGATTTTTTAGTAGTTAGATGAGGGTTATAAGAAAAGAAATATTTAGTTTGAGTTTGATTTTTATTTGTTCTTGTAGATTGATGGATATCAGGTAAGTTGGTGAACTTGGATATTTCAAAAATTCTAAGAAAAAACATGGCATTTAGAGGTAAGTGTATATTTTACTAAAGTATAAAAATCTTTAATTTTTTTATTTTTGTGAAAGTGAATGTTTGTATGATTATATTCACATATATGGATATTTATGCATATACATATATATAGCTATTTGTGAGGTTGGAATTGCTTTAATATTAACTTGATGATCTTATGTTTAGTACAATGGAATTACTTGCATGTTACCTGTGACAAGAAATGTATGAGTTTTGTAACATTATTAATTATTCTATGATAATTGAATTGTAGTGTTTACATAACTAGGATAATTGTTAATGGATGAGTATTTATGGCTGTGCAACAGAGGCATGATAATATTGTTACATAACTTATGATCCAAAAAACTAAATGTTTATATATGAAATATATAATTATTGTTGAGTAAATAGTTAGGGCCATAGAATGCAAGCATGGTATTTTTGCTTATTATGTTTGAAAATAAATTATTATGATGATAAATTAATGATCATGTGTGTATGAGATCTAATATCAAAAGGATGTATAAGAAGGATGATGAATGTAAGAAATATTATACATATGAGATCTAATATCAAAAGGATGCACATTTTGATATAAAAAATATGAATTAAGATAGGAAATGATATAATATGTGATACATCGAATCTGGTAATAGCTTGTGAGAATATAAGGTTAACTGAGAGTCTACAAGGATAAACTTGTGAAGGCATAAGGTTGATTGGAAATCTAAAAGAAGAGGTTTATTGCTTTTCTTCATATTAATATCTATTGTTCCTGATATTTATATAATGTAATACATCCTTATGGAAATGGATTATTAAGTGAAAGTATGCTTATGATCTTAAGAGATTATGCACTATTATTTGTAGTAATGATATGAGGTTAATGATATAGGGTAGCTTTGATTGAAAGGCTTTATTGTGTTGAATGCTTAGAAAAATTAGTTATCTTGACTATATGTATATATGAAATGGATATTGTGGTTTGTTTAGCCTTCATAAGCCTCTAGTGATATTATTACTAGACAAAAATAACGCAATGTAGTAAGTAAAGATCAAGGTTAAGGTAAATAAGATATTGTCATAGGTTAGCAAATTCAAAAAGTTAGCTTATTTTCCTCCTTCATCTTATTTTTCTCCTTAAATAGTTAATATGCTCATAAGTACAATTATAAGTTTTAGTAAATATACACTCAATGAGTTCTCATAATTCATTCCTTTTATTTATTTTAATATTTTCAAAACTAAGCTAAACCACATGCTATGCTACTTTTATGGAGATCAAAGACACATTGCCAAAAGAATTTGATAGTTAGAATAGAGTTGAATGTAATTGTGTCCATATAAATTTTGTATTATTTTTGTTTAATTTCATACGTAGTCCATAGTAATTATCTTTCATGTGTAGTCATGTGGCCCTATAAAAATATTTAAAAATAAAGAAAACTCTATTTATCTATTTTGAAAATAATATCGAATAGTAGTTATTATGGAAATGAAGAAATTATTCATTGAGCTAGAGTTTGCATGATTAAAAATGGAGGTTAGTGGGAAGTCACTTGTAGTATGTCAATCACATGCTTAAGATTAGGATGTGATAGAACACTTTAAAATTAATGTTAATATCAAGAGATACTATTACACCCATAAGCCTAAATTGATATTATAAGCATCCAATAATGTAGAATATTATATCCAAAAAGGATGTTAGGCATATTGTATGCCTACACCTTACTGACCTAAACAATTAATATTTGATAGGGATATTAATGTAAATATAAATATGCATAATAGAATTTACATAATTTAATGTGACTATATATAAATCTTTACATAATGGTCTTAACATTTGCCTAAAATGTCTAATGAAAATTAACATTCTTAACATAATAATTAGACATAGTCTAAATTTCTCTAATAACATTCTATAACCCAAAATGTGCATAAAATATATAATAACACTATGAATATTTCATTATGAATATTTTGTTTAAACATATCTCAAAATAATGAGCTTATATCATCAAAATTCTTATTAACCTATAACATTGAAAAGCTTAGATAAGTCTATGTTACTTACATGATCATAATTTATTCCAACTCTTAAGCATTTGGTTAATGGATTCGTGAGCATACAATCCATGGCAAAATGCAAGTAATATGTTTATGTATCTTCTCTTTTATACAAATTGGTGTTTCACTTGAAGTAATTTGTATGAACATAATTTTTATTACTTAAAGAAAAAACCATGGTAGTAGTATTGTTGTAATAAAACATAAATATCACATGGCATGCCTTACCTTTATAATGGAGGTTATTATAAATGATTACTTAGTATTTTTCCATGACATAACTACTCCTCCTATTATAACATTGTTGGATTTCGGATCAATATACGTAGCGAAAATTAAAATTTTTTATTCAAATCCTACTAAGGATCCATACAAAAGGGTATAAATCAATGTTAGGATTTTATCTTTTTGTGTACTCGCATTCTTTCTGAATAAAACTTTGAGAGACCGAAATAAATCACAAATCAAATGCTGGCCAAAATGTACAACGTCTCTATGGTATCTACACAGAGTGAACAATGATTTCTCATCCTCTACGAATTTGCTAGGATACGTCTCTCTCACTAGAATTAGGATTAGGATTAGTGCATTTTTCTTGAGTAATTTAAAGTTTAATGACAGTTAATGTGTGTTGTTAAAGTACTGCCTTCAAGTTCCTTTTATAGAATTAAGGCATACCACATTCCTAGTCCTACTAGGATAATACTTCTAAAATCCTAATCTCACTTAACAATTATCACATTATCCTTATCATGGAGAGAGTGAGAAGAAATAGGATTTATCCATTAATTATCTAATATTAGATAATAACATTATCTTATAATATAATTATCTAACATTAAAATGACATATAGTTATCTTATATTAAAAAATAATATTATTTTCTAATATCTAATAATATAATTATTTGATATTCCTTTAATATCAAATAATATCACGTAATATAATATATGTATTACATGAAAATATATTATTATTTTAATAATATACATATATATACATAAAAATAAGCTCAATTAATTGAATTTTAATCTAACTAGAGCCCAATTAATTATTATTTCATTCCTATTCTTTTTGTGTAACCCTGTGGTTCTCACTACGTTGATAATACCCCATTTATGGACCATAGATAATGAGTGATATCTAGTAATATATCACTGTCACCTAAGTAGTAAAAAAAATCTATGGCTCAATATTTACTTAATATGTGAACAACACTTTGTAACATAATCCTTTTTGTAATGATATCCAAATTGAACTAAAGGCATGGAATACGTCATCCTCATTGATGTTCAATTTATATTTCTTGATACCGAGTAGACTAACTTAAATAAATGATCAATATCTTATATTGATCCATTTGAGCATGACCATATATTTTTTAATCTCACTCAATCAATGGGCCCAATGATATCACTCCTACTATGTAATAGGAATAAAATTCTCATTTACATCACTCACATCCTTCTGCATGATTCATGACATACTTAAATAACATCCTACAATACATCCTGGTTAAAGGTGATACAAGACGAAATCAAAGTATGTGACTCCTCATGTAGGAAACCGTAGTAACTTCAGATTAAAGGACTACGTGTATTATGGTCACGTGAGAATAACTAATGACATATGATAATCCATATAGTCTTTTCATTGCGAACTAGTCCAGTACATCTATTCACTAATAATGTACTCATGTATTAACTTCATATCACATATCCAAGATTTATAATCATCAGTTACTATACATATTAGTCTCGATGTATTATTACTATCTTTTTCGTAATAATACTTAGCTAAGGGCATTTTAAGAATAGTAAAACTATTTTAGAGATAATTATTATATTAAGTTATAAATTCTGCAGATATAAAAAATGAAAATAAAATATAATAATTACATTATCTGAAATAAAACATAATACATTATACATTATTACAATCATCTTTATAATTAACTCCTATGACACACACCAATAAACATGTGTCCAAAAAAAATTTATGATTATCTAGACAACTAACAAAATGAGTAAGTAGCTTATAGGTCAATATATAACTTTTTTATACCATATTGGTACCTCATTATTCTTTTAGTAGTAGTCTTGTATCTCTGACTTAAGCACACATCAAGCTATCTATGACTAATATATATAAGACATTCCTTATTATTTATTTTCTTTTCACTTTGGAAATGTTAACCCTTTGAGAAAATCTCATCCTTTTGAATTGATGAACAAATATGAAGAGCATGTTGATTTGTTGAGCCCTTTTATATGATTATTAAAACAAGTTAAGTACCTTTTGGGACTTATTAATGAAAAGCTTTAATACCTAAAATAAGGGAGGCATTCCCACGTCTTTCATTTCAATTTATTTGTCTCAATTAATATATCTACATTATTATCAATAAGAAAAATGTCATCATTATATAGAATTAAAATTACTAAAATATACTTATATTCATCATTATACATTGGTCCATGTTACTCTCCCTGAATTCGAGAGAGGTTACAATCTCACCAAACTTAAGAATAGGCCTCTTTACCTTATATGTAGGGTGTTCTTTATCATTCTCTTAGAAACTATTTGACTATTTTATACTATTTCCATTAGGTCATTATGCAGAAAAGCTATTTATTTTAATTTACAACAAACATAGCTCTCACTAAAATGATTTTTTTTATGTCACAATGATTTGGAATAAGTATTAACATGTCACTTAATGAGGAAATCTTTTTGAAGTTTACACCTTCCTTCACAATGCAATCCATTGAATATTGACTTGATCATGAACACTTAGTTTCATTTAAGCAAAATTTCAATTGTTTCTAACTAACTTATTGTTCACAAGCTATTCAACTTGATTCTATATTCAATCTTATATGATATGACTAACTCAAAATTTATCGTTATAATCTACTTTAAAGGATCGAGTAAACTTTATAAGAAATGTTCAAGGGAGTTAAATTCTTTTACCTCCAAATCTTCTACTACTAGTTGCATTGAATCAAATGATAAGACGGTAGAAAATGATTTATTAATTAGTGGAGTCACTACACTTTCTTTCTAACTCCCACTTTTTATGGCATCTTATAACTCTTACCCTCCAAAATATCCTTTAAACGGATAGTTAATTTAGGTCTAAAGATGGTTTTAAAGTTAAGTTTCAACTGAATTTTGCAAAACTTAAGTAAAAAAATTACTAATATAATCCTATCAAATTATGTACTACAAAGCAAAAACATATTTATAAATCAAAATAAATTTTATTCATCAAAATGATAAACTATTCATTAAAATAAAATACAATAATTGAAAACAAGTTTTCTTAATGAAAAATACAAAAATTTGTATTTCTAATACAAAATTAATCATAAATGCAAATAATTATCTTTAACTCTAATGTGCTTTAATGATTCTTTATCACTGTAACTTCCTTAGGTTTCTTAGAATTTTTCTTTTTCTTTTATGCTCATCTCTTGTACTTGAAGCAATCTTCCTTTTTCTGCTCATATTTCTTACAAAATTTACAGTTTTCTTTTAATTTGGTTTCTTGAGCTTGAGGCAATTATCCTTCATCTATCCATTTTTTTCGATCATGCATGGATCTCAAATGGTTATTTCTAAAATGCAAATTTATTCCTTATTCTGAAGTTGAACCATAAGAAAACAAGGTCAACTATTTGAACTTTTCTTTTTTTTCATGGCTTTATCTACTTGACTGAGAATGGATATCATTTTATTAATAGTCCACTCACCCTTTTGAACTGTTATACAAAGTCTTCAAAACATTAAATTATAGAGGCAATGATGTCAATGCTTGCCAGATCTGAAAACTATTTCTTATTGGCTTGAGAAAATAACTTATGATGAAGTTAATCGAGTGCGGGGGCACATTCTAAAAACTAATAAACTATCATAAGTTATTTTCTCAAACAATAAAAGATTAGTGACCTTTGTTCTTAATGGAATTTTACAAAATTTTCAACAACAAAATCGAGAAAGATCTTAGCATCTTTATAATTAGGGATGCTTTCTTTAATAGTCCACTTCATAGTATATTTCATAATAATTAGAAAATTTTAATTCGATTGTATCCATTTTTCATACTTCTTCCTTTGCTCAGCCACTCAAATTCACATCAATAATGGGTTTCTTTTCTATAATTGTCATGTCCTGTTTGCGATCATTAAATATAACTTCAAAGATTCAGCCCATTTATCATCTTTATTGCTATTAATTGCATAGGCAATATAGTTGATGAAAATATATTAATCTATTAATGCCTATAATTACATTAATCATGTTTACATTTCCATCATAAAACTATGCAATTAATGCAATTTTACATTATAAGACCTATATTGATAAGGTATTTAAGACCTTATAACATAAAATATAAGAATTAAATATTATATTAATAAAACTTTACATCGATAAGGTATTTAAAAATTATAAGAATATAATACTTAACCTTACATCCATATTATTACCAATGAATCATATTAATAATATAATGCCAACTAGAGTATTTAATATTATTAATATAGCACACTCCTTGAAACTTTTCAAACTAATCTTTCCACAATTTTTTGACAAAATTTTATGCAGCTAGTCCTAAGAAAAGTGGGTACACAATCCATAAAATATAATAACATAATATGAATACTTTGTAATTCCTATATTAATACATAGTAATGTACAAAATTATTACATCATTTATAGAGTCCAAAATTGCTACAAAAATTACATAAGGTAGTTCACAATATAAAAATTATATAATAAATTTAAATAAATAATTAAATAAAAGGGATAAAAATTAAAAAATACTCATAATTGCGTGCTTAAAAAATAGAGTACAATGATATAATCAACACTTCTGAAATCCGCCTAGAGAATGGCACATGAACCCCACGCACGGCCTACGTGGGTCTACAAACTTGGGTTATCTGACCTTATTGCATGCTCGAATCATAATCGACCCCATTTGTTGTGATTTTAACAAGATTTTCACCAGATGTATGCTATATATTATTCCAAAATTCAATTTCTGACTGACCCAAGTTAACCAAAAAGTGCATACTTGATTTTCAATTTTCCAAAAAATCTGTAACAAACCCGCCATGTTTAAGGAATATTTCTTGATATTTCTAACTTCAACCGGTCCCACTCTACTGCAAATCATGTTCCAACAACTAACACAATCTTATTTTCCTTCCGAACCAAAGATATTTCGAGTTTGAAAATTAAAATTAAAATCTACATATCTTCGAAGATATGTTGCGATTCCATTTCTATCATAATGTTTTCTTTTAAAAAATGACCCAAAACAAATTTTCACAGGCAAACTAGGAAAAAAAAAATTGAAGCCAACCTTGAGTTATTCTGTAAAAATTTCTACCAAAATGTGCTTTTACATAAGTGCATGTACATACTAAAACGGCTAACTTCTGCAAACAAGAAACATAACAGTGGAAGAACAAAAATTTGTGTATGCAACACACAAAATGCATAAAATTTGAATAATGCAATTCATAGGAAAACAAAACGCAGAGCAATTCTCAGCACAATCAAGCAACGGGAAACATCATTCTAAAAATCCATTGATTCACACGCACGTATCATAAGCAAAAGCTTCATATATATATATATATATATATATATATATAGATAGATAGATATATATCCAGCAAAAGAGATGCACACATATACGGGAGAACATTTTCCCAAATAAATGCTATAGACATCATTTACTTCTTTGGTATCAATAGAAACTTTCTGTTTAAGGAAAAACTCGGATAGTACAAATATGCTAGATTTAATTTTGTGAAGCTATTAAAGCAACAATTGAGTAGCACAAACACGCGTATTTCCTAATACCAACATGAAACCAAGCATACATTGTTCTAATTGTTGTTCAGAGAGCATGCATGGGAGAAATACTTAACAGAAAGCCATAACGAAATTGCTCAAATTTTGGCAGGGAGGAAAATTTTGATTTCATACCTGCATAGGGAGAGCAAAACTCATTGATATGAATTTCTTTAAAATTTTTTACACAAAGGATTGTTCCATTAAATCAACAATGACACATAATTGAAACTTGGGATCTGATACTAATTGTTAGAAATTTTTAGATGTTCATATTTTCTTAGATTATTATCACGTGTCATAACATAATTTACTTAGTAGTATGAAGAAAAATTAGCAAACATTTGTAGATGAGAAGAACTAATTATGAGACTATTCGCCTAAATTACTCAGAACATCTATGGGTTCCCTTTAATAAAATTGGCAGCCTTTGTACTTTTAGGAATTGATTAACTCTTCTATAGTTCATGATCAATTAAAACCCGAAGTGGATACCTGAAAACAAACGCAAACAAAAGGAAAAATGAAATGAATAATTCACTCTATTAAAGCCAACTATTTCTCTCCAATAGAGAATCACTTTTTTGCACTCGTATAGGGAGAATGCGATTTCATCAAGGTTTATAAAGATAGGAATCCTTTAATGTAATTAATTTAACTGGATCATGAATCATATTCATTATAATATTTATATCTAATTATCTCATATTGAGCATAAATACTACATTATATCCATAACTTTAATAATGACTTAATTTGATTCTTAAATAATATTGGCTTGAGTAATTATATTTATAAATTAATGTGAGATTCAACGTAAAAAATTCCAATAGCTAAAAGTGAAACTCAAAATTAAGACATAAGTCAACAAACTTTATGGCTGAAAATAAAAGTGACAAATGGATGATTTATAATAGATATAGATTGAATTAAAAGTGAATAGTTCATTATTAACCCATTTATTTATTTATAACTTAATGTAAAATTTTAAATGAGTCATAAATGACTTATTACTCTTGAATATATAATTAATTTGATATATCCATTTAGTAATTCATTATTGCTATTATTATTATTATTATTTTATATCTTATTATTTTTTGTAAATATTATGTTTTCATTGCTACTTTGTAATTTTCACCATTATTTCAAAATATTTTTTTTCTATTAGAAATTTTAAACTAAATTTTATTATTTATTTTAAAAATCTAATTTTTCTTTGTATCTTGTGATATAAATAAATATTTTTTAATATTATATTATTTCAAATTGAAATTCATAAGATTAAATATAGTTAGCCAAAGATTTTAACATCATATATTAAATAGAACTTATTCAATTCAAAATTGATATTACAATATAATAAAAAATATTCAAAATAGTACCAAACCATCCATTTTTCCTTTTATGTTGATTAATTAGCCTTTTATATTTTTCCTGAATGTATTACAATATAATTTTTCAATCAAAGTTATATATTCATTTTTATATATGTATAAAGCTTTCAAATATATTTATTTCAAGTTGAAGTATTGATATAGATGCTAATTACAATAATTATATATAGCTCACTTGCTAGAAAATTTTTTAATTAATAATTATTTAAAATTATTTTCTATGATGATCTTTGAGAATTAATTAATACTTGTAAATTTATACTTAAATTTAATTTTTATATAATGTTAAAGGAAGATTAATATAAGTGGTTAAACTTTTTTTTTATAAGATTCAATATCTTCACACATAATAGAGACAGTATTATAGTTTATTTCAAATATATAATTTTAAAATATTTAAATTTATATTAAGTTATTAAGAGATATTATTATGAATAAATTAATTAAATAATTTAATATAATATTTTTTATTTATAATATTGACATTCAATAATGCATAAATCACTATATATATATATACACACACACACAGGATTATCCATAAATTTGCCCTCTTCAAGGGGATTAATTTTCAAACTCAGGAAAATTTTAAATGTGGTGAATGAATGAGTGGGATTGGAAGTGGCTTCCTTTCATCCCCAATAACCCAAAAAAATACTGTTTTAGATAGGTGGGTTCAAGCCGGCCTAATGCCGTTTGTGCACCCCGCCCCACAAACATCCATGATTTCTCACATTGAAATTAGGAGGAGCAAGAAATATTCTAATGTTCAAAGTTGGGCGCATGAGACAGACTTGGAAAATTTTAAATGCGTGCTCAGTATAAACAAACTAACAAGCAAAAGCGACACAAGCGATCCTTATATGTTCTCTGTAAAATCATGTGAATTGGAAAGGAAAAATGAGCATTACTTTATATCATTCAATAAATAATAATTATAATTGAATTAACTTTAAAATAATAATAAATCTCATTTTCTATAAATTTAAATCATTAAATTAATAATTCTTAAAATTTTATTAACTTTAAAACAGTAATAAATTTTACCTAATAAATTTTATTTTTAATAATTAAATTATGACAACTAATTTAATAATATAAATTTATAATATTAAAAAGGTACATAGTAAATACTTCCACTGAAAATCACATTAGTAGTGATTAAAATGAGTCGAAATTCGCAGACTGATCTATTTGTTCATGAATTTCTTCCCATTTAAATGTGAGTTGAATTTAGTTCATTCCTTGTGACTCATGGTTTGAGCATGCCAACATGTGAATGGGCCGAACAGCCTATATTTTTTTATAATTTCTATTTCTTAATTTTTATATAAACTTAAATTTCCAATCATATAAAATCATTCTCCTCTCTTACTTTCAATTATATAAGATTATGTTATGAATTATTTATAGTGAATATTTTTATTTTATAACTTATATTTTGTATATATAACATTTTCTTAAAGGTATATATGGATTATACATAGGCAAAGCTTTCAGGCTTCAAGCCAGGTTTTTAATTATATGAAAAACAAAGTTCTAATCTAATCTAACTCATTTACTTTAAATAAAAGTTGGCCTAACTCGATCTAAATAATTTAATATATGACTTGAGATTTAGTTTGATTATTTTTATTTTTATTATTATTTTAAATAAAAATAAATTTTTAATATAAAAATATATATTTAAAAATATAAAATATTTAATTATATTAAATTAATTTTTTTTATATTAAAAATAATTAAATATAATTATTTCTTATAATATATAATTATATTATTAAAAATACATTAATATAACAAGGCCTAGGTCAAACAATTTCTTATTATTATAGCTTGAACCCGGTACGAAAAATAGTTATTCTATAAAAAAAGTATTGGACTATAAAAAAAGAAAAGCTCAATTTATATATTTTTTCAAGTTGAGTCTATCGGATTGAGTGGGTGTCTTGTCCTATGTAGAATTCCAAATATGTGTTGTTTTGTAATAATTTTAATTTTTTTTATTACTTAAAAATTTATAAATTAAAATTTTTAAAATTATAAAAAATCTTTAGATTAATTCGTTTACCCGTGGGTCCATTTGTTGGAAGCCTGCAAAAGATGTGAGTTGGCTCAGTCCAATTCGCATAAATTAAAAATGTTTTGAAATTTAAATGCGTTATAATTAATTTATTAATGGATATATGTTGTTTTGTAATGCTTTTAAAAAATTTTATTGCATGAAAATTTATAAATTAAAAATATTTTGAAAAAAAAATATGAATCAGCTCATTTACCTACGAGTCCATGTGTTTGAAACCTGCAAAAGATGTGAGTTAACTCAGTTCAATCTACATAATGACAGGTTAGTGGGGACTGGCCCCCAAAGAAGCCTGTGTAACTTGCTCAACAACTCACTTTTGATTGTTAGATGATATGTAATCAACAATTTTCTTTTGGAAACTGAGTTTCAATCCTTTTTTTTTTTTTGGATAGAATTTGGATTTTGTGCATTTCCTGAAACATGTATGTGATAAATTTTAGAAAGAAATAAATATATAATTTTTTTATTTAAAACCATCTCAGTAAAAAAAAGGTAATAAATGTCAAAATAAAAATTATATCTTTATTTTTTAAAAAATAAAAAAATAGAAAATTCAAATTCTTCCTAATATACATGTATATGGTTTAGGCATTTGGACTTGGGTTGAATTTTTTTCATATATAATTATATATAAGGCCCAAACCTAACTTGAATAATTTAATATCAAGTTTGAAAACTCGATTCTTTTATTTTTATTATTTTAAGTGAAAATAAATTTTTAATATAAAAATATATGTTTAAAAAGATAATAAAATATTTAATTATATCAAAATTAATTTTTTAATTATTTTTATAATATATAATATATTATTAAAAATAAATTAATATAGTTGGAGTCGCTCAAGCTAGCTCGTTTTTTTATTATAATAGTCCAAACCAACTTGAATAATAGTCGGGATATAAAAAAATTCAACAAATTTATTAGATTATAAAAAAAAATTCAATCCTTATATTTTTCTCAACCACACCTATTGAGTTCGGTGGATCGCTTGGCCATGCACAACTCTACTTCCTAATATGTTTTCTTCTAATAAAGTTGTGATGATGGCCTCGTTCGTTGAAAAATAATTATAACTTATATTAAGCATTGAATATATAAATGACATAAGTGTTCACCTCTACTTTTGAAAGTATTTCTAATATTAGGAGAATTTTAATAATATTTTATTTATATTTAAATAAATAAATTATTTTTAAAACTTTAAAAACTATTTAATTATAATACTAAAATAAATTATTTGTCAAATTAAAATATAAATAAAATTAGAAAAATTTTATATTAAATTATTAATATAATAATATATTAATGTGCTATTAATATTATTATATAATGCACGAAATTTAATTTTAAAAAAATTGATGGACAATAAAATTTAACATGAATTAATATATCATTACATCAATAATATACTAAAATCTCATTTATGAAATTAATATTGAAATTTTAATAATATAATAGAATAAAAAATATTTCCTTTAATCTATTACAAAAATTGCAATAAAATTTAAATTTTTTCCTACTTACTGTATACATACGCAAAAACTTTAAGTTCGAATACCAGTATAACGAAGATATAAACCCCTAACGAGAAGATTAGTTACCACTCCACCCCTAAAGGGGCCCCACCAAAGAAGCCGCATTCAAAATTTCTTTCTAAATGCAATCGAATTATATATGCAGACCGACACATAACATACATACATTTCTTTTAGAGAGATGACAAACAAAGAGAGAAAACTCATTTTAAAAAAGAGCATATTTTTAATTGCACACAGAAGCTGGACTCCGAGACAAATGAGAGAGGAGCCTTTCTGTGAATCCCATTCTCATTCCAGTTTTCATTTTTTTATCCATATGAAATCTTATTTCTGTTTGCAACTTACAAACATATAGACATATCACTACCATCCCCGCTTAAATCTCATCTACCCCAAAACTTCAAAATATATTATCTATAAATTACTCCCCTATAGTAAATTTAAAACCCCTAATTTTTTTTAACTTAGGATGGAAAGGGGAAAATTAAAACCGATTTAATTAAACTAAAATTAAAACCATTTTCCATTGTCTACTGCATCAACAGATTCAACACTAGCAGTGTCACACTGTAACAGAACCACCACCATCCGCCGTCAGTACCACCACAGCAACTGCCGGACAATCTGCAGAACAACACACGAGAGTAGCGACCATCCGTGTATCTTACATAACATTGCAACTCGATGTATTCTCATCACTGAATAAGTTATACTGGTCGGGCTGATGAGGGTAGCCATAGCCAGGGCCATAGCTGTAGCCGTAGCCACCATATGGTGGGGGTGGAGCCGGATATGACGGTGGTGGGGCTGGCATGTAATTGACGGCTGGCGGTGGCCGGGCATACATCATTGGTTGGTATCTGTCATTCCCCATTGCATTTGCACGTTGCTGGTTCATCATTGCAGCCATATACTGTTGTTGCTGTTGTTGATGGTAAGGGTTTCCGGGCATAACATCAGGGCCGGCACCTTGGAAGTATCCACCAGCACCGCCAGCTCCGCCGCCACCACCGTTCACGGAGGCAGCCGGGAGACCTTGAACAGCCGGAATGTTAACCGTTTGGGGCATTGGCATGCTCCCCATAGGACCCATGGTCATGTTTCTCATGTTGGCCATGGGGCCTGCATTACCACCAGCCATGGCAGGAAGACCACCTATGTTCTGAAATCCATTGCTCATAGCTTGAACACCTTCACCCTTTCTGCCTCCATCACCGTTGTTATTTCCACCGCTGCCATTGTGACCGCCATTCTTGTTTCCTCCGCCACCATTGTTACCATTTGGCGTGCCACCTCCATTTTTACCACCGTTTTTGTTACCTCCACCTTGATTCTGATTATTCCCTCCTCCGCCGCCGCCACCGCCCTTCTTTCCTCCATTCCCATTTTTACCATCATTTCCACCACCCATTCCGTGTACTTGAATAGGTATGGCTCCACCCCCTCCACCACCTTTCTTCCCATTACCTCCGCCGTTTCCACCACCATTGCCACCCTTCAGGGCATTCATAAGCTGTGGATGATTCCCATTCAACATCATTTGAGCAGCACCATTACCCATGAGAGGCTGCTTCATCTTATTCACAGGAAATTCATCCATTTCATCATAATACTCATCATCAAAATCTTCATCATTGAACTCATCATCAAATCCATCATCACTCAAAATATCATCATCCTCAGGCAAAACAAATTTGACAGCTTTCTGATTTTGGTTTTGTTGAGGCAATTTCATGCCATTAAATTGAGGCAGCTTCAGATCTTGGAACCCTTTCATCTGCTGAAGCTGCTGCAGATGCTGCTGAATCTGCTTGTTGTTGTTGCAGCTGCTGCAGATTTGGCATCTGCTGGCCACCACCACCGCCTCCCTTGGGCTGATTCTGGTTGTTTCCACCTTTCTGATTCTGATTCTGATTCTGGCCTTTGTTTTGGTTGTTTCCACCACCCCCTTTGCCATTTCCAATTTGCATGTTCTTCAGCTGGTTGGCTATTTGGTTCTGGTTATTATTATTATTATTATTTGACTTGGGAGCACCCCAAAGTTCTGCATGCTTCCCTGATTTTGCAAGCTTCTTGATCAGGACATTTGGATCTACATTTCCGGAAACAATCACCTTTCCTTGTTCTGAATCTATCTCGGTGGTAAAAACTCCTGTAAAATGACTAAAAAAAATCAGCAACAAAAAACCAGAAATACTGTAAATTGAGTTATGGTTGAGAGATAATTTTTTGCTGAAGATTTAAAATTTAGAAGATGAAAATTTCAACAGCCATTGTGAAAGATAAAAAAGAAAGAACAAAAGAATAATCTTGGCAGAGAGAAGAGATATTAATAAATGTACCATCAATTTTTTGCAGGATTTTCTTGACTTTCTGTTTGCATCCATCACAGTGTATGTTCACTTTAAGAACACATTTCTGTACGCACAAGCAATCCCAAAGTTCAAAACAGAAAAAGAGAGGTGAGAAAATAAAATAAAAGAGTTAAAGCTTCCAACTTTATCAGAAACATTCAACAAGGAGACCAAATAAGCTAAGTACAAAAGCTTCAAAAATAATTATCAATAAAACAAAAGCAATTATAAGAAAACAAAAATAGCACAAAATGAAAATGGGGATGAGATAAAATTACCTGTATCTTCAAAAACTCCTCTTTACTCATTTCTTAAACCTCCAATGAAGCAACAATGGTAGAAAATACAGAGGATGGTGATAGATCTAAAAAAATAGAAACTTCAATAAAACAAAAAACAGAAAACAAGCCACAAGAAGCTAGAGAGAGAGTTTCTAGTATATCCTTTAGCGGTTTTAGAAACAAACACAGAGGAAATGACAGACTAGCAATGGGGGTTTTAGAAACAAACACAGAGGAAATGACAGTCTAGAAATGGGTTCCAGCCTGAGAGCAGAGAGAAAGTAGCTGCAAACAACAACAAGGCTGAGACGTGAAGAGAAAGGATGGATCAGAGTTGGTAGCAGGCATTAAAACTTCAATGAGGCTGCCTCCGAATCCTTTAATTCAGGGTGAGGAGAGAGAGGAAAGGAGGAAAGAGAGAGAGGGAATGAGGCTTGATGCATTCATTCCGTAATACGTTTCGGGGCTTTATTTATTGGTAACAATGTGGGAGGGAGGGAGGGCGGGGAGGGTACTGCATTGGAACTTAGGAACTCCCAGGCTCAAAATTTAACCGTAAGATTCGCTGTTTAGGGCGTCCATGTAACTTTATCTTCAGAATTTTTTAACTGGGCTCGCGATGTTCACCCTCGTCTTCGGCTTGGCTAGGCAGCCTAGGCTTGGCCCAGCTGGCTTGCTCGAGCTTGTAGAACAAGATCTAGACGGTGAGGTGGGCATCTTCATAGCTCGTAATTATAACCATAATTGATTGATAATTGATACTTCAATATTATTATAATATATTTCACTTAATTTTTTGAATGATAAAAATAATTAAATTATTGTATATATAAATAATTAAAGCACTAAATCTATAAATACTTAATTTTAGAATCAAATCTAAAATAACAAAAAAAAGTAACTCTTTAACTAATATCATATGTTAATTGAATAAAAAAATTATAAACTTCTTCACTGAATTTTTCAAGTATAGTTCTATTACAAAGAGGAAAAGATGTATTCCATAAGGTGCTAGATCAAGGATAATGAAGCTAACAAAAGATTTGTACAAATGGTTAAATTTGGCATTCACAATTAAAAAAATTTATATTCAGGTTCTACCGTCCTTATTTAAGAAGTGATAAATAAATAAATTCTATTTTTACTTTCAAATAGATTTATTATGAGGAACCTCGAATTTTCACTAATCTTGGGAGAGGAACCACCCCTATTTCTAAACTTATTTTAAAAAATATATATAATTTGAACTGATGAAAAGGACTTGGACTGTTTATTAAAAATCATAGATTCAGCCTTCTCACCATTGAAATAAAAAATATATGTTAAAATAATTTTTTATTAAATATTTGTATCAATACTATTATTTAAAATAAAAATATATAATTTTTCGTGTTTATGAAAGAAATTATATACATATTTTATGCTCAAAATTTTAAAAAATGAATTATCCATTTATATATTTAATATTACTGTACATTATAATAATATTTTATATTTCTTTTGTAAAATAATATAGTTTAAAGATAAATTTTTTACTGTTAAATTATTATTATTTTTTAACCAAGGATAGATAACTATATCAAGAATAGAGTATTAAAAAATTTCTTCTCTTTCAATAGATGTGATTTCTAGAATTTAAATTCTTGCTCTTTGCCCATTAAATCGAAAAGTCCTCATTTAGCAAGCGATAAATAAGTTTTATTTTAACTCTCGAATAGATTTATCGCAAGGGACCTCCAATTTTTTCTGGTTATGGGAGGGGAATGACAGCTGTCCTTAAACTTGCCTTTTTTTTTTCTTTTGAGAAAAATATATATATGATTTGAGTTAATGATAAGAAATCTGGATTTGTTTATTAGAAAGCATAGACCTGGCCTACTCACCATCGAAATAAAAAAATATATATTAAAATAAATTTTTATTAAATATTTGTATAAATATTATCATTTAAAATAAAAATATATAATTTTTAATTTATGAAAGATATTTTATACATATTTTATGCACAAAATTTTAAAAAATGAATTATCCATTTATATATTTAATATTAATTTATATTATAATGATATTTTATGATTACTTAGTATAAACTATAATTTAAAATTAAGTTTTTCACTATTAATTTTTTTTAATCACTAAGTAGAATAAATAATTATTTCAAAATTAAAGCATTAATAAATTTATCCTCACTCAATAAATGTCATTTTTAGGATTTAAACTCCGAAAAGTCCACACAAGGCTAACATGCTTTTTACTTAAATAACACTTTATTAATTTTTACTGCTAAATTTTAAACATGAGGAAATATATATTTTGTGTCATTCTTAATAATGTAAATATACTCTTAATATTTATATTATAAGAATAATAATTATGTTAACTTTACAACATACTAAAAAATTGAATAATAATATTAATATATAAATTTTGCAAAAAATAATAAAATTAGATGTGATCAATAGCTGTGAAACAATGCTAAGATAAACTATAAATCAAATATGTATTATTATTATTATCATTTAAAATTAAATATATATTATTTAATAATGAAATTAAATTCAAAACTATATGTGTGTGAATTAAAATATGAATACTTATATTTAAATTATATTAATTAAATAAATCTTCTTATGGGGAAAATTATTTTTTAACAATTTATATATTCAATTTAAGTTTTTCACCTTTTTAATTTACTCTAATTTATATTTTTATCTGTATATACATGTATATTTAATTATGTCTAATATTTAGTTCTGTGCGTAATTAGTTCCCTGTTACAGTCAACTTGAAGTTTTCTATTTTTTATTATTTAATGTGACAAATTTTTATCAATTTATATGATTAAATTGTGATATAAAATTGAAAAGAATAACCCCAAACTCGATATTAGTAGGAGAATAAAACATATAATTTCAATAATATGCATATTTTCAATTTCAATTTTAGTAGATTTGGATTTATTATATATATTAATTTTTATTTCAAACTGCAATAATTTATCATATGAAGGAATAACTCTTTGTAATCGCATTATATGTAACTTAATAAATTTATAAATATTTTAATTACATAAATAAGTAATTGCAAACAAAAATTCTCAAATCAGTGATGGTAAAGAAATAATTACAAATAAAAATAAAATTTATAACCTCATTAGAAAAAGTATAAGATTGAAATACAATTTGAAATAAATTATAGGGATTAGAAGTTAAATTTAATCTATCTTTGTTACTTTAATTGTTAAAAAAATTAGAGTATTTGTTGCTATATCTAATATATATGTCATTAAATACACTAGTCAACTATAGAAACAAGCACACTGCCCTATATATATATATATATATATATAATGCATGTTTTCTTTTATATTGTGAGTTTGATCCTAATATTTATGTGTGCATATATTGATTTAACTACTTTTACCATTAGAAATTCATGGTATGAAATTAAAAATCTTACTTTTATTTAATTTAGAGAAAAATGTTAAAATAAATCTTTCAACGTTAAGGTGCTCAAATTTTAATTTTTAATTTTAAAAATCTAAAAATCGCCTTACTAAATTTTACAAAATTTAAAACTAACATTTATAATTTACTTAATTAAGTAAATTATCAAATTATATGATTTTTAAACATGAATTTCATGATTGCAGTATGTTGATTTTTTTTCATTTTTTCCCACATAACTTTTATTTTATATAATTATTATAAATTAAATTATACATATTGAATTTTAATTAAGTAATTATAAACGGTTTAGGAGATTATATGAGAAAATGACAAACAAATCAACATTTACTCTTTTATATACTTGTAAATTGTGTGTTTTGGAGTAGCGAAAGGTAAAAAAAGAAAATAAAAGAAAACAATTGACATAAAAAATGAAGAAGAAAATGGACAATTAAGAAATAGTTTCTTTCTCTTATTTATATGTTTAAAAAATTCTTCAAAAATCCTTAAATTAAAGGAGAGAAAGAAAAAGCCAAATATTAAACAATGTTGTAAGATTTTAGTTCCATTTCTTATAAATAACTAATAAGTTAACTGATAACTGATGATTGATATATATATATATATATATATATATATATATATATATATATATATATATATATAATGCATGTTTTCTTTTATATTGTGAATTTGATCCTAATACTTATGTGTGCATATATTGATTTAACTACTTTTACCATTAGAAATCCATGGTATGAAATAAAAAATCTTACTTTTATTTAATTTAGAGAAAAATGTTAAATAAATCTTTCAATGTTAAGGTGCTCAAATTTTAATTTTTAATTTTAAAAATCTAAAAATCACCTTACTAAATTTTTCAAAATTTAAATTAACATTTATAATTTACTTAATTAAGTAAATTATCAAATTATATGATTTTTAAACATGATTTTCATGATTGCAGTATGTTGATTTTTTTTCATTTTTTCCCACATAACTTTTATTTTATATAATTATTATAAATTAAATTATACATAATGAATTTTTAATTAAGTAATTATAAACGGTTTAGGAGATTATATGAGAAAATGACAAATAAATCAACATTTACTCTTTTATATACTTGTAAAATGTGTGTTTTGGAGTAGCGAAAGGTAAAAAAAGAAAATAAAAGAAAACAATTGACATAAAAAATGAAGAAGAAAATGGACAATTAAGAAATAGTTTCTTTCTCTTATTTATATGTTTAAAAAATTCTTCAAAAATCCTTAAATTAAAGGAGAGAAAGAAAAAGCCAAATATTAAACAATGTTGTAAGATTTTAGTTCCATTTCTTATAAATAACTAATAAGTTAACTAACAACTGATGATTGATAACTAATAAGCTAATTGAAGTATTTCATAAAATTAGTTGTAGAACTAGTTGAAATTGTAAAATAACTTAAAATGATATATTAATAAAAATAGATATATAATTAAAATAATTTATATTTATCTAAAAATTAAATTATATTAATGTAATTAAATATTTTAAAATAAAAGTATAATATTTAATATTTAATTAATTATATTTTATAAAATTATATATTTATTTACTTATATAATTTTTATTTTATTATTTATTATAAAATTATAATTACTTGAAATATAATTAATTATATTTTATAAAAATTATTTAGATTTATATTACAAAGAGTATGGATTGTAAATTAATAAAAAGAATAAGAATAAATTTAGAATTTATAAATTACTTTAGGTAATTTATAAGTTAATACGAAAAATACCTTTAAAGGCTAGTTTATAACTTATTAATTAACTCAATAAGTTATAAATTAGTTTATTTATTTAGCGAAATGGAAGGTTTAAAGAATGATTCATTTTGCAGCCACTCCTCCACAAATTTAAATGTAGTGTCACCTCATTTACTTTAATTTCCTCCCTTTTTTTTTGTACCAATTTTTTTTATAAAATTTTATTTGTAATTCTTTCCTAAATCATTTTTAATTGAGGACATGTAACATTTTCATTATATCATACTGAATTAATTAACTTATAATTATTTTATTACACTAAAATTAAAAAAATATTAAAATATTATCTATTATAATTCTTATTTTCTTATACGACTTTAAGAGATACATATATAAGTATTAAAAATAAATTTTAATTAATAAGACATATATATATAACAGATACTCATTAAAATGTTGCAAGACACTCTAAAATATTACTTAAACATTATAAACAAGACAATAACATCAAATAACATCCATTATATATTTTTACTTATTTTATCAATTTTCCAATTAAAAACAATTTTCGGAAGAGTAAAAATCATGTGAAAAACCTTGGAACCTTTATTTACATCGAAGGTTTTTTTTATAATTAATATGTTAAACATATGAAATTTGTTATAAAACATAAAAAGGAAGTTTTAATTTATTGTATTGTTATTGTCCATGAGTGAAAGAAAATAAGAATTTCTTATAATCATTAATGAATTTTAAATAAAATCAGTGTCATATATAAAAATGGTTGCTTTTATTGGACAACTATCACACTTTCAAGCATTATTTTCCTTCCAAAATCGTTAATTTTTCTCTAATTTTTTATTTTGTTTTTTATTTTATTTTTTTATTAATATCATTAATATTAATCATAACAAAGAAAGAATTATTTATTTTAAAATTTTGGTTTAAATTAATTACATAATTTTTAATATTCATATTTCAAATTTAAGTTTTCTTATAAGATTATTTTTTATATCTGAATCTTATTTTTTTATTTTGCTTGTAATAAATCTTAAATAACAAAATAGATACAAAACCAATTATTATATTTAACTTAATAAATTAAATTAAATTATTTACTTATTAATTACTATATGAAAAACTACAATATCATTTTTTTAGTTTTTTACATTGTTAATTAATTGAAAACTATTAAAATATTGATATTTTCCGATAAAAGAATTCACCTCTCTATCTATTAAGTAGTTTGTCATGTTATTTGACTAATAGAAGGATATGACATTAATAATAATTTACTATGCATTACTACTTATTATATAAAATATCTAAATTTCCATTTTCTTGTTAATCATGGAAAATATAATCTTAGAATGTTATTATTATATTTATTGATAATATTCATGTTTGGGCAACCTACTACGAGTACTAGTGAAGGTGTGTGTGTGTGTCTATATATATATATATATATATGATTTCAAAATTTAATAAGTTTAGTAACATTTACAATGAGATTGTTTTTAATCAAACATTTATATATAATAAATAAAATTTGGAGAACCATTTTTATATTCAATTAATCATTCTCCCTCACATATGTAAAATACTATTTCTATCATGTATCAACTTTTAAAATTATACATATTAAGAGTCGTTTTTATCACATATATAAAATAAATAAATCATTCCTTTTTATATATACAAACATGTATTTTTTTTCATTTTTCTCATTAATTTTTTTATAAAATTTAGCTTACATATTATAACTCTTCATTATTTATTATATAACTATTAAATAAAAATATTATTTCTATATATATAATATAGAATAATTTTATGGACAATTTCAACTTTTAAGAGGTTGACTACCTTTATTACCGAAAAAAATTTTCTAGTTCTACTGTAGCACTGAAATTTTAGTGCTCAATGCCACTCCTTTGACAAATAAATATTTTTTACATCTTGGTTAAATGGTTCCTAAATTTAAGGGAACAATTTCTAACTCGTCAAAAAATTGATAGAAAGTTGTACTGAGAATTTTAGAATTGTGGTAGGACTAAAAATTTTTTCCACTACCAAATAGCCTATTTTCAAATTTTAAAGTATATAAATCAAATAAAAAAAGGATTTAAATTTAATTTGCTATCAATGTAAATTAATTTTATACTATCATCCATCCATATATTGTTATATTAATTAAAAATTGTTAAAACTTACTTAATACTATTAAAAAACATGAATTGCTATTTTTTTTTTAAATGATGTGTTTTCATTTCATTCATTCATTGTATAAAATATTACACACTAAAAATTAATCAAATTTAAACTCATAAAAATGTAAGTTTTAAAATAAAATTAATAATTTAAAGATAAAAACACTTAACTTTTAAAAGTCTAAGGGTCTATTTATTTACTATTTTTAAAAATAATTTGTTATTTTTTATTTTTAAAAATAGAACATGTTTAAAAACTTGTTTTTAAAATCTATTTTTAAAGACTATATATCTAAATATGTAACTTAAACATGGAAAAATAGAAACAATTTTTAAGATGTTTCCTCAACTTGTTTTCTCATTCTTGATATAAATTTTGTAATTAAATGAGGTACTTTCTTATTTACAATACCATTCACATTTTATTCCTTGTTTTCTTTCAATTTGAAAATAATTTTTAAAAATACAAAAATAAAAATATATCCAAATATACCATAATCTTCCTAATGTTACCGTAAAGATCATTTATAAATTTTTACTTCCTAATCATCAATAGAATGAAGAGCTTGTTTTAGGTTATTTATCTATAGGTAGTAAAAGGTAAAAAGGTGGAAGCCTAAGTACAATGAATAAGAATCAAGTGATTGGATATTATGGTAAAGAGAAGTAAGCATTTTTATGTCTACTTGAAGGGTAGATAGTAAAAAGCTTTTTGAGACTGATATCAATATGTGACTAGCAGCATAACAATACGTGAAAGCTCACTAGTAGAATTAATGGGTTGTATTTATAGGGATGAAAAGTGGTTAGGTGCATTTAATGCTAGTCAAGGGTTAGTACTATGTTTAAAAAAATTTTAAAGTTTTACAAGACATTCTATAAGTTGAATCATACCTAAGGCAGTTTAGTTACTCCTTTAGGTGAGTCTTCATTTGAAAGGGCAGGCCATAAATTTGGGACTTTGTATCTTTTCATAAAAAAAAGGGAAGTTTGAGATGATAAGTTAATGGGTCTAATTGGATATATATGCAAGTCACACCACACTTATCATATTATCGCATTTTCATTATAAAGTTACATTTTGACATCAATGTTGAAATCTTTATACCTATGCAAACATGAGGGTCTAGATGTGGAAGTGTTATTTTAACACTTTGAAATCACATTAGACAAGGATTTACTTCAATATAACTAATCCATTTCACTAAGAATTCCCATGAACTAGTAGAGGTTGGATTTATCGTACTCTAAAGATGTGTAATTTACTATCAAAATTATACTTTCAAACTAGAGTAAAATGGTTTTTGATAACCAATGCCAAATCTTAGGAACTATTTCCAAGCCAAACCTTAGTACAAAATAAGGGTGAAAAAGGCAAGGCTTGGATTACCATGAAAGATCATCCTCTTAGAAGATCACATGTCAGGTTCATTGGACCAATTTGGTATGCAACAAAAGTCACCTTATTCCACCTTAATGCCATAATTAGGTAATAGGAATGAGATGTGCTTTACCTTAATATCATAATTTTAGATATAAATAATGCAAGGAGAATACGATGTACTATGCCTTGATATCGTAAGTATAATATGAATTATGCAATAAAGGTATTCCTATTATGCCTTAATATCACTCCTATGATTGGAACAAGACTTCCTTACCTCAATATTGCAATATTGATTCATTAAGTGAGAGAGTCATAACCTTATTTATCTTTGAAAAGGTTTAGACATATATTTCATTAATACTTTTTCATGTGTCATGTGGCTCTTTTTTATAGATGTGTATAGTGAGTCAAATTTGCATAAGAACAATAAGCCTTTGCACAATTCGTCTAATGTAAATATGGCATAAGTGAACCAAAAACATAAATTTTTTAATCGTAGGATTTTGAAGGTTCATTCTTTGTTTTTATTACAGCATTAGGTGTGCTCCATTGTGGCATTTTCATAAGGCTTGTCATGATTTAACTTAGGATTTAACATTTTGGTAGTTAATTTGAAATTATGATTTAATGAGTTAATAGTTATGTCTGAAATAACTATAGGGCATTAGTGGCTTTAACCTTAATAATTGCTTACACTCCTCCTTTGTTTTTTTTTTTTTGCCTTCCTTTTTAGATTGCTTTTACTATTCACTATTAAGTTCATTCACTTCCTTAGTTTTAAGACTTTCCTTTGCATACTGTTGTTTTTACCTTAATTCTTCTTGTTTTTATTTTTCCTTGTTTAATTAAAATCTTCAATGGCTCCCAAAATAACCAAGGATTGTGATAACTCTCTAAATGCTTTTATTTCATATGTCAACGGGAAAGATTCTTTAATTCTCTTCTACTCAATGATAAATTCTTCTAATCTATCATCATTACTTGACGTTCTAATCCTAATGATAGACTTAGGCACTCACCATCCCTATTTTTCAAATGTTCACAATACCTCCTAGGATACATTAGTCCCATCAGATAATAATCAAGGGGCGTTGCACGTATATGAATACACAAGTCTTCATTGTTTGCCTAATTGGAGTGGTTCCTATCTTTCCACCAAATTTGTTAGGAAAGAGTTTTGCTATAGCATCATTTAGTATGTGTTGCATGACTGTGCACCTAATGCTTGGTTAATTTGGGTTAATATTATATTGGTAGATGATGATTACTTAAGATGCCTAGAAGCTATTAGCATTAGAAATATAATAAAGATCTCATAACATGTTACATCCTATAGAAAATTAGAATATATATTATATACTTTTATTAATATTTATTTACACGTATAGTTATTTAATTGTTAAAAGTGCATTTAGGACAAGAATTTATTTGAAAAAAATAAGATTTTATAATATAACTAGAAAGAATAGATAAAAACATGAGTTAGTGTGTAATGAGAATTAAGTAGGTATGTGTAAAGAAGGTATAAAAAACATTTTTCCAAATTTCCTTTAAGTCCACTTAAAATTATGAAAATACCTTTTTAACCTTTAAAAGGAAAAAATCCCTAAAATTTGTCCTCATTTTTTAGCCAAGGCTATCGAGACCTTCTTCCTTTTCTCATTCAAGAGTTCCCTACCTAAATTTATCCACTTTGGCAAGGAAATTCAGTTTGAAAATCCAAGAGATTATGATCTACACTTCTCTAAGTAAGTAATCTTTCTTAAATTAAGCATTGCTTAGTAATCCCTTTAAGTTTTATTTAAGAAAAAGAGAAAATAGGATGATTTCTAACTTTAAATTGATTTAGTGATTACTTAAGATAACTTAGCTACCTTTTTGGCTTCTCCTTATCTTTCTCATGCCATGGGTAAGTAGATAATCTACTTAATATACTTGAATATAAGGAATTTGTGTTAATTAAATTTTTAAAATTTTTGTTAATTAGGTTTTTAGGTTAAATAAATTTTTTTCTATATTTAAGTGGAAAGATGGATGTGAATGTTGTGTGATTGCAAAAGTCTAGATGCTTGTTGCTATATGATGATAAATAGTGAAGAAATGGTGAAGTATTTAATGGAATTCAGTAAAAATCTAGAAAACCTAGACCATATTTAACTATGGTAATTGAATACGGGCCTGGGAGCAAGCCCAACAAGTTATATTCAACTACCATAGTTAAATACTTCAAAATAGTTGCTCTGGATACAAATATCCATATATGGTAATCAAGTATAGTTGTTAGATTTACAATCCAATAGGCTACACTCGATTACTATAGTCGAGTATAGTTATTAAGGTGGTTTTTAGGTCATAATAATGTAGTACTATAATTGATTATAGTTTCCAAAAATGCTTTTTAGACTTCAATAATTGACTACAATACTTGATTATGATCTTGAAATGCCTAGTTTTTTTATTCTTAAGGCTAAATCATATGTAATGCTAAATGTGTATGTATGGATTATTTGTGAACAAGATTAATCATAAGTATGATTGATTATACATTATCCTTGATACTAAAAACCTAGATAAAGATGTGTAATTGCATGAAATTATGATTGAAAAATGACAAAACACTATGATAAGGTAAATATATATGTAAATTATTTTATAGCTATAATTATTTATTAGTTTTGAATAAGAGTGGTATTATGATGAATCTTTATTAGAGATATATTGTTAGTTAGAAATGTGGAATAGAGGGATGATTATGGAAATACTGTGAAATGGTACTGGATCGGAAATAATTTATGAGGAGTTAATGTGCTCGAAGGAACAAGGTTAGGTTTATGAATAGTTCAAGATGAAGGGAGTCATAAGGTCATTTGATTGTTTGTTATTTATTATTCTTGAAATTATATAATGTTTACATTACCTTTTTCTAATGAATAGGAATGATATTTAGAATGTGAAAGGTTATGATTGATGATTATAATTGGAACATTTAATTATAAAGATTTGTAAATATCTTTATGTTTTAATAAGTAGATTATTTACTTACTGATTTAATAACTCACTTTTTAGTTATTTTCTTTCTTTTCAAATATGCCTAGTGAAGCTCTTTCACCTCTTCTAATAAATCAGGAGTGAAAGTTTCCTTAATAATTTGTGTTGAGCAGCCATATGTTCAATATAGATTATAATTAAAATCAATTTAGGCCATATGGGAATAAATTAAAATTGTGATAAAGTAAATGACAATTGTAGTCACTTTTTAAAATGTTTAGAAGATATGATTATTTATTAGTAACTGTGTAATCATATTGAAAATTAAATAGTGTAAACTAGTAGAAAACAAAAATAGGTTCCACACCAATTATAACTAGGTAGGTTATGACATAATACCTTAAGGTCCAATGCAACTAAAAAGGTTTGGACTTGTTAATTAGAAAGTGGAGCCTTATCACCCATACCTTGTTTACTACATTGGGAGAATTTTTACATATCATTGAATATGTATATGCCCTATATAAGCTTTCAATTTTTAAAAAGGTTAGCATGGCCACGACATGCTTGGACCAATATATAGTAAATATTGTAAATAGACTGAAAATATATTTCAGAAATAGTGCTTACTTGAAGGACTTAAAGAGGCAAAAGACATGAAAGACATTTGTTTCCTTAAAGGCCTTTCGTAAGAAACATTCTTTTCAAACTTAGCTTGAATTCTTTTTAGGAGAAGTTGAACTTTCTTATGATAACTATTCAAACCATACTATTTGGAAAATAAACCCTAATTTTAGAGGAAGCATAAGGAGGACTTACACTTTTCTTCATTTATTGCATTCTAGTTGAGCTATTTCATATTTTTAAGGCTTTTGGTAGAAAGTTTGAACATAGTTGCATTTTTTTATGCCATGTTCATAGCATAAGGAATGTGCTTTCATTTATTCTAGTGCTATTTAGCTAGTTTATACTTAAAATTAGACCAATTACATGGTCAGTTGATGACTTTTCAAAGAAGATATATCATTCATTTCCATAAGCATTAATATTAATTTCTCTAATTCCATTTAATAGACGTATCCCTATATCAAGGAGATTATAAGAATGCTTTAAATTTTATGAAAAAATAAATAGAGTCTCCCCTATTTTATGATAATTTATGAAGGCTACATGCCCTAAAATATAAAACTTGGATATTTTTTAGATATGGTAGAAACATTAACATATGTAATACTACACAAATTCAACCTTGTACATAGATAAATAATTCAATGCATCTAACGTTGAATTAATAACATCTCTATCTCATATTCTAATCCTAATCCAATTGGCAAAATCCTTCAATAAGGCAGTTTGATTCTTTATAAATGTAATAAGCTCAAATATGTTTATTGTACTTGAAAACATTTAAAATAAAATGGAGTAAGTTGTGAGAACTTAGTAAGTATATATCTACCACTACTAATTCTAGATTCAAATACATTAAGTAGTCATTTGTTGACTAAGTAATTGATAAGAAGAATAATTGTAATTCAAACTTCCTGAGTTTTTGGAATGTATGAAACGAAGTTTTGGATTGAATGTTCACCTATATGTAACTTAGATGGTATATTTCAACTCACACTTCATAGTAAACTCAACTATTTATCGGTACCTAATATTTTTGTCATATCACACATCACCTATTTCAAGTAGTCACTACATTCATAGATAGCCATTAAGGTTCAAACACAAATAAATCATCATAATCACACGTAGTCTTTACACTCACATCAAACAGTAATATCTAATCATAACAAGGTTCTAATGTCACATCACATCACAAAACAAAATTATTTATAAGAAATATATATGTATTTACTATTGATTCTCAGGTTAATTGTATATTCTTCACAAACTGTTTGCTAGGAATTTCCCATCCGGCTTCCATATCATTGCCCTATCATAGTTCATGATTCCTAATGCCACTCATAATATAATTCATAGATAATATTCATATGAAAGCTTAGCTCTCATATTATAATTATTCATAATACATTCAATATAAGGTAACTAATATATATATATATATATATATATATATATATATATATATATATATATATATATATATATAGTAATGCTGCCATGTTCACTTACAAGGCTATACCATACAAATATCAATGAGACCTACTCATAGCCAATCAATGGTCAAAGACATCACTACTTTGCTTTCTAATCATAGCATCTCCACATTTACTCAACAAATAACTACTACTTTATCATAAATATTAATACTATATCATTCATACATGCATAACTATAAGGATAATTTAATGATAATCCATACCCTATAATTATGCCTTTAAGGATTCATGGATGGATGTATAAGTAAACTATGCTACTTATAAAAGAAATTTTAGACACTTTACACAAGCTAAATATTGTTAAAATATTGATTTAGGGTAAATATACACTCACTTGCTTGAATCCACTTATTTTGTTTACTCTAAAACATCTGAGTTCAACTTTCTCTCTTCTTCCTATTCGTAATTTGCAAGAATAATTTGTAAATAAATAAAATTCCTTATTTTCTTTATATTCATCTCAATTTTAATCTTGTAACATGGTTTACTAACAATATAGATCATTAATTGCTTTATTTTTCTAATATTATTTTATAAAACTAAGATATGTTGTTATATAGTAATTTGAAATCAAACTTGTACATGTGAAAATATTATAATTCAAAACTCTAGAAAAGCTCATTTGATGTTTCTTAATCATTCTAAACTATTAGTCCTTTATTTTCAAATTTATTATTGAAAAACATTAAGAATTCTCAGATAGGATAATTTTCCAATTTGACGTATAAAATAATCAAAATACTAGATTTTGATAATATAAATATATTTTAAATACACTAGTCCAATACTCTTGAGTATACAATCTTAATGCTACATTGAAAATTCAAAATAAGGTGATAAAGTGGAGATTTTCTAAATCAAGTTCAAATCCTTAAAATATTGAGATATAATAGTTCGAGAACACTTTAATCATATTGTTTCATCATTCTATATCATAAAAATTGTATTTTTCAAAACCATTAATGTGTATTTGAATTTACTCATGCATAGGTTTTTCTAAAAGTATATAACCATTGCTAAAAATGTTGTAGTATAATACTTTCTACTGGTTCTACTTATGCTATTTAAACACTTGATAGTAAAAAATATACACATACAAATACATTTTCATAAATATTATCATATATATAAAATACCCTTAAATTATTTTCTTCCTAGATTATGCATGATTCTTTCAAAATAATAAAATATGAAGTTCCATATATATATATATATATATATATATATATATATATATATATATATATATATATATATATATAATTATATTATTTTAACATTTTCCATCATAAAGATTACATTTTTATTTTATACGGATCATATATATATCACACACAAATGAGTTTATCTTTAGATTAGCCCTAAATAGCAAAGATAAAAAAGACTAATTATATAAAAAGTTTTACTACAACCTGAAAAGGTTGTCGGCAGCTTGTTGGCGTCAAAGACCATGAAGGATCACCAAAATTGAAATGCCCTATTGTTGTTAAATCCAGCCCCAACTTGTAGTTGCTTGAGGCCTTTTACACATTTTAGTATAAAGGAGCAAAAATAAGCTTACCTAAATAAAGCTATGCATGATGATGTGAGCTTGGAGAACAGAAAAGGAGGGAGAGTCATTAGAAGGAAGAGCTTGCTATGCTACTTTTGCCATTGTGACTTACAATATTTTGCATAATAGCACCGAGCTTGACATAGGCAAAAGGCCATCCGCAATAGTAAGCCTTGGCAAGTACCAAGAATGACAACAATAGATGCAATGTAAAAGTTGATCGACGAGAAAAGAAAGAGAGAGTCGATGAAGGAGGTAAAGGAAAAGTAAGAAAATAGGGAACTTGCGAAAAAAATAAGGAAAGGTACTAGAAATAAAGAAAAAGAAGCAACTAAAGGGTACAATCCCACGCTTCTCAAGTACATGAGCTCACCTTTATTAATCAATCTTAACCCCATGTTTTACTTACCAACCCTTAGTAAATAAATTTTAGTCACCTATTATTTTACTAAATTTATCTAGTTAAATCTTATTTATTCATTTATTTTAAAATCTCATTATCATAAAATTGATTTTGTTTAAAATTTTAACTTAGCTATTTTCAATCTTCCATCAATATATGTATTTATATTTGTATTAGCCTGATAAACTTAACATTCCTAAAAATTATATTCTAAGCTTTCAAAACTTTCAAAATAATTTATTCATCACAAATTTCATTTTGTAAATCTTTCCACTCACAATTATTAAAATCATTTTCAATCTATAAGAAAAATCTCGTATAAAATATTTAAATAAGCTTCGAATTAATACTGACTAAATAAAAAAATAAATATAAATACTGACCAAATAAAAATAAATGTAATTCAAATATTATCATCCATATTATTTTAATATTCTAAACTTTTAAAAAGAACTAAATATTAACTAAATAAATAAGATAAATATTTATGAGTATGAAAATTTATAAAATTTTAAATATTAACCTATGGTATTATATTTTTATGGTGATTTTTCTTTAAGTGTTTCAAGGTTTATGCTTTAATTTAGAGACTAACCATCACAATTTGTATGATGCTATGAGTAAAGGCATGGCACGATTCTTCTAAGGAAAGATCTTTAGATGCAATTCTAGACTCATAACATCTCTCCATTTTATTCTTTACAGAGTTAGTCCAACAAGTTATAAGCTATTGAACTTGTATGCAGATTATATTCTTGGTGACAAGAATTCTTCCATGGTTAATGTGGTGATAATGAGGTAGAATTTGATGCTAAGATGAAAATGAATTATGACTAGTGGTATATGATTACCTTGGCTTGATCTTTGATGGGTTTTGTTCCAATGAACATATTTTCTTATTGTCAAGGTGCATTATTTACTACATGGACTTGGCTAGATAGAGTTGTAAAGCAATTTGATTTTAAGCAAACAAGATATACTACTTTTAACTCAAAGGAAGTAGAAGTTTTCTTATGGAAAGTGACTTTTAATGGCTTTAGCAAAATGCATAAGAATGACTTGGATTTTCTTAGACTTCCTAAAGGTGACTACGATGCTAGTAGCTCTATGTTATGGTGCGAAATACTTTATAAGCACTTTTTAAAAATGAAATCTTTTGTGAACCCTACTCCTAGGTTAGTACTTTTAATAAAGATGATGAAGGTGGATCCTTTATATAGGATGCTTACGCATAAGAATAGAGGATATAAGGTTAATGTTTC
Source organism: Sindora glabra (assembly GCA_020226215.1). Lineage (NCBI taxonomy): Eukaryota > Viridiplantae > Streptophyta > Magnoliopsida > Fabales > Fabaceae > Sindora > Sindora glabra. The sequence goes on along the minus strand of CM035232.1, from coordinate 39,397,602 downwards.
ATTTCTATAGGCTCTAGTGATTAATCTTATGGTAAGGTCGATGACTAAGTAGAAAAGGGGTTATCTTTCACCAATCAAAGGTTAACTAAAGAAATTAATATAGATTTCTAGTGAGCCAGTAATTATTATCCAAGATGATGATGATGATGTACTATACCAGGGCCCATGCAATCAGGAGGTTACCAAGATATATTTCTTTTATTTCATGGCTCATTTCATTACCTTTTTCCTTTTGTGCTTTATACATATATATATTGTCTTGTAAAAGTTAGCATTACAACTAGAAAAAGAGAAGGATGAAAATGAGGAACTAGAGGTTAAAAAGGAAAAGAATGTAAATGAAAAGAATGATGGAGAATTATTGAATTATAAAGAGTCCTTTAATGAAGTAAATGCTTCAAATGTTAGGCTGAAATTTCTTTTCAATCATTTTTCGAGGATAAAAGCCAAGACCTTTACATTCGTCACATCTTTTAGCAATTTCTCTTATTTGTCTTCCTTTACCTTGCTTAACTTTAGCCATTTGGATTTATCCTTTAATTTATTGTATTAGCTTTTGAAGTTGTTAAGTCTAAGGACTTTGGGCAAGAGCATGAACCCTTAATTCAATATGTAGTCATGAAAGTAAGTGTTAACATTTGGAAGGGATAATACCTATAGAAAAATATTAATTAGAGTATTGCGATGCTACTTGTGGTATACATTTAACCTCTTCCTTGCTAGATTATAGTGCTTTATCTTTGTCATATATCTAAGTTAGTTATACTTTATGACCTATGGTATATCTATTAGAAGAATGCATTTTTTCTTCAAAGGTACATGTAAGTTATGATGCTTCTACACTAACTAGTACTTTTAGAAATGAAAGGCACCTATCTATATTTGATAGCAAATCTATACAAGTTTATCTAAATGACCTATTTAGTGATTTTGCATTCTTAGAGAATCGTAGTGAGGTTTTCCTTCTTAAAATCCTTTTAATTTAATATCTCATACCTAAGTGATTTTTTGTGAATCTTATGCTTTTTTGTATGTTTCCATCACCTAATTTTGTATTGTCATTTCATGAACTGATGATTTGCCATTAGCATTTATATTGATACTTATCTGCTTAATTGGAAAAGATCCTCAAGATGTCCTAAGTATAACTAATAGTCAAAACATAGATCCAATTGGTGTTCTTAGCCTTCTTTTCTTATTCTTTTTCTCTAATGATCATGACTAATTCCTTGACATGTTTTATAGTCCTTATAGGCATAAATTTGAACACATTGAAAATTAGTAACATAATTTGAAAGATGACTTCCAAGGATATCTACAGTCATGACCTAACAAAATTGCAAGAACCTTCCAATCATGTTTCAATAGATGAGAAATCTTAACTTATTGGTAACAAAAAGATAAGTAAGGTTAAGTAGTAGGATTTAATAAGAATTGAATCAACCTCCATGATTGTTGTTAACAAAGTGGCTCTTAAATCAAGCACTAAAAGACCAGTGCTCTTGAGCATTATGGCTCCTGCTTTAACTATTATTTAGATAGTAACTTTGAAAGGAACTGAATATTAAAAATCATTTCTTTATGAAAAGGCAAAAGGTTTTAACATGCTAGATGTAGAATAACAAGTAACAAAAGTAAGTATTGAAGAATTGATAGTTAAGGTTTAAGTCCTCTCCTCAATTTGCCTTTCTAAAGATATGATAACGACAATGCATGATAGTCTAAGAGCATTTCCATATCTATTATTGCTAGACATTGGTACATTAGATTAGTTTATCACATTTGGGTATTAGTTCTCGAATGAGTTATTTTTTTATTAATGAAAAAGAAAGTATATGACTTCTATCTATATTAAACATGTCAATACTTCGTATTAGGCAAAAAGAGTGGAGTTTGCTAATGCTAATGTTCCTATTGTCTAAAAGCTCATTGAAGATATAAAATAATAGCTAAATGAAGATGAAGATAAATTAGTAGAGCTTGAAGGGCTCATAGCTAACAAAAATGTGACTTAATGGGGCATGTTAGATTTCTTTCATTTATTTCTCTTTATCTGCTTTTGAACTTGTAGCTTAGGTTTTTGAGTGGCCTAAGTTTGGATTTATTGTTTTAAGAATTTACAAGTGCTATAATATGATTATTGACTAATAGTTTGATCATTCATTTTTTGTGGAAAAATTCTATCCTTTTTTTCATTATTAACCTATAATTTATGATTAAACTAGAAAGAGATATAACATTATTAGTAATACAAAGGGCTTTTTCTTTTCTTGATAGCATGCTATGGGTAATATTTCTTCATGAACTTAGAATTGATTAGAGGAGTTTCTAGGTCATTATCAAAGGCTAATTAAAACATAATAATTGGTACTTCTAGCCTTAGTCACTAGATAAAGTCTCTCCTACTTTAGAGTGAACTTAGAAGCATGCATGTTTTGTATGACATGATCATAGGCTTTAAATACTTGATCATATTATTTGAAGGCATGTGGTCTAAAAATCTTATTTTATGCTTTGTCAATGCATTAAGTGTAAATTGAATGGAATTCTTTAACCTCTTTTCTTATTTTCTAGATTATTTTCCACTCTTACTTTTTCATGACCTTGTGTCGAGTTTTATAATGCCATGAGAAAATTGAACTACAATTTCAATAAAGACTACAACTTCAATGTCATAAACTAAGGAAAATAGGTCACCTTTGTGGGTTTTCTCTTTGTAATATGATATGCTTATAATGCCAATGACAAATAATCTATGAAATCTAGTTAATTATCGTGCATAATTCATGTTAGAATTAGTAGTATTGTATTATTATTTGCTTGGACTTATCCATTACTCTGAAGGTTAAAAAAGCTAGACCTACCATGTGTGATTCGATACTTATCCAATATGGCCTTCACTATTTTATTGATGAAAGGCGTGCAATTATCTAAGATAAGTCTTTTAGGAATCCCAAAATGGTGTATGATTTTTTGTTTGATGAAGTTTATAATGACTTACTTGTGCGAGCTTTGAAAAGATATAACTTTTACCTATTTAATGAATAATTTAGTCATGACTAGGATCCAAACATGTCCTTTTAATCCTACTTTGATAAGTTCGACAATATTAAGTGCACAAAAATGATAGGCTCATAGTGTTAAAAAAGTATGCAATTCTATAGTAGAGATATGTATTGAATTAGAGAGCATTTAGCATGTGTGATATCATCGTAAAAAATAATATGCATTATTTTCTATACTGGGTTAATAGTACTCGATCTAACTCAATTCATAATATAACTTCCTAGCCCTCTTGGTGTTCTTTACAAGTTTTTTGATGAATTTCTATCATGACTAGGTGTTGCTTAATCTTTCCAAGGCATTAATCTTTTTTTTAAAGTTTTGTGCCTTGAATAAAGAAGTGTAAAGCCTGCCTTTTATTTTTCTTAGCTCCATCTTATTAGTGAAGACTATTTCTTTATTTAAAAATAACTCATATGGTTTACATTTACTTCCATTGTTCCTTGTGCATCTTTACAATGACCATAGACTGCTTGTAACTCATCATAATACTTTTTCATTTCTAACTAATAAGCCCTTAATCTTTGTACTCAGCCTACTTTTTTTCATAAATGTCTTCATGGACCTCTTTTATGGTTTCTTTTCCTTCTTTCTCTAACACACATTTCATGAGCATTGCATTAACTACTTTTCTATGAAAGCTTTCTTTTATTACTTAATAGTCTTTGAGTACTATTTTTAAAATGAGGGAGGAAAGGTTAAAGAAGCCATCGAGGATAACTATGTGCCAATCTCCTTTTTTAATTTTCATATTCATTAGGTTAAATTCTATGCATGGTTGTTTGCGCAACTTAGTAAAAACAATTGTTCACCTTTCCTTCTACATGTTTATCTTTACTTCTATAGTGGCCAATGCATCTATTTACTTGTTTTCCATTTACACCATATGAATAAAATTATTTACAAAAATTCAATTATGCGTTTTCAAGCTATTTCTCTATATTTTTCCAATGTTGGTTCTTTCATTGCTTATTCTCCATTCATCTACTTAATCATAAGGTTTTGATCTTCCTTGATAATTAAGTCATGAAACCCTATCTCTTTTGCCATCATGAGTCCTAGAATCAAAGCTTTTATATTTTCCTTCATTATTTATAAATGGAAAGGCTACTTTGCAAGCAACTAACATTATTTTATCATTAGGGCCTATAAGCATAACATTGGTTCCTTTTTCCAGTGTAAAAGGTGATCAATTAAATTAAAGTACCTAAGGCTTTCATAATTTTACCAAAGCATTAGTGTTGGGCTCCTTAATTTCTTCTAGGATTTCTTAGCCTTTTTGAACTTTTGTAAACATTTTGAAGTAGCTTCCAATGTAAAATTTAGAGGAGGTTTAAAGTGCAAATCATTTATCTTTCCTCTAAAACCCTTGCACCATTAAAAGTTGTACACTATTTATCTTAACATGTCTTTGGCGTGAACACTATTATTGATAATAGTTTAGAAATTTCCGCTTTAGCTTAGTCATTTCCTCGAAAGGGTGGTTATAATCTACGAGGACTTATTAGCTCAATGGCTATATCAATCGTGGGATTCACGTCGTGTTTTATGCCAAAGGGGGAAGGTAGTTCTTCCTTTTAGGGCTATTCTAGCTTTACAATGATCAAAATCCCTAAAGGATTCTTAATGGCACTAACTTTAGCTCTTGAAAGTTCATCAAAAAGGGGTTAATTCAATGGGATGAGCTTTACCCTTATCAAATGGAGCTTTGGCCATAAATAATTAACATCCTTGCCTTTAAAATTAGTTTTAACATATTAATGAAAGGTTGAAAGGATATAATTGTACATATAGAGCTAAGGTTTTCCCAACAACATATGATAGCTGGTATTTTTTTATCATGTAGAACTAATTTAATATTTTTATGATGTTAACCTCTAAATTTAAATGGACATGACCAATCATTTCAAGAGGCATTTTGTCAAATATATTCAAGTTGATATAGGTTTTATAAATGCACTTCTTAAGGTAGTTGATGGCACAAACTAATAGCATTAGGGTGATATTAATTCTTAAACCATTATCAGTAAAGGCATACCTAATCTATCATCTTTCTATAATGGTTTCTAAGTACAATAGTTGGTTGTGCCCTATATAAAAGACTTGTTTGAATAATGAAATATAATCATAACATTGTAAAGGTATATAACTTTCTATAAATTGCTATCCATGGCATAGCAATTTCCACCACGAGCTTAGAAGATTTTCATAATGGCAAGAAAAACTTATACTTGTTCTCTTTATCACAATTAGTCAAATTGAAGAAGGAATGAAAGTTTGGTGATTTTACTAAGGTACATGCCATGGAAGTGTTATGGTTTTTTACCTCCTATTCTGTGGGTATCTTCACAATTATGTATCTTTTATAGGAAATAGTATTCATAGGGTTTTGTTTCCATTTGTTTTGCTTTTGATTTTCCTCTTTTAGGGAGATTTAGTTCTTTTGAGCTTATTTTTTATTGAAAAATTAGCTATAACGTATAACAATCCTTAATTTTGCAAATGAGTGACTAATGGTATTAACAAAAATGAAAAGCTTTCCTTTGAGCTTCAATTACCAAACCTTTAAAGGGATGCAGTATGATGGCATCATATTTAACCTAAATTTCTAACATTAAATGAACTCTTTCTATTGAACAAGGGAAAGGTAACAAAATCTTACCCTTCCATACTAATGGCTCATTTTATCATACTTGTCAAATAATGGCATCTTGTTGTATTTTCTCATTATGGGGACGAACCTAATCCCTGGTGCACCTCCCTTTTTTCTAAGGATAATTTTACAGTCGAGATTTCTTGACTACAATTCTCGTAGACTTATAATTTACATGGTTATTGCTTAAGGAATACAAGGATTCACCTAGTATGTGTTATAAGGTCACATAAAAAAGATTATATCTTTATGCTATAAATAAGGTTGTCCACAATCATCAATGTTTGTAATGTAACTTTGGACCAAATTAAACTTGGTAACTTCTTCTTGGCATTTTTATGCATAATCATTATATCTCTTGATAGAGGTGGTTACATTTTTGCTACTCCTTTGCTTAATCTTTCTAAAATCTATAAGATGGACACTCTTGTGCAAGATGAAAAGTTTATTACAAAAAATCTACACCATGTCGGCTTATGTGTGGATAAATTTAGGTTATAACTTCATATATTGAGAATAAGCATGCTTAACGAGAGATTTAGAAAACTTTCTTAATCCTAGGTCTTCATTTGAACTATATAGGCCCTAGTTAATGATGAATAGGTGTGTAAGTTCCTTCATGTTCTAGTTTCTATCAAACTTTCAAAAAGTGAGGGGTTAGTAACAAGGAGGATAAAGATATATGAATAAGACATGTAGGAAAAAAGTTTAAAATCAATGTCTGTAATAGCTTTCCATTAATTTTTTTAAGAAATTTGTGCAAATCATCTTTAGTGAATACATTGTGATGTTTATTATTCAACTCTTTAATGCACTTATCACAACACATCTTCTTGAGTATGAATGATAACATCTCTATTAAAGGTAAGAACATGGTTTTCTGGTCCATTTTCTTATGAATCTTTGTCTCTCAATGACTTTTCTAACTTGTTTCCCTATATTTGTCCGATTGAAGAAGGAGCACCCCATGTAAGCCTTGCAAGGATGCTATTCATCTAGATCAAAGTTTAACCCATTTTTATTAGTTTTTTTATTAGATTTTCCATTAATAAAACTGAAATTGTGACACTAATCTCTCTAAATCTTCTCTAAATAAGCTATGTAGGTTCCTTATGGGTAATTATTGGTCCTTACCTATCTTGTTGGTCACATACATTACATTCATTGGCATTTAAGGGTCCAATTTCTTATCTATAAGTGTTATAATTTTTGAGATAAGCTTTAAATTTAGCCACTAGTTCTAGGACATAGTCAAAATCCAATGAACTATTGATAGGGCTCTATACATTCTAACCATTATTTAAAATAAAGTTACAAAAAGCTATAATTGTATATGCCTCCCTAGCAAAGTTGCCAATTTTTCAAGGTTTTTTTATGTACAAATGGTAAAGGGAAATAAATAGAGGCAGAAGTACAATGAATAGGACTTAAGTGACTAGATGTTATGGTTATAAAAAAAAGCACTTCATTTTTGCTTAAAAGGCAAATAGTAAAAAGTTTTTTTGAGACTAATATCAATAAGTGACTAGTAGTGTGAAGGTATTTAAAAACTTATTGGTAAGAGTATTCTAGTGTGCTCAAGAATATAAGTTATGCTAAGTGAGGTGTTAGCTATCTTACTGTGACTAAATTAATAGAGCATATCTATAAGGATGAAATGATAATTGGATGCATTTAATGCTGGTCAAGGGGTAGTAATTTATTTGGGAAGAATTTAAGGTTTTGCAAGATGTTTTACAGGCTAACTCAAAACTTAGGATAATATGGTTACTCCTTTAAGTAAGTTTTAGGTTTAAAGGGTGGATTGCAAGTTTAGGCTTTGTATCTTTTTCATAAAAAGGAAAAGTCTAAGGTAACTAACTAGATATGCATGTGAGTTGCACCACACTTAGTTGCACTTTGACATTACTCTTGAAATCTTTATGCCTACATAGAACTTAAGGGGTCCAAACATGAAAGTGTGATTATAACGCATTGGAATTACATTAGTCTTTAATGGCTAATGCCAAGCTAAGGGATTGTTTGCAAGTCTAGAACTTAGCACAAAATAAGGTTGAAAAAGGTGTGACCCAAACTTCTATAGATGATCATCCTTTTGGAGGATCACCTATCAAGGTCGTTGACCTATTTGGTACATGACGAAAGTGGCCTCATTTTGCTTTGAATGCCATAATTAGGTGATGGCAATGTAACACATTTTGTCTTGTTATCGCAATTCTAGATGTAAATAAAGTGATAAGAGCATGATGTATTCTGCCTTGATATTATGAGTATAATATGAATTGTGAGACAAAGGTATTCCTATTTCATCTTGATATTAGTTTTATGACAAGAACTAGACTTTCTTGCCTTGATGTTGTAATATTGATTCGTAAAGTAAAGGAGCCACAATGTACTTCTTTTGGAGTTGTAAGTGCTCTTTCGAGTCACGACTTCCTTTATATTTGAATAGGTTTGATGTAACATTCCAATAATGCTTCTTCATGTGTCTTATGCCTTTTTCTTATAGGTATGTATAGATAGTCAAATATGTGTAGGAACAAAGTCAAATCAAATATATAAAATTATATTAAGCATCATATATTACGTTAAAAGAATGGAAACTACTTAATGTAAACCTTTTTTATATTACAGTGTGTATTTAACATAATAAATAAATTAATTTATAAATTATTAATTTAATTAATAAAGTATAAATTAGCTTATAGAGATTTTTAGGTGCACCAGCATCTAGTAGTTTATAAGTTTATATTCAATAAACTTCACAAAATAATATAGAACTTTTAAGTTAGTAACTTTTCAGAAATATCTTAAATTTGTCTCTCTTCTTTTAATTTAATTACAACCTAGATCCTAATCATGTACATAAATATTTGATATACCCTCATTAATTTAATATAAAGAAATAAAAAATATTTAAGTAAATAAATATATAATATTATAAAATATACTTAATTAAATATTATGTTATTATATTTTTATTTCTATAATAAATAATATTAATGACATAAACATAATTAATTAAATTTTAAGTAATTATATTCTTATTTTTAATATTTTGATTATATTAATATAATTTGATCTCAAAATAAATATGAATTAATTTAATTAATATATTAATTTATATTATTTTACATTTTTAGTAAGTTTAATAACTAATTTTATTAAATATTTCTGATATAATTATTTATCAATTATTAATTAATTTATTAATTATTAGTTAATTACATTAAACAAAGCTTAAATATAATGACGCCTACTCAAATACGAAATAAGTATTCCCCAAGCCCCAAGGATATACATGATTCTCCGTATGGATGTACTTGTGTGCAAATCCTAAAGGTAAATAAACCTATTGACAATGAGGGCACTTTATTCACCATTTATCTTTATGGTACTGTCCAGGGGGTAAGGTTGGGGTATTTTTTAATGGGCGCGGAAAGATTATTGAACATTTTTTAATAATGTAGAAAATTAAGATCGTAAATGAATCAAAGCCAACTTTACATCTGCTTATTTAAATTTTTAAGCTCCAATTTGACCAAAATAAATGAGATTGGGTCAAATTCGTTAAGCCTATGAAGTTCAAACTCAAGGTTGATTATTAATTACATATATTTAATTGAATTTAAATGAGTTCTAATTTATTGAATGGTTATTTTTAATAAAAAAAATACAAAAATAGAAATGATTTCATCTAAAGTGTGAGATTATACTTTAGAGAGTTAAGTGTAACACTATAATTACGCATGTACATGGATAGAGCACTTAGTCTGACTCAAAAGGCTTAAACTGAAAAAATATAGGATTTGAATGTTTTATAATTTAAATATTTATTGAACTTTTTTCATATAACTCAATTAATATTTAGGTCAAGGTTATGGTCCAATCTAATTATATAAATTCATTTCTATTGATATAATTATATATTATAAAACATTTTTTTTATCATGTAGAACTAATTTAATATTTTTATGATGTTAACCTCTAAATTTAAATGGACATGACCAATCATTTCAATAGGCATTCTATCAAATATATTCAGGTTGATAAAGGTTTTATAAATGCATTTTTTAAGGTGGTTAATGGCACAAACCAATAGCATTAGGGTGATATTAACTCTTAAACCATTATTAGTAAAGGCATGCCCAATCTATCATCTTTCTATAATGGTTTCTAAGTACAATAGTTGGTTGTGCCCTATATAAAAGACTTGTTTGAATCATGAAATATAATCATAACATTGTAAGGGTATACAACTTTCTATAAATTGCTATCCATGGCATAGCAATTTCCACCACGAGCTTAGAAGATTTTCATAATGGCAAGAAAAGTTGATACTTGTTCTCTTTATCAAAATTAGTGAAATTGAAGAAGGAATGAAAGTTTGGTGATTTTACTAAGGTACATGCCATGGAAGTGTTATGGTTTTTTACCTCCTATTTTGTATGTATCTTCACAATTATGTATCTTTTATAGGAATGAAAGTTTTTGATTTTCATAGGATATCCACAATCATGTACTTTCTATAAATTGCTTTTGATTTTCCTTCTTTAGGGAGGTTTAGTTCTTTTGAGCTTATTTTCTATTGAAAAATTAGCTATAACGTACAACAATCCTTAATTTTGCAAATGAGTGACTGATGGTATTAATAAAAATGAAAAGCTTTCCTTTAAGCTTCAATGACCAAACCTTTAAAGGGATGCAGTATGATGGCATCATCTTTGACCTAAGTTTCTGACATTGAATGAATTCTTTCTATTGAACAAAGGAAAGACAACAAAATCTTACCCTTGCAGACCAATGGCTCATTATTATCACACTCGTCAAATAATGGCATCTTGTTATATTTTCTCATTATGGGGATGAACCTAATCCCTAGTGCACCTCCCTTTTTTCTAGGGGTAATTTTACAGTTGAGATTTCTTAACTACAATTCTCGTAGACTTATGATTTACATGGTTATTGCTTAAGGAATACAAGGAATCATCTAGTTTGTGTTATAAGGTCACATAAAAAGATTATATCTTTATGTTAGAAATAAGGTTGTCCACAATCATCGATGTTTGTAATGTAATTTTGGACCAAATTAGACTTAGTAACTTCTTCTTAGCACTTTTATGCATAATCATTATATCTCTTGACATAGGTGGTTACATTTTTGCTACACCTTTGCTTAATCTTTCTGAAATCTATAAGATGGACACTCTTGTGCAAGATGAAAAATTTATTTCAAAAAATCTACATCATGTCAGCTTATGTGTGGATAAATTTAGGTTATAACTTCATATATTAAGAATAAGCATGCTTAATGAGAGATTTAGAAAACTTTCTCAATCCTAGGTCTTCATTTGAACTATATAGGCCCAAGTTAACGATGAATAGGTGTGTAAGTTCCTTCATGTTCTAGTTTCTATCAAACTTTAAAAAAATGAGGGGTTAGTAACAAGGAGGATAAAGATATATGAATAGGACATGTAGGAAAAAGGTTTAAAATCAATGTCTGCAATAGCTTTCCATCGATTTTTTTAAGAAATTTATGCAAATCATCTTTAGTGAATACATTGTGATGTTTATTATTCAACTCTTTAATACACTTATCACAACACATCCTCTTGAGTATGAATGATAACATCTCTATTAAAGTTAAGAACATGGTTTTCTGGTCCATTTTCTTATGAATCTTTGTCTCTCAATGAATTTTCTAACTTGTCTCCCTATATTTGTCCGATTGAAGAAGGAGCACCCCATGTAAGCCTTGCAAGGATGCTATTCATCTAGATCAAAGTTTAACCCATTTTTATTAGTTTTTTTATTAGATTTTCCACTAATAAAACTGAAATTTTGACACTAGTCTCCCTAAATCTTCTTTGAATAAGCTATGTAGGTTCCTTATGGGTAATTATTGGTCTTATAGGTTCCTTATGGGTAATTATTGGTCCTTACCTATCTTGTTGGTCACATACATTACATTCATTGGTATTTAAGGGTCTAATTTCTTATTTATAAGTGTTATAATTTTTGAGATAAGCTTTAAATTTAGCCACTTGGTTCTAGAACATAATCAAAATCAAATGAACTATCAGTAGGGCTCTATACATTCCAACCATTTTTTAAAATAAAGTTACAAAAATCTATTATTGTATATGCCTCCCTAACAAAGTTGCCAATTTTTCAAGGTTTTTTTATGTACAATGGGTAAAAGGAAATAAATAGAGGCAGAAGTACAATGAATAGGACTTAAGTGATTAGATGTTATAGTTATAAAAAAAAAGCACTTCATTTTTGCTTAAAAGGTAAATAGTAAAAAGTTTTTTTGAGACTAATATCAACAAGTGACTAGTAGTGTGAAGGTACCTAAAAACTTATTGGTAAGAGTATTCTAGTGTGCTCAAGAATGTGAGTTATGCTAAGTGGTGTGTTAGCTATCTTACTATGACTAAATTAATAGAGCATATCTATAAGGATGAAATGATAGTTAGATGCATTTAATGCTAGTCAAGGGGTAGTAATTTATTTGGGAGAAATTTAAGGTTTTGCAAGATGTTTTACAGGCTAACTCAAAACTTAGGGCAATGTGGTTACTCCTTTAAGTAAGTCTTAGGTTTAAAAGGTGGATTGCAAGTTTGGGCTTTGTATCTTTTTCACAAAAAGGAAAAGTCTAAGGTAACTAACTAGATATGCATGTGAGTTGCACCACACTTAGTTGCATTTTGACATTACTCTTGAAATCTTTATGCCTACATAGAACTTGAGGGCCCAGACATGAAAGTGTGATTATAACACATTGGAATTACATTAGACAATGCCTTTCTTCAATCTAGTCAATCCACTTCACTAAGAATTTCCATGACCTGGTGAAAATATGATTTATCATACTTTAAAAACATGGAATTTATTGTTAGGATTGCACTTTCCAGCTAGAGTAAATTAGTCTTTAATGGCTAATGCCAAGCTTAAGGATTATTTGCAAGTCTAGACCTTAGCACAAAATAAGGTTGGAAAAGGTGTGACCCAAACTTCCATAGATGATCATCCTTTTGGAGGATCACCTATCAAGGTTGTTAGACCTATTTGGTACATGACGAAAGTGGCCTCATTTCACTTTGATGCCATAATTAGGTGATGGCAATGTAACACATTTTGTCTTGATATTGCAATTCTAGATGTAAATAGAGTGATAAGAGCATGATGTATTCTGCCTTGATATTACGAGTATAATATGAATTGTGAGACAAGGGCATTCCTATTTCATCTTGATATTAGTTTTATGACAAGAACTATACTTTCTTGCCTTGATGTTGTAATATTGATTCATAAAGTAAAGGAGCCACAATGTACTCCTTTTGGAGCTGTAAGCGTTCTTTGGAGCCACGACTTCCTTTATATTTGAATAAGTTTGATGTAACATTCCATTAATGCTTCTTCATGTGTCACATGGCTTTTTCTTATAGGTATGCATAGATAGTCAAATATGTGTAGGAACAGAGTTAAATCAAATATATAAAATAATATTAAGCATCATATATTACGTTAAAAGAATGGAAACTACTTAATGTAAATCTTCTTTACATTACATGTGTATTTAACATAATAAATAAATTAACTTATAAATTATTAATTTAATTAATAAAGTATAAATTAGCTTATAAAGATTTTTGGTGCACCAGCATCTAGTAGTTTATAAGTTTATATTCAATAAACTTCACAAAATAATATAGAACTTTTAAGTTAGTAACTTTTCAGAAATATCTTAAATTTGTCTCTCTTCTTTTAATTTAATTACAACCTAGATCCTAAACATGTACATAAATATTTGATATACCCTCATTAATTTAATATAAAGAAATAAAAAATATTTAAGTAAATAAATATATAATATTATAAAATATACTTAATTAAATATTATGTTATTATATTTTTATTTCTATAATAAATAATATTAATGACATAAACATAATTAATTAAATTTTAAGTAATTATATTCTTATTTTTAATATTTTGATTATATTAATATAATTTCATCTCAAAATAAATATGAATTAATTTAATTAATATATTCTTTTATATTATTTTACATTTTTAGTAAGTTTAATAACTAATTTTATTAAATATTTCTGATATAATTAGTTATCAATTATTAATTAATTTATTAATTATTAGTTAATTACATTAAACAAAGCTTAAATATAATGACGCCTACTCAAATACGAAATAAGTATTCCCCAAGCCCCAAGGATATACATGATTCTCCGTATGGATGTACTTGTGTGCAAATCCTAAAGGTAAATAAACCTATTGACAATGAGGGCACTTTATTCACCATTTATCTTTATGGTACTGTCCAGGGGGTAAGGTTGGGGTATTTTTTAATGGGCGCGGAAAGATTATTGAACTTTTTTTAATAATGTAGAAAATTAAGATTGTAAATGAATCAAAGCCAACTTTACATCTGCTTATTTAAATTTTTAAGCTCCAATTTGACCAAAATAAATGAGATTGGGTCAAATTCGTTAAGCCTATGAAGTTCAAACTCAAGGTTGACTATTAATTACATATATTTAATTGAATTTAAATGAGTTCTAATTTATTGAATGGTTATTTTTAATAAAAAAATACAAAATAGAAATGATTTCATCTAAAGTGTGAGATTATACTTTAGAGAGTCAAGTGTAACACTACAATTACACATGTACATGAATAGAGCACTTAGTCTGACTCAAAAGGCTTAAACTAAAAAAATATAAGATTTGAGTTTTTTATAATTTAAATATTTATTGAACTTTTTTCATATAACTCAATTAATATTTGGGCCAAGGTTATGGTCCAATCTAATTATATAAATTTATTTCTACTGATATAATTATATATTATGAAAATAATTATATTTAATTATTTTTAATATAAAAATACTTAATTTGATATAACTAAATATTATATATATTTAAATATCCTATTATTTATTTAAATGCACATTTCTTATATAAAAATTTTATATTTTACTTAAAATAATAAAAATAAAAATAATCAAACTTCCATGTTAGGCCTTGGATTATGTATAATTTTTATTGGGACAGTCAAGTAGAACTTTTTAAAAATCTAAATAAGCTAGGCTCAAGTTTGGACTATTATATTTTATATAATTATATATAAAAAATCTAGTTCAAAATTCAATAACCTTATTCATGAATACCATTAATCATAACTCTTGATATTGAAATCAAGAGCTTAAAATTTGATAAATAATAATAAATTAAAAATTTTAAAACTTTTAATTATTACTCTCTTAACTTTCTTATTAAGGCTTGTGATGCTCATTTTATTCTTTAAAATACATTTAATTCTTTAGATAATCTAAATAAGAAAAAAGATAGTAACTTTATTTTTATTGTATTTCTATCTTCTCATTTTTCAATTGATTTCTTTATTTTTTTTTCCAAAGAGAAGAAAACACAATGTTACTTAGAATGGGTTTAATAATAGTAAAGTATTAACTTCAAATTTTATATGCTAAATTTATTATGCAATAAATTTACAATGCTTGAATTATTTCTTATTTTAAGTACTACATTTAGTTACAATTTTAAAAATTTATTACAAAACATTAAAATCTTATAGAATTTCAAAATTATCCTCTGTTGTGATTTTAAAAATTCTATATACCAAATTTTTAAATGAGTTGATATATATTATATAGTCAATTTTCACCCTAAAAAGAAAAGTAACATTAGATATATTTGTTTAAAAAATCTCATCAAAAGAAAGGTAGCTGCTGAATGGATTTAATGAATTTTTGTTTAATTTAATACTTAATCATAACAAATTAAATCAATAAAATCTAATTTATTTTAAGTTTGAATCTATTCAATTAAGCACTAACGTGGTATTTTCAAACATGTCTTTATTTATTATGTTATCTCTTAAATTTATTTTATTTTTTAAAAAAGCCAAACTAATAAATTTGTTTAAAAAATAATTTACATACATATATCTTTAAAAAATAAAATTTTAGGAGTGTCCCTAGGCCTAAGGAGCCTCTACCCCTTAGAATTGTCTCAACTTACATTTTTTTTTTAATTACGCCAATGGGACTTCAAGTGTGTTAAAGTCGTGAATATATATGTCTTGATACTCATACTTTATGAAGAAAAATATATATTCAAAATCTGATCATTATTTTGTTGTATGCTTTTAAATTATAATTCTCAAATGTTGAATATTTAAGTTATTTGATTGTAGTACCTATGGATTATGTTAAAATTATAATTTTTCAAGTCATTAGGTGGTAAGTTAGCAATAATGTATTTCGGTAGCATGTTGAAGGTTATAATTTCAATTTTCAAACATTCTTATTGTCAAAATACCAAAAAATATTAATATTCTTATTTTTAAAAAATTTATGCATTAAATTTAAAAAATTTAAATATTTTTTTATTTCTTCACCGAATCTTATAAAAAATACTTTTTTATGACACGGTTATATAAATAAAAAATCAAAAGTAAAATAAGTCCATACAAACACAAGGATCAAATACGAAGTAATTATAAATTCACAATCTTCATTCTCTGCTCCTTAACTAAAATTCTAAAATACGAGAAAAGTTACTTATAACCTTCTCTAAAATTGGCAAAATATATCGATTTTATAATGTTATATGAGAATAGCCACAATGCTTAAGGATGATATATTGGTTGCCCTGTAATATAAGATAGGGATAAGTTTTTATCGAGAATGTAATAATATCTTATCTTACCTTGTAGAGCCTTGCTAATTTCCCCTTTTACACTAATACAATTAAAACTCAATTCCAATAGATTCTATTCAAAATAAAAAATATAAAAATATGGAATTTGAAGGATTTAAATTTAATTTCTTATCAATATAAATTAATTCTATACTATCACTTATTTTTGTGTTATCGTACCATTTAAAAAATGTTAAAAATATTTTATTATAAGTAAAAAATTCTTAATTACTATTATATTTTTTATAACATATTATTTTCATATTTAGTGATATTCTAAAATATTTTTCACTAATAGTATATCAAATTTAAATCCTAGAAAGAAATGTGTTATACCAAGAATCTTTAATTCAAATAACATATGATGTTACTTGAATGCATTGTCTTTCTATATATTTTGGATTCGTTCTTAAAATCTTACATGTATGCATTTAATAGTTTGACCACATCTATCAAAAAAAAAAAAGAAAGAAAGAAGGTGCTATGATAAATATTTTGACTAAAAGAATTATTATTAAAATTTATAACCCAATAATTCTTTCAATTTTGCATAATATTTTATTAATTTTAATAATAAATAATAATTGTTTTTAATAATTTTATAACTTCTTTTGTAAAATACCTCTAACTCTTTAATAATGTAAAAGTTACTTTTATTTTGTTTATTTTAACGTGTTGCTATTTATTATTTTTTTAATAATAAGTATCACTTATTTTATTAATTTTCTCTACATTAAAAATATTACTATGGACATATAAAAACAAAAAAATTATCTTTTGGGTAAATGAAAATGTCACAATATTTATAATATAGGAAATAGATTGAATATTTAAATTTGATCAATTGTCAATCTCTCACTATAAATCATTTTTAGATTTTTATTCATTCATGTCTTCCCACATTAATAAAAATAGTTAAAATATTTTTATTATTGGTAAAATTTATTAAATTTTTAATGACATATCTTCTTTTTATTTACTAATATCTCTTTACATTAAAATTGAATCAAATTTAAGTTCATAAATCAAATGTCATATTAAGATTTTTTTTCACTAAACATGATTGAAGGAATTTATTGTCATTTGATTGCATTAACTATTGTTACTTTTGTTTTTCTTCCTTTCTCATTCAACCAAACAAATAAAAAAAATATCTTTCTAATTTTCTTTCTTCTCACTTTTTCTATCTAACTAAACACAATAAAGGAAAGCATCTTCCTTCATATTTTCTTTCTCTTCTTAATTTTTTCTGCCCACTTTTTTCTTGTCTTGTTTCTCCTACAATTAGACAAAATCTTAAATTTTAAGATTTATATTTTTTACAAGTTATTTTTTTATTATTTTCTAAAAATTTCTGTGGAGATCTATTATTATGTATGGCACGAGAATGTGATAAATTTTATCTTTAATATTGAAGTATAGGATAAGACAATATGTTATCTTGATAATGAGGTACAAGGCAAGAAAAAGAAAAAAATTTAATACTACTTTAATAATTGTAAAAAATTATATGGAATTAAACTTTTAGTGTTAATATAATATTAAAAAATTTTTCAACAAAAAAGGACTAATATATTATTGTCCTATCTCCTTACTATCCCTAAACTTCCCTTCATTGTCCTCAACTCAAATGTTAAAATTCATGATTGACCATTGCCATGAATCCGTGAAAGATTAAAAGAAAAGAAAAAGGAAAGTATAAAAAGATACTACCTCCATTTCTTTTTAAATGATATTTCAGGTTAATACACAAATATTAAAAAAGATTATTAAATAGTCTTAGTTGTAGGAAAAATTACATTCCTTTTACTAAATTTTCATTCTATTAATATACTCAATATTTAAGAGAAAGATGGGAGCAATTGAGGGGTGAAAGGAATATCTACATTTGGGGGAGAGATAATAGTAGTTAACATTAATGGTATAATTGATTGATTTAGCGGAGATAATAAGAGTAAAATTAAAAAAAAAGGTAATTAATGCTTTCTCTATTTCTTAAAGCGATGCTTAAGAAGGAATAAAAAACTTTCTTTGAAACATTGCTTAAAAAAATGAATGGAGTATTAAATAGGTATTATTACTTGCCAACATAATTTAAACTTGTGAATTACTAATTTTCATGTTCATATATAGAAGGTAGCAACTTCTACTCCTTCAATTAAACAAAAAAAAAATCATATCTATTAATTTAATGATAATAAAATAATAAAGGGCATTATACTTAATTTATCATCATCATTAATTTTTTTAATTAATGTGTGCATTTATTATAGAGGTGAAAGAGAATGAGTGAAATTGATTTAAATATTTTAAATTAATATTTTTTATTAAAATTACTTAAATATATTTTATTATTTTATTATAATTAAATAAATAATATAATTTTTTTCAAATAAAAAAATAGATGTTACTAACTTTTCCATATAGATATATGGAGGTTCACAATCCTTTTTAAATATTATTATCCCTTTGTTGACAAATATTAATGTGAAAACCACTTTTATATGAATCATTCAAAGTCACTCGTGAATTAAATGCAAGTCAAGTCACATATGATCTGCAACAATTTAATTACAATTAATGCTTTAATGGCATATGAATCATTTACGTGATATTGGATTTATGCTTTAATAATAAATAAAGTAATCATGATATAATAAGAAACATTTATCAGGTCAACACAGATTAAATATATTTGAATGGTTATGCTGTGTATGAGTCATTACATTGGTAAATGACATCCAACGACTTTTGTTAAAAGGTATTAATATATTAAATGGCATTAGAAAATTTGGGTACATCATTTCTAGTTTAACTTCTAGTCATGGAAAAATTTCTAGTATTATGTTAATACTAAAAATTTAATACTATTTTTATATAAATATTGCTAAGTGTATTTTTTTACTCAATAATCCAATTTTCTCAAAATAAATAATTTTTGTCAAATTAGATTGTTAAGTTAAAAAAATAATATAATTGACAATACTTATATGTGAGTAACATTGGATTTTCAATGCTAATGTAATATTATAAGTTTTCTTCTCATCCAATCATTTAAATTAGTTTCACATATAATAATAATAATAATAATAATAATAATAATAATAATAATAATAATAATAATAATTTATCAACAAATATAAAATTAAAAGAGTATTAGAAATATAATATAATAAAAACTCATTTATTTAAACAATTAAATAGTACTTCCTTTGTTCATTTTTAAGTGTCTTTTAGAGAAAAAAATATTTTTTATTTATTATTTCAAGAAATCAAAATTGTATTTATCATTTTTTTTAAATATTTTCCCTGCTATCTAAATAAATGTTTAATAATTTTACTTACCAATTAACTTTTAATAGAGGATATTAGTAAGTTACAATTCATATCTCTTAAAATTAAGATTGTTTGTTATCTTTCTTAATTCTTATGTATTATCCTTCAATGGTACTAAAAAAGGGATGAAGAAAGTAATATTTTTTATTAACATTTTACATGTGAATTTGGTCCCATAAGACAAAATTTTCAATTTAATCCTTACTCAAAGAAGTTGGATCATTATATGAACCTTGGGAAATTTTTATGTATTTCAGTTATAATACATATTCTTACTCATAGTCAATAAAATGAGGTCAATTACAATTTTTAATGCATTAAAAATTGAAAAATACAATTTTGAATGCATTCCACAAAATTAACAAATGGGCTTACTCCAATGATTGAGGGTAGGGTAAAAATACATGCTACATCTAAAATATACAATAATTTGTTGTCAATCTCATATCCTTTAACATAAGTAGTAATAATTATGTGTATACTCTTATGTTATATTTGATATGATAGAATTAAATAAAATGATCATTTTATAATTATATTTTGTAGAATAAATATTGTAGGAATGGAATGAAAAAAAAGTGTCAATAACCATAATGCCTTTAAAAATAAAAAAAGTGTAAAATTCAAACCATATTTATATATAAAAGATGGCTTTGTCATTTTTCTATTTATTACAACTTTTTTTATAACTAAATGTAAAAAGTTATAATTAATAAACAATTTTCTATGGTAAAGGCAAAAAAAATTAATTTACTAATTTTCTTATATTAATTTTTCATTTAAAATATTTTATTATTAAAAACATAAGTATTAAAATATTTTAATAATATAATATTAAAAAATAAAAAATATTTTATTATTTATGAATAAATGGTAATGATAGAAGATATGAAAAATATAAGGGATAGTAATATAAAAAAATCAATTCCACAAATAATAGGATGGTCAATCCATCACTTTTGCTATGAAATGTAGATTCCATTATTTAATGGAGATCATTCCTTAGAAAATTGGCATTTCCATTCTATAGTACTTACCAAACAATTTTTTTTTCATTTTATTGCTTTCTTCTCCATTCCATCATACCAAACATGCTATTAGACATGAAAAAGAAATTATTTCTCCATACACCATATGACCCATAATCAAAGGTGTATATGCATTGAGTCGAATAAAAAATTTATACACTCTTGCTTGAACTTGTAAAAAATAAGTGAATTCTAATTTAAGTTGAACATTATTAAGCTTAAATAATTCAAATTCGGACTCTAGCATGACTTAAATATGAATTTACATGAACTTATTTAAATAACATATTTTTAGACCCTAATTTCCCATGAAATTAAGAATATTCAAATTGAAGTTCAAACTTTTAATGAAAATGAACTTAAATTTTTTTTTTTACAATTTTATCTGAATAGTTTATTATTTTACTTAAATTTGAGTATATAAAATTTTATTTTTAATACATAAATTAGACACTCAATTTTTTCATTTTACTTGTTAATATAAAGTTTTTTGCTATAATCAAATTTATTAAAAATATCTGTACAATCATTATATAATTTTAATAATTATATTTAACAAAAAGTAACATGTATTAGAAAGTTAATTACTTTAATCAAAATATTATACTTATTTATATGGCCTTAATAATTACTAACGAGATTAAATTTTGTTATGTATTATGTTATTTATATATATTACAAAATAAAAAATATTTTTTTATTATTAAGCTAATTTGGGTTCATAAATAGTTCGAGCTAGGTAATGAAGTTTAAACTTGGTTCATATATTAATTGAGCGTAACTCATTTAAACTTGGCTTGTTTAAAATCAAACTAGAATTGAGCTTTTTAAAAGTCGATTTTGAGCTAATTGCGAGTGACTTTACTTGTTTATACCCTTATTTATAAGCTACATATTAGAAATCCTCATAGGACAATATTCTTAGTTTATGATACTATATTTATATTCTTGGAAACTTATATTTTACTCATATATGATTTCATTGATTTTCCCTTAATCCACTTATGTTTTTATGTGTTAAAATTTACTTATTTGTACTTTTTACTATTAACATTTTGCATGCCTTGCTATAAAATTTCAATAAAATGTCACCACATTCACCTTGATTAAAGTAAAAACTAATGTATATAATGTTTTAGTAGCATTCTTGAAAATAAAATGAACTTCTCATGTCAATTATAATTAATAATCAACATTGTAAAATAATAACATCTTTTCTATATCAGTTATTAGTAAATAGACATCTAATGAAAATTTAAGAGTTCGATTATTTTGAAAAATCATACCTTTCCATAACAATTGTTTAAGAATCGATGTAAAAAATGAAGGAAATTCATTATATTTGAAGATGTGCTAAACATTAGACATCAGTTCCTTTATATATTTAGAGTTGGAAATTTGGCTTGAGTGACATTTTTGTAATTATGCATAAAATATTAGACATCAATTTTAGTTATAACTAACATAGAAAGTGCTACCAAAAGTATATCCTTGTCTCTATTTTTCAAAACCATAAACAAACTTCATTTGTATAGTAATTTGCTCTATGTTTATGCATGCACTACACTTGATTCTTTTTTTTTAGTATTTATTTAGTGATTTTGTAGCATCAACCTTTTAACATATTTAAGTATCTACCCTTATCTATTTAAGGTGTTTTCCTTAATTCTCTTGTGGTTTGTGAGTTTTTTGTGTTTTAATTATCATCTTAGAGATTAAATAGGTAGCATTATCAGATATTGTGAAAAACTTTCATTTTTGCATTTTAAAATTCTTCATTAATTGTTACATACATAGTTTAGAAGTATTATTTAATATAAAGAATTGATTTATGTATTATTACCCTTTAATGTCACCTCATTTATGTTGGTTAAAATAAAAATTAATGTATATAATGACATGGTGACTTTTTCATAAATAAGTGTAATTTACTACGTTAGTTATATTAACAAGTTGATGTTATAAAATCTTATTGTCTTATAGGAGATGAGGCATTTGACATAGACAAATTTAAGATGATGATTGTACATCAAACCAATGTTGAATGTGCATTACCATGTTGGTTTTTAATTAATTAATGTCTAAATGAATACTATATGGAATATTAAATGTTAGTTGTACATTAAATTGATGTATAAGGGAATGTTAACATGTAATTAATATTTATATGATTTTATTAGAAATTATAAAGTTTTACACATTAAATTTTCTTGGAAATTGAAGTGTAAATGTTATCATGCAATTAATACTTATATTTATGATGTTATTGGAAGTTAGCTTTAATAAGATTTGCAAATCTTGTTGAAAGACTTGTCTCTCACTTGACATTTTATGTCTCATAATGTGTTTTTTGAAAAGATTTGTAGCCTTTCCAACTAGAGTTTTTGATATGAAAAGAAAGGCTATCTTTGAATTTATTCCAAGCTCTAGCACTAGTAATAGAGGTAAATATATTGTTAGTTTCTTAGCATTATCAAGTTATATCATATAATTGACCCTTAATATGGAGAATATTTAGTAAAAGTGAATTAGTAATGAGGAACATATTGAAGATAACTAATGTATCCATTATTATTAAGATGAAAGCCTTCCTCCATCCTAGTTTCTTCTTAACATTACCAAATTATATATTGTATTAGTTAGTGTATTTGCATTACCAAGTTATATAAAATTAGTTATTTATTTCATTAGTTAATGATGTATTGAAAAATCAGTTGTTGTATTTTGTCAATGTAATGCTAATATATATATATATATATATATATATATATATATATATATATATATATATATATATATATTTCATATATGTATATTCTCCTTTCTCATATATTTCTTATTTTGTGTTCATAATTTTTTATGTTTGGATGGCTTACTATTTTTGAATATATGCTGATTTCAAGTATAATGAGTAAAAAATGTTTCCTTTTCTCTTTAAAACATTTTAAAATAATTGTTTGATATAAGTTTTAAAGATTTTAATATATTAATTTATTTAGTGTATTAGTGTGCAAAGAATAAAATATTTTTCTAAGAACAAAATGTTCCAATATGATGTGAAAAAAAATCAAGATTGTTTAATTCTAAAAATTGATGAAATAAACTATTTTTCACATGCTTAGGAAGTTATTCTGTAATAAAAAAATTAAGAAACCACGTTAGGTGTTTGTATTGAATTAACATGGAAAGTATTATAGAAGATAGTGGTTATTTGTTAACTAGCATGTTATAGTCACCATTAAATTTTTTACATCAAATGTAAAATATTAAATGTCATTTTTAGTATACAACTGATGTTGAATATCCAATGATGTCATTTTAATTTTTAAGTAATTCATTGAAATGAAAGTAGGAGTTAAAATAAATGGTAGTGTTTAGCTCAATGTTAAAGAATAAAGTGCAGAGTCCTTCAATCTTCCTTTCTAGATTTATTTCGCCTTAAGAGATACTTCTACCAAAGTTTGGACAAATTTGCATTCAACTTCTCATTCGTCCTTCAATTTGTTAAAGTTTTCTTCACTACATTAAAATGCATTCATAATTTTTATTTTTCTTTAATCACAGGAAAGAATTATATAATGTTGTTATTGTGTAACTATATTTTTGTTTGGTATCTATGCCTTTGATATCTTTTTTTTAGGTTTTTGACTGGACTAGGTGTTAATATATGTTTAACAACTTCATTAAAACTCTTATTTTGTTCATATATTTGTATGTGTATTCTTGGTGTAAGGATTTCTTATGTATTTGTTACATTTTTACTTCAAATTAGGTAGTTATGGATTGTGGATGAATATTTGCTAATCCTCTGGCCTTTAATTATTCTAATGGTATTAATAAGTTTATTAAATTTGCTACAGGCAAAGAGAAATAGAAGAAAAATTGGTAATGAGCTCATATTATGTTCTTGCGAGGAATGTATTTATGTTAGGATGTTCAATCTAGTGAGGACAAAAACATGTTTATTTTTTAATGGCATTAACTAGTGGCATAAATGATAGATATAGCATAGTGAAGGTAAGTTGCCTAATTCTTCTTATAACTATGAAGGGAAAATAGCACATGAAATGATGTCATAGATGTAGGAAAGAATGATCAGTTAAAGGACATGATTAATGATATTAAAGATAAATTTATAAAGTATTTGCATGGCTTTCATAAGTTGTTGATTAATGTAAAGAAGTCTTTATATTCAAGTTACGCCAAATTTACACAATTATTTATTGTATTAATATTGTTTAACTTGAAGGCAAAGATTAGTTACAGTGACAAGAGTTTTATAGTATTGTTATAATTGTTGAAAGAAATGCCCTTGAAGGTAATAAGTTATTAGATCATACTTATAAAGCTAAAAAAGTTATATGTCTAATAAGCATGAAGTACAAAAGTTACATGTTTCCTTTAATAATTGCATATTATATCAAAACAAGAATAGAGATTTAGAGGCATTTCCAAAATATGGGGCATTATGTCATAAATTGAGGAAAAATGATAGCATCAACAATAAAAAAGCTTTCACTAAAGTGTTGTAATATCTTTCAATAATATTAAGGTTTAAATGAATACTTATCAATGTAAAGGATGCAAAGAACTTAAAATGGCATGCAAATTAAACACCATCCAATGAGAAATTTTAGCATCTGGTCAATTTTTCTCAATGATGGATAGTTAATACATTATTTCTTGCATTTGGTAGTGAGCTAAGAAGCCTTTAGCTTTCATTTTACACTAATAGAATGAACTTTTATGGTAATGTGATTACTAAACATAGCGCATAGCTTATTATGTTAGTGATTTATAATATACCTCCTTGATTGTGTATGAAATGTAAGTATATCGTGTTATCCTTGTTAATTTCGTAGCTAAAATAATCCAAAAATGACATAGACATTTTCTTGACCCCACTTGTTGAAGTCCTAAAGTTAATATGGGAAGGTATCTTAGTCTTTAATGCATATTATAAGAAGTTTTTCCTTTTGTATGCCATGCTCTTTTGCATAATCATTAACTTTTTAACTTATGGTTACTTGTCTAGTTATAGCATTAAAGGCATAGAGCATATCTTATTTGTAAAAGTGTATTTATTCTTTTCAACTGAAGTGTGGCAAGAAGATTGTGTATCTTAATCATTAGTGATTTTTGCACATGGCACTGATATTATAGATTAAAGAAAGTTTTCAATAAGTCATTAGAAGAAGTAATGACTTCAACTCCCTTAACTTACGATCAAGTATAGATGAATAGGTATAATTAAATTTTTAGAAGTTATATTTATTTTATCACTAGTAATCAAATAATATCTTTGATTTATTAATGATGTGTGATTCTATATTTTAGGTTTATAAATGGGTTAAAGATTTCAATGTCATTTTTAACAAACCTTATAAGCCCATAGGTAAGGATGCTTCATGGAAGAAAAGGCCCATGCTAAAGATAGGAGTATTTTGATAGGGTTACTTTTGTGACTCATGCTATGCATGTGAGTAGTTCTAAAGATAAGAATCTTATTTATACTAATATATCATATTATGGGGTTATTAAAGACATTTGAAAGCTTGACTACACTATGTTCAAGGAGCTTATTTTTTTATGTAAATAAGTTGAGAATAAGAACAATATTTAGGTTGATGAGTTAGGATTCATATAGGTTGATCCTAATAAAGAAGGTCATAAAAGGGAGTCGTTCATAATGACATCTTAAGCAAAATGAGTGTTCTATGTCATAGACTCATCTAATCATAAGTCATGTGAAGCTTTACTAAGGAGAAGACAAATTGTTAGTGATGAAGATGAAAAAGACTTGAGGGATTATATTAAGGATACTCCTCCTTTCTCCATATGAATACCTTTGGTGGATAATAAAAGTGATGTAGAAGAGTTCTACAAGTGAGATGATTATGCTGAAGGAATATGGGTCGAGAATCCTCCTAGACATGTTTAAAATATTAAAGGTAATTGTATTCATATTTTTCATATCCATATTATATGTATAATAGGTAGAAATTTTAAATTATTAAATAATTTTTAATGTATGTTTATAATAGGAAGCATTTTTATATAATAAATAGCAATTTTGTAATAATAATGCTTGAATAATAATATAGTAGTTAGATTTTGTAATTATGTTTAGATACATCTTTGAGTGTAGTAGGGTATAGGTGAGTATAGATGAAAAAAAAATAGTCATTATAAGAGATAGTTATCTTTATTATAAGAAAAGACATTGATTACTGAAAAGAAACAGTTATCTTTATTATAAGAAAAGACATTGATTACTGAAAAGAACCAATGTTATAGGTCATAGTTATGTTATGGTTGACATCAATTTTCAATGGCAATTCCTAAATCTTTTGTATTTTGCATTGATTAATTATAATAACTATATTAGTTATACACTAATGATATTACCTACATTCCATGTTTGTTCAAAATAAATATTGAATATGATGGATTTACAACGATGCTCGAATATATGTTGGGCAAGAACTAACATTAAAGCCCTAAAGTAACCAACATTGAAAGGGTATTTTGTAGTAGTGGCCTAAATATATGTCCTATTTTGTGCATATATTTTTTTAAAAATATCATCTTTATTTGAATGTTTTGTTTTTAGGGTTACTTTCTACATTGGTGTGGCACTATTGCTTAAATTTTATTTTTCAAATTTTAATTTAACATGGAAAGTTATGTACTTGAATACATGTCTTGTTTTATGCTTGTATTTTTGAACATGTCATTTTTGCTTAGATGCTATAACTTTAAAGTAACTTTTTACATTGGTATAACTTTGTTGCTTGGATGGTATTTTTAAAACCATTAATTTATTGTATGTAAAGTTTTGTTATAGGATCAAACTAATATGATAAAATAACTCACAATCATTTTTTATTATTTAAATTATCATATATCTACACTTGGAAACTAATCAAATGTTGCTTAGCACATAATTTCAATGTTTATGCTATTTTTATTAAAACCTTTTAGATAAAGCATTATGTATTCAATTGGTTTAGATAGAGGTAGTCATAAAAGGAAGAGAATTAGGGGGTCCTACAATTATAAGGAACATGATCCTCAAGCACAATAAAAGAGAAAAGTTAAAAGTAGACTTCAATGATAAAGGCCAAACATGTAAGCCTGGTGCAATTGAATTCAATAGTTGCATCAATTGCTTAAAAACCTATTATTATTAGGAAATAGCACTAAGTGTAATAAGAAATCAAGAATACCATATACGAGGATATATTACTAAGAAACTTTTAACATTCATTTTCATTTTATTTTTTACATGTGCATGAGAATTTTTTAAATTAGTAATCATATTTGCCATTCATGTTGCCTTATAGGCTATTTTTAGTATGCTTAAGGAGTACAATTGATAGTTTTTGAACAAATTTTTTAAATTACATGTGCATGCATGGGTAGTTCTCTTAGACCGATAAAATTGATAGTTTTTGGACAAATTTTTTTGGATTTTACTTCACTATAGAAAAGTTACGTAATTTTATAAAATTTGTAATTTTTCATATAAAATTATGTGAGCATTAAAGACATGGGGTGCAATTTCTTATACAAATCCTGCAATTTTTATTAAAGCTTGAAACAACTATACACTCAACACAAAATTAGTTAAAGAATTATACATAAAAAACTGTATCAATTCTCTATCCAGCACTCTTTCGCAAAAAAGTATCAAAGGACAACCCAATTTTTTCTTTTTTTGTATATGTAGTGCAAATAAAAATTTTGTGAAAAGCCAATTGTGCATGTGTTTCAAAATTAGCATAAAAAATTTAGTTTCAAATTTTTTATAAAAAACGAAGGGCTCTGGAGTTGTGCACAAAATTAAGGGAATGTGGCATTAATAGGCTCATATTTGTGAGTTACGAATGCAACCTCTCTAAACGTTTGGATTTCGTTTCGCTCTAAGATCTGCGTGTTGGGCTTTGGCGTCGACCTTAGCCGCAGATTTAGATGAATATAAATTAGGTAAAAAAATTAAATGACTCAAAATTTTTGAATATATGTATGATTAATCGGATTTAATTATTTATTTATAAAATTATTATTATTTTATATTTTATTATTTTTATTGATGTATTTTTTATCACTATATTGTATTTGATATGATCATTTTAAACTCAAAGATCGTAAAATTGCTTTAATATCAAAGGCAATTGACTAACTATTTTAATATTGGCTTATATTAAAACTCATTTAATTCAAATTGACATTATAATAAAATAAAAAATATTTGAAGTAGTAAAGTATGTATATCTTTAACAACAACAACATTTGAGATTTCAAATTCTTTTTCATATTATTAATTTAGTGATAATAAAATAATAAAAAATATTAAAATTAATTTATTATTATCAATAATTATTTTAATTAATGAGTTAAATTAATATTATTTGATTAAAATTATTTAAATGCTCTATTATTTTATTATCATCGAATTATTAACATAATTTTTTGTTCCAAAAAAAGTAAAAATTACTAACATACATATATTATAATATTAGTTGGTAACTTTGTATGGTGGACAAATTTATTTCTTATAAATATAAATGGGAGAATGCTTACCCTTGAATTGATTTAATATAACTCTTATTTTATAAAGTTAATAACAATTTAGTCCATACTTATCTTTAAATTAATATGAATATAACAGAATAAAAATATACATAAATAGATAAATAAATATAAATCCCACTTGTTACGTCCGAGCCAAATTACATCATCAAAGATTCGAAGAATTTGAAGTTGGCATAAAATTAAGCTGAATATCTTTTCCCTTCTTGAATTTTACTTTCATATTCCCTCGTGTGAATCGTATGATTTTACTTGAAAAAATTGTAGCCATTTTTTTTATATATATAAAATTTGTAATAACTTTTTCACAAAATGCCGTAAGTGCTTAAAATAAATTGTAATAAGAATAGTGATACTTGCAAGATAATAATATCTTAGAACTCTAAAAAAAATTATAAAATTTCATGAAAAGTAAGATTTTATGGAAGAATTTATGAAATGTAAAAGATAACACCGAAACAAACCCCTTCTTTTTTATCCAAATGCAATAGAACCAATTAGTTTGTCGGTTACGTATGTTACTTAGACTGTGATGTATGTAACCGTGGGAGTTACCTCCGTAACTGATATCTTTCTAAATGTTCTCATACCATACCTCTTTATTTTCTAATAGTAAAAGATATATTATAATGATAATAGGTCAAAATTAAAATATTATTCAATACCCATTGGGTGTTTACTTTAATGGAACTAGAGTTGTTAATGTACTACAACAAATTTTAGAATCTAATTAATATTTTTTAATAAAACTCTTGACAAAAAAGTTTATTTTTCAAAATTGCTACTAAAATTGCTAAATTTGTTAATATGTTAAAATATTTAAAACATAAATTTAAAAATTGAAATTTTAAAATAAAAACTTACGTTAACTCTATATTCTATGGTATATTTATTATTATAATAATTCTTTTTTTTAAGATTAACAAGTAATAAAATCCACAGCCTATGGTATTCCGTGGGCTGCCAGAAATCATGGGGTTCTTTTTCAATTGTTTTGGTGCCAAACTCGTGAAATGAACAATGGGTTACAGCTGCTGCTTTTCACATTGTTCGTGCTTTCAGAAGCCAAACATCGCTGTATAGGCCATGTGAATGACAATTTCTCTCATTTTTCTATCATTTTGAAATAAATACAAAATTTTTATGTACAATGAAATTTAAATTTCATTTTTTATGCATAATATGGCCCATGCAAATTCTTCTGCACATTCCTTTCTATATTTTGGAAAAATATAAATCTTAAAATGGATAGGTTATTTCATTTTAAAATTAATAAAGTGCTTAACTTAATTCGTTGATAATATAGTTGTATAGATCATGTGAATGAGAATTTCTATCATATTCCCGTCACTATCTGAAACAGATACAAATTTTTTTTGTAAAGTCCAGGATTCATTTTTCATACATAATATGGCCCACAGAAATTCTTATACATATTACTTTCTTTATTTAAAAAAAAAATTTAGACTTGGATAAGTTATTTCACTTTAAAATTGAGACATATCATTAATTTTTTAAAAAATTTATAGTAATATTTAATTATAAACCGCTTAATTATTTGAAAACATTATCATATAAAAAATAAAAAGGAAGAGGATCCAGACTCAATCTCTAATTTTGTGCAACTAATAATAATAATAATAATAATTATAAAGCTTCTCCTATTAAATCATGCATGCCCTACTTTAACTGCAATTTGGTAAAAGAAAGCAACCTAAAACTAGCCCTTTGAACACAGATGTAATGACTCTAGTGTTTTCAGTCTCTCTCTCTCTCTCTCTCTCTCCCTTTTTTATTTTTTATTTTCTCTAAGTCTTGACCATTCTTTTCGAACCAAAATTATCGTTGGCCTGCTTAAAAGCCTAAAACCGTGATGAAACCCTTCTTGCTTTCTCATTCCTTTATCTCTTTGAACATGCTGCTTTTCCCAACAAAGGGTTATTCCAATTTGTGATAATTAAGGAACTATAACTAGCTGCTTGGTCTTATTATATGCCCTCGCTCTAAAGAAAGAGACATCAAACTTAATTTTTATAATTAGGTTTGGACCTTTTGGGACACCTAGTTGTGTAGTTTCAATCTTGATTATGTCTAGGGGAGGTTCTTTTAGGTATTTTTTACATGGAACAAATTTTCCTGTCAGATAAAAATATCTTTAAAAGAATATTAACTTGCATTTTAATCAAATTAATTAGGATTTTAAAATATAAGTATATCAATACTATATTCTAAAGATATTTGTCATGCATGTATGTATGCGTAAATGACATCTAATTATTCTTTCTATACATCATAATATTCTTCCATGTTTCTGTTATACTTTTTCTGCATTAAGTAAGTCAAATGGCTAATTAAAACATAATGTTTGCTATGGTACTTCTTGAGTTTCAAAATTCAATATAATATGATAAGTTTATAAATCATTAAATTAAAACTACTTGATTATGATTGCTTATTTTTACTAGACAATTTCAATTTAATAATTTTTGAGATTACCATATCTTTCCAAATTGTAAAATCTTAGAATGCCATAGAATTTACCTTATAACATTTAACATGCTTTTTTACAAGGAATATGGGTGTCTCCTATTTCTACTATTAAAGGACTAAACATACTTAGTGGTATGATAATATTTGTTATTATCGTTGGAACCTTCTTTTTACTTAGCAACAGTGCTATTTTTATCTGTCCTTCAAATCAATTTTTACAATTTCACATATGAAGCATATGGAATCGAAATAGTTTCACCTGTCTTAAAAGATACGAGGTAATTTAACTTAAATTATACGTTATTTACAAACATAAAAATAATTGTGAAATGCCATTGTTGAAGTAGACTTTTGTGAATTATAATGCCATATGCTTAATATTTAACTCGATGGGTATGGTGTATCTTTTGGGTAGCTCATAAGATGCAAATCCTTTGGATTATGCTATCAACAATAACTCATTTTGACCCTTGATTTTTGTCAGACTTGTTACTTAAACATTAGGACAACTTCTACTTGGTAGCATCATATAAAATTAAGGTGTAAAACAAATTGGTTTTATCCATATAAATCTACTAAAAATCTGTGGACTAATCTGTTTGAATTTCAATCTGCATAGATCAATTTGTATAAACTCTCGATTAAAACAAATTAAATTTTAGATAGTTCAGCCTATTTAAGTTCATAGAACAAAATCCAAATCCTCAAATGGCTCCGATCTGGTTTGTGAACCATGATCATTTTGTTAGGCTTACATAAAATGTGTCATCGAAGCATGCATCATTTCGTAAAATCACGCAACTCTCCTGGTGTGACTGAGGGAAGATGGAAGTAAGACCATTCTTTTGATTGTGACATTCACAGCAATGATATCATGGCCAAATTTTATTTTGAGTGAAGAAATGAAGAGCAATTTGTTTTAACATGAATATGCTCATATATATTTGGTATGTGATTTCACAGATTTTGTCCCTGAAGTTCTTTAAGGCAGACACTTGGGGGGCTAGACATGCAAAGCCACTGCCATTTTTGTTGAAGGCTTCACATGAACACTCACATGGCCTTCATCAGTGACGAACAAGAGAGAGAGAGAACTATTTATTGATTCTCAACTACAAAAGTACAGTTGCAATTGCATCTCACACATGGTCTCTGCATCCTTTCTTTGTTCTGGATTTCTTGACTTCAGCATGCTATGGGAAATTAATAATGGACTATAGATACTGAGAAGATTTGACCATTAAGGAAACTTTGTCATTTTTGTACTATCTGTATTTACAACAGTAAAATGTTCTCAGTCAGCCAATTCTCTCTTCTGATGTTTGGTTGGCATTTACTGAACTCTAACCATACTTGAACACAAGCATCACTTCTTACTATTTGGGTTAGTTTCTGTTGATTTTTATATTTTTTAATGAATTTCCACGCACACTAACCGTTTTAAACCTTGAAGAAATTATTATTTTACCGATCTTTTTATTGAAATATTCACTTACATTATGAATACTATCAAGAAATTGACAAGGTTATAACTTTAGGGGTATGAAGTTAAAAGCACGTGATTAATACTATTCTTGCACTCTTACAGCTGCTATGTGCTCACTCCTCCTCACAATGCCTGTGGGATTCAAAATTCTGAACTTCACATATGTGTGGAGAAGTGGTTAGAGTGCATCGGAGACTGGTTTTAAAATTTTTCTTAATCATTTCCTCAGGTCTTAAACAAGTTACTTTCTTTTTCTGTGAGATAGTGAAAGAGATGAAAATATTTAGGGTAGGTGTCTTCAGATTTGGAGTTTGACGAAGTCGGGATATCTTGGTACCTTCTCCATTATTTTTGTTTTAATTTTTACATTTTTTTTTTCATTCGGGACCAAGTTGTGGAAGCCAAAATGTTGTACCTGGGAATAAATGTTGTACACCCCCGGCAAAAATAGCGGATTTCCATAGACTGAAACAGAGCAAGATGGCAGATTTCCTTGGACTGAAACAGAGCAAGAATCTCGTCTCAGTAAAACAAGAAAGTAAATGAAACATCTAAATATTTTCTATGGATTTTTCTCTTTGTTTTTCTCTTTTATCAACAGTTCGTGACATAAAATTTCATTTTCCAAGGGAGATTGTTGTCTGAATAATTAAATGAAATCCTACGGAGAATTAGAAGAGGCCAAGCACCTAATTTGGGTTCACAATGTTTCAGAAAAAGACAGTCCAATTTAATTTACTGGTTTAGCTTTAAGATGGTTTCTGGTAATTTGGTTTTTGTTTGTCAATTTTCATTTTCCACTTGGTGTAATAAATTTCTATGCCTTCAATTTCTGATCCATAGTTGTTAGTATCGCAATCACAATTCGCATCGTAAGTTTTGTAACGATTCAAAACTTTTCCATTATGTATTGCAGCTCACATTAATTTTAGACATGTATTAGATGATTCAAATTTTGTATGGATTGTATCATTCAATTCACTATACGTGTCATTGCAAAACTTGCGATAAATATTTCGCATACTTGCCTTTCAAGACAAAAAAATTAAGCTAAAAAATTGCAACATTACAATAATCCAATAATTAATTTTGTTGTCCTTCTTACACCGCTTAACATTATTAATTAGACACGCACACAAACTAATCCGCAATAAGCTGATTAACCTGCATGTAAAATAAACAATTTATACTGGCTAATTTTGTGGATTGAATCAGTTTTTAAAAAGGTAGAAGAATCAAGTCACAATACTAGCAAAACATCAGTGGTAAGTTGCAGCGGCGCAATTATAGGTTTCCTCATGCTCCAATATCAAAGACAAGTGTAATTTTCCAATCCAGCTTCTCAAATGAGCTTTAAGGTACAAATTCTAGGAACTATGGATTTGTGAACAATCTTGTAAAAGTGAATTTCCTCCTTCTCACCTAAATGAATTTTATAATACCCTAAAGGTTTTAAAATCTAGAGTGATATGACAATCTTAAAAATTATTAAATTGAAATTATTTGATTATATTTATTAAATATAAATAATTATGATTGAATAATTTTAATATAATGATTTTGGAACTTGCAAAATTATCTTGAGCAGTGTAATCGGAATCGTCTGATTCGCGATTCGAATCGCACGGTTCGATTCGATTCTAGAAAAAAACGATGCAAATCTTTAAATGAATCGTTGAACCCTCTGAATCGTTGCGATTCGGTCATAAATCGTGGATGAACCGCACTAATCGCATCTGCAAATCAAATCGAAGAGCCGAATCGTGCGCATATCTGTTTTCTAGTAGGGGATACTGATGCGAAGCAGAAAAGGTAGGAATTTCCAACCAATCGGGTCTCGGGTCGCAAATGGAATCCAATCCGAGTTCTACACGACCCAACTCATAAAACTAAGCCCAATCTGCATTTGTTTTCAATTTTTTTTAGAATAAACCCATAATAGAGTCACGTGCATTCCATTAACCCTCACCCATCTTTAAAAAACCTAATTTTTTTTAGTTTCAACTCCACCACAATACCGTAACCCAATCTTCGAAAATTTTATTTTTCATTATCAATGCTTATATTTTATTATATTAGGATAATATATATTATTTTTATATATTTTGTGAATCTATCGATTCACGATTCAAATTTGGATCAATCGATTCGCGATACAATTTACGATTCAATAACAATGATCTTGAGCTTTGAAACACTAGGAATACAAGCACTGCTTGCCTGCCATAAAATGAAACAAGATAGACCAGCCATAACAGGAAAATATTTTCCGATCAAATGCAGGAAAGCAAAGACAGAAAGATTCTCAGCATGTGTTCTGTATCTTCATGTATGCGGAAGTTTAAATTCTCAGGAGATCTGTTAGACATGCTTTGAAGATTCTTAGTCTGTCATATAGGAACACTGCCTTGTATGGCAAATATTAGCCTCAGCCAGCCTCTTTCTTGATCTCAGGAAAAGAAAGAACAGAAAGCAAAAGGAAGAAAAATCTAATCCTCAGAATATTTTTCTTGTCCAATGGCCCCAGAATCTTTTTCTTTCTTCTTTCTTTATACTCTTTTATCACCTCATTAGGATAAACAAACTGTTTCGACCAAGTCCTTCAAGTTCAGAACTCTACAAATATTAACCCCAAAACTTTAAGGGGCATAAAGCAAAAGCAACGATGCTGAACACAATTTTGTATACTTGTCTAAGAAAACCTAAATAACTTTCAAACATTATTCCATTGGGAAGAACCTTCTTTCCTATGATACAAAAGGAGGATGTCCAGCAATCAAACCAGGTGGTTATGTCTCCATTATTCTGCAAATACTATGCCAATGAACTTCTGTCAAATATTCACTTAGACAAAACTAAGGGGAAAAAAAACAAAAAGAGAACCTACGGTGGTGTAAACATTGAGAAAAATAAAGTCCAATCTTTAGGAAGATTGCACATAATCTAATTTTCTTTTTAATACATTACATAAGAACTGTAAATGAAAGACACTATTAACAGCCATATACAAAGATAAAACATGCATTGCACCCACTGACAGAAGACATTAAAAAGAGAGAAGTGAAAAAAGGAAATCATGGCAATACCAAGCAACCCATTTGGCATTCAGCGAAGATATCTTATTGATTGTCATTGTTTATCTTGATCTCTATTAGTTCTTCAATGGGTTGGCGGCATATAGGGCATTTATTTGATTGAAGCCTCAATTCTTTTGCACATTCACTGCACATACACTAGAGAAAATAACAGATGTGAGAATAATTGTGGAATAAATGAATATACTCGAAAATAAAGATATCCTCCCACATTGTATGATGCAAATAGAAGCTATCTTTCAGAAACTCTGGCAAGCAATTAATATACTCCCCAGCTAGCCAGGAAGAAAGTAGAGCACTGATATCCTTTTCTTCAACGGTGCATTGACATAATATTATATTCTAACATTTCAAACAGTATAAATGTCATAAGGAGGGGTGGAAGAAAATATCTTGGAACTTCAAAACCATAATAAAATAATGGCTCAACAATTTTGATCCTTCTAATTTATGAAACATTCTTTTATCACTTTAAAATTTTCACTAGAGCAATTTTGGTTTAACTGGGAACGTTCCATCAAATTTTCTAAGGAATCGCCTTCATAGCATATTATTTCCTAAGATGTCCTCTATAGTCTGATTGCAAGTTGTTCCTTAATGCTCTAGTTTAAACATTCAAGTGCTGAATGATGGAAAGTGGGAACACTTTGACAGAAATTATGGCAGCATTTGTTTCAACCTCTTCAAGGAACACTTAGGTGGCCACACCGAAAATAAATGCTGCCATGTAGGAAATGGAAAGCTATGTTAGCAATTTCATTAGTAATTTGACCAAACATTCATAGTTGGATCAAAATTGTTCCAATTAGATTTTTATGGGGACCAAAATTAAGATTTTCAAATTAGGTTGACTAAAATCAGCCAAGTGCTAATATATGGGGATCAGAATTCTATTTAAACCAAGAAAATGGAAGAGAGAGAAAGAGAAGTAAAGACCAGTCAACATTGGAATCAACAAGCAACAAAATTTTACTCTTTTATATGCTACTCCTACCAGCAAGCAATCCCCTTCATATATAAATGATAATTAATTATAAAGGGTTATGTGCGTGAATCAAAACCATTGTCTTGTATTATTATATCTCATATCCAACTCCAGAGGTGGGACCATAAATTGCACTTCTTCCTTTTCCCTTTTCTTATCTTTTCTCTTTCTTTTTGATAAATTT
Source organism: Sindora glabra (assembly GCA_020226215.1). Taxonomy (NCBI): domain Eukaryota; kingdom Viridiplantae; phylum Streptophyta; class Magnoliopsida; order Fabales; family Fabaceae; genus Sindora; species Sindora glabra. The sequence goes on along the minus strand of CM035232.1, from coordinate 39,359,942 downwards.
ATCCTCAATGATTGATTATCAATTCTTAGTATATATTTAAATTTAAATTTGACATGAACTCTTACCATATGTCGACAAGGTAAGACTGCAGTGTCTTTTGGTTCAGTCATGCAAATAACACACTCCTTCCCGGTGTCACTATCATTGTAACCTTGTGTTGCTGAGCTTCCAATTCCATACAAGTCCCTTAACTCATAACGAGCTCCATCAATCCACAGAATCTGCCTCACTACTTTCACCTGGAAAAGATTCCCACCATTGCTTTTCTCTAGTACAGCTTGAGTAATCTGTTTGTGAGGGGTTGCATCCAGGATGGAATTACCAAAACTTCCATCTGCTGAGAGAGTTGTTGAATATGTTTCAGCACATATAACAAGTGGATAGACATCTTCACCTGAGGGTTTTGAGAGATCATCCAATTCAAAGAAACCCAAGTCAATGCCAGTTCCTGAAGGCTGGCAAAATTTCTGGCCAACTCCTTTCTGAAAGGAAAATCTAATTGGCTCAAATGCTTCTGGAAACACTGGAACAAGCCTGCATTTTTCTTCTTCCTTGGCAAAGTAGAAGATGGTGATGCTGTCAATAATAAATGAAAAATACAGTGAAGTTAGATATTCATGCAATATACAAATTCCACAGAATCTTTTTTCAGAACAGAGTATTCAAATAATTGATCAATAAAACTAAATGCAATCTCTATACCCAGGAAAAACTGGTTTCTAGTTTACATTGGCATTTTGAATCTCATTTGGTTAAGTGAGTCAATGCAAAAGAAACTACCCATAATCAGATCAGAGACAAAACTGAATTGTGTTTATGAATTTTTTATGGTGGGAATCTTCACATGCATAGACAAATTGCTTGCCAATTTGCTACCATAAGACATCAGCTGTGTAGAAAGGATAGGTTTCTTGGCTTAATGGACAACTAATAGTCTTTGCATGTTCTACTTCATTCAAAGAATAGTGATATCATCAATAATTTTTCTTTTTTCGATAAAAATGAAACTTCTATAAATAGCAGAAAGAACACGAGGAGAGTATAAGTAATCCTCAAAAGTTAATACAAAAATGCTGCCCAATTTTTATGCAAATTGGACAAGTTCAACCCTCCAAAAATATCATTAACTTTCAACCAAAGAGAAGCAACAAACAAAATCTTGTTCCATAAAAGAACATTTGATTGAGTCAGATTTCTGAAAATTTTAGCATTTTTTTCCTACCAAATGCACCAAATCCCAAAGCACCCTCTTATCCTTATTCCCCCCAAAATTCTTGAAATTAATAGATTAAAAACAACCCAAAATTGAGGGGCACACCGAGGTAACATCAAATAAAAATGTAATTTGGTCTAAAGCTCCCAAGCCAAATCACAAAGCAAAAACATATGATGGTCAATCTCTAAGTTCCTCTAGCACATCACACATATTTATGGAGATAGTGCCTTATAAGGCTAGTGCACTTGAAGCATATCATTCACCGAGTTAGACAATCACTATATATAATATAATATAGGGTACATATGGTAAAATATAAGCAATGCAAGACTTATCTATTCACACTCCCCCTCAAGTTAGACCATGGATATCAATCATATCTAACTTATTACAAATTTCTTCAACTTATTTCCTTGGAAGAACTTTAATAAATAGATCAACCTATTGTTCCCCAATTCTAATATGTCTAAAACTAATGATCCTTTCCTGTAATTTCGGTCTAATAAAGTGACAATCAACTTTTATATATTTAATTTGTTCATGAAAATCAAGTTTGAAGTAATATGAGTAGTAACTTGATTGTCATACTATAATTGTGTAACTCTATGAGTTTTGATGTCAAGTTGCTGAAGAAGGTAAGCAACTGATACAAGTTTAGAAGTACCATGAATCATAACTTGATATTTAGACTCTGTATTGGAGCGAAACACAACTATTCTTTCTCACTTTTCCATGACTTAAGATTTCTATTAACGAACACATAATATCTGGAAGTAAATCTTTGATCTATAGATCATCTTGTCTAATTTGCATAAAAAAAAACCTCTACTTTGCAATGGCCATAATTTTCATCCGACACCCCTCAATCAAGCATCTTCTTCAGATACGTCAACATGTATATAAAAGCATCTTAGTGAGAGGTCCTTGGGGAATTCATAAATTGGTTGACCACACTTACTAGATAGGCAATGTTAGGCCTGATTATAGTGAGGTAGTTCAATTTTCCTATCAATCTCCTGTACTGCTTGGGATCTTCAATCGACTCCTTATCCTCTGAGTTAATTTTAACATTTGTAATCATAGAAGTTCCACAAGGTTTAGCACAAATCATCCTTATTTTATTTAAGAGATCAAGCACATATTTTTTTTTAGACAAAAAAAAAACTTTCATTCCTCAAGCAATCTAATGCCTAAAAAATACCTAAGTGTGTGGCATATATCTAGAGAGACCAATCTCAATTTAAAAGATTCTTAATTGCTTATAAGCATATATATCTTATTCAAATAATCCTTTTTTGAATATAGTGATTCATTGAACTCCAACAACTCCTTAACAGTGTGACAATGAGTAATATTATCCTTAACTTTACTAGCTAGAGTGTCACACACTAACTTGAATAATCAATTATCCTCTACAAATAAGCCTTGGTGTTTGCTCCGTATATACCTCCAATGCAAATCTCCATGTAAGAAGGTATATTTAATATCCAACTGGTGAAAAGACCAATTGTAAGTAGCAACAAAAGAGCAATTAAATTAAGGTAATTTTCACCAAAGGGAAGAAAGTCTTTCAGTAATCGATGCTATACGTCTAAGCATACCTTTTGATTATTAAATGTGCTTTCAAACGAGTAATAGAACCATTCAAATTTACTTTCACAATAAACACCTATTTGCAACCAGTGAATTATTTACTATCAGATAAAGGCATAACATCCCATGTCTGATTTCCTTTAAGAATTGATATTTCTTCCTTCATAATAGCACGCCATCCATCATGAGAAAGAACTTCAAAATACAACTTAAGAATAGCAATAATATCTAAAGAGGCAATAAATGATAAAAAAGGAGTAGGTAAAAATGTATAGGATATATAGGTGGAAATGGAATAATGATAGCTAAAATTACCTTTTGAGTACAAGCACTGGTATCTTTTCAGTAAGCAATAGATAGATCCAAATTAAGATTTGATGAAAAAGGAGCTGTAGGAGAAATGAAACTAGTGGATTGTTTGAAATGAAATCTGGATTAGATGTCTGTGTTTTGTTTGATAGAGAAGCTGTTGGTGGTATCTGCACTTTACGAAAATAAGAATATTTAATGAGAGGTTGAACCCAATTTTATTCTAGAGGATCTTGTGAGTCCTATAAACAAGAAGGCATAAGAAAGTATTCATTAACAATTCTTGATTTTGGCAAGGTGAAAAGATGGAGAGGGCTAAAATAATAAGATAAATTCAAAAAATGTAATATCAAAAGACACAAAATAATGATTTAAGTTGGGAGAAAAATACCTATACCTTTTTTTAGTACAAGAATACCTAAGAAAAATACGCTTCAAAGACTAAGGATCGAATTGGATACCTCAAAACGATTATCATGAACAAAATATGTACAACAAAAAATACATGGAAAGATAGGAAATAAGGATTTAGAAGGAAACAAAATAGAAAAAGATATTTGTCCATCAAGAATTGAAGACAACAAGCAATTTATTAGAAAATAAACTGTAAAAATTACATCTACCCAAAAAAGTTTAGGAATCTTTATTTGAAATAAAAAAGCACAAGAAACTTCTAATAACTGACGATTCTTTTATTCAGCTACTCCATTTTGTTGTGGAGTAACTGTAGAGGAGGATTGATGAATTATATCATATTGTGATAAATAAGTTAAAAATACAAAAAAAATTCTATGAAATTGATTTGTAACTTCAATATGAAAAATACAAAAAATATTACATAACTGAACGATTTTTGTTAAATAAAGCCCAATCATTCTTCAATAATCATCCACAAAAAATGTAAAATAATAAAAACCAAAGTTTGAAACAACTGAATAAGGCTCCTAAATATCTAAATATATCAACTCAAATAGAGATGAAACCTGCTTATGAACTCAAAGGACATAGGATTGACAATACTATTAAACAAATTGACAAGACTCACAATTTAAATAAGAAATAGACTCTAAATTAGGATATAAATTTTGTAAAGATATCAATGAAGGGTGACTAGGACGACAATACAATTGATGTGGAATGGGGGCAGCAACAGCAATTGGTTGAGTAACTTTTTTATTTAACACATATAATTTTCCAAATTTATATCCCCTATCAAAAATCTTCTCCGTCACAGATCCTAAAAAACAAAATAATCAAAAAAGAAGAAAACATTACACAAATAAGCATGTGTAATTTGGTTAATCAAAAGTAAGTTAAACAAAAACTTTGAGAAACACAAAACATTAGATAAAGAAACAATAAAAGTGATACTAATCATACCACTCCTTACAATAATAGTAGTAGACCTATTAGGTAAAGTAACATGAGAAAGATGAGAAATAATAAAAGGAAGACAAGATATTTGTTTGATCTATTATATGATTTGTGGTCCTAAAATCAATAACCTATCTAAAATTGGAATTGGAGAGACATGCAGTAGGATTACTTATTTGAACTATAATGGCAGTGGATTAGGTAGGTACAACTGTCAAGAAGCCTTTAATTGTAAATATTTAGCATATTCATTATTAGACAATAAGTTATCATTATTTTGTAATTTAGGTGCCATATGTGCAAATCCAGATGGCTGTGTATTCTTTCCTAAAATTTCATGATGTGTCCTTATTCATGATAGTGATAATAGATCAAAAATGAATTTCTTCCTCTTCCTCTTCCTCCTTCATTATAGTTATCTCGCTCTCTTCCTCTCCCCTTGTCACCTCTAGTATTACTGCAACAACCTCTAGTGTCTAAGCCAACAAATGTAGCTAACTCATTCACATTTAAAGACGTAGAAGAGGAAAAGACATCCTTGAATGCTCTTTGGCTCAAAATTAGACAAAACCTACTAATGTGCTATGCTAAATTTAAGAGGTAAATGTATCAGATAACACAAAGTTGCTAGTTTATTCTCGTTGAGAATGCATTTCATTAACATCACTAGTAACGGGTAGAAAAAAATTCTACTATTTATAAATGCAATTAAACTTAGTATAAATTAGAGCATTGGTCTCACTTCCTTCATCCAACTAAAACAAGAACACAATTAGATTATATTTCCGGTTTAGATCATCCTTTTTTTAATATGGTGATTCATTGGACTCCCACAACTCCTTAACAGTATGACAATAAACAATATTATCCTCAACTATACCAGCCAATGTGTCATACTCTAACTTGAATAATCAATGATCCTTTACAAACCATGTTGGTCTGGATCATCTGTGGAAGGCTCTTGAGTGAGATGACGTGACATACAAACATCATCAAAATAATATTCAACCGTCCTTTGCTAGGTAAGATATTGTCATCCTTCAATATCCAACTTCCACTTAATTATTTTCTCACAAACTAGAAGTAATTTTGAAAAATTAAACTTGAGTTCTCATTTTAATTTTTCTAGACTTTTAAGAGCCCCAAACTCGCTGATCATACTAGAGCTATTATTCATGATGAGTAAACTTTTCTAGACAGCAAAATATAAACTAAAGAATTACTTGGAACAATAGAAACACATTGCTGAGTCACCAAATTGTAAAACCAACCTCACAAGATGACTTAAGGACCTCCAAAATAGCACCTAATTGGAGCTTGCTGTCGTTCAAACCGCCACATGCCACCTCTTTCCTTTATGCATGGACTCCACTCATTGCTGTACACCTGTGCTTGTGATGACATGTGCCACCTCCCTAGGATCACCTCATTGTGATATGTCATTCGGTATACCAAGATCCTTTTTCCAATTATCGGAACTGTCTTAACCATGCCAAGAAGCACCATTACAACCAACTACTGCTGTACAATGCCAAACAATAACTCTAAGGTCTGGGCTTCCACTAATACATAGCCTAAATTGTCACCAACCCCATTGTGACTTTAGTCACATATAAAAAGTAAAAAAATAAAAAAAAGGAGAAGAACAAAGAGAGCTATTTTTTTTTCCATTTGATTGGGGGGGAGGGAGGAAAAAGGATACTTAGATGACTTCAAATACCATGTTAATTAAAAGAAAATTTGTAATGCTATGCTCTCAACCAAGTTAAGCAGCCATTATATATAATATAATACAGAGTATATGTTGTAAGATATAAGCAATATGGGACTTATCCACCAACAATTAGTATTGATTATATTGAGAAGAGTAGCTTAAACAAGACTTTGACCCCTTTGACCATACAAAAAGACTTAGAAGAACGTACAAATTGATTCAAAGAGTTTTTAACCAAAAAATTAAATAAAGAAATGCAAGTGTGAGAACCAAATGGAACTAAGGATCACGTATGCCTGTCCCAAAGCAATAAACTTTATGTAGTAGCAACTTCATAAGCATACATGCAGAGAGTTTACACTGAATTTGCATTAGTAGCTTAATCAAGACAATAATTTCCATTATGAGCTAGAAAAGAAAGAAAAGAAAAGAAAATTTAACTACCCTTGTTAGCATTTATCAAATAAAAGAAAACTTGATGGGACTTAGTTTCATATTTGTCAGAATCCCCCCCCCCCAAAAAAAAAAAAAAAAATCTATACCCACTCTAGCCTAAAGCAAGATTCACAAGGAGAATACTGTCGAATTTAAGCCCTAATTTGTTAATCAATTAATGAATACTAGCACAACTATGATCCAGAATTAAAGCTATATATAATGAAATTCAGAGACATTGATCACACAACAAGGAAGCTGTATTCAGTCAAGGGTAAGAAATTCAGAGATAGTAGAAGGGAGAATATAAACAGCCTCTCATCTGATTTTTATTTAGCTGGAAACAGAGTATATTGTTTTCATTGAAATGAATCTCCAAAGAGAGAATACATGAAAACAAGCATAAAATTTATAGATTGATACTCTATAGCACCAGCGGGATTTTATCCATAAAAATACAGAATGAGGCGTAGTAGTCATCTTTTGCCAACAATGGATCGCATTAGTATAATATATTCTAGATAAATTGCAAAAATGTTTGCAAAACAAAGTGAACCTTTCAGTATGTATAGGATTTATATGTATGAACATTTGTCTAAGAAAACTACTTAGAAAACGAAAGGCTGTGTTGTTCCTTAAGAAACATAGACTAAAATCACGTTCAATACCCTACATCCAACTGTGTTTATATTCGCTAGCAGGATATTCACAATCAAAGTTTTTAATACAACAGTTGAAATCCTTAGAAGTCATAAAGGCTGAAACACAAGCAAGTAGCAAATGCTTTTTCTGGGTGTAAATGGAATCCTCCACTCTGCCCTTATATTTTCTACAATCTACATGCCAGATACCTAACCAACATGTTCTTGATTCAAGATAAACACTGATAGAGATAGCCTATTTCCCAATTTTTGGGGAAAAAAAAAACTTTTGATGATTAAAACTTGCATCTTGATATATTCAACAATATCCATGATTACTAATGAACTATCATGTGTAGAATATAAGATTATTGTCCCTGAGTGGAATTTTCCTTCTTTAACATCTTATCCTTGCCTCTCCATTCACATTGTAGGTGGGGAAAAAATAAAAATGAGAATTATCACACTGATATAAATTAAGAAAAGAAAAGAATATTTCAGTCAGCCAATATTAGTATCTTGATATTTGGGAACATAACATTTCTCCAATGAGCCCTTGCTGATTCACTGGCTATGAAAATAAGGTTAAAAACTGAAAAATTGTTCCTATCAGTGAAGTTTCCAGTTATTTAAGAGAACTAAAACCTTCCAACTTTGATTATTACAAATGTAAACTCCATCAAAATCATCCTACATATATCTATGTTTAGTACATTCAACACCATTCATAAATTGCAGCCAATCAAAGTTAATTTACTTCTTCCAAGAGAGGGGAACAGGAAATCCTTACCAGCCATCATATATGGCATCAAAAACGAACGAAACCAAGTGATGATCAGGGTTGCGCTCGTCAATTTCCAGCTTCAGTGTATCTTTATGCACATTAACATCATTTCTGACCTTCTTCGCAGTTTGATGATCAACAAAGGCCGGTGGCTGTACCTGCACGGCATGACCAACTTGGGGACGAATTGCAGGCCACCCATTAGCCTGATTTACATAGTAAGCGTGATAATGCAACCGGTTCACCATAGAACTGGGGTGGTGGGCACAATTGCTATACCCATTTGAGTAGTAGATGCAATGAGTTTGAGGAGGAGGAGGAGGAGGAGGGGGCGCCGCCGCCGCCGCAAGAGGTGGCGGAGTGACATAGCTGCTGTTGTGTGGAGTATACGGGGCAGCTGAGGTATAAAAGTAACCTTGCGGAGGCGGCGGCGGCGGAGGAGGAGGAGGCGGTAGGTGGGTGAGATTCTGACGAGTAAAAATAAGGTGGTGGAAGATGCGGCGGCGGCGGCGGCGGGTGGTGAAGATAATTGGCTCTTCTTCTGTTGCCGCTCCAAGAGATACCCATTTCAATGGGTGAAGAGAGAGAGGGGCTTCAGATTGAGAAGAAGGAGAAGTTGGAAGAAAGGGAAATGGGTGGAATTATAGTTTCTGGAAGAAGGGAAAGTAGCAGTAGCTTTTGTGAGCAGTATGATTGGCTGCAATAATTATTTTGTGAATTATTAGAATTTCATGTTTGTCTTTGCTGCAAAAAGAGAAGATCTTTCACTTGTTCACCCGAATTTGATGATGAATCTGCATGTGTGACTCAAGCGGCTATGGATTTGGTTGAGAGGAAATGGTAGCTGTCTTTCTACGCCAATGGTCACAACAGCGTTATCGGGAGCTTGCTCGGCCAACACAACAATCCAATTCGGGGGGAGTAATGCCCGTTCGAGTGTCTGGCTTACATGTTGCTAGTATTCAAGGGACATGCGGTACCACAAATTAATTTCATCCTAGTCGAAACTTGTGGCATCTAGCGTTAACATCTGAGATGAAGTGCTGATACCAAAAGAGTTGATTCATAATTTCAATCCTCAAATTTTCGCTCTTGATGTATATTTCATCTCTCATATTTTGACTTTTTCATTTTATCATGAGTCCTTTAAAATGAATTTTGTTAGAATTTTTCATCCATTTATTTATAATTATTAATGTATACTTCTAGAATGGTATAAAAAGGTTGAAAAGTGTACCAATTTTTTTTTGTTATGTGCAAAAATGAGTTGTTTACACTAGAGTCAGACTTTAGACTCTATTTTTATTATAGAACTTTGAAGAGTGAATAGATAATAGTGAAAAGAAAATAGAGATTAGGAATGCATATAATAACTTTCGTGGTGGCTTTCACTCATCCAAACCATCCATTCCTACAGAATCACAAGTATACAAGTATGGCATCTTTGCCCCTTCATGGTATTAGTAATCCGCTTCCTCAAATTCAAGCTCACCTTTTAATCCAAAATCCTACTTCTCATGGAACAATGTTTGGTATCAAAAGCATGTTTGGAAATTGCTTATTGGTCAATAGGTTATAATTAGGAACTTCAATAGAATGATGCTAGTGAGATTGTCACTGAGAGGGAGTATAGATAAGTTTCAAATGGTGAAGATTGTAATGGGTTCTTCAAAGAATGAAGAAACCAGTGAATATTTAGTAAGTGGAAGTTGTATCAAGGCTAATCACCATGGGATGAAGGAGCTTGATTTGTCATTTAAAGCTATAATTAAACTTCAAATAATTGTATCCTCTTAGATATATGTAATAATTGATTCTCTAGATGATTAAAGAATTTATGTAATTAATTTTCTTTCTACACTCTGAAATAAAATATAATTGTGTAAATCTTGTTTGTGAAAAATCAATATTTTTTATTTTTGTTAGTGACTTCATAAACATTCAAAGCAGTAACAACGATGAGCAATTACCTTCTAGAAGGCGAACAACATCATGCAATATTTTACGGTGAAATTTAAATTGCAACTTAGAAAAGTTAGTGATATGTAGGATACACTGCCCAAAGACACAAGGATGAAATTTTTTTGGGAGGATATATTTTGAAGGATTCATAATGAGAAGTCAAGTATTTAAAAGACTAAATATACAATTAGCAAAAGTTTGAAGGATGAAATAATGGGTTTCCACAAATAGCAAAGCTTATTAGGAGAAATGTACATGAGAAGTTGCAAGTCCGATAATAAAAATGCAAACTACTTATCACACATATCCAATATCTTAAGTTCAATTAAACATATACAAGTACAACACGACTCTAAAGCTTTAATTTATCAATGTAACTATCCAAGATATCGTTTAATTTAGATTATCTAAGGTTACTCATACTTATAGAAAAGGTAAGACTACTTATTTTTTAGTGTTCATACTTTTCACAAGCCCTTTTAGGATATTGGGAAAAGTCTTATATAATAGTCCTAAAATCACAATCAATATGATAGTTATTCTTCAACTATAAAATTCTACTTGATTAACTTGTTAATATGTATGACTAGTTTTATATTAAATTTCTTTCAATTTAAAATACTTTATAAAAGATATAAATGTGCATATAAAAGTTTAAAATACATAGGTATCATATTATGTCATCTCTTTTTAAATTTAAAAATATTAGAAATGATAAAAAGTAATCGATTTCCTATAAAAAAATTGTGACTAATATCGAGTTGTGATTGAAACTATGATTTTTTTTCTTATAATGCTAGTTAAATCCTATAATATTGCTACTTTGCTTTTTGTGGATATTCTAAATGTCTTTAAGATCTATTCTATTGTTTCGAATTAATTACTTAGGCCATTTAAGGATAAAAAAAGCAAATACCATAACTAAAAATATTGAGTAATTAAATTATATTAAATAGAGTTAAATCACTATAATAAAAAATTAGATTAGTGATGGACATTTCTCTTACAAAATAGTCAAAATCCCTTGCTAAAAGTAAATTAGCGAATGATTATATCCTTTATTATTAATTATTTGCTAGGCTAAGAATATTCCCTTGCTAATTGTTGCAAGTGGCCAAGTTCGTAATATCCCATAGTACTATTTAAAGTTTTATTAGTTTATATGCTTTGAAATATTCAATATCAATGAGGATAGTTAAATTATATTTAAGTATTTCAAGATGAAATATGAGTATTTGAATTTTTACCTATGATTATATAATGAAAATATTATCCAAATATTATTGTGACCTTTAGAAAACAAGGGTGAGAAGTTTATAAAAATATTAGTATTTATTTTAGTAAATGACTCTCATCCATAAATATATAGTTTATAAAAATATTTTAAAGTTTAGAATGTGATGAATTATGGTAGGTACATGTATGAATAAATAAATTATTTTATTAATATTTATAGAGAAAAAAATATTAAATAAGAATTTTAAATTTTAGTTGAAGTGGAAGAGTGAGAATTGAAATAAAAGTTGAGCTTTTAATTTATGAAGAGTATAAAATCATTGCCCATAACTCCTTTTATCATATTTTTCTCTCCCCCCTTTTATTTTATTTTTTCAGCTACTTTTTCTTTCTCTTCCCTATTCTTGGGCATCAATCCTTAAATGCAAAGGACTAGTTGTAAATAGCAATTGGAGAGCAAATTAGAGCAACTCCGTTAGCTCTCTTCCCAGCACCGCCATGCATGGTTCTAGCCATCACCCTCCCTTAACCTTGTAGCCATCGACGAGCATGTAGAAAGTTGTACAACACAATGTTTACCTAGTGATGGAAGCAGTTGTTTTCCTTCTTGTTTCATCGGTGATCTAGCATGCCTTTAACATCAGCGAGTTATTAGTAAACACCCTAAATCATGGTAAGACCTATACATCAAACCCTCTTTTATTTCTACTATTTTAGGGTTACTTTGAGGAAAAACTTACTTGGGAGTTTTTGACATATATGATAATACATAGGAAAAATATGATTTTTATATTATAAAATACTAAAATAGAATGATTAAAAATATAAATGGAATATTTTATTGTATTACTATAAAAGATTTATGCATGATCTAAAGAAATCCATTTTGCATTTATTATGGATTCCTTATAATACTTTTGAAAAATAATATTGTTATGTTATAAAGTGATAAAATAGTATGAGTAAAGCCTCTCTAGAGTGTTATATTTTAATATTATGGAAACTTTAAATTGAATTCAAAGAACTCTTACTTTATCACCTTATTTTGTATACTTAGTATAACAATGATAAAATAAAGATTTTATACTTAATGGTATTAAGTTAGTAGATTTAAAATATATCTATATCATAAAAATCTAATATTTTGATTGTTTTATACCTTGATTCAAAAAGCTCTTATATTTATGATGGTTTAGGTTGATGTAGAGAAACCTATTTAGGTTATTTTGAGATATATGATGATGTATAACAAAAATACGACTTTGATGTTATGGATTACTAAAATAATATGGTTAGAATACATATATACATACATACATACATACATATATATATATATATATATATATATATATATATATATATATATATATATATATATATATATATATATATATATATATGAAACATTACATTTTAATATTTTGAAATATTTGAGCTCAAACAAAGAAAACCCCTTAATATGTGAAATGTTATCTAGAGGCTTTATTTGAAATAGAGCATTCTTATTAAATAAATTTTTAATATCTTAATTATTTTATGCTTAGTTAAAAAAGATTCTAATTTGCTATCTTATTATAATTACTTGATTTGGACTTGATAAAATAATAATATTATACTTTAGAGTTAGAATATTATGGGTTGGTTGTGGAATTGTAATGTTTGGAAGATAAATCAAGTGATATCCTATACTTATAATCCATCACTATAAATGGTAGATAGGAAGAAAGTGAGAGAAGATATGGATATTTAGGAGTTCTTAGAATGGATGGGCGATCTCACTATGTGAGTATATATCTCACTATAGATTAATATCTTAATGAAAGATCATTTGAATGTTGTAAATTATATTCTCCTTATTGATGATACAAATATCATATCTATGTATATATGTTCTCATGAAAACTCTTAAAAGTACAATTGTGTAGCATAGTTTAAGATTGATTTGCCTTCATGATTAGGAATGAGTAATGTGGAACTAATATCTCTGGTATAAATGCATTTATCCATTTGAGTGAACATTAAATGACTTTGCTTAGAAAGCATGGTGGTGGTATTTCTAACTATCAATTGACTATAATTGAGTTTCATTGATATCTATATATTATGGCCATGTAGGTGAACATGATGGCATTATTACACACACACACACACACACACACACACACACACTACTGTGTGCTTTGATATTATCCTATGCTGAATTAGTTACTTTGCATCAAAGTTTTTATAAATAATTATGATATGAGAGCTTAGCTCTCATATGTGTATTATTTGTGAATCATGCCATGAGTGGCATTAGAAATTATAAACTATGATAGGGTAATGATTTGAAAGCTAGATAGAAAATTCCTAGCAAACGCTTGTGATATGACTTTGGGATTTATTAAAGCTTGAATATGACTGTTTGATATAATTGTAGGGACTTAATGTGATTGTGATAATTCAATTATGATTGAGCCTTAATGGCTATCTGTGAATATAATGACTACCTAAAATGGGTTATGTGTGATATGATAATGAGATTTTATACTAATGAATGATTGAGATTACTATGACTTATGATGCAAAATATGAAATTAAAGCTTGGAGCAGGTGAATACTCAATCTGAGGCTTAGTTTTGTATGTTTAAAAAATCTAGAGGATTTGGATGACATTTATTTCTTCAATCAAATATTTAATCAACATATGACCATTTAATACAATAAAATCCAAGGTTAGCAATGGTAGATATATGTTCATTGAGTTCTCGTAACTCATTCTATTTTGTTTTAAATGTTTTCAAGGAATAAGTGTATTTAAGCTTGTTACATTCATATAGAATCAAAATTGCCTTGTTAAAGGATTTTAATAGTTGGATTAGAATCAGAATTAGATATAAAGATTTTGTTAATTTAGCATTTGATTTGTTAAATTATTTATCCGTATATATATCATTATCTGTGTATATATTATGAGATTATGTAGTATTATGTATGTTGATGTTGCTATCTTATTTGAGAAAATTTATAGGTCTTGTAACTTAGGGTGAGTAGCTTTTGGGAACTGTCTAAAAATAATAGGAAACTCTATCTATTTTTTCATAAAATTGGAAATGTATTTTAGATCCCTATGGGAATAAAAATTTTCGGTTGGCAAAATGGATATGAATAATATTAAGGCTAATGAAAACTAAGTATCGGGATCCATGCCAATCATGACTAAGTTTGGATTATGACAAAGTGCTTCACTAAATATGGTGTTTCCATCACTATTTCATATGAAAAAAAATGTGAATTTGGCTATTTTTTAAAAGGACTTAGCAAGAGAATATATCCTTTGCTAAAATATTAGCGACACACATATCTTTGACATATCTTAAGTAAATCCTTTGCTAATTATCCTTGATTTTTCCTTATTCTCATTCATTTTAACTATATATGTCTTATCTTACAAAATTCCAAAATCAATAGAACACCCTACATTTATTGTACAATAACTAACCAAAATAATTAAGCCAAAATACTAAACTTCCATTCAATAATAAGTCAATATATACATACAATGGTTATGCCTCCTATACAATCAAAGTAGTAATGTTTTATAAATTAAGTTCATCCTAAAGGCTATATTAGGCATCCTAAAAAACTTAGGCTCCCATGAATATCTCTAAATTCATTTACAAGTTCTATTTTCCTTTTCACCATTAGTCCCACCACTTGATAAAGGCTCTCCAAATTTTTCTACAAATAGCTCAATATACCTTTCCTATTAATCAAACATGAAGTTGAAATGTGAACAAATAAAACTTAGGAAATTTAGAAGAAAAAATCTATAATTAATCAAATAAACATATGCAAATACATTCATGTCTGTATGGTGCATACATTTGATTAAAGAGAAAATTAGAAATTTTCATTAACCAAATTAAGAGGTATGGTAATTTAATAGGTGTAGTGGCAAAAATAGGCTAAATAAGGAGGACTAATAAGAAATCTTATAAAATTAAGAGAGTCAAGGTTAGGTAAAGGTACATTACCAATTTGCCACTAGTTAGTAGAGTTTTCCATAGTTTTACACTTTTACTAAAGAGATTATTTTTTCTTACAAGTCAAAAAGGAGAAGGAAAAATGGTTAAAATTTCATTAAGTGGACCAAAGCCTAAATATTTGTTATAATTATGTTCTTTACCTAGCCAAATAAGCTAATTCTAAGCCTATAGGCCATCGCTAGTTTCAATAAATTTATTTCAAGATAAAGAACTAATATACTTAGTTTTTTTTTTAATTTCTATTGGAAGAATTAAGATAAATTCTTCTTAATAACCATATGATTAACAAAATACTAGATCTTTAATTGAAAAGTATATCTACTAGTAAGTAGTCTCATCTTACCATTTTGTTTAGTTATGAACAACAATATGTATGGCCTCACTACTCTAGTTTAGATCCTACCATCCATTCACATTACCATTATAGTAGAATAGAATAATTATAAATTTTTTTGGAAAAAGTTAAATAAATGAAACTTAGACAAAAAAAATCTTGTTTAAATAGGTTCAATATAATCAAATGAATCAATAAGATATCTTTTTAACTATAGCATCAATGTTATTCTTTTTTTTAACTACTACTTAACCATAAAGGTCTCAAGTCCAAATTTGACTTAGATTGCACGAGTTAAACCTTTTAACAACTTTAAGATATCCTTATCAAATGCCATTACAAGAGCAAATTTGGATAAAGCAAACAAATCTGAGTTATATTATCAAACCTATCTAAAAACTCTAAACCAAGTAAGTCCCCACAAACTTCAAATCATTCATTGTTTAGTCATTTACAATTGAAAATAAGCATAAGGTCTTTGTTTTCAATGCAATGAGCCTCAAATATAGAACTTAAGAAGAAGAAAAAGAATAGGAAGAAGAAGAAATGTAAAGCTAACCTAGCAAGTTTAACTAACACAAGAACATTTACATTTACTTTTTCCCATGGCCATCATTTTATGTTTTTTTGATAATAAGGTATGAATGATATTAAGTAGATGGTTTATCTCATATGGAAATTTAGCTTTAGCATTATTAGTCTTCTTTCCACTTATCATGCTTGTCCTATATTGTAAAGCCTATATCTTTTGAACATAGAAGCAAATAAATACTTTAATATCAAATTAAATATGTAAATAATGAAAGTTAAGCTAAGTTTTGACTAAATAATTTCATTTTCCACTTCTAAGTCTAACTTTGACTATAATTTTATTGGTATCACCTTTATGTTAATATATGCCATGTTTAACATTCAATAGATATATTATTTATAATCTTTAATCCATATTGAAAATAATTCATTCAACATTAATGTATGAAAATGTGAATCAAAGAAGAAACAAATTTTAGTTATTATTATTTGGTCAAGAAGAATAAATCTAAACATATTAAAAAAAAAAGAAAACAATGGATGACCTTTTAAAGCTATTACTTAAATGGTGTAGATTAAACCTTTATCAAATATCAACTAAGAAATTAAAAAATAATGCGATGAAATTTCTTTTAGGAAAAGCTCAAATTTCTCACTTCTCTTAAAAAGCAAAAGTATTATTTCTCTTGTCAATTTTATGTAATTGTTCTAATTAAGAAAAATAATTATAAAAATTATACAAATTTTTCTTTTTAAACTTAAATAGTTGAAAACTCACCTATGAATGAGATAAATAGCTGATGTAAATAGTGAGCATTAGAGCACTAAATCTAGCATATACAATTAGCATGCCTAGGTCAATTTGCAAACATAATGTTAATAGAAGAATAACATATTGAAGCTAAAAAAAGCTACATTATTAGTATAATCAAATAATATTTTAAAACTTAATCCAGCCATTGACCTAATAAAATGATCGGGTTAAGGTCAAACTAGTTCAATTGGTCAAACTAAATGGTCGAACTAGTTGACATATATAAAAAAAAATTAAATATATTATTATCATCATTTATTAAAAAGTACTTTAAATACCAAGAATTATAAATATTGATATTATCACAATTATGATCATTATAACCAATGTGATTTGAAATAAGTAAAAATTATAAATTACTTTGATTTCAAATTTTTAATCAATCTCGATCATAACTATATAAAAAATTTGTTATATTTTAGTTCTTTTAAGGCTAATTGTAATGCATTAAGTATTCCAATTTTTAGGTTGAATTTAAATATTGAATCATATTATATATATTTTTAGTTTAATATATATTTATAAAAAATAAATATATTATATGTAATATGTATTACTTATAATATGGTAATGTAATAATTATAAATAATAAATACATAACATTGTAGTAATATATTTATAAAAATTTGTCACTTTGATTATTAAGTCATGCATTACTTTAGTGGTAACATTATTGTTTTGTGGATCTATTAGCGTGGGTTTGAGTCTTCCTAATGCCAACCTTGACTTCATTTTTTTAATGAAGAGAAGCTCTATTTATGCCTAGTTCTAGATGATTTAGTGAATTTTTAAAATTTTCTCCAAGCCACACCAGTTCAATCTGAGTTATAGGTATAGTTTGGTCCATTAATCAAGCTGAGTTAGGTTAGACCAAGTTTAGGAACAATGGATTAAAGTTTCAATTACCAACTTCTAGTCTAATCCACTACTTCCTATTACAATAACAATGACAATTTTTGTGCCATTGACATTGATTGGCAATTTAGAATCTAACTTTAACAAATTTTCCTTCCTTATCACAAAGAACAATAGATTGTAGATCATAAGCAAGCATAGATATGAAATTTAAAAGAAGAAAGTAAAAACAATAACAAATTAGAAATCTTGGAGTAATTGATAGATAAATTGATCAAGTTTTTGCTTCTAATGGGAGATTGAGTATTTGCCAATTACCATAATGTTAATAAGTCCTTCATTATCCTTGAGAATTTACAGTGCCAAAAAGCTCCAAAATCTTTGGTATATCTTAAAGGATCATTTAAACTAATTATTTTCCTCATTATTTCCTTTTTATTTATGCCAAGGAGAGAAATATTAGCATGGAATTGTGCAACCTACAATATAAGCAAATCATTCATAATCCATTAAACGAAAATACTAAACAAAAAATATAGAAGATTATTGTTATAATATAACTCATAAATTATGATAGCGATGGAATCCAAACTATAAAAGAAAACTTATGTTTGACCTCTACTAGTAAAAATTTAAGTAGTTAATTAACTTATTGCAACTTTAGTAATTCATGTGAAACATATATTAACATTGACCTCTCTACTATAAAAAAGATCCATGTAGAATATATTAACATGAACCTCTATATTGAAAACCTCAATAAGAAAGGAAAGAAACTCACTTAAACCTAAAACATCACCTACAACAAAATTTAACCTTTATGGCATTATTATTGAGCCTTTGAAGCTTTCAATTGCACTAGGAGCTGCTCTCACCATAATGAACATTGATATTGAATGAACTCTTATAAAGGTTAACTTATAAGCTAACCTTCTAATACTTATAAGCATGGTCTTTTCAAGAACACTTTTCATAAAAAAAAAATCCACATTATTTACATGAAATTGAGGACATTACATAAAACATAAGAGAAAAAGAGCAAAACAAAACAAAAATAGCCAAACTGATAAAATGGTATCATGACAAAAACAAACATAAATTCAATATTTCATTATTTAAGATTGAAGGCAAATGGAAATGTGGCAAAAATTAATAGAGTAATGTTTAGGCACAATGAAAATAAAAGAATATCATTTGAGTTACACATGAATTATACACAACCATAAATAGTTTAGGAAATTCCTTTCTTTCAATGAAAAATAATATAAACGTAGGAACTTCCTTTAATAGAACTTAAAGTAAGTGAAAAATTAAAAAAATTAAAACATACAAAAATCCATAAAAAATTGCAATGAACTAAAAGTAAAGAACTTGCTTTACCTTGCTTTCTTCAATATAATACAACAAAGATTCCTTTTCTCAATGTCAAATGGCCACTAATAATTATCACTTATTGTCGCGAACTCACTAAAAATGCTTTGGCTATAGTCCAATGTGCAGTAAGTAAATCGCAACCCTTGTAAGCATTTTCTTAAAATTATTAAAATGATTAAGTAAAATTCTAAAGGTTTAATTATATTTTATATCCTTTTAAAATGAAGATTGATTACATTGGGTTTTCTTTAAAAATAAAATTTTATTTTAATCCTCATAAAATTTAAATTAAATCAATTTAAGTCCAATGCATTAATTCCTATATTCTTTTAGATAAAAAAGCCTATGTGGTAGTAAATAGTCCTTATTGTTGTCTATGTTAGGATAAGTTTCTCCAAAACATATATTCTTTTTCTTAGCAAAAAAAATCATATATTCCTTTTTAATTTCCTCTTTTTTTGTGTTTTTATTTTTTCATTTGCTCTATTCTTCTCCGTTTCTTGAAACTACCACATCTCTGTTTATCATTATCTCCTTATTTATCACTTTATCTTTCTCTTTAATACCACCTAGCATTTTTTGTCAAAACCCACTCCATCAGACATTGTTGTCTCTTTGCTTTAAGCTATTATGTACACTCTTTTTTTTTCTCTATAAACTTCCTAAAACTACTTGTTAACTAGTTGTAACCAAGGTTGACATTATTATAATTCTAAATCTCACACCTTCTTACTATAGTGCATTATTGCCTATTATTGTTTGTCATTTTAAGCTTGCACTAATAATGGAGATCTGTCTAATGGAAAATGTTCAACGCCTTTACAATAAAGGCTATTGCAATTAAAATTAGAGGTAATTCCTAAAATTTATTTAAGCTATTAGGAATAATGGCTAATTTATTATAAAAGAAAGAGCAAAGAGAATGGAAAAATAAACTTATTGATTTCTATTCAAAATGGGCATAAATTATAAATAGACATTACAGTATAATTACATGGCTAAAATAAAATCAAGTATTCTTCCTAACAAGTGACTTACCCAAAAATCAATAAATTAGGAAAAGTAGAAAAATTAGGAAATAATAAAAATTGATAGAAATTGACTGAATCAATTTAGTTATGTAGATTTAGTTTTGAATCATTATTCAATTAAAGCATCATATTCTAAGTTAAAATTTTAGCATGATTTTGATTTAGAATTTTTTATAGCAAATTCTATTTTAATTTATAAAGATCAAATGGAGGAAATAGCCTTACCTTAGAAAAGTTAAGATAGATGGTGGGTACATCAATTTACAATAAAATCAATGTTCATTTTGATATGGTGGTATTTTTAAAATTATATAAAAACTTAAAATGAGGGATAAGAATACAACCATTGTTGAAACATTGCTTAGAAACTTACAATGTCAGTCATTTACACAACCATAATCTAAAATGAATTTTAAAAGCCTCATTGGAAATTACAAAATTATAGGACATCGGTTATAATCAATAGTTGTTTGTTTAGAAGGTATTTTAAAAATCTTGTTAAAAATTATAGAAGTATAGGATGTTAATCCTTGTTAATAGCTATTATTTAAAAGGTATTTAAGAAGTCAAGTTAGAAACTATAGAATAATAAGATATTAAATTTGTTTAATTATTGATGTCTATTTTTTCCCTATATATCTTCACTTGAACTATCTTTTTTCAATAAACTCTTTTGACATCCTTCCAACATGCTCTTGAGTATGATAAGTTTAATACATAATATTATTATTAATCTTTCACTTTACTTTCATTGAGAGAGTATATAATAAAATAATTTTAAGCTTTATTTTTCTCTTATTGTATATTTTTCTTATTTCTTGTAGAGTGAAAGTGGAATGGTTAGTGAATGATAATTATTATTGATCTCTCACTCTACTTCTCCCTTTATGTACTCTTTTATTTTGCATGGAGTAATCAAAATGAAGAAATTTTAGCAACAACACTAGAATTTATCAAGAATGAAGATTTTGATGTATAGGTAATTTTTCTCTTGTTTTTATGTATTCATATGTAGATATGTAGTTTTTGTTTATTGATTATTTAATGTAGTTATATTATATTAATTTACATAGATATTGTTTCTCTTTATTTATTTGTTTGTACTTTCATTATCAACAAAGTAATGACAATTAAAATATTTTCAATTTATAGAATTGTTTCTCTCTGCTAATCTTTATGTTATTTTTACTTAAAATTTTATAATAGACATTTGAATTACACGTATTAACAAAGAAAAGACATATCAAAATAAATATAACGTTCTATGTTAAATTGGTTTAAAAATAACTTTTTTTTATATTCAATTTTATACATAAAAATTTTTTAAAAATTAAGAGGCCTTTATTGATGAAATGACAAACATAAAAACATTAGTTTCTATGATTAATTGGCATCTAATATGATGACATTTTCTCATAATCTGTTGACATCTAAATAAATGTCATATGAAGAAGTTTAAATAAATAAAATTGAAAATATCTAAATGGATGAATTTATAAAAAAGTGTAAATAAATGAAACTAGAGAAGTCTAGATAGATAGTTGCAAATGACTTCATCAATGAAATTAATGAAGGGACTTAAGACATTGATTATTTTTAATATTCCTTATTCAAGTCTATTTCAATCGTTGTGATGATTTATTAATTTGAAATTACAACATTAATTTATTTTTAACGACGATCATGTAAGTCCTTTCAATCATTATGATAGTTCATTAACAGTTTACATGTCATTTTATCACTTAATCAATGTCTTAGATGTTAATTTTAAATTAATAACTATTTTTTAACCTATAAATAGGCCTCTCCCTGCCTATTTAAAATAAATCAACGATCTATGAAGATAGTTCTTGTTCCATCAAAAAGAGCACTTCTGATATATTTCATTTCATTAATTTTATGTCTAATGAGATACTTGATTTCTTCATTTGGTATGTGCCTTTTATTGGCATTATGTTTCATTGCAAGATTGGAGACATGTTACTTACTTTATGTGCTTTCTCAAACTTAGTAAAACAAGTCTTATTTGTGCTATGTTAATTGGTATTGTTTGATGTAAGGTCGTTGTTATGGAACCTTTTTTATGTACAAATTAGAAAATATAGTTATGTAAAAATTATAAATTACAATAAAATTATAACCATCAAAACTCACATCTTCATGACCCATGCATTGTAAGAGACATTGTTCATAGAGTTCTGAATTTTGATGCTCCATAATCTTATTGTAACTCACAATTTGTGCACCATTATATTCTATATTTCAAATCAAAATTTGAAAGATTCCAAAACAATTGCCTAAGATCAGATAATACCAATTAGCATGACACAACTAGAACATTTATTATCAAATTTAGGATAGCACATAGAACAAGTGACTAGCATGTTCTTGCACTAAAAAATAGGAACAATCAATGGCTTATAGCAAATAAACCAATAAAGCAATATAAATGAATTATGAGTAAAGGATAATCACTTTTCCTTTTAATTTATGTAAGGATGCCATGTGTGTTTATTATAAATAAAAAGTTTGCTCTTTATTGTAAATAAATTTTTTCTTTATATATGTAAGGATGCCATGTACTGATATAAAAATAAATAAAATAGTGGAATAGATTTTCATAATGGACTGTTTCCTTAATTTCTTATATGTTTCATTTATATTTAATATGTTATTGTTTGTATGTTTAATTGTATAAGAAAAATATTGCAATGCAAAGAGAATTTTAATATTACCAATTTACTTAAAGTAACTTAAATAAAAAAAACACAAAAGATCAGTTCATAAAATGATATCGGTGTATTTTACAAGATTTAAAGTAAAAACATATAATATTGTTGCCTATATATATATTGTGTTTCCAAATTCTTGCTTGATATAAATGTGTGTGTGTGATATAAACTAGAAATTGTAATTTCTAATGTATATAATGTGTATAATTGAATCAGTTTTAATTTAATATATACATGCCTGTTATATCTAACTATTCTAAAATAATTTTAGGATTATTCTAGAATAATTATAGAAAAAGTTGCCTAAAAGAAAAAAATATTTTTATTAAAAGACATTTATATATTAATACATCAATTTTTGTGTAGCGATTGATATTGAACATTCCTTAATAGGATAATATCATTGCATTAAAGATGATGGTATTTTCTCAAAATTAATGTCTAATATTAAATTTAGATGTTAGCTTATCATAAAAACTAATATTAAAACTTAGGCCATGAAAGAGAATTGAAGATTGAAAGGTTAAAGCATGACATAAGTTTAAAATAAAAGAAATGAAACACAATGTCATCTGTAAATTTTATCTAAAAGTTCTTTCAACCCTAAAATGATTCTCTATCTAATGAAGTATACTTTCCTTCTAATCAGAAGATAATTTTTTTCAATTTTATGTTTTTACTCGTTAATTATTTTTCAAGAATGAAGCCTAATTAGCCTGTAGCCAAATATGTGAGGTTTAACACTCATTAGAAAAGTGCCAAATATAATTATGAAGCTTTTTTTTGTATTTGTTTTTAAAATTTCATTTCTAATTTTCTATTCAATCTTATTTTGTTGCTCATCATTTTGATGTAGCTTTTACAGGTTTACATAGGTAAGAAATATAATTTTATTCATCTTACTTAGCATTCTGTCATATTATCTACTATATTTTCATGTGAAAATGTCTAATAAATTAATTTTTCATGAATATTCATTGCATTTGTAGATATTGTATTCAAATTTTTTTTTTAGAAATGTAAACCTCACATATTGAGTAAAGGATATCAAGAAAGATTTAGCAAAGCACTTATATCTGATTATAGTACTATATTTAACTTTTCATCATTTTCAATCTTTTGTTATTTAGTTTATTCTTTAAAGTTGTTTAAATTAGGATTCTCTAGAGTAATAAGAAATATTGACTTTTTATATCTAGTTAAAAATGTAAGGAAAATAAAGAGGATGGGGAAATAAAGAATATAGGGATGGGGAAAGGGTTTAGGACAATGGAGTGAGGAACTGGGATTGGGGTTTAGGTGCTTGAGCATACATAATTGATTATTTAAATGAATCGACTTGTATTTTAAGGATTAAATGTCAGTTATTAGAAAGAAAATAATGTTTAATGTTATTTCTCAATATTATAGAAACATAAATGACATTAGTTTTCATGGAATAAAAATCAACATTAATTTTCCATTTGACAATAGTATGCAAACTAATGTTGAAATTACATATACTACGATAGTTGATTACACTTTGATTACTTTTCAATGTGTAATCTCCTAAATGCCTAATATCTATCAACTATTTTATTGTAGTGGAGTCATGTGAGATGTGTAAGTGATGATGTGGCAAGGTGGGTTAAACCTATTTCCTTCCTCTGACTACTTGGGTGGACTAATAATGGCTAAACAAGCTTCTTTGTCTAAAAGTAGACAAAAGCTAGTGAAATGGACTTAACTTTGTCTAGTTTAAATTTTACAAGGACAAAATGGATTATAGTTTTAAGAGGGACCAAATGCAAGCAAATTTTATTTTAGGTGGATAAAAATTAATCAATCAAATCCTAAAATGTAAAATTTCATTTCTATTTTAGTTGGCAAGGGATAGAGCCATTGCTAAAAAATTTTAAGGCTCAAGTCCTTAGCCCATCTCTCACTAAATGAGTCAGAAGAGTGCTAAAACTATTCTGTAAAGATATCTACTTCTTGTGACTTATATGTGAGGTGTTAGCAACAGATGCAACCCTCAAAAAAATTAGTAACAGACTTATCCCGCACTAATTTCCTCACAAAATAGTTAAATTTTTTACTTCCATTCTTTTTTTTTCTCGCTAAAGTCTCTGAAGAATGTAAAATAGTGCACATTAATTAATATACACACTCGTTTTGTAATAGTTTTATATTGATTTTCACTTCTACATCATCTAACTAACTCTTTCTCTACTTGATACCCTCTTTTGTTTTCATCACATCTGGTTAAATAATAATGTTACATGTAAAATATACTTGCTATATAACTGTTGTTCTCTTATTGTCCTAACGTTCCAAGAAAAATGCAAAGCCCATATTTGTACAACAAACTATCTTCTTCCTCTTCCCTTTTGAGTACATAGTTCAAGTCATACCATGACTTGAACACAGGACTTGTATCAAATTTAACGTTCATGTAACTCATGTATGGCTAGCTTAGATGCTTTGGTGTGTTGAGGGAACACTAATATAAACTTTTCCACATTCCTTCAAGATGATTATGTTAGAATTTTTTATAAAGTGAGCTGCTATTAATTGGTAATTTATGATTTAATAAAAATTGACTGATTAAAATTTAGCCCAATTGTGAGACATGCATGAGGCCCATTTAAAATTGTGATCTTAAAGATATGGACTTAGCATATCTACATAGTTTAGTGTAGTTAGGCGGTTGTGTAAGCCCAAAGACTTAATAATCTTTTTATGGGGAGGATTGCTAGGATTATAAATAAGGATTAAGGCTAGGTCCCCACTTCACTTCTCATACACACGGTTTCTACCCATTGAGAGCCGCTATCGAAGAGAAGAGCGAAGAGGAAGATCTAGTTGAGTAGAATTCATTAGCTTCCACTGAATTCGATCATGGCTGCAAATCCATCAGGTAAGTAAATTCTAATTTCATATTTATGGTGTTCTAATTATCATACATGAGATCATAAAATAAATTTAAAATTCTTACATGTGGTATCAGAGCTTACATGTATGATATTAGAACCTAGAATAATTAATTATATTTTATATTATTTTGATTGAAGATTTGTGATGAAATTTTATATGTATGATTTCCAAAATACAATCATACGACTAATCTATAATATTTATTTTATAATTCTTTAATGTATCATCATGAACTTTTCATTGGAAAAGATTTTAGATTAATATTCTGTTTATATATATTAGGGTTGTTGAATTAAGAAATCCTAATTTATTAATTTTATATAAAATTGTACGGAAGACATATGTATTTCTATTTAGAATTCTGTTTGGAATTGTTTCATTAACTGTTATATATATATATATATATATATATATATATTAGTATTACTGATTTCGGAAGCATATGTCTTTCCGATAAAGTTACTCTTCGGAATTCTTAAGTGTTTGGAATATTTGATTTAGTGTATTGTATATATATAACATGTTGTTTGGAATTTCATAAAGTGTTTTGACCAATTTTGGCAAGCATGTGTGTTTTCATTAATATATATATGTGTGCCGATTGAATCTCGTATATATGCGTGCCGATTGAATCTCGTATGGCATGCTTCTATTTTCCCTTTCTGATGGCGCACCAGACATGTATATACTTATAAAACAAATAACATATGTTTTGGCTTTTGTTTGACGTCTCTCCAGACATATATATAAAGTAAATTAAATATATATCTTCTTAACTTCTTCGATTGGCGTGCTCCATATATCTGTTTCCTTGAATCACGTGTTTGGCTTTGCCGTCTGGTTTACATTTATCACATATATATATATATATATATATATATATATATATATATATATATATATATATATATATATATATATATCTGTTTCAAAATAGAGTAAATTACTTGTAAATTATTTAGCCTTCTTAATTTTTTTTAATTATTTTATTTTAAGAAATGAATATAATTAGATATTATAATTATATTAATTTTAAATTTGTTCAAGACTTTATTATGCAACAATATTTATGGGTTCATTGAGATGCATTAAATTTTAGTATCTCATCAAGAATGGCCCATTGCATACATATGGTTGAGTATACAGATTGAGATATTGGATAATTTACTTTTTCCAATTAAGAAAATTTTTCATTAGTAATTATAAATGCTTGGCTGCTAAAGTGGCTTATTTATAGTGATTAGTGAAATATTTTCTTATTCAGAAGTCATGGGATAGTACTAGAATTATCTTATATAATCACTTGTCCAAAGGGGGTTATTATGTAAGATAATTTTAGCATTACGACATAAGGCATCATGGATGGAAATATGTCAATTTAGAAAGTTTATCTGCCCAAAGGGGATGAATTTTTTAAATTGGATATTTTCATATTAGCCTTATGAGGAGAGTACTTACTAGCATGTCATATTCTCTACCCAAAGGGGAGAACATGATGATGCACCTAGACTCTCCAGTTATTGTAGCACATTAGGAATTATTGCTATTCTTTTTAAATTATCCATTGGTTAATTATTGCAATTTGTCTTGAACAGTGACTTTTGCTGTAAATGGCAACCAAGCTACCATTGAAATCCTACATGGATCTAACTATAAGAGATGGAATGAAAACTTGAACTTTGCCTTAGTTATGAGTGATATAGACATAGCCTTACGGATTGATCCACCTGGTGCCATCACTACCCAAAGTACTACTGAACAAAAGGAGTTATTTGTCAAGTGGGATAGAGCAAATCGTATGTGTCTACATGCTATTAAGAGATCTGTCTCTGAACATCTTCTGAGTGGGTTGGATGAGATTGGGAATGCTAAAGAACTGCATGATGCTGTTAGTCAAATGTACCAAAAATCCAGTAAGTCTGAGGCTGGGAATCTCATGAGTGAGCTGACAAGTATGAGCTATAATTTTGATGGAAATGTTAGAGATTTCATCATGAAAATGGTCCACATCAAAAACAAATTAGCTTCCCATGAAATCACCTTACCTGAGAAATTCATTGTTCACCATGCCATCAATTCTCTTCCCTATGAATTCATCCAAATTAAAACTGCCTATAACACCATGAATGAGGTTTATCAATGATCTTATATCTAAATGTGTTTCTGAAGAGGAAAAACTCAAAAGGGAGAAAAATGAGAGTGCCTTACTTACCATTAACTTCAAATCTACCTACCAGAAAAATTTCAACAAGCCTAGGAAGTTTAGGTCAAAAGCACCTAATAAGTCTCAAGACAAGAAAGGCCAAGGCAGTAATCAGACAAGAGGGGTAAATGGTCCTAAAGCTGTCATTAAGAAAGAAAATAAATATTTTTTCTGTAAAAAGAAAGGTCATAAGAAATTCGAGTGTCACAAATACAAATCTTAGTTAGAGAAAAAGGGTAAGCAAGAAGGTAAACCACTAGCTTTCGTTTGTTTTGAATACTATTTTATTAGTGCACCATTAAACTCATGGTGGCTTGATAGTGGTGCAACTGTTCACGTTGCTGTTACTTTGCAGGGGTTCAAAAGCAAACGGAAGCCAAGTGAGAAAGAGGCCAAGCTTAGAGTTGGAAATAATGCTGAAGTAGAAGTTTGTTTTATTAGAACAATAGGTTTAAATTTGGAGTCTAATTTTGAACTTATTTTGGAAAATATTTTTTATGTGCCCTCCTTTAGGAGAAATTTAATTTTAGTTTCTGTTTTGGATAAACATGGTTATCATTTTATCATCAAGAATAGAAAAGTTAATTTATTTTTAAATTCTAAAATTATAGGTGAATTTAAGCTTGATGATAGTTTATATAGATTATGCTTAGGCCCAAAACAATGAATACAATACTATGAATGTTGAAAACATAGTGTCTAAGAGAACTTTAGTTAGTGAAAAGTCTTTCTTATTATGGCATAAAAGATTAGGCCACATCTCAAATGAGAGAATTAATAGATTAATAAAAGATGGTTCTTTACCTTCTCTTAAATCTGAAAACTTAGACACATGTGTTGATTGTATAAGGGGTAAGTTAACTAAGACTAAAAACAAAGGTGCCACTCGAAGTTCTAACCTTTTAGAAATTGTACATACTGATATTAGTGGACCACTTACTCCTACTTTATATGGTAATAAATATTTTGTTACCTTTATTGATGATTTTTCTCGTTATGGTTATCTTTACCTAATTAAGGAAAAGTCTTATGCTTTTGAAAAATTAAAAATTTAAAATAGAGGTAGAGAAACAATTGGGAAAAGTCATCAAAATTGTTAGGTCTGATCGAGGTGGTGAATATTATGGTAGACATGGCATAACTGGACAGCATATGAGACCATTTGCCAAATACTTACAAGAGAATGGGATAATTTTCCAATATACTATGCCTGCTAGTCCTGAGCAAAATGGTGTGGCCGAAAGACGAAATCGCACTCTTAAAGATATGATTAGGAGCATGATGAGTAGAACCAATCTTCTTGAATCTCTTTGGGGTGAAGCCATGAAATGTGCATTATATATATTGAATAGAGTACCCAGCAAATCTGTAGCAAAAACACCTTTTGAACTATGGGCCAAAAGGAACCTAACTTGAATCACTTTCGAGTTTGGGGATGTCCTGCAGAAGTTAGAATTTATAATCCTTTTGAAAAGAAAACTGAACCTCGATCTACTCATTGCTATTTCATAAGGGTATCCAGATCATTCCAAAGGGTATAAATTCTATTGTCCTTGAACGTGGAGCAAAAATTGTGGAGTCACAGGTGGCGAAATTCTTGAAATGGGATACTGCAGATAGAAGCATCATAGAAGTTATCAATGATGATGAACCTGTAAGATATGTCATTTTTCCTTTGCCAAACCCACAAAATCTTGCTAGTACCAGTAGATATTGGAAGAGGAGAAAATGTGCATCAGAATACAGATCCTCTCCCTCTTGCTCATCCTCTTAATCAAATTCCCAATCCTGTTGATGTAATTCAAGCTCAAGAGAATGAAGTTGAGGTGCCTTTGAGAAGATCTACTAGACAAAGAAGATCTGCAATCTCTAATGATTACTTAGTTTTCCTTAGAGAGAGTGACTATGATATTAGTCATGTTGTTAATCCTGTGACTTACAAAGATGTAATAACTAGTGCACAGTCTGATATATGGGTGGATGCAATGAAAGATGAAATAAATTCTATGGCTCACAATGTTGTTTGGGAACTTGTTGAGCTTCCAAATGGATGCAAACCTATTAGATGTAAATAGGTGTACAAAATCAAGAAAGACTCTAAAGGAAATGTTGAAAGGCTTAAATCTAGATTGGTGGCAAAAGGATTCACTCAGAAAGAAGGAGTGGACTATAATGAGACCTTTTCACCAGTCTCATCTAAAGATTCCTTTAGAATCGTAATGGCCTTGGTAGCACACTATGACTTAGAGCTTCATTAAATGGATGTGAAGACAACCTTCTTGAATGGGGATTTGAGAGAAGAAGTTTATATGGTACAGCCAGAGGGTTTTCAAGAACCTGGAAAAGAACATTTAGTATGTCGGCTTAAAAAGTCTATTTATGGACTTAAACAAGCTTCAAGGCAATGGTATTTTAAATTTGATGAAGTGATCACTTCCATGGGTTTTGAGGAAAATAAAGTAGATCAGTGCATATACCTTAAGATCAGTGGGAGTAAGTACATTTTTCTTGTCCTCTATATGGATGATATTCTATTAGCCAGTAATGATAATGGATTGTTGCATGAGACTAAATAATCATTGTCCAAGATTTTTTATATGAAAGATCTTGGGAATGCTTCATTCGTTCTTGGGATAGAGATTCATAGAGATCGATCTAGAGGTTTGTTGGGACTTTCACAAAGGTCTTACATTGATCGTGTGCTCACTATATTTAATATGCAGAATTGTAAGGGTGGGGATGCACCTGTTATAAAAGGTGATAAACTTAGCCTTAGTCAATGTCCTAAGAATGATTTAGAAAGAGAATCTATGAAGAATATACCTTATTCTAGTGCAGTGGGGAGTCTTATGTATGCACAAGTCTGCACTAGGCCTGACATTGCATTTGTAGTGGGAGTTCTTAGTAGGTATCTTTCTAACCCTAGTATGGATCATTAGGTTGCTGTTAAGAAAGTATTAAGGTACTTACAAAAGATAAAAGATTACATGCTAGTTTATAGAAAAGTTGACAATCTTGAGATTGTTGGATACACAGATTCTGACTTTGCTGGCTCTCACGATGATATGAAATCTACTTCAGGATATGTTTTTACATTAGTTGGAGGAGCTATATCTTGGAAGAGTGTAAAACAAACACTCTTAACTTCTTCTACTATGCAAGCTGAGTTTGTTGCATGTTATGGAGCAGCTACGCAAGCCATTTGGCTAAAGAATCTTATCTCTAGTCTTCGCATCATTGATTCCATCTCTAATCCACTAAGAATTTATTGTGATAACAAATCTGCTGTGTTGTTTTCCAAAAATAACAAAACTACATGTGGGTCTAAGCATTTAGAAATAAAGTACCTTAAGGTCAGAGATTTTGTGAAAAATGGTGATATTACTGTAGAGCATATTGATACAAATAACATGATTGCTGATCCTCTGAATAAAGGATTGAGACCTTGTAGTTTTTAGCAAACATGTTGAGAGTATGGGTGTCTTAAGGTCTTTTGATGTATTTTATTAGTGGGAGCATATTTCTTGTGTTTGATACTCTCATGTTATAATTTTTTATATTAAGACACTCTTTTTATAAGATTTTAATTTCATTGATGATCATCATAAAATGAATAATCTATGTTATTATATATTCTTACTTGAATATATACTTATAAGTATTGAAATCTTGCTTCTTAAGACTGGTGTCTGTCTTAAGTATGACTTTGATGTCAAGAAAGTATGTCTTATGGAATGACACCATTGAATGATCTCGAGAATATGAATGAGACATACATATAGTAAATAGATTTCTCATCAAGTTTAGAGAAATCATAGGAGGACTGATAATGAAAATAGCACGTTTGATCACATTTGATGCTATTTTCTTACTTACACAGCCACACTAAAATCCATTGTCGATAAAGTCACTAACACTTGTAACCATATATTGGTCTTATGTTAATAAGGGGCATAAAGGCCGCTATGATTTAGTGTTAGTTGGCTATATTAGATAGGATTGTTGTGATAGTTATCTCAGAGGGCTAAATTATTTTTTTTTCTTTTTTAATTGTGGCCACATAAAAGTTTTTTCAATCAGTCTGGAGTCTTATTTTCAAAATGTATTTTGTTAAACTCTAATAAAACCCAATTAATATTGCTCAAGTGGGAGAATGTTAGAATTTTTCATAAAGTGAGCTGCTATTAATTGGTAATTTGTGATTTAATAAAAATTGACTGATTAAAATTTAGCCCAATTGTGAAACATGCATGAGGCCCATTTAAAATTGTGATCTTAAAGATATGGACTTAGCACATCTACATAATTTAGTGTGGTTAGGCGATTGTGTAGACCCAAAGACTTAGTAATCCTTTTATAGGGAGGATTGCTAGGATTATAAATAAGGATTAAGGCTAGGTCCCCACTTCACTTCTCATACACACGATTTCTACCCATTGAGAGCCGCCACCGAAGAGAAGAGCGAAGAGGAAGATCTAGTTGAGTAGAATTCATTAGCTTCAGCTGAATTCGATCATGACTACAAATCCATCAGGTAAGTAAATTCTAATTTTATATTTATGGTGTTCTAATTATCATACATGAGATCCTAAAATAAATTTAAAATTCTTACATATTATACATGAAAGTTGTTCTTTGGTGAAGAAATATTAGGGGGTGGGGAGGGGGGCTATTCCCAATTCTAGCTTGCAAGACATTGGCGGCACATTAAAACCATAAATTCTCGTTCGAGGATTATTAGTAAATTCAATAGAACCAGAAGTAGCAAATCAATTAGTTTTCAATTATCAAGAGATTTTTTTTTTTAAAAAAAATTGTCCATTAAACAAGATGATCAATACTAAAAAAATTTGAACTTGTGACTATAAAAAGGTAAACTCTTTTCCGGATCCATATAATTGAATTAATCCACGGTAATACATGTAAAAAAAGTTAATGATATTAATATTTCAAATTAAGTTTCAATATCAAACATAATAGTCACTAAAACAAGTTTTGACTCTTTAGTTGAATGGGTCCAAGGACCTCTCTCTACGTGGACAATCAACTCTCATTCATGTCTCATTAATATTATATCTACATTTATAAATAAATACTCCTTATAATTCTAAGAAGTTTTATACTCTCATATTTTTAACTTTTTTTTATTCTTTACTAATTTAGGCATTGAAGCAAATTTGGTTGTGGTTTCCGTACTAACACATTTTATATTTGGAGAGTGTCTACCTAATCCATGCATCTTCATCGAAAAATTGTCAGGTAAGAACTCTCAACCCTATGGCGACATTTGTGGACTTGATTGGTTCATGTTGAGGTCTAACTTTGAACAAATTAGTGCTCATCAATTTCAAACACATGGCCTACAAAGTCCTATGGGGCTTGTAATGTTATTTTCTTTCAAGGTACACTCACATTCGTTCCTCACATTTTTTTTTTTTATATTTATAATTGAATTTCATTGTCAAACTCCTATTCCTAATAGAAATTTTGTACAAAATCCGCAGATAAAGCCAAACACCCAAATGCTTAATATCACGTAAGTGGGCTCCATGAATGTTGGTGATTGGTTCTCACATGCAAAATTCATGAGTAGTTAGTACGTTGGAAACGCGTCACTTTCTCTAATCAAAGTTAGTTTGCCTGTGGATGTAATACAAACAAGAAATCCAATCCTGCACCAAATAAAGTATTCTCACTATTTCCACCAATCAAACAAATAAAACAAACGAAGTATTAAAAAATTGATAACTTACGTAGAAAAACTAGGAATTAAAATCTGTTGTTCCATTGTTCAAAGCAGAGTATCAACATATAAAATCAAGCTTTTCCCATTCTTCCGTGAATTACATACTGGCTCCTTGTCTTAAACATCACCCCAATTCATCAGCAATAATATAAATTAATGTTTGTATTTTCAGCAGTCTAACCATATCTGTATATAGATCATTGTAAATTCTGCAACTACACACAATAGAGAAAAAGAAACCCAGAAAGAAAATGAAAAACAAAAGAAACAAAAATCAATACCATTAAATCCCAACCCATAACAAACGTAGACAACATCTAAAAATAAAAGTTGTGAATCACATCACATGATGCAGTTGTAATGGCTTGTTCTGACAAATTCTATAACTATATTGAATATTATCGAATACAACCGAATTTTACTTTGATGATAACAACTACTAAGTCAGAGTCTTATCCAATTGCTAGCAGTCTCCTGATCTGTTGACAGAACATCTGGCTTTTTTTTTCTTTGAACTCGCGAGGACTTCAACCTTTACTAAGTCAAAATAATTTTTTTTTTTAAAAAGGAGTCCTATGATAATGAAGTTCAGCAGAAATCGGGCCTAGTTTTCTTACGAACAGAAATGCAGCCTCTCTGGTGATCCCTGAAGATTCTGATCTCAGATGAAGCCCTAAGATCTTCGAGGCTAACATATTGCTGCTTCACCATCCTCAGAGAATCACTCCCAGCGTCGTGAATCCAGACATAAGGATGGCATGTTTCATCGTAGTAATAAAGCAAGCTCTTCATGCCGCCGCCATTGCCGCTCCTTCCAGGCATATATGCTTTGTATATGCTCTTGCATTTCATTCTTTTTGAAGAGCCTGGCTTCAGCGTGTGGACCTTCTTCAGTATTGATCCAACCCTAATTTGGAGCTCGACCGGCCGGTCACTGAGGTTCCAGATCCTTGTTCCGAGCCCGGAAGAGTGTGTCCGGTCACGGCAACTGTCCAAGCAACCGCCGAGAGAGGGAAGAAGCTTGAGACCTTTCACTTTCCCCATTAGGGACTTGAGTTGCTTCTTCTTGGTCATCTTGAGCTTTTTATCAACTTATGTTCTTTTGTGTTACAGAAGCTTCATTTTATGAACATAACCGACAAATAAATTTGGGACACTTGTTTGGAAGGTTAGTTTTTTACTACAACTTTCTGAAAGTTTTAATAGTCAATTTTTTTTAATATAAAAAAATTGTGGTAAGGTGTGCTTCGGGGAAATGCAATGCACTAATCATTTGATCACCATGTCTGTTCAAACAAATTTATTTAAGTTTATTAAGATTATAATTTTTTCATAATAGGAGCCAGAAGTTACTTAATACATACAAAATTAGTCAAACACAAAACATGAAGGAAGACAAGTTTTAAAATAAGACTAGATGCCACTTCAATTAAAGTACAGGTCATCCATGAAAATTCTAATTTGATTATAGCCTCACACCAATATCAACTTTTTAATAATATATTTGAAAGAAAAGAAACTAGTAGTAGATAGGGGAAAAAAGGAAAAAAAAAGGGATTACTTATTTTTAATAAGATTTTAAGAAGCTAACTTCATTTACTTTTAGTCAGCGTTCCATCAAGTTTTTTTTTATTAGAAAACATCATACATGATTAATTTTTCTACAAAAAATTATATAAGAAGTTTTACCTCTTAAGAGGTTGAGTATTTCCATTATTGGATTATATTTAATATATTAAAATTTATATTATTAATTTTAATTTACTTATCTTGAGATTTGAAAAAAAAATTCAATAATGAAATATTCAACTTCTTAAAAAATGGAGCTTCTCACAACACCACTTTTCTTTTTTTAATTTTATTGGTTCATTAAGGTTGGTATGCAATTTGGATGGCTATGATCATAAGTGAAGATAGGTTCAGTGTACAAGAGTTGCATCTTTAAAAAACTCAGAATGATAGAATATCCTTTAGCCCATCCATCAAGGAATTGGTAGGGACTCAAGAACCCCAAAATTCAACACAAGAAGACAGTGGGAAAGTAACTTGTGGTGATGAAAACTTATTGAAATGCCAGAATGTGGCTTTTCTGTTGTTTCTTTGGGAAAGAAAAAGACCATTGGCACAAATACAAGGCATTCAAAGATTCATGATGAAATGGCATATACTATTGCCTCACCTTTTATCATATGGGTTACTTTAAATTCAATTTAAGGATATAATCTTCTCTCCCCCTATAAGAAATGTTTTTTTTTTCTCTTTGTTGATCTCCTGAAGTTTTTTAACTACAATATAGTTCAGTCAGTGGTCTATGACCCATGAATTAATTTGACATTATTGGGGTGTTTTTAGGTAGACTTTGTCTACTTATGTAATATCATTTAGGTGCTAATAAATACTAATTCGTGGATCACTTGAAAAGATAACTTAGGCTGAAACCAGTCTAATACTTACCACCATATTTGTGCGTTTGGACGGCAGAAAGTTATATAAGATGTGGAACTTATGAGAGTAAAAACATAAGTGAATTATTTGATTGATTATTAATTAATAAAATGTAGAAAGCAGGATTAGTGGTAGAATCACATAGTGTTGAGTATGTGCATGTAAATATATATTCAACTTTCAAATTTCTTAGAAAATATATATACTAAACAATATTATTTATAAACTTATTAAATTTTAGAATTTGAATCAACTTGAATATGATAAAATTGAATAACTACTCTTTGATAATGGGTTAATTATTAAAGTTATAAATTTTTTTAGTATTTCTCAATTAACATTTATAAAAAAATTGAAGACGATTCCCTTTTTTTTTTTATTCAACCAATATATTGTAATAAATCATAATTAGTTTTTTTTGCATCATTACATAAATGCATTTAAATAAGTCTATTTATGACAAAATTTCAACATGTTGTTAAACAAATAAGCAGAACTAGTTTTAATTAAATTTCACTATATATAATAAGATTAAATAAATAAAAATAATTGGAGAAAAATATATTAATCTTTTATGATTTTCAATGAAATTACATGGATCTTTCTTCTAATTTCAAAACCTACTTAAACCTCCTTAAAAATATAATAAAATACTATATTTAAACTCAATTTAAAATTTTTCATTAAGAAATAGTGAGAAAAGTACCAATATGAGATATTTTAAGTATTTTTTTAAAATACTATACTTTGATTATGTTTGAATAATTAAAATATATATGACTAATGAAAAAGTAAATTTTTTTATATAAGTGTAATATTTTCTTTACGTGTTTAAGCTTAACCAAAGTATATTATTAATTACAAAATACTTAAATTATCATGTATTATTTGATTTAATTTTATAATCATATTTTCTTATCATTTTATTGAAGAAAATTTATATTATATAAATTTCATGTATAATAACTACATAAAAAATTATCATTCCATTGATTAAAGTTGCATAAAATAATTTTCAAAATTTTCTTTTATGTAGAAACATAAATTCTACAAAATTATGAAAATACAAAAAAATCTCACAAAGGTTACAAGAATAAAAATCAATACAAATTTTTGGTAATGTATTAAAGTGTATCTCTAAATTTAAAAATTAAATATAGGAATTTGAACCTACTTACCATAGGTGCTCAGCTATGCTGCTAAGTAAGACTTCCCATAAAATGGAAAAAGTTATTTACTTACCTTCTCCTAAGGATGACAATAGGTTAGATTTTAGTAGATTTGATTCAAATCTAATTAGATCTAAACTTGTTAAGAACCCATAATTTTGGAGTCATTAAGAATTTGCACTTGTTAAGAACCTAATTAAAAGATCCAAAATGGATCTACTTAGACTTGATAAACATATAACATTTTAAAGTTTTCCAATAAAAAATAAATAATTATTTTTCCTTATTAATAATAATTACACTTAACAATTATGCATCATATTTTTTTATTCATATTTATTTTTATTTTAACTCATCCATATTATCTAATTAGCTATAGATAATGTTTGGTTCAGCAAATCATACTTTACTGAAAATGTGATTCTAAAAAATTTAATTCACAAGAATATGATATACCATATTTGGTTCAATTAAAAATATTTATAAGAATGCTATAATACTATGTTTTATTTAATTGTATATTTTTTAAAATATTATTAAATTATCAAAAATTTCTTCATTAAAAATTGAGTGATTAACGATAATGAATGATAGTAAAAAGTGATTAATAATGTTAGGTGGTGATCGATAATAGTCATTAATAATAAGTGATAGTCAATTGAGGTCACTTGCAATGCATGATAATAATAGCGACCATCAGGGATGACAGTTACTAGTGATGGGTGATAATTAATAATAGTCAACTATGATAGGCAATTGTGAAATAAGGTATTAAAAGTGGCAAGATCCTAAAATATTCGCTTGTTATGAGAATGTTAAATACTTATTTTCTCCTTACAAGAATATTTTGGGGGAATGTTAATTTAAGAATATTTTTAGGAATGTATACACTCTTAAGAATAATTTTCTGAAATTTAAACCAAATATAGGAATCCTATATTCTTTTCAAACATTCCATGAATATGAGAAATATTCCATGAACTAAATGCCATCTTAAGATAAACATGAGTTATATCATTGTTAACTTTGTTAAATAATTATCATATTGTCAGATTGAATTAACTCATGAAAAATTATTTATCCATTTATATTTGTATGAAATACTCCTACATCATGTAAACTAATGTTATAAGATTAAAAAACATTATTTTAAAATATCTTTATAATTTAATGTAAATTTATTTATTTTTAAAATCATTTATTTTAAATAAACTATTACAATATCCTTAATTACATATGTGATAATGTTAATTTTTTATATAATAATAAGTTAATTGTAGAATGTATTATTCAAATAAGTCTAAAGTGATACTCAAAAGGAATTTAAAACTATTGAATATTTACAAAAGATAGATTTATATGGTGTATAAATTAATACTATAATAGGTTTAATGTGATACTTAAAATAGATCTAAGATCCATTGGATATTTAAATGTTAGATGTAAACCTAAATTATAAAGCAGTGGATTTAATTTGGAAAAGATCCATTGGATAAATATCTATCAGTTTAGATAAAATCCACTGGATATAAATATTTTTGTCATTCCTCCATCTTCCTAGATAAAAACATCTTATTCAAACTTTTAATTTTCATGATTAATCAAATAACTGTAAGCACTATTTGAAAAGTATGCAAGAAAATTTGCTCCTTAAGAAATTAACTTTTTCATGAACTAATTACTTTTTATCTGAACTAAATAAATCCTTGAATGATAATATGTAAATGGGCTTTATCTGAGAATTTCTTAACTTAGATCTATTTTTTGGGAAACCACCTATGTATGATTATAGAATATTGATATTCACATAGTTCATTTTAAAGAAAAATATTCAAACCCTTATAAAATTTATCAAAATTATGTGGAACTCTATTCTAATTTAAAAATATATTGAAATCTTTTCTTGTGAGATTTAAAAAATACTAAATTTAAATTTGAATTTGAATATTTCATAAATGAAACAATGAGAATAGATAAATATAAGATTCAATTGAAATAATGAGATGTGTAATGAGTATTTTCTAATCAAAGATAAGTTTTGAATAAATTCAAATCGGTTAATATCACTAATAAAAAATTCAAATTTGAATTTAATTCATTGTGCCATTAACAATATTGATAGAATGCTATCTATGTTTGAGAGAAGGT
This sequence comes from Sindora glabra, assembly GCA_020226215.1. Taxonomy (NCBI): domain Eukaryota; kingdom Viridiplantae; phylum Streptophyta; class Magnoliopsida; order Fabales; family Fabaceae; genus Sindora; species Sindora glabra. Next base: position 39,320,349 of record CM035232.1, on the reverse strand, counting down.
TTTTATAGGTTCTAAAATCACAAAGATACACTATAATAGAAAAACTAAACACCAATAGTGATTTAACATGTTCAATATTAGTTATGGACTAATGTATATGCCAATAACATTGTATGTTTGATGATTCAACATCAATTCTTAGACTGATGTGGTAAATAATAATGACATTAATTTTCTTTTAAGGAAAATTGATAAGCTAAATGCTTGAATAATGTTAAATCATTAATATAAAATGTTAGTTTTATAACCAATTGGGAAAAAATTAGAATTGATGTGGAAAATGAGTTATAACATCAATTTTAGTTTAATAAATGATGTAATTATTTATATTAAACATCGGTTCGTAAACTACCATTGAAAAGTCATGTCCTTTCATATAATACATTTCATATAACATGTTGGTTTGTCTTAAATAAATGATCATAATATTCAATATATGACATCAAATTTTTAGGAAAATCGATGTGTATTTTATTCTTTTAAACCCTATTACACTTAGAGCAATATTCAATTAAACCTAGTTATAGTCAACATCCAATCACATTAATATACAAGCAGTATTATTACATACAATGATATTCAAGCTCTATCTCAATGTCTTTATGATTAAAAAAAAATCCAAATACAAGAAAATTTTAATAGCAACAATTCCATACATTTAATTAGGTCCAAATTATTAAAGATATTAAACTAATGAATAACATGTATAGATTGCGAAAACTAATAATAATACCTCTAAATGTCAAAGAAGGAAATTACATTGTCTTTTAATGACATTGCCATTAATAGAATCCCTTGTGAAACTTACTATGACAAAAAAGGCATAAGTAAATCATAATTGATGTTGTAAGTGCAATATTAATACTATATGTTCCTATTGAAACAAAATTTATTCTTTAACTCATGCCATCAAACTTTAATGGTATTATGTGTTATTTATTGAGTCAAGGAGCACCATTTTTACTACCAAGCTAAAAATGATTGTAATTATTAGAAAAATCAAAACATAGCATGTAAAACCTACATTATATTAGAAGATTAAAATATATAAAAAATATTAAAACTAATAATTTAGAAGGTAGCATTAACTATACATATATAAGCATAAGAAATATGAACCTAACTAACTTTAATTTTTCCTAATGTCACTAAGAGGATCTTTGACTCATATCTCTTTAACATGATCATCTTATACGGAGAATTTTCCTATATCACCTTTATCATCCATCGAAGGCATTCTTATAAAGAAAGGAGAAGTTTCCTTAATATCATTCCCCTTATCTTTTTTATCCTTATCATTAACAATGTATTACTCCCTGATAGGGCTACATGCCACTTCTTGTTAAATAGGTTGATGACATAAAAAAATTAGTTTTTCTTTAAATGCTATTATAAACGGCTCTCCCTTATGACCTTCTTTATTAAGATCCATCAATGTGAATCATAATATGTTATCCCAAATGTTATTCTTACTTATAACATCACTATTATAAAATTACAATTTTACAATGGTCAATAGAAATCGATCATAGTGAAAATCGATATCTATATAAACGTGGTGCCATTTTTTAAATTAATTATGACAAATAAGATGATGATTTTACAATAATCAATGTCTATAATTACATAGTGACATTTTTAAGATTTGTAAGAAAACATAAGATGATGATTAAATTAAACATTTACGTGTAAAGTAAATGCAAATGGAAGAGTAAAATTCATTGAGAAATCAAGACATCAATTATATATATAACCATTGTTCAAAAGACGTTTGAAAGGTCATTAGGAAAAACATTTAACATTTACACATTAGTTCTTTTATAAACTGATGTATAATGGTATTCAAAAGTCTCTGTGGACAATATAACTACCACTTTTTGAAAATTATGCATATCTTATATGTTAGTATTGAGTTAATAACCGATGTCTTTGGTTTTTTCAATTCCTTATATATTTCATGTTGCCTCTTAATTTACAAGTATATTAGTGATATCTTAACCTCTATTATTTAATTCTAGGATTTGTTTAAGAGAAAGGAAAATAGGTCCCTTAGCATTTCATTTAATATCTTTCCTTTTATTATAGAATCTCATTATTGTTATTTTATTCATCGTCATGTTTATATGTTAAATAAGATGAAGAGGAAAATATTTTCCTCCTTTTCAAACACACGCTGGTATTAGTAATGGAGGTAAATGTATTGTCTAAATCCATAATTTATCAATATTTGACTTGAATTAATATTGGATGATAGTTATAAGAATTAGCATTAAGTTTGACAATAAGACTAAAAGACCAAAGTTTTTTTTTTCCTCTTCATGTTGTTGTAAATTTGTATTTATTAATGTAATGTTATATTGAATAAATAAAATTATAGAAAAAATGTTCTTATATTGTTGTCTTCTTTCTCAGATTTTTGTATATTTAAGTTTAATATGTTAATGTTTGTATCCTTGTAAGAAAAATATGCAAAAAGAATATATAACTTATTAAGAATTCATGATGTTTCATAAAATTATGATAACATTTCTTCATTAATTTTGAAACTAAAATTTTTCTTCAAACTTAGAAAAATAATATCATAAAACATAATAAATATCTCATTTTATTTATGCAAACTATTAGCTTTCTCACTTGATCTATCTTTTGGATAGTTTATAGAATGGTCTCTGTTATTTTTCTAAAACTTAATTGTGGTATATAAGTCATGAAAATCTCATACAAAATGATATTGGTTTTTTAAAAATAACTAATGGCATAAAAATAAGACAGTGGCTTTTATATTGCAACCAACATGATATTTTTTAATTAGAATAATATCATTTTAATATAGATGATAGTTATTGTGACAAAATTGATGTTTGAAAACCACCTTGGTTTAACATTTATCTATTTTTTGCATCATTTATTATTATAAATTAATGTAAAAAGTGATAAAAAAATACAAAAGCACAAGCAGGAGTGCAAAATATAAGATTATGTCACTCTACCACCATTTACAAACTCAGGATTTCCTTCAACACAAAACTTTGTTTCACGAACTCCAATAGGGAGAACCTAAGTAATCTTTCAGATTGAGGAAAGAGCTCTCAGGGATCCTTTCTCTAATTGGAAGATAAAGGAATGAAACAACTAAGTACTCTTTTTCAAATCTAGGAAAGAGCTCTCAAGGATCTTTTTTCATTTTAAAAGATAAAAGAGTGAAATAATTAATCTTTTAATATTAGAAGACCCAAAGGATTTTTCTAGTGTATTCTTACTCCCATTGGACCATTTGTGTCTATATGCATTAGGATATTAATTCATGGATCTCTCGATTAAAGAAATCAAAATAAGAGAATTGAACCATTTCTTCTGACTCTTTTAAATTTGATAAATATTCGTTGAACATGTATTTCATTATAATTCTATGATTTAAAATATCATTTTTAATTTGATACCTTTGAATTCCATATTCAAAGTTTTGATCGGATTTATTCATTAAAAAGAATCAAGTTAATACATTTCTTGTGTACTTATAGGTGCGATATTAGATTTGAATCAGATTTTGGAATTGCAAGTTAATTTTTTAGTTTTTCTATGTAAACAAGGTACACCACCATATATTCTTAGGTTTTCATTCTTTGTTCGTCTTGATATTTTAGTATAGATGTATAGGTTTGCTTTTCTTAGATCTATTTTAATATATTCAACTTAAGATGTCAAGTGTTGAGTTATGATGCCTCACTTAAAATCATTCTAATTCTTTATTAGCTTATGAATATATTTCATAACCTTAGGTATGAGATGTACTACATCTAAAATATTCCTTATATAATTGTATGGAAATGTTTTAGCTTTAGATATGTACAACTTTGAAAATATTCTTACCTGGATAATTTAGGTTACATTATATAAATGTATGAATGTTTATGTGTTTTAAGGTTTATTTGAGAAGATGTGTGAATTCATATGATATAAGGTTTATTTAATATTCTTGTGTGTATAATTTTCACTAGATTGGCTAGTCATGAATTAAAAATTGATGGATGTTGATCAATATAGTTCTAGATATGAAAATTAGATTGAACAATTCATCAAATTTGTAATTATTTATAAAAGGAATGAATTTAATGATGGCCTTATATTTTACTCTTACCTTAAATGTTGTAATATAAAGAGGGCAATGGTCATGAAAATCATCAATTTCAATTTGGTATTAACAACAAGTATATATGATGAACATGGTATGGAAAAAGTAAGTTAGGTAACACATTTACTGTTCATAAAGATAATAGTTTCAACAATTTTTTCGATGATAAAATGTATGATGTTACAAATAATTTTATTAAGTGAATACAAGTCCTCAATATCTTATTGAGTGATGCAAAGAAGCCATTATATCTAAATTGCACTAAATTTATATGTTTATCTATTATATTGAAATTGTTCAATTTGAAAGGAAAAAATAAGTGGAATGACAAGAGCTTTATGAAATTACTGCAATTAACAAAAAAACATGCTTCCTAAAGGAAATATACTACTAAATTATGCTTATGAGGTGAAAAAATAATGTACCTAATGGGGTTTTTTTTGGTAAATAGAAGAATGATTAAACCACTAGATGTGCATATGTAAGAATTAGAGATCAAACTATAGATGCAACATATAAAGCCTTCAAGGGCCATTAGATATCATTTAAGCTAAAGGTTTTCTACATGTCTAATAGGTATTAAGTATAGGAAGATAGATGTCTATCCTAATGACTACATATTATGCTAAAAAGAGTATAAAAAAATTACTTAAATGTGTAAAATATGGGACATCCTTTACAATTTGAAGAGACATGTTAATAATATCAAGGAAAAGGTTCTAACAAAGGTGTTGTGCTAGCTTCCCATAATAGCAAAGTTTAAACACATGTTTGTTGATGCAAAAAATGCCATGAACTTAGTATAGCATGTAGAGTAGGTGGTTATTAATAATAAGTATCATCATCTAGTAGACTTTTCTTAATATAAAATGATTAAATCATGATTTCTTAAATATAATAGTGAAGCAAGAAATATCAAACTCCCACTATATATTAATGGAATAAACTTTCAAGGTAACATAAGCAGCAAACATAGTACATGGCTTGTAATGTTAGTGATTTACAACCTTCATCCTTTATTGTGTATGAAGTAAAAGTATGTAATGTTAACATTGTTGAAATTAAGGCCTAAATAATTAAAAAATGACATAGATGTCTTCTTTGCACCATTCATTGAAAACTTATGACTTATGTGAGATAAAGATGTTTCAATGTTTGATATATACAAGCAAAAGTTCTTCAAGTTGCATGCAATGCGCACAATTAATGACTTCTTAACTTATGAAAACTTGCTAGAGGTATAATGTTAAAAGGCATAGAGTATGCCCTATTTGCAAACATGACATATGCTCTTATCAACTTAAGTATAGGAAAAAATAATATATCTTAACTACAAGAGATTTTACCTTATTCCTATACCTATAAAAGGTTAAGAAAGGCATTCAATAGTTTGCTTAAGGAAGCAATGACTCTAAAGCCTTTATTAAGGGAGGAGATTTATAATATAATGAAAAATATTGATGTCATATTTGGCAAACCTAATGCTTAAGCAAGTGATAACACTTAATGGAAGAAAATGTCCATATTATTTAATCTTTCATATCAGAAGGAGTTAGATGTTAAGCACAATACTAATGTTATGCATGTAGAGAAAAATATATATGATAATTTAGTTGGAACACTCTTAAACATACTAGGCAAGATAAAAGATGGAATTAAAGCTTGACTGAACATGTAAAAGATAGCTATATAGGAGGAACTAGTACAAAAAAAAGGGTCAATGTGCTTGCCTGCCTCCAACTTGTTATTCTTTATCCAAAAAAGAGAAAATAAGTTTATGCAAGTTTTTAAATAAGGTTCAAGTGCCTTAGGGCTATTCTTCCAATATTAAAAGTCTTGTTTCAATGAAATATCTAAAATTAGTTAGTTTGAAATCTTATAGTTATCATATTTTAATGCAATAACTTCTACTATTTATCATTTGAGGAATATTTCCTAAACACGTGAGATAAGTTATCACAAGACTTTGTTTCATCTTCAATGCAATATGAATTAAAGGATTTAGAAAACTTATAGAGGGAAGCTTAAGATGTATTTTCTACTTTCATTCTTTGACATCATAGTACATTTGGTGAGGGAGAAAAGACTATGTGGTCTAGTTTAATTAAGATGGATGTACTTGATAAAATGCTATATAAAGATCCTAAAAGTGTATGTGTATAACTAGAATAAGCATGAAGGAAATGTTATTAAGGGGTACATTGCTGAGTAAGGGATTGCAGCTGTTGAACCGACTAAATTAAATTTATTGATTTTGAAGAATTTTTGTAGCAAAATAGTAGGAGCCAGGTCGAACCTTTGGAGATCCTTTTAATAATTCTCTATGATTATTTACTAATTATGTTTATGATGTAAACAAAATGTTATCTATTTATGCAATTTATCAAACAAAAAATGTGCAAACTTTAAATTAGTGCAGAATTCAAAATTTAAACTAAATGTAGAACCAAATTAGGGAAGGATTTTTAAGTAAAACAAGAAGAAAATAACAACGCAAGATAAACAACAGAATTAACAAAGTAGTAGTAGCAAAGACAAGGAATATGAATGAATTAAAACAGTTGATCTAAGGAATTCAAGGTCTCTTCGAAGGATTAATCATATATCACTATAAATTGAATTTTTGCTGCAATTAATTATTTAACTTTGAATTGTTAGGAATCCCTACAACAATTCATGAACTCTAAGCTAGATAATCATCTAGGGTCTGATTGATTAAGATTAGCAAATTTAGACAATCGCCATAACCCCTAAGCTAGATTAAAATTAATTTAAAAATAGAATTCAGCCATATTAAATGGATTAATTTAGAATCTTAAACTGTCCATTCATCCCCTTTTCTCACATAAAGAATTATGATTAATTAATTAAAATTCACTACTAATTCCAAATCATGAACCTTAGAATTGAATCAAGATTATATCAAATCAACATTCAAACCAACTAACTCATGTAAATCAGAAAAGATAGATGAAGAAAAAAAGAAATTAACTACAAATATCAGCATATGATTCAAAATCTCTTAATCTAAGAGGGGAAGAGCCTCAATTTTCCTTAAATTAACTCAAAGGGAATTAGCCTACCATTGAAAAGAAAAAAAAATAATAAAAATTCTAAGAGTTCACAAAATTATCTATCTCATGCTTTGTTCTTCCCCCTAACTATTGACCATTTTCGAAGCATAATTAGGACAGGACTTTAACTAAAACTTGTATCTTAGTGTATTAATAATCTACCCTCAAAATTTTAGCCCAATTCAAAATTCCTAGCTCAAGTTACAACCAAAATACTACAAACAGCTCAATCTAGTCCAAGTTAATGTAATCAGCCATCAATCTGCCTTCTTCAACCTTCAAAATGACTTAGTTTCTTCAAAAGGACTTCATGAATGATGAGATATGGATCTTAGGGAATAATTGGACTTGGCCTTGCATCAATTGGATACTTGGAGCTCCATATATGAATTAATCATTGCAATAGGATCGGGTCTGGGTTAGAATAACAACACTAACTAACTTCGTGCTTACTTTTGACCTCCAAGATGGCAGAACTGGGCTTTCAAACAAACTAGAAAGTTGCAGAACTTTTTCTTAGTTTTCTAACGATATAAGGATCATCCAAATCTGACACTCAAAGCCCAAGTTATGACTAGAAACCTAACACAGTGTCAAAAATTCAGTATTAAGCCCGAAATTCAATCAAGTACAAATTAATGCAATTAATATCAAATCAATGTAGAATTGATTCAATTAAGTATCATCTTATCCTAAGAGGCTTAAATATGAGGGAAAATATTACTAAAATATTATTCACATTAAATTCCCCCACACTTAGCTTTTGCACGTCCTCGAGTAAATAGAATTTTATTCAAAACCAATTTCAAAAAATTCAAAACTCAGCTACTTCCAAATGATTTCAAGTTCACAAAAACCACAGCAGGAAAACAATGAAAAGCTCTCAAGAATCATAGAATACCTGAATAAAAATATTGACAAACTTGAAAATCAACTCACAAGATAACTTCATTCAAAAAGAAAGATCAAACTTGGTAGATTCTCACACAATTTCCTTTCCATCTCTCAAGTGTTTAAGGCTTTTGTTTCACTTAAATTCATTTCATGAAAAATGCTCTACCATATGCTTGCTTACTATCTAATCTTCACTACTCAAACCACATGAACAATCACAAATCAAAAGGACTTTATTAAAGGTTGTAATGAGGCTAGGGAAAAGGAAAAGAAAATCAAGGAATATGAAAGGTAAACAACTAAAGAAATTAATAGAGTCCTTGAATTAAAAACATATGAGCAAATCATAAGTAATTTCAACTCAACACATTAATCCAAATACTCATTAACTTTTTTTTTAATTCAATTTTTTTCTTTTTTCTTTTTATATTTTTTTACTTTTTTTTTTTACTTTGATTATTTCTTTCTTTCTTTTTTTTCAACTAACCCAATGACAACTTTTCATAATACATAAACTCACACAATCCCACACTTATTCAAGAGCCCATCTTATGAAAATTCAAATGCTCTACTAATCTCTAAGGTTAGGTAAAGACATTTATTTTTAATTTGAAAAATATGCTCATGGGTTAATTAACAAAGAAAAGGTAATAAAAGATCAAGGGGGCTTAACAAGGATAAAAATATCAAGGTTAACTTAATGGCTCTACCTCAAAAGAAATAAAGAATGCCTTAATCATATTTGTACATGCATGTACAAATGTATTCTTAAAAAGATTGAAAGCAAGTTTTAGAGAAGCAAAAATTATAGAAAATCATCACACAAAAAGGAATAACAATATCACAATTAATCAACATCAAGGTTCAAAAGCTCACAAGGTATGATCTATTACCAAATTTTAATTAATTAATTCAAAATCCATCACAATGCAAATTAAAACTCAAGAGTTAAAACAATTAATTTAATTATGTTATAAAACTATCAAATTTTGATTAATTCCTACTCATGAAAAGTGCAAACTCTACATCATTGGAAAGTAACTAAATAACTTTTTTTAATTTTTTTATGTTTTCTATTTTTTTTGAAAGGAAAACATAAAGCAAGAAGTAAATACAAGAAAATGCTAAAAGACTCTTCCCCGCACTTAGATCATACATTGTCCTCAATGTATAGCAAAAGCATGCAAGCAACTAAGATGGACAAGTAAAATAAAAGAGAAGGGAAGAGAGATCAAATCTTAAGAAACTTGGGTTGCCTCCTAAGAAGCTACCTTTCTTTAATGTCTTTAGCTAGACATGATGTCTTTTAGCACTTTTCATAAATTGGAGCTACTAGTTTGAATTCTTCCACCACTTGATCTTGATTTTGAACTTCTTTATGAAAAATCTTGAGCCTATGGCCATTCACCTTAAGCACTTTATTAGATATCATATCTCTCACTTCAACTACATCATAAGGAAAAATATTAGTAACAACAAATAGTCCATCCCAATGGGAATGGAGTTTACTAGGCATCAATTTAAATCTTGAATTGTATAACAAAACTTTTTGCCTAATTTGAAATGTCTTCCAAGAGATAAGTTTGTCATGAAAGGCCTTGGTCTTCTCTTTATAAATTTTAGAATTCTTATAGGCTTTAAGTCTGAATTCCTCTAATTCTTGCAACTACATTTTTCTTTCTTCACCTGCTTTCTTAAAATCCATGTTACATCTCTTGATTGCCTAAAAGACTTTGTGCTCCAATTCTACCGGAAGGTAACATGATTTTTCAAAAATAATACGATATGGAGACATCCTAATTAGAGTCTTGTATGCTATCCTGAAAGCCCAAAAAGCATCATCCTATCTAGTACTTTAATCCTTTCTATATTAGTTTAATTGTTTTCTCCAGAATGGATTTTACTTCTCTGTTGGAAATTTTTGCTTGTCCATTAGTGTGTGGATGATATGCAGTGGAAATTCTATGACAAACAGCATATTTCTTCATCAAAGCTTCAAATGCTTTATTTCAGAAGTGGCTTCCTTGATCATTAATGATGGCATGTGGGATGTCAAACTTGCTAAAAATATGTGATCTAACAAAATCCATAACTACTTTAGAATCATTAACTTTGGTGGCTTTGGCTTCCACCCATTTGGAAACATAATCAACAACAAACAAGATATAGATATAACCAAAAGATGAAAGAAAAACTCTTATAAAATAAATGCCCCAAACATAAAAAAATCTTACAAAAGAGATAGGAATTTGAGGCATCTCATCTCTATAAGTTAAATTTCCTACTCTTTGACATTATTCATAATCCCTACAGAATATATATGCATCATGGAATAAAGAAGGCTAGTAAAAACCATAATTAAGCACTTTTCTTGCTATTCTTTTAGGTCCAAAATGACCTTCACAAGCATATATATGACAGAATGCAAGAATTGAAGAAAATTCAGAATCATGCACACATCTCCTAATAACTTGGTCAACACAAAATCTCCATAAGTAAGGATCATCCCATACATAATATTTTGCCTTACTTTTCAACTTATTAATTTGAAATTTCTTTGCATCAGTAGGCAGTTCATTTGCTACTAAATAATTAACCAAATCAACATAACAAGGGTCCTTACCTAGCAGTTGGAAAAACTACTTATGTGGAAAACTTTCCTTGATTGGAAAGGCTATTGCATCTCCATGAAAGAGAAATTTTAATGCTGTATGATAAAAAAAAATAATCACTTAAGAACTAAGTAAATATGATCTAAACTTGTCTAAAGCAAATATAATAGCTAAAAGTTCTTTTTTTATTGTTATATAATTAGCTTGGGTAGCATCTGAGGTCTTTGAAGGATAATAAATCACATAAGGTTTGTTATCAATTCTCTGTCCAAGAACAACACTAACTACATAATTTGATGCATCACACATCAACTCAGATGGAAGATCCCAATTTAGTAGCTAAATGATAGGAGTAGAGGTGAGGGCTTGCTTTAACTTGTCAAATGCCTCCTTGTAATTCTAATTGAACTCAAATAGGACATCTTTTTATAGTAACTTTGAAAGTGAAAGGGCAATTTTGCTGAAGTCTTGAATGAACCTCCTATAGAAACCTGTATGTCTAAAAAAAGAACACACTTCCCACACTCAACTGGGGTAAAGTAAGGATGTAATGACATCTATCTTGGCAGGATTAACTTCAATGCCCTTATGATTAACTACATGTCCTAAAACAATGCCATGTTCTACCATGAAATGATACTTTTCATAATTCAGCACAAGATTGGACTCTATACACCTACCCAGAACTCTAGAAAGACTATCTAAGCATGCATCAAAAGAAAATTCATAAACAGTAAAGTCATCCATGAAAACCTCAAGGCAATCCTCTAGAAAATTAGTAAAAGTTAGGTGCATTACATAAAGCAAAAGACATTTTTCTGTATGCAAAAGTGCTAACGGGACAAGTAAAGGTTATTTTCTCTTAATTTTCTAGTGCAATGTGAATCTAAAAGTAGCCTATCAAGCCATTTAAGAAACAGTAATGGGATTTTTCAGCTAGCCTCTCTAACATTTGATTAATGAAAGGAAGTGGAAAATGATATTTTCTTATGGCTTGATTCAACTTCCTATAGTCTATGCAGACTCTCCAACTATTTTGTACTTTTGTTGGAATTAAGTCATTTTGCTGGTTTTTCACTACTGTAATTCTAGCTTTCTTAGGCACCACTTGCACTGGACTCACCCACTTGCTATTAAAAATGGGGCAAATGATTCTAACTTCTAAAAGCTTGGTGATCTCCTTTTTTTCCACATCAAGAATCAGAGGGTTAAGTTTTCTTTGAGGCTGGCTGACTAGTTTAGCTTCTTCTTCTAACAAAATCCAATGCATACATGTAGAAGGGTTAATTCCAGGAATATCAACAAGTGTCCAGCCCAATGTTTGCTTGTGGGACTTCAAAATCTGCAACAATTGTTCTTTTTGGATAGGCTGCAAGTTCTTAGCTATAATGATTAGCAACTTCTCATTTTTTTGCTAAGAATGTATAATTTAAATGTTGAGGAAAGGGTTTAAGCTCAAAGACTGGTAGCTGTATGGTAGAAGGAATGAATCTAGTGGCAGTAACTTCAGTAAGGATAAATTCTGCAGAAGAAGGACTTTCTACAATTTCTAAAACAGCAACATCATCTTTAACTAAAAACTCAGAAATCTTATAACAACTTTCACATAAATCATCATCATCACAAGAACACATATGACTATCACTTTGATGCTTAAGTGCTGGAAAATTATCAAGGCTAGATAACATATCATCAAAAACATTTTCTATTAGCTCATCAAGGATATCGATATGAAAAATAGAATGCTATTTTATAAGGTGCTTCATGGCATCAAATCTGTTAAATCTGACTATAATGTCTCTAACTTCCATGAAAGGAGTACCAGCATGCATATCTATTTTTGTTCTTGCAGTCTTGAGGAATGGCCTCTCTAGAATCAAGGATGCAGGGTTAGTTCACCCATCCCTCATTTGTAGAATATAAAAATACATTAGGAAAATAAGCTCCTTAACTTGCATAAGAACATCTTTTATCATTTCAGCTAGTTAGGTAGTGCTTTTATTTGCTAACTATATAACAATTCTAGTTGGCTTCAGTGGACCAAGGTTTAATTGGTTATAGCATGACATAAACATCACATTAATGGAAACTCCTAAATTTATCAAGGCATGTTCAAATCTCTGATTGCTTATAATACAAGGGATGTTAAAAGGCTCTGGATCCTTGCACTTTTAAGGTAAGTTGGGCCTAAGAATGGATGACATGTTCTTGCCCATTCTGACTTACTCATTACCTTGTAATCTTCTCTTATAAGTGCACAACTCCTTCAGAAACTTAACATATTTAGAAAGCTATTTGATTGCATCCAGCAGTGGAATGTTCATTTTAGTCTTCCTGAAGGTCTCTCAAATCTCCTTGTCTTTATCTAATTTTTTTGTTTTCCTACTCTGTATGGGAAGGGAAGAGATAGCTTGGGCTACACTACTTGGTTATAGGATGTGACTTCAGACTATTCAGATTCATATGTTACCTCTTTTTCCTTGTCTTTTATGTTAGGGATATTGGGCTCTCCTAATTCTTTGCCACTCCATAAGGTGATAGCAAATACATTACCTCCTGGAGATGGAATTACTTAAAAGGGAAGTCTATTGGAGCTTTAAGATTTCATCTCATTCATTGAAGAAGCAAGTTGGCCAATCTGAGTTTGCAAATCTTGAATGGTGGCTTTATATCTCAGTTGACTTTGGGTTAGCTGCTTAACCATATCTTCAAGGGATGATTGGTTAGAGGATGAAGCTTGCTAGTTCAAGTTCTGGTACATTAGCTTGGCAACTTGCTAGAAGGTTAGTTTACTAGCCTGGAATTGCTACCTAGGTTGCTACTATATAGTTGCATTGCCATATCTTAGGTTGGGATGGTCTCTCCAACTAGGGTTATAAGTATTGGAGAAAGGGTCATTTTTAGTGGGTTGCTATTATTGGTATTGAGGTCTTCTAAGGAACACTGTAGCAGCATAAGCTTCTGGTTGTATCTCTTCTTTTTACAAGGTGGGATAGAAGTCAGTTAGATGTGTAGAGCTAGAACAAATACCACATAATCTAGCAGAAGCCATCACTTACTATTGGTTTATGGCCAATTATCTCATGAGGGAAATGAGTTCATCTAGTTTGTGCTCCATTCTTTGTTGGTCTATAGCCATTGAAGATTGCATCTCGTTGACTCCTCTGGTGGAAGGGATTGCCCTGGTACCAAATTGTTATCCACTAAAGCTCTACCACTTGCAGCATCTATCATATTTATATCCATAAGGAGGAGGCCTTCATAGAAGTATTGGATGAGCAGTTGCTCGCTAATTTAGTGGTAGGGGTAGCTAGAACATAATTTCTTGAACTTTTCCTAGTATTTATACAAAGTCTCTCCACCAATCTGCCTTATCCCACAGATATTCTTCCTTATAACAGCAGCTCTTAAGGCAAGAAAGAATTTCTTAAGAAATAGCTTCTTTATGTCATTCCAACAATTGATAAAACCAAGCTGGAGATAATATATCCAGTCTTTTACTACAATAGTCAAGGAAAAGGGGAAGGCTTTAAGCTTTATTTAATCTTCAGAAATGCCTTGCAATTTCATAGTAGAGTAGACTACATGAAACTCTTTCAAATGTTTGTGGGGGTCTTCACCTGCAAGACCATGAAATTTAGGAAGAAGGTGGATTAGTCCAGACTTCAATTCAAAGTTAGCATTTAACTCAGGGTATTAGTTACCTAAGGGTTAGTAAGTAACATCAGGGGTAGCCAACTCTTTTAGTATTCTCTCAACCATATTGACAGGATGTTCGAGAATGTCAATAGGGGGTTGGGGATCCTATTTCTAGTCCTATGAAGAAAATGAAAAGTCCTCTCTATCTTAGGATCAAAATCAAGCAGTTTATCAGGATGACGCCTAGTCATGTACTGACAGAAGCACAGAAACACAAAACAATATAAACATGCACATATGCAAAAATTGATCAAAATAACTTTAATTAACCTATTTAAAAATTTTTAAACCACCTCTATTTGACTAATTTGACCATAAGAAACCTAAAAATGGAATAAAAAATCTTTAAAAATTCATAAAAAAATAGAAAGTGATGGAATTTCAAAATTTTAGAGGGTACCACACAAGCAAAGCTAGTGACTATTGATCAGTACGGTGCGTTTTACATTGACACCAAATTTGAGGTCATTTAGAGCTTAAAATTTTTTTTCAAAAAATTTTTAAGGGGGTTTAAATGACTGACCAAAAGGGCTTTAATGGTGCAATTAAGGGTAGGCGTCCAACCTATGGGAGGTGGAGGGATGGGGAAAAGTGGCCATTTGCAAAAAAAAATGCAAGAATCTATGAGTTGAGTTATAAGTTACTATTTACCAGTATCGTAAAATGCTAGTTAGATTGACCAAACTATGATGAAATGTTATCAAATTTTGTGTGGAACTCTTATTCTATTATATCTAGCACCATGCAAAATTTTAGCTTAATAAAAAAAGGAATGATGCAAAATCATGCAAGATGAAACTAGGAAAGCAGTGAAATGAAGGGTGAACCGTACAAGCAATGATGTTTACTAATTAAAATGCAATGACATGTTAAGAGAAGTGCATGACATGTCTGAATATGATGTATATGTGATGTCAGAGTGGAATGAAAGGTTCGATTGTAGAGCTATGTAAATTATGAACTACAATGCAAAATTAGGTAAAAACTACTTCAGTTTGTATGATTTGAGTGAAGCACGATGGAATGCTATTGAATTGGTTATGACATGTAAATCTAAATGTAGAATGGAGTTTAATATGTTGGATAAGGGTGGAATGCAGTGGCAGAATAATCAAAATAAAAGGAATGCAATAAGAATTAATGCTAGCAGATAATGACCAAATGAATAATGCACAGAAATCTACAGAATTGAAAAAGGGACAACGAATTGATAATTTAACCAAAACTGATTCCTAAGCCTAAAATTAACCAATTTATGGTGTAAAAGAGTGAGGTGAAGTGTTGGAATGTGATGATATGGTGCAAAATGAAAAGTTAATAAAAATAGATAAAAGGATGTATGCACTAACAGTGGACAAGAATGTAGAATTAGATGCAATAGGAATGAATGTAATATTCAAGGAATCTAATATGCTGTAAAACACAACTAGTAAATAATAGAAGAAAGTATATTGAAAAGAGATTCCCTAATAATGATGCCAAAATTTGATCGCGGTTGTCAAACTAGCTAAATTAAATTTACTGATTCTAAAGGATTTTTGTAACAAAATAATGGGAACCAGATTGAACGTTTAGAGATTCTTTTTAATAATTATCGGTGATTATTTACTAATTATGTTTATGATGTAAATAAAATGCTATCTACTTATACAATTTATCAAACATAAAACGTGCAAACTTTAAACTAGTGCAGAATGCAAAATAATCATACAATGCAGAATTCAAAATTTAAACTAAATGTAGAATCAAATTGGGGAAGGATTTTTGAGTAAAACAAGCAGAAAATAACAGAGTAAGATAAACAGCAAAATTAACAAAGCAATAGCAATAAAGATAAAGAATATCAATGAATTAAAATAACTAATCCAAGGAATTCAAGGTCTTTTCAGAGAATTAATCATAGATCACTATAAATTGAATTTTTGCAATTGATTATTTAACTTTGAATTATCCAGAATCCCTGTAACAATTCATGAACTTTAAGCTAGATAACCATCTAGGATCTGATTGACGAAGATTAACAAAGTTAGATAATCGTCATAACCCCTAAGTTAAATTAAAATTAATTTAAAAATAGAATTTAGCCAAATTAAATAGATTTATTCAGAATCCTAAACTGCCCATTCATCCTCTTTTCTCACATAAAGAATTATGATT
Source organism: Sindora glabra (assembly GCA_020226215.1). Taxonomy (NCBI): domain Eukaryota; kingdom Viridiplantae; phylum Streptophyta; class Magnoliopsida; order Fabales; family Fabaceae; genus Sindora; species Sindora glabra. Next base: position 39,303,781 of record CM035232.1, on the reverse strand, counting down.
AATCAACTAAAATTCACTACCAATTCCAAATCATGAACCTCAAAATTGAATTAAGATTATATCAAATCAACATTGAAACCAACTAACTAATGTAAATTAGAAAAGATAGATGAAAAAAAAGAGAAATCAATTACAAATATCACCATACAGCTCAAAATCTCATAATCCAAGAGGGGGAAAGCCTCAAATTTCCTTAAATTAACTCAGAGGGAATTAGCTTACCATTGAAAAGAGAAAAAAAATAATAAAAGTTTTAAAAGTTCACAAAACTATCTGTCTCACGCTCTGTTCTTTCCCCTAACTATTAACCACTTTCGAAGCATAATTAGGACATGACCTTAACTAAAACTTATAGCTTAGTGTCTTAATAATCTACCCTCAAAATTTTAGCCCAATTCGACATTCCTAGCTTAAGTTACAACTAAAATACTGCTGATAGCTCAATCCAGTCCAAGTTAACGTAATCAGCCATCAACCTGCCTTCTTCAGCCTTCAAAATGACTTAGTTTGTTCAAAAGGACTTCATGAATGATGAGATATGGATCTTAAGGAATAATTGGACTTGGCCTTGCATCAATTGGATACTTGGAGCTCCATATATGAATTAATCATTGCAATAGGGTTGGGTTTAGGTTAGAATAGCAACACCAACTAACTTCGTGCTTACTTTTGACCTCCAAGATGGAAGAACTAGGCTTTTAAACAAACTAGAAAGTTGCAAAAAAATTTCTTAGCTTTCCAACGGTATAAGGATCATCCAAATCTGACACTCAAAGCCCAAGTTATGACTAGAAACCTAAAATAATGTCAAAAATTCAGTATTAACCTCGAAACTCAATCAAGTACAAATTAATGCAATTAGTCTCAAATCAATGTAGAATTATTCAATTAAGTATCATCTCATCCTAAAAGGCTTAAATATGAGAAAAAATATTAATAAAATATTATTCACATCAGTAAGTTGTTAAGTTTTGCACCTCATACTTGTCAAATACAGACACTATTAGACTTCCAAACCTTGTCATGTAAAAGCATATTAGGGAACCAAGTAAAGAGCATAAATTATGAAATGCAGAAATAAGCACACTTTTATGTCTTATAAAATAATGAAAAAGTGGAGCATTACATGAATGAGCATACTTTTCTCATAAAATTGCTCTATTATGGTAAAACTAAAAGGTGGATACAAGTTAAAATAATCACATATTCATTAAATAATTCTATAACCAAGTAAATAACATGATAGAGGAAACATTAGGTGTTATTTTTTAGACTAAGATGGTTAACAAATAGGCATTATATGGATGTCACATCTTATCAAGAATATGATATAAATGGATATTCATTCTACATTAAGAAACAAGATAAGAGAAACACCATGTGAAATAGTAAAGTTACTCTGATGACTCAAGCAATGCATGTCTCTAGTGCAAAAAGATGAAAAGCCCATTTATACTATGATGTCATATTATGAGTTCATCAAAGATATATAGGAGCTCAACTATATCTAATTTAGAAAATCAATCTTTTGACGGAAGTGGATAAAGAATAACAATGGTATCCGAATGGATAAAATAGGATTCATGTTAGTGGATCTTAATAAGAAATGTTATAAGGGGGAGCCAATCATAATGGCATCCCAAATATAATAAGTTTTCTATGTTTGACCCAACTGATAACAAGTGGTCTATAGTTCTTCAAGAGAAGAGACCAATTGTTGATAGTGAGAATAAGGAAGATGTAGCCATTAATGTTAAAGACACATTTCTTTTCTCATTGAGACTATCTTTGGTTATTTATGAAGGTAATTTAGAGGAGATTCATGTGCATCAAGATCATGGAGAAAGGTTATGGAGTGATGATTTTTCCAAATAAATTTTCTATACCATAAGTTTAAGATACTAATATCCTCTTTTTTTTGAAGTTATGCTTACATATACAATTACTTGATTCTTAGTTTCTATAATATGTTAAAATATTTGGATAATACAAATCTCATTTGAGTGATGTACATCAATAACTAATTAAACATTCTTAGATAGATTGATATCCATAACAAATTGGAAGTTAATTTTTTTCACTATGATAAATTTTCTTTATAATTATTGCAACACTCAAATTTTTATTTATTTACCTTATTCTTTTATAATTTATAAATGCTTTAAATGTATATCTTTTAGTAATGTAAATTATTAGGTATTCCTTGATCCTATAACTGAATTATAAGGAAATAATGTAAAGGAAAAATAGGATTATCATATCATTAATTATATTACATATGTTGAATTTGGGATTATAATTAAGACAAAATATACATTGCTTTCTATTCAATGTGGGATATGTTTATATTATAAAGTTATAGTATCGTGGTTTTGGAAGTTTTAAATATATTTTAAATTAGAAATAGTGTAGTAAGAAGTGTCATGAGATAGTATACAAAATAGAGATGATGTAGGGAACATTTTTTTTTTAAGTAAGGAGAGTTATACAACACTATTTATGTGAATCATTAAAGTGGTATATCAAATATTTCACATTGATTAATAGAATAACCTGATATTAAATTATAATTTTTAATGATGGTTATAGAGATGAAATTAATATCATTAAATGTGGTTGATCACTAATTGGTGAGACTTATAAGAAATGATGATAGTTTATTTGTTAAGGAACTGATGTAATATTTCTTTTCAATGATGGTTTTACAACCAACACTATAAAATATTTATTACAATGCTTGATAAAATCATGGTTTGAAATCAACGTCTAATCTTTTAAATAACTAATATAAATATGCTATTTTATAGTAGTGTGTAGTTAAACTGCCAAATGTCTTCAATAATCTCATAATATGACATATTGGCTTGGATATGATTATTATGTTTAGAACTACTCACATACATTGTTTGAGTCACCAAAGTAACCTTTTTATTTTACATAGTGCTCTTATCTTATAGTGCTTTTATTTTTCTGGCCTTTTGTATAGAAAGAACACCCATTGATGTCATATTTATAATAAAAGATAACCTCTATGCATGGTTTGTGTGCTAACTATTTTATAGTCTTGGAAATAGCATCTTGTCCTTGTGTTATCCAAAATTGATTTTGGCTCTAAAACCAACTAAGGAATGATTGATTGTGTTCAACTTGAACTCATTGATCATTCCTTCTATGATTTAATTCCTTTACAAGGTTCATATTCTCATCTACATAGGGTTAAAATTCTTTACTATTATGTAAGATGTAAATGTGGGCCCATATACATATTTCATTACTCGCACTCATAACCCAGGTATCTTGCCTAAAATTCTTCCCTTATGATTAAACTTTGGAAGTTCAATAGCCTTCATATTTGATAAGTAATCATTGCAAAACTTGGTCACTTCCTTAGCAATATAGCTTTTAACAATGCATCCTTACAGCTGACGTTGATTCATTACATATTCTTTTTGGATTTTCATATATTACTCAAAAGGGTACATTTACTTTAGATAAACTAGTCACATAGTTTTACCTCTTTCACAAAATGGATAACTAGATGCACCATAATGTTAAAGAAGGAAGGTGAGAAGTGCATTCCAAGTTGACATAGTGTAATCATAACTTTTCTTTGCAAGTTGTCTAACTTCTTAAGGTCAATGACCTTTTTACATATTGTATTGAAAAAGAAACAAAGTCAAGTAATAGTGTGTCTAACATGTTTTAGCATGACTGATTGAAAAGCCACCAATAATAGTTATTACAATGAAGTATGGCAATTATAAGATCTTAAACTAACTAGCTTCAAGTGTTTCATTGAGATAAATCTCCTAATGTTTGGAAAATATTCCTATGGTACCTTAACATTAAGTAGACACTTGTAGAAACTTATCTTATCTTTTTTAGATGGAGTAAGGCAAGTTAGTGGAAGATATGTATATTGGCACCTTTTTTTTAGTGCTAATTCTTTTTGAATGAATATTTCAACCAAGTCCAACTTGGCTTTGACTTTATCCTTACTCTTCCTTGGTAACATTCCAAAAAGACTATCATAAATATTTTTCTCCATATGCATGACATCAATATTATGTCTTACTAATATCTTTTTCAAATATAGAAGATAGAAAAATATAGACATCTTTTTCCACAAAGTCTTTCTATTGTAGGCTTGTGGGGTTTGTCAAAATGACAATAACATTTTTAATCTATTTATAAACTTCATCTCTAGTTAAGGGTATTAGAGCTAATGTTTTCTTTGGTAACTTATTGAAAGCCTTTTTTAGCATATAATATCAATAAAAATAGGGAAAAAATCTCTGATGATTGAGATATATCATCTTCTTCTCATGCTTTAACCAAGAAGAATAAGTGTTATTTTCACAAATAAGGTATTATATCCTATAGTATTAGGGATTTGTAAATTATTAACTAGGCCTTTAATGAATGATTTTAGGATGAAAAGGGATTAAATTATAAATTAATCACACGCTAAAATTATGATAAGTATTTACTAAGTTGTAATGTGTTTTATATTATAGAATAACTAGAATAGAAAAGTTGGAGGAGTCAATATATAAGTTTTTCATTTTGCCTTTGATTTCCTCTTTTACCCAAACTCCACATTTCTCTTCTTCATTCATTTCTTTCAAGCAACCTCCTCATCTTTCATTGCTTCTAACACATCCATCTTCCTTTCAACAATTAACACATTAAGGTAAAGGGTTTAAATTTTTTTCACATCTTGATAAGGTCTTATTATTGAATCCTATTAGTTTAGTTAGAAATTGGGAAAATTGGAAATTTGATGAGATTGTGCCCTAACTTAATGATTCCATATTTTTCATTGTATAATGGCTCAACTTAACACTAATCTACCTTAACCTCTCTCCTTCAACTTTTGAGTAGCACTTTACTTAAATAATTACTTGCTTTCTTAGAATTTCTCTTATATTAGTTAAGTTAGTATTTTAGAGAATATTGACTTGATTTATATTTTGTAGCTTAAGAGTAGTGAATATTGTTATGGATTCAAGTAGTTTTATAGGTTTTTTTATGGGTTTTAAGGACTTGCTTGCATGATTTAAGGTTACTATTGAGATTTAGGAAGAAAGGAGATAGGTGAATAGTGATCTTCTACAAAATTTACAAATTGTTCATAAGGGAATTGCTTCACTAATCAATTCTTCAAGCTTGACATTGTTGCTATAAGGCTTGAATTGATTCAATGAACTTAAGGAGCTATCTAAACCTCAGGAATTGATTCTCCCTTTGTAGGATGTTTTTGGAAGGCAACAATCACTTTCAAAATTAATTCAGCTTGAACAGAAGCTCTCTAGAATGCAAGAATCAATTGACCTTGCATTTCTTTAAATCTTGCATGCTTTATGGATTTTTATAACATTATACCTTGTTTATATCTACTATATGATGGTAAACTATATGAGTTACCTACTATATGATAGTAAATGATATTATTATGGATTGAATGTTGATGAATGAGCTTAGTAACTCACTTATAACGAGAATTCACACGCTTTGCTTACATAAATGTGTTGTGAATGAGATTTTGTGTGGTAGGTGTGACTTATAAAGTGGCTTACGCACTAGATCAATGTATCCATTTGTGAAGGTACAAGATTAACCTTAAAAAAATAAGAACAGAATTTGTGAAAGGATAATAATAACTAGAAAGTACAATGATATTGTTATTGCAAAGTTTAGCTGGAAACATATTGTGCAAGTTTAACTGATCTATGTATTAGTTTTTTTTCTTATAGATGCTTGAATAATGTTCTCATAGCAAGGTTAGAATTTTGATGCAAGTTCAAGCATACTTCTTCTAGTAATTAAGTAAGTAGAAGGATAGAATTGCCCATAAGTAAATATAATTAAGAGCTAGATATTTACATGATTATGTAAAAAAGTGGATACTTAAATGCTATTTAATTGTTTTATTTATTTCAAATAGAATGCTATCTCACTAGAATTTCAAACTTACTTTTATATGGTTTATATTGTCAAATACTCTGACCAAGGCTCTTCATGATATCATTATATAGTAAAGATCAAAGATGATAACAAGAAAATATCAAACATATTTACAAATTCACAAACAAAAGTTAAAATCAAATGAAGATTACAATTACAATAGATCATTATACGAAGAAATTACAAATAAAAATACATTAAAGATCATATATCATAATAAATTTCAAATCTTTTTCACAAATCTTGTTGTGAATTCCATTTAAACATCTCACCCATTTTTATGAGATCATTGAAGACATTGGAGAATGTATGGGATGCTTCTATAAGATTCCCATCAAGAGTATATTTCACCAAAGACATCCCATAAAGAGTTTCAAAATACAATTCTAGTCTCAAATCTTATGGAAACACCTCACCCATTTTGTGAGCTTGCCAAAGACTCAAGAGAATGGATGAGGTACTTTTAAAGGATTTCAAACTAAAAAATTTGCCTAGGTTTCATAAAGTCTTAGTAGGAATCTCTTCAAAACATATCATCCATTATATGACATTTAAAGACAAAAAATGGATGAGTTCCTTTGACAAGGTTCCCAACAAGAGATTTCATTAGAGAACATTTCATCAAAAATAGAGAGTCGGAGTGCAAAGCATGAAATTTAAAGGCCCTCTGGTACACTAACTACATCAGGTATTAATATAAGGCTAGTGTGTTAAGATGTATCAATTTTCAAGGCACTACTTTAAATGTTGATTATATAAAAAGAACTAATGCTATAATTTTATCCCTATTTTTTGAATTAACTCTTCAATTACTATTAGACCAACGTAAAATTTTTTTATGATTTTGCAATGTTAATTTTTAATTAGAGCAAATATATTAAGTTGTTTGTATTTTCAGAAATATCATCACACAATTATCTATGTCAGTTTGCCCTTTAACCGATGTATGTTGTATCACAATTTTATATTAGTAATAGTCTAAGTTGCTAACGGGAGTATCCTAATATGAAACTAGAGTATCTTTTATTTTTTATTTTTAATAATACGCTCACACTCTGTGCACATATCACATGTCTAAAACCAATATTATCTGTTTTAAATTGATTGATAAATTTGAAAGGTAGTTTACATGTTGATTTGCAAATAGCACTCCTTTTTATAGTCAGTTTTTTGTTCTAAGGTTTTAAATTTTTTATGATCGCTAAGATTTGGGGGAAAAAAACAAATGTGTACGAAAGAAAATAACATGTTTAATTCATTCACCTATCTATATAGCAAGTATTTAATAGAAAGTCACATGCAGCGATATGCACCGCTAGTTGGTAAGTAGCTTACCTCACATGAAATTTTGTAATCTGTAACTAACAACTTTGAACTTTTTATAATATATATCAACACTATCAAGAAGGTGCGTCTCATACTATTTATAAACACTCTAGTTTTGTCCTTTTTCTACTCTAACTCTATCTGCTATCTCTATCCTCTAATGTCCAATTGCCCGATATTTTCCTACAAATAATTTGGCATTGATTCACGGGTTTTTTAATTACCCTTTTTTTCTTGTTTTTAATAATATTATTTGCACCTATGCATTTTTTTTTTTTTTGGCTTGATTTATAACACCATTCAAAATCAATCAAAATCGATCAACATAATAAAACAAACCACTCCGATTCACTTCAAAATCGATTAAAATCTCCAATTATGAAATATAATCAGCTTGAAATATAGTTTAGCTCGGTAGTTTAATTCATTTTAAAAAATTCATTTATTTTCAAATCAAATCTAATCACAATTTTTAATATTTTAATTTTATATATATATTTCTTAAATTTTTATAGCCTAAACTTAATATGAATAATTATACATAATCCAGCCTATTCATAATGCTTTTATCTTATTGGCTTTATGCTAATCCAATGGCCCAATACTCTCAACTATATAATAATAAATTTAATTCTAATTATTTAGATGCTCACTCATTTAGAGCACTATTTTTCCTTTTCATCTCTTTATCTTAATGCCTAATACAAAATTGTTACATACTACTTACACTATTTTCATACCATTTTTTCTTCAACAACGTATAAGTGCAAACAATTATTGCCATTAGTCCCTTTCGACGACATTTTTCATTTTCATTTTTTCACTTTTACAATATTTTAAAATATATGATTTAGTGCTTGATACAAACTAATCAAAATCAAACCAACTAAACCAATAATATATTGGTTTAAATTGATTTGATAAGGATAATTAATATAATTTAGTAAGTCTCATATTTAAAGGAACCAACTATATTAGTATAGTGCCACTTCTTTAACTAAATCGTCCAAACCAAACCATTGCACAAATATACTAACTTATATGATAAATGGTTGAAGAATGACGGTTACATTTTAATTATAGTTTTATATGCAATCACTTACCTTTTATTTTTTATGATTTTTATTTTAAATTTAAAAATATTTTAAATAAATAAGAGAAGAAATATATATTCAAGAAATGAACAAAAAATTTGCATATTTATCTCTATCATAAAATATTTCAAATTATAAAATATAGAAAATTGGTTATGTAAATTATCAAATTCACCAAATAGATTTTTATAATTAAGTAGAAATTGTCTCAAGCTATCATTAGAGGATGAATTGTCATGTAGTAAATTTCCCCCTTTGTTTTGGTAATAATAAAAGTGACCTATCATGTACTAAATTCATATGCACAAGCCCAAAGACGGAAGCCAAGGAAGACATTTTTAGCACTACAATAATACTGAAATTTGATAAATAAAATAAATATTTCCTAAATTTTAATTATCACATAATTATAATATTAAAATGTTTTATTTATAAAAAAAAAAGAAAAGAAATCGTACTATATCTCAGTACCATAGTAAAACTGAAAAAACTTCTTGACAGAAGGTATAAAAGAACGGCCAGGCTTGGGAAAGTGATCAAATGTCAATTGAGGGTTATTTTCTTCCACATCTACTTGTATTGCATCATGTACAGTGTGTAAGTATGCAGGTTATTTCTACGTAGCTAGTATTTTTTTTTATTAAACATATATATTTTAGTGTTTAAAGTTGATGTACTATAAAATATCAATAAACAAGAAAATAATAAGTAATTAAAAAATTAGTAGTAATTGAGGATTTTTATGAAGAACAAAAAATGTTTAATAATATTTTATCAATATAACAACACAAGTGTAGTTAATAATGTAACATTGATTTAAAAGATCAAATTTAAATCTTATATTTTATGAGAGATTAAATTATAAAAAAAGCATCCGAATTACATTCTTAAACTAAAAAAAAAAAACAGACCTTCAAAGTTTGGTCAAAATTGAAAATATTAATAAAATTTTATAGTTAAGCATAAACATGTGTCATATATAATTTGTTCAAAGTCTTATTTCTTCTGATATAGGATAAAAAAACGTGTACTAAACATTTTATTAGTCCTAAATATTTTTCTTATCTAATCTAAATCATAAATATTTTTCAGGATTTCATTTGATAGCCAAGTGTTATTTGTCCAATCTTAAGGGTAGTTTCGTCACACTGGTGAAGTGTAAGTTAATTTTTAAGTTCTTAATCTAAAATTTAAGAGTTACTTGTCATTCAAGTAAAGTGCATTCTGATTTAATTTTTAGTCACGTTGACTTCCGAAAGAAATGATTCATGAAAATTTTGATATTAATACATAGGACAATATTACTATCATTCTCCTACATTTACTCTTTTCTCATGAATTATACAATTCATAATTCAGTAGATCTCACTGTCTATTAAAAAAGAGTAAATACTCACTCCTTAAATGGAAAATGCAAGTAACATTTTGTTAATATATATATATATATCATTTCAATAATCAATAATTTAATTAATTTGCAATTTCTTCGTTACTATTTATCATTTTTTTAAGTTTTGCATTCTATTTCAATATTAAGGCAGCCTTAGTTGAATTCGATTCTTACTATTATTATTATTGTTATTATTGTCACAAGTTACTTGACATATATGGAATTTTAAATTTGAATTTAGAAATGATAAAAATAAATAAATACAATGATTAGTCCCTTATTTATAAAAGTGATGACTATTTTATCTCTCAATTTTTATAATTGACATTATTAGACTCTCATTTTTATTTCTGTTACAATTATTCATCTATCCTTTAATTTATAACATTAAAATAAATTATAAAAATTAAGAAAATAATAAAAAAATAAGTATGTATTATTAGATTTCTATTATGGACCTATTAATTCACTAATAAAATAAAATGAAAAAAGTTTAGTCATATATTAAAGTGATGATATAATTTAAGTCCAATGGTAATCTAACCCAATAGTTTAATAATGGGTGGTTATCAATGATATGTCGACCCACTGATTATTAGAATATAAATAAAGGTCACTATTTCTAAACCCTAAAATTAATTTTGAATAAAGTCCATCAAGTCTCCTTCATCAAATGCTTATTTAAGGTTGATAAGAGTAAAAAACACCTATTGGAGCCCATGATTAAGATCAATCGTAAGTAATTTGTGACCTATAACAAATTTGGACTCTACATTCATCACAAAATAGATTTATTAGATAATTACTATTTATTTTTATCCATGTATCATATTATCTTTTCATATGATTTAATTAGGATTATTATTTTATAACATTTTAATTTTACAATTGATATCAGAACCTAATGAATTATGTGAATTGAATATATTATTATATAGATTTAGGATTCAAGTTTTATCTTTTGAATAATATTATATTTTGTAATGAATTGTCCTAAATGAAAATTGCTATAAATTTTAAAATTATTTCATAGTGCTCATACTATTTATTTTATGCTTATATATATATATATATATATATATATATATATATATATATATATATATATTATTTTGTTCCTTATGAATGTTATACAAATTGTATATGAGAAAAAATTTATATATACAATTCATCTATGTGTGGCTTTTTTATGTGTTTTGGATGAATTTGTTTATGTGTGAAATATGGCAATTTTTAGTCAAATATATGTTTCACTTGCTAATCTTAATGCAATCATATATGTATATGCATTTTTGGGTTGAGTTTTTTATCTGAAAAATTACAAATGCATTATTTTTGTTTTTAGTTCATGTTCTATTATTAAAGAAAAAATTTTAGAACCATTTTTCATAAACTTGATACCAATTTTTAGTAATTTGATATTCAAGCAATGTAGATATTTTTATTAGCAATTGCTAGAGCTCCAATATTGATTTGATAAATTCCAAAAAGGATGTAGTTTGAAATTCTAGTTCTATTTGAAGAAAATATTTCTAGTAATTTTTTTTGGTGACATCCTACAGTTCTAAAATTTTTGAGATTTTTGCAATCAATTTGGAAATAATTTCCATTTTTATGTATTATAATTTAAAGAAAATAATTTTTGGCATTTATAAGTGTTTAAATACAAAAATTTTTACAAGAAAAGGTCATTGAAACTCCATGATTGAATTCTAAAAAATTTTCAATCATTTAAACAAATTTTAAATGTAATTTCTTTGAAAATATTTTGCATTAAATGCATCAAAATAGCATTATGTATTAGAATTGCATTGAAAAATGAGTTAAAAATGCAAAAATTAGTCCCAAGTTGCACAGGTCTATAACTAGGTTATCTGACCTGAGTTGTAGACCTAGTTAGCTAGGCAATATAGTGAGCAAGGCACATGTTAGTGATGCCCACACACAATACAGGCTCATGCACGACATGCACCGCTAACACCTTGTCGGTGTCATCTAGCAAAAATTAAAGGTGCCCCAAGCTCCAATCTTTGAGTTGGATTTTTTAAGTATTTTTCTAAATTATTTTGGAATTAAAAATATTTTAATTATTTTTTCTTATTTAATTTTGAATGACCAATTAATTTTATTTTGGACTAAAAATGTTATTGTAATATTCTTGCATTTTAGGCTTTCATATATATTTTTTGTGAAATTTTTGGATATTGTTTGGTCCATTAGTTATTTTTTCATGTACATGTGTATATAGAAAAATAATTTTTAAAAATTTATTTATGCTTATTTTATACCATAGAATTTTGTGTAATTGTGAGCCCATTTATCATGGGCCTAATTACATAAAATTTTATTTATTTTAATAAAATGATTTGTTAGACTAAGAAGAATATCATATTAATAATATTCTAATACCCTATCAATATAATATTATTATTATTATGATTTATTGATGATAATATAAATGTAGGAATAAGTATTATATTTCTAAAATTCCCATCACCTTATCGGAGTTAAAATTTTAAGAATATGATATTTAATTCTTATATTACATTATAGGACCTTTAATGCCTCATCCATATTGGGTCTTATAGTGTAATACTAAGTTCAATGTATTGAGAAAAATTTCTAGCATAATTAAGATTATTTTAAATTTTATTTCCTTGGCTCCTTTACCTATGCAATTGAAATGCTTAGTAAGATGAATCATAATGACTAAGCTTAGTCACTAAAACTATATCTTGTAGTCTCTAACTTGATTTGATGATTAAGAAAATAAAACCTCAAATCAATACTAAGTCTCCAGCAAATCAATGAAATCATCATGAAAAGTTAACTCACTCAACCAAAGTGTGTTTGATGATAATAAAGTACATGATAGGTAAGACAATCAGAGAAAGCATTCCCAAAATGATAAATATGAAAAAGTTCCAGGATTCTATAATCAAAAAGTATGAGAAGTTTGATAAAACTAAAAAAGGACAATGTAAGGAAACAGGACCTTAAATCAATACTAAGTCTACAACAAAAGAATGAAATCATCATGAAAAGTTAACTTACTTTAACAGAGTGTGTTTGATGAAAATGAAGTACATGATGAGTAAAACAATAAGAGAAAGCATTCTTAAAATGATCAATGCGAAAAAAAATTCTTAGATTCTATAGCTAAAAAAGTATAAGAAGTTTGATAAAGCTAAAATGGAACAATATATTTGATTACTTAAGAAATTAATGTATGATAGCGTTAGCAGGGTGAAAGAACACATTCTAGAACTAGTTAACGATTATAACAAGTTGTAAACCATGTAAGTTAATTTGAGAGAAAGTTATTTAACTTAATGCATATTAAAGTCTTTTTTATCTCAATTTGGCATTCTAAAAATGTTTTATAATACTCAAAAATTAGAATGGAGCCATTAGTAAACTCATTTCAATCATTACATAGGCTAAGGAAGACATAAAGAAAGGTAAATATTAAGTAATTAATTATACATTGCATGGTTCAAGTTCAAATCATGGCGAGAGATTTAATTAGAAAAATGGCAAAGGTCACTATAATCATGGAAGGAAAAAAGGTGAGAAAGGTAAATCTAATGGATAATAATGCTATAAGCTTAATAAGACCTAACTCAAGGATAATTGCAAGTTTTGCAAGAAGTATGAACATAAGAAAGTGAACTTTTTTAAATACAAGAAATGAGTTAAAAAGAAAAAGAAAGGTACCTATCTAGCTCTAATCTGTTTTAAATCAAACATTAATAATGTGCCATTAAACTCTTAGTTGTCAGATACTGGTATAACTATTCATATAACTAATTATTTTTAAGCACTAACAAATTTGAGTAAGCTAAGTAAAGGAGTGTTGATTGTGAGACTTAAAAATAGAGATAAAGTTGAAATGAAGCACATATGATTAATGAAGTTGAAGTTAAAGACTAGACATGAGCTTTTATTGAATAATGTAATTTTTGTACTTTTCATGAGAAGAAATTTAATTTCTGTTATTACTTTGGATTTTATTGGATACTTTTATTATTTTGAAAATGAAAAAGTTGAATTATTTTATAAATCCTCTATTATGGGTACTAGTTCTGTGTGTAATGGTTTATATAAAGTTAATATAGATCTTAATTTTATGAACTCAATAAATTCTATTGTTAACAAGAAAAATATATCAAATTGATGAAAGATCCTTAATGCTGTGGCATAGATATTTAAGACACATTTCTGAAGAAAGAATTCGAAGATTTGTAAAGAGAAAAGTACTTCGTGATTTAGACTTCTCAAATTTTAGAACCCATATGCATTGCCTTAAGGGAAAACTTATAGCTAGGGTTAGAAAGGGTAACAAAAGTAGAAAGAAGAATGTTGTAGAATTGATCTACACTAACATTAGTAGGCCTATAACACCTATTATAAGAGGCTGCAAATAATTCATCATATTTATCAATGATTACTCTAGATTTGGTTAGATAAAGCTACTCGATGAGAAATAAAAATAACTAAAAGATTTTAAGTCATTCAAAGTGAGAGCTAAACTAAAACTGAGGAAATAGATAACATGTATTAATTCTAATAGAGGTGGTAAATGTTATAGTAGATATGATGAAATAAGAAGAAACCTTAGTCCTTTTGTGGCATACTTACAATATTATAGAATTCAAGTAAATTATACCATGCTTAGAACACTGAAACAAAATGGAATTACAAAAAAAAGAAATAAAATTCTCATGGACATGGTGAGATGTATATTGGCCCATACTTTGCTACCAGAAGTCTTCTAGGATGATGCATTGAGAACAACACCATGTATTTTAAATTAAGTTCCTAGTAAGTCAGTGTCTAAGATCCCTTATGAATTGTTATATGGTAAGATACCTAACTTATGGCATTTTTAAGTGTAAGATTGCAAAGCTGAAATAAAATTGTACATTTCATTCATAAAGAAACTTGATTCGAAGATTATTGGTGGATACTTCATTAGGTATTGTAGTGGCTCAAGGGGAAATGGATTTTATTGTCTAACTCATATGACTAGAGTAATTAAATCTGATCAAGTTACCTTCTTTGAGGATAAGTTAGATGGTGGGAGTCAAATACCATGCATTATAGATTCTTCTGAAGATAAAATAATTATTTTATTAGCACTAATGTTGGGAGAGTTATCTTTTATTATTCTACTAGTCAATCCAATACAACCAATGGTAAAAAAATTTTGAATCAGGTGAAATAAATGAAGAAATTCCATTAAGAAAATCTTATAGAGTTTGTAGATTGGCGATTCCTTACCATTATCTTATATATTTACATGAGCATAAATATAATATTGATTCTACAACCTTTTTTTCAAACCATACGTAGTTAAAATCATTCTGATTGGATATGTGCTATGAAGGATGAGGTGGCTTCAATACATAAGAATTAAGTATAGGATTTAGTAGAACTTCTTATAGGTTGTAAACCGATCAGATGCAAATAGGTCTTTAAGACTAAGAAGGATGCTCGATGTGAAGTTGAGAAGTACAAGGCTAGATCAATAGCTAAAAGCTACACTCAAAAGGAAGACATAAACTATAAGAAATTTTTTCACCAATTTCAACCAAAAACACATTCTGAGTTGTCATGGCTTTAGTGGTTTATTTTGATTTAGAGTTACATTAAATAAATATAAAAATAGCCTTTCTAAATGGTTATTTATCAAAGATCATTTATATGAACCAACTAGATGATTTTTAAGAGAAAGGAAAAGAGCACTTTATGTGTCAACTTAAAAAATCCATACATGGTTTAAAGCAAACTTTTAGACAGTGGTACTTTAAGTTTGATAAGATAATAAGTTCTTTGAGTTTAAGGAGAAGGCAATAGAGCAATGTACTTATATGTTAATGAGTGCGGGAAATTTTATTATTCTAGTACTATATGTGGATGACATTCTCCTTTGTAAATAATGACATGAACCTATTGACTAAGATAAAACAAATGTTATCCAAACATTTTAATATGAAGGGTTTTCAAAATGCCTCTTATGTTTTAGGGATAGAGATCCGTTATAATAGATCTTGGGCTTGCTTCATTTGTCATAGCAAACATATATTAAGAAAGCATTAAAGAGGTTCAATATGTTAACATAATCTTAAGTTTTCACACCCATTTCAAAAGAGAAAACTTTCTCTAAATCCTAGTGTCCTCAGAATAATGTTAAAATAGAAAGAATGAAAAATGTCCCATATGTGTCAGTTGTTAATAGCATATGTAGGCTCAAGTATGTACATATCCTGACATAGCTTATAATATTAATGTGCTAGGGGAGATACTTGAATAATCCTGGTTAAAGGCATTAGATTCCTAGAAAAGAATCATGAGGTACCTATAAGGTACAAAAGATTACATACTAACTTATCATAGATCAAGAGATCTTATAGTTACATGCTACTCAAATTTAGATTTTACTTATTGTCTAAATGATCACAAATCAATATTTAGATATATCTTTATGTTAAGTAGTCCTTAATAACAACCTCTATTATAGAAGTAGAATATATTGCATGTTATAAAATCACTTATACTACTTTATGGTTAAAGAATTTTATGGCTAATTTCGAGATTATTGATAACATTTTTAGACCCTTGACCATTTATTGCAACAATACTGCTACTATAAACTCCTCTTATAACAATAAAAGTTTTGCTTGTATGAAACATTTTGATATAAAGTACTAGTTTATGCGAGGGAAAGCATATGAGAATGCCACATTTATTGAACATATTTTCATGGATTGTATACTCACGGATCTACTGATCAAAAGCTTAGCAGTAGGAATATATCAAGATCATATAATCAATATGGGATTAGCTAAGTTTTTTTATGTTTTAGGTTAATGGGAGTACTATAATATAAATTATTTTCTCAAAATGTATATGAATGAGATGTTTATAATGAAATATTCATATTTTGCCATATATTGTGCACATTATTTGTTATGGCATATTTGTAGAAACATTTAGACTCTATCTTAATATTGTATAAAGAATTATGATTCTCATTTAGCATTTTATATGGATGCCTTTAACCTAATGCATCACAATTTGTTATATAAATCTTATTAAGCACAATTTTATTATAAATATCCCTACTAGATATTGCATATGATCAATAAGATATAAATGTACAGTATATATTTTATTGATATCCCTATAGAATACTATGTTTTAATTTAATGCATATTTTTTTATCTCAATTAAACTGATAAATGTAAAGATGCTATAATTTTCTTTTATATTTTATTAAAATGGTTACTATTATTAAATTATATAATTCAAGTGGGAGATTGTTAAAATTTTTATTATGAATATATTAATTCAATAATAAAATAAAATGTAAAAGGTTTGGCTTAATATCAAAGTGAATGTATAGTTTTAACTTTTTAGTAATCTAACCCAATAGTTTAGTAATAGGTGGTTTTCAACAATAAATCGACCCATTAATTATTACAATATATATAAGAATTACTATTTTTAAATCTTAAGATTAATTCTGAATAATTTTCATCAATGTTGGAGAGTCTCTCCAATCAAATACTCATTTAGAATGATAGGAATAATAAATCTTTAGTAGAATTCGTGATTAAAATTAATTGTGAGTAACTTATGACTTACAATAAATTTGGATTCTACATTCATCACAAAATGAATTCATCAAGTAATTATTATTTATTTTTATCTATGTATAATATTATATTTTTTACATAATTGAATTTGGATTACTGTTTTATAAAACTTTGATTTTAACATGCATTTAATATTACTAAAATAAGATTTAATAATACACTATAATATTTTTTGCTCATTTTAATATTACAAGTGAAAAAAATTAATAATTATAATAAAAATAAAATTAAAAATTAAAAATATTAATTATAAAATTTGAGAAATATAATATCTAATAAAGATTTAAATATTACGTTTACTTCAGAAGAAATTCTCAAAGTCAACATGACAGGTGACTCGAATTGCTTTATTATCAAACCCAGCAGCCAACTAGTTTGCAATTAACACCGCTACTTAACATGACATAGCTGCATTGGGCTAACAAAATTTAAAAAAAATATTACATGTAATAAAAATAGATTTTAAAATTAAATTTTAAATTTTTTATATTTATTAAATTAAATTTTATATATTTATTTAATTATCGTATATTTAATAACAGCTCTTAATTTACATTTAATTTTTTTTATTGCGTATTGCATCGCGGTAAAATTTTTAACTTGTTTGTTAAGTTGTTTGATAGACAATTATGCCGTCAACAGTACAATGAAAACGAAATCCACGAGTTATAACTTCTTTTAAACGACTAGATCCGGTAAAGACTAGCTTCGATTAGTTTCTAGTCCACTATTATCTTCATGAAAAATTTTAGGGTTTTGATTCCGTAGGACCTAGAATTTTTGTTAATAAATACAACTTTTTACATATAATTATAGTTTTTTAATAAAAATACGTAATTATTTACAATATTGAATACAATTTATTATATAAATATTGTAATATGAACAATTATATTTACAAAGTAAAAATATTCAAAAGCTTTATTATAAAAAAAAGGTTTGAAAACTTTATGAAAAAATTTTCTTCTTAAAATTATAAGAGGTCATATTGACAATCCATTTTAAGGATAACCCAAAATTTTTATATGCTTTGAGTAAATATAAATTCTTATTTCTTTAAAGAAAAATAGATAAAAAAATAAGAGAAAAAGAATGAGACAAATAGAACAAAAACAAAGAGGCCATACATACCTTTGCATCTATTTTTATCTCAAGAATAAGAATTTTCATATTCTCAAATCATGTTAATAATTGATCCATATTTTTAATAAAGAAAAATTTTATAGTGCACCAATGTATCATCAAAATAGAAAGTCTAAATTTATTAATTTGTACTAGTTTGTACAATCTTATGCAAATTAATAAATTTATATCCCTATTTTTGATAGTGAACTGATATAGCTAATATGCCATGAGCATTCCTTATACCAAAATCATGCACGTTCCACCACAACCTAACTATTCATTAATCCAAACATCGAAACAAGGCCTAGAGTATTCCAATACCCAAATTTTCTCATAAATCAAATGCATTAGTCAACACCTTTTGTAATATACAATAATAATTATTTTAATGATATAATAATTATTGAGAGACAATATGTCCAAACGAACACTCACAACCTTTATCCAAGGTATAAATTCTTTTTTTCTTCTTCAAAGATTCTAGCATTAGGTAATTCAATAACTACATTAGAGTCCAACTAATTCAAAATTAAGCTAAATTAGATTCCTTTCAAAGAAGGCAAAATTCTCTCAATACATTATTTTTTGTTTATAAAATTCGAATCCAAAACATTATTTAAAAGAATTGAATTCTCAATCACTCGAACTAACATATATTGATGATATGAATTCTTTTTATCTTCTTATTCAATCATAAATTTAGAGAATTCAAGCAATAATTCCCACACATCACAGTACAAATTACTTCTCCCATTTATTATATGGTTTTAAGAGAGCTATATGCTTCAATTCAAAAACATTACTATCACAAGTTACTCACCATTTATTAAGAAAGTTATCATCAAATTTATATTAGTTTTTATGAAAGCTCCCCATAGACATTAGGAGAGTGACTATTCACCAACATATGTGTGTATAGTGGTGTATGAGTATCTTTACGGGAAAATTTAAGACACCCCATTAATAAAGTGGTGTATCGAAGAGATGTGTAGTCTAGATTTGAGGATGCCTTTTAATGGGGTGTGAGAAACTCAATGAGGCATGGTTGAAGAAAACTTTCAAAGTGACCTCAACCAAATTGGTAATGTGAAATTCAACCTAAGATTGATACATTCCTACCCTAGCCCAAATTGAAAGATCAACAAGGAAGGTAACAATTTTGCAATTTAGGGTTTTGGAAGATGGCAATGCATCGTAGGAGAAGGATGAGGAAGAAGAAATTAAAGGCGAGAGGGAAGTAGTGACCGCAAAAGAAATTGCGGGTTAAAGCAAGTGAATCCATGTGCGACCTGAATCATAGTTATGAAACAGTTGAATCTTTAAAATATAAGACGGTTGGACGAACAAAAAGAGGCACTGCAGTGGTGCGTCCGTGATCATTGGTGTAGAACGAATGAATTTGAAAGTGTGAAGTTTAATTAGCAACTTCTAAAAAGACTATTTGCAAGCAATATCATCCAGAACTCGCATGAAAGTACTGACTTAATGACTATTTTATAAATATAAATTAATGTTTATGGCCTACCTCAGCAAAAAATTTGAAACCTTACATTGTTTTTCAAAAATCTGGCAAAAGATTCAAAAGCGGGGTTTGCAATGGATCAAGCGGTGGGCTTGACCATGTTGAATCAGTGGATAGTTATGATCAACTTATAGATAAACTGGAGATGTTTGACCTGAAGGGACAACTTAGATAAATGGAGTGGGAGGTTGTTTTCCCAGATGATGAAGGGGATATGATGCTTGCGGGGAATGATCCATGGCCTTACATATCTCTTTTATTACAATTATGGGATATATGATGATTTCAAGTTACATGCTTGCGTGACAAGATACGATTCTCATCTGCTCAGTACTTTCTGCTGGAGCAATACACACCCAATACAGCCAAAATATGCATTCCTACAATTTTAGAGGTGTTGAGGTCCTTTCACAATTTTCCTATTTGCAATCAGCAAATGTTCAAAACCAGTTGAGGAGCTGGGCCGTTGATGGGGTGACGCACCACTGCATCACGGCTTAGATGTTCCCTCTTATTCATAAATTTACATCGAGAAAATTCGCATCCAAAAATTGGAAAGAATAGAAGTCAGAACCAAAAAATAAGAATGCACCAAACCAAACAAAAGAATCAGGAATCATTTATTTTATTTAAAAGGCTCTACGCCGAGAACACTAAAGCCACATAATAATCTGATCATGATTGTAAGATTAACCAAATTCTGTTCACAATTACATTTCTAAAGTTGGAACTATACAAAATTAGGAATAAATATGGGTAAGCAGCTACTGCTTATGCATAAAATAAAAAGCATAGCCTTCAGAAGCTGTGGAGAGAATTTACACTAAATAGAATTCACTTTTCTTGGTTGTCTTGGGCAGGATCTACCTTGATAATTAGAGGTTCACTCAGATTTACCTGCGGTTCTTCTCCATCAATTGGTAACTGCGCCGTGTCTGTAATGTCATCTAAATCTCCATTTTCGGCCAAGGCTTTATCCAAAGCAGACTTAGCCACTTTAGTAACACATATCATTAGAACAACTGCACAGGACCCAAAATAAATCAAGATTTGATCAGCCTGCCTGTTCAGATCAAAAATAGCTTCCAAGTTTGATACATATGTTATGTGTCCAAACCTACTCTAACGATTCTAATCCTTTTCCAAGCCCTAAATTCTGCCTGTTATTTTCATATAATAGTTGACACTAATATTTTATTTTCTATACTTACACATGACATTCACATTCATCAATACAGGTTAGAAAGGCAAATTAAATTTTTTTCTGACAAACTAGTTCAAAACATGGCTTTATAGTTTAAATCCACAAGGGGGGAATTTTTTTTTTTTTTTTTTTTTGGGGGGGGGTGGGTTTCGTGGCATTTGGTTGTTGTGCGAAAATAATGGAACTTACCAGATACTGCAAGGCCAGAAATGATAAATGCCTGCATGCATTGACAAGAGAAAGGAATACATGTTATAAACTGAAGAGAATAAAATATGAAACACCCCTATCAACTCCAGTAAATGAAGTAGAAAGATTTCACTGTCCAGCGCGTCTTAGATGCCAGTTAAAATATATTAAAATCCTTGCAATTTTGTAATTTATTTCAGCAAAAGGAGAGGGTTTCATAAGCAGATATATGCACCTGCCTTCATTTATTTATTTTTAAAAATGAATGCTAACAAGAACATAGACGAACCAATAATAAAAGGAAAAAAGGATAGTATCTCTTACCCAACGAGTTTTTGAGAACTCACTCCATCCATGTGTTACATCAGAAAGATCTTTGAGTGTTGTTCCAACATATACAAGTGCCAGGGTTATTGGCTGCAGGAGTGACAACATTCACGGCATTAACTGACCACAATAATTGGAATGTCATCTAGGGACTTCTATTGATATTAAATAATAAATCCACCAGATTTCTACTTTAGGCCCACACTGGATCAGGGTACAAACAGTTGTTCAACCAACGATGATGGCAAAATAACAATCATAAATAACAATGCACTCCCTAGAAGTGGGGGCACTGATAAACCATTAGGTGGTATTTCAGTTTGCTTGATGATAGATTACTATGCCAAAAAGAGAAAAATGAGCTTTATTATGCTAAAATACATAAATCCCAATGCTTAATTTCAGGTCAAAACTAATGCAAATCATAAGTCAGAACTCAGAAATATAATTACGAGTCTCTATTTAGAGCTAAATTAAAAAAATAATATCTTCCTCAGAGTCACAAGCTTCACCATTGTGAAGGGTACTCCAAAACAAAAGATAATTTGTCCAGAAAGAGTATGGGACAGAGACGACAGACTTACGTGAAATCTAAGCACACAACAATTTTAAAGATCATAAAGCATGGCAATAGAAATAAATTTGTTGGACTAAGCCCCTAACATATAGATCAAAGGTGAAGGTGAAGAAAATACCATCATTCCTAACCAAGAAGCCAGCATGTACTCCCCTAAAGAAACAGGAGTCACAGACAGAAGGTAGTTTAACATGTTGAATGGTAGAAGTGGAACAAGTCGAAGCAGTAATACAATCTGTAAGAACAAGAGCAAAATTTCAAAAGAAAAAACAGACAGTAGTAATACAATCTGCAAAGACATGAGAAAAATTTCAAAGACAAGAGCAATAGTACAGAAAGTGGTGAAAAACAAAAAGTCATTAGTCAATGTTCTCATTTGCCAAGTAGCATGATGATATATTGGGTTAGAAACAATTTTAAAAGAAAATACATATTTTTCTTACTTGAAGTTAAAAGATACAATCTGATCACAAAACCAACTGCACATAATTGTGCTGGTGGATGGTCTACCCCTAAGAGAACCCTTTTTACTGATTAAAAATGCAGTTGCACTAGAAGTCTCAACAATTGAGATCTAGACTTGAGCAATTAAGGTGTAAGTCAAGCTCAAATTAAGGCAACTATATACAATTTTCAGCTGAAATTATATTAAATCAACCAATTTAGTGTAAAAAAAAAATGTGAGCCATTATGCTGTCCTGGATAAAGCATGGTCAAGAACAATCCCTGACGCAACACCTTCAAATTTTTACCCCAATTTTTTTATGTTGATGTGTTTTTACATTCAAACGCACATGGTTGTTGGTACCTATCTCCGAGCCTGAGTTCAGAGTGGCCAAAGAATTAGCCACTTCAAGGTTCAAATACACATGGTTGTGCAAGCTAAAAAATGAGGAATCAGCATCCACCTTTCAGGCACCACCTGAGATAAAGGACCCAGAGCAAGCCAGCAAACAACTAATGGCACCTGTTTTCAAAGGTTTGGTAGACCTATACAAATCAGCCTACAAGGATGCACATCAGATTAACTTTACAGAAAATCCAGGATATACTACTCTTAACTGAGTGCCTGCAGTCAAGTTCCCTCACTCAGGCAAACTCAGAGAGTAACCTTTTGTGGATTGGTTGCAGAAGAACAGAGTCCGGGGGGTGTAGAGAGCTCTGAAGATCATACACTACACTTAAGCTACATCAACTAAATTAGATACATACACTTCTGCACTCTAAAGATGATTTATGGCCAACTAACATCACCGATACTGATCAATATTTCAAGACCACCTTTGGTCAGAGGGTAGCATGGTTATTGCTCTCCATTTTTATCTAGAGATCAAACAAAGCTTACTTTAATACATCACAAATACAGGTTACGGCATACCTAACCCAGTTGCTTCACAAAAAACTGTGTCTGGATACTGGAAACAAGAATTCAGCAAACAACAAGGTATAAAGAACACTGGACGGTGCATGAAGTGAACAAACCTTAAAGCCAGATCTCCGAATTGCAATTGCCACTGATTTGAACTGTGGATAATCCTTCAACCTAGAAACAACAAATGGTTTCCCAATCTGTACATATAGGCACAGAGAGAGAGATATGAATAAATAATCTTAATAGAAAAATTTACCACAACATATAACAAATTACTAGACCAAAATGCAACCCAACAGAAAGGCTAAGTGAATCCCAAGAACCATTTGTACAATGAGAGAGATACTAATTAAAAAAAAATGAAAACAAAAAATCTAACATCCAAAATTATTCATTAATGATAAGCAAACACTACACCAAAGATGAGTTCTGTCTTGACAAGTAATTACAAATGTAGGAATTAAGGAACCTACTGTTCTACCAAGAAGGAATGCAGCTCCTGCACCAACTGTTGCACCAATAGAATCAGCAACAAAGCCCACTGGAAGCCCAAAAAGGTAACCACCACCAAGCTGAAAATGAAGTACCACTTAAGATACCTTCCCAAAATGAGTTCAATATGACCTTTGGCCAAAGTTCAATAATTAATGTTTCTCTTAGGAGATGGTTGCATTTTAAGTGTCTTTTTAAAAAAAAAAGTTATGATTTGATAGAGATCAATGATTCTTACAGTGAGTACTGAAGCTGGAACTGCCAAGACAGTCAAAGGAATGTACGCTACAGCCCTGAAAATACACCAGATAAACATGAGTTCACAAATTCACATAAGTTAACTACTGTCTGCTTTATCAAAGTCCATGCAGTTTTAAAAATGCCAACTTATTTGTGCAAATGTTTCGTTTGATTGCACCAAGATTAAGTTAAAATTCATCAGAGTGTAAATCTCTTAATGACCTAAATAAAGTTACACCTCCACTACCCACTTCACCCATCTATATATAAAAATGTCTTCGGCATGTTTGTTAGAATACTATACATGTTCATTTATACTATCAATCATGGTTGTAGTATCACGATCCTACCTAGGATCAAAAGAGAAGGCTAGAATCATAAATTGTAGGATCATAACAAGATCATAAGATTCTATCTTAAGACCTCGTGTATTTTATATACCTTGTCATGACTTTTTTTAGAAGAAATATAATTTTAAAATTTTTAAATATGAAAATATTATTAAAGTATAAACATTACAATATCCAAATTGACAAATTTCAAACAATATTAAATGTTGTGGTTTCATAACAATTTTTTCTTTCCACAGAAGACCTTGAATTTTAAAAAAAAAAAAAAAAGGTCAATTTCTTAAACTAAAAGGATAAGGAGCAGGTCCACAGTACCCAATAAGCAGCAAATATTATTTTTGTAATATATAAATACCAAACCAATCTAAAAACTAAGTGCTTTAGCTTCAACTATTCAGTCTCTGTATACTTTTCTACTTCCATTCTTTGTTACAGTGGGGTGGTGGCTTCAGCTTTGGCTTCATTGATGCACTCAATTGGTGACCCAGCAGTGGCGAGCAACCCAGAAAGTTCACCCTCTATTTTTCAAGCAATCTACCCAGTTTTTGGTCTGTCCTCTGTTTTTTCAAAGATGGTATAGCACTTTTGCTAAGGTTTTGAGTTCTGTGGATTGCCTTGCTGAGTATGAAGAAGGCAAGTAATTTTCATTTGGGTCAATGGACTTTAAAAAAAAAAAAAAATTAAGCTCAATTGTTTGAAGCCCAACCCAGATTAGCTTCAAGAATGGATCGGAAATTGAACCAATTCTCCTCTTCCGGATCACTGATACCAGCAGCCACCAAGCCATCACGAATTCCCCACCTTCAATTGCATAATCATGCAATCCCACAAGTGAGATTGCAATTCTGACAACATTGCTATCACTAAAATACATTAACCGAATTGAAAAGGCCATGGAATCAGGAAACAGAGGGAACCAGTTGCTTGAGTATAAAATATGTAATTTGTAAGTTTAATAAATGTAATGAAGTGTTTACTCAACTCAGCAATGATTCTTCCAGCTAATAGCACAGTTTACTATCTATATAACCTACCTTAATAAATATCAAGGACCCTGTTCCAACTCAGATGACCTCAGACCTGTTGTTTTAAGCACCTGCGTAACTGTCTTGTGATACTAATCTCAAAGTACACCACTTTCAACGTAGGCTTGGGAGAGAATCAGTGCTTAAAAATGTAACTAACTTAAGTTAAACTGATGTCAGACCGGCAATTATGATTTTCTCCTGGCTAGCTTACCCTATGAGCTCGGCTACTTCTCATCGGGAATGTTTCATTTCACATACTACCTCCCTAAAATGCAATTTAAACTAGAGTATACCAAAAGCTGAAACATGTCTCACTACTGAGGCTGCATTAATATTAAAAATGGTTGAAGATTAATGCAGTTGAGGAACAACAAATGACTTACAGGACAAGTGGACCCCAAGGCCCAAGATCCTCGTGAACCCACAGTAAGAAGTCCTTTAACATCTGCGGAGCAAAATTAGATAAAGCTTCAAAACTCTCCGCAACCAAAATGTATTGGGTATCATAATATATCAGGGAACCCCAAAAAAAAAATTGCACTGAAGAAAATAAGTAGTATTGCTGTTTGGATGCATGAACTTGAGAATGGTGACTTCCACTTGCATAACTAGTTTTCCCCTTAAAGTTCTTGGATGCAATTTCGTATTTTGAGTTGATATATATTTGAAGCCTTTAAAACTATTAGGATCAATAACAAAAATCTGTAAAAATATGAATTAGCGGTGAAATTGAGATCAAACAAAAATCCATCTATAAGAAAATCATTCAATTTAACCAAATGCATATGCATAAATCAAATATCGGTGATCCAGAAGTAAAATCCAGCCAACACAAGATGGGTATATTAAAAATCAAACCTTTTCAATTGGGAGGGTAAAGCAAGCCGTAACAACACCAGCAACAAGGAGAAGCAAGAGAGTGATTCTAAGAGCAGAGCCCCAGGAGAAAGCCATGGTTAGCCGGCGGCGCCAAGGCCTGCACTCCTCCTCGTCGTCGTTGAAATCAGATGCCGGAGACTTCAAGGATACGCGAGACCTCAATCCCCCAAGATTTGCCAGATTTGAACCTTGATCGATTTGCTAATTACAAACAATTTCCACAGAATGAAGCGCGGTCTTAGGATTAGCCCATCAATCAGAAATCAGAATCCAATTCTATTTCCTCCAAAACTACCGCCGCCTAAAACTCTCAACTTGTCCTGCCTCTCTCTCTCTCTCTCTCTCTCTCTCTCTCTCCGTGTTCCTTAATCCGATCGTTGATTTTTCTTTGGAGATTAAATTTGGATTAGAAATAGAAACTCCAGATAAATAGAATCAAACGGAAATTAGGGAGGTGTGTTAGTATATCTGTTTACTTTTGTAATTTTGTAATATGAAAAGCATGTTGGTCCTAGGCTTGTACTCGACCCAACGGACCACCTCGAGAGAAAATGGGAAGCTTCATTTATCTCTCTCATTAAAACATTGGATTTCTTTTAATGGATTAACATGTCATTTTTATGCTTTAATCTTCGTTCAAATTTCAATTTTGTCATATAATTTTATCTTTTAATTTTTAAAATTGATGCAATGCTAAACACTTCAAATATGTTTTAAAACATCGTTGAGTTAAATTTTATTTATTTGATTTGTTAAAACTGGTACCAAATTGAACAAAAATTTAATAATTCTATTCACAGCTATTACTTAGCTGGATATATTATTTTTAAGATGATAATAATCAGATATTAATTCAATAATTAATTTTTTAAAGAAATAATTATTAGATAAATATATTTAGTCTTATTTTTATTTTTAAGTTATTAATTATTAAATATTAAATATGTGATATATCACTTAAATGCTGTGTAGACTCGTATTTCTCATTTCTATCCTAGTTTTTTATTTACTTAATTAATAAGTGGAACAATCATTCCAAAAATTGAAATATTAAGAAAATTTCTTCCTTTCATTAAAGGTTATTTCCAAAGTTCGAATCTATTTATCCATTGATATATGATATCTGTTCAGAACTGGTACCTAATAGCTTGTTGGTTATCTCATATATGCTTGTTTGCTATAGCGACTAGATATCACAGTTAATAATTATAAGTTAAATAATTGATTTTTTTTAAAACATGTTTAGTTACATTTTCAAAAATTAATTATAAGTAATAATCCTAATTATAAAATAAGTTATTTCAAGTAATTTATTTTTTAATTGTGAATATAGAAAAAAGGTTCTAAATTTTATATCCATACTAATTTTTTTTATTTTTTGTATTCACTATCCTTCTTCTAACATTATAAGTTTTAAATTTTGTACTCATTTTACACTTATTTTTATTTTAAATTTATAAATGACTCTAATATTTCACAATTTAATTATTTACAAATTTTTTAAACAGTGAATATCAAAACAAGTATAAATTCTATTTTAATTAAAAAATGTTAAACTTTCTTATTTATGAAAAATAATTTAAATAAATGAGAATGTATATTAAATAAGCATATAAATAGATTAAAAATATATATTATTTATTTGAATTAAAATTACATATTAATTAATATTAATATTATATGATTGTTTTTATACTATAGTAATATCAAAAAGATTAAAAAAATTAGTAATTTTGATGTAATCTTACGTGTTTTATTGTCATTTTCAGTAGTTTAATACTAAAAATAATTATTTTATACATAATCTAAACAAAAACAAATTGTGCATAATCAATTATCTAAATAATCAATTATTTTTGTTACACCAAACAAGTTCTATATTTTATTACTTAAACATATGGATGCCCCTAATAGTAATTCCACCACATCTCGCGTGAATTACTTAAGCTAGCATTCTTTAATAACTTAACTCCAACTCAAGGTCTCAAGAAATCGCAATTGGACTCTTAAGGGCTTACCTTACCTTATGCATTACTAGATGTAAATTTTCAATTTTATTTTTACTCACTTACATGCAAGATTCAGAAGTGCTTAGCTGTTGAGAATTTTAGTCTACTTAAATAGAGTAATTCTATTGGCTAGCAACCTTTTGTACTAATAATTTATTGATTTATTATTGATTCCGAACTACACCCCACAAAAAAAATTGTACAAGTATTTTTTTTCTTCTTCTTCTTTTTTTCATTTTTTGAGCTTCAATATAACCTGGATGAACTGTTGATGAAGTAGATCTTTCCCGTTCTTCTCTTTTGAGCAAATCAGGTTTTGCATTGAATTATTAACATTTGAGAAGGAGAGCTACTTACCTGAAATTAGTTGGTGTAGGCTTATTTTATTTTTTGGTTGCCTATACTAACATGGCTTAGAAGTTTCTCTATTCCCAAGCAATTAAGCAAAAAGAAAAAAAATTAATGCTATTATAACTTTGTATTATCAATATTAATCTCTTACAACGTATTGTACATGTAACTTTTTTAATAAGATAGTTAATACTATTAACATTAATTTTTTAGGCTTTGTTTAGTTACAGAAAAAAAAAGAACAAAATGTTAAATTTATTCTCTTCTCTTATTCGGTTAAAGAGAAAATAGGGGAGAAAGAAACTTTAAAAGTAAAATGTGTGGTTATAATGTTCTACTTATTTCAAATTAAATTTTTTTTCTTCAATTTCTTCTCAATTCAAATTTAAAAAATTTCTTTTCTTTCTCCCTATTTCTTTTTAGCTCAACAAGGGTTTAGGAAATTACTTTTAGCTTCTATTGCAATAGTGAGAATTTTAATACTACTTCTTATTATCTTTTAAAATGTTAAAAAAGAAAAATGTTTTTTTTTTTAATCATCTAGCCCACTATGACCTTATAACATATAATTCATCAAAATAAATTGTAGTATTGATATGTATATATTATGGTAGTACTGGGAATATTTTTCTCATTAAGCTATAAGTACGAGATTTGTAGATGGTCAAATTATGTATTTATTTTTTCCCAGTATTTAATAAATGAACATGCAAGTAGGGATAGTACATAAATTTTTAGTATTAGGGTGGGAATGAAATTTTCACATCACAACAACATATCCTGAAATTTGAGTAATACGTAACAAACTTGCCTTAGGAAAAGGCAATGGGGATTTATCCTCAATTATCACGTATGTTGCCAAACAATAAAATTGTTTGGTGGCATCATGAAACAGTTCTGGTCCTACTAGTACCAAGAACTCATCAAAGATATAGACAAAATTCTTGAAGAAACAAAAAGGGTCACAAACAAATTGGTAAGTTTGAAGGTTTAAATTTCAAGTTTTCGTTTTGTTGTTGGCACTCAACTTCTTCCCTTTCACGTTGTTTGTTTGAACTTTAAAGCAACGGTTTCGCAATTGATTAAAAATCCTTAGCTAGATTCTAAGTCAACATAGTTTCCTGCCCATAACAAATAAATGCTAGCTCATTATTTTTTCTCACAAATTGTCACATCCGGAATAGTTAACAAGATCTAACTTAAATTAATTCCTTTTATTCATTACGTCCATTTTTTCAAAATCTCGCAATTGTGTACCCTAGCGCATAAAGTTACTTCCATTAATCTTATTTCACCAACAAAAAAAAAAAAAGAGAAATTGTTGAGACGAAGAAATCAACAAGCAAACTACAGACATAAAGTGCAAGTCACAATCGAAATGTATAGAATTTTTTTATTGATAGCAAGAGTAACATGCCACTTAATCCACGTGTAATGTTATGAGTTTGAATATGAAGGGAAAAGTTCCAATACAACATCACACATCATATCACTAAGGATGCCAGCCAGAAGGGTATAGATTTGAGCCCACAGGTATTCAACCAAGAAGAAAAATGCAAACAAAGAACAGCATTTTAACTCTTATACTTGATTATCATCAACAGTAAAATGTTTTCTGATGGGATTCAGAATCCTCTAGTAATCTACAAGTGGAACAATATGGCAAGTATACAGAACTTATGATAACAAATCTATGAACAAAAAAGAATGCCAGACCTAATTTAAAACGAGAGGAATCCAAACATGGCGGATTGCTACCCCAAAACTCAAAATCCAGGCAGCTGTTGAGCTGCCTTGTTTTAAGCCTTGTATGTATGCAATTATCAAACTAGGGAAACTTTGCAGGACTATGTTGCACAGAGTGCATTGAGCAGAACATGAGCTAGCATGACGTCCACGAAATATTGATGCCCGATTTGGCCGTCACGCCACTTCCTTTTTGCCGGAGCCCTCCCATAGTGAACTCCATCGCTGCACCGGTTGTCAAAATGCCATGGAAATGTCATATCAAAGTTATCGATCACGCCAGATATAACCCCGGCTTTCTTTAATTTCTCAAGGAGTACTCCATTGAACACCTCCATTTTGTTAGGATTAAATGCCAATGACCTTGCATATCCACCAGTTGCAACTGTGGTCCGGTAGAAGACTCTTGGCCATGTTAACCCCCTTTGCCTCACAGCCTTCATAACATCTGCCCAAAATGATGCTGCATAATCTACTCCATTAGAAAATGCCCGAATGTTAGGCCAGTGAACGCCATCATGCAAGCCTGAATTCATGATCATAGTGTCAGGAACTGTGTCTTCTGAGAAGTACTTCTTCAGCAAAC
Source organism: Sindora glabra (assembly GCA_020226215.1). Classification (NCBI taxonomy): domain Eukaryota; kingdom Viridiplantae; phylum Streptophyta; class Magnoliopsida; order Fabales; family Fabaceae; genus Sindora; species Sindora glabra. Next base: position 39,272,346 of record CM035232.1, on the reverse strand, counting down.
TTCGGAACCCTTCATCTCTCAGAGAATCCAACCCTAGATAGTTTTGTGTCTCATTCCAATGGCCATTGAAGATGCTGGTGATCCGAACTGTCTGGGATGGATCTTTGGGGTTTGAGAAGTTCATATCAAAACGTCTAGGGACAGAATGTATATCAGGCAAATCCAAGATAAAATTGAGTATGTTACGTATAGTGTCAACATGATTGGAATCACCCCAGAAGAAAATCCAGCGATTCTTCAAGCAATTCCAAGCAGGGTCAGCAGAAAAAATCTTGAATGAGCATTGGGCAGAGTACACCCAGCCATTGCTCTCCAAAACTCCCAATGAACCATCACACCATGGAGATTTGCAAGGAAAGTCTGATGATAGGCACCTGTATCTACCATCATTACCAATTTGGCAATCATCATTCTTACCATGCCTAGTCCACCTTCCAAACCAGATGTCCCGGCTAAAATCAGAAGCCTTACAAGTCAGTAGTTCTGGCAACAAAGCACTGCTTTTGTAGAATCTGATTGCAATATTGCGAAGCAGACGATCATGTACAAAACGCCAAGGGGTGAATTTAAGGCCTTCAAAGTGCCTATAAAGCAGGATTATAGTGAGATTGTAAACCCCCTCGAAATCCGGATGAACTTGTAATGAAATGGAGTAAGACCCATTACTGAAATCTTTCACCAAAGGCCTAGATTTCCATGATTCCCCAGAAAGATCAGTCTCAAAGTAATCCCCACCCAAACACCGAGGCTTCCCAGAATCATCCAATGCTTGGAAACCAAATTCATGAACTTCCCCAGCGGATAGCTCTATCACATTCCCACTATCCAAAGCAGGAATTGCAATTCCCTCGGTCTTAGAATCTCTACAAGGTATTCCCCCAGGAGTTAACCACCTAGCAAGAAGATTTGAAGTCAGGTTGGGTTCTAATTCCGTCGAAATCCAACTTAAACTTCCCTGAACTACAGGATTTATTGGATTTTCAAGTGTTTCGGACACCCCACTAGACTTCTTTGCAGAAACTGGTTCATTCTGTGCAGAAATGATGTTCACAGGATTTTGGGAATCGAAATGGGTTGCATTGGAATGCTGGCTTTTGTTCAAATTAGCAGGAATATGAGGGGAAATCAAAGTCAAATTGTGATTTATAGGAGTCAGATTAGGAACGCGAACCCTTACAGAAAGATATTCTTGGCGAAACTTCCAAGCTTCAATGAAGTTCTTCATAGTGCATCCATCAATGCTCCAAACAAAGACCATCCCCGCACAGACCAAAGCAGTGAGCAACCCGAAACGCCAATGGTGGATCGGAACCCACCGTGTAAGCCATTGATTCACCGGCGGCGAAGCCACTACCTTCTCAGGCACCGGCATCGTACACTTCCAAAAGCTGCCACCACCAGAACAACACAAACAGCAACAAACAAAACCAACCCAGATACACAAAAATCACAGTCTAACGCTAAACACCACAAAGTTGTTATCTTTTGACAACACTGCTCCAAAAGAACCTCTTTAAAGCACAAACGTCGATATTCTCGAGAAAAAAAAAAATACTTTTGGTGAGGAAAGTAAAGGAAAACAGCAAAATCTTTATAGCTATTCACTGTGCAGATTTCACTGCCAGTGACACTTCATAGAATGAAACAGATTGAAGAAGAACTGGAGAAGGAAAACAGATTTGCAGCGTCACCATGCAGCTTGGAATCAATTTTCCCAACGCGTTTCAGTCCCAGATGTAAGGAATGTTCTTGAATACTGCTTGTTAAAATGAAAAATACCACCAGTAGAATTATGGCAGTAATAATTTCCAGTAATTGGTCTAAAAATGGGTATTATAAAGAATAATGATTTGATTTTTCAAAACTTTGATTACCGCTGGGGCCTTACTTTTATGCTGGCAGGGGCTGCTTTTCCATTTTTCCTTCGTTTGGTCCCCTCCAAATTGGCACTGTGGTTATCGGGTTGTTACGGCCGCCGAATCGTAGAAGCGCGTACTTTGGTTGGATGTTGCGTTGAACAAATTCATTTTCAACTAAATTTTTTTAATTATAGTAGTTAACGCATTTAAGTTACATTATATAATAACTACTAAAAACAGAACAAAAATTTGGATGATGGCTTCAAAATTACAAGTTGGATTAAACAGAAATTCCTTTTTTAGCAAATTTCTTATATATTTAGCGCAAATAACAAGTAAGAAATAACAATTTGTTATATTGTTGAAGAATATCATATTTTTAGATGATATAATTTGCACGATTTGCCATTAAATAGAAATAACAATTGCTATTTTAGTTATTGGCTTTATATTGGTTTAAGGATACTTTTTTTATGTATTTGAAAAATTAGCTAACTAAACGAGGGAAAGATGTTTTTTTTTCTTTTTATATAATGGAGTTAGTTTTAATTTTATACATTTGGTAAGATTTTAAAAATTAAGATTATTTCTATTTAATATAAGAAAAACACTAACCCTCCTGATAATTATCAAATCAATTGATTCGGAAACAAACAAAAACAATTTAGGTGTTTATAATTTAACAATAAATATTATGTGCGAAGAAAATTTATGAAAAGTTATTTATTCAAAACTCTTCTTTGCTAATATTTGTTGAGGGGCATAGTATCACCCTTAACTTAATCTTGTATGAAAATTAATTAGGAAAAGATGTCAAAAACTTTCCTTAATTTTTTCCTTTCTCTCTCATTCTAATTCATTTAAAACCTTAAGCTATATTTCCTTCCATTCATTAAACAAAGTTTGGTTAAAAACTAGTTCTATAATTAAATTTCGCACAAACTAATTATCACATAAAATTATATCATAGTTACCAAATTAATTTACATTAATTTGATTATAAATCAATTTCATATATTGCCAAACCCCTTTAAGCACCTAAATTAATCTATTTCACTATACTAAATTCCTTCAAAACTTTTTCCCCCAGGTTCAAATCTTTAATTCATGATACTTAGGAATTTCTAAGTAGTAAAACATTTATAAGAAAAATAATCTTACTATACTTTATATAGATCACTCTACTTGAGTTTAATTAAAAAAAAACTAAAGCAAGAAAATAAATATGAAATTATTATGGATAGAGTAATACTATTTTCGTTTTTGGGTGCCGTGGCATTTTGCCTTTGATTAATAACTTAGTTGTAAATTAGTGTGCATGTTTTGATGTCGTTGAAAATTGAGAACCCAAGGTTTTGGAATCAAATTATTATATTATAGAAATAGAAATAAAATAAGGAGAATATTTTATGGACGAGAATGCCCTTAAGCATGACCCGAACGATTGTGCCGTACAGATGGGTGAGGGTGATGGAAGCACCAGCACGGCACCAACACGGGTATTGATAAGCCTGATCAGAGTCGGTGATGGATGGTGGGGCTGATCGGGGCATTTATGTCATTTAGTAGTTATAGGAATAAGGACGCCACATGGACCACGTGAAACATTCCAAGCAGTCCATAAAAGTTTTTTCTTTCGATTGTAAAAAAAAAACCCACCTTACAAATTTAAAAATAATAAAATTGTAAAAAATATTAAAATTAAATTTTTATTATTAATTTTAATTAATTAAAATGTTTTAATTGATGTATTTTATTTAAATTATTTAAATATTATTTATTATTAATAATGAGTTATTTAGATACTAGAAAAATAGGAAAAAATAAAAGAAAAATATGAAAAGATTAGAAAATTCTAGCTTATGAATACAACAAAAAAAAGGAGAGAGAGAGAAGCGGATATAAATATATAATGGGTATTTTTCCCCCTCCAGAAAGCGAAAAGAAATTCTCACTTTAAACTGATCTTCCTATCTTGCCCTTGACAAAGTTGCTTTACAGCCAATTTTAGAAGACGTGGGAAGCCAACTTCACAGTAAATTATTATTCTTATCTGTTCAAGGTTGGTAGACTGTTATAGTAATTACGTTACAACAAGAGAGTGATGTCGCTTCTAGTGTCTTGTGTATCTCATACCCATAATTTTATTGCCGTTTATATCTAAATTTGTTTTGGCCTCGAGCCTTAGATGTGGTGATTTTTATTTATATGTTAAATGGTATATTTATCTTTTAAAATATAAATTATATAATATTAATTTTTATATTTAAAATAATTTCTTTTTATTCATAAATATTTAATTAATAAAATTTTAATTTTTTTTGTTAAATTTCTATTAATTCTTGCTAAGACATCTGTAGATAACATTAAAATATACTAACTATTATGAATAATTATAATTAATATAGATGTCCTTAATTTATGCGAGTATTTTTCCTACCTTTTGTGATTAATTATTATTATTTAATTATGATTAATTATTAAATTTTAATTTTTTTTATAAATCATTAATATAAAATTAAAATTTATGACTTATTTGTCCTATAAATATTAAATTGTAGATACCATTCTATATAGAACTAAATAAAATCATTTTAAATTAAAAGGAATTTACTATGACTATTGAACTAGAATGTAAACCTTTCGATGAGGAGGTGAATTTACTAGTTTACAGTACATAGAAAACTAAAGTTGATTCCATGGGAATAGTTCATACTTATAATGTTATGGAAATGCAAAAAGAAAGAGCCATTGTTATTCATAATCAATCAAATGATAAGTTTAATAAGACTTGGGATAACGGTGGTAGAAAGTTACAATCTTATAAAAATAGGTTCTTAGGAATTATTGGATCCTATATGATGAGAGTGATCAAGAGCCTAACTTAGAGGATGAAATGATAGAAGAAAAGGAAGAAACTAACATGCCCAAGAAAGATCAAGACCCTTTATATCTAATAGTTTCAATTTCTTTGGAGGAAAGGAAAGAGTGATGTAAACCATAAGAGAATTCCCTAATAATCAAGCTATTAGGAAAAAGTATTGGCATTAAAATTTTAAAAGCTAGATTAGAGAAGCTTTGGAGTCCAAAGGGTGAACTACAACTAATTAATATCAACAATGGATATTATGTAACTTATTTCAATGATATGTCTAATTATAATAATACCTTACAAAATGGTCCATAGATGATTGCAAACCATTATTTGGTAATGCAAAATGGAGGTTGGAGCTTGACCTTTTTAATGATCAATATCATAAACTAGCAATATGGATTCTTGTTTTAGGCTTGCGTTTAGAATATTATAATAAAAGGTTTCTATAGAATAAGGAATATTGTTGGAAGAGCTCTCAAGGTAGACATGCATACTTTAAGAAAATAAGAAAATTAAGCTTTAACAAAAAGAGGGAGGTTTGCTAGGAAGTTGACTTTTGCAAACAATTTATTCCAAAAATCCCGTTAGAAGGGAGAACACATGCAATTGAATATAAAGGATTACATCTCATTTGTTTCCACTATGGAAGATTCGATCACAAGAAGGAGACTTATCCTAAAGGTGTTAGCAAATGACATGTATTAGGTAGGAAGAACAAATGATCATATGGAAATAAATGATGAAAATATAAGCCATATGAGTGTTGGAAGAAAGATAGGGTAGAATATGATCTAAGATGCAAAGTTTGGTGATCATGTGGTGATCAGTGATGAAGATTTCGATGGCTAAATGTTACCTCAATGGTGGGGCAGGAAGGTGAAGGCTTAAAATAAGAAGGCTTTGAAGGCACCAAAATCTTAAAGTGATGATCATTCTAAAGAAACTAATCAAGAACCATACTTATGATCCTTGGTAGTTTATTTCAAGAAAGAAATATTAATAACTCCAATGATGGAGGTAGTAATATAGGAATTCCTGTAGGTTTTAATGGTAATAACAATAAAAGGTCAAAACCTAATAGTGCTAGTAAAAAGACAATATACAAGAAAGAAGGTAGGGCTAAAGGAAAGAAGCCTATCATGGTAGAATAAAAAAAAGGCCAAAAAGGGTTCAAAAAGAAACTTTAGAAGGGGTTTGCTTATTAGAAGTAAGGATAGAATGATATCAATTTAAAATCGAGTGGTCTAAGACTAAAAATGGCTCAAAATAAATAAATATAGTGGGTAGGTCAAGATCTACCATGCAAGTTAATTATGTTGATGGAACTTTAAACTAAAATGAAGGACAAAAAGGTTTATCATATTGGCACACCTCCAAAACCTTCATATGCCTCTAACAGTTGCTCAACTTATCAAAATGTTCTCAACATCTTTGTCTAAGGAAAAAGCTCAATAATCTTATGGGTTTTTCTAAAAGAGATCTACACCTTTTCCAGTTTCATTTTATCTCATTATTTTATTAATGAATATTTTATCTTAAAATTATAAAGGTGCTGGATCTCATATTTTTAAGTGTTAAGTAAAGGATCTTATTAATATGTAATCTATAAGCATAATTTTTATTATTGAGCCTAGGATTAAGGAAAAGAAGGATGAAAAGGTTATTAAAAATATTAGGTTTAATGGCTTTTTCAAAGCGGACCCTATTGATTATCCTAGAAGATTTTGGCTCTTTTGGAATAAACAAAATTTTGAAGTAGAAATTCTAGTTGTCCATAACCAATTCATTCATGCAAGACTAACACTAATAGATAAGTTTTTTTTTTTTTTTTACTTATTGCAAGCTTCTATAGGCACCTGACCTTTATCATTGATAGTTACTTTAGGAGGAACTTACAAATCTCTCAACTAATGTCTTAAAGGCTTTGATGATTTTAGAGATTTCAATACTTATATCATAGAATCAAAAAAGATAAGAGGCATAAAGTATAACTGAAAAAGTATAAAATAATTTTTTGGAATGCCTTAATTTTTATCAATTAATAGATATAGTATATAAAGGCCTTAGCTTTACGTAGGAAAGAAATGGTTTAAAAGAAAGGATTGACAGGTTTGTTGTAAATACAAAGTAGAATCTTAGATTTCTGGAAGCCTTGTCATACATATGTTCACAAGAAAGTCTGATCATAAGCTCATACTTCTAAGGATGGATAATCCTATTATTAAAAAATTTAGGCAAAGGCCTTTTTGATTCTTAGTAACTTGGCTAACTAATAATGACTTTTCTTATATTGTCAAAAAATCATGGCAGGATAATAATGACTGGATGGCAACCTCCTTTGACTTCCATCAATTAGCTTAACCATGGAACAAAGAAGTCTTTAGTGATATTTGTAAAAGGAAATCTTGTAACAAAACTAAAGGGTATTGATCGTAAGCTAAAGGCAAATTATAACTCTACTCTTATTCTTTTAAAGAGGGAATTGTGGCATGAATAGAAAAAAAATTTTCTTCAAGAGAAAATCACTTAGTATAAAAAATCTTGATGCAAATATTTGTAATATAAGGATAGGAATATAAGGTATTTCTATACTACAACCATAATTCATTGTAAAAGGAATAAAATAAAATGCTTAAAGTATAGTAATGGCCAATAGTGTAGTGACCCCAAACTACTAAAGAATGAGACAATAAATCTTTATAAAACTTTATTCATTCAAGAGACAAATAGGGGTAATGATTACTTACTATTGGAATGATTTCCTTCTTTAAATTATAATGAAAAGGAAGTAATTTAGCAACTTTTTCGCTAATGATGAGATAAAAAAAGACAATTTTCTCTATAGGAGCTTTAAAAGCTCTTAGGATAAATGGTTTACATGCTTTTATCTTTCAGAGCCAATGGCACATTGTGATAAACTTATCTACCAATGTATAAAAGAAATTTTGTTCAATCCTAGTAGAGTAAGTGAATTGAATGAAACACTCTTAGTTCTCATTCTAAAAATAAATCATCCAAAAAGTCTAAAAAGGTTCAAGTCCATTAGCCTATACGATGTGATATAAAAAATGATTATGAAAATGATTATGACACACTTGAAAAAGGTTACGGATTTCATCGTAAGCCCATAATAATGTAATTTTATTCCAAAGAGGTATAGCTTAGATAATATTATTGTTACATAGGCAACCATTCACATGATGTAATTAAAAAAAGGAAGTAAAGGGTTTATAGTGATAAAAGTGGACTTAGAAAATGCTTATGACAAACTAAGCTGGGTTTTGCTTAAAAATGCTTTATAAGATATTAGTTTGAATAACCATTTTGTAAATCTCATTATGACTTGCGTGTCTACTTGTAGCGTGCAAATGTTGTTGAATGGGGAAATAACTTAAAAATTTAATCTTACAAAAGGTATAGGACAAGGAGACCCACTACTTCTATATTTATTTGTTTCATGCATTGAAAGTCTCGCTCATAGGATTAATGTGGCTATTCGTATGAATTTTTTGAAGCTTATTAAACTTAGCAAAAATAGTATGCCTATATCTCACCTTTTCTTTATGGATGATTTAATTTTATTTATAAAGTTATCAGTTAATCAGGCATAAATTATAAATTATTACCTCTAAGAATTTAGTAATAGCTTAAACGAAAAGGTTAATAAGGATAAATCTAAAGGTTTTTTCTCTAAAAATGTTAACTATAATAGAACTAGATAAATTAGGGAAGCCCTTAAAGTTTCAATTACTTCAAACTTAGGAAATTACTTAGAATTATTATTACACCATGGAAAGGTATCCAAGAATTCTTTTAATTTTATCTTGGAAAAAATATCCAATAGTCTAAGTGCATTGAAAGTAAAATACTTTTCTTTCATTTGTAGTTTAACCTTGGGTAAATCAGTTTTAACAACTTTTCCTCAATATTGCATGTTGATAAATTGATTACCTTCTTCCATTTATTTTGAAGTAGAAAGATTTATCCAGAATTTCATTTGGTATGGCAATGGGGAGAATAAGAAGGTGCACCTTATAGCTTAGGATGATTTGCATAAATTAAAACTAGAAAGAGATGTAGGGATCTATAGATTGAAGAAGTGCAATGATGTGCACTTAATGAAAGTTGCATGGGGAATGATTGAGAAACTGAATGCACTTTAAGTGAAATTGCTTAGCTTGAAGTACAATTATAGGAAGTAACTGATTCTAAATATTAACGAGGAGTTTCAAACATGTAGAAAGGTTTTTGTGATGTACGGATTCATAGGTTGGAAAGTCTAAATTGGAATATTTATGATAGGTTGGTGGTGTGATTCTGGAAGGACGCATGGTTTCCTAATAGTAGCCTTTTATGTTTCCAACCTAGAATAATAATCCTATCCACTAAAGTAGATGTATTTGTAATAGCTTATGGAAGGAGAGATGGGGAATGGGACTTTGATAGCTAAGAAACATAATCCTAGTTTATATTCTTAATAGAATTTTAAGTATGGTGCCTCTTTATGCCTTTTTGGAATTGAATAACATAAGCTAATTTTTAACAAAAGATGGTAGTTTTTTTTTTTTGTTAAATCAACTTATAAAAGTCTTACAACATTAGAGATTGGTAGTAACTCAATCTTATAAAAGAAAGTATGGGCTTAGCAGGGTGTGCTCCTTCCTATGGTTAGTGGGTAAAGAAAAACAATTAACCAACAGTCAAAGGAAAGCTAGGAAACCAATTGATTCAATAATTTGCCTAAAATGTAAGCATGCTAATAAATCTATCCTTCACTTACTAAGGGATTGAGAAAAAGTCAAGAACTTATAGCTTTCGATTATAATACTTCAACATGGGAAGTATATGAGATCGTAAATTTTAAGCAACACCAGACTCCTAGAATAAGATGAATAGAAAGGCAAATTAAGTGGTGTCATCCTCCAACTAATTGGGGAAATGTAATACTAATAGATTAATTAGAAGAAGCTTATAGGCTGGTTATAGTGGAGTATTTTGATATGAAGCTAGGACTTGGCTTTCTGGATTTTGTAAGTTCATTGGTACTATGAATGTAATGGTTGGTGAGTTGTAGGTAATTTATTTAGGAATAAACATTGTATAGTAAGCTGGTTTGAATAGAGTTATCTTTGAGATAAATTTAAAGGTTGCCTTGAGTTTCACCAATTCTAGTTATATTAATTCTTATCCATACTATTCACTTATAAGCTCCATTATGCAATTAAGTAGGAGGAAATGGAAAATTTAATTTAAAGATTGTTACCATGAGGAAAATTAAGAGGCTGATTGCCTAGTGAATTTATCACATGATATGCAAGCCTTAGTTCGTTAGCTCATGAACTTTAATAGTTCTCCTAATTGTTGTGTTAAGAGTTTTATAAGTGATATGAGAAGGGTTTCTTATCTTCGAATGTTAGCAAATTAGCTAGTGTTTTTCTATTTCCTTATGTAAAAAAAATAATAATAATAAAATCATTCTCCTATTTCTATAATTCTTTTACATATTTTTCTTTAATATTAAGTTAAGCATTTTTATAATACATTATTAGCATGATAACAAATTTCTAAATTTAAGTTATTTCATTTGATTTCATTACTTTGTATTTCCTATTTATGAAATATTTTATTTTATGTTTTGAAATTGATAAAATTTCTTACTAACTGAAGATTTCTTACTAACTTTAATATTGAGTTGAGCATTTTTATAATATGTTATTAACGAAAACAAATTTCTAAATTTAAGTTATTTCATTTGATTTCATTACTCCTATTTATGAAATATTTTATTTTATGTTTTGAAATTTATAAAATTTCTTACTAATTGAAGATTTTAAAGTTAATGGTAATTTATGAATATATAAATTACAAACATGGTCAGTAAGAAATGTTCAATTTTCTTTTAAGAGATAAAATTCAATTGAAAAAGGCATTAAGAATTAATTTCTTAAATAATTTTATTAACAAGGTGTTTCACAAATAGTAATTTAATTAGTGTTTAATTGATTGAAGGAGTTTTAGCTAATTGATTAAGTCCTCTAATTTTAGTGCTTGATAAATAACTTTTAGAATCAACAAATTAACACTCAATCCACTAATTTGAAAACACTAGGGAGTCAAGTGTTTTAAAATAACGGATTCCCATTTTATATAAAAAAAATATGCTTTTATCCATATTTAAAAAAATATTTTTCTTGTTCAGTTTTTTTTTACCATTTACCATTTATTCATTTTTTTATAAAAACACTTATTTATCTTTTTAATAATAATAATAATAATAATAATAATAATGATAATAATAATAATAATAATGTTGAAAACTAAAGAAGTTTTTAGCTTAATATATATATAATGAGCTACATTACTCTTATGATTTATTTTACAAATATTCCTTTCTTATCAAGATGGGATAATCAAACTAAAAATATACATATATTGCAAAATTAAACATATGTAAGCATAAAAAATTTCATTAAGAAAAAGTACTTTCATTTAAATTTTCTTTCATATATACATTATAATAGTTTTCATGTTTCATATTATGTTCAATGATAAAGAAACTATAATTTTCATTTTTGAAATAACTAATCAAAGTTACTAAACTATGTTATATATAACTTACTAATAATATATGAATGAAAAATGTTAAGGAATATTGTTTCAATGTTACTTATTATTTACATTTTAAAGACATCTAACTTATTTTTAAAAGGAAATTTAATATTATAAGCAATATTTTAAGATATGAAATATTATTCAAGTAAAGAAATATTCAAATAGATTATAAAATATGCTCATATTTTTATATATTATTTTGTAAATAAAGAGTTACTTTTACTAAATGTCTTTATATAATTAACTAGTGCTATTAGTTAATTAAATTGATTAAGACAATCATTTATTAGCTAACACTTAATTCAATAAGTTAATCACTAATATAATCAATTAATTACTAAATAAGGCTTTAATATCCTCTGTTTCAATTCTATCAAGGGCTTATGGTTTCAAATATTTTAATAAAAAACCTTAAATGAATGAGCCATTCTTTTCTCAACCCTTCATATTTTTCTTATTCTTTTTGTTACATCTGATTTAAGCTTAAATAAAGTGGTATTAGAGCTAACAAGATTTAAGGTCACTATGGCTAATTTGAGTGGAGCATTTCATACAAATTTCACAATCCTAGATGGCAAAAATTGGAAAAAATGGTTAATGCAAAAGAAAGTTCTTTTTTGCCATTAAAAAGTTCTTAATATAATTGATACAGAAGATAATGAACTTGAAAAAAATGCAATAAAATCTTTAAAGTAAATTTACCTTGATAATAAAAGGAAAGATTGTAAGAATCTTTTCTTTCTTCATCAAAGTGTTAATAACAAGGTATTTGAGAAAATTTCTGAGGCTAAAATAGTAAAAGAGGCATGAAATATTTTGTAGAAGTGCAATAAAGGTGTTGAAAAGATTAATAGGGGTCATCTATAAACCTTAAGGTGCCAATTTAAGCTATTTTAAATGAATGGTGAGGAGAGTATCAATAAGTATTTTGCCAAAGTGTAATTTTTAACTAATTAACTTAATACTAATGATGACAAGGTAAAAGATTTGACCATTGTTGGAAAGGTGCTAAGAACTTTTACACCAAAATTTAATTATAACATTATTACTATGAAAAAATCTAGAAATTTGAATAGTATAACAGTTAATCAACTACAATTAATGCTGAAGGCTCATGAACATAGATTGCATGAAAGAGATTTTGAAAAGTTGATAAAGAATAATGTGGAACAAGCTTTCCAATCTCAAGTACAAAAGAAGGCTAATAAATTATTTGAAGAAAATGAAAAGGGAAGAAGGCCATGGAAGGATAAAGGTAGATCTAATTCTTAAAATGGATATGATTGGGAAAATGAAGTTTAAGAAAGAAAGGAAGAATTTAGACAAGAAAATTAATTAAATTCAAGAAGGTAGTACAAGTCCAACACTAGATGCAAAGGCAAAAGATTTAATAAGAAAAATTTTCAATAATATGAATGTTAGAATTTAGGCACTTTGTAAGAGAGTGCAAAAGCAAGAAGATAGCTTAAAAACCTAAAGAGGCAACAAGGTTTTTAAAAGAAGATGAGGAAAAGAAGCACATGCTTTTGATAGTGACAAATCATACTGAAGAATCCATTTTTAATTCTTAGTTCTTAAATAATGGTTGCTTTAATCATATGACTGGGAGATGAAAGCTTTTTGTTAATTTAGATAGTATATTTGGATACAAAGTGAAGTTCACAGATGACAACATAATGCTAGTAAAAGGAAAAAGTGGTATCTTGATAAAGTAAAGAGATGGTGGTTATGCCTATATCAATAATGTTTTGTATGTTCCATCCATGAAGAATAATTTGTTACGCTTAGGCGAGTTGCTTAAAAAAGGTTACACAATGAAGATAAAACAAGGACACCTATTTTTGCTTGATTCTATGAATAAATATGTATCGAAAGCTCCATTATCATCTATCATAACCTTGAAGATTAAGATATAAAATGCCATTTCTAAATGTTTGTCTATAGCTATAAAGGATGAGAATTAGATTTGGCACTTAAGGTTTAAATATCTTAATTTTAAATGTCTAAAACAACTTAGCAAATTAAAAATGGTGGTTAACCTACCAACTATAAATTAGCTTGATATGTTTTGTAAGGTTGGCATGATGGGAAAGTAATTTAGAAAACTTGTTCAAAAAGAAGGCATGACTAGAGCAATAAAACCTTTTGAATTGGTGTATTCAGACATATAAGGGCCTATAAATACTATTTCTTTTAGCAAAAACAACTATTTTGCAACCTTAGTTGATGATTGTAATAGAAAAATCTAGGCGCATATGATAAGATATAAATTTGATAGTCTTGAGGTTTTCAATAAGTGTATATGACATTCTTGCTTAACTAAAAGGCTAAAAAATAAAACATTAGAAGAGGTTTAGATGAGGAAGAAACCAATAGTAAGTTATCTAAGGATCTTTAGGTCGTTATGCTACACATATGTGCCTAAAGAAAAGAAGAAGAAACTTAATGATGAAAGTGAGAAGGCTATAGTGATTGAATACTATTTAATAGGTGGATACAAGTTGTTAGATTCAAAGAATTATAGAGTAATTATTAGTAGGGATGTTATTGTGGATAAGTCTACTACTTGGGATTTGTAATATCTCAAGCTAAAATTTCAAGTTTTATAAATTTTGATACTTGTGGATAATTATTTAATTATTTAGTTAATATTTAGTTTTAATTTTATTTTCTAAATTGAAGATTTAGGAACATTTGAAATAATACTTGTGAAAATATTTAAAATTTATTTATTTATTTTTATATATGGCCATATTAATTTTACTTTAAAATATTTTTATAAGAAATTTCTCATAAGTTGAGAAATAATTTTTAAAGTGCAAGAGTGCGTGGAATTATGAAATAATTTGTGTGTATTTAATACATTAATTTTGAATTATGAAAGTTTGAAATAATTATTGTTAGAACTTTGAAATTTATCAAAATATTAAAATAAATATATTTTATATATTAGATTAAATAATTGAATTGACATTCTTTAGATAAAATTAGTTTTGTAAAATGAGTTATTACAAATAATTTAATGAATAGGATATCTTTGAGTTAAAATCAAAAGTTGAAATTTAATGATGGAGTGGGGCTTATGATGCACGAGGAGCGCAGGATCACAGGCCATAGCTCCCACCGCCTCCCCTCCTGATTTTTTATTGTTTTCACTGCCATTTTTTCTTCTTCTTTTTTTTTTTTTAACTTGTATTATTCGGCTAGCTCCGATTTTTATTTCACCAACTTTACTCTCTCTCTCGGCACATGTTCCACCAGCTCTTTTCTCTCTCTTCCCTCAAACTCGTCAAAACTCTCGCTCTCCTTACCATCTTGCCGCCTTCTCCTCTCTGTCTTTCTTTAAGCCGAACCCTTCTTTTCATGTGATTTGTTTAATTGTTTTGACTCATTCTTTACATTATCACGTAACTCTCTCATTGCACGGGTATTCACTCATTCCTCTCACTCTCTTCCCTGCATGACCTCTCCGTCAGACAGCAACCGTTTGTGTCGCATTTTCTATAGCTAGTGTTGAAGCCACCAGCATGACAGCAAATTCTTATAAGAAAATCGAAGCTTATTAGCTCACTTGGGCAAGCATAACTGCTGGTTGAGCTCGAGATAGGTGAGACGACGCAGACATTGGATGAGCCTCCTTCCGGCCACTATGTGTTGCTTGGAGTTCTACAAGCCTCTTCCAGCTTCCTTTCAAGCTGCCGCAAGGAATGATGGGGGATGCCGATTTGCATCCTGTGACAGCAGCTGTTAGATGTTGCTCCTTTCTGCCGCCGGCGCTTCAACAACGTTCTGGCCGCCGGTGAAGCTCCGGTGTGCCACTTTAGAAATCAGTAAGTTGATTTTATTATGAATTCCGAGTGTTCCTAATGCTGAAAAGTATCTATAAAAACCTCATTTTTATATATTTTAAAGTAAATGATATGAATTAGATAAATATGATTTTAAGTTATCAAATGCTAGGGGATTCTAGAGTACTATACTATATTATTCTAGAGGATATATGTGTGGGTTAAGAATCTTTATTTATGAAAATTTTGAATTTATCGGTGTTATTCTGAAAAACATGATTTTTATATCATATAATGATAAAATAATAGATGAGCATATTGAAAGTGATTTTGGGATTATTTTCTTATGATATGGTGATACATTTTATTCTAATCTTATGAAATATTTACATATAATTCTAGAAACTTTATCTCTATAGATTTTTGAAGTAAATGATGATAGTTATAAAGTATAATTTTTACATTATATAATGATAGAATAATTGGAGTCTTCTTGGAGAATTATATTTTGATATTTTGATTAGTTAAAGCATTAAGAATTAAGTATATAATATTATATAATAAGATGATTTAAGTTTTTCTTTGAGGAGAAAGCTGTAATATTTTCAGACTATATTATGCTTGAATCTTAAAGCCTATTCCATGCATATTTTAAATATTAAGAATAGTTTCTAAATTATTAGGAATGAGTATGTGGCTAACTTAAGAGAGATAATTAAAACCCTTCAAGGTATTAGTAAAAAGTTGATAAAGTGAATTAGGACTGAGGAAACCTCAAAACATGGCTTTTAATCATCTTAAGCTAGAATTAAAAATATTAAAGAGTAAGTGTGAAAAGTTACAAAAGGACATAAATAAATCTTGGAAAAGAACATATATAGATGTTCTTATTTATTTAATTAATATTGTAAATTGTTAACTAAGGATAAGAGAAAAGATGATTGTAGGTATTCTAGGATTCGCTAGAAAGCATGAGCATTTCCAAGCAGAAAAAGATGAAAAGATGAGAGGGGAGTGATATGAATCACTTTAAGCTTCTACAACGAACCCATCCCACTAAGTGAGTATATATCTCACAATTAATTTTTATCTTAATAAAAGATTATTTAAATATTATGAACTATATATCTTTTTTAATAGTTAAATTTTATATTCATACATATATATCTGTACTCATGCATAAATTCAGTTTCATAGAATAAATACAAATAGTAAGTGATTAGAGCGCGTAGCAAAAGTGTGATAGTAGTATTTCTATCTATTGATGGATTATGATTGAGTTCTCTTGTTACCTATATGCTAAGTATTATAGTTTGAATTATGTTATGAGTGACATTGAGATTGGAAATATAATGGGACCAATGATGTGAAAGTGAAATGATAAATTTTCAATAAATAATTATAGAGGATAGAGGATTAGTCCAAGAGTTGGATGGAAAATTTCTAACAAGTAGTTGAGAAAATATAGTATTGGTTGGAATTCAAAAAGTGATTATTTGCATGTTTATTGTAACTAGATATGTGATATGATATGATGTTGAAAACTATCAATGGTTGGATGTCACTGTTTGACATGATTGTAAAGGCTTAGTGTGATTACAAGGATTTGTTTGTATTTGAGCTTTAAGGGCAATTTATGAGTGTGAAGTTTACCTAGCAAGGATAATATATGATATGATAGCAATATTATGTACTGATAGATATTAAGTCTTTTTATAATTTGTGATATGAGATACAGAGGTAAGGTATGTGTAGGGGAACTTTCATTTTTGGAGCATGGTTTCATATATGTTATGAAATCTAGAAAGTATGAGTTTGTGAATATTTTAATATAGTACAGGTTTAATTTGTGAATGCTAAGTTAGTAGTAGGTATATACTCATTGAGTTTTCTATAACTCACTTGTTAATCTTCAATATGTTCAACTTGAGATATCTATAGAGAAACAAAGGCTACCTGGACTAAAGGATTTGACAATTGGGATTAATATTAAAATAAAGATTTATGATGTATTGAATTGTTGTATGTGTGTATAAATTCGACATTGTATTGTATTGTTTGTATGTTTGTCATTATCATATTTGGAAATCAAACAGGTTTTATATATTTAAGGCCTACGACTTTTTGGAAGTATCTAAAAATAGAGGAGATTCTATTCATTTTTTTATAAAGTTTTACAATAAAATTTTGAGTTCCCCTAAAAATTTAAAAATTCCTATTGACTAGTAAAAAATGAAAAGTGTTAAGACTTGTGAAAACTAGTAATGAGATCCACGTCCGTCATGATCAGAGTTAGGTAATGATAGGATTAGAGTAATGCTAACAAAAATAATGATAAATTGAACTTAATTTGAACAAAATTCACTAATAAAAAAGCCAACAAAGATAAAAAAAAACTATCAAATGGTGAAGAAATTAATGAGAAAGTCCAAAATAAAGAGACAAGGTCTACAAGACTCTAAGAAATAGAATTCCATCTAATAAATTAAAAGACTTTGAAATTTTTTTAAATAATGTTATGAATATAGAAGGAAGGCTAATGTATCTGGCTATGTTTGTAAATTGAGAACTAATAAATTTTAAGGAAGCCATTAAAACTCATACATGGAAGAAAGTAATGGAAGAAGGCATAAATGCAATTAAGAGGAATCAAACCTACGATTGGTAAAATCTCTTGCTAATAAGAAGCTTATTAAGGTCAAATAGGTGTATAAGACCAAGCTAAAGCTAAATTAGGAGATAAAAAAGCATAATGCTAAATTAGTTACTAAAGGCTTTTTATAATAACTAGGTTTAAACTATCAAGAAGTATTTTCTTCAGTGGCAAGAATTGAAATTGCAAGATTAATAGTGGCATTGGTAGCATATATAAGGATTGGAAATTACATCAATTAGATGATAAATTAGTTTTTCTACATAGGCCATTAGATGAAGAGGTGTATATATGTTAACTTTCAGGATTTATGAAAATAGGAAGTGAAAACATGGCTTACAAATTGAAAAAGGCACTTTATGATCTTAAACAAGCATCAAAGGCTTGGAAAAAAAGAGTAAATGTATTCTTCCAATAGTATGACCTTGAAACATGCTCATGTAAGTGTGGTCTTTATGTTAAAATTTAAAAAATGGAGTTTTCTTGGTGATATATTTGTACGTAGATGATTTAGAAGTGATTAGAAGTAATGAAATAGAAACCAAAAGATTTAAAGATATTATGATGTAGGAGTTTAAAATAACTAGTCTAAGCCTATTGTCCTTTTTATTTATTTATCTATTTATTTTTTGGAATTGAATTTGCATAAATTCCAAGGGAATTTTTATAGACTACAAAAGATATGCTACATAAATTTTGCATAAACTTAGTTTGCAAAACTATAATAGCTTACAAGGTTTAATTGATGCCAACACCAAATGAATGAATGAAGGTAATAGTAAACTAGTTGAGCCCACACTATTTTAAACAAATACTTGAGCATTTGAAGTATCTATGCAGTACCAAACTTAACATATCTTATGAAATGGGTCTAACTTGTAGATATATGAAAAGCCTTAGGATTCACATGTGCTATTAGTAAAAAGGATTCTGAGATATATAAAAGGCATTAGTGACTATGATATGTTGTTTATTAACAATCAACATTGTAAATGCAAGAATAAAATGGGATTTATTAACATTGATTGGTGTAGTGATAAGGAGTAGGAAAAGAGTACTTCTAGCTTTTTGTTTAAATTTGGAGATATTGTTTTCTTTTGGAATTCTAAAAGATAATCAATTATTGCTTTCTTTCCATGTGAAGTCAATTATGTTGTAGCCTTTACAAGAGCTTATAAAGTAGCATGGTTGAGCAATTTATTAGAGAGAATGCATATGAAGATCAACAAGCTACTGATGATTTGTATTGACAATATATATGCTATAAGTCTTATAAAGAATCTTGTTGCTCATAGTCGAAACAACAAGATTCCACTTCTTAAGGGATTATGTGAATAAGAGAGTAAATGAATTAAAATATTACAAAATTAACAAGTAGATTATAGATGTACTAACTAAGCCTCTAAAGATTGATAGGTTTGAAAAACTTGGAAATACGATGGATATGACTTTTCCTCATAATTTGGATTAAAGGTTATATGTTATATTAATTAATAGTTAGTTCTAATATTGCATGGTTAGTTAGATAGTTAAGAAGCAAGTTTGTTAGTTAGTTAGTTAGGTGGCTGCAAAGTGGCTAAAGTTTTAGCCTATTTGTACTAAAGGCAAAAAGCTCAATTTGTAAAGTATATTAGAAAAGTAATAAATTAGATTCTCTCCTTTATGTAAAAGGTTGAAGTGCATGAGTTACTATTCTTCTCAACCCTCCTTGTTTTTCTTACTTTTTCTATTATTTTTTACTTAAGCTTTAACAAAATAAATAATAAATAATATGTCAATATAAAATGGTATATTCTATATTTTTAGTTACTAAATAATACACTTTAAATCTAATCAATGTAATTAAAATTTTCTTCAAATTTGCGTATAAAATTGGATCCTTCAAACAATTGCCTAAGACTACAAAGAGTTTTCTAAAATTAATTGAAAATTATTATTGAAAATAAAATAATTGAAAAATAAGTTTGAAAATTAGCAGTTATTTTTCTCTCTCTATCACTATCCATCATTCTTAAAATTTATGCATTTTTTTTTGTTTCACCATAACTTTTCTTCCTTGTTGGTTTTGATTTTCTTCCTAACCACCACAAATAGCACCATTATTAATCACCATTGCATATAAGTTCATTATTTGAGTGTTGTTGTTGTCACCATTACTATGGTTATCATGGTTCAATGCATTTCAATTAAGGGTAAGCTAACAATGAATTAAAAAAGATTAAGGAAGTTGGAGAAAATGAAGATTGGTGAAGATAAAGATAAAAAAGAAGAGATTAGGGAAGATAAAATGGAGATTAAGGGAGATAGAGATGCGGAAGAAAGATGGAGACCTTCCTTACATTCCTTCACTTATAAAATTGTCGCCATAAAAAGGAAGAATAAAAATAATGTTCAAAAAAATAAAAAACTTATTTTTATTATTCAATGTTTAAAACAACATATTTGAATTATAGATTTTAAAAATAAAATATATAGAATAAGTTTTTGAATAAAGGTTTTTTTATTCTTTCCTTTTTAAAAATTGAAAATTACTTTTAAAAATGGTTTAAACTTCTATAGCACATTACAATAAATAGCACTCGATAAACTCTTTATATAAGGAAAAAATGTAATTGATTTTAGTATTATTTCATTTTTAACTATAAACTTATGAAAATTTTAACTTTTTTCCCACAAATCACTCTCTTACTATGTATAAGACTATAACTCCTTAACCATTTTTCTAGTGGTGCAAAATTCAGAAGCTTTCTTCTTTTGAATCCAACCATTTCTTTTATGCACTAAGTTTGTAACATAGAAGACACACTAAAGTTTAAAAATCAAAAAGCACTTAGTTCCCTACTCAACACATTTCTAACTTGTGCAATCTATAAGTTAAGTTTTAAACTTTGTAGAAATTAGGTGAAAAATTTGGAATAAGTGGTTCTAATTACAAATGTGCATTAAAATTTTTAGTTATTTATTTTATGAACATTACTTGGTTCTAATTGGCAAAAAAAATCAAATGAATAAAGTAAATCACATTTTAACTAGAAAAAAATAAAATACATTTGAAAATAGAATATAATGATAAAGAAAGAGAAGGTTTTTAGGAATTCAAGGGACAACCATTTTCTTTTCCTAAAAAATGGGCCCTACCACAACTAAGATTAGCCATTAGATCAACTTTTAACCATAACATAATTGTTGGAGTTGGTATCATTGCCATAGCTAGAGAAAGAATTTTGGTGGTTGTTGGCAGTGAAGTTGTAGGAAATGTAACACATCTTTTTTAAAATATAGTATTATAGAATTTTATTTTGTGATAAAAATAATTAAAATAACTTATATGCCTTTGATTAAAAAATTGCATAAAAAAAGTAAATTTTAATCAGTAAATAAGAATGATATTTTGGGAAAATAAAAATTTAATAATTTGGTAAGTTATGGTATGAAAACTTTATGAGAAATAGGTAAGGAAAAGTTAATTCAATAAAAGTTTTAAAGTTTTAAGTCGTTTGAAGCGATTATGTGAGTAAGAAGGAGATTTAAAAATATTTTCAAAAGTATCCTTGCCATTATTCCTCATTTTTAAGGCCAAAAATAGCTTCTCCCTCTTATTTTCTAAAATCTTATAAACCCACCTTCAAGTTTCTCTATTATTCTACTTCTACTAACCTTTTCTTTTTCTTTCCTTTAAAACAAGTAAAGGAAGGGCTAATCTATATCAAATTTCTCATTCAATCAAAGTAAGGACTTTTTCATTGTTAAATTCCCTTCTTAATTCCTTTTGATTTTAGTAAGGCTTGGAGTATTTTGGTTCTAGTGGGAAAATAGAACCCTAACTTAACAAATTATTAATTTAGGTGTGATTAAAACTAAATCCACTTCCTAGTAACCTTTTTTCGTACTAAAAGAGTAAGTATTCTAGCTTTATTTGATAGAATTATGAGGTTTAAATTGAGATGATTACAAATTTTAAGTTTCCTTCATTATATAGAAGAAAGTGTGAATTTGTATTGATTGTTGATATTTATTTTGGTTTGATAATGAGTTTAGCTTAAATGAAGTGTTATAAGGTTTTATTTATAATGTGATAGAGTTTGGTGGTGTATTAAATGTAATAAATTCTTGAATTTGGAGGATGAATAGTAATAATTTCTAAAAAAACCTATAAAATCCCTAGGAATAGTTCACTATACCCCAAAATGTGTATTATAAGCTAACATAGTCAATTATGAGCATCCAAGATTGCTCCCTAGATTCTTATAATTAACTATAGGCATCTAGAATTGTTCTCTAAATCGTAATAGTCGATAATATAGTCAACTAGTTCCTATAGTCAAGTATATAGTTAATTATACCTAGTTTAGTTAATGTTATTATAATGTATAATGGGTCAAGGTGGGATGCAATGCTCCATAATATTAAGCTAAGATATTATATAACAAATAAGAGTTAAATCCATGATGTGTGGCTATGCAAAAGGGTATAGAGTTATTATAATGTGTGATATGTAATGTGATAAAAATTGTTATGTTAAGTATAGAATGAATTAAGTTATATGGCCATGCATGGAGGTATAATGTTGTTATGGAAGAGATGGTGATTTGCTTGAGCTATAATATGAAAAAGAGATCAAATGTGGTTTGTAATATGAGAAAGTATAATAGGGGAGAATGTGATTATTAAACATCAAATCCTTGTAATGTTTAGTAAGTAATAAGGATGACTTGAGAAGTATAAAGATGAACTCATGAGAGATAAGGTTAATCTAGAAGATATAAGAAGATTTATCTACTTTTATTAATAATTATTTGTGCATTGTTTGATGAAATTGAGACTTGAATGCAAGTGATTCTTCCATTATGGCCTCGATAAGATTGCATGGTTATGAATGTACATATTGTTACTAATTGAAATTAAGTTGAAAAATGTGTGTACCATGTGTTAGGTCTATAGGAAGGTAATTTCGGTTAATAAGTCTAAAATTATTATTTATGTTTGATTACATTAGAGTATTTACTCACTAAGTCTGCAACTTATCCTTTCATATTTTATTTTGCAAATACTTAGGTTGAGCCTTTTCCATTATCATCCCAAAGTTAGACCTATTGGAAGTTCTTTAGATTAGTTATTGGAAGTATAAGTTATTTTACTAGATTAGTAATTTTTGGGTCTTATTTTATTTAGCCTAAGGGTTGAAAGGTCATGAACTATATATTCTTAAGTTAGTTGGATTAGTTTATCCTTAACTTAGAAGGATTATAAGCATATCTAACTTTCTCTTATTTTATAAACTCTTTCAATATATAAAATACCATTCTTTTCCTAATGTTGCTTGCTCCTTTCAACTTTTTAGGTAAATATTCAAGAATGTAGTAAATGAAATTGATTAGGCTAGTAGAAACTGAATAATGGGTTCCAATACCAATCATGATTAAGGTTAAATCGTGATAAGATGACATTGGAGCATAGTCTAGGATCCTAGTAGGATAGGGCATTTAGGTTATATTTATGTGTTATCCTAATAGGTATTGATCAAAATTGTACCAATGATATGTATATAGCTGAGAACACATATTATTAATACCATTTCAGTGGACTTTATAGTACCATTGTTGTTAGTGTTGGAGATTAAGTGTGGTAAATTGTTTGATAAATGTATTAATTACCATTTGATTGTTTGAAATTCTTATGAATTAGAAATGTGGAACATAAATAAAGAGTCTTTTATAGGCTCACAATCCTAAAGTAGTAGAAATACAAATAGGAAATTAAGTGATCAACTAACTTTCTTTTTAGGTTACAAACTTCATGCAATATGTTCTAAACCAAGTTGATAGGGCCCTTAATTAGATTAGAAGGAATGGGCACCATAGGAATCAAGATGATCATGAGAAAGACCATGACAATCATGATAAAGATTATAATCATGATGAAAGTGTGAAAGATACTGTACCTTTCCTAAAAGGAATGTAGAAAATCAATTTAGAATAGTGAATGAGTTTGTTAAGTTGAAACTACCTAGATATTTTAGTGTTGATCTAGTGACGGATCTCTTTCAATTCCTAGAACAAATTGAATGGCTTGGCAAGATGTTGTAAAGTCTAACCTCCTTATTGATTAAGTTAGTGGGTTACCAATTGGATAATATGACTCATTATTAGTTCATGGATGCAATAGAAAAATGGGATTCACACTTAGAGCTTTTAGCCTGGCTAACATTTCAAGAATATTTCATTGATCAATTACTACCCCCAAGCATACACTAAGGTATAGTTTGTAAGTTTGAGTATTTGAGGTAGGAAGGTCTTTTAGTTACTAAGAATCATGCATAGTTCATAATGTTGTCTATGCATTTCTTTATTTAGCCTTTTCTAAAAAAGCCAAAATCAAAAAGTTTATGTAGTGTTTAAGGGACTTTTACTATGAATGGATTCACATTGATGAAAAACACCACTTATTAGGAAGCAATGATTAAGTATTAAGACTTGAGTTGAGGTTAAGGGAGAGAAGGGAAAGGGAAGCACAAGAACAAAATATAAAGAGAAGCTGATTTGAGGGGCTTAAACCAAGCACCATCTTCTTAGGGGATGCTTCCTCCAACAACATGTGAGCAAGAGAGAAGTGGTTTCACAGAGGACCAGCACCATTCCATAGTACTCACAACGAATTGTCCATAAGGAGAAGTTTAAAGAGTTAAAGAAGCCATTCAAATCCTCTTTCAAGCCATCAACAAAGGGTAATGGGAGATTGAGGCACTTCGGTGTCCATAGTGTCAATTTTTTCTTGATGATCTATGCAACCATTTTGAGGGAATGTGTTACAAATGTAATAGAAAAGGCCACAAAAGGGGTGAGCAAAATATATTTATCCGATGATATCGAACCAATTATACCTAAAGATATCCAATAATCATCAGCTTATATCGGACTTTCAGTGGGATATGGGCCTTTAATTTAAGGAAAATGGCGTGCGTCGGATAATCACGAATTTGGAAAAAAAAATTCTTTTGTAAATTTGAACTTGACCAACAAAATAAGAACGTGTAAGTTTTATATTATTTTATTACCCAATGGTCAGTTAATGAAGTACTATTGTATTCCACTAACTCTTACCCTCTTATCTGCAAAACAATGTTGAACACATTTTCATGCCATCTTTCTATTTGACTTTTTCTTCTCCTACCAATAAAAAGACTAAAGGGAACATTGAAGGGTAACTTTTTTTTTCGTTTGGTCTTTTTCTTCCTTAATTGATATTCATGGTTCAATATAAAAATTTTAATTTACTTAAAATGTTTTAAAAATAAAATATATAATATTACATATATATTCCTTTGTAATATTAATTTTTTAGTTATAAATTGTAGAAGTGGACTTGAAAAAGGGAAAAACATGAAATGGAACAAAAAGAAAGAAGAAAAATAATATCAAAGTTATAAAGTAATAAAAGTTAAAGATAAAATATATAGTAAAGTAAATTAATTTTAATAAATGAAAATTTCAATTTATTTAAAATAATTTTAACATAAAAATTTTATTGTATTAAATTTATATTACTTAATAATGATTGAGTTGTAAATAATATAAGTGAAAAGAAAATAATAAAAAATATATGAAATAGTATATGAGGTATAAAGTCTTGACCAAATTTCAATTGATATGTGTTTAATTTGATCTAAAATTTAGTATTAAGAAAATATTGATAAAGTTTAAATAAATAAATTTAATTTTAATCTTCAAATATTGTTATTAAAAATAGGTCATATAATTAATTAAGTTAGCTAATAATTTTATGCTAAAATTTTAGTTCATTTCAAATATTGATTAAAATATAAAAATAAAATACATAATATTATATTTGTTCTATTTAATTATATTAATTCTAAGTTATAAATAATAGATATGGATATGAAAAATAGAAAAATATATAATGGAATAAATAAGAAGAAGAGAAACAACGCGTGAGTTATAAAGTTATGAGAGTTAAAAATAAAATATATAATAAAAATAAATAATTTAATTAAATAAAAATTTTAATTTATTTAAAATATTTTGAACATAAAAGGAATTTCTATTATATCAAATTTATATTACTTAATAGTGTTTGAGTTGTAAATAATATAACTAAGAAGAAAAAAATGTGAAATAGTACATAAGGCTTAAAATTTTGCAAAATTTCAATTGATATGTATTTAATTTGACATAAAATACTTAAAAATTAATATCAAATAAATATTGATATAATTTAAATAAATAAATTTAAGTTTAATATTCAATTATTATTATTAAAAATATATTATTAAATAATTTAATTTATAATTTTTATACAAAATTTTTTAATTTATTTACAATATTTTAAAAATAAAATATATAATATCATTATAACTATACTATTTTGGTGATAATATTATTTGAGTTATGAATTTGTAATAGTTAAAAATTAAATTAAAAATAAAATATATAATAAAATAAATTAATTTAATTAAATGAAAATTTTAAATTATTTAAAATATTTTTATTCTAAAAATTTATAATAATTTAAATGTTATTTACAATATTTAATAGTATGTATTTATTTAAATTGTAGGTTGTAAATAATATAAATTAAAGAGAAATAAGAAAAATAAAGAAATGGAGAGCGCTGGGTGGGAAAAAAGTTTCTCACCACCCAACATGTGTGAGAAAAAAATTGCATTACCTTTTTTAAAAAAATTCTAAATGTTTATGATATATGTTATATGATTCTTTTTGCCCTAATCCTAAAATAAGTTAAAAGCCAGTAGGTAATGCAAGCAATTTATAAATGTAGGGTAGGCTAAGTTCATCACATTGGAACTTGCATTTTTTATAGGTTAATATAGGCAAATCTACATAGGATAAGATTGTGTACATGTGGATTTATTTGCGGACCTAAGGTTATTTTTTTACATTAAAATTTTTGATAATTTTTTATATATTTGAAATTTTTTTAATTTAACTTAATATTTAATAGGTTGATATAATTTTTTTAGTCTTATTTCACTATTCTATTACACAAAATAAAAAAATTAATTGTCTAATTATAATTAAAAAATTAAAATATTCTAATTTAATTTAATCTAATATCCTTTAAAGCTGTTTTCATTCTTTTATATTTAAGGCCTAACATTTAATCCTTGTATATATACATTTAGTGATATAATTATTCTTAAGTAAGAAAGAAAAATTAAGGTAGTCTAACTTCTTGCAAGCATGACAATTTTTCTCTATATTTTTTATGAACTTATATGGGTAAATCTACATGTGCTCAATATGGCCTTGTTTGGCTTCGTTCTTCCTCTCCAGTGGATCCTTTACCCCTTGTTTGGTATCATTAAAAATAAGATATCATTTCATTTTCAAATGATTTTTATAAAAAAATAGTGTTTGGCTTTAAATATAAAAGGATTTCATTTCATTTCATTTATAATTTCTATTTTAATTACATTTATGCCATTATGAAATCCATCCAATTTAGTAAGAATTTCACTAAAATTTATTTCATTTGACTAAAAAAATATTTTATATAGAACTTTTATCCTCTTTCTAACATTATATTTATTATAATACCATCAAAATCTACTTTTTAATTAAATTTCATATATTTTTTAATATATTTCAAACAAAATAATTAATTTACAAATGAATTAAAATCATTATTTTTTATAAAGCATCTAAACAATAGAGTTCATTTGTAAATGAATTGAAATCAATTCTAAAAAAATTACATGCCAAATGAAGCATTCGTCTCTACATCTACCATTGTAATTTTTGAAATACTGAGAAATTGATTAGAGAGTTGTAAATGACTTAAAATACTTTTATTTAAATTAATATTTTGTGTTAAGTGGTTTTGAATTGATTTCAAAAATACTTTTATTTAAATTAAAATTTTTTCAATTGATTTTAAAAATTGGGCCATATGAATTGAAAAAATTTTAAAAATTGGCTCAATTATTAAATGAACCATATTGAAACTATAATCTGACTTCTTTGATTCATAAAGCAATTTATAGAATAATTATTATAATTATAATATAATTATAAATATATTTGAATAATATTTATGCAATAAATTTTAATATTAAATATAATATTGTATATTATGTAGTGCATTCAAATATTTTTAAAAAATGTTTTATATGATTTTAGATTAAATAAATCCAAAGAGTTAAGTTAATGAATCAATAATACAAATTAGATTGATTCATTTAATTCGGAATTACTTATTTAAAATTTTGATTAATTTAACCTGATGAAATAAATATCTAAATAAAACAAACCATCCACGATCTTATTAGGAGAAAAAAATTTAGGCGACTTGACTTGGCCCCTAACTGATTGAACGTCGCGCAACTTTCTCAATCACACTAAAGCAAAACTCATGATAAAACGTTGATACTTCCTAGTCCATATTAAACACTGACAAAATCCTCTAACTTCTGACGTGAAGTTCATTTTTTCTTTGTAAAATATTTTGTATCTAATTTTTTTATGAAATTTTAATTTACTTAATTATATTTTTAGAGAAATGAAATTAAATAAATTATTCATTACATAAATATTAATCAAAAAGTAAAATTAGATAAATTAATATTTTGTATGAATAAAATTAATATAAAATACTGCCAACATTCATAATATAATGATACTCGACGTTATTTTAAAAATCTTATTCTTTTCACCTCGTGAGTTTATTGTATATATATTAAATAAATTATCACTTGTATAGTTATTGAAAAAATATAAAATATTTTTGGGAGATGAAAAAATTGAAATTTACGTAGACTAAAAAGGAGTTTACACCTAAATATTTTAGCCTTAAATAAAGTTGACAGTAATATTGCCCAAAATAAAAATGTTGATACCAATTATCCTTTCAAACTTGGTCATAAAACTAAGGTGGCGAATCAGCAGCACCAACTATCCTTATTCTCTATGCTTGCCAAACGTCACACGGCAAAAACAAATTCAACTCGCAACTTCGCTTTTGCAAATCACACGACAAACACAAATTCCTTGCGCTTTCTTTTTTCACGTCTACAGATCTCATCATCCAGACTCCTTCTTTCTTTGCCTCGCATTTGCCACAGCCAAGAGAAATGGCAGCCATTGCGGTCTACCAATTGGATCAGGGCATCGCTTGCCACGCCTGGAGCCCCGACAAGTCGAGTAATTCAACAATTTCTTCACCTCTTATGTAATTTTCCTTTTCTGTTTGGTTGTTGAGAAAATACCACCAGGTATAAGGTAATTATGTACGATGGAATTAAATACCGTGGATGGCAGATAAATAGTGCTATGTTTCACCTTTTGATTTCAATTCTATGTTTGGTTTCTTGGAAAAGGAATGCCGTACATTTGTTTACATGAGTTATGGAAATAATGGGCGGAAGATATGTTTGATGGTTGTTTAGAAAAATCTCTATTTGAATCATACATCTTTACTTCCATTTTCTTTCTTTCAATTCCAACTCAGCGTGCCTATTTCCAGCGCTGTCGTTCATTAATGAATATCAACATTTATTGGATATTGGCAGACATGGCCTACTTAGCTGGCAGTTGTTGAAATGTGCATTTCCCTTGGTCATATTTTACTTCGTCAATATATGTTATTTGGATTGGAAGTTTTGAATAATTAATAAAACGACTGATTAGGCATGTGATATGCATAAATTCTTGGAGGACGACGATATGTATTTTTCCTTTTGTAGTGGTTGCATTGTGTCCTAACAATAATGAAGTTCACATCTATAGATTATTGGAAGACAAATGGAAAAAAGTGAATGTTCTTCAAAAGGTATTGTTTTGAAACCTCTTTCTTTTTTTTTAATTGCATTATTTTTATTTTCTTGCTACTATGTTGTTCCTTCTATGTGAATAGAGACAGAAGAAATTAAGCTGGTGAAAAATCCCTGAGATTGGCAATAAGCATAAATGCCAATATTTTATCAGCAATGAGCTTTTAAATTGCAATAATTTGAGTGTTTTATTGACTAATTTGTTAGTCCAATAGCACTCAATCCTTTGGTTATGGGTCATGTGGCATTCAGCCCCACACTATAGAGAGTGTTATTAGCTGTTTGATGAATATATATGCTATATATACCTTGAGAAAAGTTTAAGATTCTATGTTGACATAACTTGCGTCTTGCTTATATCAGATGGGGTGAATGGTTTCTACATTTTAGTTATGAAAGAGGAAGATAAATAACATATATACTTGAGTTATACCAATGTCACGCATATTGTGCAAATAATACCATGTTTGGTTTTTATTTTTTATAGAATCACTATTGATTTTTTTATTCTATCTATTCCTATTTTTTTAATCAAAATAACTAATTTTGTATATAATTTCTAAGAAACCAATTTCTTGGCTTTCACAGCATGACCAATTAGTTTCTGGGATAGATTGGAGTGCAAAATCTAATAGAATAGTTACTGCATCCCATGATTGAAATTCGTGAGTGCTTGGATGGAATGTATATATTTTATATCAAGGAGAATTTAATTAAAAAAAAAGTTTAAGCTTTGATGTTATCTTTGTTGATTCCTTTGTTGCTCACTAGATCAAGCACAATATTAAAAAAATGTATTTCCTGCAGATATGTATGGAACCTTGAAGGAGCAGAGTGGGTGCCAACTCTTGTCATCCTTCATCAATACTGTGCTGCTCTTTGTGTACAATGAAGTCCAAAAGGTAGGAAGCACTTTTTTCACGGATCCTTCCTATTTGGTGAAGTCCAATGCCATGAACTTATGGAATCACCTTTTTGTATATGAATGATATTTTCTTGATAACTTTGGCATTGCCTTTTTGGAATTATCCATAAGCAATGGCCTTGTCCAACTTCTTTAGATCAAATCTTATCCATTCGTTTTAGAGGTTTTAATGGTAAGAAGGATTTCCTAGTTTTATGAAATTATGCTTTTTTTGTTAGTTTTTAATGCTTAAGGCAAGAGAGAAATGCCAAAATTTTTTAACAAAGAACTCTTCTACCACATTTTCTATGGGATAAGTTAACTTTTTGCTTCTCTTTTGATACTTGGCTATCTGTTCATGGTCATGTTATGAGGATATCTCTTATGGATTTACAAAGGGATTGGAGAGCTCTATTGAGTTAGAGTCTATTACAATTTATTTTTATCCTTTTTTATATCGTGGGAGGGTTTCTTGTGACACTTCAATAATTTTGATGCATGCACTAAATTTATACTAACAGTAAATAAGTTTGCAATTGGAAATGGGGCTAAAACCATTTGTATATGCTACTATGAACAAGAGAATAACTGGTAAATCATCTCTCATGTCTCTTTATATTATCTTGTTCATGTATTTAGCATCTTCTTAAATATTGATCTTGATAACAAGTCTTCGCAAATTAAACTAGGAGGAATAAAGATTTTCTAATTTTTACTATATTATAACAACAAGGATAAACATAGTGAATCACTTGCGTTGAAACAAGTTCGTAGCATTTAACTTTTTGAACTTGTTTAGACAAATTGAAAACCATGGTGGTTCTCTTATTAATATCATGATGAAGATTAAAATTAGAGCATTTTCTATATAACTTAGTTATCTGATTTTCTTCTTATTTGTTATAGGTACAAAAGGTAAACTTTAACTTTTTGAGAAAGCTACAACTTGCATAGTTCTTTCTATTGTTAGTGTTTAGTACTTACATAAGTATCTCCTTTGTAGGTGGGTCAGTAAGGTAATCAAGAAAAGACATAATTCTTCTGTGACTAGTGTTTCTTGGCATCCTAAGAATGTAAGCACATCTTGGTATGCTTCTCTATTTGTTGTATATAACTATCCATTTGGTTCAGTGATTGTTTTATTGCAAGGCTAGCAATATTTTTATAGCCTTAGAATAGATATTTTTAAGGGATGTCTTGTCCTCCCCTTCTTTTGTATTAATTCATTTATAAGTTTTCTACTTTTTTTAGAAAGAGTGTCTTATCCTCTCTTTGTACTCTTTCATTCTTTCTTGCAAAATTATTTCTTTTATAAAAAATTATTTAATTTATAGCAACTCCAAGACTTATATAGGTGGGAAGAACAAGCTAGCATCTATGATATTGTGTTTATTGAAAATGTGGAGTTTCACTAGTAAACGCGTGAATTTGAAGATGATAACACTACTATATTTGGATAAGTTGATGAGAGATTAGAGCTTTTTGCATTTTTTAGAAGATTGAATATTTTTAATATTTAATATTTTATTTATATTTTCTGTCTATCTTTTAACTTTACTTTTTTTTTTATGTTATTTTAGCAATGTATTGTGTAGATTTGTCCTTTTAACTTTATGGTCAAATGTTTAATGACTTTTTCGCAAGATACTACTATCATATGATTTAGAAATTAGTTTGTAATGCATTTTAATCTTATCTTTTAACTATAGATTCTTCTCGTTACAACATCTACAGATGGAAAATGTCGAGTATTTTCTACCTTTATAAAAGGTGTGGATGGGAAATCTGATAGTAAGAAGTAAGAACTTTGAACTTAATTAACTTTGGCCTTTTCTTTTGATGTTTATGTTATGTTGTTCAATGCTACTTGATAATGCTTCAGGGTTTCAACAACAAGTACTTCTTCAGATTTAAAATTTAGAGAGGTTCAACTTCAACTTTTTTTCCTTATATGAATATTTTATAGTGCTCATATGATTTTCATTAACTCCATTTATGCTTATTTATAGATCTTCAACTAGAAAATGCTAAGCTCACTTGATGTCAAAGATAAATCAAGGAAACATTGTTCCGAACTAAAATAAAGTTTACTTTCTTCTAACCTTTCTTTTACCTAAAACATCTTTTCTTAAGTTTTATGCATATTAAGGTAATCAGATTGGCTTGTAGATTACTCTAAAGAAATTTTTAGTTTCTTACTTATATATTTTAAAGAATATGGATAATTAATAGTCTTACTCTTATATAAATATGGAATTGAAAACACTATTTGGAATTAGTGTTAATTTCCTTATGTATCCTAAATGAATGCATTATTTGCAAAGTATGTGTTAGTTGCATTATAGATGTATTGTTGATTGAAAATGAGAAGTGGAAGTTGATATTTGAAAGAACTATTAATCAATTATAGTCTTGATTTTGGGATCTATACTACATTAAGTATTGTTTAATAAATTATTGAAAAAAGCATCCAAAAGCATTTGAATGAGATTAAAAACTCAATTTTCTTTCCTAACCAATTATAAAGTGTGTAATTTATGTTTATATTTTTTCCTTTTTTCCTTGTTTGACAGTTGATCATTCAACTTGATTTGTCATTATCTTAGGCTTTTGGCATTAAGTGGTCACCAAGTGGCAATACTTTAGCTTATGTAGGTCAGATAATTTCTACAGTAAAACATATTTTTTTGGAAAATATTAAAATTGTTAGGTATATTATGCTTGTTAATTTCCATGTTTATTCTTTCTGAAGTTAAGATTGGTTAATATGGCACTTAGTTATCAACTGAGTATTATTTCATTTTATGTTTATTAATATGAAAAGTAAGATAGAAATTTTTTTGTAATTCATAGGTTTACTATGTTTGAAAAGATTTTTACTAATTTATTTGACTTGCTATTATCTATGTTTAAACTTTTATAGACACTGTTATATTTTATAATTCTTGTATGTGATAACTATACAGGTTATAATTCTATGATATATTTCATTAATGATGTTGGCCTTTCTCGTTTTGCACAAAATGTAGCCTTTTGTGATTTGCCATTTTGTGATGTGGGTTAGCATTCTTTTTTTAAAATCTTTTAGTGTTTCATAATTTTCTTCTATTACAATCTATCGACATTTCTAAAATTGGTGGAACATTGTATGCTATGCTTTCAGGTTTTATTTATTTGTAAAAGGATGGTAATAGGTGTGGGATTTGATTGTAGTCCAATAGTGTTTGCAGCAGATGAAGGAGGAATATGGTATGTAAAAATTTGAGATATATGTATTTCTAAGATTATGATGTTATCAATGGACTTTTCATAGGATTAGCCCTACTTATAAGCTTTTTTTCTATAAGATGTCATCGGGGCATATCATATGTATATGTTGGATCTTACTTCTCTTTCTAAGTATAAAAGTCTCTCTTAGTTAACATTTAGGAAAAATAAATACTTCAAAATGACTAAAGTATCAGTCTTAGATCCAATATATCTATTGGATACTTTGTATAAATAGGGAGAAAAGATTTTTGAGCCTATAATCTTAATTAAGAAAGAGGATATTTATTTATAATAAAATATAGTGTTATAAGATGTAGACTTATTGTCCATGTATCTTACCCCATAATAAACTAATAGACTTTATCTACTAACATCCCCTAAGTTGGAACATAAATTAAACATGTCTAATTTATTACAAATATTATCAATCTATTTTCCTAAGAAAGCTTTCATAAATAAATCAACAAGTTATTCCTTAGTTTTTATATTTTGAAGATTAATAACACTTTTATAAAGCTTCTGCCTAACAAAGTGATAATTAACTTTTACATGTTTAGTCTATTTATGAAACACTGGGTTCATGGCAAAGTAAATGGTGACTTGATTATTACACCATAATTGCATGGCTTTAGATGAAGCAATTCCAAGTTGATTAAGAGATAAGAAAGTCATACAAGTTTAGTAGTAACATGAGCCATTATTTGATATGTACATTCTGCACTTAATCGAGATACCAAACTTGTTTCTTACTTTTCCAAGATATGAGATTTTCACTAACAAACACATAATACCTTAAAATGGATCTTCTATCCATAGGACACCATGCCTAATTAGCATCAAAGAAACCTTTGATTCTACAATGACCATGATCTTGATATAATATTTCATGCTTAAGTATTTTAAGATGTGTACAATTATATTCCAATGAGTGATTCTTAGAAAATTCATGAACTAACTTACTACATTCAATAAAAACATAATGTCTAGTATTGTGATAGTAAGATAGCTCAATTCTTTCCACTAACCTTTTGTAATACTCTAGATCCTCTAGTAATTCTCCATCTTCTAATCTAAGCTTAATATTTGGAATTATAAATATGTATATAGTTTTAAACTAACCAAACTAGTTTCCTTCAAAAGATTAAAAAGATATTTCCTTTATTAAATGAAAATTCCTTTTATACTTCAAATAATCTCAATGCCTAGGAAATATTGAAGTGGTCCTAAGTCCTTAATCTAAAACTTGGACTAAAGAAAGTTATTTAATTTTGAAATTCCCATCTAATTATTACCAGTAATCATAATGTCATCTACATAAATAGCAAAAAGAATATAACTAGATTTAGAATATTTGCAGAATACACAGTAATCATGGTCATCCTTATTCATACCAAGTTATGTTATCACATCACTAAATCTGCCAAATCACATTCAAGGAGATTGCTTCAAAACATATAAAGATTTTCTCAATAGACACACCTTTTCTTTCTTTCCTTAAGCAACACACCAAGGAGCTTGCTCCATATAAACTTCTTCATATAAATTACCATGAATAAGAGCATTTTTAATATCAAACTAATAAAGAGGCAAGCGCTAAAATGCAACCAAAAAGAGAAACAGGTGAATATAAGTAATTTTATCAATTGGAGAAAAAAATCTTAAAGTAATCAATATTAGAAGTTTGTGTATAATCTTTAGCCATCAATTGAGCTTTCAGTCATGCAATAGAATTATTCGAGTTAACTTTGACTATATATACCCACTAGCACTAATAGGCTTTTTACTACTTGACAAAAGCATAAGCTCCTAAGTAAATATTATCTTCAAGATCTTCCATCTTTTTATTTATAGCAGTACACCATCAATCATGAGAAAAAAATCCCTTGAAATATTTTTAGGAATGGTAACAAGATCTAAGAAAGCAATAAAAGACTAGAAGGACATATATAAGAAGGAATATGACACACAATTAGAGATAAGATAAGATATAGAAAGGCTATCTTTCTAAGTGTAATTATAAATACCTTTGTGGTAAGCAATAAGAACATCAAGGTCAAAGGGTAAAAGAGGGGGTCTTTTAAGCAAGAAGTTATTGGTAGAGAAGACAAAGTTAGGGGCTATTTAAAACTAGCATGGCACTTGATAGTACAATAGAGGGAGGTGTTGTTATTATGGGTACCTATTTTCTGTGAGAATAAATAAACTTAATAAGAGAGGGAGCTGTTATTAAGGAGTGAAGTTTTAAGAAATAGTAATGCACATAAAGAAATAATTATAATAGATTCAAATTAAGGTAAATGATTAGTAACTATAGAAAAATCAAGGAAGGGAATTGATTCAAAAAAATATAACATTAAAGAACACAAAAGAGCATCTCAAATTAGGAGAATAACTATAATAACCTTTTTGAATGTGAGAATATGCAATAAAAATACACCTTAGAGATAAAGGATCCAATTTAGAAACTTGAGATTGATAATCATGAATAACACAAGTGCAACCAAAGAAGTGTGAAGTGAAAGAAAATAATCCTTGAGAAAAAAAAGAGAGAATAAGGTACCTGACCATCAAAAACTCAAAAAGGCATTCTATTGATTAGAAAATAAGCTGGAGAAACCATTTTTGCCTAAAATACCTTAGATACTTTCATTTGGAATAGAAGTGTCCACAAAATGTCTATCAAATGTCAATTTTTTCATTCAACTATCCTATTTTGCTATGAAGTAACCACATAAGAAAATTTATAATACTATGCCTAGATAAATATAAAGAAAAGTAGGCAAAAAATATTCTTTAGCATTAACACTATACAAGTTTTGTATAGAAGTATAAAAGTGATTTATAATTTTAGTATGAAAGGCACACAAAATATCAAATAATTTAGAATAATTTCTCATTAAATAAAGTCAAGTAGTTCTTGAATAATCATCAACAAATGTAATACAATAATGATAAAAAAGTTTAAATACAAATGGACAAAGATCCCAAATATTAGAATAAACTAACTTAAAAAGGGATATATCTATTTATTGACTTTAAGAACATAAGTTTGACAATATTGTTTAGCAAATTGACATAATTTACAATCAAAATGTGAAATAGAATTTAAATTAGGACATAATTTCTTCAAGGATGACAAGAAAGGATGACTTAAGTGACAGTATAACTAATATGGAGTGACAATAGCAGAAATAGTAACAAGTTGAGGAAAATATTGTCAAGCACATACAATCTACCAATTTCATGTCCTCTACTAAAAATTTCATCATTGAATGATC
This sequence comes from Sindora glabra, assembly GCA_020226215.1. NCBI lineage: Eukaryota > Viridiplantae > Streptophyta > Magnoliopsida > Fabales > Fabaceae > Sindora > Sindora glabra. Next base: position 39,235,301 of record CM035232.1, on the reverse strand, counting down.
ATGAAAAATACTATAATCATGAAAAAGAAAACATCACAATTCCACATACATGTAATTTGACTAGCAAAACGTAAGTTGAATGAAAATTTAAGAAGACTCAAAACATTAGTTAGAGAAATATTAGAGGTAACCTTGACTATACCACTTTTAACAATAAAACTAATTAGCTTATTAGTTAGAATGATAAAGGAAGATAAACATGTAAAAAAGGAAAAAAAATACTTGTATCTCTCAACATATGATTAGTGGCCCTAAAATTAATTACTCATTTAAACCTAAAATAGGAAAGGCATACAATAGGATTACCTATTTGAATCAAAATAGCAATAGATTGAGTGGAAGGTGACTACTGAGAAAGCTAGAGCTGAATCAAATGATTATACTCATTTTTAATCAAGGTTATATGCTCAAATTCCATATGTAGAAGTACTAGTAGTAGTATATGTGAACTAAAATGGTGGTATATATCATCCAATTAACTTAAGATAAGTTTTTTTTTCCTTTTTTCCAAATGACCTGGCTTCTTGCAATTAAAACAAATATCATTATTGCGAGTATTACAACTTTTGCCTTTACCACCACTATAACCCCATCAAATATTAGAACTTACTAAAGTAAAGGAGTCAATTAAAGAAGTAACTAAGGAAGCAAATGGCATCTCTTGAGCTACTCAAAGAACATGAGAAAAAATAAATTGCTAAGTCAGTTGCTCAAACTTAAGAGAAAATTTACTAGTGCATAAGATTGAGATTAGTAGGTAAATTCATAAGAAAAAAATAAAGTAACTAACTATTCTTACTAAGTGTGCATTGCCTTGACTTCTTCAATAATAGGAAAAAGATTATCCCACTGTTCATAAATATTATTCCACATAGTATAAATCTGAGACATAATCTTTGCTTACACATTTTGTTAAAATATAGATGCAAATAAGTCATAAATGTCACTTAAATTATCTTTACGTGAAAAAAGAGATTTGAAGAATATCAATAAGTTTTAAACTATTTTGCATTATGTACAATTTTTTTCTATGTTTTTCTCTAAGGTATTGCTTATCAAAATAAATAGTCATTAGTCCTTCATAACCTATTAAGTTTTTATGTTATTAGTTAATAAATCGTTAGTTAAGTGAGCAAATTTGCTAACACTCTAAAAAATACTTAATAAATTTTTTTCATGTAAGATATTTATGTTTCTTAGCATTAGGTTTCTAATAAGTTATTTTTGCACCAATAAGTATTAAATTAAGGAAGAGGGACTTAAAATTTGACTTATTTTCACCTAAACCAGAATTAGACTTACTAGTTTCCTCTATTATAGCAAAAAGAACAACTTAATAACCAGATAAAAATAAAAAATAATATAAAAAATAATGAAAAATTGCAACCAAACATTGTTTGAATTACAAATCCAGCCAATAAAGAGGTGCAGAAGCCATTAGTAAAGTTATTAGAGAAAAACCGCTATCAAAGGACCTCTTATGCAATGAGGAGACTATCTATGTGTAGTGCTCAAACATTCTAGAAAATGTTATGTATGTTGCACATGCACCAATTTGCCATTATTAAAAGTCACTAATTATTGTATCATTAACTTATATCACAAAAATCATATTGACTTCTGCTAAATGCACTAAATAGTAATGATTTACCTTTAAACAAAACCTAATAATAATACTTCTATCCTAAAAATTACATATTCACGATCTGATTTCTCTAAAAATGTGATACTAAGTTGCTGCCAATATCATTGTGACCTAATCACACATAAAAAAAGGGAAAAAAGGAAAAAGAATGAAAGAGGAAAAAAAAACTCGGGTTATTCTAGTTTTATTTTGATTTAGGTAGAAAAAGGATACTTGGATGGCCTTAGATATCATATTAAAAGGGAAAAGAGATTTGTGAGGTCATAACCTCAATTGAGATAGGTAATGTTTATTTAACCCATAATAAACTAATAAACTCTATCTATTAACACTTTGGATATGAGTAACATCCCTTATTTAATTTTTTTCTTCTTTATTTTTAAATTTTTGTTACATAAGAAGTCATTAACAATGCTTGTCTTTCATATCTTATATATGCTTTTGGTATGTGTTTTCACTTAAGGGTGTTATAACCTATAGAAGGGTTGCAGATAAGAATATACATTTTGTTTTTAATATATGATAATATATTTAGAGAGTGTTAAAGAGTAATATTAGTAATTAAGTGTAACTTATATCATAGATTTAGGTTATTTTATAGGTTTGCTTGTTTTGCATCCATAATTAAGGGTGTTAGAGTTTTTATTTTTCTTAGTAACACTATATAAATATATCATTATGTTTAAATCTTGTGCAACAATTTAACTGTCTTATCTTTATTCAATAATATATTAGTTTTATCTTAAGTCATTTTAATCTATTTTTATTTCTTGCCTTTAAAACCCTCACCATGTTTCTCAACATGGTATTAGAGAGATATCATTTACCTTAAACTTAGGTACTAGGCTTCTAATAACCTAAAAGAAGGTTGTGTTACCATTATATACATTTTGGATTTTCTTTTTTTATTCTTATTCAATATTTGTATTTTAGTTAGGAAAAAAATAGTCTAAAGCTGCTCTGATAGTTTTCATATAAATTTAGGTTTACTTTATTTTGTTATCATGAGTTATTTGATTATGTGAAGAAAAAAATTAGTTTAGTTATAATGTTTATAGAGATTTAGAGTTAATTTTTCTATTTTATCCATTATTATTTTGAAAGCTTTGTTATTAAAAAAAAGGGAGAGAAATTTATTGTTTTAGTAAGTAGGTGGTTTGCTTTAAATCATCTAATAATTTTTATCATCAACTATGTGTACATTTGAGCATTGAAGAATAAGGAAAAGAAAGCATATTTATGCTTAATGAAGTTCATGAAGTTCAAGTTTTCTTTCCTAATATATTTTATATTGACAAGCTTGTTTATGGCATGAATAATGCTTTTGTAGTGCATAAAGAGCACTAAACAGTTGCAAAACTGTTATCTTATACAAAAGGTGAATCTAATGAGGAACTTATGTTTGAATTTGGAGAATTTTAAGTAAGATTAGAATGTTGGTTACTACTTTTTTAGTACTATATTACTCTAATCACTAGATTAGCTGATTTAAGATAATGGAATTCTTCTAAAAAGTTAAGGGGTTTTCCGATCCTAAATTTTAGTAGCCATAATCTTTTTAGTAATCAAACTACAATCCTATTTGCAAGACTAAGCATGTAGTGGGTCCTTCTACTTTCTTCAATCAAGCAAGAGTAATTCTTAATTTGGAGGATACTATCTATTTGCTTCATTTCTTGGTACATAATTTTTTAGGATTACAAGTTAGAATGCATTCATAATCTCTACTTCATCTAATAAACCCGTACTAAATGGTGTTGGGAATTTTAGTGAGTTTCTATCACACTTTTTTGGCCATATTATACTTTGCAAGCTTATAAGGAATGATTTGGTGAGTTTTAATGACGGTTTGGAGCTAATCATACTTTTGGAGGGGTTTTAGGTTAATATAACAAGGCTTGGAGGTTATCTATGTTGAGATCAGGAGCCAAACAATTGTAGTGGAATTTAATCGATCCCAGCTAACGATCCATGTGAAACAATTAGATCAAGATAATGATTTAATCATTACTTTTTGTAAATGATTCAAGGCTTAATCATTGATCACCTTTGTAACTTGCTTTCAGTTAAAACTCTGAGGTATCCATACGAATTCGCAAATCACTAGTGAATGTCCTATGGCCACTAAGTGGAATTCTTCACTTTTACCTTATAGTGCTAACTACACCCCTTCTAAGGTTATGGTTAAAGAAAGCTGTTAAAGTTTTTTAAAATTTTTTGAGATGCGTGAATAATAATGTTTTAACACCCAACATACCTATTTAAATAGGTGCACAAAAATTTCTAACTAATTGGGCTTAATTCCATATATAATTATGGGCTTATAATTGAGCCTTACAATTATAATATGAAATTTTGATATACTAGGCTTAAACAATTTAGTCCATCAATTCCAAATCTTCTAAGTTCTAAGTGTGCAATCCTGCAGGTTCTCATCACATTGGCAACGATCATAAATCATATCAATAATCATAAATAATGAGCAGTGTCTAGTAACACATCATTATTACTCAAGTAATGAGAAAGTCAGTGATTCAAATGAACCTATACATGTGATCATCTTATATAACCTTTTATCCCAAACATCTAGACTGAGCACGAAATATGGACTGTGTCATTCCCGTATAGTCTAATTTAAAGATTTCTTAATTCCTAAGTAAGTTAACTAAAGCAAATGTAATTGATATCCTATGTCAATCTATCTGAGCATGACCATATATTTTTCTCAACCTTACTTAATCAAAGGGTCCATAGATGTCACTTCTGTTATATAAGAGGGATAAATTCCATCTTGATCACACAAATTCTTTTGCATGATATGTGACATATTCAATAACTACCCTTGTATTCAGTCAACCATAAGTGACATAGAGTAGTATCAAAATATGAAACTCACATGTAGAAACTTTAGTAATTTCAGGTCAAATGACCATATTAATAATGATTACTAAGAATCATTCATGATACTTATATAACGATCCATATAATGTTCTTAGGGTGGGTTAGTTCAGTACATAAATTTTCTAACTTGTACCTATGTGTAGACTTAATATTTCACATAAGTCACCACATATGCTAGTCTTAATATATCAGTGCAACCCAATCTACAATGATATTTGACTGAGGACATTTGAGAATACAATTATTCTAGGGTTATTATCATAATTAAATATACGCATAAATATGATAATTGAAATTACTTTTAAAATAATATGATTCAAATTTATAATCATCCATATGATTAATTTTAGAGCATATACATTAATAATCTAATGTGATTTGGTGGAGATACAAAGGAGTTTATATTTGAGACAAGTTAGTATTAAGTTGAATAAGCTTGTGATGGGTTATTAATGAGTTAGGATGAATCATTACCAATTCATGGGTAGTTTTTTATTAAGTCATTATTAGTCACAATCTCATGCTAAGTTAGTTTGAATACGGTGTTTTTAAGCAAATTTCATGTGATTTTGCTTGTTGGTAATGGGTTTATCCTAATTTGGTTGATTTGGTATTATTAGGACTCATTTTGATAGATTTTGACTTTTTTGAAGGTAGTTTTGATGGCTTTTTTGCATAATCCAATTGATTTGTCATCAAAGGTTATTCTTGTTATAGGGTGTGAAGTTTAACTAATTCATTTTGTAGTTTGTTTAGGTAAGTTGGTTAGATGATTTTCATATTTGTGACATAATTTGCATATGAATTTTGATTTTCAACATTAGGAATGAACTTAGACATTAAGTATTATATACTTTTAGCAATTTTGGTATTTCTAGTGATTTGAATGATTTTTATATCTATATGTGTGATCTTAGTTATTATTGTGGCTAGCTATGGTTAATTTTGTGTTGGTCTATGATAGGTGCATAATCATAGGGGTCCAAGATTGTTTAACACAACTTGGTGTGTTTTTTTTTCTTTTTGGGATAAGAAGGGTGATTTATATTTGATAGAAATTGGTATCATTTTTTATGCAATTTGTTAAGAGTCTTGAAGAGTTGCTGTAGTTTGGTTGATATTTAAAATGGTTGGGGTATATTATAGTACATTTTGTACCATTTGTCTTATATCAGGACTTGCTATAAGTGTAAATGTAGCTTTTCTACAATAGACCTACAAAAATAGTTTCGATGATGGAAAGGTGTTGAGTGTAGTTTTAATTTTTAACAATTTTATTATGGGCAAAATTATGTTTTTAGTGCTATACACTTTGGCTTTAATGTCTTCATGAGATTGGGACATTGTTTAATAACTTGTATTTACATAAGTTTGATTTAATGAGATTATCCTCTATTTAAGGTTGTTATTTAGACCATTGGTTTTAGTATGTTCATGTGATTTGGGACTCTATTTGGTGACTTGTGTTTGCAAAGGTTTGATTTAGTGAGGCTCTCTTCTATTTAAGATGGTTTAAACCATTAATTTTGCTTGCCTAGCATTGGATTAGTTCATGTCTAGTTCATAGCCATTAGATACAATTGAAGAACTAGTTAAAGGGCTAGTTGTGCAAGGTGTTAGTCATTTTTGGCTTAGACATTGAGAGAGTAGCTTAAAGGAATCTAGTAAAATACTTTTGAGAGTTATTGGTAATTTTAACAAGGTTTTAGGATTTGTGAATGTTTCCATTTAGGGAAAATATTTGCAAGTTGATTGTGAAGTTTAAAATTTATTAAGTTTTATTTGTAGTTATGTTTTATTTTGCATTTTAATTTTAGGAGTTCAAGTTTATATAACAAGCTTTAGATTTGTAAGCTTTAACTTGAGGGAGAATGTTAGAAAGTAATATCAATAATTAAGTTTAGGATATTTTATGGGTTTAAGTTATGTCATGAGCTTGCTTTTCATGCACTCAAAGTTAAGGACATTATAGTCTTATTCTCATTAAATAGAGCATTATGTTTAAGTTTTATTTAACAATTTAGCTATCTAATTTTCATTTAATAATATATCAGTTTTGTTGCAATTTATTCCAATCTCCACACTCTTTTTCTACTTCTTCCTTTCAAAACTCCAATTATGTTTCTCATCAAGGAGAATACATGAAAATCTAATATTGTTCTTTGCACATGAATGGTAAATACGTATTTCTAGTTCTCAGATGTTGTTGTCTTTACATGAAAGTTGTATTCTTTTAACATTATATATCCTAGACATATATTTGTCCTGAACTTTTAGAACTTGTATCCTTGTACTTATGTTATATCATATCTAACATGTGTATCATATTCGTGCTTCATTATTCAAAATTTTATTCTTTTTGTTTGTTTGTTTCCTTTTTTGTTTAATTTGTAGGAGTTTTATTAGATATTTGGGGGAAAGAAAAGCAATATCTTATCAATCAAAATATGGCTCCAAGGTATGTTTCTTGAAAAGATTTTGTTTTATATAGCCAATCCATTAGAAATATGAACCTTTAATTGGAAATTATATTTTATTTTCTTAAGGTTATTTTTGAAATTCCCATTTAGAAGTTAAGTATATGTATTGGAGTGGAGATTTTGGTTCAATAGATAAAAAAGTTTATATAAAAAAGTTTAATTTCTAAATTATTATCTTTATCATGCTAATTAGTAATTACCATATTGGCACATTTACATCACTTGGCTAACTATTGCCATTTATTCTCCATCATCTTGGAATCATTCTTTGCTGAAGCAAGATCATGTTATGTTTCTTCATTAATTAAGGTCCATTGTTCTATTAAGGATTCAAGGTGATATATAATGAAGGCAAATGTAGATTAGATGCATTGTACAAGTGTATCTATTCTTGTGTTTCATGATGTCTTTATCTTAATGAGTTTTATTAACATTAAATTGACTTGAATTCCTTTTTTTATAATTCTTTCTTTATAGTTTTGTGAAGCATTTGGGAAATTTGATGGCCAATCCAAGGATAATATGAACAATAATGTAGTTAAAACTTTAAGAATATATGGAGGCATTCATGAGAACTGTATCAAGTATACTTTTCCTTTAAAATTTCTCTATCCTTATTTAGATTATGGCTAGTTATATTATAATTTTTTATGAATTACTCTTTAGATTTCAATTCCACCTTATGATAGATTTTCATTTTTCTTACTAATGCAACTTAATTTTCACTTTTCTATTCATATATATATGTGTGTGTGTGTGTGTGTGTGTGTGTGTGTGTGTGTGTGTGTGTGTGTGTGTGTGTGTATATATTGATGGATCTTGACCCACCCTAACAATTGGATTAATTGGACTTGAATTGGATTTTTTACAACTTATTCACATTAACTATTATACTTTTCATTTCTTTTCTGATAAATTTTTTTCTTTCATCTATGTAAAAGCCATTAGAAAGTTTAATAAATGACTTATGGTTTATGGGAGTGTAGTTACATCAAGCTTTTGGGAGAGTCTGGGACATTGAAAACACATTTTAGTACATCAAGTTAGTGAAAAAGATAGATTATTTATGGTCTTGGATTGTTATTTTTCTGCAACAAATTCATTGCTGGTGTTTTTTGTTGCTTTTTTTCCTTTGATAATTTCTTTTTAAAACTATAGGCTTGGATGGAAGAGTGGTCATATGGGATTTATAGGATGCACAAGACTTATCTGAATACTTGTAAACTTATATATAAATTATCTTAGCTTCATTATAAAGCATTTATTTGGATAAATCTCATGTAAAACATTGTAGTTTATATATTATTATAGCTATGAAAAACTAGAAGCTTTCTCTAATTTAGTCTTATTAGCAATCATTCCTTAGTTTTAATGTTTGTAAACTTGCATTTTGTTTGATGTCTTGATTTCTTTTCCTATCTCTTGTTATATTTCATTTGATAATTTGTTAGGAGAAGAACATGTACCTGACAATATTTTAAAAGAATAAAGATTATATTAATCTCTGTTGAAAGTTACTAATGACTTTGATTATAGATTTTAATTGTGGTTGTAGTCAAAGTAAAAGTTATAATCATCCTCGAGTTTTGATGCGGACCAATGTAGAAAAAAATGTGAATTTGGTAATTTTGGCTACATTACATCATGTGGTTTGCAATTTAAATCTTTTATTATGTTTTGGAAAACTACAATGTTTTGTCTTATAAAACATTTTTTGTAGGAGGGAAAGGGGAAAGGGATATGGCATGGTTCTTGGATAAAATTCATATGAATGTGTTAGATTTGTATATATAAAGCTCATATTGGCATCACATTGGTTAGTGATTAAATTAGACTTATTTGTTAATAGTAAGTTACTCTCTTCCTTTCATACTATGAAATCCTTGTAATTTTTTTAAAGTACAAAATTAATAATTTTATCCTCAGAATTAAAGCATTGGCAAAATTATACCTAAATTATGTGAAATTATAATTTCCCTCCAAGATAATAATATGTACATATAATTTCATCATTCATATAGTAATTTAGAAGTGAAATTGTTAGTAAGGATTTGTATAAAGAGACAAAATTATTTATACAGATAATTATTTAGGGCTAAAATTATAACTTTATATAATTTAAAAATTATTTTGTCAATACCTTATAGTTTTAGAAATGAAATTATTAATATATAACATGAAATAGATATTTGAATTCATCTAAAGGATTCTATTGATATGTTGTTTATGCAAAAATACATTCCTTTACAAGCTTTCTAAAATTAAAATAGATCATATAAATATAATCATAAGTTAAATATTTTTTCAATATCACTCTACCTAAATGCAAATGTCATACCCTCTCTCTCTCTCTCTCTCTCTCTCTCTCTCTCTATATATATATATATATATATATATATATATATATATATATATATATATATGACATTATTTTTAAATTCATTCATATATAAACTAAATAAAATTCACCATTTGTGATCTTTTATTTTTTCTTCCACACGTCACCTCTATCTTTTTTATTTTCCTCCAAAAATAACAATTTTCTATCAATTTTTTTCTCTTTTTTATGTTCATTTCATATTATATAAATAAATAATAATCATATATAATAGTAAAAATTAATAAAATATTTTATTAAATTATCTTATATTATAATATATATTTTATATATGAAATTAAGACAATTTAGATTAACTTATGCCTATGATCTTATTATTTTTTTATCTTTATTTTTTTTATTTTTCTCTTACTGATTTTCTTTCTATAATAACCAAGCAATGAGCTTAAAGCACATGTGTTAAACGTGTTCTTCTAATTTTTTTATTTGATGTTTTTATTGATTTTTTAAACTTATCAGTTAAATGGAACATAAGAATTTTTCATAGATAATGTAGAATATTTAAATAATATATAATAAAAATATGATAATATATTATATATCATTAAGAGCAATATAATATTTAATATCTCATTTATAAATATGATGATTATTACATTCCTGAAATTTTATAATTAATATTATTAATATTTTATTTTTATTTTTATTATAATAATTTATCCTTTCTTTCACATGTAATACTAAAATAAATAGTGAATAGAAATAATATAATAAAAAAATCAATTATGTAGTTGACATTGCTAAAGTAATATTAGACAATCAATTTCAATATTTTTTATTTATTTTAATATTGGAAGCGAATGCAAGAATGAATAATTATAAAAAAAAAGACCAATAATACTAGTTATGAAATTTGAGATATATAATAATTACATCTTTATAAATAAAAAATATTATGTTTACTCTAACAATGTGTGTGCGCGCGCCTATATATATATCCTTACTTATTATTATTATTATATGAAGTCAAGGCAATTTATGGATTTATCCTATGACTTTCATCTATATTCTCTTTTTTTATTTTTCAATTTTCTTTTATTGACTTTTTTTTGTCTGATTCTATGTTGGTTGGTAATGAATTTGAAGCACATGTAGTAAATGTTGAATTTTTAATGGACATATATATTGTTTATATATGTAAATAATAGTAATTATGTATTATTAGTTATTATAAGGTTTGATCTAAATTAAAGTGATCTAATAAAGTTTAACGTTAAATAAGTTTAAGTCATTTCATTAAGTATGGGCTTTTATGTGTAAAGACCTGAAAGTTTTATTTCTTATTTATGATAGTCAAATTAGGGTTAAGAAAAGTGAGGGAAATAAATAAGTGGTTATGACTCCTAAAATATATGTAAAAGTTTTATCTTCTAATATCTTCTCATTAAAAAATAAAGGAAGAAGTTTCTTTTTTAGAAAATTGATATGCAACAATTTGGAATATTAATAATTGTGAAACCATAACCAATTAGTTCATGTGAATTTTCGTATGCTTCCCTATTTAGTATATTCTTTTTTATAATTAAAAATAAAAGATCCAAATTTTAATAATAAATTTTATCATTGTTATAATTAAAGTTTTCTCAATAATTAGTATCAGAGCTTTTCATATTAAATTATTAAGAAGATAATTCATTAATTTGAATTATGATTTATTGTTTGAGAATAATTTATATATAAACATTTGATGTTTGTTTCCAATATGTTTTAGTTTTGAATCGTTTATATATAAACGTTTGGTGTTTGTTTTGAACATGTTCAATTTTAAATAGTTTATGTTTTATAAATAAACATCTGATGCGATGGTATATTTGTTTTGAAACATAAGTTTATATATAGGCCTATTTTTAGCTTATGTTAATTATTTTCATATAAAAAATAGTTTATGTTTTATAAATAAACATCTGGTGTGAACATATAGGCTTGTTTCAGCTTATGTGGATTACTTACGATTTAGCGTTGACGTCATCTAAGGATTTCGTGTTTTAGAAACATATATTACATGCCTTTGTTAAATTGCAATTTTGTTATAATGGCGTTGAATTGCCTTTGTTTCTTATTGAGATGTATATGATCATTGGCATCTCCTTTTTTTAATCATCAAAACTTATAGGGATGGATTTCATAATTGATTATATTTCATCCTTTGTATTTCACAATTACTTATATAAGATCTTAGCATCTGTGGGATCTCATGTTATAAGGCTTGTACATATGATAGTGACATTTAGGTTATATATGATTATAACATCTTGTGTGGGACTTTGATATATATATATATATATATATATATATGTGTGTGTGTGTGTGTAAATAATGTATAGATTATATATGATGTGAGGGATAAAGCCTTCATAAATTCAATGATCATACTATTTTATGGATTTATATTAATATTTATATATTTATAGATCTAAATTTTTGCACATTTTATTCTTTATTTCAAGGTGTTGGATATTTCAAATTAATTAATTGAAGCAACATATTATCAAAATAACCTCTCTTATATAGATTGACTAATTTGAAATATTAAGATAGTTATGTGTTTGGGTTTCATGCAAATAATGACCAACTCAAAACAATGTTATTTGGCCAAAATTCAAACACATTTGCGATGATAAGTATATAATATTTATTATGTTTTTCATGTAAATATTAAATCTATTTAAAGAAAAGCTTATTTTTAATGGAAGTTTAATGTTAATATTTGATTATAACACTAAGAGTACCACTTATAAGTTGATTTTTCTATCCAAAAACTAAATTTCAATGTTGTGATGTGTATCTTGTGATGAGACTTGCCATTATTTGAATTTATTGGTCATGTTGAATTTAGATTTTAATGTGAGTTTATTATTTTGTTTATTTTGTTCTTTATTCAGTGAATGCTTCCACTACTTCAATATTTGCAAACATTAACTCTATTTATGTGCTTAATCACATAAATCTTAAGGATTAGAAAGAGAATGTCATGATTATTCTTGGTTACATAGATTTAGACCTTGCTTTTTAGGTTAGCCAATCCTCTACTCTTACAGATGTAGGTTCCTTTAATGCTAAGAGGTACTTTAGGGAAATTGGAATGCTTAAATCACACGAGTTTTATAATTATGAAACATACAATTTTAGAAACTTTCAGGGGTATAATATTTAAGGAGAATTGTGCTAATTGTTCCTTAAAGAACTTTAAAATCATTTTGCTAAAAAATGAAAAGGTGGAAACAAGTACCCTTTTGGGGAGTCTTGTTTCCATGAGGTTTAAAGGCAAAAGGAACACCAAAAAGTACATTGTAAAAATGACTCATCTTGTGTCAAAATTGAAAGCATTAAAGTAAAGCTATCTATGGACTTGCTTGTGTATTTAGTTTTGATCTCTCCTTTGATCTTTATTCCTACATAATTTAGTTAATTCAAAGTTAGTTATAATTGCTAAAAAGAGAAATGGAGAAGAAGAGAGATTGAAGCAAGAAATGACTAAAAGTATTTATTTGGCTTTAACCTATAAAGATAATAACAAGAAAAAGAAGAAAGATATGGAATTTATAGTTGCTCTATCATAAAAAGAAGCAACATAAGATATAGAAAAGGCCAACTAAGGAATATGCTTGCTATGGAAATACTTCTCATAAGGAGAAACAATGTACCAATATAAAGAAAGGTATACTTCTTAATTTAGTTTATTTTAAGGTTAATTTATCTACAATGCGTGGACATACTTGGTGGATAGATTCCAGTGCTATTACTTATATAAGTGTGGTTATGTAGAGTTGTCAAAAGCCAAGTGATGGTGAAAGATATGTTTATATAGGTGATAGCAAGTCTATTAAGGTTTAGGTAATTAATACTTTTTGGTTATTATTAAAGATTGAATTTTATTTGGATTTGAATTAGACTTACATTATACCATCACTTAGATGGAATTTGGTTTTTATTTTTGCATTAGATGAATTTAGTTACCCTTTTTCTTTTAGAAATAGTCAATCTAGTTTTTTTTTTAATTCAAAGCTTCTTGGTTCCTATTCTTTATCTAGATATAATAACCTTTATATGCTTTATATTGTTACCTTATTTAATGAAATCATAGCTATTAATTCACATGGCACTAAAAAGAAAGCAACTAATGAAAATTTTATGTCACTTTGGCACAAGCATTTAGAGCACATCTTTAAACAAGGAATTGAAAGACTTGTGTCAGATGGAATTATTGATTTTCTTGATTTATCAAACTTTGAAGTCTATGTTGAGTGTATTAAAAGGAAATAGATAAATATAGGGAAATTAGGTGCCAAAAGATTTTTAGACGTCTTAGAACTAATATGTACGAATATTTATGAGTCATTTCTTATGGTTTCTTGAAATGTTTAATAATATTTTATTACATTTATAAATGATTTTTCATGTTACAGATACATTTATCTCATTCATGAGAAGTCTTAAGCATTAGACATGTTCAAGGCTTTCAAAGTTGAAGTTAAGAATTAACTCAACAAAAAGTTTAAAGGCATTAGGTTTGATCATGGTGAGGAATACTATGATACATATGATGAATTAAGTGAATAATGTCTAAGATTATTTCCTAAATTCCTAGAGAAGTGCAGTATTATCTTATAATACACCATGCTAGGAAGCCTTAACATGAGTAGTGTTACTGAGAGACAAAACAAAACCTTAAAGGATAAGGTTAGGAGCATAATTAGTCATACTACCTTATCGGATTCACTATAGGGAGAGGCATTAAAGACCACAGCTTACATTCTTAGCAGAGTTCTAACTAAGGCAATGAATAAAACCTTTTATGAAATATAGACAGGTAAAAAGCTTGGTATAAAACATTTACATGTTTAGGGTTATCCAATTGAGGCAAGCTTTATAAGCAAAATGAGAAGAAATTGAATTCAAGAATGAGCATTAGTTATTTTGTTGGGTACTCTGAACGGTCTCGAGGGTACAAGTTTTATGATTCTATAACTAGGTCCTTTTTTGAGATGGGAAATGGCCAGTTCTTTAAAGATATTGAGTTTAGAGGAAAGATAAGGTTAAAAACTTTATTTTTGAAGAGGAATTTATTTCTTTTCCTATCATTGTCATTGATTATGATTAAGTTTCAACTCTTAACATTACTTAAGAAACAACGCCAAAACCATAAGAAAATATTAAAAATCTTTCTAATTAAGGTCAATAAGTTATTCTTGAAGAATAAACTCAATAACCTTAAAAACAAATGCTATTAAGAGGAGAAATACAATTCTAGATGATTACACCATCTTTCTTTAAGAAAATAAGGTAGACATTGGAAAGTAGAAAATGAGGTGCGTTCTACGGTGTCTTTGGATGATTAAGGGTTTTGAAACCCACGGCACATGGCAATTTGTCAACTTGCTACGTGTAAGAGTAGATAATACATATTAATAAATTTAATAACTTATATGAAAAGGAGAAAATTACAAATGATGCCAGTCCGTCGTTTGAAATAAAGATTGTCATCCTTTGACTTAATTCTGAAGAATTCAATCAGCCCGCGCTCGAGTTTTTACGTTTGAATGGGGAGGCATATTTTACCTCTATATTTCATTTTTATGTACTGTATTCTATGTGAGTCATCTTATATTTTATTTCTTCAAAGTTTTAAATAAAAATTATAATATGTTAATATATTATTTTATTATTATTTTTATATATAATTTTTTTGTTACATATTTAATAAAAATTAAATTACATATAAAATTTTAATTTAATACTTGTAAATGTTGTGTAAAACTATATATGAATAATTAAAAATAAATAAATATTTTATAAAATTATAATTTTTATTTAAAAATTTAATGAAAAATGTTATAATTTAATAAAGCAATTAATTAAATAAATGATGAATGTTATCAAATCATGTAAAATTTAAAAAGGTGATTTTTAAATTTTTAAAATTAAAAGGGCAAATCCAACCATCCAAAATTAAAAGAATATTTTATATTTTTTTACTTTTATTTTTATTCATTTCATTGATTATTAATGTTATTCTTAATTATTTCTTATTTCACTATTATTAATTACTATTATATTATATCCCATATTTTTACAATTGAATTCTTATTCTTACTCATTATATATTTTCACTATTTCATTGATATTAACAATTACTTCTTAAATAAACTTTTCATTATATACATTATCATGCAATAATTTATGTGCTAGAATGTAGTAAAATATTCCAATAACTAACTTGCTGTCTTTTTATCTGTAATATTTAATAATTTCATAAAAATTAATAGAGTAATTTAATTTATTTTTAAAAAACTTTATAAAATTATTTTTTAATTTAAGATCAAAATTTACTTTATTCATATTTCTCTCATTACTTGAAATTTGTTATTAAATATAAGTACACACATAAATTTCTCTTATTTCATATACAAATTCTAATGTGATTAAAAATAAAGAGATAAGGATGAATTAAATTTATTAAGATATTTTAAGATAAAAATATAAAATAATAAAATATTTATTAATAAAAATAAAATTAAAAAATATATTTAATATTTTTTTAAAATTTTAAAATGATAGATAAAAAATTTATAAAAAAAATATGAGAAATAATATGTTACAAAAGAAACATTTAACTTCCACTTAAAATATTAATTACAATAAAAAAACTCGTATAATATGGCCTAGAAAACGTGCTGTCGTCTTATGTCAAATCACTAAACTTTACACGTACGGAAGTCAACTTTCAAATTCCAGAGGGTTGCTTTTAGATTTTAACTAACTTTTTAGCTACATTTCCAATTTATCCCTCTAACTAAAAAATCTTTTATAAAAAGACGGTTCAGATATAATGGTACAAATCTAACACTTCAAACTTCACCAATTCATCCTGGGTTTAAAACCCAACGGACACCTTAGAAATCGCCAGAAAATGATCCAATTAACTTTCATTAGGCCATTGAAAATTCTAACTTTCAAAAGTAGATTAATGCAATGAATGAGGGAATCAAATCCATGAAAGATATTAAGTTCCTAATTGTTAAATAAATAGTTTAGAGTGGTCAAATATCGATAGGGTGCATTGGAACAAACTTTATGATTATAGATCCACTTACTAAAGGTTTATCACCTAAAGTTTTTCATAAGTACACCGTTGATATTGATATGATATCACTAATGATATGTTAATTTAGTAAGAGTTAGTATTTATGTGTGCACTTGTCTCTATATATGGTTAATGGATATTTTATGGTTATTTACTACAATATAAATATTTTGTATAGTTATACTCTAATCTTGTTTAGTTTGATCTCATTAAAGAATAATGTTGGACCAATTTGAAATAGGCATAGACCACATTGCATGTAATTTTCATGCTACACATCCATGCTTGATCCATGTCATTAATTGTATCGATATTTGTGACCATTGATAGATTTAGTTACAATAATTGTATCAAAGGTCACTTTGATTCTATGTTGATATGATTAATGGATTAGATTAATTAGAGATAGTTCAAGTAATGATAGCAACTTTGAGCTTATAAGATTATGCTATAATATACAATTATAAAGTGTTATGTATATATATAGTTATAGAGTGGGGAAATGAATAAGCTGGACCGGCTCCTAAGCCAATGCGAGTCGACTGTTAAATAGGTTCAGTCAAACTCATTTAGTTTTTTCACGAGCCTCTAATATGATAACCTTAATTCAGTCCTTGTAGACCTAGGTTAGCCCATGGAGCCTTTTTTATTTTTTTTAAAATAAAAATTTTAACTTTAAATAATAAAAAATTAAAATCATTTAAAAGTATTACATATTTTTTTATAAATTAGTTATAATATATATTAAATTTATATATAATCATAAAAATATTATATATATAATATAAATCATAAAATATATATAAAATAAAAATATTATTTATAAATTATTCATAACACAACTTTACATAATTAAAAATGAAAAATAGGAGTGCAATTTTGTATGGATTGAAAATATAAGCTTATATAAAATTTAGAAATATAAAAAAAAAAACTTCATAAGCCATTTGGCCCATTCACAAACCGGCTTATGCAGACCATGGACTTTGTGAATCGGGCTAGTTGTGGCTCATAAGACTTAGGGCCTCCAAAATGAAGGTTCAAGTTCTTCGAAGCCTACTATTTTTGACTCATTTTAACAATTCTACATATATAGTTTAAGTAGAAGATTGTTAGACATTTTAATAGACATATATATGTAACTAATAATAATAATTGTATATTATTAGCTATCATGAGGTTTGACTCAAATTAAAGTTATCTAATAAAATATAAGGTTAAATGAATGTAAATCATCTCATTAAGTTTGAGTTTTTATATTTAAAGACCAAAGTATTATTTCTTATTTATAAAGGCAAATTAGGAATAAAAAAAGGTAAAGAAAATAAATAAGTGGTTATGGTTTCCAAATTATATAAGGATGTTATTTTTTTTATATCCAATCATTAGAGAATAAAAAGAGAGATTTTCTTTAAAAATTTAATACATACTGATTTGGAACATTAAGAGCATGAAACAAGAATTAGTTAGTTTCAAGTATACTTTCATATTTAGTATTTTTTTAACGATTAAACATAAAAATCCAAACTTATTATCATAATTAAAGTTTTCTCAATAGTAAACATTTTTTTTAATATTTTGTTTTGATATTTTTGTCAATTTTTTTGAATTTCGGATTTAGATTTTAGGATTTTTTTAAACACATTTTTTTTGAATTTTGGTTAATTTGTTATTAATTTTTTGACATAAGAATTTTTTTCATAATTAACCAGCATTTTTATTCTCTATAAGAATTTTGATAATTTTATTTTTTTTCTTTTTATTTTTCCCATTTTTCTTCCTTCTTCTTGTATTATGCAATCTAATGAATAATAAAAATAATTTTATTATAGTAATAATAATTTACAAACAATAGATAATAATAATAATATAATAATATATTATATTATATATCTCTTATATTAAATTAAATAAATATGAAAAATTAAAGTAACTTTTTTATTAAATACACATTATTCCTATGTTAATAACAGAAAAATAATAACTAATCTTTTTAATTTCTTTTTTATTTGAAGCCGTACTCTTCTTCTCTTGGACCTTTTCTCATTTTTGTATCTTGGGATCTCATGGACTGTTTACTCAGAATGGGCTTGTCTTGCATGTGGATCGGCACAAAAATTCACCATAGACAAAAAATTGCAAATATACATAAAATTAACAAATATTTTTAAAATAAATGTAACAGTTTGCGATTTGAATATTCAACGGCTAGTTTCTCCTGCGCTTCTCAAAACTATTCGATGGCCTCCTACTCCATTCCGAACTAATAAAAACCCTTCCTCCACTTTGTGGTTCCAATTAAGTTTCGATTTCCCTAAATTCTTTCTCTCTCTTTCTCCCCCTCCCTCATTTCTTTTCTCTCACACTCAGACATTATTTTGTTTCCAAATTCAGACCCAATTGAAATGTGCTGAATCCACAAAATGAACGACCTAATGACCAAATATATCATCAGCTTTGTGGATTTGAAGAAAGCAGCCATGAAAGACGTTGATCTAGAAGCTCACTCCGTAGATCTAGAAATGAGCTCTTCAACTACCGCCATGGATACCGGCATGGGCCTGTTCTTGGAAGAAGCCGAGAAAGCAAAAACAGAAATGAACGATCTCCGAGAAATCCTAGATCAGTTTTAGCACGCAATCGAAGAAAGCAAATCCTTTCACAAGCCAGAAGCTTTAAAATCCCAAGAACTAGAATCAATTTCGACATCGTCACCATGCACAAGGATGCCAGGACTATTTGGCCTCAGTTTGAGGCAATGGATCGCGCCAATGCGACCAACTGCCAGCTCGCTGGTCTCAAAAATAAGGTATTCCGACAATTTAACACACCAGAATCAACGGATTGGGCAAGAAATTAAAAGTGGTTGGAATTCCAGGGACTGAAGCAGAGGGTGATGACGGATACAAAGAAATAGTCAGAAGATGGTATTTCACCGTCACAGGCGAAAATCCAAACGACTAAATCATAGAGAAAATCATCTTTATTAGCAACGAGGAATTCTTGGGCAGGGGTATCGAAGAGCACGGAAGGGGGAAGGCACTGGAAATAGCGGTGGAGATACAGGATCAGCACGACGGGGCGAAAGAGATAGAGAACGAGCTTGCTGGAGCTGCACCAGGTGTTTCTGGACATAGTGGTGATAGTGGAGGCGTAAGGCAAGAAGATGGATAACTCTTAACACCATGTGATGCAAGATTTCCATTATGTGAAGGATAGGACAAAGAAACCGCAGAGTGCGAAGACGTATCATAGGATTATACTTGCGATTGCCATCCCCATTGCAGCTCACAGTACTGATAAATACATCCTTTGTTGCGATGTAAAATGGCAGAGAATTATGCAACCGCAATGTTTAGAGCTGCATGGAGCAATTTAAAAGGTATTAATAATCTTTAGTTAGGGGATTCTTCTGTTTGTTTATCTCTAGTGTATGACTTATCGTCGTTTTAATGGTTGAGAATTGGGCGTTGATTTGGTGTACTGGTTTTATTAAGATTGTGTAGATTTTTTTTATATTAATGATAATGAATTCGTTTTATCGCTCCAAATCAAACCTAGAGTCCTATAAAAATAGTGAACAACAACTATAGACGTCTCTCTGATATTTATCCTCTCTTTTGATTTCTTCAATTACAGGAAGCGTAGCTTTCTCTTGCTCTATATTAGAAAGAGAGATATAACGTGCACTCAACTCGCTCAACATTGCGCATATCTAATTGATGGTACTTAGTGGGTGAAGATTTTTTTACTGAAAATTGTTTCATTTGCATCGTTTTGTTTTGTTGGTAATCTAAACCATCCATAATTACAATCATTTTTGTTTTCATTGTTCTTCTTAAATGTGTTCAGTCAACTCCAATCGTTGATGTGAAAATGAAGATTATGATCCACATTTCTAATTATCCATTGCCTAGCATAGCTACAATCACTGCTCTAACCAGCAAGGATGTCGATATTTGAGTGTATAACGGAAGTGCCCTTGTAGCTATGGTGGGCAAGGATTGCTTCGCCATAGCCAGTGATCGAATGCTAGGGGTTCAGCTCCAAACAAAGATTCCCTGAGGATCTATGTATCAACGAAACCTTACCTCGATTTTAGTTGCATTTTTTAATTTTGCAATATTTTGTTTCTAGGTTTGAGTAAAATGTTTCTGTTTCCATTTTACTTTGAAGATATCAACGGTTTGTATTCCAGCACAAGTTGTATTAACTTCGTCAAGAAAGTTTTATGGAGCCTGAGACTTTTTTCCAGCTTAGTCTCTGCTGCTCTGTATGAGAAGAGGTATATAGATCTGAAATTTTCTTTTAGAAGCTGAAGTTTAGTCAATATTTCTAGGAAATGATGTCAGGTTGATAAATTGAGTACATCCCTTATTTTATGTGCCAATGCCTATCTCTTCTGGGAACTGAATTGTAGTTATTTTCAAAAGGAATTGAATAAGTGAATTATTATAACAATTAAGTGGGGAAGATACAATGTAAGTTTATGACCCCTTGTGACCAATTTTATGATAGCGAGATTTTTTATTTGTTAACTCACTATTTTAGATATGTAAAATGCAAAAGTATACAAGTTTATTTTTTGCATTTCAGTTATGGTCATAATTTTATGAGCCTGTTATTGCCAAATTAGGAGATGAAGGCACGTTCATTTGCACAGTGGATTCAACTGGAGCAAAGTAAGTTGATCTATCATAGTCATCTTGCATTTTGTGTTGATCGCCTGTCTCCTTTTTAAATTGACAGTGTCAATTTCTTAAGAAATTCATAGGGTCATAACTATAGTCCTTTGTATCCTATTCTACTCTAGTCATTATGTAATGATAATATGTTATTCTGAAAGTTTCATTCTCGTAACCTATGGCTAGAAAAAAGAACAGGCTTACTTTGTCCTTAAATATTTTGAACAATCAAAAAGTTTAATGTAAATGTCTTTTCCTTCTTTATATGTGGAGAGCTTGCAAAAGATTTTGCTGTAGCTGGCACTGTATTTGAGTCTCTTTTGTGAGTCTGTCAATGTTCGAGCCCGACGTGTTATGTCATGAAATTTAACCTGATGTCTTTTACATGAATATTCATTTACAGCTTGAGTTTGCCACATTCTATAATTGTTTATTTCCCCAATTATAGGAATTTTCTAGAGTTGCTTGATTGCAGGAACAAGCTAGAATGTGATATGAGTGGAGGGGAGCAAGGACGATGGAAATTCTGGCTTTTTGCCATGCACGGGTGTTTGTCCACGCCAAGCTAGTATATTTGTCTCTCTCATGCTCTCTTGCCCTATGTGAAATTGTAGTTTGCCTTTGTGGGGAATTGTGCATTTTTAATTGATGAAAAGCAAAGAAAACATGCCTACTTTGCTTCTTTGAATTGCCCTCTTTACAATTTTTGGAACAGATTCCCAAAGCCAAGTAATTTTAATGCCACTGCCAATGTCAGCGTTTCTTTTACCACCATTGATATTTATTATTAAGCTAATCACTATGGTATATCGTTTGGATTTTCATATTTACTATGATATATGCTATCTTATGGTTGGTAATCCTCTTAAAAAAGTCTCGTTGAATTCCTTACTTTATATAATCATGAATTCCTTACTTTATATAGGTTGGTAATCCTCTTAAAAAAGTCTCGTTGAAGAGGATTGTCTCAAGTTACAAATCTGATTTTCGGAATAGTTAAGTGGAGATATCCCTAATTGATATGATAATTTTTCTTATATTCTATTTTGATTTAATTATCAAATTAATTCATTCTAATTTATGTGAAGGTTTTGCTTATAATTTTCTTATATTCATGAATTCCATAATTTATATAGGTTGGTGATGAATTCCCCTTAAGAAAGTCTCATTGAAGAAAATTGTCTAAAGTTACAAATCTGATTAGATAGTTTTTCCAAAAAAGTAAATGGAGATATCCCTACTCATTTGAGTATGATAATTTTTCTTATGTTCTATTTTGATTCAATTGTCAGATTAATTCCTTCTAATTTATGTGAAGGTTTGATCTCTTGCATATTTGTAACATTCAGAAGGAATTAAATTGGCAATTGAATCAATGTAGAATATTTGAAAATTTTTATTATTATATATAAAATGGTAAGATAAATTTGTAAAACTCAATTTGATAGAAAATATTCAAAACTTAATTTTGAATTTCATTCTTAATACCTATATCATTTCTCTCTTTTTTTTTTTATGATAAAGTGATTTCCCCCCATATTTAAGGTCAAAAGTCATTTTTTTTCCTTATAAATGACAATAGAGATTCATATGAACTCACTTCAATTTTTCATTTTCCGTATTTTATTACTTTGTATCATGGTTATAATTTTAAAATTTGTTAGTGTTTTGCATCATTTTGATTATCTATGTTTATGACTCTCCTTCTTTCTCTTTCTTTTTACTCATTTAACATTGTATTAATATGGATCCAATTGCCTTTATACGTGAATCATGAAATATGAATTAATTATATTGATACATTTTTTTCCTAAAATTTATTTCATTTTTCTTTTAGGTTCTGTTTTGTTTTGTTTTTAGAAAACATTTTTTATGAAAAAAATCTTATTTACTTCTATATAAATAAAATTTTATTGCTTCTATATTGTTATAAAAAATAATTTGATGCATAAAATCATGGTAATTGAGAAAAATAATTTTTCTCTGAAAATGATAAGATTATCTTCTACTAAATTCTTTACAGTTGAAATTGATTATATAAATTTTTTTTTATTATCTTATTAATTTATAATTATATCCTTAATTTTATCAAAATAAACGGATTAAATTCTTTGCATAACTATAGAATAGAACCTTGGCATATTAAGATTAAGTGGTTGTGCTGGGTCAATTTTATGGTTCTGATTACGGCTACCATTCATATTGCATTGTTATTCTCATCTCCCACATTAATTTACAATATAAACTTTTTAACATATAACTTCATATTTTTAAATAGTTTTTAATCATGAAAATTAAAAAAAAAAAACTAGGAGTCTATAGTCGCATTTTTTTTTACATGGATCGAAGTTTGTGCTTTTCATTTTTTAAAAATAATAGTCATATGTTTTTCATTATAGTATAATGGTTTCATCTTTCACCTTAATACTTCAATTGTTTTACTTTGTATTGCTATATTACTGTCGATAATAATTTCTTTTGTACTGATTGCCTTACTTTCAAAGCATATTAAACATAATTATATGTACCATGGGTTGAAATTTTGTCATTGTTATCTAATACTAACTTATCATTTTCTTGAAAGAAAAATGCTTTGCCTTCTTAAATTTTAATGAAGTTATGAGACCCATTTTTTTATATTCAAAACTTACATAAATCTCTCTTGAAATATTAAAAAAATACTACATTTAAAATCAAAGTAAATCTTTCATCAATAAAATTATAGTTATCGATTCAAATTAAATTTTATAAAATATTGAAAGTAATTTGTAGTAAAATATATATTTTGATTTAAATAGCTAAAAAATATTTGCACTTACACCAAAAATGGACTTTCTCATCAGTTATTTTTAATCATTCAAATTGAATAAAGGCATGTTTTTTAGCAATTTTTTTTCATATGATTACATTAACCTCTATAGTATTTTTTTTCTCACCATTAAAAAATTCAAATTTAGATTGAGTGTAATCATTTTTTTTTTTATGTTTTAAGGAAGGTCTGTGAAGATCTCAAAATTGCAATAAAACTAAGAGAGGATCAAAGTATTTTTCTCATTTCTTAATAATAATTTCAACTCAATTTTTTTTACTTAATTTTAACATATATGTTCCTGGCACAGGTGCTTCACCAGTGATTAATAAAGGCGCCATTTTTTATACTAGATAATACTATTATTGTATGATTTTTCACCTTTGCGTAATTTAGGTGTAAGATTTTAATGTAATGTTATGATTTAATGACATTAATGAAAAGGAAAGGAGACCTTTTTCCTCTTGGGCAGATTATTTATTTTGTTAATCTTATTGCTTATTAAGTCGTTTTGCTACATACGCTATTTATTGGATTTAATTATTTAATTTGTTTAAATATGTAATGATGATTAATTGATTTTTAATGATTATGTTATCTTAATAATCATTCTCTAAATAGAGCAATATGAATAAATTATTCTTCTAATTTATCATGTAAGCGAGCAAAATAAATCAGAAAATATCTATAAGAAATCTTGTGCTCCAAAAAAATATCAGAAAATGCTTGTTTGTGACTGCAGATTTAGAATGGATCTAGAGATAAAAAATATACAGGCGCAAGGTACTAACAAGGTGTTGATCGGAAGGATTTTCTATGAAAAAAAATATGAAAGGTAATATTAAATTTTTAACCTTTTACCAAAAATCGTATTAGTTGTTCATTTCCATTTTAGATGCTATGTGTATTTTCTTATTTAAATATTTCATATTTTTTTTATCGATAATCTGCCCTAATCGAAAAGGTTAACAACATATAGATATATATGTATGTATGTATATGTATGTATGTATGTATGTATGTATGTATGTATGTATGTATTTTTACCCATACACTTGTTTTTGAGGTAAATTTTGAATTCATTGTAATTTCAAATTCTACTGTCTAAAAAATAGATAGGCATGTACATGATAATTATGACCTTTTTCATCATCATCCTCGGTTAACATCACACAAAAAGTTGCATTATATTTTTTAAAAAGAAAATTATTAAATATGTGGTCAATATCAAAATATCACCTCAAATTACTATCAAAGAATTTCTTTCTTTTAATCAATTTAGTAATGAAAATGTGATGAAAATCAAATTGGTATAATTTTTTTTTATCATAATACTTAATTGATATAAAAAAATTCTTTGATATTAATTTGATATTTACCGAATCTTTCAAACAATTATTTAATATTTTATTTTATATTAGTATGCATATCAACGTGATTAATAAAGTAAAAATAGTTCAAAGTGGGGTTAAAAGTTAATATATGATTGTAATATTTTTTTAAACCTTTTGGTAATATGTTTTTCAATTATAATAAACAAAAATAATCTCAATTACTATCAATCAAAATCTTTATATTTATAAATTCTTTTCTTTCTTTTCCATCTCATAATTTCTAAATTCTTTCAGACCATGGGTAATTACACATTTGCGGTATCAAAAATAAAAATAGAAAAGAAATCAATTATAGATATGTGTGCATCATATAACAAATATCATCTTTAAAGAAAATCTTTTATCACCCTTTTATCTTTTATCACTCTTTTACATGTAACATTACATGTACTAATTAATAACCTCAAGTTTCCATATTTTACAATCTATATTTTCTGGTCAATGTTATAATTTTTTGCAACATTCAATGTTTTCATTTCAGTAAGTATAAATCTTACGTATCTACTTTAATTTTAATTTAATTTTCTATTATAATGTGAACAATATCTTTTAAATTCTTTTATTTCTCTTTATTTTTTGTGTTCTAGTATTCAAATTATATATAAGTGAAGATGAAAAAGAGAAATTCTATATCTTATCATGTTTTGAATCTTTTTAACTAATATTAATATTTATGATTAATTTTCTTTTACTCTCTTTTGTATTTTTATTATATATTGATATCAAATATTGGATAATCTGTGTCCAATGCTCTTAGTGGAAGAGTGGAGCCAAAAAAATATGCACAGTGAAGAATTAGGGCATTATAGGTAGCGAAAGCTTGGATAAAAGTGCTTCGAATCATTGCTATTTGACTCGGACCTATTCTAAAAAAGTCAAGGCATTTCGAATTATTTGTTGACATGGACAAAGTCAAGGAAAACCTTTGAAATTTTTTTAATATTGGACCTTGGACATATCATAGTTTTGAATCGAATCTCTTTAGAAAGAAGATCTTTTGTCTCATGATAGCTTGCTCCAGTTCCCTTACGAAACTTTTATTATTGGGTTAGCCATACAACTTCATATGTTTCTAGCGATTTACATGGCATCATCAAATGATACAAGTCTTAGATAAGAATCTACAACGCACTAGAATGCCTTTGTTGACATTCCTTTACTCCGGCAGCATCTAGGGTTCCCCGAACAATGTGATATCTCACACCAGGTAAATCCTTAACCCTTCCTCCTCTTACTAAGACTACATAATGTTCTTGTAAATTATGGCCAATACCAGGTATATAAGCAGTGATTTCAAATTCAGAGGTTAAGCGTACTCTGACAACTTTACGTAAGGCATAGTTTTGTTTTTTGGAGGTGATAGTGGAAAAGTTGACAAATAAGTCACCCTTAATATATTTGATCTATTTTTAATTATCTTTTGTAAGTTAAGGTTTAAAGGTACAAAGAGTTTGGATTAAGATATGGGGGGATTCTATATATTGTGACATTAAAGTGAAAAATGGGTTCCAATTTTAAATAAGTTAATATGGATACGACATAAATTGAATGGATAATTCTATTATGTAAAAGAATTTATTCCATTTATTTCTAATACTAAAATTATCTTTTAAAAATTGCAATTTTAAAAATATCGAGAATTTGGATAAAGATTTTGAGAAATATTTCACATGTTGTGACATAAGTTAATAATGGACTTCAATTTTAAGTAAGTAAATACATATGATATAGATTACAAAGATTATTTTTATTATTTAAAGGAACTATTCTTTTTTTCTTGAATTTCTATGAAACTTGAATGATATAATTATATACAAATAAAATAAAATAAAATGAAATATTTTTATATCCTTATTTTGTAATTGTAGTAGATAAAAAAGTTATGTATAAATTGTTAGAAAAAAAAGTGCTTGTAGTTGTATTCCATCATTTTTAATATTATTCTACAAGTGATAGAACATTAATGATCCAAAATAAACACTTAGAAATAGTGTAACATGAAATTTTGGCTATGACACCACAAGTGTTAATTGAACCAAGTAAAACACCATTATATATCTATATATGTGTGTGTGTGTGAGAGAGAGAGAGAGAGAAAGAGTATTATTCTTTTAAAAATAAAATAAATTCATTAACACTTGTATTAATGTTCATGTATGTAAATTTTGAATTTAAATATAATTTTTTAATTATTTGTTTAAATCCTATCAACTAGAATAAAATATATAATTATTTATTTTTAATCATAACATATATTTCTACACATGTTTATGTAAAAAGTAATAATCTAGTTATAGTTAAATGCAAATATGTAATAATATTAATTAATGGTTACTAAATAATTTAACTATGATTTAATTTTATGTCTTTTGCTTTGAAATCTTAATGAATACAATTTTTATGGTGATGTAACAATGTATCTATACTTTGACAATTTTAAACACTATTTTTAATATTTATTAAATTTAAAATTTTTCTCATTTTACTAAATCTTAGAAAATTGAATTAAAATTTAAATATGTAATATCACACAAAAAATAATATAGTAAGATCAATTATAATTATGAGGTATATAGAGACAAAAAATACAAATTAGATTAGATGTGAAAAAATATTTGTGCAAATATAAATATGTATAATTCCACTAAAAAAATCATAAATACATGTAAACAAATAATAAGAGATGTAATATTTAAAGAATGTATCTATCAATTAAGATAAGAACTCTAGCTATATCAATCATGTATACTATTGGATTTTATAATTTATGGAGAAAGCTAACATACAATTTCTCTCACAATTATACTTACATTTGGATAAAATATTTATTGTATTCACATTTACAAAAAATGAAGATAATAATCATAGAAACAATTATACATTGGTGTTTAATAAGTGTCATCGTTTAATTTATCTTATTGAGTTTTATTCATAAAATCTTTTCTTCTTTAATTGTTCCATAAATACTTAGATACTAAATATTGTTAATGCAAATTACAAATACAATTATCGGATAAGGTGTACTAAAAAAATTATTGAAAAGAAGTTATATTGAATTAGGAAAATATTAATATCATTAACATTAGCCTTCTAATCAATCTTAACATTGTAAAATGAGTGGATTAGTATAGATGCAGATCTAGCTTTGATCACGTAATCTTCTAACTTATATTTATACCCCTTAATATTATATACTTTTAGGTGCTTGCTACGGTGTCTTCGTAAGAACCCTGGGTTTGAAACCTAGGACATGTGGCGGAATGCCATTCACCCACCTGTATTATCATGCAGAAAAGTAAAGAATTTTAGCAGTGAAAAATAGTTGGGCAAATTTGCCAAAATGGCCTTACTATGAGCACATCGTATTTGATGTGGCACAAGCGACATTGCCAAGGCATGTCCCTTGCTAATTAGCAATGAATATCTTTTCTTGCTTATGGAGAAGCAGGGCGACCCAAAGAAAGACACCATGGAGAGCGTTGTTGCATCGAAACCTATCAACAATAGCAGTTTGCTGCATTCTGCCATGGTCGAGGATTCAAAATCATAGATGCACAACTGCAATTAATAATATTTGGAAGAAGTTGTGTGAGGTTTGCGGCCTGGATTGGTGAAGCTCTGCATACATTTATGTAGGTGCCAATTTTGCCCTAACCACTCTTGGCTTAATAGCTAACAAGAATAGTGCACCTTGTAATTGTAGGGGATTTCATCCTGTATATGCGTTATTTATGAAGCATTAAGGGCCTAAGCTTGACAGTGAAGGAAGCATTTTTCTGCAGGTCATCAATTGGAGTTTGTCTTGAAACCCAGGTACGAAATCAAAATTTTTGTAACTAATAATCCACACAATTGTTGAATTAACTGGAAGAAATTTATGTATTGTTCAGAGCCAAGTACATTATTATGATTGTAATATTTATTGTTTTAAATAGAAAGGTATATATCATTCATTGGTCATCTATGCATGAATTTGCTGTGATATAGCTTGGACATGATTGTATGCATTGTGCAAAGGGCTTTTATAAACAGAATATTGTTATGGTATCCTTCTTCAAACTTTGACCTGTTATACCTGTGGGAAGATCCTAGTTCGGATTGGTGGTCTATCTCAGTAATCTTTGTGCTCCAAAACTGTAGTTTTTACTTTGTACTATTTAGATTTTTCTTTGGTTATGACAAATAAATATTTTAAATGCCTATTGCATCAGTATAGTTATGTAGGCATTGGTGGTTCTACAAATTGGTAAGAAACACATTAGAACTTGCCTTTAATGATCCAAGTTAATGATCCACCTCCCTATACACAGCCTGATTTGATAGAGCTTGGGCAGCATCCTTCACCTCCCTCAGCAGGCTAATTTAATAGGAACTAGGCAACACCATCCACCATCCTAAAGATGTCTGAGGAGAACCCTTAGAATTCCAGATCGGTTTAAGAATCCTACCATTGCATCAATTCGACATTCAAAACTTTGCGCAAGATCCATGAATCTAGAAATGATGGAGGGATGACTTAGTATTTTTTTTATTTGACTATTTATCTGTGCATATTTGTTTGACTTAGTATTTCTGAGTTTGCTGTGTTTGCTATGCCTGTGATCTGTTTATCTTGTCATCCTTGTGTTTGCAGGCTTAGTGGGCATAGGGAGATCGATCTGAATTAGTTAACAATTTCAGGTTTCTCTATCTTAGGATTAGCACAATGAGTGTGGTGTTAATATCTTCCTTCTGTCCTCCTATAAACTTACAGATACTGCCACCTACTGCACTCCAATGCTTCTGATAAAGGATTGCTGGAAATTAGTCTCTCCCGGCACCTTTAGTCCCCACATATCAAACATAGGTGCCTTAACTTCAGAACTAGTTGGCTTGCTAGATAGCATTATGTTTTGAGCTATGTGGTGAGCTTGGAGCAAACCAACCTTTTACTAAAGAATATTTTATTTTCTCTATTTCATTTCATAGATGCAGTACTCATGTGAAGATGAGATTTTTAGAGTGTGAGAGAAACCTAACCCAGCTTCATTGGAAGAATATGTCATTAGGTTGAATGCTATGAAACTTTTGAATGGTTTAAAGTGTTTACAGTCTTTCTGTCATCTGTTTATCATCTTTCCTTGTACTTGCGCTTGTGCAGGAATGACACTAGAAGCGTTGTCCTGGTTGCTTAACGCTTCTGGTGTGGTTTATATTTTTGATTGGGGCGCCAGGACTACTAATGTAGGAAGACTGGGCCAGGTCCACCTTCATCAAATGCAATAAAAGAAGGCAGCGTTCATCGCGCAAACGAGAGGGATTTTGGGTTTAGGATTGGGATCGACAAAGAAATTAATTTTTTTTTTTGGTGTAATGGCTCAAGACTACTAACGTTAAAAGACTTTGGATCAAACTCCACACTTCAATTATTTTGTATTTCATATAATGTAAAAAAAGGAAAATCTATTGACATCAAGCTTGACAAAAGTGAAATGTAAATTGAACCACTATTTATACAAATAGATAAATCAAATTTGAATTAGAAAATTTCAAAGAAAAGTCTTAGATAAATGTCACAACTAACAAATTATTTACTAAATTTTTAGATTGGAAGAAATTTTCTAAAATCATAATTATAAATTCAGATTTTAAAAAATTTAAATAACGCGAGTCAGGCTAAGTTGAACTTCGAATCAGTAAATAGCTAAAATTGAATTTGGTTGGTCTAGCTTAAATTTCTTTTTTAAAAAATATTGAGTCATGCTGAAACCCGTGAATAGTTATACAAATGAAATTCAGTTTGGTTAATTTAGCCCAAAGTTTTTTTAAAAAAATCGAGTCACAATCAAGCCACACTAGAATTTTACTTTTATTAACGCAAGAGAGTCATTTGGTATTCAACACTTAAACTAGATTTATTGATTACATTTCTTGTTTATCAATTACTAGTGTCATTCATTCAATGGGTTATATTGCAATGAATAAAAATATGAATATGTTGCACTCTCTTATTAAAGTGAAAACTCCTAAAAAACCAGTATGTATTTGAACACCTATTTCAGAATCAAGGTTGAAAAGGTATTTAACATTTTAAATATGCTCGTTAAAATCTTATTAGAGTTGTTATATTTTGACTCTTGTCTGTTAAGTTTGCCATTTGTTTGACCAATTTAAAATGGATTGAATAAAAATAAGAATGTTTATATTATGTTTAACAATTTTCTACTTTTTTGTATTAATTCTAATTAGTGTTAAAATCAATAGGCATTGTTTTTATTTAAAGATTTATACTAGACATTTATAATGTAGAAAGAAAACTACCATTAGATTAATAATAGATATTATTAGGAGATTTATTTAATAATTAGTTAAAAAGTTGAATAAATATAGAATTATGGTTATTTAGTAAGTTATAGGGTTTAGGGTTTATGTTGAAACCCAGTAAGATGGTTAAGCTTGAAACTTGTCATGAGGTTCAAGTACTTTTTTGGGTTAATGACTACTACCGCTAGTAGTTAAACTACCAACGTTAGAAGTTTAATACCAACGCTAGTAGTTAAGAAATGAATGACTACTACCGCTAGTAGTCATGATTATGAAATTGATAACTGAAAATTTAAATTAGCTATGAAATATATAGTATTTTTTTAAAATACAAATATCATTAGGATCTAGGATTGATATTTTAAAATATCATATAAACATAGAAAGATGTTGACTACTTAGTCGTAAAACTACAAACGTCACAAGTTTTATATCATCGGATATCTGAAAATTTTTATCACAAATTTACGATTAGGGGATGAACATAGGAAAGGTCAGGACTACTAACGCTAGTAGTACTTTTATAAACGCCACAAGTTTAATACCGATGCTAGGTGTCATTTGATAACTTAAAACTATATTTATCATGAAATGCAATTTTAAGATTAACGGGTTGATATTTTAAAAAAAATAGTATCATTCATTTTTTTACTAAAATATAAACTACTAACGTCCGAAGTTTAATATCGACGCTAGTGGTTGTTTTTTTTAACAAATTACAATTTACCTGATTGATATTTTAAAATAAATTAAATCATATTTTGTTAAAATATAAACTACTAACGTCAGAAGTTTGATATAGACACTTTTTTTGCACTTAGAGTTTAGTGTCATGTTATTAATCGCAATTTATTATGGATTGGTATTTATTAGGGTTTAGTGTCAAAAAATTTAAATTTATTATGAATTGCAATTTTAGGATTTACGGACTGATATTAAAATATCAATTTTTTATTAAAATATAAACTACTAACGTCAAAAGTTTAAAAGGTCATTGGATAAATTTATCATGAATTTAAATTTTAGGATTTAGGGATATTAATGAAATCCAAGACTACCAACGCTAGTAATACTACATGCGTCAAAAGTTTAATACCAACGCTAGTAGTCATCTTGCAATATTAGGATTTACGGATTGATATTTTAAAATAAATAGTTTCGTATGTTTTAACATTGGGAGTATAATTTTATGGGTATTTGAAAAAATATATATATTTTTGTCATCAATTTTTTTAAAATAAGTATATATAATAAATATCATTAGATAACTACTAATTGAATTGGTGTAAATAAGTTTATTTTGTACTTAGTAGTTTACTACTGACGCTAATAGAATCTCATATTTATTCAAGATAATTTGAGTAAGGCAAAAACTTTAATCTTTGTTTAAGTAATGGGTACCAGGTAATATGTGTTTAGACTATTTGGCTAGTGGTAATGAGATTAGTATTTTCTTTCTTTTTTCACATTTGGGTTAGGTTCAATAAGTAAAAATGAATATCATTTTTTTCAAAAAAGATTATATGCACACGTTATATATATATATATATATATATATATATATATATATATATATATATATATATATATATATATATATATATATATATATATATATTATATATATATATATATATATATATATTCATACACCCTATTTAATAATATATAAATTGAATGAATAAAAAACTATAAAATATTAGACATGATTAAAAATAAATTTGACTTATAAAATCTAATATAATCTAATATCTACTATAATTTTTTTGTCTCATTATTTACTTTTTTTCAAAATTAAGTTATGTATTAAACAACATCAATGACTAATAATCTAAATTCACCACAAATTATATATCTCACTTATTTGATAATTCAAAATAAATAATGATATATATTTTTACCAATAAAAAAATGCTAAAAAAATAAAATCAATGACTTCAGATGCTAATAGTTATCACCATATCCTCTTTTACAAAAAAAATATTTAGTAATCGGCACAAGCTTTGTGATAATACAAAAGTATTATCATTAGACAAAATCTAATGCGAATCATTCTTTATATCAATGCAGAAAGTTCAATAGACCTTCCTAATAATTGTAATCTAGAAGGCTTGGCGATATCCCTAATACTTGAAGGTACTTCTGAAGCTTCCATAACTTCCTTCCACTCTTCAGTCACAGACTGAATAATTTTTTCACTGCATATAAATACCGTATCTTAAGTATAGAGTATCAACTAACACCAAAGTTCAACTAGAATTAACACTGATACCCAAAAATTATGAAACTATATGTAGAGGTAAGTACAGAGTATCTACAAGTCATAAAAGTCAAATAATCACACAGTGACTGCACTAGTCAACTACACAATGGAATAAGGTAAGGAATTGGAAACCTTCTTGCACCAAAGGATCTAAGCTCTGTATATGAAGTTTTGCATGGTCTTCAATTCAATCCTGAGCAGTCTTATCTACTAATGGTGGGGGAAAGGCCACAACATGAAATAACGGATAGGGGAGGGAGATCCATCATACCGTGAGCTTCAATTTATCATTGTTAAGGTCAACAATGGATTCGGTTCCGTATACTAATGGTGGTGCAACAGTCAAGGTACTTCACACACAGACCTCCTACATAAAGGGGACCTCAATCATTCGATGCAATCCATCAGTAGCTGCTCTGACGAAGGCTTGCGATCTCGCACCCCTAAAGGGAGCCTCAATCGTTCGTTCCAATCCATAGGTGACTGCTCCGATTAGGGCTTGCGATTTCTGCTCCTTAATGGGATGCGATTTTCAGACGATGGAAGTCTCAAACCCTTGCCATGTTAATGTACACTCAGCCCTAAGCCCTTGCCATGTCAATGCACACTCAGTATGAATTAGGGACCACTCTCTCCTAAATCTGGGGTCATTTTGCAAATACCAACACAACAGGCCCTTCTTCACACTTTTCCTGTGCCATCAAACTGTAATTTTTAATGTAAGCTGTTAGGATCATATATTAGACATCTAACGATTGCCATTAGTCCACGTCACCTAGGGTTTTAAAAGCCCCTGGGTGCTATAGAATTGGCCTAGAAAATAACACTGAAATTAAATATCAAAGTACAAGTTGAAGGATATCCGAGCTTCAATGGATTACCACTACCTGAAGGGACTTCTGAAGCCTTCGCCATTTTCATTACAACTTCTTCATTCACGGCATGTGCTGTTATTTTTCTACTAAATATGAATCCAGTGCTGCAAACTAGATCAAATAATAGCAAGGTTTCGTAGGATTAACAATAATACCAATAAAGGGGGAGGCTGCATGTACAACAAATAATATATAGAAGCAAGTTAAATGAACAGAACAAGACTATAACAGTCAGCTAGATAGTATAATAGGGGACGAACTTCCAAGCCTTCCATGAATCCTATAATTCTTGGAAGCATAAAAGCCTGTTCCTGAATGTAAACAGGATAGAAGAATTGGTATGTGGAAGCAACAATAGCCCGACACCCAAGGTTGCAAGCTCTGTAGATGAGTTCTGCATGGTTTTGCATTGAATCTCAGACAACCTTCTCTGTTCCTTTCTACAAAATTTCCAAAGTAAGTGATAATTACAAGCATTTACTCCCTAAAACAGAAGACCTCACTCCCAAAACAGTGAGAAAAACTAGCCCAGTATCTCATTGACTGCCTTGTTTTCACACCTAGGAATTAGATGAATGCCATGCAACCAAAGCTCTGCACCTTGTAATCCACATACTCAGTATTCAAACATACCAAACTTTCATAATTGAGCAAAAACTTTTCATTGTGAGCTAAGCCAAAGCATTAGCTATTTGTAACACTAGAAAATCAAATGCAACCCTTTCCTAATTATGTATAGAACTTCCTTCCATTTGACAGAACTACCCAAAAAAACCAAATGCCTAGTAGAAGGGAGATTTTATCAAAACTTCCGTTTATGCATTATATTTGTCATCAAGACTGTTTAATGATCCTTGTAGAAATAAACTATTCAGTTTAGGATTAGACATGACAAGTATAGTAACCATTACATTTTATCAAAATAGGTTCTCACATTGCCAGAATCACATGAGTTAAATTCCAATCAGAAAAATGGATGACAAAGAACTACAATCTGTGTATAGAATAGCTATCCTAGAAGGTAAGTACTCTCCTCTTTAAAGACACCACCACCAATACTAACATAAGTTGCAAAGGAGAACATGGAACTTAACCTCCTTGGTCTAAAAATTGAAAAATTAGAGAATCTTATAACCATCTTGTATTAGCTGACTTGACCTAATAGAGATTCCCTTTCTATTGATGTTCAACTAAATTTCCTTAATCAGAATTCAATCCTCTAATGTCATGTGGAGTTTCCTCAAGTAAATTTACTCTTACTCATTGATGATCTATGCATTCTGACACACACTCACTGCTTCACTCTGTCACACACTCCAGACTAAAGTCAAACAATAAAGAGCTTCTAAATCTTATATACAGCCACAACCTGGAAGGTGACACCTGTGTTAATTAACTGCTAATCAAGGATTTCCTTCACTTTTTGCTTTACTATGCATCCATCAGCAATATTAAAAATGAAAATATCATTATCACATGGCCCTTTTATGTTGGAATAAGCTGTTGCTCTCCACTTAATCTCCTCACAAACAGATGTAGGATATTGTATTCACAAATAGTTACCCTAACATATGAAGGAGAATCTCATTTTTTGAATAATATATTATCAAACACAAGGTAAACAAGGGATTTACGATTTTACCTTTTAGTTGAAAAATGAAACTTATGGGGAAATCATCAACCCCTGCGACTTTCACAGACTGAATTGGATAGACAAATTGTGGGATAGTGGGACTTTACGATATTGGGATTGTTTGTTAGTCAACCAAATGGTGATATAAGACATGACAAGAATTACTTGGACTCATATATTATGGCCTTTTGTAGATGATTTTCATTTTCTATTACTATTCTTATCGTCTATACTCATACTAAAAATATGACTACGAGTAATGCTATATTCACCAATAAATCCAATGACAAAGAAAAATCTAATCGAAATACCTAAATAGCTAGGATTAGTGGAATATACCAAAAGCTTTTTTGTTGTGCATTATATCTCCACAAATGTGATCCCCAACATACAGAACCTACACCAATAAATAATAAAAACATTTAGAAGAAACATAAAAATAGAAACAGATCCCAAATACTAGCATTTTCAATCTATAAACTTTGAAGTTTTGTATTAATATTAGTAGCCTTTTATACTAGAGCCATAGTTCACAATTACGTAAATCACAATTAGTTAATCATGCTTCCTATGCATTACATACTATCATTAGAGGAAGAGGGTCCCCCCTAAGCTTGATTCAATTGAGAGTAATTTATGCAGATGGGTAACATAACCTCCCTAAAATGAAAGATCACAATGAGGCTAAATATTTAGCATTAACCATTAACCATTATAGGATATAAATCAAGTATCAAAATAATACAAAATTCTTCCAAATGAATTTCATTCAACAAAGAACTCACTTCATCTAGTTGAAAAACTTAGCAAGCATGATCTTTGTCTTTTGCCAATATATGTGCTGAGATATCACCCATATTATCCATAAGAACAGAACAAGTTCCACAACCGGATCTCCAACCTAAGAAAACTACTACAGTACCATGCTACTTGGGACATGGAAGAGCCATTATCTGAATTAAGTAGCATTATGGTCTCCTACGTTACCTTAAATAACTCGGCATGACTTTCTTTAAGAAAAATCCCTGGCTTTGTGCTGCTAGGAGGATGGCCCTAAACAGATTAGTAGGGAAATTTACAGATTACATTACTTCATGCATGCTGTAGGAAACCCAGAAGTTCATTTATCAGATCCATCAACCAAAGGTTACATAAAGCATTGCTACGGGAGGATAACAACCTATTTATCATGGATCTTATCTACATCAGGTGCAGAAGCGACAGTAAAAACATCATTAATGCAAATTTGGAGGGATGAAATGCCCTTCCAATTCACATATAGATCTTATGCTTCAGAATAGAGACCCAATTAATTATATAGATGTGAAAAAAAAAATCATCAATGCAATTTTAGAGGTAAATTTCTACTGAACTTTCGATTGCAAATAAAACTTAAACGAAATGGTGAATCCCTCCCCTTTCCTAGAATGCTCCAAAGGATTAATTACAGGAGAAGATGAGTTTGCCCTGCTAGGATCTGTTCTAGATTGATAATCTGGCCATACCATTATCAGATAAAGGATTGATTAAATACCGGTAGCATGACCCTCTGCTGTTAGTGCGATTGATGGCGTTTCAATCTCCGTTTGCACGGAAATCCTATTCTAGTGTGGGTTGCTCCATTGGTCGCGAAATTAGCTGATTTAAGGAGCTTTGGTGATGATCGGTTGAACACAATAGCCCATTTGACATGGAATTAACCCTAAACAATTGCCATCCCCTTTGCCCCGTCATCAATGAGATGGAACACACTCATTTTGCATTCTAGGCTGTATCTGCAATTTCCATTACTTTATACTCCTTTTCGTAAATTTACTCTATCTTTTGAAATCATTATTTTAAGGGACGACTGTGATTACTTAACCAAAATTAGACGCATATGATTATGCCACGTCACCCTGGGTTCAAAACACCCAGGGTGCCGTAGAATTCACCATACTTTTAAATAAGTATTTTCTTACAATTTTAAGTTCTCAAATATTTATTCTCATTTAAATTCTTTTATTCTATTAATTTGGTATAAAAAATCTTTAATGGTGTCTATGTCATCCTATATGACTAACTTATTATTTTTAGGATATCTGATCATCAAACATATTACAATGAAGGTTTAATTATTCTAAATAAATACTTAAATATGGAGTTTTTAAAATGATTTTCATTTAAATTCTTTTATTGAGTTTTATCCATAAAAGCTTTTCTTCTTTAATTGTTCCATAAATACTTAGATACTAAATATTGTTAATACAAATTATAAATACAATTATTGGATAAGGTGTACTAAAAAAATTATTGAAAAGTTATATTGAATTAGAAAAATATTAATATCATTAACATTAACCTTCTAATCAATCTTAACATTGTTGAATGAGTGGATTAGCATAGATGCAGATCTGGCTTTGATCACATAATCTTCTAACTTATATTTATATCCCTTAATATTATATACTTTTAAATAAGTATTTTCTTACAATCTTAAGTTCTCAAATATTTATTCTCATTTAAATTCTTTTATTCTATTAATTTAGGTATAAAAAATCTTTAATGGTGTCTATGTCATCCTACATTACTAATCTATTATTTTTAGGATATGTGATCATCAAACATATTACAATGAAGGTTTAATTATTCTAAATAAATACTTAAATATGGAATTTTTAAAATGATTTTCATTTGAAGCATTAATTTAATAGTTTCATATTTAATTTAATTAATTAATTAATAATAATAATAGTAATAATAATAATAATAATGCTTTCAATATTTTTTATCTTTAGTTAATGATTAATGTATTGTTGTTTGACTATTATCATGCGTTAAAAGAGAAAGTGAGGTGAAATGCTTTCACTATTATTTTTTTTGAAAATTTTAAAAAATAAATTTTCGTTGTTATATTTAACAAATAGAAATGATATGAGAAGTTATGCGAACAGATAGTTTGCAGGAAGTTATGAATGTTAAGTTTATTAAATTGTCTTTTATGTATAGTGAGAAGTTGAAGTGTGAAGAGTTAAATATATAAATATGTGATTTGTAGTAAGAATAACATGATTTTTTTTAAATGTTTGAAAGTCTCATTTTAAATTTAATTTTTTTAAAGTAAGAGTGGAACGTAGAACTTTCTTATTCTTTTTATATATTAATATAAATAACTAAATTTTAGTTATTTCCTTTTGGTTAAGTTCAATTTATTTTCAATAAAATGGTTGTATATAAAACACTAAATTTTCAAAATGTTGAAATTACGAAAAAAAAATATAGAAAGTTTTAAAATAGGGTTAAAATATATGAGCTTAAATTTGATGCATTGTTAGTATAAAAATATTTTATACTATCAGTAAATAAGAAAATAATACATAATTAAAATTTAATAGTAATTAAGGATTCTTATTAATAGTAATTTTTTTATAATTTTTATTAATATAATAACACAAGGATGACTGGTAGGATAAAATTGGTTTATAATTATATCAACAATAGAGCAAATTTAAATCCAATATAGATTTAATTGAATTTAAATCCAATTTACTGTTAATATAAATTAATTCTATACCATCATTTATCTATGTATTGTCAAATCAATAAAATTATCTAAATCTTTTTTATTATTTGTAAAAATCATTAATTTTTTAATTATGTGTAATATTCTTATTTATAGAAAATATAAAAAATTTTATACAAATGGTGGATTAAATTTAAACTCTATTTAAAATTACAAATATAAAAAATATATAAATAAAACATGAAAAAAAATCAAGGAATAAAGTATTGGATTGTATTAGAATTTAAATTTGGAGAGAAAGTACGTATAATCCATTAAATTTTGCATTAGTATAATCCATCGTTTATCTATGTATTGCTACATCAATAAAAACTATTTAAATATTTTTTATTATTTTTAAAAATAATTATTTTTTAATTATGTGTAATATTCTTATTTATAGACCATATAAAAATTTTATACAAATAATGGATTAAATTTAAGCTCTATTTACAATTACAAATATAAAAAAATATATAAATAAAACATGAAAAAAAAATCAAGGAATAAAGCATTGGATTGTATTTGAGGAGGGAAAGTATGTATAATCCACTAAATTTTGTATGAGTATTTTTGTAACAATTTACTTCCTCGAAGTTTTTAAAAAACTAAAATAGTAAGTGGGCTGTTAAAATTTTTAGTCGCTCTAGGCCATGTGAAGAGCATATGAATACTTGCCTTCTTTTATTCTCATATTTTGTAATTTTAAAATGTTTACAAAAACATAGAGCAATAAAAATTAACAATTTAGAGCTTGAAGATTACTAAAAAAATAGGAGGAATATGGTTTCAATTATGGAGCACTTCTAGTATAGGTTCATGCCAAAGAATGCGAGTGTGCTTGTATGATTTTCTCACAGTGACAAGGACTTTATGGTCCAACAAGAATTTCAAAACAAGATACAATCCTTGCTTGATCAAAGAGGTATTGTTCCAATGGAAAAAATTTCATCTTTTATTTTTGTTAAAGATCTATTCTTCTTTTCTCATTTTGTAAACTTCCCTTAAAAATTGCTTTTATGAGTTATTGGTTAAAATATTCTCTTAGTTGTTTATGTCTATGCCCTAAAATCTATTATCCTTATTGAATTGACTTGTATAATTTTATTTTTACTATAATATGCTATTTAGATGATTGGGCTTCCATTATTGGGGATAAAAGTGTTTCCATTTTTTCATTATCTAACTTTTTAATTTACTATCATGTAAAGTCTAAAAATTTCAATAATTTTTATTATGTTTGTTTGATTCCCTATTAACTAATCTTAATAAATTATTAGATGAATTTAAACTTTATTTATGAATATAAAAAGATATATAACTATAACTTGAAAAAAAAAGGAATAAAGTATTAGAATATAAATTTAGGGAAAGTATGTATAATCCTTTAAATTTTACATGAGTATCACATTTAGTATATAAACTTTTAATTGTAACACTTTAGCTTTTAAAATTTTCTAAACACTAAAACAATCAATGGGTTGTTAAAATTAATAGAACAAAACAATGTGAGAAGCATGTGAATACTCGCCTCCCTTTATTCTAATATTTATAATCCTAAAATGTTTATAGGAATAAAGAGCAATGAAAAATAATAATTTTAAAGCCTAAAGATTGTTGAACAATGAAAGGGACAGGGTCTTAATTGTGGAGCACTTCTAGTATAGATTCAAGTTAAAGGATGCAAGCATGCTATGCTTATGTAGTTTTCTTGCAATGACAAGGATTTGATGGTCCAATAGGAATCATGGAAGAAGATACAATCTTTACTCAATTAAAGAGGTATTATTCTTTTGAAAAAAAATTTCTCCTTTTATTTTTATTAAAAATCTATTCTTCTCTTATGAATAATTGATACTCTTGTTGTTTATGTTTATGCCCTAAAATCTATTATCCTTGATGAACTAACTTGTATAATTTTATTTTTACTATAATATTCTATTTAGATGATTAGGCTTCCATTATTAGGGATGAAAGTGTTTTATTTTTTCATTGTCTGCCTTTTTAATTTGCTATACATGTGAATTTTAAAAATTTTAAATTTTTTTGTTATATTTGTTCCTTTGCCTACCAATTAATCTTAATAAATTATTAAAGGAATTGTTTACATTCAAATTATAATGCCTTTTTGCTAATTGCATTAATGCTAGAATTCCTTTTTCTTTTGGATCAATAGGACCATGGTTTCTTTAATTTGTTGCAACCTTTAAAAAATGATGATTTAGGTGCAAATGTCCCATGATATGTTGAAAATATTTATGATTTTAGAGCTAAATAGAAATAAAAGATAGAAAGGTTAAAATTGAACTGTTAAAGGGGAAAGAAACCAAATTGTAAAATAAAAAGAGACAAAAAGTGATAATAATGGCAAGGAGATAATTATGAAATTCTTAAAGAAATCACAAGAGAAGGAAAAGGATATTTGAAGATACTTATTGCAATTTAAATTGTAATAGGATGAATTATTGTTAGTTTAATAGTATAAGCTAACAAATATGCAAGTGTATTCCTACGGAGAAGTACATGTTGGATTCTTTATGTTTTGGCATGCATGTAGTGTCAATATGACCTTCTTTTTTATATATATCAATTACCAAGTTACCTAGAAACAAGTAATAATTTAATGAAAACATCTACCGGATATTTTCTACATTGAAAAAGGTAAATATTTAGTAAAATCCTTTTTCTTTAAAATCAAAATGTTTGCTTCATTGAATAAATTCAATCTAGTCAATATTGTTACACTTCCTTTAACTCCACATTAACATTAATCATTTTCATGATTATGCATAGGTATAACTTTAAAGCTTGTGAAAATCCATTACATGGCCTTCTAGTAAAGATTCCTTAAGAAAAACAATGATAATTAGAGTTGTAGTAAAGCCACTTGAGATTAAAAATAAATAAATTTTGTAGTAATTGTCATAATAAGTGAAGGAATTTACTTGAGATAATCAAAAGCATGTACAACATTGTTGCTAATCTAATACTTGAAGAGATAGTCCACCTATAACATAAAAGTTACAAGTAAAGCTAAGCATAAAGTAAAAGAAATACAACTCATATTATAGGTCCTTAGGGATAAAAATAGGAATAAGTATATTTAAACATAGGCACATTAACAAAGTGAAGTATCAAATAACATATAAGATGTAGTTAATCAATGATTAGTTATAACATCAAACTTTTCATTGAAATATTGAACATTTTCAAATGTTAGGTAAAACCACATGCAAATAGAAGATGAACTCAAGCAAATGTCAAAAAAGATAGAAAGAATAATAGTATCTCATCGATTTCTCTAAAGATGCACTTTGAAAAACTTAACCATTTTTAATATGATGTTGTACTTGAATGTAACAACTCAAAATGGGATAAGAAATATCAAGCAAATTTTTTTTCTCTAGAAAATTTCAATTTAGAACCTTGATAGGAAAATTAAGCAAAATTCAAAAGAATCAAAAGGATAATTTTAGAGTGAGACTAATTAGAAAAATTTTGGGAATTTTAATAAGCATTATAATGAATGAAAATCAAATTAAAAAACAACTTAAGAACAGATTCAAGAAAATTCATTGAGGAATTTATTGAATTTTAAAAATTTGATAAATTAAAAAAATAAGAAAATAAGCTAAAAATATAATAAATTAATTTTAAAATTTTATAGATAGCTTAAATTAATTTTTAAGGCTTAAAAATGATTATGGAAAATAAAAATTGAAGTTTAAAAAATATTTAAAATTTTATGAGTAAAAATACAAGAAAGTGAAAGATTTGGGGTTAAATTATAATAAATTAATTTTGTCTTTTTAAGTAATTTAATTTTTATTTGTATTAGAATGGTTTAGCCTAATTTTTGGAGGCTTAAATATAATTTTTAAGATCCAAAAATTTGGATCCAAGTTTCTAAAGAAAGCTAAGGACCTAAGTGAAAAAAGGATAAATTTTGGGATCGTTTTGTAATAAACTCTATTTATCCAATTTATGTGAATTAGTTTTATTGGTTATAAAGGTAATTATTTTCTAAATCCCTAGCCTTTTTGAATGTGAAAGCCAACCCCCTCCAAGTGTCCTAAGATTTTTGTTTCAAAATTTAAGATAAATTAGCAAATAAATAAAAGATTTTTGTATTTAAGGTTTTTAGATGTATATATATTATTGGCTAGCTAATTTTAAAGAAAATTTTTTCTTCTTTAGCCAGAAAACTGTGAAGGAAAAGGAGAAGAAGACCTAGCCTTCTTAAGGAAAACAAAAAGGGGTTACACAATTTACTTTTTAAACTAGTAAGGTAATCAAAGAGTTTTATTAAAATTTCTTTCATAATTTGTAGTCATTATTCTTCTTAAATGTCTAAAATTTAATTTATTGCTATGAAGCTTCTTCTTGCTATTTTCAAAGAATTTCTTAGGTGTTTAGAAGGAAAAAGATTAAGGTAAGTGATTATTCCCACTACTATTAGGATTGTATCAAGATATGAGTTGCAATATTGCTAATTTATAATTCCTTTTACTTATCTTGTTATAAGTTGTGACATGATATTGTTGTGAGGCCTTTATATAATATTCAAATGGTATACTATTACGGAATTGATGTTTGAAAGGTCGGGAGGGGAAATCATTAAGATTGTGTAGAAAGGTTGAAGGTAGAAATTATGAAATCAGCTTTTCTATGCTATCTTGCAATTTAGATATAGAAAATTTTAAAATCTTAAATTTCTTAACATACCAAAGTTTTATTTGTGGTTAGAATGAATAAGGATAAGTTAGGAAATTTTTTTGGAGATTTTAGAAAGCATGAAAAAAACTAAATTGTAAGCGAGTTACTCAAGGAGTTCATTTTAGAACCTTGTGTTGGTTGGTCATGGTTTTGATTTTTTTTTAAGGTATCAAATGATTAAGAAAACTCATAAAAATTTTATGCTTATCCTTCC
This sequence comes from Sindora glabra, assembly GCA_020226215.1. NCBI lineage: Eukaryota > Viridiplantae > Streptophyta > Magnoliopsida > Fabales > Fabaceae > Sindora > Sindora glabra. The sequence goes on along the minus strand of CM035232.1, from coordinate 39,190,360 downwards.
ATATATTAGGAAACTCATGACCAAATTTAGTGGTAATTGGAGTTCATTTGGATATCCAATAAAATTTTCTATTCAAGTGCTTCAATGCTATTTCGGTTCTAACCCTCTATGATTAGTCTCGGGTTTCCTTTTATTTAACCTATCAAATGAATTAGAAAACTTATGAGACTTTAGGGACATGTTAGCAAGTTTACGTTAAAATTTTGTGGCAATTGAAGGTGATTTGGTTGCCTAAATTATAGTATTATTTGGAATGCTTTGATGCAGTATGAAATTTTGTAAGCTTGAGTTCTTGTTTTTAATTCACTAGTGAACTCATGAAATTACTTGTACAACACTTAATTTATGTTAAAAATGTTGTGACAAAGTTTTGTATCAAATAGCTTCCATTTGATTAATGAAAAAAAGGATTATATTGCTAATACTGTTATGTTATCCTATTTTACATTGCTAATGGATTTTGGTTAATCAGTCTTTGATAAATATATTTATGCAATTTAATTATTGCATTTTGTGCAATATCATGTTAGGAACATAAAAAGAAAGTTCCAAACCATAATACTTATACAAAATTATTTGAAATACTCGAGAACCTTTAAGGAAGTATTAAGATTGCTTATGACACATTGATATATTACATAGAACACTTATGGCTTGGTTAGTATTGATACATTTATTGAGATAGACCATGTAGGTAGTGTTTCAACACCCTAATATTGATTATCATGGCTTGAGTGAAGGGATAGATATAACATCCTTCATAAAGAAGGAAATGAGTAATTAGTAATGAAGGGAAAATATTGGTAGCTTTAGGCTTAAAGAAGTGGGAGGATAAAGTTGGATTGAAGGTATGAGGTGACTTATGTATACCTATCATTATCATTTCTATAACTATACAATACAAATAAAGAATATCTAATTGAGGAATACTTCATAAGTTACTAAATAGGCATTTGATCAAAATGAGAAATTAGTTTTCCTAATAAAGGACTCTTTAAGTAGACAAGGAATAGTCATTTACTGAGTATATTTTATACTCACTCTTTTTATTAAAATGAAATTGCAAGCACTGGACATAGATTTATGGGAGAGCATTAATACTTAAAGAGGATACTTTATGACACCTCATGGAACTTTTGAAATAGTATTTTGGTTTGAAATTTGGATCACTTATATAGAAGTTAGATTATCTTATAGTATAGACTTTTAGCCAATAGATTTCAAGCCTAATGCTTTTGTAGTATTTTCTCTTCATAGAATTTCACCTTTGGAAGTCATTACTAGTAATAGCACCAGTTCTTCTTTCACTAAGTTTGATCCAGATGAGGAAGATTCTAATAGACTATGCTAGGAACCTATATTATCATCTATATTTTATATACGTTACACTTGTATGAACACTTTTATTCTTTGTATGTATATATTAATATAAATGGATATAAAGCTTATTTTACATGTAATTTCATATTGTGTATTACTGTTCAACTGGTTACTTTTTTATGAAAGGTCTTAAGGAATATTAAAAGCTTCTAAAGATATCTATTTAGAAAGTTAGCACTAACTAGGTATTTTTATGTCGGCTATGACAATTACAAAATGGGCCGTGACATTAAATGATTGTAAAATTGTCCAGCATGCCTTAAAAAAGGTATATTAGCATGAATAAGATAAGAAATAGAGAAAATACAAGTATTAAAGCCTAACCACTAAAAGCTTTTTTTATGATGTCATTGGATTTGACACAAAATCCCATATAACATAAAAGTTTCTATGGATAAAGTGCATACAAAGTAAAGCATTATCATTAATCTATAGCATAACAAATTGTAAGTTGTTGAAAATGTTTCAAAATTACGATTTTGAATTATAGTCTCAAATAACAAGCCACTAAGAAAAACTAAAACATAACAATAAGATAGCATATAATACTTAACACGCTAAAGTACATAGCAAATACATGCATACATGCAAACAACAACCATAATTTTAAAATTGCAAGTTAGTAACATTATCATTGAAAAATAAGTCTATATAAGTATTTATATGTAGAAGTATTGCATAATTACGTCACATTTTATACCTAAAATAAAATAGCTTATTCAAAAGGTTAATAATAGTAATAATATTTTGATACTAGTTTTTTTTACAAAAGATAAGCCCAAAAAAATCTATTCCTAAATAATAAGTCTACTTATATTTCCCTTCTTTGCCCTTAAGTTTTTTGCCTTCAGTAGCAAAGCTTATGAATTGCTCATTGCATTGTGATGATAATTATGCTCCAAGTATGAGATAAATAACATCCGATACATTTTATGAAAAACTACCACTATATGAACTTGACCTCATATTTTTCATTTGCATAAATTTACTTTTTGAGTAGACTTTTTTCTTGCAAGTCGTAACATCATGTTCAATAATAACACATTTGCTACAAGTGATAAATCCTTCTTTCTTTGTCACTTTGTAAGCTAACCTAGGCATTTTTTGTCTTTTCTTCCTTTACTTGGTTTCTTGTAGTAGGGAGGTAACATAATTATATGCTTGGTCATTTCCTAATCGGATTGTCCAAGCACAAGATAAATTGCATATTTATATGTCTTGCTAAACAATTTTATTTGAAACTAACTATGAATGTAGGATTTGGGACTTTTTCTAGTTTGTTGAATGGCAGTAACTGCATGCTTGCATAGAATTCCAATGATATCCTAATTCATTACAAGTGCATGAATGGGCTTTGAGGTTAATAGTCTTGGTTATGCCATAGAAGTCCACTTTAAATTTCATTTTTTCCAATATAGTGTGCAAAATAATTCCTTAAATCATGCTTATTTTCTTTTAGAATGGTTTATGTAATAAGTGTAAGAAGTCCTTTATAATTTTTTCATGACTTTGCATTTCTTCTAATCTATTCAAGCATTTATAGGATTAGCATGTTTCTAGCTTCTAAAATATATGACTTATATGAATATTTCAAGTTATAAACAAGAACGTCACACTTTACCTTTGTGCTAAAATGTGACCTTGACTAATATCTTGGTTCTAAATCTTTGATATAGTTTTAAGCATCAATACCTAATTTCTCAATCTTTTTCATCCAAATTTCAAACTCCCTTGGAGCACTAGCACAAGCAACCTTCTAAACAATATTCTTGAACTCTTTCCTTTTATACCTTGAATAAAAATTAGTATACAAGTGTTTTACATAATTTTTATGGTCAACTTAAGGAAAATTTTGGTTAAAAACTTCTAGCAAATCTACTTAATATGAAATTAGATAGCTTCAATTTAATTTTAATAGTTCAAGCAACCAATACAATGAATAATATAGGAACAAGAAACTTATCAACCTTACCTTTTGTCTATCACTAATGAATGTCCATTTAGTATCTTCAAATTTACCAAGATCTTTCATTAATATATCCATAAACCAATACTAGTTATCCTTGTTCTCAAGTTCAACCACTACCCATGGTAAAAGGTATATATTATCATTCCCATCCCTTGCTATTGCATTAAACATTTGTTCCCTAAACACTCATTTTAAGAAATAATCATCTAATCCAATAATTTTCCTACATTTAATAAAGGAGTCCTTTCTAGTGCATTAATCATCATATATAGCATCTTAAAGTAAGGCAATTGCCCTTTTATTAGTGTTACACCTTTTAAAAAATTTGGATATATATTTATAATTAATTAATTATTAATATTTATGTACACATGAAAAAATTAATGTGATGGTGAATTCTTTTAGGAGGGAAAGTATTTTATACCCTTTTTGAAATATAGTATTATAAAATTTTATCTTGTGATGAGAATAATTAGAATGATTTGTACACTTTTAATTAAAATAAAATTTTCATAAAAAAGATGAATTTTGATAAGTAAATATGAATGAGATTTTAAATAAAATAAAATTTAATAATTTCATGAGTTATGGGATGAAAACTTTATAAGAAATATATGAGAAAAAGTTAATAGAATAAAAGGCTTAATGTTTTAAATCATTAGAAGTAATTATGTGAGTATGAAAGAGATTTAAGAAATATTTTAAAAAATATTCCTACAACTATTTCTTATTTTTAAGGCCAAAATCAATCTCTCCTTTTTATCTTATAAAATCTCCTAAACTTTCACCCTTAACTTTCTTTATCCTTTAAATTCGACTAACTTTTTCTTCCTTTTTCCTCCAAACTAAGCAAAGGAAGAACTAATCTACAACAAATTTCTTATTCAATCAAGGTAAGGACTTCATTGTTAGATCTTTCTTGGTTTTGGTAAGGTTTGGAGCATTTTGACTCATAATGAAAAAATAGAATCCTACTTAAAAAATTCTTAAATTAGTTGTGATTAAGAACAAAGAACATTAAATCTATCTCCTGGTAACCTCCTTTATACTAAGTAAGTAAATATTTTAGCTATATTGGATAGAATCATGATATTTTAATTAAGATGATTACAAATTCTAGGTTTTCTTAGTTATGTACAAGAATGTGTGAATATGTACTTATTAGTGATACATTTTTTAGTTTGATAGTGAGTTTAGCTAAAATGAAATGTCATAAAGTTATGTTTATGATGTGATGAAGTATAGTGGTATATCAAATGCAATAAATGCTTGAATTTGGTAGATAAACAATAACAATTTTGAAGAAACTTGTAGAATCCTAAGCAATAGTCAACTATGCCTAAGAACATGCATTTTAGGCAAGCATTGACTACAAGGCAAGAGTTACTTTTTAGATGTTGATAGTCAATTATAAAATCAATTATAAGCATTCATAATTACCCTTAAATCCTTATAATCGACTATAGACATCTAGAATTGTTCACCAAATCCTAGTAATTGACCATATAATTAACTATGGACCCCGAAGTTGCTTTAAAGGCTTTTATAGTCAATATATAATCACATAAACCTAATTCACTTAATATTATCATAATATGCAAAGGGTCAAGGTGGAATGTGATGTTCCATAACATTAAGTTAACATATTATATTACAAATAAGAGTTAAATGCATTATATGTTATAATTTAAATAGGCTTAAAGGTATTATGATGTGAATAAAATTATTATGTTAAATATAAAATAAATTGAGTTATGGCATGAAGGCATGGTGTTAGTGTAGAAGAAAGGGTGACTATTGCTTTAGTTATGATATAAAAAAGGATCAAATGTGGTTTGTGATATAAGAAAATGTAATAGAAAAATGTCATGGCTGAACATTAGATCTCGATAATGGCTAGTAAAGGATAAGGATGACTTAAAAGGTATAAAGATAGGCTGGTAAGAAATAAGATTGACCTAGGGGACATAAGGAGACTTATCTACTTTTGTTAATAATTATTTGTACATTATGTGATGAAATTGAAACTTAAATGCAACTAATTATTCCATTGTAGCCTAGATGAAATTGTATGGTTATGAATGTGCATATTATTACTAATTGAAATTAAGTTGAGAAATATATATATCATAAGTTAAATCTATAAGAGGGTAATTGTGTTAGGTCTATAGGAGGGCAATTCTGGTTAATAAATTTAAAATTATTTATGTTTAATTATATTAGAGTATGTATTCATTAAGCTCCAAACTTACCCCATTCACATTTTATTTTATAGATACTTAGGTTAAACTTCCACTACCATTATTCAAAATTTAAACCTATTGGAAACTTTTTGGATTAGTTACTAGCAATACAAGATATTATGCTAGATTAATGATTTTATAGCCTTGTTTTGTATAAGTTAAGGTTTGAGGGTCATGAACTATACTCTTCTAAATTAGTTAGGTTAACTTCCCTTACTTAACTTAGGAGAATTATAAGAAATCTTCACTTTCTCGTATTTTATAAACCTTTTAATATGTAAAATATCCTTTGCTCTCTAATGTTGTTTCCTCTCTTTAATTATACATTTTTGGTAAATATTTGAAATTACAATGAATAAAATGAATTATAAGAGTGGAAATCATATGATGAGTTCCATACTGGTTACAAGTAAAGTTACGTCATGAAAAGATTAATTAGAGATTGGAAACACTAAAGAATCTAGAAGTAGTGTGAATCTAAAGAAGGTGGTGTATGTTAAGCATTGTATCAACCCAATTGGATGAGAAATTCTTAATTAGTCAGTAAATATAATTTCACTACCAATAAAAATTGATATAAATATAAAGAGAGATTGTTAATTAATTTTCCAACCACTCCTCCTTATATTTATATAAAATCCTATTAATATTGGATACACAAATTAAATGTTTATTGGTTAACTACAGATCTCTCTAATTAGTCAATGTCAAGGCTATATGACTTGATTTTTATCATGAATTATTAATTATTGATGATATTTCCTTAATTTTTTATTCTTTCTATTAATGTTAACTTTTTTTCCTTTTATCCTTTTTGCCTTCCTCATTTTTTTTAGTAGTAAGTAGTAATGTGGCTCCTCTTTTGTTTCAAACAATATGCTTTAAAAAATTAAAAGATTGGGTTGTTATAAGGGATATAGCATTTTAGTTGAAAAACATGAAGAGACATTCTGTTACATATAAGGAGATTTTGTAAATTTTTTAAAAAATTAATAAAAAATGTAAAATTTTACAAAAATTTGTAGTTTTGCAAATATTTTACCAAAAATAAATAGGTATCAACTTAACTTTAAATTTATAATTTAAATACACAAATTTTCACTTACTAATTTTGTTAATATTATAGAAAATAAAATTTATAAAAGAAATACTTTCTCTAAAATAATACATTTTTATAAAATAAATTTCTTTTTTGTGATTTAAATGTCATTAGTAAAAATATGTTTGACACTTGGTGCACATAGAAAAAACCAATATTTTTCAATAAAAAACACCTAAATATTTCTAATTGGAAAGCAATAATTTTGTAATTCCTAAGCCTATGCTTAAAATTAAAAATAAAACTAAAATAAAGTTCTCATATCTTAATATAAATATATCTACTAATAAAAAAACTATTGATTAAAGTGCATTATCATACTCATCTCTACTTGACAAAATTCTAAAACTAAAGCATAACAAAGTACTCTAAATTCAATTGATTTATATATAACTTATTTAGTAATTTTTCTTTAGTGAATAAAGTTCATAACCTAACTTTATTCATGTTATTATATTTTTACAATAAATGCTTTATTTTGATTCACATTCTCTATCAAGTAAGGCAACATCTAAGAATGTTTGAGTCCTTGCTTTACATTCTTTTAGGGTTAGTTTTTCGTTGTATTGAATTTTATTCGGTGCATGAAATCTACATTTAATCTAATAATTTATAATTTATCAATAAAATCAATTTATATAAATATTAATTTTTTTTTCAATTTTCTTTATCACTTCTTGGTAAAGTTAATTGGAAGCTTTAGACAAAGAAATAGAGAATAATTGGTAGTAGTCATTAGATCTTCTCTTAACTACTACCATTTGATTTGTTGGCAATGTAAGAGCCAGAGAGTGAAGTAAAAATCAATTGAAAGGTGAAATTGAATCAAAATAAAGAGTTGGAAAGTAGATGGAATGTGAAATAAGAGAGTGCTAAGGTGCTCAAAAATAGAAAAATGAGAAAAAAGAGTGAATTCTTCTAATTAAAGAGGGGAAGTTATTTTCTTTGAAAGTGCTTTTAACTTCCTGTTAACTAAATTCTTATTTTTTGTTGACTATTTTTTTATATTCCAAATACAAGAAAATTCAAAAACCAAATTTGTAAAAAGAACCTTCCTTTGTTACTGCTATCTAAAGAAATTGGCTTTTCCTTTTTTCCCATGGAATTAACACTTGAATAAGATTGCTTGATAATTGATGAATTAACTTGTTTTTACTTACAATATCTCAAATTTTCTAGTTGTAATTGTAACATTTAAAGTTCAATGTCATTTTTTATTTTATTATAATGAATAAATTATTTTGATGTCATAACTAAATATTCCTATAATAAGAAAGTAAATAATAATAATAGAATAATGTTGAATATCTTAATATTACAGCTAGAAAATTTTGCCTCCTTCAATATCTACATATACAATTTTCATATTTTTATTTATGTAAAACTTTGGTAATATTTGTTAGTATGATGTTATTGATAGTAAATTATTTCACCTTAGTTTTATGCACTTTACTATTATAACAATAGAGTTCAAAAAATTGAAAAAATCCTATTATATTACTATCGTAGCACTACTTAACAATGACACTAAAGCAAGCACTTTTTGTTATATTAATCATGAATACTCTTATTTATATGAATTGTTAAGGAGGATTGCTTCTCAAGTTTAGTTGTGAATTTTTTTTTCAAAAGAGAGAAATAAACTAACTAGGACTAAAGCACATACATTGCAAGAAATAAATCTAGCAAAATAAACTAGAGAAGAATTATCATGAAGCAAAAGGATAATGTCCATATTAGGACTATAAAATATGGAAAGATTTAATTGCTCTTTTTGGCCTTTCCTAGTTAAGCAATTAGCACACCTATTACCCTTTTTGTAGATATGTTTGAGGTTTTTATCTAGAATCATTTCCATTAAGTGCCTGCATTTAGTAATTAAGGCATTAGTACAGGCATTAATTTTGAAATCACATTTCATCAAATTGACAACAATTAGAGCATCCAATTCAATATTCAGGCTTAAAGCTAATTTCAGCTCTTCATAAAAGGTCTAAACTTCAGCTAACATACAAGAGATAACTCTCAGTTCTTTAGAAAATTCGGTGCCTATTGCCTTAAATGATTCCTGATAAGTTACCCACTCTAGCTAAATTAAGGTTACTACTAGTTGAGCTATCCTTATTAAGAGAAAACTAGCTTTTTGGGGGAAACTTCCATTTCGTTAGAAGCATAGACTTTCTAAGCACATAGAAGTTGCAATAGCAATTACTGCAAAGGTTTTTACTACTTATCTTAACTTTATCAGGCAATTAATGAAAGAGCATAAGCTTTTTGCTTGTCAATTTAGTTATGCATAACATGATTTCTCTTAATTCAAATACACTATAAAACTAGATTCCAAGGAAGAGAACTTCCAATAAGCTTAAGCTTACATTTATAGTTGGTTTTAATCTATATTTTAAAATCAGAAGACAAATCAATAACACAACATTAGGAGGATATGTAGACCTCTAGAGCTTGTTAATGAACACAATCTCAAAATAACTAAGATTAGTTTTTTTTACCTGTTTACAAAATATACAAGATAAATTAACATTCAAACTCCTTCTATTCAACATTGAATTTTTGACGCTGTCACGCAAAGGAGCCATATCAATTTGGTTTTCAAAAGGAATTGGAATTTTCCAATCTAGTTTAGGTTAAGAATATCATGATCCTTATCCTTTCTAAAGTTCCTAACAATCATAGCATAAGTAGCTAGTGTAACAAATTGTCCATTTGTAGAAAAATTCCACATGATACTATCCTTAACATTGTAATTAGAAGCAACAAGAATGGATAAGATAGTGAAGAGAAATCCCTTTCCACAAAAATAAGACAAAAGCTCTTGATTCCTAACCTCAGGACTAATAATAAGATCAATAACAAGCTAACTTTCTTGATCCTTATTTAGAGGACCAATAAACTGATTTCTTAAAGCACTTAGTCTTATCCATTTATTAGATTAAAATTTATGCCTTTTCCATTAACAGAACCTATCTTAGATTACTGGGTATATAGATAAGCCTTTCTCATTCCATGTCAAGTAGGAAAGACTTTAGCCTTAGGCTTAAATCTATTAAGCATATATTTTTGATAAAGACAAGAAGCCTAAGGTTTTCTTTTTTATTTAAAAACCTTTAATTTAGCTTAGTAAAAAAAGTGAGATTCTTGACATAAGCTTGTTGAATTCCTAACCCTTTTTTCCTTATAGGTTTAGTAAGTTTATCCTAAAAAATAAGATGCATCTTTCTTTTTCTTCAGTTGAACCCTATTTTGACAAACTTTAATAAACAAATAAGAGCACTGCATAAAATGAAGAGGAATGTTCTCCTAAGAATAAATTTAACTAAAGCTCTCTCCTTGTTAAATTTAAGACTTTTAATTTCCATCCACTTAATTTGGCATTTGATTTATCTAATACTAGGTTGTAGACTCTCCTCTGCTAGAAGTATGAACAGGAATACCTACATAAGTGCTAAGCTTATTTGTGCTTTCAACATTTAGAATCTCTTCAATATCCTTCTTAACCAGATTACTAGTATTATTAGAAAACAAAATTCTAGATTCACTCTAATTCACTTTTAAACTAGATATTATAGAAAGTTTTCAACATAGAATTAATAGATTGAGCATTTGACTAATTTGCTTTAGGAATCAAGATAATATCATTAGTAAATAATAGGTAAGACATGCTTAAACCATTTCTAGATACTATAACAGGATCCTATCTCCATTTTTTACTTCACATTTATTAAATAACCTAAAAACTCTATACACAAAATAAATATATAGGGAGAGATAAGATTCCCTTGTCTTAACCTTTTGAAGCCAAAAGATTGCATTTTACCTCATTACACATAATAAAGATAGAGGTTAAAGTGATGCAATTCATGATAAGATTTTTAAGGCAAACAAGAAAAAGAAATAATTTAAGAACGTAATTTATAAAACTTATTCAATTCTATCATAAGCTTTTTTAAGATCAATTTTAATCATCATAATCCTTATTTACCTTTTTTGAGACAAAATGCTCCTAGGCTAAAATAACATTATCAACAACATGCCTTTTCGAATAAACGTAGTTTGGAAGGAAGAGATAAGATTATTCAAAAGGTCTTAGTTTAGTAACTATAACCTTGGATAGAATCTTATATATAATAGTATAGAGATCGATAGTTGTAGTTGCTTGATAGATTGTGGAGATTTAATTTTAGAACAACTAAAAGTAAAGTATCATTCAAAAAAGGGGACCATACTAGAACTAAAAGCTTTTGAATGGTTTTAATAATTTAAAGTTTAATAGTCTTCTAAAATTTTTGAAAGAATCCTAGATTCAAACCATCAGAAATTTATTTGCTTTTTAAGCAAATAAAGCTTCACTAATTCATCTTTAGTAGGAATGGAACATAAAATGTTCTTTATATTAATAAGAAGGCAACAGGACCAGATCATTTTTTGATGGATAAGAGAATGGTCAAGTATATAATTAGAGGTGAAAAGATTCTAGTGAAATCTTTAATTATAGTAGTAAGATGTTGATAGCTTCGTACCTAAATACTAGCATCATTTTTAAGATTACTAATAGTATTAGACTTCTTCTCACAAGAGTAATGACTTGAAAGAAGCATGTATATTTGTTTCCTTCCAAAAACTAATTAAGCCTAGATTTCATAAACTAAAATTCTTCCTTATAATTTAAGACTTATTCATACTCTTTTTTAACTCTTTTTTAAGCTTCAACAAAAAAAGCATTAGGATTAACAATAAGCTTGGATTCAATACATTTAAGAAGGGCCAAGAGGCATTTCTTTCTAAAGAAAATATTTCTTAAAATAGATTTATTCTAAGTATTAGCATCTTCTATTAAATTATTGGTCATTTAGAGATATTAAGATTAGTACTACCTTAATGTTCCTTCATTAAAGTTGGAAACCCTAATGTTCCTCCACTAAAGCTAGGAAAAAAGGATGAGAAATCCATATAGACTTCAATCTAAAGGGTTTAAGAAGCTTAAAAGTAGTATCTTTAATAGTGTTTAAAAGAATTGGATAATGATTAGGTTGGTCTTATGAAGATGATGGACAATATAGTTAGGAAACATAAAGATCTAATTAGTATTAAAACATATCCAATCTAACCTATATTGAATTAGAAAGGAGGATCTTGAAAATTAGATCATGTAAAACAAGGCCCATTAGACCCTTAATTAATTATTCTATAGTCATCAAGACAATTTCTAAATAATAGAGCTCTATATTGATTTAAAGGACTTATCCAATTTCTCATGACTATAAAGAATATCATTGAAATCTTTAAGAATGCACTAAGGAGATCATGAAGTTTAGCTAAGATTATAATTTTCCTAAGTAATTTCCTCTCGTTAAGCCTAGAACTACTATAGACAATAGTAACTAACTAGGAAAGGTTAAGGGGATACTTGAATAAATATATATCTCTTGTTTAGTTCGTATTTAGAGGCTAACATTCTATTCTATCAACCCTCCAAAGGGTCCAAATGCCTCTTGATTGACCAATAGTATTGTCATAATATGATAATCAAATGGCAAGCTATTATAAATCATTGAAGTTCTTTCTTTGAGTCTTAATGAAAAAAGTATGTTTGAGGAATATTGAGAAATTAAGTCCTGATAGAAGTTTTAAAGTAGGGCTTAGAACTCTTTTATAATTCTAAAGAAGCACTCTTATCTTGAACTCTTTAAGAATAAAATAGTTTATCATATCCCTATCTAGAATAATTAAAGGGCTTTCACAATCCTTAGCATTATAAGGTTGTTTAGTGTATTAATTTTAACGGCTCTAATAACACTAAGTGATAAGTTGTGTGTGTAATTAAGTTATAGACTATTGTTAAATCTAGGTTGATATGAAGATTGTCTTAGTTAATATGAAAATGTACGTTCTGTTCCAGTTATCCATAATCACTAGGTTTATTGGAAACTAGAACTGATTTAGCTTTTCTACCTCTATTTGCATCCTTATCTCTTGTTTTAAGTTCAAAAATTTTATCAAGGCTTGTGCTGGAAATGGCTGAGATGATAGCGTCAACCCTAGTCTGAGTAAAGCTTGATCATCCAGATGCATTTAAAGCCTAAGGATGATTATTGCCACTTCTTTCACTATTAATACTAGAAGATCTTAAAGGTTTTCCATTACTATCACTAGAATTGGATTGGACTAGGCACTCTTTAACTCTGAATCTGTTTAATAGGCTAATTGAATGGATTCAAATGGCTATCTCCTAGTAAATTTCTATCGATCAATATTAGTCTTTCTCTAAAGACTACTCCCCAATTCTCAATTGGTTGATGTTGAACATGAGGCATGTTGACATTGAATCTTGTCTGAACTTGGATAAATAGTTGAGGATAAAAATTTCTTAACCTCCACTCTCTTCTCTCCCTATTTAAATGTTCTCTCTAATTTGCCATCATATTGGCATAGTTTATCCTTCAAGGGAATTGTGAATTCATATTTTGTTAGACTGCCATTAGCCTACTTATCAATATTTTTTTAATATTGTTTATTAATTTAGACTTCCTACTCTGTCCATTCTTGATTTATGTCCTTTTATTAGTCTTTAATTTATCTTCCTAGGTAAAATAATTAACTACCCTTCTGCAATTTGACTACTATCCATATTCAAATCTTAAGTTTTAACTTGGGGTTAGAAATGTTACCTAAAGAAACTTTATGGCTCAAAAGACCATCTTGATAAGTGTTTTGATTACAATTACATATGCTAGCTTTTTCTCTAATAACATGATAAGTTTAATAAAAAGAATGAAGGCCTTTATATTGAATATCTTGTTTAATATGTCCAATATGAAACTTTCTTGAAAGTGGCTTATCAAGATCAAGTTGGACACAAAACCTTGCATACCTACCCCTCTTTTCTATAGCTATATTAGCATTAATTCTTAAAACTACCCCTCCTTCCTACAGTTGTATTAGCATTAACTCTTAAAACATGTCCTATTTTAGAAGCTATCTCTACAAGCGCTAAGAGTTCATAATATTCCATTGGCAGTCCAGGAAGATGGACCCAAATAACTACTGATTATAAGGTCGCTTTAAAAATTTTAAAGTTTGGGATATATCTTCTAATTGTAAAGAAATGTAGAGTAATGAACTATAGTTCCTCTTTCATTAGATTTTTTAAATCTTCTTCAAAAGCAAAAGTAATTATAAAGTAATCTTGACCAAGGTCCATAATTTTTGAAGAGCCTTTTGGTTTCCATAAAGATTTTAATTTCTATACAAGATAATTGAATCCTACACTTTTTCCAAAGACTTTTATAGTTAAAGAAGTCTTCCATTTTGTCTAATTTGGTCTTTACCTCTTTTGATAATTGAACTCTTATCTCATACTTTTCTAAAGGTCCCTTATCCATATCCAAGTTTGCTAGCCAGTCCTTTCCTACATCTTCACCTTGGAAAAATGCTTGTTGATAAGCTCTAGGAAGATGCCTAATTAGAAAGTCTTTGTATGAAATTAACTTCCTTTCAGCTCCAGCTAGAATTGATGAGATTTTATTGGGAACTAGATGATTCCCATTCTATTTATAATTTCTTTTAACTTTTTTAATAGATCATTGAAGAATATCTTCTTCCTCTATAGTTCTTTTGTCCACTAAAGAAACTTGGTTATTGTTCATTCTTGAGAGA